>JASDDO010000014.1:586943183-588422724 GCA_030015575.1 Agapanthus africanus
TACTCGATATGTGATTGAAGTAGAGCAAACACCCTACACAAATGGGCTAGATGTGTGTAATATGATGATGTGGTTTGTTTTCTATAATCAAAACTCTTTCTTTTTCTCAACCTCACTCAAAGAAATTCTCAAGAGAGGAAGAAGAAGATGGTGGCTTAGCTTTCTCACAAGAAAAGATATGAGAGAGTGAATAATTGAAATGAGAAAAGAATAATATATCTTAAACCTTTCTCACTTCAACCATGGTTAGAATCATCTAGATTTTTATCAAATGAGTTAAAGATGAAAGGATAATTAACTCAAGGTTAAATGGTGGTTGAAGCATAGTCAAAGATGATAAGTATAAACCTTGTGTGAATTATCCCTTTTCTTTTTCTAAATGATAAATAAAATAGATAATTCTACAATGTGAGTCTTGCATTGCCACCAAACATGTATCAACAACCATGATACTATGTATGTATGTATGTATGTATCCATGCACATCATCATGTGCATACATGCATGCATACAAAATTAGAAAAAGAGTTTGATTAAAGAATTAATCTAAAAGTCATTTATTAAATCAACACTTGATTTTGCAAACCGGTCATATCACATACGACCCGACCAATAGAAAATGCCCGATTAATATACGGTATCACATATCCGTATTTAATCGGGTCCCCGCGCATATCTCATATGCACTCCACATCTTTTCGCCTGAGCCAGAAAACTTCATTGTAGGACTCTAAGACTCGTCAATACGCCGGCAGTAGGTAATGATCATATCAAATACCTACAGGCCGCAAGTGGTCAGCTAAACGTAACGGCCACCCGGTTATTGAGCGATCAGAAGAAAACAAGCGAACCTGTTACAACTCCCGTCGAACCAACCGGCAACACTACCGTACAGTCCGGTCTCTTCGTCAGATATGGTGCATATCGAGTCTAGGGATGGTAACGTCGACCCCAATACCTCAATAAGTCATGCCGATGAATGGTCTATAATAGATCGAGAAACTACTGATAACACTTATCAGCAAATCCTAACAGCCCTGGCCAGGGACTTACTGATATAGCCAGTCGAGCACAGCACAGCATCAACTCCCAATACCGGGATAGACGAAACCCCTCATATCGCTCATCGCCTTCGTGTGTCTCGGGACTGTACCCAACGGTCACCTGTTTGCACGACTCAGTAGAGCCGTGGTAGGGTGGTAATCAAAGTACAGTGGGAGAACATGCAAGACTCTATGACGATCTCGGGTCTACAGACTAACCTGCACCAATGTCACCTGAGAACTGCTATCCGACGATAGATCTAATTCTATATAGGAGTTCTCGGCGAGTCCGTCCAGTGTACCCAGTCACCACTGAGCACCCGTATAAGATCTCGATGTCAAACATCGATGAATGTGGGAACATCCATCGCCCATCATATGGGTCTAGTATCATATACGCTAGTCTACTCTGGTATATCGATGCCCCGTCTCGATACACCTACGATTAGGGACATTCCAGGATATGCTTATAAACTACTGATGTCCCACTAGTATGATCTCTATCATAATCACAGTAGTCAAGTCTATATCCTCATGGCTTTATCAACATGTATGAATGAATAAAAACATGATCAAATCAACATGTCAGATAAAGAAGAACCAAATAGCATACTATCATGTCGAGCAAGAATGTACACTGAATATATATATATATATATATATATATATATATATATATATACATCCACTATCATATAATGGCCTCTAGGGCATACATATATCCAACATGGCTATGGTTGGTTGGACTTGGGTTCACTTCTCTTGATTTTTGATTGTCACTTTGACCTTTTGACTTTCAAATTTTGATTTTTAATTTCGGTAGTAGGTTGTAAATTTCGACCCCGACATCAACTTTAATTGATTCTCAAAATACCCTTCATTTAAATATTTAATTAAAATATTTATATTATGTGTTTTTTTAAATACCCCATAAAATTCTATGTAAATTTGATGTACCCTTATTATTATTTCTATCTCCCAAAATTACTTATGTTTTTTTAAAATACAATATCATTAAATGATGGTTAGTTTTGACAGAAATCGATAAAAAGTAATGTAAATGTCTTCTAGCAGCATGATCTTCTTCCTGTAGTATTTCCAGTGATAGAGACCGTAGGTTATTCGGTTCACCTTACAATTCGCGATAGAGACCAGGCATAAGTTCACCATGCTCGATGCTTTAGATCTGTTGTTCTTCTCCATCATTTTATAGGTTGTATATTTTGGTTTAAGATATTATACAAAATATCGGTTATCCAACACGAGTTTGAAGGAGACTGTTAGATTGTGAGATATTTGAATATAACTGTAATAAATATTATGTTTATCATAGACCAGATAAGTTCTTATCTATGTTCTTAAGATTATGATTGATGTGTTAGATTATTAGGATTATTACTCATAAGTTTGTTATGTTATGAGGTGTATAAATTTAGATACTTTATTTCTTAATAATATTGATTATGATATAAGAGCCAATGGTTCGATCCACACTTAGTTATAGTTTATTATTCAAAAATAGATAAAGCTGCATAATAATATCTAATTAAAAATGAGTTATCTCAGTTTGATCATAAGCAATTGTCTCCATCAATATTAAATCCAAGAAAGTATTCTTTTTTTATGACGTCTTCTAGAAGCATGATTTTTTTCCTTTAGCATTTCCTGTTAAAGAGACTGTAGGTTATTCGGTCCACCTTGCAATTCGTGAAAGAGACCAGACATAAGTCTGCCATGGTTAGTGCTTTAGATCTGTTGTTTTTCTCCGTTATTGTATACGTTATATATTTTGGTTCAAGATATTATCCAAACTCTTGGTTATTCACCATGAGTTTGAAGGAGGCTGTTAGATTATCAGTTATTTGAATATAATTATATTAGATATTGTGTTTATCATAGACCAGATATACTTTTATTTATATTGTTAAGATTATGATTGATATGTTAGATTGTTAGGATTATTAGTTAAAATTTTGTTGTGTTATAATGTGTATAAATTAAAAAGGTTTATCTCTTAATAAAACTGATCGTGTTTATTGTAAGTCGATGTACAACACTCCACGACTAGCGGGGAGGCGGAAATTTGAAAAACGATCTTGTTCTTTACTTAAACATCGACTAACCGCACGAATCGAAGCTAAACGATAACTAACATGAAACATAGAAGTTCTATACTACTATGTTTAGGGATTATACCTAACGAATCGTGTCCTTCGTCTTTGCGAACTCCACCTCCTCCTCGTCCTTCTCGAAGTAGTAGACGATCCACCCGAGAGCTTTACTCCAAGCTTAGCCTCTAAACTTGAGGCAACTAACCTTCTTTAAGTGCTAATCAAAGAAGCTAGGTGAAATAGAGTGAGGGTTATGGTTTAGTTAGTCTAACAAATCCTTGTACTCAACACATGAGAGAGGAGGATTAGGGTTTGAAGAGGGAGAGCTTGAGGAGAGAGAAGATGAACATAATAATGAAGTGGGAATAGTGAGTTATGATAATATATATCAAGCATTTCTTTTTATCAAGAAAAGAAAATAAATCAATTTAACAACCATGCTTGATAATATCTAATGATGATTCATCTCCATGGATAATGACATGTATGAATCATCCATATGACTCACTAATCACATTCATTGTATATGCCACCTAAACCTCCTTAGTCACCACCTTCTAGAAGCTTCTCGCGCAATTACGAGAACGCCCCTCCTTTCCGCAAAAATACGGAAAAACTTTAGACTGTATAAATCCAATAACCGAATACCAGTAACTGGCTTAAACCAAAGCCGACTGGTAAAAACTGTCCGAAAGTCGTACGTGCGTAAACACGCGTATGCGTCCGGACCCTTGTCGTAAAACCATACGACCTCTATATCGTTTCGCCCGGAGTAGGAAACTCTCTGTGTGGGAATCTAGAGACTCGACTACTACGCTGGCAGTGGGTTTAACCACAGACCGCAAGCGGCACTAGCTGTACGTAACGGTCCCCAGGTAGATGTCGATAAGAAGGCCGATGAGGAAACCCATCCGAACTCCTACTGAGTCTGATGTGACAATCTCCATACAGTCCGGTCCGTTCGTCTAAGACTATCGCATATCGGGCCTACGGGGGCGGCAAGCGTCAGTCCCCTAATAGCGGTATAAGTCGTGTCGGAGGGAAGCCCATTACACCCTGAGAAACTACTGGAACCTACCAGCAAATCTCGCTTGCCCTGGCCAGGAACTTTGCGTAATGGCTCTCTGACACAGCGCGATATCAACCCCCAATACCGGGAGAGACGAATCCTGTCTAACCACCACTGCCTCCAAGTGCTCGGGACTGCACCCAACTGCTACCTATTTGCACGACTCCTTTGAGCCGTGGTAGGGTAGCAATCTAAGAACAGTGGGACACACTCGAGGCGAAGTAGCAGTGTCAAGTCTGCGGACTATGCTGTACTCATGTCACCTGGGAACTGTTCACTGACGACTGGTATAAAACCAACCAACAGTTCCCTGTGAGTCCTGTCCGGTGTACCCGTAACCTAACGAGCACCTGTATACTATCTCCAGTACGACGTACTGACGGCTATGGGAAAGTCCATCTCCCCAACTGGGATGAGAAGCGTACACACTAGTCTACTCCGGAGTATCGATGCCATGTCTCGATAATCCAACGACTAGGGACCTGAATGAGGATGTGCTTGTAGACTACCCAGCCCCCACTAGTGTGACTGCCATCACAACGCCGGTAGTCAAGCAAGATCCTAAGAGCTCTATCAATACGTATACTCATATATTAAGATAGAAAAACCAAGTAGCATACTACCATGTTTAGCAAGACTGTTATATACATGTGAATATCCCAAGCTTCCATTAAGTAATATACAAACTAGTATGATACAATAATGGCCCCTAGGGCATATACACTAACAATCTCCCACTTGCACTAGGGCCATGTACTGGCATATCGAAGACCGATGATCTCGAGTAGCCTCTCGAACTGAATCTGAGGTAGGGCCTTTGTGAATGGATCAGCAATGTTCTCTTCAGAAGCAACTCTCCGAACCTCGATCTCCTGACGATCAATGATCTCCCTGACCAGGTGATACCGCCTTAAGATGTGTCTGGACTTCTGATGGGACCTTGGTTCCTTCGCTAAAGCTATAGCTCCGTTGTTGTCGCAATACAGAGGTATTGGATCAACTATGGTAGGAACCACCTGAAGTTCTGTTAGGAACTTCTTCATCCAGACTGCTTCTTTTACGGCATCGCAAGCAGCTATATACTCCGCTTCCATCGTCGAGTCAGCAACGGTGTCCTGCTTGGAGCTCTTCCAGCACACCGCCCCTCCATTGAGGGTAAAGACATAACCCGACATGGACTTGGAATCGTCCTTATCACTCTGGAAGCCGGAATCAGCAAAGGCCTCCAACCTGAGGTCTTTTCCGCCGTAAACTAAGAACATCTCCTTAGTCCTTCTCAGGTACTTGAGAATGTTCTTTACTACTATCCAGTGCTTCTCCCCTAGGTCTGACTGATACCGGCTTACCACGCTCAGTGTGTAAGCTACATCTGGTCTGGTGCACAACATCGCATACATTATAGAGCCTACCGCAGAAGCGTGGGGTATAATAGACATGCGTTCCCTTTCCAAATCAGTCTTGGGAGACATCTCTTTGGAGAGGGTGATTCCGTGACAAGCCGGTAGATTACCGCACTTAGAATCTTCCATACTGAATCTTTTCAGTACAGTGTCGATATACCTGGACTGCGAAAGTCCCAACATCCTCTTGGATCTATCACGATAGATCCGGATCCCCAGAATGTAAGAGGCATCACCCAGGTCTTTCATGGAGAACCTGTGTGACAAGAATCCTTTGACAGATTATAGCATAGGAATGTCATTTCCTATCAATAGAATGTCATCCACGTACAAGACGAGGAATACGACACTTCTGGCTACAACTTTACTATATATGCACGGTTCATCTGGATTTTTGATAAAGTCGTATTCTTTGACTGTCTCATCAAAACAGATGTTCCAACTCCGCGATGCCTGCTTTAGTCCATAAATGGACTTAAGCAGCTTGCATACTTTGCCGCTGCTCCCACTCTGATTGAAACCTTCTGGCTGATCCATATAGACGCACTCTTCTAAATTTCCATTTAGAAAAGCCGTCTTTACGTCCATCTGCCAGATTTCATAATCATGGAAGGCAGCAATAGCAAGAAGGACCCGAATGGATTTGAGCATAGCCACTGGAGAAAAAGTTTCGTCATAGTCCAAACCAGGTCTTTGACGAAAACCCTTTGCAACAAGTCTAGCCTTATAGGTTTCTACCTGTCCATCTACACCAATCTTTTTCTTGAAGATCCATTTGCATCCTATGGGTTTTACCCCATCTGAAGCAAAGTCCAAAGTCCATACTTTGTTGGTGTACATGGACTCCATTTCGGTCCGCATTGCATCTAGCCATCGTACCGAGTCGCCGCTCTGGATGGCCTGGTGGAAGTCAGTAGGTTCATCATCATCTATGATGCAATCCTCTCTATCCCCATCTATGAGAAAACCGTAGTATCTCTCAGGCGGATGAGACGGCCTACTACTCCTGCGGAGGGGTGCGGGAATGTCATGTTCTTCTTGAACTTCCGGTTCTACCAAACTTTCAGTAGCAGTTTGTGGTTCTAGAATTTCTTCCAGTTCTATTTCGCTCCCACTTATTTCCTTTTCTAAAAACTGATATTCTAGAAAATGGGCATTACGAGAAACAAACACCTTTTGTTCCTCTACGTAATAGAATAGATACCCCTTGGAGTTCTTTGGATATCCCACAAACTTACACTTTACTGATCGTGCCTCGAGCTTTTCCACATGCTGCTTTTAACAAAAGCTGGACATCCCCATATTTTCAGATACTGAAGATAGGGTTTCTTCCCACTCCACATCTGATATGGCGTGGTAGGCACAGTCTTGGTAGGAACCATGTTCAAAAGATATGCTCCTGATTCTAGCGCATAACCCCAGAAAGATCGCGGTAACTCAGCATTACTCATCATGGATCGTACCATATCCAATAGGGTTCGATTCCGTCTCTCCGATACACCGTTATGCTGTGGAGTGTATGGAGGAGTAAGCTGAGAGAGAATTCCTTTCTCTTTTAGGTAACCTAGGAACTCGGCACTCAAGTATTCACCACCTCGATCAGATCTAAGTGTCTTGATACTTTTGCCGGTTTGGTTTTCTACTTCATTCTTATACTCTTGGAATTTCTCAAAAGCCTTGGATTTATGTTTCATCAGATAAATGAATCCGTATCTTGAGTAATCATCCGTGAAAGTAATGAAATAGGAAAAACCACCTCTTGCATGTGTAGACATTGGACCACATACATCGCTGTGTATGAGTCCTAAGAGCTCGCTCGCTCTTACTCCTTGTCCAGTAAATGGAGTCTTTGTCATCTTTCCTTTGAGACAAGATTGACAAGTGTCATAAGTTTGATATTCGAACGAGTCCAAATATCCTTCTCTATGAAACTTAGTCAACCTTCTCTCATTGATGTGACCCAGTCTACAATGCCATAAGAAAGCTTTATTTAAATCTGGAGACTTTCTTTTTAGTGTGTTCTGGACATTGAAAATTTGGAGTTGGTTTAAAACATATATACCGTTATTTAGTGTACCGGACCCAATCAAACCATGATTAAGGTGGATGTTGACAACATCTCTTACAAACGTGAAATCATAACCTTTATTTGATAACAAGGAAACTGATATGATATTACACGTTAAGCTTGGTACAAAAAACAGTTATGTAAAACCAAAATGTGTCCACTCGTCAATCCTAGGTGATAATCCCCGACGGACGCAGCTCCCACGCTAGCTCCGTTAGCAACCTTTAGAGTCATATCACCTTCCTTCAGCACTCTACGGTTTCTCAGTGCCTGCAATGAATTGCAAATATGAGATCCTGATCCGGTATCCAATAACCAGGAAGTAGAGTTGATCGACAGATAATTCTCAATTACAAACACACCTGAAGTCGAAGCCACAGCTTGCTTCGGTTCCTGGTTCTTGGCGTTCCACGCCTTGCAATCCTTCTTCCAGTGCCCTTTCCTGTGACGATGGAAGCACTCATCCTGGCCAACTACCGGTACCACAAACTTTTTCTTTCCCTTCCCTCCCACCTTACTTACACCTCCTCTAGGTCTGGGTGCGGCCTTCTTCTTCCTTCCTTTGGCCCTAGCCTTGGACCTGGAAGAAGATGCACCGCCAACAAACATAGCGGGTGTTTCCCTTGCCTTCTGCAAAGTGCCCTTTGCACTCCTTAACATGTTCAGGAGTTCCGGAAATTCAACTTCTTTTCTTTGAATGTTGAAGTTCAGGATAAACTGGGCGTAGGTGGAAGGAAGGGACTGGAGAATAAGGTCTGTATAGAGCTCATTATCCAAAGTCGTCCCAAGGTCTGCGAGCTCTTCTATATAGCCGATCATCTTTAGGACATGTTCTCCTACCGATGACCCGACAGTCAACCTCGCTCGAAACAAGTTCTTAGAGGTCTCGTATCTTGCTATACGAGATTGCTCTCCATAAAGTTCCTTTGTATGGAGAAATATGGCATCAAGTTCCATATCCTCGTGCCTCCTCTGATGTTCATTGTTCATCGAGGCAAGCACGATGCACTTGGCTTTCGCGCAATCGAAATCCCAGGTTTTGCGGATTTCCTTATCCGCGTTACTGGATTTAGGACCAGGGACAGCAGGTGCCGTAGCGGTGAGGACGTACCCCAATTTGTCATAGGGCAAAGCCATTTTGACATTCCGCAGCCAATCTTTATAGTTTGGCCCTGTCAGTATATTTTTCTCTAAAAGTAACTTAAGTCCAGTCATTTTCAGGGTCGCTGCAATTAGGAGAGAGAGAAGAAAACTCTTTAGCATGATGCTCTTGCAAGTTTAGAATGGTTTTTAGTTTATCTAAACTTGATGGCTCCCACTGTTTCTCGAATCCTTCCTCAAATCATAAAAGAAGAATTAGCCAGGACTATTCTCACTGTACAATTCTTGCTTAACCGTTCAGCCAGGCCAGTGTCGATACTTCGAGGGATGTTTTCCAACGCTTTCGCGAAGTTCCTTAATTAAAGAACCTCTTTTCTCTGGGGGTGTAACCCCGCTGACACCTTTCTGGACACCTACTTGGTTTATAGCATTGATCGTTAAGTGACGAATATCCTGATAAGTAGCATATACTCACAGTAGGATCAGGATCCAAATATCATCGTCTGATAATGTTGTAGGAATGCTACCAACATTCATCAAACTCAAAATGGTATGCATCTCTTTGCAAATTCCAGTTTCTTTAGAAATTCCCGATATATATTTTTGCCCCATGCTCTTATGACATTGGCGTTGGTCAAAATATCATAAGTCACATGTCAAGTTCTACCCATCATTATTTTGTTAATTTGAACCCATCCGTACATATCCTTGACGTTGGCCAAAATGATCATACGACTGTCCCAAACTAACTCATCTATCTATGCAACAAATGAATATCCAGCAGCTACCAAACACTATGCCTTGGCGTTGGTCAAAATACATAGCTTAAATACTACTGAATACCCAGATGAAATGACGGAGGGCTACGAATGGTTTTGGCGAAACCGTGAACGTAGTGAACTTGATATAACCGAAGGACCCTGATAGCTTTTAAAAGGAGTGGTTAAAGCTCCGCATTTAAAAATATCTGTTTTAAAATTAACCGAGTGGTTTCTTTTAAATTGTTCCAACGATTAAACATTTGGTTTATTTTCTTTGCATTCCAGATAATGCGTCCCATCATTAACCTATCATTGCAGAAAACAACGAAAATACAACGTCCTCTTATGCCATCCACATTCGCCACGGGGTCCCGTCATTACCCGTTAGGTTACTTAACTAACAACAGAGCGGGGGCTGGGCTAGCGCGGGTGTAAAACATAAGTGACGTCTAAATAGCTATCATATATATAGATATTTTACATTCGTCTGACGCAATGATATTCATTCCAGATCACAGATGAACTTAATTGGATTTGCAAGCAATCCGTGTTTGTTTTGAGCCTGCAACAAAAGACGGATTACACAGTTGTGATGAATAGCCATTACCCCACAAAAGACCCCAACGGGTACGGCAAACTACCCACCCGGCAGTTTGCGCACCCCACCTTGGGTCTGTCCTAGGAGCAAAAACAGTAAAATGAAATAATACAACGGTGGCTACAACCGCAACCTGGATGTGTCCCGCAAAATAATATTACAACAAATTACATTTACATCAAATGAATTATATAATAACCCATCACATAACCCCGTCTATACATCACAACATTCCAACACAGTTCATATGCACAAACAGATAAAAATCCATTACAGAAATGTGCAACCCCCTGCCAACCGACATACAAGCAGTTAGGGGAGGTTTAAGAACACATTATACAAACACAGATATAATCCAACAAGCAAATACAGTATAATTTCGATCGATTAAACACTTTTAATTTTGCTCCAATACTTCTCTGTAAATCTGAAACCTGAGCAAAAATAAAAAATTCCAGAAAATACCAAATATCCCAGAGAACCAATACAGGAAAATTGGGTTCCTGAATCGCCAACTCGGCGGCGGAAGCGCGGTGGATCGGTGGGATCCTCCGCGGTTCCGCGGCGCTTTAGGCGATTCAGGGGCCCAATTTTCTTGGGTGTTCTTCTACTGTCTTTTCAAGCTTTCTGAACATCCCTGAAAAATTTTTGGACTTCATTTTAAAAACGACAGAAACTGATGATTTCGGGCTTTTCCGGTTTCGTTTTTTGCCGTTCAAAATTCATACAAATTTGCGGGTAAGTTATTTATTGTTTAGCGAGGCTCTGATACCACTGTAAGTCGATGTACAACACCCCACGACTGGCGGAGAGGCGGAACTTTGAAAAACGATCTTGTTCTTTACTTAAACATCGACTAACCGCACGAATCAAAGCTAAACGATAACTAACATGAAACATAGAAGTTCTATACTACTATGTTTAGGGATTATACCTAACGAATCGTGTCTTTCGTCTTTGCGAACTCCACCTCCTCCTCGTCCTTCTCGAAGTAGTAGACGATCCACCCGAGAGCTTTACTCCAAGCTTAGCCTCTAAACTTGAGGCAACTAACCTTCTTTAAGTGCTAATCAAAGAAGCTAGGTGAAATAGAGTGAGGGTTATGGTTTAGTTAGTCTAACTAATCCTTGTACTCAACACATGAGAGGGGAGGATTAGGGTTTGAAGAGGGAGAGCTTGAGGAGAGAGAAGATGAACATAATAATGAAGTGGGAATAGTGAGTTATGATAATATATATCAAGCATTTCTTTTTATCAAGAAAAGAAAATAAATCAATTTAACAACCATGCTTGATAATATCTAGTGATGATTCATCTCCATGGATAATGACATGTATGAATCATCCATATGACTCACTAATCATATTCATTGTATATGCCACCTAAACCTCCTTAGTCACCACCTTCTAGAAGCTTCTCGCGCAATTACGAGAACGCCCCTCCTTTCCGCAAAAATACGGAAAAACTTTAGACTGTATAAATCCAATAACCGGATACCAGTAACTGGCTTAAACCAAAGCCGACTGGTAAAAACTGTCCGAAAGTCGTACGTGCGTAAACACACGTATGCGTCCGAACCCTTGTCGTAAAACCATACGACCTCTATATCGTTTCGCCCGGAGTAGGGAAACTCTCTGTGTGGGACTCTAGAGACTCGACTACTACGCTGGCAGTGGGTTTAACCACAGACCGCAAGCGGCACTAGCTGTACGTAACGGTCCCCAGGTAGATGTCGATAAGAAGGCCGATGAGGAAACCCATCCGAACTCCTACTGAGTCTGATGTGACAATCTCCATACAGTCTGGTCCGTTCGTCTAAGACTATCGCATATCGGGCCTACGGGGGCGGCAAGCGTCAGTCCCCTAATAGCGGTATAAGTCGTGTCGGAGGGAAGCCCATTACACCCTGAGAAAGTACTGGAACCTACCAGCAAATCTCGCTTGCCCTGGCCAGGGACTTTACGTAATGGCTCTCTGACACAGCGCGATATCAACCCCCAATACCGGGAGAGACGAATCCTGTCTAACCACCACTGCCTCCAAGTGCTCGGGACTGCACCCAACTGCTACCTGTTTGCACGACTCCTTTGAGCCGTGGTAGGGTAGCAATCTAAGAACAGTTGGACACACTCGAGGCGAAGTAGCAGTGTCAAGTCTGCGGACTATGCTGTACTCATGTCACCTGGGAACTGTTCACTGACGACTGGTATAAAACCAACCAACAGTTCCCTGTGAGTCCTGTCCGGTGTACCCGTAACCTAACGAGCACCTGTATACTATCTCCAGTACGACGTACTGACGGCTGTGGGACAGACCATCTCCCCAACTGGGATGAGAAGCGTACACACTAGTCTACTCCGGAGTATCGATGCCCTGTCTCGATAATCCAACGACTAGGGACCTGAATGAGGATGTGCTTGTAGACTACCCAGCCCCCACTAGTGTGACTGCCATCACAACGCCGATAGTCAAGCAAGATCCTAAGAGCTCTATCAATACGTATACTCACATATTAAGATAGAAAAACCAAGTAGCATACTACCATGTTTAGCAAGACTGTTTTATACATGTGAATATCCCAAGCTTCCATTAAGTAATATACAAACTAGTATGATACAATAATGTCCCCTAGGGCATATACACTAACAATTATTGCTCTCTTATCATGAAGGATGAGACAATAATAACGGCGCAACGAAGTAAGAGTAAAGTCTTTTTCCTTGAAACTCATACTTGGGTAGAATTTGAATTAGACTAGCGTATTGGATACTACCCGTTGTGATTCTACCAAAACCAAATATCACAATTAAGGGTGTAAACGAGCCGAACTTGAGTGAACTGGAATATAAGCTCGAGTTCGGCTAATGTATTTTTAGATCTGTTTGAGTTTGTTTTGAGCTGTGCGGCTTAAGTTCGGTTCAACTCAAGTTTGGCTCGTTAACGACTCGCTTACAAACGAGCAAAGCTCATTAACAAACACAAGCTTAACTCGAGATCGTTTGTAAAACAATATTACTATAATATATCAATACAAAGGAAATATCAAACATTTTTTGTATTGATTATAAGTTTGGGTGTTAAATATGAGTTTATGCAATACATGTCAATTTGGATTGAGCCTTTGTCTATACAAAATATTAAATATTAGTTTGAAATATATATAATATGAAATGATACATAAAGCCAAGCTTGATCTCTAAATGAACAAGTTAGGATAAGCTCGAGTTTGGTTTGTTCGCTAAAGGAGCCCAATTTCTTAGCTCAGACTCAATTTTTTTATATATGAATCGAACCTGAATAAGCTCTTAGCCAAACCTGATTCGATGCCTCTAGCTGGCACCGTTCGAACAGAACCCTAATCACAATTCCAAACATAAAAAATAAATTAAAAAAAGATAACTAAAAAAATCTTACATTTTTCTTTTTCATTTTTTCCTTCTCTCTCTCTTTTTTAAAAAGGATTTCTCCAAACCAAATGTATCCCTTTAAGTTGCATGCTATCACATGCCATGTCTCAAGATGTCCTTACCAACCCTTATCATTCTATTGGCAAAGGAATTGAGAGATCACTTGTGGGAAAGAGACATGCAGAGAGGGATCCTGTAAAATTAGGGCATCCTTCTATTAGAAAAATGGAAAGAAAAGAGATGGATGGAGCAAAAGATAGGCATCCTGATGGAGGCTGTGATCTCCCTCAGATGTTGTCCACCGTCGATCTGGTAGCGGGCGGTTTTTAGTGGCTGAGATTTGTTTTAAGGTTTGTTGAGCGTGTGGATCTCAATGGGTTGTTGGAAGTGGCTAAGGCCGAGCTACCTGGAAGGGAAGTCCCGGGGTGGAAGACCACCATAGGACCCTTCGACGACCAAATTAGTGCCGGAAAATAAGAGCAGCGTAGCGACCTATTGGGTTCAGTTCAAGTTACCTGATTCGTCTAAGAGAGGGGTTTATATAGTGGTCGCGTAGAGCGAGCAGGGGCGAGATCATCGCCGTCTGTTAGGCTCCTATGTTATCCTCGCATTAATGGCGGGATACACCCATTAATGGGGGACGCGCTAGCATGGGACGTGGAATGTGGGGAGGAGGATATCTCGCCGTGGCGAGATATGCGGAGCCGTTGTTGGAGCGCTTGGGTTCCGCGCTCTTGGTTAATCGGGGAAGCCGAGGAAGCTCGGCGTGTCAGGAGGCTCGGAGACGAGTAGGGACGCCAAGGAAGTTCGGTCTATCAGATGGCTCGGAGATGAGCAACGAGACCGAGGAAGCTTGGCCTATAAGATGGCTCGGAGATAAGCAAGGAGACCGAGGATGCTCGCTGGACTGCTCGGAGGAGAGCTGTTGGCTGTTTGCTAAGTGAATATGGGAAGTACTCACGGAGGTCTCTGAAAGGTCGGATACGTCATCAGAGACGAGATCCCGAGGAACGCCCCTAATGCATCTCATTTATTCCACCTCTGTAGCCTTCGGGATACGTCATCCGCTACGTGTCGTAATCTGAAGAGATACCACTTGCGAGCATCATCATTAGCCCCCCACTCTTGTTCCGACCTATTCATGGGTCGGATCGAGAGTGACCTGCTTGGTTTTTCTTCTGCTCGGTTTGGTGCCGAGAATCATAATGTGGATCGCCCGGGACCGACATGGCGTTTGGTGGTTGCGTCGTTTCGATCTTTAGGCACACGTGTCGTCTCGTCGTGCGCCTAAATTTTCGCGCGTATCCCCGATGGCGTCAGCGGATCAGTGAAATGATGGGCTTTAAAGAGAGGGTGTCGTTTCAGTCAATCATCGGTTGAGGGTACGGGCCACGTGTTGCATGTCGGTTGGAGGGAGAGACAAGCTGTCATTGACTCCTGCAATCGAAGAGACATCCCCAATGGTCGACCGCCACGTGAAGCTTCGACTGCCGCTAGGCACGACGTTTCATTTTGGCGGGAATCGATCCGGGCCGTAGGATGTTCTCTTTAGGATGTATAAATAGGAGGGGACCATCCTAGGGCCAACACGTTGCCTTAATTCCCTTCCGCTACTTGAAGATTGCTCGGAGCTCCTCCGCATAGATCGGATCTTCCATTGAGTTTTCCTCGGCGAGTCCTTTTCTTTGAATCAGATGAGATGCCTTCCTCCGAGGCGTCTATAGATGTAGAAGGGGTAGAGTTGAACGATGAGGCTCTGGTTGTTGGGGCCGAGTCCAGTGGGTCTTCTTCCTCTTCGGCTTCAAATTGCCGAAAGGGTTTTTCTTCTACTGCGTCTTCTATATCGGGCTTGACCCTTAGAGTCAGGGCTGCCCGAGTCACTCGACGTCGGTCGGTGATAAGGGCTCCCAAGATGCGTGTCGGGAATACCCACGATGCGCCCTCTGTCTTGAATCGCATGGTCGAGCTCTCCAACATCCGGACTCAATTCCATATTCCCTCCAATTATTTACCTTGTCTGGCTAGAGAGGGTGAACGGGCAGACCGGGTGCGGGGAAAGGAGGTTGCCCTATATTTGGAAGCATTCCGGGCAGGAATGCGTCTGCCCTTCTCACCGGAGGTTTGTGCGGTACTTCATTGCTTCCATCTTGCCCCGGGCCAGCTAGCGCTGAACTTGTGGAGGATCTTTCTCGGGCTTCTGGTCCGGTTAAAACTTGATCAAATCCCCTTTAATTTGACCATCCTCTTGTCTTTTCTTTGCTATAAAAATCACCCCGGTACCAGTAAGGAGGAGCCGAGCTAGGTGTAATTTTCGTTTACATAACATAAGGGAGGGGTTGCCGAGTTGGGGGTAGTGGTTGTCCCTTCTTCCATCCATGAATGGAAGGAGAAGTATGTATTCATCGGGATACTGGAGGGCAAGGATTGGCATGTGCCTACACAGTGGCACAGGGCCGACTGTACGAGGTCAAAGCAATCGACCTTCCCCGAGGCGAAGGTGGTGTCCCAGTGGGAACCGATCCAGGGGGCCGACGTCCTGCTTTCCGAGCAGGTACTGAGTTGGGCCGGGCTCAGTCCTGCGCGTTTCCTGGGTAAGTTAGGATTTTTGACAATCTGTTTAGACTTTGCTTAAGTTTCTTTTGCCTTTTCAATGCCGCTGACCTTTTTCTCCTGTGTGTTCTTTTTTTTTCCAAAGCCCATGGACCAATCAAAAATCATGGCTGCCATGGCCGCGAAGGCCCAGGGAAAAAAGACCGGTGGCGCCATCTCATCCCGACCTGGTTCAAGCTTGGTCCCGAGGCAAACTCCTCCGGCCAGGCCTTCCGTAGCACCCTCAGTCTCGGAGGAGCGCCGTGGGGGGTCAGAAGCATGTGCGGGACCCGGTGCCCCGGGTGAGGGAGTAGGAATCTCCCTCCGCCGAGGAAATCCCCCTCAAGAGACAGAAGCAGATGGTCTCTCGGCCGCCCCCTACCGGGATCCAAGTGCAGGAGGGCGACTTCTGCATTGAGGTGCCCTCAGGGTTTATCCGTGGCCGACAGCTTGCTGGCGGACATAGAGAAGGCGGTGGGGACCAAGCTTCTGCGGGGCACCATGAAGGCCCAAGTGGCTGCGATTGCCCAGGAGGTGGTTCAGGTCGGTAGTTTCTTTCTTAAGGAATCACTCAAGTTTTATTTCCTCGGTTTCAGTTTTCTAACATGTTTGTTGTTTTCCTCAGGTCCTCCAGCACTGTGCTCTCCTCGTCCATATGGAGTCCGAGGAGATATCCCCGGCAATGAAGAAAGCGTGTGAATCCTCCTTGCGAGAGGAAGAGCTTCGCCTTAAATTGCAGCAAGAGGAGGAAAAGGCGGCCATTCTTGACTCGAGTGGTCGCCAAGGGGCTAACGAACTCCAAGCTGAAGGAGTCCCATCTTCTTCTAACCGAATTCAACCGGGCTATTCAAGCCATGATGGAGGAGACGAATGACCTTTACAACTCCATGAAAAGGTCGAGGGACGCCTTCAAAAAGGATGCTCGGGAGGCTTTGGACGTGGCAAATCTTTCCCAGAGCCGGGTGGCTAAGGCCGTAGAGGATTACAAGGCGTCCGATCAGTTTTACCTTGATCTCACTGAATCTGCGGCCATCGGGTGGCACAAGGCCCTCGACGTTGTTAAGGAGACTATGCTAGAGTTTATGGACGGAGAGATCTGTGCTAAGTTCCTTCTCGTCGAGGAAGAGCCGTATGGGGGAGGCGCTGAGCTGGCTGCAGGAGGCGAGGCTGTTGGCGGAAGTGCCGAGCCTGAGGTCACCGTTTTAGCCCTTGATAGTGGCGTCGAGCAGGGAGAGATCCTGGCCGAGCGGATGGTCTGAGCTATCCCCCCCCCTCCGCAATTTTCTTGTATCTATTTTTGTAAGGCTCTGGACATTTTTGTAAGGCTGAGGAGCCCACAATACCTTTGTATATAATTTTGATCATGAATAAAGTGTACTTTTTCTTCGCTCGGATATCTGATCAATCTGCAAGTACTTTAGCTCGTATACTTTTCATTATTCGAATCTTTATTCTGTAAGTATTTTTTAGCTTGTAAGTCTTTTTAGTTTCCTAACGTAAGGTCGGTGTCCTCCCTTTCCCCGGAGTCAAGGTAGCGATTGCGCATCGAGTATGAATCGATTGATAGCCAAGTTTAGGAAGGTCGGTATCCTCCCTTTCCCCGGAGTCGAGGCGGCGATCGTGTATCGAGTATGAATCGATTGATATCCAAGTGTAGGAAGGTCGGTATCCTCCCTTTCTCCGAGGTCGAGGTGGCGATCACGCATCGAGTATGAATTGATTGTTAACCAAGTGTAGGAAGGTCGGTATCTTCCTTTTCTCCAGAGTCGAGGTAGAGATCGCGCATCGAGTATGAATCGATTGATAGCCAAGTGCAGGAAGGTCGACGCCACTCGATTCTACTCGGCCACCACATGGTGAGGGCTTTGGATCCACGATGTTTGTTTGGGCAGGAAGCTACCCTTTTGTGGATGAGCAAAGCAGGAAGCTACTCGGCCGCCTCGTGATGAGGGCTTTTGATCCACAGCGTTTGTTGGGCAGGAAGCTACCCGCTGAAGATGGGGCCGAGTAGGAATATGCTCGGCGGTCTCATGATGAGGGATTATATCAACTTCTTTGTAGGGCAGGAATCTACCCCTTTGCGGATGAGCTGAGCAGGAAGCTACTTGGCCGCCTCGTGAGGAGGGCTTTTGATCCATAGCGTTTTTTGGGCAGGAAGCTACCCGCTGCGGATGGGCCGAGCAGGAAGCTGCACGGCAGCCTCATGATGAGGGCTTTAGATCCACAGCGTTTTTTGGACAGGAAACTACCTACTACGGATGGGCCGAGTAGGAATTTGCTCAGCGGCCTCGTGATGAGGGTTTTAGATCCACAGCGTTTGTTAGGCAGGAATCTACCTACTGCGGATGGGCCGAGCAGGAATTTGCTCGGCGGTCTTGTGATGAGGGCTTTATTAACTCTCTAGTATCTTCTTGGAGTGTCGTTCAACCTCCTTTGACCCGTAAAGCAGGGGAAGGGTGACCGTCATGGGTCACACGTGGCTGTTCCCTATCGGGAAAGTGCGATATTCCGTTATTTACGTCGTTTGCGCAATTAACTCTCGGTCGTTGGAATATTCTTGTTGAGGCTATAAATACCAAAGGCATGTTGGTTTCTTCCTAGTCTTGCATCCTCTGAAGATGATAGGCCATGTGTCTACCATCAAGGAGATCATTTCTCCTGATGATGTATACTTTTACAACCTTGGTCATTCCGAGGAGACGTACGGGACAGTGATAGGCCATCTAAAGGGCTATTGTGGGTGCCTACTTCCCCGACGATATCCTCTTCTTCAGGTACTAATTTATGAGATATGGAGGACTTCCTCGGGTCTGTACAACACGCTGTCTTCATAGTTAATGGACAAGACGTTTAACAAAATGCACACTGTCCACGGGCTTGGTCTGATCTTAAATAGTAGGCGGGGTCGCTCGGTGGACCTCCTTCTTGAGAGTTTCCAGCAAAGGTTGTTCGTCGCATCTTGCTCGGCGGATGGGGACCCCGGGGAGTCCGTGGCTTCTAGGGTATGAAAGTACTGTCGGAGAGAGCGGGTCGAGGCTGCTTGGGCTCAGCTTGAGGAGCTTTCTGTGGTGTACCATCGACAATGTTTCCTTAATCCTCATCCTGCTTTGTTGTAATTGTTGTAAGGCTGGGGAGCTCATAATACCTCTTAATAAATAAATTTCTCTTTTGTTGAGGTGCATTATCTCTTTTTACCCCTTCGGTACATTTTATACTCTTTCTTAAAAAAAACCTAGGAGTCTTGGAACCGAGAAAAGGAACAAAAGAGGTCTCTTCTGCGAGAGGATTTAGCTTAGGAGACTTAATTAAATGCCAATAGGAATTACAGTATTTCAAAAGAGGGTACATATTTATTTATACAATCTAAGTTTCTCAGCATTATAAGGCCAAAGAAAATTATGCCCCTCGGCGTCTTGCAGGCGGTACGCTCCACCGGGAAAAGCCTCTGTTACAAAGAATGGTTCGTCCCACTTTGGGGAGAACTTATGTAGTCTCCCTTGGTCCACGAACTCGTTTCTTCGTAAGACCAGATCTCCCGTCTTAAAGGCTCGATGTTTAACTCGGGCATTATAGTAGCGGGCAGTTTGCTGCTGATGGGCGGCTGTCCTGATTGGCGCTCGATCCCGCTTTTCCAATAGGACGTCCAAGTTGTTTCGGAGCGCCGAGGTGTTAGCTTCATCGTCGAAGTGTTCGACCCTATAACTGGGAAGTCCGGGCTCAGCAGGGACCATCGCCTCGGTGCCGTAGCAGAGGCTGAATGGGTTTCTCCTATGGGTGTTTTCTTCGATGTTCGCAATGCCCATAGCACTGGTGGAAGTTCTTCGACCCAGCTGTCATGCTTTCCTTACAAACAGGCTTTGAGGCCGTGGATGACACCTCGGTTAGCTACCTCGGCCTATCCGTTGCATTGAAGATGTGCAACTGCGGCAAACTTCATCAATATGTGGTAATCGCTGCAAAACTTGTTGACTTTGTCATTTTCGAAGTTGGTCCCATGGTCGGTAACTATGCATCTGGGGATCCCAAATTGAGAAATTATGTTGTTCTGCAGGAACTTTATCGTAGAGGTGGCGTTCGATTTCCTGATGGGTACGACCTCTATCCATTTCATGAAATAGTCCACAGCGACAAGGATGTATCTGTGCCCGCCCGTGCTGGTGGGGAGTTGTCCCACCATATACATCCCACATTGTGCAAACGGCCAAGGGGAACTGGGTTGAGTTAGCTCAGTGGCGGGGAGACGAGGTATGCTGCCGAAGAGTTGGCAATTCTTTCATCTTCTGACCAGCTTCTCGGCATCTTGGTGTAACCTCGGCCAATAGTACCCTTGCAGTAATGCCTTTTGGACCAGGGTCTGGGCCCCTTGATGTGCTCCGCCGACCCTTTCATGTATCTCTCGCAGAACGTAGTCAGCCTCGCGAGGATCGATGCACCGGAGCAAAGGCTGAGTGTATGATTTCGTGTGCAGGTTTTCGTTGCTCCAGATGAAATGTCGTATTTCGGCCCGAAGCCGGCAAGCTTCTCCTCGGTCTTCGAAAAGTACACCGTCCTTTATGAACTCCACGAAGGGCTTTCTCCAATCTCGGCCTTCTTCCCAGGTTGTGTAGATCTGGAGTGTTACCTCTCCGCCTTCTATGCTGGGCCGTGGTAAGACTTCGAAGAGGATATTCCTTTTATGGTTGGCCGAAGAAGCGAGCTTGCTCAAGGTGTCGGCTTGGGTGTTCAAGTTCCTGGGAATCTGCTCCACTTGAACTTCATTGAAATTTTTTTGAAGCCTTTTTACTTCGACCGGGTATTTTATCATGAGTGGTTCCCGGGCTTCGAAACGCCCGGTTACTTGGCCAACGACCAGTGCGGAGTCGCTGCGAACTCTGATGGTCTTCAACCCTACCCCGGAGGCGATTCGCAGTCCTGCCAACAAAGCCTAGTATTCCGCGGCGTTGTTCGACGCTCTGAACTCGAGCTTTAAAGAGTATTCCATTTCCGCTTCGTCTGGACCGCGGATGATCAGGCCAGACCCGCTCCCCTCCTCGGTAGAGGATTCGTCCATATAGAGCACCCAGTTACCTCTTCGACCGAGGGATGTGGTTCAGGGCCCTGCACTGCCATTCCTTCTTTAGCGGGAATTGTGCATTCGACAACAAAATCTGCTAAGACCTGTGCTTTGATGGCTTGTCGGGGGCGGCACTTGATATAGAATTGGGACAATTCCCACCTCCATTTCTCTAGACGACCTGACGACTCAGGGGAGGAGAGAATAGGCCCAAAAGGTCGCTCGGTGAGGACGAGGATTGTGTGCACTTGGAAATAATGTCGAAGTTTTCTGGAGGCGACGAAAAGTGCCTGGACTATTTTCTCTATGGCCGGGTATCTCGTTTCTACGTCCTTGAAAATATGGCTCACGTAATAGACCGGCATCTGTATGCCTTCAAATTCTCTGACAAGTACCGAGTGTGCAGCTTGGTCGAAGACGGCTAGATATAATAATAGCTCGTCGCCCTCGACTGGTCAAGTGAGTAGTGGGGAAATCGCTAAGTGCGCTTTGAGTTGTTCGAAAGCGTTCTGGCATTCCTCAAACCTTTCGAACTTAGGAATTTTCCTTAGGTCCTTGAAGAACGGGAGGCACTTCTCTCCGGATCTAGACATAAAGCGACTCAGGGCAGCCACCCTTCCCATGAGGTGCATGATGTCGACATTGCTCTTGGGCGTTACCATGTTGAGGATGGCACTGATCTTTTCTTGGTTTGCTTCGATTCCTCGATGGGTAACCATGAACCCGAGGAACTTCCCACTGGTGACTCCGAACGCACACTTAGCTGGATTCAGTTTCATTTTGTACTTGCGCAGGACGTCGAATGTCTCGCCGAGGTATTTAGTGTGCCCGGCTGAGGAGATGGATTTTACGTGCATGTCATCGATGTAGACTTTCATGTTTCTCCCAATTTTTGGTTTGAACAACTTGTTGACCAGGCGTTGATACGTGGCCCCTGCGTTCTTGACTCCGAAGGGCATCACTTTGTAGCAGTATACCCCCCGATCCGTGGTGAAGGCGGTAAGCTCTTCGTTGGCCGGGTTCATCCAGATTTGATTGTAACTGGAGAAAGCGTCCATGAAGCTTAATAGTTCGTGGCCGGCCGAACTGTCCATTAGCTAATCTATCCGAGGAAGTGGATAGTTGTCTTTGGGGCAAGCTTTGTCCAAGTCCGTGAAATCAACAAACATGCGCCATTTCCCGTTTGCCTTCTTGACCATGACCACATTCACCAGCCAATCTGAGTAGTCTAGGTTCCTGATGAAGTTGGCTGCGAGCAATCGATCTACCTCATCTTCTATCGCCCATTGTTAAACCGGCGCAAAGCTTTTCTTCTTTTGTTGGACGGGTCAGCCTTGAGGGTCAACCCCGAGCTTATGGGAGATCACTTTAGGGTCGATCCCGGGAATGTCCGCGGGCGTCCAAGTGAGTATGTCTGAGTTTCCCCGGAGGAACTGGATTAAGTCTTCGCGGTGGTCCCATGTTAAGAGAGAACCGATCTGGACTGTGCGGCCATCGATTCCTTCTTCGAGTGGGACTTCCGTCAATGCTTCCACCGGGGCATCTCGAATTTCTCTTTAGTCGTCGCGTGTATCTAAGGACCCCTAGAAATCATGCGCGTCCTCAAAATCATTGCCCTACTCTCCGGCGGTAGACGTCAAGGTGAGTCAAATCTTAGCGGTTTGCTGGTCTCCGGCCTATCCCCTTGATCCAAAGGGAATTTGATCACAAGGTGCTAAGTCGAGATCTGGTCTCGGAGGGCGTTTAAGGTAGGAAGTCCCAGGAGAATGTTATAGGATTAAGGGACCTTGGCGACGAGGAAGTCCACTGGAATGGTTCGCATATTGCCCGCTTCTCCAATGTTGAAGAGGAGGGTAACCAATCCCTCGGCCGGGACAGAATGATTGGTGAACCAAGAGAGGACATTGGCGGTAGGTCGAAGGTCGGATGGTTCTAGCCCTATACGCTAGAAACAGTCGTGGAACAGGATATCCGCCGAGCTCCTTGAGTCGACTAATATTCTATGGACTTCGTAACGGTGGACTCTGGCCGTTATCACGAGAGGGTCATTGTGAGAAAGCGATATGCCGTCGAGGTCTTCATCGGTGAAGATGATCGGTTCGTCCGTCCTGCACCTCTTGTGTGGTATATCGCTTACACCCTCGACTGGGAGAATGTGGTGGTTCCCCCCACGTTCCCAAGCTGGATCCGAGGTAACGAATATGATTTTCCCGATCGTTAATTCCCCGGGAGGGGTTTGGTCCTTTTTCTCCCGCTCCGCCTGCCGCTTGTCCCGCGGGTATTTCACGAGGTGGCCAGAGCAGATCAACTCCTCAATATAGTCATGGAGTTGATTGCAGTTCTCAGTCGGGTGATCCTGCGACCTGTGGAAGGCACGGTATGGGCCGTGGAGACGCTTTCCCGATCTTTGGGTGACTAGCAGGAACTTAAAGAACCTCTCGCCCTTGTCTTCCTCCAGCAGCTCAGTCTGGGAAATGTTTAGAGGAGTGTACTCCTGAAACCTCGGGGAGTAAGGCTTCGAACGATCGACTTTCTTTTTCTCCTCCCTGTCCTTTTTCTTTCTGTCCGCCTGATCAGCTTGGGGCAGGTTTGAGTTCACCTCCGACTCGAGTTGGATTTCTCACTCGGTCAAGGCTTTCACTTCGGCCATGGTCTTAGCTTGCGCTAATTCAAAAGAGCGGAGCCACTCTTTGTGCTTAAGACTCAACCTCGGTGCAGTGATAACTGTTTCATCGCGGTGCTGGGGAACCTCCAGGAGGGTATTGTAGAAGCGGATGACATACCCTTTGAAGGATTCCTTGTCCCCACTCTTGACAGTGAACAGGTAGTCGACCATCCTTTTCTGTCGTCGGTTCCCGACAAAGTGACCGAGGAATTGGGTAGCCAGCTCGTCAAAGGTTGAGATGGAGCATGGCGTAAACCCTCAGAACCAGTCTCGGCCAGCTCAGATCAGGGTGGTGGGGAAAGCTCGGCATTGAGCCACGTCCGAGTTATCTTGGAAGCTCATGCCCGTCGTAAATACGTCCAAACGGTCCTTCGGGTTGGACTTCCCATCGAAGAGGGCCACTTTTGGCGGCTTGTTCCTAGACGAGACGTGCTTGTCCAGCAGCTCTTCTGTAAAGAGCTTTGTTAGTGAATCGGAGGAATACCTGGCCCCTTCGCCAGACGCATGGCCATCCCGTCGTATGCTTTCAATTTTCTTTTCGAGGGCTTCAAGTCGGTGGTGGTACCCCGAGAATTCTGCACGGTCAGAGTGTGGCTACCCCGGCTCCGGCTCTGCGCGATGATGCGACATCGATTCTGCTCTATCAAATTTCTCAAATCCTCAGGCGAGGCCCTTCTTGAGTACTCCCGATGTTCGTCGTTCGTGTGGCATCGGCAAGAGTGGGGGCGTCGGTCATACCTGGAAGCAGGCGAACTGACCAACACATCCTCAGGGGGTGAGAGCGCGCGGTGGGCATCGTAACAATGGCCTAGTCTACCCTGGGATCAGGGTGTGGAGCTGTCTGGTGCCCAGCGGGTCATGGAATCATTCGCCGCATGAGGGCCATGGTAGCCGGAGTCGGCATGCTGGCGCTCGGTGATGCTGAGGTGAGCGTGAGTGAGATCGAGTGCCTGAGTATGGCCATCTGTCCTTCTGCGAATGTCATTATCCTGAGGAGGGGGAACCGCGTTCTTGAGGGTAAGTGTAACATTTCAGAAAAATAAAATATAAATTTTGGAATTTAAATAATTAGAAGTATATTTCATGAATATTATAAAGATAAGGAAATTGGTTGTTATGAGGTAGTATGGTTATATACTTATAGTTTGAAAAATAATTGGAAAATTAATATAAACTATTGATTTTGAAAGAAATTATGTGATTTGGATATTTTATAAATTATTATACAATTAATTGTATATGAGTTAATGTTAAGCTTGATTAACATTCACTAATCATGGATTAAGCTTGATTGTGCATATGACATGCACCATGTCATATTGCACATAATTTGTTACATTTTTTCTATGAATCATGTCTTCATCCTTGTTTTTAAAATGTTTTTCTTGTTTTAAAATGAAAAAAAGAAAAAGGAAAAAGAAAAAGAGGTGACATGTGACATGGAGAGAGGGAGGGAGAGGGAGAGAGGGTGAGAATGTTCTAGTCCCTTTGACCCATATCCTTATCTTTTCATCACCTCCTCATTTCATCATCTTCATCTTCTTCTCCTCCTCCTTCATCCTACATCAACCTCCTCTACCTCACAAAAAAAGATCAAAAACTTACCCAAAACCTTATACTCCCTTCACAAAAATTTATCACAAGCACACTACAAACCATTTGGGGGCATCAAGTTGCAACTTTGAGGACTTTGGGCAACCCTAGAATTTTCTCTAGTTGCTATTTGAGGTATATCCTACACTTATAGCCAATTTATTAGCTTTCCTACCCTACCTTAGTGCATTAGAGTTTAACTTGTGTAGATTAGTGAGGTTAGAATTTTCCAAGAGATGGTTAGGGATATTTTGGATTGTGACAGTGTAATTGGGATGTAGTGAGTGTTTTTCAGGACCTTAGTGATGTTTACTGGCCTGGATCAAAGACTTGAAACCATACACGAACTTAGAATTTCCCAATGTCAGTTTCTTTTATTTTTGAGGACTATATGGAATCTAGAGCAACTTAAGATAATTGTAAGAAAAACAAGCAACTAAATTGACCTAGTCAGACCACCATAGGACCACCATAGAAGAATGAGACACCAACTCCAAGGTGGATTCGGCAACACCAGGTGAGATAGCATTCTCGCCGAGTCAGTTTTGCAGTATGATGTTGGGGTTTTTCCTGTAGCTCACACTCCTCTTAACCTAGTTACTGTATTACTTGTTTTGTTCCAATCTACCTGTGCAAAAATATGGGAGCATTTTTAGTTGGTTTTGACAAGGTTTTTCGGTTTCTAAAACTTGGTTTTTGGTATTTGAATTTGGAATTGTCCGTAGGACGTTTGTACGTCAACAACGAGGGTTATTTGGTTGTTTTTGCATGCGTAGGCTATACATTCTAACCTATGAGCACCCCGCGTATCGTGTCGGTTTTCGAATATGATTTTGATGCGATACGATGTGTTTTGAACTGTAGGTACCTTCACATGAACTTCGGGACGACAAGGGAGAGTAAGGCGTCATCAATTTCGGCAAGCGAGGATCGTAGGTGGGTAGATGTATATCTACAGGGGAAGTCGGGTGGATAGTGTATAGCACCCCCGCAACCGTTGAATAGGTTATATATACATATAAGTGTTGATGCAAGACTTGGATACTTAGCAAGTAGGGTTTTAGAGGACCGTAGGATTAGAATAAACGTATTCGTAGGAAGGTATAACCTTAGCCTCTTTTATCATAGTAGTGAACCTTAAGATATGTGTTGTCACACACACGCACACTTGGTATATGTGTGTATATGTGTTTATATATATATATGTGTGTGTGTGTGTGTATGTGTGTGATATATATATATATATATAGACACACACATACATATACACGTGGGATGGGGATGTTATATGTCAGTGGATGTGAGTCGATATGATAAGACATGATGTCGTGAGATTATAATATATGATCGAGTTGAGACCTCGTATATGATATGATATATTAAAGGATCGTTCGGCTATATACATATAACATGCGATAATATGTGACATGATATGATATTAGATTGTACGTGACCTTAGATCCGTACCTTTGATTTTTGATATTGTACGACAAATGATATCGTACAAACTATGATCTATATATGACATATATGATGTTTGACCCGCACCCTTGATTTTGAGGATGCCGTACGACGAACTATACCGTAAGAGATATTTATATGATGATTGATCCGCACTCTTGACTCGAGGATGCTATACGATAGATATTACCGAACGTGAGGCTATGAGGCGGATCGCCGACTATTAGAGACATCGACTTGGATATGTATAGATTTTTATTCACTTTCGACACTGTTTTAGTTTAGTCCCTTAATTACCTACGTAGATGTTATAATAGAGTTCGAGCCATACCTATTTTCAAAACTAACGAATCGTAGGCATTTTCAAAGAGCAACTCGAGGGACGCTACGGATTTTCAAAATGATATCTCTTTTCTCAAAGACACCGTAACCCCTACTTTTCCAAAACAACGATTCGTACTATTTTAAATACGGTAACCGTATGGCTCGTATATAGCTATGCATATCTTATCTTGCTGCGTTTACTATTTACCTTTCTGTTATGTTTATGTTAATTCCAATTCATTGCATATATATGTGTGTGTGCTTTCATTAGCTGTTATGATCTAATCTGCTAGGACACCTGCACCATTACCGATGATGTGTATGTTGCACGTACACTTGCTGGCTGGCTTGCACACATCATCATCGGTAATTATTATGCCATGTACACATTAAAGAACCGTTACTTCACTCGTACTATCTAATAATTTATAGTTTAATAGTATTGTTTAGCATTCATGATATCACATGCTAGTCTTAGATTTTGCATTCCTTACTTAGATGTCGCATGCATTCTTATGCACATTCTGTTTATGCACTGTTGAGGAGCTTTATGCCGATATTCATTGTTTACTTATTTACTCATGATTATGAGATTTCGGTATTTCATGAGATTTCTGGATTTGGGAAACCACATGTGAAATTGAAAACTTATACTCCTTTTTAAAAGAAAATGAGGTTTTTCTTGATATGATGTGTGGCGTCCACCATGAGATTTCTCGGTACTGGAGCATATATGATATATGATTACCCGATTTGAGAAGTGAGGAAACACCGTCTGCGGGTACATGGTGGGCCCGGTATGAGATCCCGAGGCAAGAAGGTCGTATAGATAAGACGTTAAGCCCGGTAGGAGAGCACTATTGACCGGTGATATTTGGCGCGGTGGACATCCGGAGGATACCGACCGTAGTCTTGAGATCAGATGATATAGCCTGATCCGGACTGACGGAGCCCGAGATATGAGTATTATGTGTTGCTGGCGGACACAGTTTTCATGATATATATGCTTGGCACTCAGGTTTTATCATGATTTTATTTGTCGTTGCTGAAACACGTTGGATGATGCATTCATACATGATACACTTTCCATGTAGTCACTTAGTGGCATGAACACGAATTTTGATATTACATTTACACTCATACATATATTTACCTATATCATGGTATTACATTATGACTTGGACATGATTACTCGAGTATTGTTATACATATTCATATATTATTATCCTTAATACCACTCGATATCTTTATAAATATTATTATTGTATCATATGACTTAGGATATAGTCATACATTCGGTTTCTACTCGGTGATGTTTTCTACTCACGAGTTGGCAACTCACCCCCGTTGTGCTGCAGCTTTCTTGCAGTTTCGACCATACAGGTTCCGTTGCGGCTTGCTGGCATACTACCTTCTTCAAGGTGATTGTATTAATAGGTGAGATACATTTGCATCGTGACCACCATTATATACTTGTATATTTCATTCAGTTGTATCTAGTTAAAAGTTCCATCAACCAGACTATGTATATTCGTAGACTTTGAAATCTTTGTTGTATATTCTTTCAGACATAAAGTCACGCTCATTTAATTATTATTGTTTCTGGTTTCTTGATGATTCTTTAGTTTTCTTGCCTTCTTTCTTTGTTTTGATCCTCGCCTTCAGTGTTGTATATTTGTATCCTTGCGTGGTTGTTTCCGCCATTTGGCGAAGAGCTAGCTCCCGCTTGGGGATGCCTTTTATTGTTATTCTGCATTGTTTTCGGATTAAAAATTACAAAGGAGGTGCTGCCGAAATTTCAAACGTCGAAATATGTTTTCAAGATAGTTATAAAACATTGTATTACCTGTGATATTACTTATGTTTAAAGAAAGTACCTGATTTCATTATATCATTATTTCAAAACTCTACATCCACTATTTTCCCTAAAAAGGTTTAGATTTCTGGGCTTTTGGCTTGCTTGAATTAGGTGGGGTCCTATAGGCTTCACATGAGTTAAGTGACAGACACGTGCCTTTTCCGGGTCGTGACAAAGTTGGTATCAAAACTTTAGGTTTAACCTTGGTTCGAGTCTAGGTTTGACTATGCGGAGTCTAAAGCGTATATATATTCGGAACCTAGGCTTGACCTTACGGAACTTAGACTTGGCCGAAGGGGTATTAGACCCGAACTTTCGTCGCGTAGGTTGACCTTAGTTGATGGTGTAAGTGACTTAAGTAGAGTGACGTATCGTGTGTATTTTCCGTGGCATACTTATGATACGCTACTTCTCTTAAGTAGTCTTAGGATGTACATTACTTATGCACTGTATTTCTATTCATTCCTATGATCCATCTTCATCGATATCGGATTGTGGTTTCTGTTACCTTGGCTACACGAGCAGAAAGAGTTGCGGCTAGAGTTGTGGTCAGCACGAGCTTGTCAGGGACGAGGACTGACCAGGATGTATTCCGGTGACACACGAACGCGTTGATATATTGTTTTTCTATGTTTTATCGTTGATGCGAACGTTCGAGATCTGCACCAGATGATCGGGCCATTACTAGAGGCCAGCCATATTGTGAAGACTATTAATGTACCGTCTACTCCAGATGATTGAGACGTTGTCTACCGTGCAGACAGATAAGCCAGTTGTTGCTGAGTTTGATAAGATATCGCCCCCAGACTTCAGAAGCTAATGTAGCAAGAGTTTATACACGGAGATGTGAAAGAAGGTAGCTAGTCCATCTTGAATAGAGTGACTGAGATGATTCTTCTAATCTTATGCGCTGACGCAGGCTCAGTTAAGTTGAAGAATTCCAGTTTGAAGGATCTTATACAGATCTAGAGTAAATCGATCAAGAAAGGACATTGTTTGTTGGATGCTCCGGTGTAAGATCAGTAAGTTGACCAGTTTCGTATAGAAGGACCTCACCTAGATGCGTTGTGAGTTGATCGAGAACGGACGAATGAAGCGTATTCTTCCGATGACTTGGACGAGTTCCCAATGACGTAATTGGCCAGATGCCTTCTACAGGATATTGGAGATGCTGAGTTAGTAGCTTCGAAAGAGACTCCAGATATGACTATAGCCAATTGGAGCGCACTCCAAACAGCTATGAAGAGATGATTCTGAATTGGTCCATGTTGAAGGAAAGCAGAGTAAGAGCTTCGTATGAGATTTTAACGAGTTGACGTTCTACTCTGTTGATGTCAAAGACTTGATATGCATGCAGAGGCATTGAATGTAGCCATAATTCCAGAGAAAAGTCATGAAGAGAATGCAGCTGTACCGGAATAAGAAATGAATTAAGTAAAGAGTGCCAACTTCCGAGCAGTCCTGCAGAGATGAGATTTAGGAGAGACCCCGACAGGATCTTTCTGGAATACTATACGAAAAGACTTGGACCGGGATCGAGAGTATCACGCACTCCCAGTGGGCCAAAGATTGCCATCGCTGACGTGAGACGTTACGAGTAACCATGTTAATTGGTAAGGAGATCTTCAAAGAAGCACCAGAATGAGACTGTTTCCGTCGTTACTCCAAATCGGGCTGTCGAGCCGAGGGGTCATGTAACTGGTAATCCGCAGAGAGCAAAGAGTACCTAAGAGCAGAGGACGCCAGACCGAGGGCAAGGGGCAAGTAAATATTTTTGTTCTTCTAGCCTTGAGTGCACCAGCACCTTTCGATATTGAAAGAGGGGCACCTCAACGACAGTTATTTATGATTTGCGACTTGGTGATTCGGATATCACGTTTCCGTTGTTTTGGATTTCGGGTATTTTGACGATTTGTTTCATGATTGATGTTTCCTATGTGCACCAAAGTTGCACTTGATTTTGATTTTTACACATTCTGAGATATTTGATTTTGATTTCATGCATACAGTATGCACATGAGTTTGACTTATGCATTCGGTGTCGTTTACACCCACTTTCAGTACTTTGATATGGTTTCGTGCGCACAAATGCACATGTTTATGAGTTTATATACCGCGGTATACTTGATTTTGATTTGGTGTATGTCGTATACTGTTGATTTCGATTGATACAAGATATTTGTTTTCGTGCACCTTAGTGCACTGGATTTATGTTTTCGTGCACCTTGTGCACATGATTAGGATTCTTGCGCACACTAGATGTTATTTGGTGCACACCAAATGCACTAAATCGAGATTCCTCGTGCATATCAAATGCACCTGATATTGTTGTCATGCACACATGTTGCACTTGACAGATATTTTTGTACACACCCGTTGCACTTGGGTTTTGTTTTGTGCACCTTCATGGAACCAGCATTTGATTTCGATTTCCGTGCGTACCAAACGCACGTGGCATTCTTTGTATACATTTTTGGGATTTATTTCCTTCGAGCAGCATATTTTATGATATGTACTATATAGTTTAGTAACTAAGCAGGACTGGTCCGAGGACAGTACCTGAGTATTTTTGCATGCATCGATATTTATCGAAGGGATTTTTGAAAAGGAGCTATAGTATCAATATATTCCTACGTGTTCATGATGACACGAAACTTTACAAAGAAAACCTTTCTAAATCATTTTCAAAAGGCGGGACGTATATGTTAAACAAATGATATATATATATTCTTTATAATGCACGTCCGCTACTTGTTCCGTGATACGCGCATCGCACGGCGATTTGGAAAAGGGATTTTGCATGCACCTTATTTCAGTTGTCTTGATGATTTCACAGCGATGCGTACCGCATATATGTTATAATCCAAATTATATCATATTTGATTTCCATAAAGGATTTCGACACTAGTATTTTGACATTAACTCTCATGATGGCATGACGCTAGATAGAGTTTTGATTTTTGAGTTTTGGTTTCGTTTTTATGCGCATGCATTGCGCTATGTTATGTTTTATGTATTCATGATTTCGGAGCCCCGACGACTTGATTGTTTGCTAAAATGTTTTAGTATTTGGGGGAGTTTAAATTTAAATTCGGGGACCGAATTTATTTAAGTGGGGAAGATTGTAACATTTCAGAAAATTAAAATATTATTTTTGGAATTTAAATAATTAGAATAATATATTTCATGAATATTATAAAGATATAGAAATTGGTTGTTATGAGGTAGTATGATTATATACTTATAGTTTGAAAAATAATTGGAAAATTAATATAAATTATTGATTTTGAAAGAAATTATGTGATTTGGATATTTTATAAATTAGTAGACAATTAATTGTATATTAGTTAATGTTAAACTTGATTAGCATTTCACTAATCATGCATTAAGCTTGATTGTGCATATGACATGCACCATGTCAAGTTGCACACAACTTGTTACATTTTTGCTATGAATCATGTCTTCATCCTTATTTTTAAAATGTATTTTTTGTTTTAAAATGAAAAAAAAGGAAAGGAAAAAGAAAAAGGGGTGACATGTGACATGGAGAGAGGGAGGGAGAGAGGGAGGGTGAGAATGTTCTAGTCCCTTTGACCCATCTCCTTATCTTTTCCTCACCTTCTCATTTCCTCATCTTCTTCTCCTCCTCCTTCATCCTACAACCACCTCCTCTACCTCACACAAACACCTCAAAAACTTAGCTAAAACCTTATATTCTCTTCACAAAAAATGATCACAAGCCCACTACAAACCACTTGGGGGTATCAAGTTGCAACTTTGAGGACTTCGGGCAACCTTAGAATTTTCTCTAGTTGCTATTTGAAGTAAACCCTACACTTTTAGCTAAGTTATTAGCTTTCCTACCCTACCTTAGTACATTAGAGTTTAACTTGTGTAAATTAGTGAGGTTAGAATTTTCTAAGAGAGGGTTAGGGATATTTTGGATTGTGAAAGTGTAATTGAGGTGTAGTGAGTGTTTTTCGGGACCTCAGTGATGTTTATTGGCCTGGACCAAAGACTTGAAACCATACACGAACATAGAATTTCCCGATGTCGGTTTCTTTGACTTTTGAGGACTATATGGAATCTGGAGCAATTTGGGATAATTGTAAGAAAAACAAGCAACTGAATTGACCTAGTTAGACCACCATAGGACCACCACAGAAGAATGAGACACCAACTCCAAGATGGGGCCGGCGACACCGAGTGAGATAGCATTCTCACCGAGTCAATTTTGTAGTATGATGTTGGGGTTTTGTCTGTATCTCATACTCCTCTTAACCTAGCTACTGTATTGTTTGTTTTATTCCAATCTACCTGTGAAAAAATATGGGAGCATTTTTAGTTGGATTTAACAAGGTTTTCCGATTTCTAAAACTTGGTTTTTGGTACTTGAATTTGGAATTGGTCGTTTAACGTTTGTATATCAACAACGAGGGTTATTTGGCTTTTTTTGCATGCGTAGGTTATAGGTTCTAACCTATGAGCACTTCGCGTATCGTATCAGTTTTTTAATATGATTTTGATGCTATACGATGTGTTTGAACTGTATGTACCTTCACGTAGACTTCGGGACGACAAAGGAGAGCAAGGCATCATCGACTTCGGCAAGAGAGGATCGTAGGTGAGTAGATGTATATCTACGGGGGAAGTCGGGGAGATGGCGTATAGCACCCCCGCAACCGTAGAATATGTTATATATACATATAAGTGTTGATGCAAGACTTGGATACTTAGCAAGTAGGGTTTTAGGGGACCATAGGATTAGAATAGGCGTATTCGTAGGAAGGTATAACATTAGCCTCTTTTATCCTAGTAGTGTATCTTAGGATATATGTTGTCACACATACGCACATTTGGTATATGTGTGTATATGTGTATATGTGTGTGTGTGTGTGTGTGTATGATACACACACATGTGGGATGAGGATATTATATGTTAGTGGATGTGAGTCGATATGATCGGACATGATGTCGTGAGATTGTGATATATGATCGAGTTGAGACCTCGTGTATGATATGATATATTAAAGGATCGTTGGGTCATACACACACACGTGGGATGAGGATATTATATGTTACTGGATGTGAGTCGATATGATCAGACATGATGTCGTGAGGTTATGATATATGATCGAGTTGAGACCTCGTATATGATATGATATATTAAAAGATCGTTGGGTGATATACACATAACATGCGATAACATATGACTTGATATAATATTAGATTGTACGTGACCTTAGATCCGTATCTTTGATTTTGATATTGTACGATGAATGATACCGTACAAATGATTATCTATATATGACATATATGATGTTGACCCATACCCTCGATTTTGAGTCTGTCGTACGACAGACTATATTGTACGAGATATTTATATGATGATTGATCTGCACTCTCGACTCGAGGATGCCATATGATAGATATTACCGTACATGAGGCTATGAGGCTGGAACGCTGACTATTAGAGACATCGACTCGGATATGTATAGATTTCTATTCACTTTCGATACTGTTTTAGTTTAGTCCCTTAATTACCAAAGTAGATGTTATAATAGAGTTCGAGTCATACCTATTTGCAAAAATAACGAATCGTAGGTATTTTCAAAGAGCAACTCGAAGGACGCTACGGATTTTCAAAATGATATCTCTTTTCTCAAATACACCGTAGCCCCTACTTTTCCAAAACAACGATTCATACTATTTTAAATATGGTAACCGTATGGCTCGTATATCGCTATGTATATCTTATCTTGTTGTGTTTACTATTTACCTTTCTGCTATGTTTATGTTAATTCCAATTCATTGCATATATATATTTGCTTTCATTAGTTGTTACGATCTCGTCTGCTAGGACACCTGCACCATTACCGATGATGCGTATGTTGCATGTACACTTACTGGCCGGCTCGCACACATCATCATTGGTAATTGTCATGCCACGTACACATTAGAGAACCATTACTTCACTCGTACTATCTAATAAGTTGTAGTTTAATAGTATTGTTTAGCATTCATGATATCACATGCTAGTCTTAGACTTTGCATTCCTTACTTAGATGTCGCATGCATTCATATGTACATTCTGTTTATGCACTGTTGAGAGGCTTTATACTGATATTCATTGTTTACTTATTTACTCATGATTATGAGATTTCGGTATTTCATGAGATTTCTGGATTTGGGAAACCGCATGTGAAATTGAAAACTTATGCTCCTTTTTAAAAGAAAATGCGGTTTTTCTTGAAATGATGTGTGGCGTCCACCATGAGATTTCTCAGTACTGGAGCATATATGATGATTACCCGATTCGAGGAGTGAGAAGACACCGTCTGCGGGTACATGGTGGACCCGGTGTGGTGCCCCGGGATAAGAAGGCCGTATAGATGAGACGCTGAGCCCGGCAGGGGAGCACTATCGACCGGTGATATTTGGCGCGGCGGACATCCGGTTGATACCGACCGTAGTCATGAGATCAAATGATATGGCCCGATTCGGACTGACGGGACCCGAGATATGAGTATTATGTGTCGCTGACGGACACGGTTTTCATGATATTTTCGAGTGTCGATGCTTGGCACTCAAGTTTTATCATGATTTTGTTTGTCGTTGCTGGACACACGTTGGATGATGCATTCATACATGATGCACTTGCCATGTAGTCAGTTTGCGCACGGACACAAGTACTTGATATTATATTTACACTCATACTTATATTTACCTATGTCATGGTATTACATTATTGTAGGGTTCCTAGGCACACTAATGAAGTCTCATAAGTGATCAAACATGGCCAATTGAAATTTTACAAGTGCCTACAAACCCTAATACGGATCGTTAACTCGATAATGAGGCGATGCAAGCATGTAAACGAATTAAATGCTAAAGGAAAGTAGCTACAACCATTGTAGATCCGGTCCTCCACCTCCTAGGCTCCGTGATGAAGTCCCCTCGCTGTCCAAATCGTATCTTGGGCTCTAGCATCGGCTTCATCGAAGAAATGGGCAGGCTTGGTCGTCGGCTTCGATGCCGAAGATGATCTACGTCGAGGCATCACTAGATCAAGCTCCCACTTCACCAAGTCATGAAACTTGTGAAGAAAACACCCTATACTACTTGGCAAGAGGTAGAGGATGAAGAAATAGGAAGTGGGTTCACTTTAGAATTGGATTTCTCACTCATTTTGGCTAGTTGTCATTGATGGTTGCAAGCTTTTTCATGTTGATGATGAAGAAGAAGATGAGAAAGAATTATGATAAGTATATCTAAAATATCAAATAAAATGATACTTATCATAATAGTAACCATAGTTAGCTGTAGAGAATAAACCATGGTTAGGGTTAATGGTTAGGTTTAGGAAAAGAACAAGAATGGTCAAGTTTTCAACACTTCATGAAGTTTCCACAAAACTACAAAAAAAGCCACCATTCTCTTTATCTTTTCTAAATGAAATAAATAACATAAATAAATAGATAAATGAATAAGTAATTAAAATGAAACCCTAACCACTAACTAACCATGGTTTAATTCTTTACACAAACCCAAGCTTGCATGTATCATCAAACATGATACAATCTTGTGCACAAAAGTATATCTCATATACAACTTGTGCACATCAAGTGAGAAAATCCATTTACAGTGAACCGATACTAGTTAATGCAAAGTAATATATCAAATATATAATTATGCATTAAATCATTAAATCAACACTTGATTCAATGATCCGGTCATGTCGCATATAACCGACCAGTATCCAATGTATCGGCTTATCGAATCAATCATTGATTCGATAACTAGGTTATATCGCATACAACCGTTCGACACATTCATCGCGAGAATGAAATATGGTATCACATACACGCATTATTCTCGGTCCCGCACATATCTCATATGCGCTCCTATTTCGTTTCGCTTGAGCCAGGAAACCTCTGTGTAGGACTCTAAAGACTCGTCAATACGCCGGTAGCAGATGATGATCATATCAAACATCCACAAGCCGCAAGCGGTCTGCTAAACGTAACGGACACCCGGGTATTGAGCGATCAGAAGACCGACAAGCAAGCCCGCTCACACTCCTGTGAATCCAACCAGTAACACTTACCGTACAGTCCGGTCTGTTCGTCTGATATGTCGCATATCTCGCCTAGGGGTGGTAAACGTCAAACCCCAGTAGCTCGATAAGTCATGCCGACGTGAAGTCCATGACATGTGTGAAACTACTGATAACACTTACCAGTAGGTCACTGCAACCCTGGCCAGGGATTTCCTGTTATGGCCAGTCGAGCATAGCGCAACATCAACCCCCAATACCGGGAGAGACGAATCCACTCCTATCGCTCATTGCCTCCATGTGAATCGGGACTGTACCCAAAAACCACCTGTTTGCATGACTCAGTAGAGCCGTGGTAGGGTGGAAATCAAAGCACAGTGGGAGACACACAAGACTCTATGACGATCTCGGGTCAACAGACTAAGCTGTACCAGTGTCACCAGAGAACTGCCATCTGACGTGAGGTATAATACCATCTGGGAGTTCTCGGCGAGTCCGTTCAGTGTACCCAGTCTCCACTGAGCACCCGTATACCATCTCTGATGTCAAACACCAATGGATATGGGATCATCCATCGCCCATCGCATGGGTCGAGAAGATATACGCTAGTCTACTCTGGAATATCGATGCCCCGTCTCGATATTCTCTCGACTAGGAACATTGAAGATGTACTCATGGACTTTCCAGGCCCCACTAGTATGATCTGCATCACAGTCCTGGAAGTCGAGTACACATCCTAAGGGCTTTATCAACATGTAACAGAGAGACAGAAAGTATACACGTTAAGATAAAGAGCAACCAGATAGCGTACTATCATGTCGAGCAAGAAAGTCCTACCTATATATGTCCCAGCATCCACTACAATATACATCCAATGTACAGTAATGGCCTCTAGGGCATACATATAACTAACAATCTCCCACTTGCACTAGGGCCATCTGTAGCAGTAGTTGTAGTATCTAATACTCAACCATCCCCTAAAAGTCTCTCTTTGGGAAAATGCATTCGTAAGTGGATCCTCCGTGTTGTCCTCTGAGTCTACTCTCCTAACCTCGATCACCCTGGAGATCAACTATTTCCATGATCAGGTGATGCTGCCTCAGAATATGTCTGGGTCACTGATGGGACCAGGGTTCCTTGGCCAAAGCCATAGTTCCATTGTTATACAATGGTAGGAACCTAGTTCATCTTATGAACCAATATACACCCAAACTGCCTCTTTGGTAGTATCCTTAATAGCGATGTTGCCAGCCTTTATCTTCTAGTTTGCCACGGTATCTAGCTTGGAACTCTTCCAACATACCGTCCCTCGATAGAGGGTAAAGACAATGCCTGTGACTGACATTCAGTCGTCTTTATCACCCTGGAACACTTCCAGTGATTCTCCCCAGGATCGATTGATACAATCTCACTATACCTAGTGAGAACCCTAACATCCCTTTAGATCTATCTCATAGGTCCAAATCTCAAGATTTAGGAGGTATCATCTTTATCCTATTGGAGAATCCATGTGATAAGAGGAGATCGACCGATCGTAGTATGGGAAACTCTTTTCCTATCAAGAGTATGTTGTCCATGTACAATACGAGGACGGCCACCTTACTCTCTACTACGTTTTTGTATATACAAGGTTCGTCTACCATTTTGATGATGTCAAACTGTTTGACTAAATCATCAAAACAGATGTTCCAACTCCGCGATGCCTGCTTCATTATGTAAAGCAACTTGCATACGTTTCCGCTGCTCCCACTGTTTACGAAGCCCTCTGGCTGTGTTCTTATAGACTCTCTCTTCTAAATCAATATTTAGAAAAGTAGTCATGGCACCCAACCACCAGATATCGTAGTCATGGTATGTAGCCGTGGCAAGTAGGATCTGGATGGACTTAAACATAGTCCCTGGAAAAGGTTTCATCATTATCCGTGCCTGGTCGATGACGAAAACCTTTAACCAGTCTAGCTTTGAAAGTCTCAACTTTTCCATCTACACCAAGTAATCTTCTCAAGATATACTTGCTCCTGTTGGGGATTTAACCCTTCAGATATAGCAACCAAAGTCCATACTTTGTTGGTGTATATGGATTCCATCTTAGATCGCTAAGCATCCAGCCATTCTTACAGAGTCCCTACTCTTGATGGCCTGCTCGAAACTAGTTGGGTCATCATCTCATGATGCAATCCTTGCTCCCACTGTCATCGAGAAACCAAAGTATCTCTCAAGCAGGTGAGGAATCCTGCTAGATCGGCGGAGAGGCTGAGGTTCGTCGGGAACTATTGAATCCTTTGGTTCTGTCAAATCATCAGCTGCAGTTTGTATAGCTGGAACATTTCCAGTTCTACATAACTGACCTTGCCTCGAGCTTGTCCGGATTTTGCATTTGACATAGGCCGGACAATCCCAAATCTTAACTTACTTAAGAGATAGGCTCTTCCCATACCATATCTCATATGGAATGGTAGGCACTGATTTGATTCGAACCTAATTCAATAGGTATGAAGCTTCTCAAGTGCACAACTCCCAAAAGGAAATAGGAAACTCAGTAGTACTCATCATAGAGCACACGATATCTAATATTGTGTGATTGCTCCGTCCTGATACACCGTTGTGCTGTGGTGTATTCAGAGGAGTAGTACGGAGAGAGAATCTCATTCTCCTTTAGAATGGTCCAAGAATGCCATGCACAAGTATTCTCCTCCCTGATCTTATCATAGGACATAATACTTATACCCGGTTATTGGTTCTCTAGTTCTAACTTATATTCTGTAAATACCTCAAAAGGTTCGGACTTATGTTTCAACAGGAACATATGACTGAATCTTGAGAGATTATCAGAGAATATAATGAAGTATAAAGAACCAGTCCTGGCATGTGTAGACAGGAGACTTTACATACATCATCATGCATCAGTCCTAAGAGTTTACTAACTCTTTCTCTGTTTTCAGTAAACGGAGCTATGGTCATCTAATCTTTGTGACATGACTGGCAAGTTTCACAAGATGTAAATTCAAACTAATTTAAATATGCATCTAAAATGTAACTTCAGCCAGTCGGGTCGCATTGATGTGACCTAGTCTACAATACCTCAAGAAGGATCCGTTCATTTCTGAACTCTTCCTTTTGTGTGTGTTCTGTATACTAAAGAACTGTAGTTTGATTTAGAACGTCAATGCTTTTAGATAACGTGCCTGAACCGATCAACTTTTGATATAGGAAATGTTCAAAACATTATCCATCAATACAAAATTTTATCATTTCTTTACTAATAAAGAGACTGATATGATTTTGTATATCAGCTTTGGTATCTAATAGCATTTGTTCAGAATCAATTATTGGTAATACAGGATGACAGTGACCAACAGACTTGGCTGCAACACTTGCCCCGTTTTCTGTCTCATGAAACTTATCACCCGTTCTCAGTTTTTCTACCTTTTTGTAGCCCTATGTAACAGATTACATATCTGGGATCCTGACCCAGTATCAAATACCCAGGATTCAGATGATACTGAGAAACAGTTCTTTGTAATGAACACACCCGAAGGAGATGCATCATATGCACTTTCTTCGTTTGGGCGGCATAGGAATTCTAGTATTCCCTATTTCCTGCTCTGACTTATAACAATTATAAGTTGGAGCGGGACCAACTTTCCCCAGCTCAGTATAACAAGGGGGTTCGGTCAATTCATCCATATTATTATCTTGATTAAGGCATGATATGGTCGCTACCTGGAGAGAGAGAGAAGAAAACACTCTGCGTGCGCTCTTGCAAGATTAGATTGGTTATTTATTTTATCTAATCAGGATGGCTCCCACTGTTTTTATCAAATCTTCCTTCAAACCTTGAAAGGAAAGAGTAGCCGGGATTAATTACACTCTACAAGTTCGCCAATCTTTCAGCCAGGCCAGTGTCGGTACTTTGAGGGAGGTTCCCCGTGCTTTCGCACGGACCTAATTACTGTAAACCTCGCTTTCCCAGAGGCGTAACCCCATTGACACCTTTCTAGACACCTACTTAATCGGCTAATTGTAAAGTGCAAAACTCTCCCAGGAGTAACAATTACTCGCAGTGGGTATCGGGATCCAACTATCATATAGAAGGTATGCAATCTCATTGCAAATTTCAACACTTGAAACTCCCGATAAAGGTTTTTACCCCTAGCACTTATGACCTTAACTAAGGTCAACAAATCATAAGTACTAGTCAAATTCTACCCGTCATTTCGTGATTAATTAGACCCACCCACATGACCCTTAACTAAGGTCAACAAAGTCACGCGACTGTCCTAACTAATCGCATCATATGCGGTGTAGGAAGGCATCACTTAGCTACCGTACACTGTGCCTTGACTATGGTCAACAAACACAGCACGAATACTAAGTACTCTACTTTCTAAAATGACGGAGGGTTGCGGCTGGTTTTTATGAAAACCTTTAACGCTTTGAACTTGATCTCGTTGCGGAATCAAATTGTTTTTTAAATGGAATGTTTTCGAGGCTTTTCTAGTTTTGCTAAAGGGGCCACTCCCGGTGAAGGGATCGTCGGCCCTTTCCTCGTCGAATGAGGTGCGGGATATATCATATATATCACTGTGCAAAGCGGAAACTATAGAAGCGATCAAAGACAAACTGAGGGTTGTAGCATCTGCCAGTTATTGCTAAAGGAGTCACTCCCGGTGAAGGGATCTCGGTCCTTTCCTCATCGAATAAGGTGCAGGATGTTCTATAATGAACACCGCGATGCAAAGCAAGAACTGTAGCTACCTGTTTTTATTTTGAAATTCGATTCCACAACATCAATTAGGTTTATTTTCTTTCATTAATCTCATCAATGAATATCCCATCATTTAAGTTCACCTAATCATCACAGATAAATATAACGTACGCTTATGCCATCCGCATTCGCCTCGATGTCCCGTCTGCACCGTTAGGTTAGGTAACTAACGGCAGAGCGAGGCAGGGCTAGCGCGGGTGTAAAACATAAGCAACGTCTATATAATATATCATATATACTATATACTATATCTATCACAGAATATCACATGATCACATCATAGATAACGCAGCAGAAAAATATCATATGAAATATTGGATATACTAGGACGTCCGTGTTTTCAATACGAGCCAGTATAAAACACGGATTCCACGGTCGTGATGAATAGCCTATCCCACACCCCTAGACCCCTACGAGAGCGGCAAGCAACCCTACCAATTCTAGGGTTAGGAGACCCGGACTCGACTCCTCGAGATGGTCTCCCTCTGGACCCCAGAACCCGGTTACTTGTGCTCCCCTCCTTAGGTCTATCCTAATGCGGAAAAGTGAATAATATACAATGGGTGACAACTTCCGCAACCTGGAAGTGCCCCAATAAAAGAATATTACATACAAGTATTTTACATGAATGAAAATGAAAAACACTCATCTCACATAAAAAAACCCCGGCTATTCAAACACGACGATCCAATATAACATATCCAGCAACACATAACATCACATGTCATCAACGTAAGTAAATATGCGCATCCCAATTGTCGTTGACATATAGCAACGAAACCGGCGATATCATATATTACACTTACGGTCACAGAAAAGAAAGTGTAAAACTACAACAGTTGGAATCCGCAATCTCTTTAGACATCACATGCCTAACCAAATGAATTCTTTAGACATCGCATGCCTAACAATTATAAACCCCGCATTTTAGTCTCATTATCGAAAACTCTTTTCAATATCAAGTCGGGCAATTCAACAGGATTCCCGACATTCTGATCGAATGCTCGTCGCAAACTTTAGTAGGCGGCCGCACCCCCGACGCCGTCGACGAAGTGCACCAAGATGGAACACCGCTGCCGCGAGCACCCGAACGGATGCTTTCGACGACGGGGTTCTCCTACAGTCACTTGGTCGGGGCTATGGGGTGAGGCTGTCTATTAAGTTTACCCGGCGAGTATCCGCGTACGCTACGTGATTGCGACGGACTTTTGATCTCATCAAAATTCCGTGGCAACTGATCAAGTGAGACTAAACTGCTATGTTTATAATATTCATTCCGTTATCTCATAACTACTTGTGAATTCCAAATGTTGTATCACATTCCGGATAAATAGAAAATGCTAAACTTTTCGATCGAACAATCGATCACCCAAGTTTTCCCGATACAGCTCAACACATGAAATAAGTCTAACAGCATTCAGTTCGTGCCTCAGTACCAACGGTCCAGCCGTAGAAGGGTCAAGCCAACGCCTCACATGTGGCACGCCGTACTGCCCCAAACCTGAAGGTTCAAAGGGCAGTTCAAAACGGTCACATAATCGAGTTAAGGTTTGTTGTCTTCTAGAGGGTCCATCGCGTTACTTGCACTACTTAGAACGTCGTTAAACTACGGAAAAGTCTAACACTTGGAAATTTCCCGATAGGGGAAAGATTGGGTATTTACATCCGGTCGAACTTTTTAACATGTTCTAAAATTACCCGGAAAAACACACTGACAAAATTAGAGAATCCGATCGAAACACCGAGTCCCCAATACAACCCAGAAAATTCAACTCTTGAATTCAAATTAAAAATTCCAAGAAAAACCAGCACTGAAAACTAGGAATTACTGTGAAAATCTAATTGAATGATTGGACAATTTTGCCGCGGAACCGCCGCAATAGGCATGCTATTGCCGCGGTTCCGCCGCTCTTCTATCGACTCATGGGTCCCGTTTTACACAGTAATTCTTAGAATCTTCTACTGAGTTTTCTGCATATTTTTAATTCTCAAAAAACCACGAATTTCAAAAATGTACAGAGAGCACTTTTGGGTTTGGGTTTTGATTCGATCGGACTTCTAATTCCGTCTACGCATCGCCTAAGGCTCTAGCTAGGCTCTGATACCACTGTAGGGTTCCTAGGCACACTAATGAAGTCTCACAAGTGATCAAACATGGCCAATTGAAATTTTACAAGTGCCTACAAACTCTAATACGGATCGTTAACTAGATAATGAGGCGATGCAAGCATATAAACGAATTAAATGCTAAAGGAAAGTAGCTAAAACCTTTGTAGATCCGGTCCTCCACCTCCTAGGCTCCGTGATGAAGTCCCCTCACTGTCCAAATCGTATCTTGGGCTCTAGCATCGGCTTCATCAAAGAAATGGGCAGGCTTGGTCGTCGGCTTCGATGCCGAAGATGATCTACGTCGAGGCATCACTAGATCGAGCTCCCACTTCACCAAGTCATGAAACTTGTGAAGAAAACACCCTATACTACTTGGCAAGAGGTAGAGGATGAAGAAATAGGAAGTGGGTTCACTTTAGAATTGGATTTCTCACTCATTTTGGCTAGTTGCCATTGATGGTTGCAAGCTTTTTCATGTTGATGATGAAGAAGAAGATGAGAAAGAATTATGATAAGTATATCTAAAATATCAAATAAAATGATACTTATCATAATAGTAACCATAGTTAGGTGTAGAGAATAAACCATGGTTAGGGTTAATGGTTAGGTTTAGGAAAAGAACAAGAATGGTCAAGCTTTCAACACTTCATGAAGTTTCCACAAAACTACAAAAAAAGCCACCATTCTCTTTATCTTTTCTAAATGAAATAAATAACATAAATAAATAGATAAATGAATAAGTAATTAAAATGAAACCCTAACAACTAACTAACCATGGTTTAATTCTTTACACAAACCCAAGCTTGCATGTATCATCAAACATGATACAATCTTGTGCACAAAAGTATATCTCATATACAACTTGTGTACATCAAGTGAGAAAATACATTTAAAGTGAACCGATACTAGTTAATGCAAAGTAATATATAAAATATATAATTATGCATTAAATCATTAAATCAACACTTGATTCAATGATCCGGTCATGTCGCATATAACCGACCAGTATCCAATGTATCGGCTTATCGAATCAATCCTTGATTCGATAACTAGGTTATATCACATACAACCATTCGACACATTCATCGCGAGAATGAAATACGGTATCACATACACGCATTATTCTCGGTCCCGCACATATCTCATATGTGCTCCTATTTCGTTTCGCTTGAGCCAGGAAACCTCTGTGTAGGACTCTAAAGACTCGTCAATACGCCGGTAGCAGATGATGATCATATCAAACATCCACAAGCCGCAAGCGGACTGCTAAACGTAACGGCCACCCGGGTATTGAGCGATCAGAAGACCGACGAGCAAGCCCGCTCACACTCCTGTGAATCCAACCAGTAACACTTACCGTACTGTCCGGTCTGTTCGTCTGATATGTCGCATATCTCGCCTAGGGGTGGTAAACGTCAGACCCCAGTAGCTCGATAAGTCATGCCGACGTGAAGTCCATGACATGTGTGAAACTACTGATAACACTTACCAGTAGGTCACTGCAACCCTGGCCAGGGATTTCCTGTTATGGCCAGTCGAGCATAGCGCAACATCAACCCCCAATACCGGGAGAGACGAATCCCCTCCTATCGCTCATTGCCTCCATGTAAATCGGGACTGTACCCAAAAACCACCTGTTTGCACGACTCAGTAGAGCCCTGGTAGGGTGGAAATCAAAGCACAGTGGGAGACACACAAGACTCTATGACGATCTCGGGTCAACAGACTAAGCTGTACCAGTGTCACCAGAGAACTGCCATCTGACGTGAGGTATAATACCATCTGGGAGTTCTCGGCGAGTCCGTTCAGTGTACCCAGTCTCCACTGAGCACCCGTATACCATCTTTGATGTCAAACACCAATGGATATGGGATCATCCATCGCCCATCGCATGGGTCGAGAAGATATACGCTAGTCTACTCTGGAATATCGATGCCCCGTCTCGATATTCACTCGACTAGGAACATTGAAGGATGTACTCATGGACTATCCAGGCCCCACTAGTATGATCTGCATCACAGTCCTGGAAGTCGAGTACACATCCTAAGGGCTTTATCAACATGTAACAGAGAGACAGAAAGTATACACGTTAAGATAAAGAGCAACCAGATAGCATACTATCATGTCGAGCAAGAAAGTCCTACCTATATATGTCCCAGCATCCACTACAATATACATCCAATGTACAGTAATGGCCTCTAGAGCATACATATAACTAACAATTATGACTTGGACATGATTACTTGAGTATTGTTATACATATGCATATATTATTATCCTTACTACCACTCGATATCTTTATAAATATTATTATTGTATCATATGACCTAGAAGATAGTCATATATTCTGTTTCTACTCGATGATATCTTCTATTCACAACTTGGCAACTCACCCCCGTTGTGCCACTGCTTTCTTGCAGGTTCGACCGCATAGGTTCCGTTGCGGCTTACTGGCACACTACCTTCTTCAGGATGATTGCATTGATAGGTGTGATGCGTTTGCATCGTGACCACCATTATATACTTGTATATTTTATTTCAGTTGTATTTAGTTAAAAACTCCATCAACCAGACTATGTATATTCGTAGACTTAGAAACCTTTGTTGTATATTCTTTCAGATTTAGAGTCGCGCTCATGTAATTATTATTGTTTCTGATTTCTTGATGATGCTTTAGTTTTCTTGCCTTCTTTCTGTGTTTTAATTCTCGCTTTCGGCGTTGTATATTTGTATCCTTGCGTAGTTGTTTCCGCCATTTAGCGAAGAGGTGGCTCCCACTTGGGGATGCCTATTATTGTTATTCTTTATTATTTTCAAGTTAAACATTACAAAAGAGGTGCTGCCGAAATTTCAAATGTCGAAACATATTTTCAAGATAGTTATAAAACATTGTATTTCCTGTGATATTACTTATGTTTTAAAGAAAGGACCTGATTTCATTATACCATTATTTCAAAACTCCACCTCTACTATTTTCCCTAAAAAGGTTTAGATTTCTGAGCTTTTGGCTTACTTGAATTAGGTGGGGTCCTATAAGCTTCACATGATTCAAGTGCCAGTCACGTGCATTTTCCGGATCGTGACAGTAGGGTTCGCTGCTTGAACGCGGACGAGTGCATCCACCATCGATGTAGGCCTGTCGATCCTAGCGGATAAGATGTTGATGGCGTTAGGAGAGGGAGACGAGCCGCTCCTGTCTCCGTTGTAGGGGGTGCGGTAGCTCTTATTTGGATCGTCGCGATTGTCGCTCTCCATCGAGTCGAGGTCGGAAGATCAACTTTTAGGTGGATAAGCTTCTGAAAGATTCCCAGAGACGGTGCCAACTAATGGAGGCTGTGATCTCCCTCAGATGTTGTTCTTCGTCGATCTGGTAATGAGCGGTTTTTAGCGGCTGAGATTTGTTTTGAGGGTTGTTGAACATATGGATTTCAATAGGTTGTTGGAAGTGGCTGAGGCCGGTAACCTGCAAGGGATGTCCCGAGGTGGGAGACCACCGTAGGACCCTACGACGATCAAGTTAGTGCCGGAGAATAAGAGTAGCGTAGCGATCTATTAGGTTCAGTTCCAGTTATCTGAATCGTCTGAGAGAGGGGTTTATATAGTGGTCGCGTGGAGCAAGCAGGTACGAGATCATCGCCGTCAATTACGCCCCTGCGTTATCCTCGCATTAATGGCGGGATACGCCCATTAATGGAGAGACGCGCTAGCGTGGGACGCGGAACGTGGGGAGGCGGATATTTCGCCCTGGCGAGAAACACGGAACCGTTGCGAGGGCGTTTGAGTTTCGTGCTCTCGGTTGATCGGAGAAGCCGAGAAATCTCGGCATGTCAGGAGGCTCGGAGACGAGCAGGGAGGCCGAGGAAGCTCGTCCTGTCAGATGGCTTGGAGACGAGCAGGGAGACCGAGAAAGCTCGGCATGTCAGATGGCTCGTAGACGAGCAAGGAGACCGAGAAAGCTCGGCCTGTCAGATGGCTTGGAGACGAACAAGGAGGCCGAGGAAGCTCGCTGGACTGCTCGGAGGCGAGCTGTTGGTTGTTTGCTAGGTGAATATGGAAAGTACACAGGGAGGTCTCCAAAAGGTTGGATACGTCCTCGAAGACGAGGTCCCGAGAAACGCCCCTAATGCATCTCATTTATTCCACCCCGTAGCCATCGGGATGCGTCAATCACCACGTGTCGTAATCTGAGGAGATACCACTTGCAGCATCATCACCTACTCAAATGTCGAGACAAATCTATCAGTATCTTGATTGCAGTGACTAGATTGGGGGACCAATGACCTCAACATGCTGCAGTGGTAACCAAGCAATATCTTAATATATTGTAATTAAGAGCAAACAAGAGAAATCTATGTCCACACATATGACTTATAATATGTGGTAATTAATTTATCAGTTACATAATGCTTATTTCACCGAAAATATTATAGTTTACTCAAGTTTTTCAAAAAGTTTAAATTCATCATGAAAACTATATAAACTTTCAGTACGTTATAAAAAAACTCTGTGATTTGTAAAGTTTTAGGGCCATTAAAGAGTCATGCGATCCCATATTTGACTGATTATTGTAGTTTTATACTAAATTATCCATCTTAATCTCATTGTATCAGCATTTCTTTAAATTTTGATTCAATTTCATATTGAGGCTTCTTCTCCAAATTCTCAAACTAAAAGTTTTGTTCTTGAAATTAGAGCAAATTGCACATTAAACGACACTAGGAGTTTGGTTTACCGTCAATGCATCTAGAGCATCTGTGGTTTTTTTAAAAATAAAAGGTTAATTTAGTCAATTTTTGTAGTAAATAACCGTAGGGGGTTCTGTATAACGAAATAAAAGTTCTAGGGATTTTCATGATTAGTTTAGACTACAGGATGTGTTTAGAAAACTCGAGTAAACCATGAGATGATATCTGTGAAACAAACCTTACATAAATTGTTTGGCTTGATCACCAATTTCATGTTTTGCTTGTAATAATCAGCCAGTATATCTGGCTACAAGTTAAAGGAGGGCAGTCCCTTTAAAATCATGAAACAAAGATAACTTTGTGCCCCAGAATAAAATTAAAAAGGCAAAAGGCAAAAAAGGTTAGTATTATTAGCTATAAACCATTAAAATATTATTTATTTTGCCAACCAAATAAGTGTTACTGTCCCATTTTAACAGTCGTTTTAGAGATTTATTTTTGTCCCACAATTCCAGACGTTTTTGACAATTAAGATAAATTTACCGGCCGATTACCAAATTTACACTTCATAATAATTTAGGAAATTGTCTATAGGAAAATAATCCCTAGTAAATGCCGCATACACTCACATTCTCCCATTTCATTCTTCATTAACTCTCCATGCTCTTAATTAATGTCGTGCATTAGATCTTTGCGTTTCGATAGAAAGCAAGGGGTCAAAAAATTATGGGAACTCTTAAATTGAATGAACACATGTAATCAAGAGACATTAACTGCATAACATTAATTGATGAATTAAGGATACTGCAGTAAATTGATGTACTCATGATTTAACACCGTGAAAAATACTAAAACCAGTATCAAAATGGGACGGAGTGAGTACATACCAACATTTAGTTTATATACACAAAAGTTGCAAAAGACATCACATGGAACCATTAAATATGGTGGACCAATGTCTTTTGGCATGGTTGAGTTTTAAGAAGGGACAGCCACTTTTTATTGAGTGACCAAGTTGCATCTGTCGAGGCAAACTCAATGGACAGGGACCTTCCTCTCTAAATCTCTGTCAAAACAGTAAAATTCCTCTCTTTAATTAACCACCCCACCCCGACGCCCACCAACCCAATCTTCTTAAAGTAAATTTGTTGTCAATTTTAATTATTAGTTTTGTTTAGTTTGAGAAATTTGAGTGAAGATTGTAAAGAGAATTTGATTGAAATTGGAGAGTTGAGGTAGGCGAGATTGGCCGCTCTTTTCTTGCTCTATAGATCAATCGATTACAAGACACATTACTCTACACCTTTTATGTAATTTTGTTATGTTTAGTTTATGAATTTGTTATAAATTAATGCTTTAGAATAGGTAAAACATGATTAATCATTAACTACTGGTTAGTAAAACAAAGTCACGGACTAACACTCTAGATTTAAAACTCCAAAACTCTAAAACACAATTTTTTAGTGACATGACTCTATGCGAGGTTGGCAAACATAGAGCGTTATTCGTTCATTGTTGACCACCATCTCGAAGTTTATGTTACAAAAGAACTAGTCGTACTATAACCGATAAGTTAGTCTAATGTGAACAAGCTATGAATGTATAACTCGTACACAATCATTTATGCTTTCATTCGTTTAAAGTGAGTTTTGCTCGTATTTTATTGCTGGTTCTCCGTGTAAAAATATAAACGGGATGATTTGTTTCAGCCTCATCAGTGTTGATTCGTTGCAATATTATGCCCCACAAAATGTAAATTGCATGTATCAATAAAAGAATAAATTAATTACGAATGAAATAAAATAAAATAAAAACTCCAAAAGTAAGGAAACCACAACTGACAAATGAAGGACCCTTTCATTTGATGAAGGGACATGTGGGCCCCACCCATATGAAGGAATCCCCCTTCACTCCGGTTCTCCACATAAATACCGCCTCCCACCTCCTCCAACATGCAATCCACACAAACACCGAAAGTCAGAAGACAAAAAAAAGAAGAAGATTTTTTTAGGGGAAAAAAGAAAGAAAATTTGAATGGGGCTCTCAAGTGGCATAAACGACGCCTCAACGGACTCGATCCCGCTCCTCATCGTCGCCGCCGCCGCGGCCTTCGTCTCCTATTTCCGCTACCTCCTCTTCCCTCCGCCGCCATCCTCCGCCGCCGCCGCCGCCGCCTCTCCGTCGCCGGCCCTCGCCGCCCTCGCCGACTTCTTGAACTCGAACCGACCCTTTAATTATAGCGATGGCGGCGGGGGCGATGAGGAGGAGGAGGAGTGCGTGGTGTGCCTCAGCGAGATGGAGGAGGGGGAGAGGGCCCGACGGCTGGGATGCCGCCACGTGTTCCACTGCGGGTGCTTGGACGGCTGGCTCTTCGATCAGATGAAGCTCACCTGCCCCCTCTGCCGATCGCCGCTGGTTGTTGTTGCCGGCTGCTAGGCCGCCGCTTTGCACGTGCTGTGCACGTATTATGCAATCCTAATTCAGTTTCACTTTTTTTTTTTTTTACCTTATTTCCTTTTCATTTTGAAAAATTTTAAGGTCTGTAGACCTTTTTTCCTGCCCTTTATGGGTTATTAAATTACTGTTATCATCACCATAGTTTTTTTTTTTTTTGATCTTTTCTTTTATCTTTGCTATATGTATCAACAGCTGCAATCCATGTTGTTCCAAACAATCTCTGTATTGCTTTCTTTAATTTGATACTAGTAATGTGTCGTGCACCTTCCCATGATAATTCTTGTATTGTAAAATAGGGTAAATTAGGTACACTAACTATCCTTAATTTAATTATAACGGTCTCTCACGAAACTATCTTGGTGTTCCTTTTTTATTATAATCAAGTAGCTTAACTGCTGCTTTGGAGGATATTATAGTGACAAAAAAAATACTATTCTTACCAAGATGAGGGTATTTTAGCGGGAAAAAACCTCGAGCAAAACATAGTTTAAGGTATTTCAAAATAACAAATAGTTCAGTGAAATACCATGATATATAATAGTATTTTAGTGTAATTTTCGCTATAAAACATAAATAATATATATCACTGGGGATGTTTGAAAGCCTCCGATCGAGCATGTAATAGCAATCTCTTGATTGTAACAAGGTTTTTCTTTTTAAACAATAGATCGTCATTTTTGTCGTAAGAATGGGCTTATGTTGGACCGATTCTTTCCCATAAATTAATAAATAGGTTTGGATTAATCATTCTTTTATGCTGGATGCAAGTCTTGCACTTTTCAACAATATAGTCACAATTATCGTGCCATGTCAAGCCTTCTATTCTCTTGGAGTGTTACGAAAAATACTTGAATGGATGCCACATGACAAAATTTGTCTAAATGCATTGAGATGCATTGAGTTTGAAGGGGTTTCTTTCCCCTTATTTTCAATTAAGAAACCTATACGGGCTCTTCATCATGATTTGGAGGCTATTCTGATGTAGGTACTTTCTATTGGATAAAAGTATGGGATTCGATATACAGTAAATTGCATCTTCTATTCCTTTTAGGCTATATGCATGTGAAATCTAGCTCGTTAGTATGAAAATAATACTTGACTTTTCCCCTCTATTTCTTCCCACAGAAAGATGGAACATAAAAATAATAAGAAACGAGCATATGTGAAAAAAATCTTATATGTACGTATCAGTTAAATATCTCCCTGATCATAAGAGAGAAACTAGAGATAAGATCATGGTCCATGGATCCTACAAAACTTGCAGGCCGAGATTAATATCTTGTTCTGTTTTCTAATCGAATGCATTGCATGAATATTTTTTCCAGCTTAAGGGTTTCAATTGCAACAAAACCTGACACGTCCCGCTTCCCAAAATGCGGTCATGAGGACACGACTAGGTCCGCAACATATCTATCCTGAGAAGCACACATTCTCGATATAGACATGTTAAGCGTCACAAACAATAATATCACAAAAAATAATAAATTCAATAATATTCCAACACCTCACATATTACATCCCAGAATTTTCAAGCAAGGTCTCAAAAGTCAAAAAGAAATAAACAAATGAGCCTTGGAACAACAAGACAAACTGATACAATAAAAAGAGGAATCACAAGAAAAAGTAAGTCTAGAAATCAGGCTGAGTCGCAAAGTATGCTAAATCTCCTTCAGATGGCTCCAGCTCTGTCGCAATCCCCTGGTCACTGGCGCTATCTAAACCCGACAGACATTTCAAACACGAAACATCGGTCAGCAAGCAGAAACTCTGGTAAGTCTCTCAAAGGTAAGTTGAAATTGTGTGCATTTAAAAATGAAAGCAGGAAAAACATGTTATATATAGCATAAGCAAAGTATTATTTAAACGAGAGATTAACCGAGCATAACAAGTATCAACATGATGGCGATATAGAAATAAGGAGGTAACATATAGCAAGAGGGCAAAGGATGAGGATGAGGATGAGGAGGAGACTTAATCGATATGCGATATGGTATAGCAACCATATTGCCGATTCGGTTCTAGCAGCGAAATCAAGTCTCGATGGCCTAAGAAAGGTGCAAATGGTACAATCGTTTGGTCCACCTTGTCTCAAATCCTAGTGAACAGAGGGCATTTCGATGACGCAGGAAATCCTAAAGCTCTTCTAGGGTTTAAAGGAAATTGGATTTAGAATTTTTAGCAGAAAAAGATAAGGGGATGAGAAGGAAGAGTTGTTCTTCTCTCTCTTTTTTAAAAGAGGAAGAAAAAAGAGTAAGATGAAGATATAAGAAATTATGTCATATTAATTCCAATTAATATGTATTCATAGTGGGAGTTAAGAAGAAATTGGAAGGTCACCATTCATTTGCGAGTTAAAGGAAATGAAATGTCATTTGTAGGTTATAAGATTTTTTTTTTAAAAATAGATAAAAATAATTGCAAGAACTAGGGTTTGAACATGTGAACAATAAGACAGCTGTCACGACCCGAAAGTACGGAACGTGACTGGCATTTAAATTACGAAGCGTCTAAAGGCGTAACGTAATCTAAGTAAGACAAAGCCCAGGAATCTAAATCATTAAAAGAAAATAGAGTGAAGGAAAACATATTTAAAAGTATCAAGTTTTTCCTAAAATTTTCGGCAAAGTTTCTCTTGTAAAAACTGGCCCCAAACGGGTACAAACATGAATATACATATATAAGCAATAATGAAACGGCATCCCCAAGCGGGAGCTAGCTCTTTGCTAATTGGCGGAGACAACCACGCAAGCAATATAATATATAACGTCGAAGAGCGAGGATCAAAACTCATGAAGAAAACCAACATCCTCAAAAAATCAGAGAAGAACCATAATAATACAAGTGCGTGACTCTAAGGTCGAAAGAATATACAACTGGTCTTCTAAGTCTATAAATTAATACAAGTCTGGATGATGGAGTTATTATACAACTGTAATAAATAAAAGTACAACGGTGGTCACGATACAAGTGAACCCGCGTACCAAAGCAATTACCCGGAAGGAAGTGGCGTGCCAGCAAAACCGCCACGAAACCTGTACGGAAAAACCTGCAAGAAACTGTGGTACAACAGGGGTGTGTTTCCAACTCGTGAGTAAAAGACATCACCGAGTAGAAATCGCATATATGACGCTCCTAGGTCATAACATAAAATATTCACAATAACACTAGATATCTAGTAGTGGCAGGGTAACAATCTAGCATAGTGTGATACTCGGTACTCGTACTAGTGTCACTAAGCAGTAACAAGTCATATACCTGATGTATGAATGCATCGTGAATGAGACAATCCATCCCGAAATCTGAATATAAGAAAATCTGTGTTTTTATCTTAGTAAAACTTGTATAATAAAACCGGAACATCATCAGTGAAATCAACAGGAAATCCGTGTCAAGCATCGACACAATATATATATATATATATATATATATATATATATATATATATATATATATATATATATATCAATGTCTCGATATCTCAATATCTCAATATCTCAAAGTCTTGGGCTCCGTCAGTCCAGATCGACCCATATCGTCAATTTCACGACCATATTGGTATCCTCCGGATATCCGCCGTGTCAGACATCACCGGTAGGTAGTCCGTGCCCCTGCCGCGGTCATCGTCATCCCCACGAAATCTTTATCTCATCCCGGGATACCATACCGGGCCCACCATGTACCCGAAATGGTTCCTTCACTCCTCGAATCGGGTCTCGAAATCCAACAGCAATCAGAAAAACTCATAGTGGACGACACATACATCACGAGAAAACCACAACTTGCATTTTTAAAAGATAATGAGTTCATAAAAGTCTTGCGGTTTTCTCCCAAATCCAGAAATCTCATAGAAAATCCGAAATCCCAGAAATCAAGAGACAAGAAGCAGTGAATACTGGCATAAATCCCTATAATATTGCATAACAGAATGAATGTATAAATGCGTGAAGTATCTAAGTAAGGAATTCAATGTCTAAACTAGCATACGAGGGCAAGCATACTAACAATATGTTGAAACTACCAGCTAGCAAGTTATACCCATAAAGTAAGGTTTTCTGAAGTATACGTGATATGGAAATTAACGATGATGAAGTGTGTGAGCCGGCAAGAAAGTGTATGTGAAACATGCGCATCATCGGTAATGGTGCAGGTGTCCTAACAGGCAGGGTTCATAATTACTAAGAAAATACTTGTATAGCATGCAATGCGATGAGAACAACATGAATATAACGGTGAAGGTGTATTAACGCACATTTAGAATATAAATGTTTAATTATGAGTCATATAGTTAGTTGTTTAAAATAGCATGAATCGTGGTTTTTAGAAAAGTGGGGGCTACGGGGTTTTTGAGAAAAGATACGTCTTTTGAAAAATCCGTAGTATCTCTCGGCTGTCTTTAAAAATATGCACGATTCGTTAATTTTGAAAGTAAGTATGACTCGAGCCTAGTCTAACATCTATCTAATCAACTAAGGGATTGAACTAAAGAATTAGCCGAAAGGGTAAGAATAATCCACCTAAAATCTGAGCCGATATCTTTAGTAGCCGGCGATCCAGCTTCAATAGCGCCACGTAAGTAGTACGACTTCCTCGAGTCAAAAGTGCGGATTAATCATCATATCTATATCTCGTACGGTAAAATCCATCGTACGGCATCCCAAAATCGGGGTACGGGTCAACTATCATATACATCATCATTCATATGGTATCATCGTCGAACAATATCATGATCAAGAGTACTGTTCTAAAGTCTCGTATATTCCAATGTTATCAACACATTTTATCATATATATATAAATACACGTCGCTCAACGATCCATTATAATATCATATCATAAATCACATCGTAACTCGATCACATACCAAATATCTCACGGCATCATGCACGATCATATCGACCCACCTCCACATATCACATAGTGTCCTCGTCATCCGTGCACACACACACACACATGCACACAAGAATTCAAATGTGTGTGTGTGCGCGTGTGTGTGTGACCACATGAAACCTGCGATCCGTCACCCAAGTAGTCATCCTACGGATAGGTCTCCCTAGATTCATCTAATCTAGCCTAAGGCTTTCTAAATACCCTACTCGCCAAGTATCCAATATCACATCCCAACTCATAATAATAATAATACGGTAATAATCTTATTTTACGATTGTGGGGGTGCTATACACCATCCACCCGACTTCCCCCGTAAATATGCATCTACTCATCTCGATCCTCGCTTGCCGAAATCGATGCCGCCATGCTCCTTCCTTGTCTCGATCGATTGGCGTTCGTACATCGATATCGAGGGTTATTTGGTTCTTCTTGCATACGTAGGCCGTAGGTTCTAACCTATGTGTGTTTCGTGTACCGTTTTAGTTTTCATCCGCGATTTCGGTTTACGACACCATATGTTTATGTGTAGGCACCTTCACGAGGATTTCGGACGACAAGGAAGAGAATGGCGTTATCGACTTCGGCAAGTAAGGATCAAAGTGAGTAAATGTATATCTACGGGGGAAGTCGGGTGGATGGCGTATAGTACCCCCGCAAATATAGAATAGTGTTATTACCTTGTTAATTGTAAGCCTGGAGGTGATATCGGATACTTAGCGAGTAGGGTATTAGATTAGGTTGATCTAGGAAGACTGCCCAGAGGATGATTACCTTAGAGGCGAGTCACAGGATACATGTAGACACACACACACACGCATACACGTACACTTGACTTGCTGTATATATATATATATATATATATATATATATATATATATATATATGTATGTATGTATGTATGTATGTATGTATGTATGTATGTGTGTAGGTTTATATATATATATATATATATATATATATATATACATACATATACACGTGATATGAGGATGGTATATGATACTTGGAGATGAGTCGATGTGATCGGGCATGATGCCGTGAGATAATTGATATGTGATTGAGTCATGATATAATATATGACGTGATATTATAGTGGATCGTTGGGCGATGTGTATTTATACATAGGATAATATGGGATGATGATATTGGAATGTACGAGACTTCAGAACAGTACCCCTGATCATGATATTGTTTGGAGATGATACCATATGAATGATGATATATATATGATAGTTGACCCGCATCCCGATTTTTGGGATGCCGTATGATAGATTTTACCGTACGAGATATAGATATGATGATTGATCCGCACTCTTGACTCGAGAATGTTATACTATGTATTATACAGTACGTGACGCTATGAGGCTGGATCGCCGACTGCTAGATATATCGACTTGGAAATTTAGGTGGATTTTCTTACCCCTTCGACTAGTTCTTAGTTTAGTCTTGTAGTTGATTAAGTAGATGTTAGACTAGGCTCGAGTCATACCTATTTTCAAAACTAACGAATCGTGAGTATTTTTAAAGACAGCCGAGGGATACTGCGGATTTTTCACGGAACGCATCTTTTCTCAAAAACCCCGTAGCCCCTACTTTTCTAAAAACCACGATTCGTGTTATTTCAAACACCAAACTGTATGACTCGTATTTAGATAGGTATATTCTAAATGTTGCGTTTACGACACATTCTCCATTATATTCATGTTTTTCTCATCGCATTCATGTTTATACATGTGTTTTCTTTCGTAATTATAAACCCTGTCTGATAGGACACCAGCACCATTACCAATGATGCACATGCTTCACGTACACTTGCTAGCCGGCTCACACGCATCATCATCGATAATTTCCATGTCACATACACTTTAGAAAACATTATTTTATTGGTGTAATTTGCTAGCTGGTAGTTTTAACATAATACTAGTATGCTTGCCCTCTTATGCTAAGTTTAGACATTTCATTCCTTACTTAGATACCTCACGCATTCATACATCCATTCTGTTATGCAATATTGTCGGGCTTTATGCCGATATTCACTGTTCACTGACTCATGATTTTTTAGATTTCAGATCTTTCATGAGAGTTTTGGATTTGGGAAACCGCATGTGAATTTTTATAAACTTATGATTATTTTAAAAGAGAAAGATGTGGTTTTCCTTGATATGATGAGTAGCGTCCACCATAATGTTTTCTCGGTTCTGAGTTGGTTTTCGAGGCCCGATTCGAGGAGTGGAGGAACCGTCTACGGGTACATGGTGGACCCGGTATGGTACCCTGGGGTGAGATAGTTTTCGTGGGGATGATGATGAGCCTGGCAGGGAAGTACTACCTACCGGTGATTGTATGGAAACTCGGCGGATATCCGGAGGATACCGACCGTAGTCGTGAAATTGATTATATGGGCCGATCTGGACTGACGGAGCCTAATATTGAGACATCGAGACATTGGGACATTGAGACTTGAGATATTGAGATATCGTGTCGATGCTTGACACTGATTTTCTGTCGATTTCACTGATGATGTTTCAGTTTTATTATACAAGTTTCACTGATGATATTCTTATATCAGTTTATCCAGATTTCGTGGTGGAGTGTCTCATTCATGATGCATTCATACATCAGATTTATGACTCGATGCTGTTTAGTGACACTGACACGAGTACTGAGTATTACACTTATGCATAGATTATTGCCCTGTCACTACTAGATGTCCAGTGTTATATTGGGTACTTTATTGTATGGCTCAGGAGATCGTAACTCAATTAGTAAGCTAATGGTGGAGTAAATACCTCATGGAAGCAACTAGAGAAAATTCTAGTGTTGTTCAAATGCCCAAGTCTCATTTTTGATTCCACCATAGGTTTAGTAGTGAGGTTTAGAATGATTTTTGTGAAGGAGGAATGAGATTTTAATTGTGTTTTTGGGGTGTTTGTGAGTGCTAGAGAAGGTAGAGAATGAAGGAGGAGTAGGAGAATGAGGGGAGAAAAGAAAATGAAGAAGGAAAAACCATGACAACTCTAGAAATTTCTCATTCTCTCTCTCTCTCTCTCTCATATGCCATGGTCAAGTCAAGAAATGTGTAGAATGTTCTCTCTCACTTATTTCTTTTATTTTCTTTTCTAACTCAAAACATTTATAAAAAAAATAAAAAATGAAGCTACGCACAAATGAAGACTTGAAATTATGTAAAAAAAATGTAACAAGTATTTGTACATAACATACTTAATGCAAAAATTAGTAAGTGCTAAAAAAATCTATAAATGCTCATATCGCATAAACACCTTCAATTTAATAATTCGGATAAATTTTCCAAATTATCGGTATATAATCATACTCTTTCATTTAAAACTAACCTCCATACTTTAAAATATTCATAATATTAATTAATTTAATTATTTAAATTCCCAAAAATAATATTTTATTTTCTGAAATGCCACAATCTTCCCCCCTTAAATAAATTCGGCCCCCGAATTTAAATTTAAAACTACCCCAATACTAAAACATCTCAGCAAAATAATGAAGGCGCAGGGGCTCCGAAATCATAAATACTTAAAATAAGCGTATGAAAAATGGGTGCAGAACTCAAAATCAACACTCCGTCAAGCGTCTTGCTATCTTGGGAGTTAATATGAAAACACTCGTGTCAAAAACCATTACCAAAATCACGTAAGATATAATTAAGATTGTGACATATGTATAGTACGCATCTCGTGAAATCGTCAAAACATCTGAATAGAAATGCATGCAAAACCTTTTTCAAATCACCGTGCGATGCGCGTGTCATGGCATAAGTAGCGGACGTTCATTGTAAGAAAAATAACTATATATATATCCTTTATTTAACATACACGTCTCGCCATTTTGAAATTAACTTTGAAGGGTTTCCTTTGTAAAATGTTTCGTGTTATCTCGGACACGTAGGAAAATATTGAGACTATAGCTCCTTTTTGGAAATCCCTTCGGTAACTATCAATGCATGCGAAAACATATTCAGCTACTGTTCTCGGACTAGATCTGCTCGGTTACTAAACCAAATAGTAAATATCATAAAAACGTGATGCTCAAACTGAAGTCAATCTCGAATACAGCATACAAATATACCAAGTGCGTCCGGTGCGCACAGAAATCGAAATCCAATACAGGTGCCACGGCTATATACAGAAACAAAACTGAGTGCAATGGGTGTGCACAAAAACACATGTCAGGTGCAACGGGTGTGCACGACAACAAAATCAGGTGCATCTGATATGCATGAAGAATCCCGATTTAGTGCATCTGGTGTGCACAAAATCACATCAAGTACGCCAAGGGTGTGGAAAAAACCCCAGTTAAGTGCATATGGTGTTCAAAAACAAATATCGGACATCATAATCGAAATCGACGGTATACAACATACGTCAATCCAAACTCAAGTATACCGTGACATGAACAGTCATAAGCCTGTGCATCTGCGTGCACCCAAAACCAAAACAAGGTATTAAAAGTAATGAAAACTATACCGAAAGCATAAGTCAAAATCACGGGCAACCCATATGCACGAAATCAAATTAATATCTCAGAATGTATAAGACCAAAATCAAGTGCAATGGGTATGCACAAAACGAATATCAATACAACTGATACATGAAACACGAATCGAGTGCAATGAATGTGCACATAGGAAATACCAATCATAAAACGAAATCCTCAAAATACCAGAATCCAAACAACGGAAATGTGATATTCAACTCACCAAATCGTAAATCGTAACACTGACGTCGATATGCTCCTTCTCCAATGTCAAATGGTGTCGGTGTATCCAAGCTAGCCGAGCAATAATCTACCTGCCTCTGTTCACGGTCTGGCGCCTTATGCCCTTAAACTCTTGTCTCTCACTGCAGATTGCCAGTTACATAACTTCTCGGCTCAACGGCCCAATATGGAATGATGACGGAAACAGTTCCACTCTGGCATATCCTCTAAAGATCTTTGGCCAACTATCACTGTCACTCATAACATGTCTCGTCGATGATGTCGAACCCTAGCCTACTGGGTGTGCATGATACGACCGATCCTGGGTCTAAGTCTTTTCGTGTAGTATTCCAGAAACATTCTGTCGGGGCCTCTCCTAATTCTCGTTTCTGCCGAACTGTCCGGAAGTTATCACCCTTTACTAAATCCATTTCTGGTTCCGGAACATCTGTATACCCATCGCGACTCCTTCTGAAAGATATATCTATATTCAATGCATATGCATGCGTATCACATCTCTGATGTCAACGGAGTGGAACGTCATCTCATCAAAATCCCGTGGCAACCGATCAACTGAGACTAAATTGCTAGATTTATAAAATTCAAATTAGTTTTTCTTGTGGATTTCAAGTATTGTATCCCATCACATGATATCCGGACTACATTAAACTTTTCGATAGATTCATCAAATTCCCATAATCCCCCGAGAGCTCAACACTTGAGCACAGTTTAATAATACCCAGTACATGCCACAATACCTATGGCCCAGCCGTAGAAGGGCAGACCCAAGCCTTATTAATGGCACCGCGGAATTGCCGCAAACCCTAAGGATCAAAAGCGGTTCCATGGTCATTATGTCGAGTTAGGGTTTCATTCTTCTAGAGGGTTCACAGAATTACTTGCATGTTTTTCGTGACATGAGTGTTGGCAAAAACCATCATCCGACATCGATGAGGATAGATCAAAGGAACGAATAGAATATTGTGCAAAGAAATGTACATCCTAAGGCTTCTTAAGCGGAGTAGCGTATCGTAAGTATGTCGCGGAACATACACACGGTACGTTACTCTACCTAAGTCACCTATTCCATCAACCAAAGGTCATCCTACACTCAGAAGGTAAAACCTAACGCTCTGATACCAACTTTGTCATGACCCGAAGGTACGGAACGTGACCGGCACTTAAATTACGAAGCGTCTAAAGGCGTAACGTAATCTAAGTAAGCCAAAGCCCAGGAATCTAAACCATTAAAAGAAAATAGAGTGAAGGAAAATATATTTAAAAGCATCAAGTTTTTCCCAAAAATTTCGGCAGAGTTTCTCTTGTAAAAACTGGCCCCAAATGGATATAAACAATAAAATATATATAAGCAATAATGAAACGGCATCCCCAAGCTGGAGCTAGCTCTTCGCCAATTGGCGGAGACAATAACGCAAGCAATATAATATACAACGTCGAAGGGCGAGAGTCAAAACTCAGGAAGAAAACCAACATCCTCAAAAAACCAGAGAAGAACCATAATAATACAAGCACGTGACTCTAAGGTCAAAAGAATATATAACTGGCCTTCTAAGTATATAAATTAATACAAGTCTGGGTGATGGAATTACCAGATACAACTGTAATAAATAAAAGTACAACGGTGGTCACGATACAAGTGAACCCACCTACCAAAGCAATCACCCGGAAGAAAGTGGTGTGCCAGCAAAGCCGCCACGAAACCTATACGGAAAAACCTGCAAGAAACTGTGGCACAATGGGGGTGAGTTGCCAACTCGTGAGTAAAAGACATCACCGAGTAGAAATCGCATGTATGACGCTCCTAGGTCATACCATAAAATACTCACAATAACACTAGATATCTAGTAGTGGCAGGTAACAATCTAGCATAGTGTGATACTCAGTATACGTACTAGTGTCACTAAGCATAACAAGCCATATATCTGATGTATGAATGCATCATGAATGAGACAATCCATCCCGAAATCTGAATATAAGATGAACACCCGAGCCCAATAATACTATTTATATTACTAGTTGAGGGTTATATATTGCTCATTTCCAATTATTCTGTTTTTCTGGGATTTATTGCTAAATTTTAACCGGTTAAGTCATTTTGGCACATAACAATTTTAACTCCTAAAATGAAATTTGAAGTGTCCATGTTGGCCTACTCGTCGCCACTAGTCGCGTGGGAGCGTCCGCGTGTCGAGATTCCGTTCCGTTTGGCTAAACGGGCAAGTTTGGACGCCTACGCGCGCATGCAAGTGTCCGACTTGGGGGCATGCATTTTAATCATTAAACACCTCTTTTCAAAATTTGGAACCCGCTTAAAATCCTATAATTTGAATTTGGAACATTTGGGCGCAACCCGGGCGCGATTTGGAAATGTTTCATTTCGCGCCAAAAAGGCCCATTTAAATTTAATACCTTAAACTAATTATATACGATTTTAAATCTTCTTTAACTGCAATTTCCTTCTCATATCTCGCCTCAGCCAATCACGAGCAAGTGATCAGCCTCGTGGGGCCCCTTTCACATCTCTCTCTCTCTCCGCCTCTCTCTGTCTCTCTCCTCATTCTCCCTCTCTCTCTATCTCATCAAATCTCTATCTCTCTCTCCAATCTCTCTCTCTCTCTTCCTCTATTTATTCTTCTCGCATGCAGCCGCCTTCTCTTCCCCATCGACCACGAGAATACCCAACCAAACCCTAACCCTAGCCCTCGCGACCTCACCGCCGACCTCCCCGTGACCTCGTCGCCGCCATCAACACCCCCTCGACCTAGCCGCACCTTCCTCCCCTCGTTCTCCCGCTCTCTTCCACGCCTGCACCCAACCCGACGATGCCTCCAACCCCCGCAGACCTCGCCGTCGACGCCACCTCCCGTCGCCGACGACTCCCGCGACACCCTCTCATCCTCCTCGTCACTACCTCGTCATCACCTCCCTCCTCTCCTCGCCGGACCACCACCAGACCCGAGCAGAACCCTAGCGCCAAACCTCCAGGTCGCCGGAAATCGCGTCGTCGACCCTCGTCGACGCCACCTCCGACCACTTCCCTTCCCCCTCGACCACCAGAGTCGACTACCACCCTTATTCTCACTGCAGCACCTCTTTCCAACGAACCCAGGATTTCCAGCCATCGTTGTTCGCCGTCGCTGCCTCGCCGGCGTTCCAGTGCTGTCGAGCCATCGTGGTTGCACCCTGCTTCTTCCCTGTAAGTTTCCCTTGTCCTTCCTTTTGGTACAATCCCCCTCGCTGGTCGTTATTTGCATGTATCATATCATTGTTGCTAACCTCGTTGCCGATGACTTTTGCCGGAATCCGACCGTGCCGTCTTTTGAACCCGATGCTCCAGCGAGGTACCCTGGTCCGTGTGATCCCGTTGTTCGCTGTTGGGACTCGATCCGAGATCCGTACACCCGTCTCGTGTTTTCTGCCGACGTCGCATCCGTGCTTTCCGGTTTGCGAAACCGTCGAGGCAAGTATCCGAATACTTGCTTTAACATGCTAGTACACAATATCAAGTCTTGCTTTACTCGTGATTATCATATTAGTTCATAACTTAAAACCGACGGTCACAATAAGCCTTAACATTAAATCAGTATGGTAGTTTCGTGTAATTAATCGGTATACTATCATTCCATACTTTAACTAATTAAACCAATTAGCACGCCCTTGCTTAAATTGCTAGATCATCCTTGTAACTATTACTATGCTGTAGTTTTAATGGCTTCTTTGCTTCGTGTTATTAATACTGTTTTACCCTGTGATTGTTGCACCCAAGGGTGCCTGAACCTGTTAATAAGAGAATACAAAACACCACTGTGTTTACATGGTATAATATGGTTATTTACTGTTTCCTGCTGCTGTTCATTATTGATTGTATACCTGTTGTGAGCACATACTCGATTGCACTACATATTGGCCTGACCCTGCTACACATGACATATATATATATACCGACTCATCTTGTTGTACCATGACATGACTTGTTTCATGATTTCATGCCTAATGCCGACAACCTGACCATTCCTGCTGTCTATCCAGACAGACCTACTTTTACCGGATTCTCTGTTGGCATTAGTCCGTGACTACTGAATACCTGACCTGACATACATAACTTGGGGGTATGGGGAAATCAAGGTGAAACCGACTTGTAACTCAACAGTTCGATACTTGTTCTGATCAGTCTTACGGGCTTGGCCAGCTCCGGAGTGGTGATGCTGACATCACTCGTCCATCTTGCTACCTTTTACTGCTTAGCGGCACGTCTCGGATTCAGCCCCGAGGGCTTTGACCGTGGTCCCGGGCACGCACGGGATACTATTGAGTTACATCGACGATTCATCAATTGGTTTCAAAGACTATAGAGTAGAAAACCTGAAAGGACAGTTTAGTCACCATTGCACATTACCCTGCTTGATTATTTCTTATTACTGCTTTACTCATGTTCATGCTTGCATTGTTTATTACCATGTTTATACTATATATTTGATGTCATGACGCGCTGACGTCTGGGTTTTGCATGGCCCAGATTCCGTACCACTGTCTACGACCGAGCAGGAGTACTTCAGCCAGCAGGCTGAACTGTGAGTTCCTTAGGGTTTAGTTTATTTATTTCATTTCATTTACAGATATGAGCCCGCATTATGGGACGTACTGTTTATTCATTGTATTGGATCATTAGCTTCCGCACCTATTGTTTATTGATTCTTGTTATTATGGATTTGGACATGTGTTAGATAGTTTGTTTATGTTGTTCTTGATATCTCTACAACCGTAATGTGACTGTGGATGGATATTTCCTACCCACAGGTAGCATGGTTGGCTATGTCACGTGCCCAATCTTGCGTACTCTGGGAAGTGGGGCGTGACATGGTTCTTTTGGTATCAGAGCCATAGGTTAATTGGGTTGATTCCTTGTAGTTGGGTATCGCACCCGATACACGAATCAGAATACCCGTGATTAGGAAACATGTCCTGCCACTTTGACCGTGTTACCACCCTTGAATCATTCTTCCGGATCATGTCGACATGCAAACTTACTTTGCATTGTCAACTCGAAAACCTAACTTCTTGTTATCTCTAGGACTTAGGCGACTTGGGTGGAGTTAGGTAATTGCGGCTATGATACCGCGGCATAGCTACAATGCAGCACTCTATTTAAGTATCTTGGAGTTCTAGCCTTGATTTATATATTGTATCTATCATCATGCTAATGTTGTTTGTTTTGATTTCAGGACCATGGCAGATAAGAATTTCAAGACGTATCAGAGGCGTGTGGATGAAGCCGCCATGTTAGGGGTGATACGTGGGATGTTGGAAAACCAGAAGAGGCAAACTGAGCTGATCCAGCAGCAAGCGGATACATTTCAGGAGAGTTTGCAGGCTATTCAGCAGTCTGTAAACACCGCTGTGGATGTACATGCAGCGGAATGGACGAGACTCAGCCGTTTCGCTGGACCCTTAGTCGCCAAGGAGGCAGACAGGGCACGAAGGTTCTTGCGCAGTTTGGATGTGGACATCCAGAGGCAGATTGTCTCCCTGGGTTTGACCACTTTCTCACAGGTTCTTACGGCAGCAAGAGAGCAACAGAGTTTATCAGGATTGAAAGGGAACCTTCACCAGACAGCAGTTGCGGCCAGGAAGTCTGCATTTGTGCCTAACCGAGATCATGGGCGCAGAGGTATTCCAGTGGACCGTCGAGGTGTAGCGCCAATGAAGAAGCCTGTGATCGTTAATCGAAGGAAGAGCGTGACTTGTGATTACTGCCGATTGCCTGGGCACGTGCAGAAGGAGTGTCGAAGGAGGCTGGGACTTTGTCTGGTTTGTGGAGCAGTCGATCACGCAGTTGGCGCTTGTCCGTCGAAGCTTCGCACGAGAGATGATATACGGAAGACTCCGCAGAGACCGTTCCAAGGACAGAAGCAGCTGACACAAGGACCCAACCAGGGTCAAGCTTTCACCTTGACAGCTGAGGAAGCCAAGGCATCAGGAGAAGTGGTTTCAGGTACTATACTCGTTCGTGGTTTTCCCGCATTGGCATTATTTGATTCCGGAGCATCCCACTGTTTTATGTCATCCAAATTTATAACTACACACTCGATCACCTGCACGACCCTGTCTAGTTTTTGGGACATACACACCGGGAATGGGAAAATCATAGCTAGTAAGGAGTGTAAAGATTGCACGGTTGTTGTTTGCGGACGAGAGCTTTTTGCAGATTTCTTGGTGATAGATACGAGCAGTTATGAGGTTGTCTTGGGAATGGATTTTCTTGGCACTTTCCACGCACACATTGATTGTAGGGCAAGGGAAGTAATTTTCCAGATTCCCGGACACCCTGAGTTTACTTTCATTGGAGGAAGCAGTTCTGTCGGGCCAGTCGAGTTTAGGGCTAGGCCGACGAACAGTGTTCTTGCGGCTATGGTAGTGGATAATAGTGAAGAGCCGGCAGTTGTCCGCGACTTTATGGACGTGTTTGAAGATATTTCGGGCTTACCGCCGAAGCGAGATGTGGAGTTTGCGATTGACCTTATTCCTGGTGCAGCGCCAGTATCAAAATCTTATTATCCGATGGCACCGGTGGAATTGGAAGAAGTTAAGAAACAAGTGGGTGAATTACTCGAGAAGGGATGGATTCGAAGCAGCAACTCGCCGTGGGGAGCTCCAGTTCTTTTAGTAAAGAAGAAGGATGGCACGAGAAGGATGTGCATTGATTATCGAGAATTGAACCGGGTGACTATTAAGAACAAATACCCGATCCCTCGCATTGGAGAACTTTTTGAGCAGCTTAGTGGCGCGAGGGTATTCTCGAAACTGGACTTGCGATCAGGATATCATCAGGTCCGAGTGAAGGCAGGAGACATTTGCAAGACGGCGTTTCGAACTCGGTATGGGTATTTCGAGTATTTAGTGATGCCCTTCGGAGTGACTAAGGCGCCGGCAATATTCATGGATTTGATGAACAGGATCTTTGCACCGTTCTTGGACCAGTTTATTGTGGTATTCATTGACGATATTCTGGTGTACTCGAAGAGTCCGGAGGAGCATGCTGAGCACTTAAGGATCGCACTGCAGACGCTGAGACAAGAGAAATTATTCGCGAAGATGAGTAAGTGCGAATTCTGGCTGGAAGAAGTGAAGTTTCTGGGGCATGTCGTGTCGGGCGATGGAATCGCCGTTGATCCCGAGAAGATTACAGCAGTTCGAGATTGGCCTATTCCGAAGAATGTTGCGGAGATAAGGAGTTTTCTTGGACTCGCCGGATACTACAGAAGATTTGTGGAGAACTTCGCTCGCGTAGCTGAGCCGTTAACCAAGCTCACACGAAAGGAGGTACCGTTTGTTTAGACGGATGGATGTGCATTGGCCTTTGAGACGTTGAAGCAGAAATTGATAACCGCCCCGATCCTGACCGTACCGGATAATTCAGGAGCACTGGTGATTCACAGCGACGCATCTGGAAAAGGATTGGGATGTGTTTTAATGCAGAATGGGAAAGTCGTCGCTTACGCATCGAGACAATTGAAGACTCATGAGAAGAACTATCCGACTCATGACTTAGAGCTTGCAGCCGTGATCTTCGCCTTGAAGATTTGGAGACACTACCTTCTGGGCGAGAGAGTTGAAGTCTTTACAGATCACAAGAGTTTAAAGTATGTGTTTACTCAGAAGGAGTTGAACATGAGGCAACGCAGATGGTTGGAGCTGATGGCCGACTATGACCTTGATCTTAAGTACCACCCGGGAAAAGTTAACGTCGTGCCAGATGCGCTGAGTCGGTTACCAGCAATTCAGGTTTTGACCGCACAAAGGGAGATCATTGCGGATTTTCAGAGATTTGACTTAGAGGTTGTACTACCACATGCTACAGGACAGTTGATGCAGTTGCAAGTACAGTCGTCCTTAGTTGAGAAGATTAAAGCGGCACAATCGCAGGATCCTAGACTGCAAAAGTTTCGAGAGCAGGTTGAAGCCGGACTACGAACCGATTTACTGATCCACGAAGACGATTCGTTGAGATATGGTAGCCGTGTGTGTGTGCCAAAAGGAGATGTGCGAGAAGAGCTCATGAAGGAGGCACACAGTTCAGCTTACTCTGTACATCCAGGAGGGACAAAAATGTACCGAGATATTCGACCGCACTTCTGGTGGGAAGGTATGAAACGGGAAATTGCTCGCTTCGTGGCTAAGTGCTTGGTGTGTCAGCAAGTCAAGGCTGAACACCAAAGGGTTGCTGGTTTGTTGCAACCACTTCCGATTCCTCAGTGGAAGTGGGAACATATAACCATGGATTTCGTGACAGCTTTACCGCGGAGTCCAAAGGGCAACAATGCAGTATGGGTGATTGTCGATCGGTTGACCAAGGCAGCTCACTTTATTCCTTTTCGGGTTGGTCAATCGACGGAGACTTTGGCAGAGCGGTACATGCAGGAGATTGTCAGATTGCATGGAGTACCGGTAAGCTTCGTGTCCGATCGGGACACTCGGTTCTTGTCGCACTTTTGGAGGAGTTTACAAGAAAGTTTGGGGACTCGACTGAAGTTTAGCACAGCTTATCATCCTCAAACTGATGGACAATCGGAGAGAACGATCCAGACCCTTGAAGATATGTTGAGGGCTTGCATGTTAGACTTCAAAGGTTCTTGGGAGGATCATCTACACCTGGTGGAGTTTTCGTACAACAATAGCTTCCAAGCGACAATTCAGATGGCTCCGTTTGAAGCGTTGTATGGTCGTAAGTGCCGTTCGCCGGTTTGTTGGGATGATGTTGGTGAACGAAGGTTACTAGGACCAGATTTGGTGGTACAGACAGTCGAGAAGGTGAATACCATCAGGAAGCATATGAAGGCAGCTCAAGACAGACAGAAAAGTTGGGCCGACACGTCAAGAAGACCTCTAGAGTTCGCCGTGGGTGATTTGGTATTCCTGAAGATATCACCGACTAGAGGGGTGATTCGCTTTGGCAGTCGGGGAAAGCTTAGTCCTCGATTCGTTGGACCCTTCGAGATTTTGGAGCGTGTTGGAGAGGTATCGTACCGGTTGGCGTTACCACAGTCATTAGCAGGAGTTCACGATGTGTTTCATGTGTCTCAACTACGGAGGTATGTTCGTGATGAGACTCATGTCTTGGATCATTCGGAGTTGACCGTACGGGAGGACCTGACTTTTGAAGAGCGACCAGTTGAAATCAAGGATCGGAGAGAAAAGGTTTTTAAGAACAAGGTTATCCCTCATATGCTAGTTTCTTGGGGAAATCGATCGCATGGAGAGTCCACTTGGGAGCGAGAAGACGAGATCCGGCAGAAATTCCCTCACCTTTTCCAGTAGTTAGCTATCTTGTATTCTTGGAATTTCGAGGACGAAATTCTTTTTGTAGTTGGGTATGATGTAACACCCGAGCCCAATAATACTATTTATATTACTAGTTGAGGGTTATATATTGCTCATTTCCAATTATTCTGTTTTTCTGGGATTTATTGCTAAATTTTAACCGGTTAAGTCATTTTGGCACATAACAAATTTTAACTCCTAAAATGAAATTTGAAGTGTCCATGTTGGCCTACTCGTCGCCACTAGTCGCGTGGTAGCGTCCGCGTGTCGAGATTCCGTTCCGTTTGGCTAAACGGGCATGTTTGGACGACTACGCGCGCGTGCAAGTGTCCGACTTGGGGGCTTGCATTTTAATCATTAAACACCTCTTTTCAAAATTTGGAACCCGCTTAAAATCCTATAATTTGAATTTGGAACATTTGGACGCAACCCGGGCGCGATTTGAATATGTTTCATTTCGCGCCAAAAAGGCCCATTTAAATTTAATACCTTAAACTAATTATATAAGATTTTAAATCTTCTTTAACTGCAATTTCCTTCTCATATCTCGCCTCGGCCAATCACGAGCAAGTGATCAGCCTCGTGGGGCCCCTTTCACATCTCTCTCTCTCTCCGCCTCTCTCTGTCTCTCTCCTCATTCTCCCTCTCTCTCTATCTCATCAAATCTCTATCTCTCTCTCCAATCTCTCTCTCTCTCTTCCTCTATTTATTCTTCTCGCATGCAGCCGCCTTCTCTTCCCCATCGACCACGAGAACACCCAAGCAAACCCTAACCCTAGCCCTCGCGACCTCACCGCCGACCTCCCCGTGACCTCGTCGCCGCCATCAACACCCCCTCGACCTAGCCGCACCTTCCTCCCCTCGTTCTCCCGCTCTCTTCCATGCCTGCACCCAACCCGACGACGCCTCCAACCCCCGCAGACCTCGCCGTCGACGCCACCTCCCGTCGCCGACGACTCCCGCGACACCCTCTCATCCTCCTCGTCACTACCTCGTCATCACCTCCCTCCTCTCCTCGCCGGACCACCACCAGACCCGAGCAGAACCATAGAGCCAAACCTCCAGGTCGCCGGAAATCGCGTCGTCGACCCTCGTCGACGCCACCTCCGACCACCTCCCTTCCTCCTCGACCACCAGAGTCGACTACCACCCTTATTCTCACTGCAGCACCTCTTTCCAACGAACCCAGGATTTCCAGCCATCGTTGTTCGCCGTCGCTGCCTCGCCGGCGTTCCAGTGCCGTCGAGCCATCGTGGTTGCACCCTGCTTCTTCCCTGTAAGTTTCCCTTGTCCTTCCTTTTGGTACAATCCCCCTCGCTGGTCGTTATTTGCGTGTATCATATCATTGTTGCTAACCTCGTTGCCGATGACTTTTGCCGGAATCCGACCGTGCCGTCTTTTGAACCCGATGCTCCAGCGAGGTACCCTGGTCCGTGTGATCCCGTTGTTCGCTGTTGGGACTCGATCCGAGATCCGTACACCCGTCTCGTGTTTTCTGCCGACTTCGCATCCGTGCTTTCCGGTTTGCGAAACCGTCGAGGCAAGTATCCGAATACTTGCTTTAACATGCTAGTACACAATATCAAGTCTTGCTTTACTCGTGATTATCATATTAGTTCATAACTTAAAACCGACGGTCACAATAAGCCTTAACATTAAATCAGTATGGTAGTTTCGTGTAATTAATCGGTATACTATCATTCCATACTTTAACTAATTAAACCAATTAGCACGCCCTTGCTTAAATTGCTAGATCATCCTTGTAATTATTATTATGCTGTAGTTTTAATGGCTTCTTTGCTTCGTGTTATTAATACTATTTTACCCTGTGATTGTTGCACCCAAGGGTGCCTGAACCTGTTAATAAGAGAATACAAAACACCACTGTGTTTACATGGTATAATATGGTTATTTACTGTTTCCTGCTGCTGTTCATTATTGATTGTATACCTGTTGTGAGCACATACCCGATTGCACTACATATTGGCCTGACCCTGCTACACATGACATATATATACATACCGACTCATCTTGTTGTACCATGACATGACTTGTTTCATGATTTCATGCCTAATGCCGACAACCTGACCATTCCTGCTGTCTATCCAGACAGACCTACTTTTACCGGATTCTCTGTTGGCATTAGTCCGTGACTACTGAATACCTGACCTGACATACATAACTTGGGGGTATGGGGAAATCAAGGTGAAAACGACTTGTAACTCAACAGTTCGATACTTGTTCTGATCAGTCTTACGGGCTTGGCCAGCTCCGGAGTGGTGATGCTGACATCACTCGTCCATCTTGCTACCTTTTACTGCTTAGCGGCACGTCTCGGATTCAGCCCCGAGGGCTTTGACCGTGGTCCCGGGCACGCACGAGATACTATTGAGTTACATCGACGATTCATCAATTGGTTTCAAAAACTATAGAGTAGAAAACCTGAAAGGACAGTTTAGTCACCATTGCACATTACCCTGCTTGATTATTTCTTATTACTGCTTTACTCATGTTCATGCTTGCATTGTTTATTACCATGTTTATACTATATATTTGATGTCATGACGCGCTGACGTCTGGGTTTTGCATGGCCCAGATTCCGTACCACTGTCTACGACCGAGCAGGAGTACTTCAGCCAGCAGGCTGAACTGTGAGTTCCTTAGGGTTTAGTTTATTTATTTCATTTCATTTCCAGATGTGAGCCCGCATTATGGGACGTACTGTTTATTCATTGTATTGGATCATTAGCTTCCGCACCTATTGTTTATTGATTCTTGTTATTATGGATTTGGACATGTGTTAGATAGTTTGTTTATGTTGTTCTTGATATCTCTACAACCGTAATGTGACTGTGGATGGATATTTCCTACCCACAGGTAGCATGGTTGGCTATGTCACGTGCCCAATCTTGCGTACTCTGGGAAGCGGGGCGTGACATAAGAAAATCTGTGTTTTTATCTTAGTAAAACTTGTATAATAAAACCGGAACATCATAAGTGAAATCAACAGGAAATCCGTGTCAAGTATCGACACAATATATATATATATCAATCTCAATATCTTAATGTCTCAATATCTCAATGTCTCAATGTCTCAATATCTCAAAGTCTAGGGCTCCGTCAGTTCGGATCGACCCATATCGTCAATTTCACGACCACGTCGATATCCTCCGGATATCCGATGTGTCAGACATCACCGGTAGGTAGTCCGTGCCCCTGTCAGGCTCATCGTCATCCCCACGAAATCTCTATCTCGCCCCGGGGTATCATACCTGGCCCACCATGTACCCGAAACGGTTCCTCCACTCCTCGAATCGGGTCTCGAAATCCAACAGCAATCAGAAAAACTCATGGTGGACGACACATATATCACGAGAAAACCATAACTTGCATTTTTAAAAGATAATGAGTTTATAAAAGTCTTGCGGTTTTCTCCCAAATCCTCTCATAGAAAATCCGAAATCCCAGAAATCAAGAGACAAGAAGCAGTGAATACTGGCATAAAGCCCCATAATATTGCATAACAGAATGAATGTATGAATGCGTGAAGTATCTAAATAAGGAATTCAATGTCTAAACTAGCATACGAGGGCAAGCATACTAACAATATGTTGAAACTACCAGCTAGCATGTTATACCCATAAAGTAAGGTTTTCTGAAGTCTACGTGATATGGAAATTAACGATGATGAAGTGTGTGAGCCGGCAAGCGAGTGTATGTGAAACATGCGCATCATCGGTAATGGTGCAGGTGTCCTAACAGGCAGGGTTCATAATTACTAAGAAAATACTTGTATAGCATGCAATGCGATGAGAACAACATGAATATAACGGTGAAGGTGTAGTAAACGCACATTTAGAATATACATGTTTAATTACGAGTCATATAGTTAGTTGTTTAAAATAGCATGAATCGTGGTTTTTAGAAAAGTGGGGGCTACGGGGTTTTTGAGAAAAGATACGTCCTTTGAAAAATCCGTAGTATCCCTCGGCTGTCTTTAAAAATACGCACGATTCGTTAGTTTTGAAAGTAAGTATGACTCGAGCCTAGTCTAACACCTACCTAATCAACTAAGGGACTGAACTAAAGAATTGGCTGAAAGGGTAAGAATAATCCACCTAAAATCTGAGTCGATATCTTTAGTAGTCGGCGATCCAGCCTCAATAGCGTCACGTAAGTAGTTTGACTTCCTCGAGTCAAGAGTGCAGATCAATCATCATATCTATATCTCGTACGGTAAAATCCATCGTACGGCATCCCAAAATCGGGGTACGGGTCAACTATCATATACATCATCATTCATATGGTATCATCATCGAACAATATCATGATCAAGGGTACTGTTCTAAAGTCTCGTACATTCCAATATTATCAACACATTTTATCGTGTATATATAAATACACGTCGCCCAACGATCCATTATAATATCATATCATAAATCACATCATAACTCGATCACATACCAAATATCTCACGGCATCATGCTCGGTCATATCGAACCACCTCCACATATCACATAGTGTACTCGTTATCCGTGTATATGTATGTATGTATGTATGTATGTATGTATATTGTTCCCCGCCGAAAGACGCGGCGGACGTCTTGCCTGAATTTCGGGGCAGATGCTAATTGGTGCTATCCGTCCACCTCTCCGAAGATGCCAAGTTGATTTATGGCACCGTGTATCGAAGGTTTAAACGGATGCGTCCGATGTAGCAGACTTCGCCAGATTCCCCCTCGTTTGAGGGTTTTTTTATTGTGGGGACGCTCTTCCCTGCAGGCGCAAGCCCCTGCAGTTAATTACGCTACCGCATCGCGGTAACAACTTTCTCCTTCTCCTGATGGTGTCACGACCCGAAAAATACGGAACATGACCGGCACTTAAATTACGGACGTCTCGAGGCGTACATAATCTAAGTATGCCAAAACCCAGAAATCAAAACCAAAGAAGCAGTAGAGTGAAGGAAAAACCAACTTAAAACAAGTAGTTTTAATAGCATAAACCGAATTATGCATTTTTTTTAAACATCAAATATTTCCTGAAAATTTCGGCAGAGTCTCCTTTGTAAATACTGGCCCCCAAACGGGATACAACATGAATAGTATACGAAATCAATAAAAGGCATCCCCAAGCGGGAGCTAGCTCTTCGTCAATCGATGGTCACAACCACACAAGCAATATAATATACAACGCCAAGGGCGAGGATCAAAACTCAAAAGGAAACTCAAAACAGCAAGAAATCCATAGAAATACAACGCACGACTCTAAGGTCGAAAGAATAAAGATCACTGGTCTCTATCTCAGAAATAAATACATGTTTGGTTGATGGAACTTCTAGATACAGCAGAATAATAATATACAAGGTATAATGATGGGTACGATACAAATAAACCCACCTACTAGCAAATCATCCGGAATGGAAATAGTGCCAGCAAGCCGTAATGAAACCTGTACGGAAAAACCTGCAAGAAACTGGGGCACAACGGGGGTGAGTTGCCAACTCGTGAGTAGAAAAACATCTACGAACAGAAATCGCATGAACAACGCAATCCTAGGTCAACGATCATAATGTATCCTCAAATATATAACCAGCAGCCTATAACAATGGCTAAGGTATACCTCTATACAACAGTAATACCAAGTGCTCGTGTCAGTGCCTCAGGTAGCAATATGTCATATGGATGAGGTATGAATGCATGAAAACAAAATACATGTACTAAAGAAACTTCTTTCATAATTTAGTGAGATTTCCTTTGTATTTTTAATCTGAGGTATCATAAATGAAATCAGCATAAACAGTGTCTAGCATCGACACAAAACATAAATCTTAATGTCTCAAATCTCAGGCTCCGGCTATCCGGACTGGCCTGTATCATCAAGTCTCAGTACCTCAATATCTCGAAATCTCAATGTCTCAATCTTAATATCTAGGGCGCCGTCAGTCTAGACCGGCCCCTAACATCCATCTCAAGACCACGACGATATCCTCCGGATATCCGACGCGTCGGGTAAAATCACCGGTAGGTAGTCTCCCCCTGCCAGGCTCACATCATCATCACCACGTGCTTCTTGCCCCGGGGTATCTTACCGGGTCCACCATGTACCCGAAACGGTTCCTCCACTCCTCGAACTCGGGTCTCACATGTCGCTCTCAGCACCGAGAAAACACATGGTGGATGCACTGAAATATCATATCAAGGGTAACCGGGTTTTTAAAACAATTACATACTCTCTTTTGAAAACCCCACAGTTCCCAAATCCAGAAATATCATGGAATCCGAATCCAAAACCTCAATAGCACATAAACTAGTGAATATAGGCATCAGAATCCATGAATGCAGCATAACTATGAATAACAGTATGCATGAAGTGACAAGTAATAACTACAATATCTAAACTGGCATATAAGGAAAGTACACTAATATCATGTCAAAACTACTAGCTAACAAGCGGAGTGGTGACCACTCCGCGCTGGGGTGGGATGATCTCTGATAGTCTTTCAGGTTTTATATGAGTTGCCGTCAAGACCCTGAAGCTATGAATTTGGCCTTCGCTTCGTTTTTTTTAGCTTGTCCGAATCCTGTTGGAGGAAGAACGCTGTGATGACATCTCGTCTGCTGTATCAAGACGAACGTCGAGGTGGTGACCACTCCGCGCTAGTGTGAGATGATCTCTGATAGTCTTTTCAGGTTTTATTACTTCGTCTTTCCCTTAATAAGTCATCAAATTTGGAGTTGCCGTCAAGACCCTGAAGCTAGGAATTTGGCCTTCGCTTCGTTTGTTTTAGCTTGTCCGAATCATGTTGGAGGAAGAACGCTGTGATGATATCTCGTCTGCTGTATCGAGACGAACGTCGAGGTGGTAACCACTCCACGCTGGTGTGGGATGATCTCCGATAGTATTTCAGGTTTTATATGAGTTGCCGTCATGACCCTGAAGCTAGGAATTTGGCCTTCGTTTCGTTTGCTTTGGCGTGTCCGAATCCTGTTGGAGGAAGGACGCTGTAGTAACATCTCGTCTGCTGTATCGAGACGAATGCTGAGGTGGAGCTGGGATTTTGCCATCACTCCGCTTTGTTTCAATCGTGAGGTCTTTCGTTGACGTTGCATCTGCATCCTGCTGGACTGCGAAGGAACGCCATTGTTGACATTGCGTCTGGTGCAATGAGAAGAATGCCTAGGTAGAGTTGGGATTTTGCCATCACTCCACTTTGTTTCGACCATGAGGTCTTTCGTTGACGTTGCATCTGCATCCTGCTGGACTGCGAAGGAATGCCGTTGTTGACATTGCGTCTGGTGTAACGAGACAAATGCTGCGGTGGAGCTGGCATTTTGCCGTCACTCCGCTTTGTTTCGACCATGAGATCTTTTGTTGACGTTGCATCTGCCTCCTGCTGGACTGCGAAGGAACTTCGTTGTTGACATTGCGTCTGGTGTAACGAGACGAATGCTGCGGTGGAGCTGGGATTTTTCCGTCACTCCGCTTTGTTTCAACCATGAGGTCTTTTGTTGACGTTGCATCTGCCTTCTGCTGGACTGTGATTGTTAGGGATTCTGCGTGTTCAAGTTTAGTTAATTACCGCAATCAAGACGGTTTCGCTTGTAGCTAGCCGGTTGAGTACGGGTCGTCCGCAGGGAGATGGGAATCTTTTTCCAAGTGTTTTAACGAGTTAAGTCCAGTTTTCCAGATTTTGTTGTGATTAATCGAGTGCTAAAATGATATGTAAAGAGAGCTTGTTAGGGTTAGGATTAGGTTAGTTTGAGTTAGGAGTCACTCACCTCTTTCGTTGCCACTCTTAATATCGGTGTTACGGTAATCGGCAACAACGGGGATTAGCACGACTAGGAAGGAACTTGCGAGTATAAGCTAGGCTTTCCAACGCATAAGTTCTTCCTTTTGGTGCTTGTCCGTCCGTTCTTGGCTTTTAGTCATAACCTCCGGTTAATTCAACCACAACCGGTCTCACTACGGAATCACCGCTATCATGTAGGATAGGGTGCCTTAAGGAGCGGATTGTGGTTCAATGAACGGGAGTCGATTTAAGATGTTGGGCAAGGAAAGAGTGAGAGAGATTTCCTTCTCTCAAACTTCCCTTATCCTACCCTAACAAGTATGAAACTACTCACACATCATAATGAAAAGAAAACAAAACAAAAGAGGAAGATAGAAAGAAAGAGATTAGAAGATAACAACTAGCTATTTGCGACCTCACCTTGGCAAGGATCAAGCGTAAGCATCATGGTTGTTTTAAGGATAAAGGAAAAGAGAAAAGAAAGAAATAACAACAACTAAGTTAACAAATGAAAATTACAAGCAATAATAAGAGAACAAGACAAGCATAATAATAAAATGAACTTCTTTATTCATCATTCTTCACTCACAAAAGCTCACTACAAGATTTTTAATGGAGAAGAGATGAGAGGAGGAAGAAGAACAACAACTAAAACCTAAAAAATAAATACAAGATTATGCACCCTTTGGCTTCACAAGTTCTGGACTATTTATAGGCAGGCAACAGAAATTCTAGGGCAACATTCTGGACCCATGTAAAAAGACAAATCTACCCCCAAAAAACCATCAAGTGCGGCGCCTGTATGGCCGCGGAACCGCGGCCTAGACCCCCTATTGGCCGCGGTCCGCGGCCGTATGGAGGAGTTGGGCCCTCCAACTTTCTGTGCTGGCCTGGTTTTCTCTGTACTTTATTCTGGTATATGTGTTTTCTCAGATTTTCTTCACGATTTTTCCAGAATTTCTGTTGAGCAAAAGGTGATTTGATGTGGATCTTTTTGTCATAATTTCCTCGAGCTCCGCGTAGATTTCTTGGATCTTGTGTTGCCATTGAGCCTTGTGCATGAAAATGACATTGATTTTCCATTTTGTCTCTTAAACTGGTGTGTGGCAACAGGCGGATAAAGAGCGGAGATCCGTGTTTTATCTATGGTTGGCAGGAACCCGGGTTTTGTCATGTTTTTCCATGAATTTCACCGTTTAGAGCCGAGAACCTGTATCCTGCAATTGACTAGCAAACACGGCTCAAGAGTACCTACCGAAATGCAATGTGATAAAAATTGGGCGATATGAAAATGCAAAAATCTGATATGAACAGACTGCGAAGGAACTCCATTGTTGACATTACGTCTGGTGTAACGAGACAATTGCTGCGGTGGAGCTGGGATTTTGCCGTCACTCCGCTTTGTTTCGACCATGAGGTCTTTTATTGACGTCACGTATGCATCCTACTGGAGTTAGGAGAAACGCCGTTGTTGATATTGCGTCTGGTGTAATGAGACGAATGCTGAGATGATCTCTAGGCTGTTTGTGAACTGTCGAGACTTGGCTCTCTTTCGGATGGAGCCTGGGGGGAAGGTATGATTCCCTCTTTGTTTGTGCCCCTGGATTGTATACAGGGGTCGATGTGATCTCACCCGTAGGGCAAAAAGTTTCACTTTTTTTTCATTTTTTTTTATTTCTTCCCGCGATGCTCTATCATTTCAGATTTTTATATCGCGAAGGTCGCGATTGCCCAATCATTTCGGATATTTTTCACGGTGCCCGATCATTTCGGCTATTTATTTTATTTTTACTCGCTGCTTTTTATTGCGAGTTGCCCAATCATTTCGGCTATTTTGCATGCATATATTTTTACTTGCTGATTTTGTTGCAAGTTGCCCCATCATTTCGGCTATTTCGTATGCATGTGTGGCTCGCTAGCTTCTTGCTGCAAGCTTGGAATTAGACACCGATTTCGGTATCAGCACCTCTACAACTGGGATATTGCTAAGAGCGAATCATCATTTGCCCCCATTGATGTCGAACAAAGGTGGCTTAGCGAACATGGTTAGGATCCTGTCGACTAAGGCTTTTGACTTCATGAGCCGTAAGGGTCTCATAAAGGTTTTTCTCCCTACGAGTCGTGAGGATCTCGTAAGTGCGTTTTTCTCCTTAAGAATCGTGAGGATTCCTAAGTGCATGGTCTCTTATATGTCTTAAGGATCTTACAAGAGTGCTTTCTTCTTATAAGTCGAGAGGACTTACAAGGGCTGTTCACTGTGCAAACATATCCCTAGTCACGGATAGGACTTTGTTAGGGAAATGTTTATTCGCGCCCGTGGATTGTATACAAGGGTCGGCATTGATCCGCTTGTAGGGCAGCATTGGAGGTTGTGGTGGTCGCTTAAGAACAGGTTCAGATCCCTGTAGCTTAAGACTTTTGAATTTTATGAGCCGTGAGGGTCTCATAAGAGGGTTCTTCTTACGAGTCGTGAGGATCTCGCAAGTGTAATTTCTCCTTAGGAATTGTGGGGATCCCTAAGTGTATTGCTCCCTTGTGAGTCATAAGGATCTCACGCAGGTGGTTTCTCCTCTCAAGGTCGAGAGGACCTTGCAAGTGTCTTTTAACGAGATTGGGCCCTTTCGAGTTTTCACAAAACTCGCCGGTAGCCCTGCTGTTTTTACTCACGGGGCCCTTTCGGATTTTCATCCGTGCCCTTTTTGCTTATGGACATACCGTTTTTTTTACCACGTCAGCCTGAGCATGCCGCGGGTTGGTAGTAGTTTAACGACGTTTCGATCATCAGCCAGTTTTAGGATATAGTGGTCCATTGTTAGTTTAAGGACGTTTCGGTCCATAGCCAGTTTTAGGACATAGCGGTCCCTCGTTAGTTTAAGGACGTCTCGGTCCGTCGTTGCCATATTTGAGGCGAGTCTCTAGTTTACGGACTTTTCGGTCCAAGGGGCTTTCTCTATGAATAAGCACGATGCTCTCGGCATGTCCACCTTTTTAGGGGCGTGAGGTTGTGGCGGGTTCACCTTCCGCTTTTCGGATAATGCGAACTTTCCTTGTTGGTATTGGTCTTCAATCCAGTCTTTGAAGACGAAGCAATCTTCGATTGGATGGCTTACTGCTTGGTGGTAAGGGAAGTAATTAGGATTGTTGACATCACCTGGCTGCAACAGACATTTTGGATCTGGCAATTTTATGAGCCTGTTGCGCACTGCCAACTCGAACAGTCTCCTCGTTTTATCCTGGGGAAACGAGTAAGGACGTCCCAGTCTTTCCTCGAGGGATGGGCGTGGACGCACGTTGTTTTGGCGAACAACCGGCTTTAAGTTGCTCGGCTGTTGTTGAGTAGTGGCAACGAAAGTTGCTTTTCCTTTCCCTTTTTCATTCTGAGGATCCGTCTTTGAAGGAGATGGTCTATGACCCATCTGGTCCATTTGGGCCAACTTGTCAATCAAGTCCTGGAACGTGATCGGCTTGAAGAACATCATGAATTGGGAAATAGTTGCTTGAGGGTCAAGAGTACCCACGAACATGCCTACAGCAGGTGCTTCTTCGATGCGCTGCTCGCATTTCGACCACAAATTTCGCCATCGTATTGCATATTGGACCCATGTTTCCCCAGGCTTCACCCTGGCATTGATCAATGCCGTTATTGGGATGCATTCACTAGCACTCGCGAAACACTGGGTGAATAGTAGCTCCATCTCTGCAAAAGTTTTGACGGAATCGTTGGGAAGTTCAGAATACCACTCGAATGCCGTCTCCGACAAGCTGCCGACGAATTAGCGAAGTAGCAATTTATCATCGCCCCCGGTGTTGCCGCAAAGAGCCCTGAACTGAGCGACATGTTTATGGGGATTGCCTGTCCCCTTGTACATATGGAATTTGGGGATCGTATATCCCGGCGGGTAACTTATTTAGTCATACCAGCCCGGATAGGGTCGTCCAATCTTGACAACTTGGCCAGCCGCTTCGTTCGCTCGGTGAGCTCGTATTTGTTGAGCTATGTAATCATCGAGCGTGGATTTTGAGATGGTTTCCTCCTTGGCCGCTGAAAGAGCCGGAGGAGTGTTCGATGTCTCCCCTTTGTCGTCTTCAATGATGATAGGAGGGTCTTCAGCTGGAGGTTCTGGTTGTAACATCATCCCGACCATGTCTTGGAAGAGAAGCGCCATTCGTTTTACATTAGCCGCTTGTTCCGCCGCTTCTCTGTCCCTCTTTTTGAGGACTCCGCGGAGGAAGTCAGCATCGGTTTCTTGTTCATGATGCTGCTCCGATGACGCTTCAGGGCTTTCTTTTGGCCCGGTGAGTGCGGCCATTTGCGTTAGCATTTCCTAAAGCTTCTGTTGTTGGGCTTTTGTCACGGATCGGGTGAGCGGTCGGTGACCCGTCGAAGCACGGCTTTCCTCTTTTCCGGAAGCCATATAAACATTATGCACCATTATACCCCCAGACTTGGGGCGTTTGGGCTCAGCGTCTTTGTGGTCTGCCGTAGTCACAGGGGCTTTCTCCGGTCTCCTTTTCTTTTGAGCAGTTGACGTTGAGGGGGCCGTTGCAGCGGGCACCCAGGTAGTTGTCGTCCTTTGTGGCTTGACAGGACGGTTCTCTCCCTGCTGAACCTTCTCCTTTTTTTGCCGGCGAGAGTAATCTTGATCAATTACTGAGTCCTGAACCCGTCGCCAGACTTTGTAAATTTTGGAGGACAGCCGCTGAAGGGATTGCTCCGGCTTTGTTTCTGTAACATTCTTCGCGGGTGGAGGAGATCTTTTCAGTACGGCGGTAGGAGAGTTCCTGCGCACCTTGTTCAGCAATTCAAAGTTGTTCCCAGTTGGAACAGCAACATTTACTTCCACCGTTGGGGCTGGTGGAGTTAGCCCAGAACGGGAATTGCCCCCAGCCTTCCTTACTCGGCGCTAGTGGCGATGTCGAGCGTGTCGAGCCGTTGGGATTGGTTCAGCTATGGCTTAGTCATGCCCCCTGTTCTGGTGAGGCACTGCTGATACTAGCCTCTTGAAGACCGACGTCCGTCGAGCAGCAGTATCCAATCTGTTAAAGACAAACCTTTGAGTAGGAACGGGAGTCGGGGTGGCCAACCTCGTAAAGACCGATCCCTTGACGGGAGAAGCTTTTTTAGTGACCTTGAGAGCAGGAATGGCTATCCTCTTTGGGATGGCCACTTCATGTATCGTGGGCTTCTTGACGGGCCCATTGGAGTTCAGGCTCAGCCTGTCGAAGACTGACGCTGTTGGCTTGACATCATACGACCCGTTGAGAGGGGCTGTGGTAGTGGCGAGCCGATCAAAGACAGACTTCTTTTGCACTTCTTGCGGCAGCAGGATATTAATGTTCACTGGTGGGAGCATGGTCCCGAAGAAAAAACCGGTGGTAGCCTGCGTCACCTGTTCTATCGGCATTGTGAACAGGGAGGCCGCATGGGGCCCGTAAGCTATGCCTCCAGACGAGGCGGAACGTGAGTTGCAGTTGCAGCTGGAACACTTCGTGCAAGTAGACGCCATTGATCTTTCATTTTCTTCACCAAGCAAGACACCAAATATTAGTACCTCGAACCCAGGGGAAACCATTAGTAAACCGCGATTCGTTCGCGAACACGACACACGAACTGTAGAGTGGAAGAGGAAAAGGTCCCACCGGGCGTGCCAGAATCTGTTCCCCGCCGAAAGAGGCGACGAAGACGCGGCGGACGTCTTTCCTGAATTTCGGGGCAGATGCTAATTAGTGCTATCCGTCCACCTCTTTGAAGATTACAAGTTGATTTATGGAACCGTGTATCGAAGGTTTAAACGGATGCGGCCGATGTAGCAGACTTCGTCAGATTCCCTCTCGTTTGAGGGTTTTTTTTATTGTGGGGACGCTCTTCCCTGCAGGCGCAAGCCCCTGCAGTTAATTACGCTACCGCATCGCGGTAACAATTTTCTCCTTCTCCAGATGGTCACTTCGTGTCGTGTGTGTTTGTTTTGTTTTTGGTTGCCTGTGGATTGTATACGGAGACTAATTTATGTTGTCGCCCTTAGGGTGTGGATTAGTCCAAATCCGTATATTCTTAGATTTGGGTTTGGGGGTTGGGTTAAAGGATACGTTAGCCTCATTTGAGACTAAGAACAACTTAAACGTATGTTAAGGATACGTTAGTCTAATTTTAGACTAAGATCAACTTAACGGGATCGTTTAGATCCAACAAGAGAGCAATTGGGCTCTATTGTTTCGTTTAAGGACATTGCGGTCGATTACCGGTTTAAGGACATGGTGGTCCAAGGTTAAGGACATCATAGTTCGTGGGTTTAAAGGGACCCCACAGTCTGAGGTTAAGGACATCGTAGTCCGTGGGTTTAAAGGGACCCCACAGTCCGAGGTTAAGGACATCGTAGTCCATGGGTTTAAAGGGACCCCACAGTCCGAGGTTAAGGATAACGTAGTCCGTGAGTTTAAGGACCCCATAGTCCAGTTTAAAGACGTCATAGTCTATAAGATATATGGTTGTCGGGACCCGTCACCTCTCTGAAGACGTTGAAGGATTACAACGACAGATATCAGAGGAGTAAAGAGATGTACCCTCGAACCGGTGTGAGTTGGTTGAAAGATCTGTAGTCCAATTTGGGACTAAGATCTGTTAAATATTTATGAGCAGACGGGCTCAATTAAATATAAGTTGAGGACTTATGGCCAATATTAGGCTAAGTCCAATAAACATTTTGTTTATTCTGGCTATTGAGCCTTTATTTGGGCTTGGCCCTTTTAATAATGCTGAGCAGTAGATCTTGACACATTTTTTTGCCTTGTATTGAATGCAGAGCATTCATCAGAACAATTTATGTTCTATCAGCACGACACGTGGCGCGCCAGGCGCTTTGCGCCAGTTAAAGAGCGCAGTGCGCTTCTACCAAGCAGCTCACACGAGAAGGACACGTGTCGCGCTTGGCGCTAAGCGCCAGATGATGGGCGCATTGCGCCAGTTTATGAGCGGTAAGCGCTAGTCCATGAGCTTATTGCGCTATCAATTTAGAGGTGCACACGTGAGTGACACGTGGTGCGCTTGGCGCTGAGCGCCAGCTCATGAGCACATCGCTATTTCAGAAGCGCAAAGCACAAGTTGCATACGTGGTTGACACGTGGCGCATATTGGTGCTGAGCACCGGTCCAGAGAGCACAGAAGCGCTGTTCAAGAGCGCAAGGCGCATTTCAATAGCGCGAAGCGCATTTGATCAATTTTTATGATCTGTGAACAAATTTATGTTCTTTTAGAAGAGACTTTTTCTCAAGATTCAAGAACAACAGTTCTTATTTTTGAAAGGCTTGCCTTTATAGATCAATGATCTGTGTGAAGAATATATTCTTCTTTTATTATGTGATGAGATCTTTTGATCTTTTTTATGAAAGACCTTGGTCTTTGTCACGCCCCGCTTCCCAGTGTACGGCGAAGGGGACGCGAAGAGGTCCGCTATGTATATACTTAGAAGTACATACGCTAAGCGTATCTAAGAAATATAAAATTAAATCACAAGAGACAAGAGATATATGAATAACAGCAACTTTATTAATAATATTCTTTTGTATAATACATGAAAAGTAAAAACAACTGAAATGAAAAGCGATGCCTAAACAATGGCATAACAGAAAATGAAAATACTGAATAGAACAAGGTACAATGTCTAGAGCTCGGGGTCTTCATGAAACTGATCCAAGTCTTCACCGGTGGGCTCGATCTCTGCTGGTTCCAAAGCACCTGACGACATTCAAAGAAGAAAGAAATAGAATGTCGTCAGCGAACAGGTCGCTCGGTAAGTCCCAAAGATAAGGAGGAATTAGAAAGACAGAATAAGAGGTATCTTCAAAAGTTGTATACTATTTGTTGTAATGTTGTATTAACGCTGTTGTTTGTAGCTTGGTACAGAAGAATGCCAGTGTATACGAGAGGGGTCTCTATATGCTAGAGACCAGGGCAAACGGAATATAGAGTACAAGGCTCCGTTAGAAGGCCCAGAACAACGATAATTGGATTCATGTTAGGTGTCTTAAATCTGACCGTCTCGTGCCACTTTTAACATCTTCCGTACTAATCTACCCCTTAAACCCCGTAGTGTTTTGATTGTATTGTAATGTATAAGTTGGATGACTGACCAAAACCATGATATCAGTAAACAGATTGTAACTTCATAATCAGGTAAATGGAATAACGGAATAATGGATGCATATCCATGGTTTGATTCAGTCAAGTTGTATAGATTGTTAACTGGATTCTGGAATTCATGTGTTCACATTGAGTTGTAATATTATAGAATGTAGATTGACTTGAATCATATTCAAGTCAGAAATAATCAGACTCAAACCCGAGTCAGACCAAAAGAAATGTAAGTCGAAGTTCTATAATTATTAGGGTCCTTATTGTAATTTATAAAACTTGAGGGGGTTTTATGTAAAAATACTTTTGTATAGTTTTTAAAGTACACCCCAAGTACTTGTTATTCGTCTTTACAGGTATAATGAGTGTAAATTTTATTTGTGATATTTCTTAGTGAAAATATTCTAATTCCATAAATAAAGGTATTTATCTGTAATATTGATTTATTTGAAAATTCATGGTATTTTAATGTAAAACTTAGTCTTGTGATTTTTAGAAAAAGTGGAATATTTACATTATAACAAAATAGATCTTTCAATAATAATATCTATATATTTATACAAAAATAATTTCAATAATTATTTTATATTCTAAAAATATCATTTTCTCAAGATATCGTATTTTAAACCTTTCGAGACCGAATGCTCCTTGCGGAGGTCTGAATCTCACACTACTAAGCCGAGGGTGCACGATAAACTGTACTATCCCTAACGGGTTCCCCAAATATGGGTTGTAGTGCCGCTTTGCAAAGATTTTATAAATACTATCCTTTAGAAAACGGTTTTATAAAGTAATAGGTATTTATTTGTGATTGATAGAGTTTTTGCGTGCTAAGTTTATTACCGCAATCAAGACGGTTTCGCTTGTAGCTAGCCGGTTGAGTACGGGTCGTCCGCAGGGAGATGGGAATCTTTTTCCATGTGCTTTAACGAGTTAAGTCCAAATGTCCAGGTTTGTTTTTAGATTACTTATGTGCTAAAATGATATATAAAGAGAGCTTGTTAGGGTTAGGATTAGGTTAGTTTGAGTTAGGAGTCGCTCACTTCTTTCATTGCCACTCTTAATATCGGTGTTACGGTAATCGGCAACAACGGGGATTAGCACGACTAGGAAGGAACTTGCGAGTATAAGCTAGGCTTTCCAACGCTTAAGTTCTTCCTTTTGGTGCTTGTCCGTCCGTTCTTGGCTCTTAGCCTTAACCTCCGGTTAATTCAACCACAACCGGTCTCACTAAGGAATCACCGCTATCATATAGGATAGGGTGCCGTAGAGAGCAGATTGTGGTTCAATTAACGGGAGGCCGAATTAAGATGTTGGGCAAAAAAAGAGTGAGAGAAATTTCCTTCTCTCAAACTTTCCTTATCCTACCCTAACAAGTGAGAAAACTACTCACCCATTACAAGAAAAAGGAAAATAAAACAAAGGAGGAAGATAGAAAGAAGGAGGTTAGAAGATTACAACCAGCTATTTGAGACCTCACTTTGGTAAGGATCAAGATTAAGCATCATTGTTGTTTAAGGATAAAGAAAAAGAGAACAAGAAAGAAACAAACAACAAATAACAACAACTAGATTAGCAAATGAAAAATACAAGCAATTATAATTAACAATCACAACAAGATAAGCATGGTAAGAACAAGAACTCCTTTATTCATTCTTCACTCACAAAAGCTCACTACAAGTTTTTAATGGAGAAGAGATGAGAGGAGGAAGAAGAACAACACATGTATTCTAAAATCTAAATACAAGAATGAGGACCCTTGGCTTTGGCAAGTTCTGGACTATTTATAAGCAGGAAACTGGAAACCTAAGGCAAAATTCTGCCTCTATATACAATTACCAAACTGCCCCTAAAATACGACCTTCTGAGGAGCCTGTACGGCCGCGGTTCCGTGGCCTAAGCATGCTTATGCCGCGGTTCCGCGGCCTAATAGAGGAGTTGGCTCCTCGGTTTTTGTGGGGTTCCCTGGTTTGATGTTATCTGCTGTGTGGTATATGTTTTTTCTCAGAAACACTTCACAATTTTTCCAGAATTCCAGCAGACCAAAAGGTGATTTGATGTGGATCTTTTTGTCATGATTTCCTTGAGCTCCGCGTAGATATGTTGGATCTTGTATTGCCATTGAGCTTTGTGCATGAAAATGACATTGATTTGCCATTTTGTCTCTTAAACTGGTGTGCGGCAACATACGGATAGAGAGCGGAGACCCGTGTTTTATCTGTGGTTGGCAGTAATCCGGATTTTGTCGTGCTTTTCCATGAATTTCACCGTTTAGAGCCGAGAACATGTATCCTGCAATTGACTAGCAAACACGGCTCAAGAGTACATACCGATAAGCAATGTGATAAAAATTGGGCGGTATAAAAATGAAAAAATCTGATATGAACAAATACCCCCAAACTTATCATTTGCTCGTCCCGAGCAAAGCCAATTTATTCACAAAAAATTTCCTAACCTCACTTTCGCAGGGAACGCGATTGCACTGAGCATGTGCAACAAGCCGTTAAACCTCTAGGTGTCCCTAGTAGGAGGAGTGTTGTCTCCTGATGGTTTTCAGTGGATACTACCCACAAAATCCGGTCAAGCTAGTTTTGCAAAATAACTATGATTCAAACCCTAAAGTTTTGTTTCAGAAAATAACAATTCTATTATCCTAAGTCTAGACTATCGAACCTTTATTTTTCACATCTCGCTTCTTATTTAACTTAAGATTTTATATGTCTTTACGTGCAGTGCAAATAGTGTCGTTAAGTTCCAGAAGGGTCGAATAAAGTCATCATGTCATACAATAAAGCCCATATAAAATTTTTAAAAGGATCACATAAGTTTTATAAAGAGTTAAGCATTTTTCAAGTTTCGTTTTCCAGTAAGGTTTCAACTTCAGAATTTCTATCTTCCTTAACAGGAAACTAGGTCTTATTTTTTCACTCCACCTTTTTCTTGTTTTCATTTCATACACACCTCTGTGAACGTGCAATAGTCTTTATCATAGAATAAAACCTTCATATCTCCGCTAGAAATATTTTTTTATAAAAGCTAGTCTTTTGTCAAGATTATTCTCACACAAAGAACCGTTAGGAATTTTAACTCGGAGAGAATACTTGCTTGACTTTGTTTTAATCTGGACTTTCTAGGCTTCTTAACGAGCTTTGGGCCAATGCACCCAAACTAGTTGGTTTTAAGGCATTAGGTGTAGAGACACCCCAGCGGACTTAATTACTCAAGTTACCTAGGTCCAAAAACAAAAGACAATTTTTGGCGTGAAAATCATGATGATTCAATACAAACGGAGATATAACCGGCAGTTCAATTATTTTTTTGGATAAAAGACGTGTTTAGTGGGCTCGGTGTGTAATCATTCCAATCAAGTTCCAGATGGGTTATTTTTCAGACTTAGTTCCAATTAAGGCATCAATAACATTCCTTCATATTCACTTCACTTTATAAACTATTCTTGATATTACTTATTTCAGAACAAACCTATTTGATCCTCAGAAAATCATTTATCCATTTAAAAGTTTTTAGACGTAAAAGACTTGTCATCTAATTTCCAAAACCCACGACACGTGTAGTGTGATGTAAAGACGTATATCAGCTATAGTTAACTTCAAAGGAGAGTTATCTTTCAGGTTTTCAAAATCTAAAAATAAGATTTAGTTATTCTTATCTTATCAAACAAAAACGTCGAAATGTTGAATCAGAGTTCTCCCACTAGCTAAATTCACAGAAAAGTTTTTATGTTTTTAGAAAATTTTCTGATTTTTATGGATTTTAGTATGCAGATGCAAAATATACATATGAATGCGAAGGTTAGAAATGCGTACCGAGCGTACCCCCAAACTTAAACTGGACAGTGTTCTCACTGTCATTGCATGAAGAGATCATTTGAAGGGTCAAAATTGTCGGTTAGATATAGACAATTTTTTTTTTGTTTATGTTTTTAAAGAGTAAAAATGGAAAAGAACATCCACAAATAAATACAAAATGGTATATACATACCCACAAACTTATTTGGAACAGTGTCCACTGTTCTTGGCTGGATAACCGAAGTTTGGTGGTAGGCAGAGGAAGATTATGTAGGGTAAACCGGCTCCTATAAGACCAGGAGCTCCTCTGTTGGTTCGGCGCTAAGGTACGGTTTAAGTCGGTGTCCATTTACTTTGAAAAATGAACCGTCCTTTGGATTCTCCAAATCCACAGCGCTATGCGGATACACATTCCGCACAAAATACGGCCCTTTCCAGCGAGATCTGAGCTTTCCTGGATGGAAGTGTAGCCGGGTGTCGTAAAGCAGTACCTGTTGACCAGGTACGAAAGTTTTGCGCAAAAGGTGTTTATCGTGAAACACCTTCGTTCGGTTCTTAACGACAACCGCGTTATCGTAAGCCTCATCTCTAAGCTCGCTCAATTCGTTCAACTGCAGCTTCCGATGGCTGCCCGCATCTTCGAGAGACAGATTCAGCTCCTTTATCGCCCAAAATGCGCGATGCTCTATTTCGACATGGAGGTGGCAAGTCTCTCCGTACACAAGCCGATAGGGAGACATGCCAAGATCAGTCTTATAAGCGGTTCGAAATGCCCAAAGGGCATCAGTGAGTTTCAGCGACCAATCCTTACGGTTCTTGGAAACCGTCTTCTCCAGTATCTGCTTGATTTGACGATTTGAAACTTCGGCTTGCCCACAGGTTTGGGGGTGGTAGGGCGTAGATAGCTTATGATTAATGGAATATTTCCGCATAAAGGCCTCGAAAGTCTTATTGCAGAAATGAGTTCCATTGTCGCTAATGATCGCTCGGGGGTGCCCAAACCGGGAGAAAATGTTTTTTTTAAGAAACCTAACGACAACCTTGTTGTCGTTAGTCCGGCTGGGCACAGCCTCGACCCACTTAGAGACGTAATCAACAGCGAGAAGGATGTACAAGTTCCCAAAAGAGCTGGGAAACGGCCCCATGAAATCTATCCCCCAAACGTCGAAAATCTCCACAACCAAGATTGGTTGGAGCGGCATCTCGTTCCTCCGGGATATTCGGCCCAAGTGTTGGCACCAGGAGCAAGTCTTGCAATAGTCATGAGCGTCTTTGAAGAGTTGTGGCCAGTAGAAACCACATTGCAAGATCTTCTTAGCTGTCTTTCTGGGGCCAAAATGCCCGCCACATGCTTGATCGTGGCAAAATGACAGCACACTCTTGAATTCATCGTCAGGGACACACCGACGAATAATCTGGTCGAGACAATACTTGAACAGATAGGGTTCGTCCCAGTAAAAGTGTTTTACTTGGGATAAGAATCGAAGTCTGTCCTGACTTGACCATTCAGTCGGTAATAACCCTGTGGACAAATAATTCACAATATCTGCGAACCAGGGTTCGCGAGATACTGTCAAGAGCTGTTCATCCGGAAAAACGTCGTTGATCGGAAGTTGAGGCGACGGCGAAGAAGGAAGTCGTGAGAGATGGTCGGCGACTACGTTTTCACATCCTCTTTTGTCCTTTATGACAAGGTCAAACTCTTGAAGCAAGAGGATCCAACGTATTAGCCGAGATTTTGCATCTTTCTTCGCAAAAAGATAGCGCAGAGCAGAATGGTCTGTGTAGACAATGACTGGAGAGCCGATGAGGTAGGGCCTGAACTTTTCTAAAGCAAATACAACAGCTAAGAATTCCTTCTCAGTTGTTGTATAATTAAGTTGGGCGTCATTCAGGGTTCGGCTAGCATAATAGATTACGTGCGACATCTTGTTGATGTGTTGTCCAAGGACAACACCGATGGCAAAGTCGGATGCATCGCACATAATCTCAAATGGGTGCGTCCAGTCAGGTGAAGAAAGAACGGGATCATAAGTGAGTGAGCTTTTTAATGACTCGAACGCAGTCACACAGCTCAAGTTGAAGTCGAATGACGTGTCCTTGGCCAGCAAAAGAGTCAAGGGCCTATCAATCTTGCTAAAGTCCTTGATGAACCGTCTATAAAAACCGGCATGGCCAAGGAACGCTCGGATGTCTCTGACGCATCTGGGAAGAGGGAGATTGGAAATGACCTCAATCTTCGCTTTGTCAACCTCTATGCTATTTTGTGAAATGATATGTCCTAAGACAATACCTTCGCGCACCATGAAGTGGCACTTCTCCCAATTCAAAGTGAGGTTCTTGTCCTTACATCGGGTAAGGACAGCGTCAAGATGCAACAAACACTCGTTGAAGGAATCGCCGAAGATGGAGAAATCGTCCATGAAGATTTCCAGGAATTTCTCTACCATGTCTGAGAAGATTCCCATCATACACCGCTGGAAGGTAGTGGGGGCATTGCATAACCCAAAGGGCATGCAACGGTATGCGAACGTGCCGAAAGGACAAGTGAATGTGGTCTTGTTCTGGTCTTTTTTGGCGATGGGAATCTGATTATAGCCGGAGTAGCCATCAGGAAAGCAGTAGTACTCGTGTCCGGCCAATCGTTCAAGCATTTGGTCAATGAAAGGTAGCGGAAAGTGGTCCTTCCGCGTTGCGGCGTTGAGTTTTCTGTAATCAATGCATACTCGCCACCCAGTTTGGGTGCGAGTAGGGATTAACTCGTTCGCCTCGTTAGTGATGACCGTTATGCCTGATTTCTTGGGGACAACGTGAATGGGCCTAACCCACTGGCTATCAGAGATAGGGTAAATGATACCACTATCCAGACACTTTACGATTTCCTTTTTCACAGCCTCCTTCATGACTGGGTTGAGTCGCCTTTGTGGATCCCTGACTGGTTTGGCATCATCCATCAGATGAATGTGATGTTCAACGATCAGGGGACTAATCCCCTTGATGTCCGCCATGGACCATCCAAAAGCTTGCCTATTGCTGTGCAAGACCGCAAGAAGGGCTTTCTCTTGCTCTGGAGCTAGAGAAGCCGAGATGATAACAGGGAGGGTCTCATTCTCACCCAAGTAAGCGTACTTAAGGTGAGACGGCAAAGGCTTGAGTTCGAGCGTTGGAGGTGAAACGATTGAAGGAAAGATGGGTGAACATGTCTCGAACTCAAAGGATTCCAGCAAAGGTTCAAAACGAGTGTAAGCGACCGAGTTGGATGGTTCATGTGACTCATCCGGAAATTCGAAGGATTCAAACTCGGGTGGTGAGTGGCTAAGATCGTTCGAGAAAGTGAAACACTCGTAGTCATTATAGGGCGCAGAAACAGCAGCAGGTTCGAAGAGGAACGCACTAGTGGCGTTAAGGTTATCGTGATTGAACAAAAACTCCTCGAATTCACACTCTTCTGGGGTGATCTCCTGGATTGAGTAAACGTCTAGTATATGAGCATTAGGTTCGGTGGGCTGATTCCCCAACCTAAAAATATTGAGTTCAATTATCATGTTTCCAAAAGATAGGTTCATCGAACCATTGCGACAATTGATCACAGCATTTGAGGTTGCAAGGAATGGGCGACCGAGTATCACCGGAATTTGATTCCGGGGTTTAGCTACAGGCTGTGTGTCTAATACAATGAAGTCAACGGGGAATATGAAGTCCCCAACCTTGATTAACACATCCTCTAGCTCACCCCTAGGATGGGTGATTGATCGGTCGGCCATTTGGAGAGTGCAGTGTGTGGGTTTCAGCTCTCCTACACCTAGTTGCTCATATACTGAGTACGGAAGCAGGTTAACACTGGCACCAAGATCTAATAGTGCGCGGTTGATGTTCTTATCCCCAATGGTAATAGAAATCGTAGGACAGCCAGGGTCCTTCCATTTTTGCGGTAAAGATTGGGTAAGAGCATCACTCACAGCACTAGCCAAGAAAACTTTCTTGGGTACCTGAGACTTCCTCTTTTTCGTGCACAAGTCCTTTAAGATTTTCGCGTAGGACGGGACTTGTTGGACAGCATCTAAAAGGGGAATGTTGATGTTAACCTGCTTAAACAACTCCAGAATCGTCTCCATTTGTGGATTTTGTTTATTGGACCTCAACCGGTTTGGAAATGGAACGTTTTTAAAATTGGTTGAGTCCAATGCTTGTGGAGGAGATTGTGGAGCTGGAACGGATCCCAGAGCTGGTGCTTTCGTGGAGTGAGAAGTGGGTCCGTTCAGAGCAGAAGAAGAAGAAGAAGAAGAAGAAGAAGAGCCTTTTGAAGAATGGAGAATAGGCTCAGAAGACGAAGAAGAAGAAGAAGAAGCGGCCGGGGTGTCATTATCCTCAATTGCTGTGCCGATGTTGTTGTGCAGCATCCTTCCCGATCTCAATGTAGTCACGGCACTCACATTATGGTTCTGTTGTTCAAGAGTAACATGTACATTATGTGGGTGACCGGGATTTGGGAGTGGTTGAGATGGAAGCTTCTCCTTTTCTCGCTCGCTTAACACCGCATTCAGCTGTGCAATCTGGGATTCAATGGTCTTGATGCTTTGCCCGTGTGCAGCAGTGTGTTGCACCAAAGACTGAATAGACGACTGGATGTTGGCGGTGGATTGTGTCGATTGTTTAACGAATGCCTCCAGACTTCGTTCTAGCGAGGAAACCTTATCGTTGTTCGACGGAACAAAGTTGTTTTGTGGAAAAGAATTGTTGGGTGCAAAGTTGTTCGTCTGATTTTGAAAAGGTTGGGGTTGGAAGGGCTACTGAAACTGATGTTGAGTATGTTGTTGCGCTTGTTGTTGCGGAGGAGGGGGCCTCTGGAAATTGTTGCCTTGGAATTGTTGCTGATTCTGATTCCAGGAGAAATTGGGGTGGTTCCTCCAACCGGGATTGTAGGTGGAAGAGTATGGATCATTCCTCGGTCTTTGCTGAAATGCAACATTAACCTAATCCTGTCCTTGAGATGGTGGATTGTAAGGACACTCTTCGGTTAAGTGAGAAGGATCGGAACAACAAGCACAAATGGTACGAAGGGGAAGAACAGGGGCAGGAGCAGGAGATGAAAATTTGCTCTCTATCGCTTCAAGTTTTCTCGTTATTGCAGCCATTTCAGCTTTCATCGCAATAGAGACATCGAGTTGGTGAATTCCTACCCTAGACTGACCAGTAGAAGTGGAGGAAGAAGAAGAAGTAGTTGGTCTAGTGCTCTCCCATTGAAGCGTTTGTTCCGTAAGGTCGTCGAAGAATTGCCACGCTTCCTCATCAGATTTTGATAGGAAGTGGCCCTGACAAATGGTTTCCAACAACTGCTTGGTTGCTGGGTTCAGGCCCTCGTATAAGGTTTGGCAAAGTTGTCATTTCTCAATACCGTGGTGAGGGCACTGAACAAGAAGGTCTTTATACCGGTCAAAGCACTTCCAGAAGGGTTCAGTAGGAAGCTGAGAGAATTGGTTGATTTCGTTACGGATCCTTGCGGTTTTATGATTCGGATAGAATTTCTTGAGAAACGTTTTCACAAACTCGTCCCAACTGGTTATGGAGTGGGAAGCGGTGCTATACAGCCATTTTTCAGCAAGATCGTACAAAGTGAACGGAATGACCTGTAGCCGTATAGCATCGTCCGACAGCTGGGTAGTTTTCATCATGGCACAAACATTTTGAAACTTGTTGATGAAGATATAGGCATCTTCAGATTCAAGCCCATGAAATTTCGGAAGCATGTTAATGAAGTGGGGCTTAATTTCAAAATTATCCCCATTGGCCGGTGGAAGGGAAAGACAAGTGGGAAGTGCAGAACGGGTGGGATAGAAATGATCCTGGAGCGCGATTCGCTGCAGCGCTACAACAGGCGGTGGTGGTGGGTTATTTGCATCCGTAGGAGGTGGAGTCAATCCCGGGGGAGTCAAAGAGATGTTTGGATTAAATCCTGACATCGCGGAAGAAGAGGTTGGTGATGGTGAAGGTGAGGATGTATGAACAGAATTCCGGTCAACGTCGGAGTTGGCCGGCAAAGGTAAGGGTGAAAGAGGCGTGGACGGAGTTTCGGCGTCTGAGTCGATCACGTAGTCGGTAGCGACTAACGTAACGCGGACTAGGCGGACGCTAGTGTCCCGAATCCAAGCGGACATACAATAAACGAGTTTAGTATAGTCAAAGCGGAGAAGGTGAGGGTAAGAAAACGTTAATGGAGAAATACGATGGGTGATGGGTGAAAAATTGGATTTTGGCGACAAAGGGCAAGTTTTTATAAAAGTTTTTGGTTTTTGTGTTTTTTTTCTTTTTAGAAAAAACTTTACAGAAATATGTACGGACTTACGGCTTCAAGCAATCGCAAACAAGATATGCACAATCACACCTAGATCTAGGGTCACCTAGGTCAGCTAGACAGCTCCTAATTGTTCCAAAGGGCTAGAAATAGGACCTCAAACCGCCTCTTCTCCGCCAATTACGGCCAGGTAAGTGCCAGGTAAGTGGGAGGCTCCTCACTACGTAAGTAGTGGTCCTAATTAAGTATCCACTTGCCTTGGACACACTTGCCTAGACACCACAAAAGTCAGGATAGGATAAACAGCCGATGCCTGTAACTAGTCCTCTGTCCTATTGAGCGCGAAGTCCTTAGGGCTGAGTCTAGTAATTTTTAATTAAACAATGGTCAATGCATATGCTTTTTGTGATTTCTGGGGTCCTGGGAAGGGTGATGAAATCCCCACCCAATCTGAATTGGTTTCAAGCCCCTTAAAGTCCGTATTAATAAATGCAAAGCAGTAACAATCAACTGCAATCAATTTTTATTTTTTAGCGCGGCGCAAAGAATCCTGCACAAAAACAATTTATTGGAAGGGGGAAGAGAGTTTGCGCAAAGAATGCTGCAGAAAACACAGTTCAGTGGATTTCAGAGGAGTGGGGAAGGAGAAAGAGACTCACCAAAAAAAACTGAAACCCTGACACCTTCAGAGAACCGCGGTTCCGCGGCCAAACAAGCACTATGGCCGCGGTTCCGCGGCTATAATGGGGTGTTGAACCTTCATTTTTCTGTGATGTGTTTCTCTGGGTGTCCTCTTCTTGTTTGGAGCCCCTGAATCTTGATTTGCTTACTGGGTTTGCTCCAGAATTATACAGTATACCGTTGGTTCTTGTCTTGATCCGTCGCGGTGTAGCCGCGAGATATGGGTCTAACTTCCCACGTTTTTGGCACTGAACTCGACCGTCTTTTTATCCTGCACACTTGCACAAAAACTAATCAAAAATAACAAGATGTTTTTTTTACAATGTATATTTTTTTGTTTTGTTTTTCGGTTATATTTATATTCACAAATTAACCCGAAATTACACAAAGAAATAAACTACCGTCTCCCCGGCAACGGCGCCATTTGATTGGTAGAGTTTTTGCGTGCTATGTTTATTACCGCAATCAAGACGGTTTCGCTTGTAGATAGCCGGTTGAGTACGGGTCGTCCGTAGGGAGATGTGAATCTTTTTCTATATGCTTTAACGAGTTAAGTCCAAATGTCCAGGTTTGTTTTTAGATTACTTATGTGCTAAAATGATATATAAAGAGAGCTTGTTAGGGTTAGGATTAGGTTAGTTTGAGTTAGGAGTCGCTCACTTCTTTTATTGCCACTCTTAATATCGGTGTTACGGTAATCGGCAACAACGGGGATTAGCACGACTAGGAAGGAACTTGCGAGTATAAGCTAGGCTTTCCAACGCTTAAGTTCTTCCTTTTGGTGCTTGTCCGTCTGTTCTTGGCTCTTAGCCTTAACGTCCGGTTAATTCAACCACAACCGGTCTCACTAAGGAATCACCGCTATCATGTAGGATAGGGTGCCGTAGGGAGCGGATTGTGGTTCAATTAACGGGAGTCCGAATTAAGATGTTGGGCAAGAAAAGAGTGAGAATGATTTCCTTCTCTCAAACTTTCCTTATCCTACCCTAACAAGTGAGAAAACTACTCACCCATTACAAGAAAAAGGAAAATAAAACAAAGAAGCAAGATAGAAAGAAGGAGGTTAGAAGATTACAACTAGCTATTTGAGACCTCACTTTGGCAAGGATCAAGCTTAAGCATCATTGTTGTTTAAGGATAAAGAAAAAGAGAACAAGAATGAAACAAACAACAAATAACAACAACTAGATTAGCAAATGAAAAATACAAGCAATTATAATTAACAATTACAACAAGATAAGCATGGTAAGAACAAGAACTCCTTTATTCATTCTTCACTCACAAAAGCTCACTACAAGTTTTTAATGGAGAAGAGATGAGAGGAGGAAGAAGAACAACACATGTATTCTAAAATCTAAATACAAGAATGAGGACCCTTGGCTTTGGCAAGTTCTGGACTATTTATAGGCAGGAAACTGGAAACCTAGGGCAAAATTCTGCCTCTATATACAATTACCAAACTGCCCCTAAAATACGACCTTCTGAGGAGCCTGTACGGCCGCGGTTCCGCGGCCTAAGCATGCTTATGCCGCGGTTCCGCGGCCTAATAGAGGAGTTGGCTCCTCGGTTTTTGTGGGTTCCCTGGTTGATATTGTCTGCTGTGTGGTATATGTTTTTTCTCAGAAACACTTCACAATTTTTCCAGAATTCCAGCAGACCAAAAGGTGATTTGATGTGGATCTTTTTGTCATGATTTCCTCGAGCTCCGCGTAGATATGTTGGATCTTGTGTTGCCATTGAGCTTTGTGCATGAAAATGACATTGATTTGCCATTTTGTCTCTTAAACTGGTGTGCGGCAACATACGGATAAAGAGCGGAGACCCGTGTTTTATCTGTGGTTGGCAGTAATCCGGATTTTGTCGTGCTTTTCCATGAATTTCACCGTTTAGAGCCGAGAACATGTATCCTGCAATTGACTAGCAAACACGGCTCAAGAGTACCTACCGATAAGCAATGTGATAAAAATTGGGCGGTATAAAAATGCAAAAATCTGATATGAACAATTTGCAAAAGTCGATTTTTCGTATTTTAGATTCTAGGGTTTTATATTTCAACTAGACTATTTCCAAATGGTCTAAACGACAAGTCGTTAGAAGCCTCAAATCGCCTCTTCACCACCAATTGTGGCCAGGTAAGTACAAATAAGAAAAGGAGGGATCCGCTCACGAATCGTGAGACGGGCCTTTTAAAGTTACTTTTTCTCACTTGCCTAGCCTAGACACCACAAAGTCAGGTTTAGATAAACGATCGATATCTACGACATATCGTATTTTCCTATTAAAAGATATTGTTTTAAAATTGTATATAACTTAGAACTTTTAGAAAAAGGTTTTATTAAGAAAATGGTATTTTAATGTAAAATCTTGTTTTATCGTATTCTAAGTTTTCAAGGTAGCGTGTTATGATTACATATGAGTGTGTGTGGAGGTAGGTCATTACCTCATGATCTACTTTAAGGTATAGCAATGTTAAAGGGTTAAATTTGATAAACTAAACATGGTGGTATTTAAGTGAAAGAATACGATATATTGCAAAAGCTATCATTTCATGTGTGAAAACTTGTTCAAATTAATTTTTAAGTGATTAGTAGTCAACATGAGTATGTTTAAGCATTATGGAATTAGTGATAAGTGAGTTTTGATAGAAAACCGAATCGGAAATCGGTTTGTTCCGATTTCCGTCGGGTTTTAAGTTCGTATTTTAATGAAAAAAAAGAAGGATAGAAAAGGGGGACTTACGGGTTTGGACAACGCTAGAGAGTGAGAGGGAGGTAGCGGGTTTGCCGGTGCGTCGAAACGTCGTGAAGCGGTCCTAACACGATCACCGGAATTTCACCGTCGATTTCGTCAGCGCTTTGTCTTTCGCTCGTTTTCTAACGTACCAAGTTCTCTTGAGATTTTGAGAGAGTGGACTTAGAAAAAGTGATGAGAAGGTAGAGGGTATGGGGGGTTTATATAGGGTTAGGCTAGGGTTAGGGTTTTAAATAAAAAAAATATATAAAATATATAAAAATTATATAAAAATTCATTAAAACTCATTAAACCTAAGAGCAAAAGGGATTTATTGGGCAATTGATAACCGATCCAAATATTTAAAGTGTGCAGGTGAGAAGACCAGGTCAACACGAAACTTTTCCGTGTTGACGACTCGGCCGTCCGGCCGAGTCCGGCCGGCGCCGCAGAGTCGGGGTGTCGTTGGGTGGGGGTCTCCTGGGGGGATTTATGGTATATTTAGTTTTCAGTATTCAGTTCGAGTTTTGTGAGTTATGGCGTTTTGATTGTTGACTTCCAAAAGAATTTAAAACAAAATAAATACAAAAATAATGTGGGGCATGGGATTTGAACTCTGGTGGCTTGGTTCAGCAATGCAAGGTATTACCAATGAGCTACAAGCTCCTTCTTGTAATTATTGTGGGAAAATAACTACTTAAAGTGGTAACAACAACATTAAATACCCCAAGTATTACTTTAATTTTAAAACAATTTTATGTACACTAAAAATGGAGTTATTTAAAAACAAAATAATTACTTATATATATATATATATATATATATATTGTGCTCAGGTTAAAGTACTCCTTTATGGATTTTAAAAAATTTGTATAGAAAAGTGTATAGAAAAAATTATGGTTATTACAGTCTTTGTAGATCTATGATCTTTTAATAAGATGATTCTTCTTTTTATGAGATAATTTCATCTCTGTGTTCATTGTTCATGATCTTTACCTTAAAGAAATAATCTTCTTTTGCTGAGAGCTTGCTTTTCTTTCTTTGAATTTCTCAAAGTTTATAGGAGGGTTTCTCTATGTTAGACTTGAAGTCTTGGGGCCTTTATATAGGGCAAGTTGATTTGTTAAATCAGTTAAAGAGATACTTCTCTGATTGATTTGGGGATGTTTCCCACTGTTGGATCTTTGATCCTAGGGATTCTGTTTTACAGAAGGCAATCTTCTTGTTTTTAACAAGATTGAGAAATCTTTCCATAACTGCATTTTAATTCTGATTAATTAATGATTTATCATTATTATTAGATCTTTTGATCTGACGGTGGTGAATTTTATAATTCCAGCGCTAGCGCACCCGTGCTTTGCACGTGGTGCGCTGCTCAGAGCGCAGCGCAGCCTGCGCTAGCGCACCCTTGTTTGACACGTGGCGCGCAGCGCGCCTAGCGCTAGCGCACACATGGTGCACTGCCTAGGGCGTAGCGCACCTGGCGCTAGCGCATCCATGTTTGACACGTGGTGCGCGGCGCGCCTAGCGTTGGATCTGAAGCGTTGCTTCAATTTTTGAATTTTGAATTTCAAACAGAGCTTTGCTTTGATTGGGGGAAACATATATACACACACACACACACACACACACACACACACACACACACACATACAAACAAGAATTCAAATGTGTGTGCGCGCGTGTGTGTGTGACCACATGAAACCTGTGATCCGTCACCCAAGTAGCCATCCTATGGATAGGTCTCCATAGATTCATCTAATCTAGCCTAGGGCTTTCTAAATACCTTACTCGCCAAGTATCCAATATCACATCCCAACTCATAATAATAATAATACGGTAATAATCCTATTTTATGATTGCGGGGGTGCTATACGCCTTCCACCCGACTTCCCCCGTAGATATACATCTACTCACCTCGATCCTCGCTTGCCGAAATCGATGCCGCCATGCTCCTTCCTAATCTTGATCGATTGGCGTTCGTACGTCGATATCAAGGGTTATTTGGTTTTTCTTGCATACGTAGGCCGTAGGTTCTAACCTATGTGTGTTTCGTGTGCCGTTTTGGTTTCCATCCGCGATTTCGATTTACGACACCATATGTTTATGTGTAGGCACCTTCACGAGGATTTCGAACGACAAGGAATGTGTAGAATGTTCAAGTCAAGAAATGTGTAGAATGTTCTCTCTCTCATGCCATGGTCAAGTCAAGAAATGTGTAGAATGTTCTCTCTCACTTATTTCTTTTCTAACTCAAAACATTTATAAAAAAAAATCAAAAATGAAGCCATGCACAAATGAAGACTTGAAATTATGTAAAAAAAAATGTAACAAGTATTTGCAAGTAACATACTTAATGCAAAAATTAGTAAGTGCTAAAAAAATCTATAAATGCTCATATCGCATAAACACCTTCAATTCAATAATTCGGATAAATTTTCCAAATTATCGGTATATAATCATACTCTTTCATTTAAAACTAAACTCCATACTTTAAAATATTCATAATATTAATTAATTTAATTATTTAAATTCCCAAAAATAATATTTTATTTTCTGAAATGCTACAATAGCGATGTATAAACTTAACAAATGGGCTACAAGTTGCTTCTTGTACATATTTAACAAGAATTAAATATATGCAAGTGCTTGAAAAGAAAGCGGGCTTTTAAAAAGAAATTGAGATATAAATGTATGAGGATTTTAGGGCCGTCATATTCTACCCTGCTTAAAATAATGTTTGTTTTCGAAATTCCACAAGGAGTTTATTGGGAAAAAGATAAGAATAACATTTCCCAGTAGGCAGCATACTCCAATAGAAAAGAAGAGTGGGATACATTCGAATCCAAAAATTCAAAAGCCGGGACAAGAACTGCTAGGATATTACTTAAATTAATAAGAACCGTTTAGGAACGCATGAATAGAATCGTTACCAGATACAAACAAAGAAGAACCAATTATGAAAAGAAACAAGGACGTTATAAGAAAGATTGAGATGCAGATGAAAGGGGACGTTATAAGAAAGATTGAGATGCGGATGAAAGGTTCATACTTCCGTTTCCTTTGTGTCGAAACATGATCGTCGGGAAAAACAAGAAAGGAATAATATTTAAGAATGAAATCATGGTGCAGATGTTACAATCTACCCTTCTTAAAAGAATTTCGTCTCCGAAATTCTCTTAAGAAGTACGTTGCAATAAGGCATGGGAAAAGCTAAAGATAATGTCGTGGCATGTCGTTTTCGAGCTCCGTCAATTGATACCCTAGTTGGTAAGAAGACATGTGATTTGCGCGCGATGAAACAAATTTAGGAACAAATAATCATGTGTCAAAAGATTTGAAGAACGGTATATGCTTTCTAGAATCATTCCTAAGTCAACATGGTAGATTCAAGAACGCATCCAAATGATAGTCTAAAAAATACAAGTAGAAGGAGTGAGCTGAAATTAAGGATTTAAAAGTCGAGAGATGATCTTCAAGGAAGTCAAAAGTGAAGTTCAAGATGGATTCAAGGAATATGATGAAATTCAAAAGAAAGGTTAAATGTAATAATTGGATTTCTAAATTCTTGTAATATATTACTTTCGATGTTCATCCAGAACCAACCAGCATGGGCCACCAATAAAACCTGTCATACCCCGCTTCCCAAAAGACGGTAGCAGTCACGTGACAAATCCGTGACGTATTTATTCCGAGAAGGTCATTTCTCGTTAAAAAAAACGTTAAGTGTAAATAAATAATATACAACATGACAAGAATAAACAATAAAATGAAAATCCAACTACTACTTATTACATTCAAAGTTCATAAGGCTCAATATCTGAATACAAGATACGATAATATTATAAGCCTTAAAAAAGATGCATACTGAAAATAAAAGCTGCAAGGAAGAACTAGATATCCGCTTGCGACGAAAGCTGAGATTACTCCCCTTCTGTCGGCTCTACCTGCTCTTTCCCTAAGTCACCCGACAAACATTCTAAGAAAAAAAAAAGAAACAGGATGGAATGCCCGTCAGTGAACTTATGCTCGGTAAGTCCCTAATAAAGTGTGATTACAAATTAAAGTGATATAATGACAAATATAATAACAGGTATGATATGTCAAGTAAGCAGGGCAACTATATAAACATGGCAAACTATATAAGCATGGCGGTGCAGTATAAACATGGTATCGGTTAACATAAGCATATGACAAGTATAACTAATGAGCATGAAATAATTGGCAATGGGTCTAAAGAAGTCACTACTAGGATACGCTAATCTAACGTCAGTTCAAGTGTGAGCGTCAACCACCGCAGGAGTATTCTTTTACCCAAGGCTATCGTCAGGGGAAAGCAAACACGGGCCCATTTCAAGAGTTCATGTGTTAGATTCATGTGTTAGTATTCAAGAGTGTTAGTATAGGACTCCTGAGATTTCGTTGATCAAACTCGATACTCGAACTACCCCAACACCCCGCGTAAGTTAAACTATGAATAACGATACAAGTTTTACATGAATCCATGAATACATTAAGGGTTTTTAAGTTCGAGTCAAGTTTCATGTCAAGTTTGAATCAAGTTTCATATCAAGTTCGAGTATTCATGTATACACGTATTCTTGGTGCAGGTAAGATTCATGTAAAGCATATAATATCTAATCATGTCATTATGTACATGCAACAATTTAGAGATCAAGAAACATGCGTACACATGTTCGAATGGCAAGAAATGAGACAAGTATAACATTCAAGTAATAAACAGGAATCGGTGTTGTAAAAAAGTGATGTGAACTACTAACTACTCAAGTCAATTGAATTCAAAGATTAAACAAGAAACATATTCCAGGATGTTGTACAAACGTGAGTACAAGTCTTGCCTAATTACGACTAGTAATTTGGGAGATATACACGTTTTCGTATCGTAACACAGAACTGATCAGAATCTGTCCAGCACCATCACACATTTTTAAAACACAGTTTGAGTCAATTTCCGTATGGTTTCAGGTTTCGATAATTATTAGAAACTTGTAGGTTTTTCGATATACTTATCCAAACAATTACGTTCCGCACGATTTGAATTTCTGAAACTCTAGTTATGCTCATTTTAATATCAGGATTTAAAACAGAAATTCTGATTTCTGGATAGCAACTATGTGCTGTATTGCAGAGCATATATTGGGTTGTTCTATTCATTTATGGGTCACCTAATATATAGGAAAGTTATAAGTATGTCAATTATGCATCTATACATCTAAAGTTTGTCATGAACGGATATCGGGAGTTCGAGTTATGTCCTATTTAAAAACGGTGTGCGAATCATGGCAGTTTTTGTCCAGATTCGTCGTTTAATTTTGTAACTCAGTTTTCTATAATTTATATCGATTTTCAGGAAATCTATATAACTAAGAAATTCTATATCTTTCGATCTAGATGTATAAAATACTTGACTTTGCTCAAAATGGATATCGGTAGACCGAGTTATATGTTCTCGAAGGTGATCGATAAAAACTGTTTTCTGAGTTTAAAAACAGTGCATAAAAAGATGACGTAATTCCTAAATCATTATGCTGTTCAATCTGAAAATTTTACGGCGCTCCTAGAAATTGTGTTTAAGGTCTTAATAAATTTTCTTGGGTTTTACAGGTGTCACGATTAAATTCTAAAAATTAATTTGAAGGTAAAGATATTGTTGTAGTTGTATTTTGAGAAAGGACGAACACCATGGTATTTATTTGTAACTTTTTTTATGCAAAAATTAAGTATAAACGATTATAATTTCAGTGATAAATAATATGAGTTAAAGTATGTGAAGCAAGCATATGAGTTTATCATGAAATCTATACGGATACAACTACTAGCATATTATTTTAAGGATATTATTTAAACGAGAGATTAACCGAGCATAACAAGTATCGACATGATGGCGATATGGAAATGAGGAGGTAACATATAGAAAGAGAGCAAAAGAGAGGAGGAGGGGGGACTTACTCGATATGCGATACGGTATAACAACCATATCGCTGATTCTGTTCTAGAGACGAAATCAAGTCTCGATGGCTTAGAGCATGTGCGAATGGTACAATCGTTCGGTTCATCTTGTATCAAATCCTAGCGAACAGAGGGCACTCCAATGACGCCGGAAGTCCTAGAGCTCTTCTAAGGTTTAAGGAAAATTAGACTTAGAATGTGTAGAAGAAAGAGATAATGAGGGATGGGAAGGGATGGGAAGGAGGAGTTGTTTTTCTCTCTTTTTTTTAAAAGAAGAAAAAAGAGTAAGATAAATATATAAGAAATTATGTCATATTAATTCTAATTAATATGAATTCATAAATAAAAATAGATAAAGGAAATGAAAGGTCATTTATAGGATATGAGAGAGTTTTTTTTAAAAAATAGATAAAGGAAATGTCATTTGTAGGATATGAGAGAGTTTTTTTAAAAAAATAGATAAAAATAATTGTACGACCTGGAGTACAAACCGGTGGACAATAGGACATCCGTGTAAAGACTTAACCAATGAGCTATAAATTGCTTCTTGTACATATTTTATAAGAATTAAATATATACCGGTGCTTGAAAAGAAAGCAAGCTTTTAAAAAGAAATTGAGATATAAAGGTACGAAGATTTTAGTATCGTTACAGAGGTGTACGAGAAGTTGGACACTAACGAGGCTGGAAATGATATATACAATTTGCTCGGATGCGAGAAAGAAAGACCAGAGACTAATGTGCAGTGAAGTGTGTCAAAGATGAAAATCAAAAGGTTTTAGTTCGAGATAAGGATATTAAGAAAAGGTAAAGAGATTATTTTGAAAAATTGTTCAATGAGAGCTCTATTAAGGATTTAGATAGACTTGTCATTCAATCTCAAGCTATAAACTGTGATTTCATACGCAGAATAAGAATATTTGATGTTAAAAAGTTTTGAAGAGAATGAAATCAAAAAATGTGGTTAGTCCAACCGGGATTCCTATCAAAATTTGGAGATGTTTAGAAGAGATAGGCGTTAGATGGCTGACAAGTCTATTTAATAAGATTTAGCAGACTAAAATGATGTCAAATGAGTGGAGGAAAACTACCATTATACCTATCTACAAAAACAAATATGACATTTAGACTTTCTTAGACTACCGTGGAATAAAACTTATGTGTCACACCATAAAGTTTTGGGAGAGAGTGATTGAATACTAAGGAAGGATGTTAAGATAATAGAGAACCAGTTTGGGTTCATGTCTGGATGATCGATGACAGAGGCTATTCATTAGCTCAGTTAACTTGTCGAGCGTCTTCGAGAAAGAAGAAAAGATTTGCAAATGATATTGATTAATTTAGAGAAAGCAAACGACATGATACCTAGAGATGTATTATAGAGGACAATGATGAAGAAGAGAGTCCCGGTTAAGTACATTAATATAATCAAGGACATGTACGATGGAGTAATAGCAAATGTCAGAACTTGCGGCGGCCTAACGAGTGATTTTTCGATTACAATTGGTTTGCATCAAGGATCGGCATTAAGTCCATTCATGTTTACCATCCTGATGGATAAGCTTATTAGAATAATCCAGGATGAGATACATTGGTGTATGTTATTCGCTAATGAGATTGTTCTGGAAAATGAGACGAAAGCAGGGGTTAATGCCAAATTGGAGTTATGGAGGTAAACATTGGAATCTCGAGGGTTCATATTGAGAAGGTCCATGACGTCATATGTGTAATGCAAATTTAGCAAATAGAAAAGTTGACACCGCAGTGGTATAACACTGGATTTGCAAGAGATATCACCAAGCGATCAATTTAGTTATCTAGATTCCATCATCTAAAAAGATGAGAAGATCGATAGCGATATCAACCAAAGAATTCAAGATGGTTGGTTGAAATGGAGGAGTGCAATAGGGATTTTGTGCAATCGTATCTTTCCGTTAAGGTTAAATGGGAAGTTTTATCAGAGCGCTATTCGACCTGCCTTATTATATGGTACAAAATGCTGGGCTCGTAAGAAGCATCATACACAAAAAATGCACATAGCGGAGATGTGCATACTCCGTTGGATATGTGGTAACACTAGAAAATAGAAGATGTGAAATGAGGATATTTGTGCAAAAGTTGGTGCAGCACATGTGGAGGAGAAGATGCGAGAAAACCGGTTAAGATAGTTTGGTAATGTGCTACACAGACCTATGGAAACACCGGTTCGACGGATGGATACTCTCGATATAGGCAATGTCAAAAGGGCGAAAAGGAGATCGAAGAAAATATGGCTGGAGATGATACGAAAAGATATGATTGCCAAATGCCTCAATGAAAGTATATTGTTCGATAGGAGTGTGTGGAGGCGGATGATACATGTGCTGGACTTGGCATGATTCTCAAGCTGGTTCATGTAGCCTGCCCCATATGCTTAGGACAAGAGACTCGGTTGTTGTTGTTGTATTACTTCATATTGCAATTAGTTTTTCTATTTGACAATTAGACATAACCAACAAGATTAGTTAATCCTAACTAATCTTATTTAATAAAAACCCAAGTAAAATAAATTCAATAATTAATACAATATGATTAGCATTGTTTATCAAAGAGGAAAAAGGAAAAAAAAAAACACCATTCCCGCTTTTTTTTGGATGCGATCTCTTTAGGAATTGAACTAGCGACCACTCATTTTGAAGAGAGAAGTTATAGCATATGAGCTATACCCAATTTATATGTCCTTCCTTTGCATAATATTAAACTCAATAATGATGTAACTAAATTAATAGTTCACACAATATGTGATTCAAAACATCTTCTCAATCTTTGAATTATCTCAAATAAAAACAATGAAAAAGAAAAAGAGTGAGGGAAAAAGAGAAAGTAGGAATAATTATGATATTTTCAAGTTTCAGCTCAAGTTATAAGACAATCAACAAAAGTAACTACTTTAGATTTAGATTAGAGAGTGTAAATTTATGCCCAAGAAAAATGATCCAAGAAATCAATTTTAGCAAGGATTTGTGGCATGTATATTGATATTTATGATTTCCAATGCTGTCGAAAATAATCAGCAGCATTGAACAAGATCAATAAATGAAATAACCTATTCATGCTATTCATTTTGTTTAATATATTAAACCATTAGATTATGATTACACATAATCAGTATCATACAAAATTGTATAAGATGTTTAAGGTAAAATAAATAGTTCTTTCAATCCGATGCATGTGCCGGGCACATGCTAGTTTCTCAATAAGGGCTAGCGGTTAATCCATTTTGAGATAATTTCGTCACTTACAAAATTAGTGAAATTTCACTAAACCCTCCTATTTTTCAAAATGCTACGAAATGTCTCTCCTGTATTATTATAACTCATGCAACATTCAAAATTTATTTTTCCTTTTACAAACTTTTTCTTCTATTTCACCTCCCTCGTCTATTTCTCTCTTTTATTCCATATTGTACTTTGTCATCTTTTTTGTCTTCATTGTTTGATATTTTCTATTTTTCATCCAATTGGTGTTTATCATTCAATCCATCACAGAAATTAATTCTTTTAAAAATTTGATATCTTGATATTTTAAACATATTTGAAAACAAAATTTATTGGAAATAAAGGAAACTGAAGAGAAGTAAAGAGTGTCAAATGATCAGCGATGGAGCTTCGGATATCCTTCAGATGCTGTCCTCCGTCGATCCTGCAATGGCGGTCTTTGACAGCTGAGATTGTTTTTGAGAGTTGTTGAGTGTGGATCTCAATGTGTTAGTGTTGGATGGCGAGCTACCTGCAAAGAAGTCCCGGGATGGGTGACCACCATAGGACACTCCGATGATCAAGTCAGAGCCGAGATATAGGTGTAGAGTTGCCGAGTATTGAAAATATTCGAGTTACCTGAGTCGTCTAAGAGAAGGGTTTATATAGGGGTCGCGTGGAGCGAGATCATCACCGTCAGTTACGTCCCAGTGTTATCCTCACCTTGAATAGTGGGATGCGCTAGCGTGGGGACGCGGATCGTAGGAGGCGGATATCTCGTCCTAGCGATATACGCGGAGCCGTTGCGGGGCGCATGGGATACGCGCTCTTGATTGATTGAGGGAGGCCGAGAAAGCTTGGCATGTCGGGAGCTCGGAGACAAGCCGGGTGTCCGAGGAAGCTCGGCATGTCGGGAGCTCGGAGAAGAGCCGGGAGGCCGAGGAAGCTCGGAATGTCGGTGTTGGATATAGTGCCCTCTAAGTCAATTATTGGATCGCAGGTACGTGATTGCAATGATTGAGGGATGACCTATACCGATAGAACAGTCTTACTCGAGATGATAGTATGCTATCTGGTTTTTCTTTATCATCATGTATATGTTGATAAAGCCCATAGGATTCTTGCTTGACTACCAGCAGTATGATGGCGATCATATATGTGGGAGCTGGGGTCTATAAGCACATCCTTAAAGTATCCCTAGTCGTGGGAGATTCGAGACAGGATATCGATACTCCAGAGTAGACTAGTGTATACAGTTGAGACCCCGACGAGGGGCGGTGGCCGGTCTCACAAGCCACTGGTGTCAGTTGGATCACCTAAGATGTATACAGGTGCTCATTGGGTTATGAGTACATCGGGCAGGACTCGCTGGAAACATGCTGGTTGGTATTATACATATCGTTAGATAGCAGTTCCCTGGTGACATGTGTACAGGTTTGTTCTTCGACCTGTGGTCGTCATTTGTCTCGTGTGAGTTCCCACTGTGCTTTGATTTATACCCTACCACGGGTCAAAGGAGTCGTGCAAACAGGTATATTTTGGGTACAGTCCCGAGCCACATTGGAGGCAAGTGAGCGGATCTTCAGGGATTCGTCTTTCCCGGTATTGGGGGTGAGATCGTGGTGTGTTTAGGAGAGCCATTACACGAAATCCCTGGCCAGGGTAATCGAGATATACTGGTAGGTATACCAGTAGTATCTCAAGGTGTTCTGGGATGCTCTCTGACATGACTTATGCAGCTATTGGGGGTCTGACGTTTACCGACCCCCTAGGCCTAAAATGCGATACTCATAGACGAATGTTCCGGACTGTACGGATATTGTCACTGTCAGGCTCAGTAGGGTTTATAGATGAGTTCGCTCGTCAGCTTCCCTTCCAATCAATACATAGGCAAACCGTTACGTACAGCTTGTACCTCTGATGTGCTAGTGGTTGTACCCAGTGCCAGTGTATTGATGAGTCATTAGAGTCCTCCACAGACACTTTCCCAAGTTTGGGCGAAACGTTGTAGATGCCGTATGGTGTTATGGCAGGGTTCGGAAAATGCACGTGCGTTTTCGCAATTGTCATTTTTCGGGCAGATAATACTGGTAGGCTTTGGTTTAAGCCGGATCCCAATATTATACTGTGTAGATATAATATCTTTGTCTCAGTTGCATTTGTATTCGGTCGTCATACAAATGCGGGTATGTTTATACTGTTACGGGGTTATCCTGAAATTCGTTTCAGGGTCAATTTTGGAAGTTGCCAGTTTCCAGTTTTCTATCAGCCGTATTTGATATTCGGTTAAATGCGGATTTATCTTTTCGTCTTTTGGGTGAGTCATGGTTCTAGAAGATTCTAGAAATGGTGACTAGGATTAGTGACTCATCATTTGCATTAATTGTGAGGTGAGGTGTTAAGTGAGGTGGCTTAATTTATTTAATGTGTTCATACCACTCATTCTTTCTTAAATTGTGATGATAAGTTCAAAGCTAATGGTCACCTCTCTCTTGCTCCTACACTCACCTCCCTCCTCTCCTTTATATGGCCGGCCCCTCTTGTGGGTGTGGGATGGTTCATTTTTGATTTGCTTGAAAAGATTATGATAGTTTGGTGTATGGAAATTTCTTAGTTCATTCCATCACAACTTCAATTGGCAACTTCATTAACCGTTCGTCCATAGCCTTGGACGTAACGAGACAAAGTGTTCTACTCATTCTCTACTTCATCTTGGTCGTCTCTTTTAGCAAACTTGACGATCGAGTTGCCTCGGTTCAGAGGCGGGAGCCCGTTTAAAGATCCGTCGACGTGGTGCCACCTGGACGACGAGACTGGAGTTTCAGAAGATCGAAGCAGCCGCAACAAAGCGTGGGATGATGGTCGAAGAACGAAGGACTCAGATCGTTCGGTATAACAATTCTGCCCTCTTTACAATTTGTTAGTTTAGCTTTAATGGCAGATCCGGGTTATAGTACGCGATAGCGCCAGTCGTAAAAGTTTTGTTCCGCATATTGGCGTCTGTTAGACGGCCGGGGCGCTGCCGCGTACTTACAGTGGTATCAGAGCCTCACCATTAAGCTATCCTACTTGTGCTAACGCGTTTAAAATATCGATCAAACGGATTTTCGAAAACCGCAAAATTCCAGTTCAAAGTTTCTGTTGTTTTTTAAACCGTTCTAAAAATTATTTTGCATATCACAGAAAAACAAGCAGGGTTTTTTAAGCAAACGGAGAAATTTTGAGCACGTGATCCCACGTGACCGCCGCGGATCCGCGGTCAAACCTAGGGTTTGACCGCGGAAACGCGGCAGTACTGTGGGAACAGTGCTTCAAAATTCTTCTGTAGGCTTATCTTGGGAAGTTGTGGTTTCTGAAATGTTTCTTTTGGGCCCAGTATTGGTTACTGTACAGCAGATATTTGTGGGGTCCACTTCGGGAAATTTTGTCGATCGAAATTTTAAACTTGTTAGTTTACAGTATTTACATTATATCTCCGACCGGGAATGTCATTTGATCGGTAAACCGCGTCTGATTGCTATAGTTCTTTTAGACGGGTTTGAGAACGTGACATTCGCGTTGATGTTCTGTGTTGTGCTGCGATGTTGCGGATTTGTCGTGGTGGATAACAGGGTGCAATGATAGTGCAGTTTGGATTTATTTGTACATTTGATATTGCGGGGCGAGCGTCCGACTTGTGGACTGCCGTCACTGCCTGTTGTATAATATTCTTTTGGGGCACGACCGGGTTGAGGTCGATGTACCCGTTGTACATATTTTTATTTCTGTACTAGGTTCATCCCGCGAAGGAGTGCACGAATAGCCGGGTTCTGGAGGGCAACAGGTCCGTATCTCATGGCTTTGAGAGGCAAATGGACCTCACTCTAAAATTGGCAGACTATTCGCCGCACTCGTAGGGGGTACAGGTTGACCCAAGGAGGGGTGTTCAATTTACCGGATTCCGTGAAGTGTCGGGTGTTCCATTCACTATGTTGTGGGGACCACCTCGCTTCAGGTTTTGGCGGGTAACTTGCCGCACCCGTAGGGGTCTAGGTTTCATTGCACAGGCTATCCACACGACCAAGGGAATGTCGGGTTTCAGTAGCGGCTCTGTGAAACCCGGGGATCACAAATTATCTGTATTGTTCTGTGATGCTTATTATTTTTCTGTAATGTTGCATATTATCACGCCTGGAGTGATTATTGTATATTAGTATATATACTATTAGATGTTGTATATGTTTTACACCCGCGCTAGTCCAGTCCCCGCTCTGTCGTTAGTTAAGTAACCTAACGGGTGATGACGGGACCCAGTGGAGAACGCGGATGGCATATACGTACATTATATTTTCGTTCTTTTCTGGTGTGATTGATTGATGGGACTGCGTTGATTATTATCAATGCAAGATAAAACAAACCTATATTTGATGCTGTTGGAACAAATTTTAAAAATGAGTTATTACAAAGACGTTTCCTTTTGTTTTGCATAGCGGTATTCAGTTAGAATATCCAGCACCTCATTCGACGAGGCAAGGGCCGAGATCCCTTCACCGGGAGTGACCCCTTGGGCAGAAATTTGCGTCAGGGTAATAACTTAAATATAGTCGATCACAAGTTGTTTTGCATCGCGGTATTCAGTTAGAATATCCTGCACCTCATTCCACGAGGAAAGAGACAAGATCCCTTCACCCGGAGTGACTTCTTTAGCAAAACGTTTTCGCTACTATATTTTTATAAAAAGCTATCAGTTTCCTTCAACGAGATCAAGTTCATTACGTTAAAGGTTTTTCGCCAAAAACCAGCCATATACCTCCGTCGTTTCTTATGGATGGTCAGTAGTATTCAAGCTATGTTTGTTGGCCTATGTCAAGGCGTAGTGTTTGGTAGCTGCTGGGTATTCATTTGTTGCATAGATAGATGCATTAGTTTAGGACAGACGTACAACCTTGTTGGCCTACGTCAAGGGCATGTACGATGACCTAAATTAATCAGGACAACGACGGGTAGAACTTGACATGTGGCTTATGATTTGTTGGCCTACGTCAAGGTCATAAGTGCATGGGATAAAAATTATATCGGGAGTTTCAAACATACAAGAAACTTGCCAGACTTGCGCATACCTTCTGGAGTGTGTTAACTTGAGTGGCTTCCATCAAATTATCATACGATGATAGTTGGATCCCGATTCCCACTGATAAGTTGGTTTACTCTTCGGGTGATCCCGATTGATTCTTCTTTCTGGTTTGGAGGAGAATTTGAGATTACAGTGGGAGGTTTCCTAATTGGATAAGATGATAACCATTCTGATCTAGGTTAGAGTGCACGCAGATCGTTTCTTTTCTCTCTCTCTTTGGCAGCGACTTTTGACCGACCCTAGACTATGACTCGGTGACCAAGTTGACCGAACCTTCTTAAAATACTGGCTTTTGGATTGTCTTTAGTTGCATAAGTCATTACCTCTCCTTCTTTTACCCTTTGTATTTCTCAGAACACCCCGTATTATTACGGACATCCAATTCCATTGGATAAATCCATCGTATGGTTATATACGAACTCGAAGGGACTTCTTCGAGGATGGATCCAGGTTCAGGAGAAATAGAATTGGTTTATTCAGTAGTCTTTTATTATCACCTTCTCTCAGGTTGCGAGGGCTCCTTGGTTTAGGAGAGTACACCTATTACGCTTATTGGATAGTCTTATTCCAAACCATAGGCAGGTGCCGAAAGGTAGGGAATGAAGAAAACCAATTAGCCTAAGTAGGGTGTGCAGAAGGTAATATGTAAAGATAAATAAAGGAATTAGAAAGATGGCAAAGTAAATTGCGACTACTAACATTCACGACCAAACCACGTATTTCATCGCCACTCCTACTTCACATTTGATTTCTCCAGAACAATCCGTATCACTACGAACATCCAATTCCATTGGATAAATCCATCGTATGGTTATATACGAACTCGAAGGATATTTTTTCGAGGATGGATTCCGGTTCAGGAGAAATAGGAGTAAGGTTTATTCAGTTGTCTTTTATCATCACCTTCTCTCAAGTTACGAGTACTCCTAGGATTAGGAGGGTACACCTATTATGGTTACTGGATATTCTTCTTCCAAACCATAGGCTGGTGCCGAAAAGTAGGGAAGGAAGAAAATCATTTAGCCTAATGATGGTGTACAGAAGGTAACGACTAAAGACTAATAAAGGGAATTGGAAAGATGACAAAGAAATATACGGTTAAAGTCATGAATTGGATTATGGAAGAGACATTACTAGGAATACAAGGATACCCCTACGAAACATATTAATGTTTCATATTCACTGTGCATTGTTAATTGAAAACTGATTTCCCGATTAGATACTTACTCCAGGTTATGTATTTACCAGGTATGATTCTAACATCTGTATGGTTTTATAGATGTTGAGTGGGAGTGAGTTATTGGGAATTAGGTGATCATCCTCATTATATCGGAATTCATTGTAATTGGTGATATTTAAGAAAATCGCCTGGGTACAGTTTTCAACCTACGATGCACAGGTTAAGAGTTATTCAACTCAGCGGACTTATACAGAGTATTGTATGTTGTCCAATATCCATCAGGACAAAGGGGTAGGTCCTCGTACTATATTCTATTTACTTATGACTTCTCTAGTTTTTAGACAAGTGTTTCGTAGAAATACAATGTCTAAGTTTTGAGAAGTTGTGGGTATAAGAATAAGGTAGAGAACCAGGTGTCGCAAGTATCGGAATTCTTCAAAGAAATCGAAGATGTAGATTCTTGTGATTGGTATTCAGTCGATAGTAATGGTTTTGAGAAACTTGTTTCTCTTTCAGGTTACTCATAATTGGATGGATTCCTGAGTTGAGTAATGCTGATTAGCCTCTCTCCATTAAGTTGATATGCACTGGAGACAGCTGCATGATTTGAATCTGGTTCCAATCAAATAAGTGCCAAAGTTTCTATACTGGATATAGAATAGTTCATATTTTAACGATGTTAAGGTAAGGGGAGTTGTCCAGCTTATGCTTAAAACCAGACACTGGATAACTCAAGGCACGTTTCTGTAATGGCAGTTTGTGGGTTGACCCTAGCTTTGACGAGGGTTGATTTTTTACCATCTGGAAGATCAATAGTGATATTATTCTTAACTCGCCACAGTTTTAATAAAATAGATTTTTTCAGAAAACAGTAGTGGGAGTATGGTAGAACTGGAAGTGATTCCAGAACCGCAAACGATTACGAAAAATTTAATAGGACCTATATATTCAATCAGGTTTGACATTCAAATAGCCACTCCGCATACATGGTGGGTAACCTCAGACACCCGAGAGATACTCAGGTAGCCTCAAGGACGGTGACAGGGAGGTTCTGGTTTACCCAGACTTGACACTACTGTTGTTCCAGACTATGAAACCCGGCAGGAGGATATGTATAGCGTCGTTCTAAACTAGTTTTAGAAATGTACGTATATAATATTCTGCCAGAGGGTTGTCGTAGTCAGTGGGAGCAGCGGAAGCATAGTGGGCAAGAAGCTAGTGCCTATTTATAGACTTGAGCAGAAATAGCGGAGAAAGATCATCTAATTTTGATGTAACAGTCATGGATTTGACTTCATCAGAATAGAGGATGGATCTGCTAAGAAGGTAGTAGGGTGTGATATCCTGGTATTTGGATGACATACACAGAGTAGGAAGTAAAATTCCTATACTACGATCGGTTGTACTTTGGTCGTCACACACAGTTGTTTCTCCACAAAGGATATGGATATAATATCAGACATTCTGGTTACTAAATCTATGGTTTTAGATCTAGATTTGGGTAGTTTCCCAATATGGGTACTTTGACAGTATTCTAATAGTATTTTAGAATAGTTTACTCCTGGCATGGTGGTGTACCTGCAGGTGATGGAGTCACCCTCTCTAAAAGTGTCTTACAGACTAAAGGGGAGAGGGACGTGCATGATTGGCAGATCACTTGCTTAAGCAATTGAGTCAATCGTGAGATGTCAAGTACCACACTAGATGTCGTTTTTGCACTAGATGCGATAAGATTATATTATCCTGAAGAAACATAAGGAAGCAGTTATAGAACATAAGTACATGTTCTACGGATTTGATGACAGCAGCCTCCTTCGGGAGACAGTTATTATTATTCCAGGCTTCAAAGGTGACATGGATAACAGAATGATTGTCAGAGTTATAGTTTTTCCTCAGACGAGGGACAGTATTGTGGACAGATGGTCCAAGAGGATACTGTGGGAGGCATAGTGCTTGACACTGATTAGTTTCAGTGATCAATACAGTCTAAGAAGTTTGGATTTGTAGTTCATTTATGAACTAAATCCCATCAGATATCCAGACATATTCTAAGACATGTATTACTCAAATCGGAAGATGGTATTCTCCTCAAAGTTGAGATAAAGAGAGATACAGAAAAAAACACCGAAGCGGATCCACTCACTGAGGCTATTTCTCGAACACATTAGTTTTGCAAACGAGCTTTGTGAAACTGATTAGTAGAGGAGTTGGATGCTCGGTATCACACGAGCTGTGAGTACGCGACATCGCAATAATTAGCCTTAAGTGCAAGTGGGAGATTGTTGGATATAGTGCCCTCTAAGTCAATTATTGGATCGCAGGTACGTAATTGCAAAGATTGAGGGAGGACCTATACCGATAGAACAGTCTTACTCGAGATGATAGTATGCTATCTGGTTTGTCTTTATCATCATGTATATGTTGATAAAGCCCATAGGATTCTTGCTTGACTACCAACAGTATGATGGCGATCATATATGTAGGAGCTGGGGTCTATAAGCACATCCTTAAAGTGTCCCTAGTCGTGGGAGTTTCGAGACAGGGTATCGATACTCCAGAGTAAACTAGTGTATACAGTCGAGACCCCGACGAGGGGTGGTGGTCGGTCTCACAAGCCACTGGTGTCAGTTGGATCACCTAAGATGTATACAGATGCTCATTGGGTTATGAGTACACCGGAAAGGACTCGCCGGAAACATGCTTGTTGGTATTATACATATCATCAGATAGCAGTTCCCTGGTGACATGTGTACAGGTTAATTCTTCGACCTGAGGTTGTCATTTATCTCGTGTGAGTTCCCACTGTGCTTTGATTTATACCCTACCACGGGTCAAAGGAGTCGTGCAAACAGGTATATTTTGGGTACAGTCCCGAGCCACATTGGAGGCAAGTGAGCGGATCTTCGGGGATTCGTCTCTTCCGGTATTGGGGGTGAGATCGTGCTGTGTTTAGGAGAGCCATTACACGAAATCCCTGGCCAGGGTAATCGAGATATACTGGTAGGTATACCAGTAGTATCTCAGGGTGTTCTGGGCTGCTCTCTGACATGACTTATGCAGCTATTGGGGGTCTGACGTTTACCGACCCCCTTGGCCTAATATGCGATACTCATAGACGAATGTTCCGGACTGTACGGATATTGTCACTGTCAGGCTCAGTAGGGTTTATAGATGAGTTCGCTCGTCAGCTTCCCTTCCAATCAATACATAGGCAAACCGTTACGTACAGCTTGTACCTCTGACGTGCTAGTGGTTATACCCAGTGCCAGTGTATTGATGAGTCATTAGAGTCCCCTACAGACACTTTCCCAAGTTCGGGAGAAACGTTGTAGATGCCGTATGGTGTTATGGCAGGGTTCGGAAAATGCACGTGCGTTTTCGCACGTGTCATTTTTCGGGCAGATAATACTGGTAGGCTTTGGTTTAAGCCGGATCCCAGTTTTATACTGTGTAGATATAATATCTTTGTCTCAGTTGCATTTGTATTCGGTCGTAATACAAATGCGGGTATGTTTATACTGTTTCGGGGTTATCCTGAAATTCGTTTCAGGATAACTTTTGGAAGTTGCCAGTTTCCAGTTTTCTATCAGCCGTATTTGACATTCGGTTAAATGCAGATTTATCTTTTCGTCTTTTGGGTGAGTCATGGTTCTAGAAGATTCTAGAAATGGTGACTAGGATTAGTGACTCATCATTTGCATTAATTGTGAGGTGAGGTGTTAAGTGAGGTGGCTTAATTCATTTAATGTGTTCATACCACTCATTCTTTCTTAAATTGTGATGATAAGTTCAAAGCTAATGGTCACCCCTCTCTTGCTCCTACACTCACCTCCCTCCTCTCCTTTATATGGCCGGCCCCTCTTGTGGGTGTGGGATGGTTGTTCATTTTTGATTTGCTTGAAAAGATTATGATAGTTTGGTGTATGGAAATTTCTTAGTTCATTCCATCACAACATCAATTGGCAACTTCATTAACCGTTCGTCCATAGCCTTGGACGTAACGAGACAAAGTGTTCTACTCATTCTCTACTTCATCTTGGTTTTCCCTTTTAGCAAACTTGAAAATCGAGTTGCCTCGGTTCAGAGGCGGGAGCCCGTTTAAAGATCCACCGACGTGGTGCCACCTGGACGACAAGACTGGAGTTTCAGAAGATCGAAGCCGCCGCAACAAAGCATGGTATGATGGTTGAAGACCGAAGGACTCGGATCGTTCGGTATAACAATTCTACCCTCTTTACAATTTGTTAGTTTAGCTTTAATGGCAGATCCGGGTTATAGTACGTGATAGCGTCAGTCGTAAAAGTTTTGTTCCGCATATTGCCGTCTGTTAGACGGCCGGGGCGCTGCCGCGTACTTACAGTCGGGAGCTCGGAGACGAGCCGGGAGGCTGAGGAAGCTCGGCATGTCGGGAGCTCGGAGACGAGCCGGGTGGCCGAGGAAGCTCGGCATGTCGGGAGCTCGGAGACGAGCCGGGAGGCCGAGGAAGCTCGGCATGTCGGGAGCTCGGAGACGAGCCGGGTGGCCGAGGAAGCTCAGCATATCAGGAGCTCGGAGACGAGCTGTTAGTATTTTCCTAGGTGAAGGTGCAATGTATTCTGGGAGGTCTCCTGAAAGATCGGATATGTTCCTCGAGAAGAGGATCCCGAGGAATCCCCCATAATGCAACTCATTTATTCCACCTCCGTAGCCTTCGGGATACGTCATCCGCCACGTGTCGTAATCTGAGGAGATACCACTTGTGAGCATCATCATTAGCCCCCTACTCTCGTTCCGACCTATTCATGGGTCGGGTCGAGAGTGGCCTGCTCGGTTTTTCTTTTACTCATTTTGGCGCTAAGACCCATAATGTGGATCGCCCAGAAATGTTAAGGGGGTTGCACTATTTCGGTCTTTGGGCCCACGTATCGCCTTGTCGTGCACCTGAATCTTCACGCGCATCCCTGATGGGTTTAGCGGATCAATGAAATGATCGCACTTTAAAGACGGGGCGCCGTTTCAGCCGATCGCCAGTTGGGATACGGGCCATGTGTCGGTCGTCGGTTGGCTGAAGTGACAGGCTGTCTCTAACTCCTACAGTTGAAAAGACGTCCCCAATGGCCGATCGCCAAGTGGAGCCCCGCCGGTCGCTGGGCGTGACGTTTCGTTTTAGCGGGAATCAATCGGGGCCGTAGGATGTTCTCCTTTGGGGTGTATAAATAGGAGGGGATCATCCTAGGGCTAACACTTTACTCAAATTCTCTTTAATTGTTGAAGATTGCCCGGCGCTCCTTCCTTTAGATCGTATCCTCTATTGATTTCTCCTCGGTGAGTCCCTTCCTTTAAATCAGGTTCGATGACTTCATCTGAAGAGTCTGTAGAGGTAGTAAGGTAGAGCCGGACGACGAGGCACCCGTTGTTGGGGCCGAGTCCAGTGGGTCTTCCTCCTCTTCGGCTTAAGATAGCCAAAAGAGTTCTTCTTCTTCTTCGTCCTCTGTGTCAGGTTCGCCCCCTAGAGTCAGGGTCGTCCCTGTCACTTGCCGTCGGGCGGCGACAAGGGCCCCCAAGGTGCGTGTCGGGAACACCCACGATGCGCCCTCCGTTTTGAAGAGTTTGGACGAGCATTCCAAAATTCGGGCTCGACTCTACATCCCCTCTAACTATTCCCTCCGTTTAGCAAGAGAGGGCGAATAGAAAGACCAGGTGTAGGGCAAGAAGATTGCCCTGTATTTGGAAGCGTTCCGGGCCGAAATGCGTCTGCTGTTCCTAACTGGGGTCTGCGGGGTGCTTCGTTGCTTTCATCTCTTCCCGGGCCAGCTAGCTCCGAACTCGTGGAGAATTCTCCTCGGGTTTCTGGTCCGGTTAAAACTTGAAAATATCCCCTTCAGCTTGACTCTCCTTGTCTCTTTTTTTTGTAATAAGAATCACGCCGACATCAGTAAGGATGAGCCGAGCTGGGTGTATTTCTCGTTCAAAAAATGTAAGGGCAAAGTGGCCAGGATGGGCGGAGTGGCCGGGTCAGGAGTAGTAACCGTCCCTTCTTCCATCCATGAATGGAAGGAGAAGTTTATATTCGTCGGGCCGCCAGAGAGCGAGAATTGGCCTGTGTCAACATAGTGGCACAGGGCCGACTGCCCAAAGGCAAAGCAGTCGACTTCCCCCAAAGCGAACGTGGTGTCCCAGTGGGAGCCGATCCAACGGGCGGATGTCTTGCTATCCGAGCAGGCACTGAGCTGGGATGGGCTCAGTCCTGCGCGTTTATTGGATAAGTTAGGGCCTTCGACGATCTATTTAGACTTTGTCAAATTTCCTTTGCAGTTTTTGTGTTGCTAACCCTCTTTGTTTGTGTGTTCCCTTTTTGTAGAGCCCATGGACCGAGCGAAAATCCTAGCCGCTGTTAGGGATATGTATGCCCTAGAGGCTATTATTGTACATTGATGTATATTATAGTGGATGTTTGGACATATATATAGAAGACTTTCTTGCTCGACATGTTAGTATACTATCTGGTTACCTTTATCTTAACATGTTCACTGGTATTATTATACTGTCTCTGATATACATGTTGATAAAGCCCTTAGGGTGTAGGCTTAACTGCCAGGACTATGATGCGGATCAAACTACTAAGACCTGGGTAGTCTACAAGCACATCCTTTAAATTGTTCTTAGCCGAGGCTATATCGAGACAGGGCATTGATACACCAGAGTAGACTAGTGTGTACGTTTCTTGACCCTGTATGGGGGCGATGGTTGATCCCATATCCATTGGTGTTTGACATCAAAGATTGTACACATGTGCTCATTGGAGAATGAGTACATCGAATAGGACTCACCGAGAACTCCTAGTTGGTATTATACCTATCGTCAGATAGCAGTTCTCAGATGACACTGGTACAGATTAGTCTGTAAACCCAAGATCGTCATAGAGTCTTATGTGGCTCATACTGTGCTTTGATTTCCTCCCTACCACGGCTCAAAGGAGTCATGCAAACAGATGGATTTTGGGTACAGTCCCGAGTCACATGGAGGTAATGAGCGATATGAGGGGTTTCGTCTCTTCCGGTATTAGGAGTTTATGTTGCGCTATACTCGATTGGTTGTAAAAGTAAGTCCCTGGCCAGAGTTGTTGATGAGATTTACTGGTAAGTGTTGTCAGTAGTTTCTCGAACCGTTATGAGCCATACATCGGCATGACTTATCAAGTTACTGGGGTCTGACGTTACCACTCCTAGACTCGATATGCGACATATCATACGAAGAGACCGGACTGTACGGTAAGTGTTACATATAGGCTTCATGGAGAGTATGGACAAGCTTGCTTGTTAATCTTCTATTCGCTCAATACCTATGTAGCCATTACGTCCAGCTAGTACCGCTGATGGCTTGTGGGTGACTGATTTGATCATCACTTACTGTCGGTGTATTGATGAGTCTTTAGAATCCGACACAGAAGTTTCCTGGTTTAAGAGAAACGAAATAGGGCACATATGTGATATGTGCGGGGGCTTGATTAAATACGTGTATGTGATACCGTATTGTAATATGGCAGTTATCTGTTATCGGTCAGGTTATATGTGATATAACCGGATTATCGAATCAAGTGTTGATTTGATAATGTGATATACAGATAAATGATATTAGTTGGTTATATGTGATATAACCGGATTATTAAATCAAGTGTTGATTTAATAATTTGATATATATTATATTTGATATAATTATATCTTAACCAATATTATTAGCTCACTAATTATTTACTTTATATATATATATATATATATATATTAAGCATTGCATGATTTTCTATTTTTTGTGAAAAATAGAAAATGAGGTTTAAATGGGAGCATGTGTTATGGCATGTCATTTATATTTGTTTATTAGTCTTGCAACACTATTGAAGTATGATTGAATAAATTTATTGGAAATTCAACCATGCTTCAATAAGTGAGCAAGAGTGTGGTTCATTCTATACAATGAGTTCATTTTATTTTTTCCTTAGCCTTTTTGCTTGACCCCTCCTCTTGATCTTCTTCTTCCTCATGTCTCAAAGCTCCAATCGCTCACATGTAATATGAACCATGGAGCTTTGAACAAATTCTAGTGAGCCTTAAAACCCCTACTTCACCATCCTACACTTGATTAGCAATCAAGTGTAGTGTGTTTCCTTCACTAAACATAGTTTAGTGAAGAGGCAGATTGAGCTAGAGGGACTTCGGGTGAATCGTCTTCGGCGTGAAGATCATGAAGGAGGCTCGTTCAAACTTGAAGTGGAGAAGATAAGGACACGGTCTACAAAGATTGTTGCCCCTTCCCTTCTTGTAGTTTTTCATATCATCACATGTTAACCCTAATATTCTAGTTAAGATCTGGTTAGTGTTCGTTAGCACCACGAATTTTTGAAAATTGCATGTGTGATGCCCGTTTAAACCCCGTCGCAGTGCTAGTCTACACTTTCATGGTATCAGAGTCAAGCTAGAACATTGGGTAGGTATTTACAATCTTAAAGTGTTCGATCGGTTTTCGAAATCGCAAACTTGTGTAGTTTCTGTCGAATTTTTCAAATGTTGAAATTTTCGTGATTAAAAATATTCAGAAAATCGTGCAGGATTTTTTATGGAACCCCGGAAAATTTGAACCCCTAACCCCTTTAAAGAGCAGCGGAGCCGCGGCCTAAACCCTAGTTTGGCCGCGGTTCCGCCGCACTTTTGTGGAGTCAAGGGTTGACATTTTCTGTGCTGCTCCAATTGTAAATTTGACACTTTCTAGATGTGTTTAATGATTCTCAAGTTGTTGAGGTCTCTGGATTTTGTGGCTGTTTGTTAAATCGATCGAAATGTTTAATGTCGTTTAGACTTTGATAATATGTGATACAATTGTTAGAATCCGGAATAAATAATTTTGTGAAAACTAGTTAGTATATTGTAAATCTAGCCGTTTAGTCTCGATTAATCGATTGCCACGGAGTTTTGATTCGGATCAAAACTCCGTTACAATTGCGTATAGTACGCGATCACTTAGTCGGGAATCTTGTTGAATTATCCGACAGCTTATTGGAAAGAGTTTTCAATTTGAGACTAAAATGCAAGGTTTTTAAGTTAGGAATGAAATCCGGAATATGAGATATTCCGGGTTTATGATGTCTAAGAATGTTGCGGATTCTAATTATTTTAGTTTTTCATTTCGTTTCTGCTACCGTAAGTGTAATATGTGGGGTATTCCAAACCTCGTTGCTATATGTTAACGGAATTTAGGATACGCGTATTTACTTACGTTGATGACATGTGATATTATGTGTTGCTGTGATATATTTTATTAGATCGTCATGATTGAGTAGCCGGGGGTTTTATGTGAGATGAGAGTTTTTAATTTTCATTCATGTAAAATTTGTATGTAATATTCTTTTATTAAGACACTTCCGGGCTGAGGATGATGTCATCACTGATGTATATTATTTACTTTTCCGCATTAGGATAGATCCAAGGCGGGGAGCACAAGTAACCGGGTTCTAGAGTCCAGTGGGAGACTATCTCGAGAAGTCGAGACTGGGTCTCCTAACTTTAGAATTGGTAGCGTTACTTGTCTCTCTCGTAGGGATCTAGGGATGTGGGTTTGGCTATTCATCACGACTGTGGAATCCGTGTTTTACATTACTGGCTGAATTTAAAACATGGATCTCCTAGTATATCCAATATTTCATATGTTGCTTCTGCTGCTTGGTTCTGTGATGTGATCATATAACTGCATGAGATGAATGCTTTATGTATATGATATATAATAAACGTTATTTATGTTTTGCACCCGTGCTAGTCCATCCCCCGCTCTGCCGTTAGTTAAGTAACCTAACGGTGAAGACAGGCCCCCATGGAGAATGCGGGTGGCATAAGCATACGTTCTATTTTCGTTTCATTTTTCTGTGATATTTAGGAAACATTAAATGATGAGACTTCATTAATAAGATTAATAAAAAGAAAATAAACCTCAAAATATTGTAGAATCAAATGTTTTTGAAAAGGTAGCTCTAGTTCTTGTTTTGTATAGTGGTATTCCTTGATGAATATCCAGCACCTCATTCGATGAGAAAAGTGCCGAGATCCCTTCACCGGGAGTGAACTCTTTAGCAAAACTAGCAAATACTACAAACCACTCGGTTTATCATCATAACTTCTGTAGTTCTTTCTTTGCATAATGGTATTCCTTGATGGATATCCAGCATCTCATTCGATGAGGAATGAGCCGAGATCCCTTCACCGGGAGTGACCTCTTTAGCAAAAGCTAGTAAAAACTATTCGGTTTGTTTTTGAAAACTACTCGATTTTAAAAGCGGAGCTTAAACCACTCCTTTTCAAAATCACTAGATTCTACAACGATATCAAGTTCATTACGCTCATAGTTTTCTTAAAAACCTGCATAGCTCTCCGTCATTTCAGATAAGTGCTATTTAGTATTCGTGCTACGTTTGTTGGCCAGCATCAAGACGTAGTGTGCGGTAGCTGATTAGTGCTTATCTGCAGCATATGATGCGATTGGATTAGGGTAGTTGTGCGACTTTGTTGGCCAGCGTCATGGGTCGTGCGGATGGGTTTAATTCAATCAAGAAATGAACGGGTTGACCTTGACTAGCAGCCTATGGTTTGTTGGCCAGCGTCAAGGTCATAGGAAGCTAAGGGTAAAAATAATTATCGGGAATTTCAAGTGTTGAAATTTGCAATGAGATTGCATACATTCTATATGATTGTTGGATTCCGATACCTACTGCGAGTAAGAGTTACTCCTGGAAGAGTTTTCCACTTTACAATTAGCTAATCCAGTAGGTGTCTAGAAAGGTGTCAACGGAGTGTTGCCTCTAAGGGAAATAAGGTTTATTTTAATTAGGTCCGTGCGAAAGCACGGGGAACCTCCCTCGGAGTACCGACACTGGCCTGGCTGACCGGTTAGCGAACTTGTAGAATGTAATTAATCCCGGATAATCTTACCTTTTATGGTTTGAAGGAAGATTTTATAAAAACAGTAGGAGCCATCCTGATCAGATAAAATAATAACCAATCTAAATCTTGCAAAGAGCGCACGTAAAGTGATTATCCTTCTCTCTCTCCTGGTAGCGACCAATGACATGCCTTAATCAAGATAATAATATGGATGTATTGATCGAACCCACTTATTATATTGGGCTAGATTTTTCTCTATCTTATGATTGTCATAAGTCTGAGCTAGGAATAGGAGAATACCCAGATTCCCACGCCACCCGAACGAAGAAGGATCATACTGATGCATCTTCTTCGGGTGTATTCCTTACCGAGAACTGTTTCTCAGTTTGCTCTATGTCCTGGGTATTGGATACCGGGTCAGGATCCCACATATGTTATTTGTTACATGGGCTAAAGAAAGGTAGAGAACTGAGAAAATGTGATAAGTCTCTAACAGTTGGAAATGGTACGATTGTTGCAGCCAAAGCAGCTGGCGAATATCACCTAGTGTTACCAACTGGTAATACATTGATTCTGAACGACGGTTACTACGTACCAAAGATGACGTGCAATATTATATTAGTTTCTTTGCTAACTAAAGAAGGATATAATTTCACATTAAAGGATAATGTTATGAACATTTTTCTAAATCAAGTGTTGATTGAGTATGGTACGTTGTGTAATAGTATATACGTTCTAAATTAAGTGACAGTTCTAAACGTGCAGAACACACACAAGAGGAAGAGTTCAGAAATGAACGAAGCCTACTTGTGGCATTGTAGACTAGGTTATATCAATGCGACAAGACTAGCTAAGTTACATAAAGATGGATATTTGAATCCGTTTGAATTTACATCTTATGAAACTTGCCAGTCATGTCTCAAATGTAAGATGACTAAAACTCCATTTACTGGACATGGAGAAAGAGCTACTGAACTCTTGGGACTGATACATAGTGATGTATGCGATCCTATGTCTACACATGCAAGGAATGGTTCCTCGTACTTCATTACATTCACCGATGATCTCTCAAGATACGGACATATGTTCCTGATGAAACAAAAATCTGAATCTTTTGAGAAATTCAAGGAATATAAAAGCGAAGTTAAGAACTAGACGGGTAAAAGTATTAAAATCCTTCGATCTGATCGGGGAGGAGAATACTTGAGCACAGAATTCCGAGATTATTTAAAAGGGAATGAGATTCTCTCTCAGCTAACTCCTCTGTATACACCACAGCACAACGGTGTATCGGAGAGGAGAAATCGCACCCAATTAGACATGGTGTGCTCTATAATGAGTACTGCTAACTTACCTATTTCCTTTTGGGGTTATGCGCTTGAGACAGCCATATACCTATTGAATATGGTTCCCACCAAATCTATACCTACCACTCCATATGAGATATGAAAAGAGAAGAGACTATATCTTAATTTTATTAAGATATGGGGTTGTCCAGCTTATGTTAAAACGCAAAATCCGGACAAGCTCGAAGCAAGGTCTGTTCTGTGCAAGTTTATATGATATCCGAGTAGATTCACGAGGGTATATCTTCTACCACACCGAGGAACAAAATGTGTTTGTTTCTCGACATGCCACCATTTTAGAAAAGGGAATTTTTTGTGAAAGAAAATAGTGGTAATGAGGTAAAACTGGAAGAAGTTCCAGCTACACAAACTATTACTAACGATTTGGTAGAACCGGAGGATTCAATAGTCCCCAATAAACCCCAACCACTCGGCAGATCTAGTAGAGTTCCTCATTCACCTGAGAGATAGTACGGCTTTCTCATAGACGGTGGGAGCGAGGATTGCATCATGGAAGATGATGACCCTACTAGTTTCGAGCAACCCATCTCAAGTGGAGACTCTGTGAAATGGCTGGATGCTATACGATCTGAGATGGAATCCATGTACACCAACAAAATATGGACTTTGGAAGTTTGTCCTGAAGGGGTAAAACCCATCGGGAGCAAGTGTATCTTTAAAAAGAAAATTGGTGTAGATGGAAAACTTGAGACTTTCAAAGTTAGACTTGATGCAAAAGGTTTTCGTCAACGACCTGGTTTCGATTATGATGAAACCTTTTCTCCTGTAGCTATGCTTATGTCCATCATGATCTTACTTTCCATTGCTGCATACCATGACTATTAAATCTGGCAGATTGACGTCAAGACCGCTTTTCTAAATGGTGATTTAGAAGAGAGCGTGTACATGACACAGCCAGAGGGCTTCATAGATAGTGGGAGAAGTGGAAGCATGTGTAAGCTGCTTCAATCTATCAATGGATTAAAGTAGGTGTCGCGGAGCTGGAACATCTTTTTTGATGAACCTTTCAAAGAGTTTGACTTCATCAAAAATGTAGATGAACCATGTATATACAAGAAGGTAGTAGAGAGTAAGGTTGTCTTCCTCGTATTGTACGTGGATGACATACTCTTGATAGGATACGATGTTCCTATGCTACACTCGGTTAAGCTCTTCATATCATACAAGTTCTCCATGAAAAATCTTGGTAACGCCTCCTACATCCTGGGGATTAAAATCTATAGAGATAGATCTAAACGGATGTTAGGATTATCCCAATCCAGGTACATAGACACCATACTGAAGAGGTTTAGTATGGAAGATTCTAAGCGTGGTAATTTACCCACTTGCTCAGGAATCACTCTCTCCAAAGAGATGTCTCCCAAGACTGATTTGGAGTGGGCTCGCATGCAAGGGATACCCTATACTTCGGCAGTCGGGTCAATCATGTATGCGATGTTATGTATCAGACCGGATGTAGCTTACTCACTAGGTTTAGTGGGAAGGTATCAATCAAATCCTGAGGAAAACCACTGGACAACTGTGAAGAACATTCTTAAGTACTTGAAAAGGACTAAAGAAATGTTCTTGGTGTATGGTAACGGTGAACTCTAGGTGGAGTCTTTTACCGATTCGAGCTTCCAGAGTTATAAGGAAGACAGTAAGTCGGTCTCAGGTTTTGTCTTTACCCTCAATGGAGGGGAGGTATGTTGGAAGAGTTCCAAGCAAGATACCATAGCAGACTCAACGATGGAGGCTGCCAACGATGCTGCCAAAGAGGCTGTCTGGATGAAGTAGTTCATAGCTGAACTTGGTGTGGTTCCATCCATTGAACATCCAATATCTATGTATTGTGATAACAATTGAGTTGTGGCTTTGGCCAAGGAACCCTTGTCCCATCAGAGATCCAGACATATTCTTAGGCGGTATCACTTGATCTGGGAGATAGTTGATCGCCGGGAGATCGAGGTCAGGAGAGTTGACACGAAGGACAATGTAGTGGAACAGCTCATGAAGGCCCTCCCCAGACGCAATTCGAGAGGCTATTTGGGATGTTGGGTATGAGATACTACAACAACTGGCCTTAGTGCAAGTGGGAGATTGTTAGGGATATGTATGCCCTAGAGGCCATTATTGTCACTGATGAATATTATAGTGGATGCTTGGACATATATATAGAGGACTTTCTTGTTCGACATGATAGTATGCTATTTGGTTACTTTTATATTAACATGTTCACTGGCATTATTATACTGTCTCTAATATACATGTTGATAAAGCCCTTAGGGTGTAGGCTTGACTACCAGGATTATGATGCAGATCATACTACTGGGACCTGGGTAGTCTACAAGCACATCCTTTAAATTGTTCCTAGTCGAGGGTATATCGAAACAGGGCATCGATAAACCAGAGTAGACTAGTGTGTATGTTTCTTGACCCTGTATGGGGGCGATGGTTGATCCCATATCCATTGGCGTTTGACATCAAAAATTGTACATATGTGCTCATTAGAGAATGGGTACACTGAAAAGGACTCGCCAAGAACTCCTAGTTGGTATTATACCTATCGTCAGATAGCAGTTCTCAGGTGACACTAGTACAGGTTAGTCTGTAGACCCAAGATCGTCATAGAGTCTTGTGTGGCTCCCACTGTGCTTTGATTTCCTCCCTACCACGGTTCAAAGGAGTCATAAAAACGGGTGGATTTTGGGTATAGTCCCGAGTCATATGTAGGCAATAAGCGATAGAAGGGGTTTCTTCTGTCCCGGTATAGGGAGTTGAGCGCTATGCTCGATTGGCTATAACAGTAAGTCCCTGGCCAGGGGCTGTTGATGAGATTTACTGGTAAGTGTTATCAGTAGTTTCTCGAACCGTTATGAGCCATACATCGACATGACTTATCAAGTTATTAGAGTCTGACGTTACCACCCCTAGACTCGATATGCGACATATCAGACGAAGAGATCAGACTGTATGGTAAGTGTTACCTATAGGCTTCATGGAGAGTATGGACAAGCTTGATTGTTGATCTTCTATTCACTCAATACATGGGTAGCCGTTACGTCTAGCTAGTACCGCTGACGGCTTATGAGTGACTGATGTGATCATCACCTACTGCCAAAGAAGCAAGAAAACGCTTCGTATTGACGAGTCTTTAGAGTCCCACACAGAAGTTTTCTGGTTCAAGCGAAACAAAGTAGGGCACATATGTGATATGTGCGGGGGCCTGATTAAATACGTATATGTGATACTGTATTGTAATCTGGCAGCTATCTGTTATCGGTCAGGTTATATATGATATAACCGGATTATCGAATCAAGTGTTGATTTGATAATGTGGTATACAGATAAATGATATTAGTCGGTTATATGTGATATAACCGGATTATTAAATCAAGTGTTGATTTAATAATTTGATATATATTATATTTGATATAATTATATCTTAACTAATATTATTAGCTACTAATTATTTACTTAATATATATTAATATATATATATATATATATATTATATATATATATATTAAGCATGGCAGGATTTTCTATTTTTTGTGAAAAATAGAAAATGAGGTGTAAATGGGAGCATGGGTTGTGGCATGGCATTTATATTTGTTTATTAGTCTTGCAACACTATTGAAGTATGGTTGAATAAATTTATTGGAAATTCAACCATGCTTCAATAAGTAAGCAAGAGTGTGGTTCATTCTATACAATGAGTTCATTTTAATTTTTCCTTAGCCTTTTTGCTTGTGCTCTTCTCTTGATCTTCTTCTTCCTCATGCCTCAAAGCTCCAACCCCTCACATGTGATGTGAACCATGGAGCTTTGAACAAATTCTAGTGAGCCTTAAAACCCCTACTTCACCATCCTATACTTGATTACAAATAAAGTGTAGCGTGTTTCCTTCACTAAAAATAGTTTAGTGAAGAGGTACCTTGAGCTAGTGGGATTTCGGGTGGATCGTCTTCCGCACGAAGATCATGAAGGAGGCTCGTTCGAACTTGAAGTGGAGCCTAGTGGAGTCACGTGGACAACAACCCGGAGCTTTAGAAGAGAAGGACACGGTCTACAAAGGTTTCCAAGTGTCGGAAGGTCGGTATCCTCCATTTCCCCGGAGTTGAGGTGGCTGTCGCGCGTCGATGGCCAAGCGTAGGAAGGTCGGTATTTTCCTTTCTACTCTGCTACCTTATGGTGAGGGCTTTGATCCATAGCATTGTTGGGCAGGAAGCTACCCGCTGTGGACGGACCGAGCAGGAAGCAGCTCGGGCGCATCGTGAGGAGGGCTTTCGATCCACAGCGTAAGTTGGGCAGGAAGCTACTTGCTGTGGATGGACCAAGCAGGAATCTACTCGGTGGCCTCGTGGGGAGGGCTTTTGATCCACAACATAAGTTAGGCAGGAGGTTGTCCGCTGCGGATGGACCGAGCCGGAAGCTGCTCAGTGGCCTTGTGAGGAAGGCTTTTGATCCACAACGTTGCTGGGTAGGAAGCTTTCCGCTAAGGATGGACCGAGCAGGAAGCTACTCGGTGGCCTCATGTGGAAGGCTTTTGATCCATTGCTAAGTCGGGTAGGAACCTGCTCGCTGCGGATGGACCGAGCATGAAGCTGCTCGGTGACCTCGTGAGGAGGGCTTTTAATCCACTGCATAAATTGGGCAGGAAGCTGCCCGTTGCGGATGGACCGAGCAGGAAGCTGCTCGGTGTCCTCCTGAGGAGGGCTTTTGATCGACAGCATTGCTGGGCAGGAAGCTACCCGCTGTGGATGGACCAAGCAGGAAGCTGCTCGGTAGCCTCGTGAGGAGAGCTTTCGATCCATAGCGTTGCTGGGCAGGAAGCTACCCGCTGAGGATAGACCGAGCAGGAAGCTCCTTGGTGGCCTCGTGAAGAGGGCTTTCGATCCACAACGTAGTTGGGCAGGAAGCTACCCGCTGAGGATAGGCCGAGCAGGTAGCTACTCGGCCACCTCACGAGGAGGGCTTTTGATCCACAACGTGAGTTGGACAGGAAGCTACTCGTTGAGGATGGACCGAGCAGGAAGCTACTCGGCCGTCTCACGATGAGGGCTTTTAATTCACAGTTTGAGTTGGGCAGGAAGCTACCCGCTGAGGATGGACCGAACAGGAAGCTACTCGGCCGCCTCGCGAGTAGGGCTTTTGACCCACAGTGTGAGTTGGGTAGGAAGCTACTCACTGCGGATGGACCGAGAAGGAAGCTGCCCGGTGGCCTCTTTAGGAATGCTTTAGACCCACAACGTAGTTGGGCAGGAGGCTACCCGTTGCGGATGGAACGAGCAGGAAGCTGCTCAGCCGTCTCGTGAGGAGGGCTTTTGAGACTCCCTTGGACCCTCGTGGGGTGTCGTTCAACCTTCCGCGGTCCGCATAGGCGGGAGTGAGGGTGTTGTTCAACCTTCCGTGGCCCGCATAGCCGCTCGTGAAGACTGGCATGGCCGACACGTGGCAGTTCTATATCGGGAAATTAAGACATCCCTTGATTCGCGTCGCTGCGCGAGTAAATTTCGGCCGTTGGAAGATTTTGGTTGCGGCTATAAATAGCGAAGGCTTGTTGGTTTCTTTCTAGCATTGTGTTTCTGAAGATGGCCGAGCGCATTTTTACCATCGAGGAAATCATCTCTCATGAAGACTTGTTCCTTTACTGCCTCAATCGCTCCAAGTAGACGTACGAGGCTGTGATAGACCGCGTGGAGTGCCACTTTGGTCGCCTACTTCACCGGTGATTTGCTCTCCTCCAAGTGCTCCTTTATGCGATCTGGAGGATGTCCCCGGGTCTGCACAGCTGAGAGACGAAGAGTTTGACAAGGTGCACATGCTCTACTATCTCGGCCTGATCTCGCAGAGCAGGAGGGAACGATCAGTGGGTCTTATTCTAGAGTGTTTCCAGAAAAGGCTGATCGTTGCTTCCTATCCGGTGGATGGGGTCCCCGGCGCTTCCGTGACATCTAGGGTCCGCAGGCGCCGTCAGAGGGAGCTGGTTGAGGAAGCTCGGGCTTGGCCGCAGGAGATTTTCTCGGAGTACCATCAACTATGCTTCCTTGATCCCTGTCTCCCCCTATTGTAATTATTGTAAGGCTGGGGAGCCCATAATACCCTTTAATCAATAAATAAATCATGTTTTTGGCGGTAGTGTGTTGTCTCTTTTTTTCTTTTCTCTTCGTACATTCTATAGACTTAACTAAACGCCAACAAGAATTATATTATTACAAAAGAGGATACATTTTTTTTATTTATAAAACTTGAGCTTTTCAGCGTTGTAAGGCCGGGGGCGGCGGTCTCCTCCGCCTTCTCGAACTTGATCCGAGGTAACGGCCATGATGTGGCCGATCGTTAATTTCCCGGGAGGGGTTTGGTCCTTATTTTCCTGTTCTGCGTGCCACTTATCCCGCAGGTATTTTTCCAGGTGACCTGAGCGGATCAACTCCTTGATGTAGTTACGGAGTTATTTACAGTTCTCAGTCAGGTGGCCCTGCGTCCCGTGGAACGTGCAGTATGGGCCGCTGAGGCGTTTTCTTGTCCTTTGGATGACTGGCGGGAGCTTAAAGAACCTCACCCTTAGCTTACTCCAGCAACTCGGTCTGGAAGATATTTAGGGGTGTGTACTCCTGAAACCTCGGGAAGTAAGGCTTCGGACGATCAGCTTTCTTTTTCTCCTCTTTGTCCCTTTTCTTTATGTCTAGCTGGTCGGCCCGGGGCAGGTTTGAGTTAACCTCGGACTCGAGTTAGATTTCACACTCGGTCTAAGCTTTCACCTCGGCCATGGTCTTAGGTTGCGCTAATGCAAAAGAGCGGAGCCACTCTTTGTGCCTAAGACCCGACCTCAGCGCGGTGATGCCCATTTCATCGCGGTGCTTGAGGACCTCGAGGAGTGCGTTGTAGAAGCGGGTGACATATCCTTTGAAGGATTCTTTATCTTCGCTCTTGATGGTGAACATGTAGTCGACCGTCCTCTTCTTCCATCGATTCCCGATGAAGTGACCGAGGAATTAGGTGGCCAGCTCATCGAAGGTCGAGATGGAGCGTTGCGTAAGTCCTTAGAACCAATCCCGGCCGGCCCAGATGAGAGTGGTGGGGAAAGCTTGGCATTGAGACACATCGGAGTTATCCTATAAGCTCATGCCATAAATGCGTCTAGATGGTCATTCGAGTCGGATTTCCCGTCGAAAAGGGCCACTTTTGGCAGCTTGTTCCTGGATGAGACGTGCTCGGCTAGCAGCTTCTCTGTGAAGGGCTTCGTTAGTGAGTCGGTGGAGTACCTGGCCTCTATGCCGGACGTGTGGCTATCCCTTCGTATACCTTCGATCTTCTTCTTGAGAGCTTCAAGCCGGTGGTGGTACCCCGAGGATTCTGCACAGTCGAAGGGGTGGATACCCCCGCTCCGGATCTATACAATGGTGCGGCTTCGATTTCGCTCTATCAAGTGCCTCAAATCCTTGGGCGAGACCCTTCTCGAGTAGTTTCTACGCTGGTCGTTTGTGCGGTCCCAGCGAGAGTGGGGGCGTCGGTCGTGCCTGGAAGCAGGTGAGCTGACCGACACCTCCTCATGGGGAGAGAGGGCGCGGCAGGCATCGGAGTGAGGGCCCAGTCTTCTCTGGGACCATAGCATGGAGCTATCCGGTGCCTAGCGGGTCATGGAATCAATCACCGTGTGCGGGTTAAGGTGGCCGGAGTTGGCTCACCGGCACTCGGTGGTGCTGTGATGAAGGTGAGGGAGATCGAGGGCTTAAGTGTACCCGTCCGTCCTTCGGCGGACGTCATTATCCCGGGGAGGGAGAGCCGCGGTCTGGTGGGTATGGCTCGCCGCTTAAATGTGGATGAGGGCATCCACCAGCGATGTGAGCCTGTTTATTCAGACGGACAAGGTGTGGATGTCATTGGGAGGAGGAGACGAGCTGCTCCCGCTTCCGTTGTGACGGCTCGTATTTGGACCGTTGCGGTTGTCGCTCGTCATCGAGTCGAGGGCGGAAGATCAAATTTTATGGTAGAACAAAAAAACAAGTCTTTCGTTCCCACAGACGGTGCCAACTGATAGAGCTTCGGATCTCCTTCATATGTTGTCCTCCGTCGATCCTATGATGGCGGTCTTTGACGGCTGAGATTTGTTTTTGAAAGTTGTTGAGTGTGGATCTCAATGGGTTAGTGTTGGACGCCGAGCTACCTGCAAAGAAGTCCCGGGATGGGTGACCATCGTAGGACCCTCCGATGATCAAGTTAGTGCCGAGGTATAGGTGCAGAGTAGCGGCGTATTGAAAATAAATTAAGTTACCCGAGTCGTCTGAGAGAGGGGTTTATATAGGGGTCGCGTGGAGCGAGCGGACACGAGATCATCGTCGTCAGTTACGCCCCAGCGTTATTCTCATCTTAAATGGCAGGATGCGCTAGCATAGAACACGGATCGTGGGAGGCGGATATCTTGCCCTGGCGATATACACGGAGCCGTTGCGGGGCGCATGGGATCCGCGCTCTTGATGATCGGGGGAGGCCTAGGAAGCTCGGAGACGAGTCAGGAGGCCGAGAAAGCTCGGAATGTCCGGAGCTCGGAAACGAGTTGGGAGGCCGAGGAAGCTCGGCATGTCCGGAGCTCGGAGACGAGCCGGGTGGCCGAGGAAGCTCGGCATGTCTGACAGCTCGGAGACGAGCAAGAAGACTGAGGATGCTCGAAGACGAGCTGTTGGTATTTTCGTATGTGAAGATGGAATGTATTCAGGGATGTCTCCTGAAAGGTCGGATACGTTCCTCGATAAGAGAATCCCGAGAAATCCCCCATAATGCAACTCATTTATTCCACCTCCGTATCCTTCGGGACATGTCATCTGCCACATGTCGTAATCTGAAGAGATACCACTTGTGAGCATCATCAATTAGGGAAGGAGAAAACCCCATTTAACAAATACGGTAGATCCATTTTTTAAAATTTGGTAAATCACTTCTTCATCAAGAAAAGTCTAGTTTTGAAAATTTAACTATCTTTGGGTGTCATCTTGTAGCATTTGATACGTTGAGAGTTTACTTGTTATAACATCAAAAAATCAAAGAAGGTATCTTGTATTGTTTTGAAGTATATGGGGGTTCTGTGATACCCCTCAAAACTAAGGGGCGTGCAGTCAAATTTAGCCTTTTTCCTTTCTTAAAATTTTATTTCAGTTCGCATTACAAACACAAATGATGGCATAGACAACGATAAGAGCAGTCACGATAAAGATGGCACAAATGGGGATGGTGGCGAAGACAGCGAGGATGAATGAGGGGACAATAATGACGGCACAAGGAAGAAATAATAAAGTCTTTTTTTGCGGAAACTTGTACTTGAGAAGAATTTGAATCAGAATATCATATTGGATACTATCTGATGGAGGTCCTTTTCGAGTCTCCGTCAGATGTTGTCTTCCGTCGAACTCCCGGTGGATTCTGGAGGTGATCTCCTGTTGTGTGTGAGTCTCAATGGGTTTTGAGGAGATTGGTGGTTTTGAGGAGTTTAGCGCCGAGTACCTGCAAGGAAGTCCCGAGGTGGTTTGGTACTACTGAAGACCCTCCGACGATCAAGTTAGTATGAGATCCGAGCAGAATAACGGCTAAGTGGAGTAAAAAATGGCTTACTTGACCCCTCTGTGATGGGGGTTTATATAGTGGCGGCAACACGCAGCGGCAGGCGCGAGAATCTCGTCGGCAGTTACACTCTCGACGTCACGCCCATGTAAAGGGCGGATCTCCCATTAATGGGGATCGTGATGGCGTGGAACATGGGACGTTGCTGGCGGAGAATCAGCGCCTGGCGAGATTTGCGGAGCGACGGTTACGCCTGTGAGTGGTGGAGCTGGTCGGTCGGAGGACCGAGGAAGATGGCCTCGGCTGGGGAGCTCGGGGACGAACGATAGGACTGTGGAGTCTTGGTCCCGTGGCAGCTTGGGGCGAGCTGAGAGGATGAGGAGGCCAAATTTCAGGGGGCTCTGAGGAGAGCCAGCTTGTGCTTGTAGGTCGGGTATGGGGGTAGCCTGGTCGGCCCCCGTGGGCTCTTTCTTCTGAGTTTTGGGACACATCATCTGCCACGTGTCCTGATCTTGGAGATCGCCAATATTGAGCATCATCATTAGCCCCCCCACTCTTGTCCCGACCAGCTAGCGAGTCGGGTCAGGAGTGGACTGCCGGGCCGCCCGGAGTGAGCTCCCATTGTCGGGACGCGTCCCCGGGCTGTCAGCTGTCTTTTCTGCCAGCGAATCAGGACGAGATCTCTGCATTTAAGGAAGGTGCACTGGTTCGTGCATCCTGCCACTGAAGCGACGGTCCACGTGTCAAGCGTCGGTTGGCCGACGCGACGTGCGCAGACCTGCGATGCCTGATGGGGTGCGGTCCAGTGTGGGAACGACAAGTGGAGCAATCGGAGCCATTGGAGGCGAGGAGGCGTTTTTGGCGGGAGATGAAGGGCGCTGTTGGAAGAGGTCATTCGTAGTGATAAGTAGAGGTGGGGCCCATTCCAGGGCCCCTACTCTTTCATATTTCCTTTCTTCTAAGTCTTAGCTGCTCGGCGCTCTTCTCCTTTCTTCTGCTTTCGTTTCCCGAGGATCCATCTTCTTCAGGTTAGATGTCTTCTTTCAGGAAATCTGCAGATGTCGTAGAAGTAGGTTCTAGGGACCCTTTAGTTGAGCCTGAGTCTTCTCGGGGAGTAGGGATCAGACTCTCTTCTCGGGATCGTGCGGCGGGGGCAGCCCCCAGGGAGGAGGCGGTAGATGCTGCCCCCGGCGCCTTGTGTTGGGTGAGGCATAAGGATGAGCTCGCCAATGCTCGGGCTCGCTTCCACATCCCCTCATGTTATACGCTTCGTCTGGCCAAGGAGGGAGAGAGGGCAGACCAAGTATGGGGTAGGGAGATCGCCCTGTACTTGGAAGCTTTTTGGGGTGGAATGCGCCTACCCTTCTCTCCCGATGTCGTCGCAGCGTTGAACTTCTTCGGGTTAGCCCCTGGCCAGTTAGTGCCGAACTCATAGAGGATTCTCCTCAGGTTCCTGATCTGCCTGAAGTTACAGGCTGTTCCTTTCAGCCTCTCCCTCCTTGATTCTTCCCTCGTTTTCAAAAATCATCCTAGGGGTCAAGCGGGTGACCCGAGATGGGTCTACCTCTCATTTAGAAAGCGACAGGGGGGCGCCTCCGGGACAGGGGTTGTGGCTCTGCCTTCTTCCATTCATGACTGAAAGAAGAAGTTCTTCTTCATTTTCCCTCCTGAGGGCGAGGACTGGCCCGTGCCTACCAAGTGGTCGAGGGAAAAATGCTTGCCGGGTAACCAGTCTAATGACCCCGCCGCGGTGAGAGTGGCGTCGTGGGAGCCCATCCCCCGATTCGACGTGCTTCTGTCTGAGAGGGTCCTGAGTTGGGCCGGGCTCAGCCCCGTTGAGTTCTTCTGTAAGTTTAGGCTTGCTTTTTGGCTTGTATATTGCTTGTGTCGCTGACCTCTTTGCATTTGGTTTTGTGCAGGACCCATGGATCTGGACGAGCTCCGAGCCTCCATGCGCCAGCCGAGGAAGGTCACGAAGGCTGGGGGCTGCAGCTCTTCTCGTGCGAAGCCTGCCCCAGCCCCCTCCTTTCCGGTGGTCGCGTTCCATGAGCGTTCGGGGGGCGGATCCCGCCCCGGGGCCTAGCAGAGCGTCGGGTCGGAAGCGGGCTCGGATTCTGGAAGACCCGGCCTCGGAGGAGGAGATTGGCTCTCCATTGAAGCTGCTCAAGAGGGGTTCCCGGAGGTCTTCCTAGGGCCCGCCCTCGCCGATCAGGGTGGAAGAAGGAGGCCTCTAGTTCATGGTGCCCTCGGGGCTGTCCGTTGCGGATAGCCTGCTTCATGAGATAGAGAAATCGGCGGGGGGGTAGGGACCCCGGGGGACTTTCAGGGCCCAGATGGCGTCCATCGCCCAGGAGTCCGTGCAGGTAAGTGTTTGGTTTTTTGTGTGGTTCGGCGCCTCCTTCGTCTTTCTGATCTCTTTCCTATCTTTCAAGTTCTCCAGCACGTTGCTCTCGCCTTACGCATAGAGGCCGAGGTGATAGCCCCGGCGATGAAGGCTGTAGGCCAGCTCACCTCGCTGGAGGAGAGCTCTAAGAGGGAGCTGGAGGCGGTGATTACGAGGGTTGCCGCCTTGGAGGGCGAGGTGGAGTCCGGGAAACTGGAGATTGCCCGGTACCGTGAGGCCGCCGTGGCTGCCGAGGCCAAGCTCGAGGACTCTCGGGTGCTCGCCGACAACCTGAAGAAGACGGTGAAGACCCTCCGGAAGGATTTGGGGGCGGCGGCCGAGTCGGAGAAGTCGGCCGACCTGAAAGCGGCGAAGTTGGCCGACCTCTCGGCGGCGAAGGCGGTGGAGGGCTACAAGAAGTCGAAAGACTTCTATGATGACCTAGCCATGGCCACAACCCTCATCTAGCATGAGGCCCTTGATGCCATTAAGTCCCGGATGCCGGAGTTCGCCGACGAAGAGCTCCGGGCTGAATACCCCCTCACGGACGCTGAGGAGAAGGGGAAAGAGATTCCTTACGAGGATGTCGCCGAGGACCCTGCTCGTCCCGTGGTGGATGTCGAGGACCCCGAGGTCGCGTTCGGCCCCGAGGCCTAAAGCCCCCGTCTTCCTCCTTCTTTTATTTTGTTGCTTTTGGAATTTTTGTAAGCCTCCGGGCAGTTTGTAAGGCTGGGGAGCCCAAAATACCCTTTGTAAAGAGTTTGCCTTTGGCAATAAAACTTTTTTCTTTGGTTTTATCGGTTTGCACTTTATCTTCTGTTTATGAAGAATGCTCGTAAAATATCTCTGCTTGCACTATTGGGCTTCCATGTGAGGTCGGCTATCTGTCTAGCGATCGTTCGTCGAGTTGATTTTGATTACTTGCCAAGCATGCCAAGCGCTACTGAGAAGGAGGCATCCCCATGGCCCCAAAGTCGAGAGGGGATTGCTCAGACTTGGATAGACCCGGTGCCCCTTGTTGGGTCCTCGGATCCTCTGCATGTGATGGGTAGAGGGATGTCCACCGTATTTGTGCCGCTTCGAGGAGGCTGCTTGGTTGCCTCTTGGCGAGGGCTTCTGATTTCTAGCATTGCGAGCAACGACCTCTAGCTGGGGATGGTCGAGCGAGGGTCGGGTTCGGCTACCTCTGGGAGGACTTTGGATTCTTAGCGTTGGAGGGGCTGTAAGAAGCCCACTAAAGATGACCGGGCAGTGAAGCTGCGCGTTTGCCTCTTGGCGAGGGCTTTGATCTCTGGCGTCGTGGGTAGGCAGCCACCGGCCTGGGATGACTGAGCGGGCTAGCCGCTCGGATGCCTCTCATGAGGGCTTTGATCCCTGGCTTCATGGGTAGGGAGCTACCAGCCGGAGATAGCCGAGCAGGGTAGCTGCTGAGCTGCCTCTAAAGAGGACTTTGATCCTTAGCGTTGGAGGGGTTGTAAGAAGCCCGCTAAGGATGACCGGGCAGTGAAGCTGTGCGGCTGCCTCTTGGCGAGGGCTTTGATCTCTAGCGTCATGGGTAGGCAACTATCAGCCTGGGATGACCGAGCGGGGTAGCCGCTCGGATGCCTCTTGCGAGGGCTTCGATCCCTGGCTCATGGGTAGGGAGCTACCAGCCAGAAATGACCGAGCAGGGTAGCTGCTCGATTGCCTCTTGTGAGAGCTTTGATCCTTCAGGATGGGGACCGAGCAGGGTTACTGCCCAGTGCCTCTTGGTGAGGACTTTGATCCCTGTCGGTTGTGGTAGGAAGCTACCAGCCGGGGATAGCCGAGCAAGGACTTTACTGCCTCTGGGAGGACTTTGGTCCTTAGCGCGGGAGGGGCTGTAAGAAGCCTACCAAGGACCCTTGGCCGGGCAAGGTTACTGCCCGGTGCCTCTTGGCTAGGGATTTTGTCCTGAAGGATAGCCGAGCGAGGGACCCTCCGGCTCGACTGCCTCTGGGAGGGCTTTTGATCCCTGTCGGTCGTGGTAGGAAGCTACCAGCCGGGGATAGCCGAGCAGGGTAGCTGCCGAGCTGCCTCTAAGGAGGACTTTGATCCTCAGCGTTGGAGGGGCCGCAGGAGGCCTGCTAAGGATAATCGGGCAGTGAAGCTGTGCGGTTGCCTCTTGGTGAGGGCTTTGATCCCTGGCGTTGCGAGTAGGGAAGCTACCTGCTAGAATAGCCGAGTAGGGAAGCCGCTCGGCTGCCTTTACAGAGGGCTTTGATCTTTAGCGTTGGAGGGGCCTTAGGAGGCCTGCTAAGGGTAACCGGGCAGTGAAGCTGCACGGTTGCCTCTTGGTGAGGGCTTTGATCCCTGGCGTTGCGAGTAGGGAAGCTACCGGCCAGGGATAGCCGAGCAGGGAAGCCGCTCGGCTGCCTCTACGGAGGACTTTGATCCTTATCGTTGGAGGGACCTTAGGAGGCCTGCTAAGGATAACCGGGCAATGAAGCTGCGCAGTTACCTCTTGGCGAGGGCTTTGATCCTTAGCGTTGGAGGGGCCTTAGGAGGCTCTCTAAGGATAACTGGGCAGTGAAGCTGCGCGGTTTCCTCTTGGCGAGGGCTTTGATCCCTGGCGTTGCGAGTGGGGAAGCTACCGGCCAGGGATAACCGAGCAGGGTAGCTGCTCGGCTGATTCTTCATGAGGTTTCGCCCGACCATCCAGTTGCAGGTATGGGGAACAGGTACGGTCGCGGCGAACGTGCGCTTAGCATGTGCATTGAATTTGGGGGGAGGCGAAGTGCCAGGGTCGCGTCGTTCTGATTCCGCCAGAGAAGGCTCGATGACAGCCGCGTGGCAGCGACTTCTTGGGTGAGAGCGGGCGACCGTCGAGTTCCGTTGGGGCGCAGTGGGCTATATAAGGCTGAAAGAGCACTGGTCCTTCCTTTCTTAGTAAACAGATCGGTGAGAATGCAAGACTTCCCCTTTACCATCCTCGAAATCATCCACTTCGAAGACATATACCTCTATGACCGGAACTGCATCGAGGACACGGTGCAGTTGGTCTATGGAAGTATCGAAGACCACTTTGGCCGGATGCTCCCCCGACGCTCCTCCTTGCTTCAGCTGCTGATGTACTCCATCTGGAAGGCGTCGCCGGGGCTTTACAACCCCTTGTCCAAGAAGCTCTACGACGAGGCCATGGGCAAGCTGCGGTCCCTTAGGCGCTTCGGCCTGATCTCCGCGAATCGGCTGGCTCGCTCAGTGACGCTCGTCCGTGAATGCTACGAACTGAGGCTCGGGGTCAACGCGCGCAGGGGGAATCGAGTGCTGTGGTTGGATCTCGTGAGGCCTCAGCTAGCAGAGATCTTCACCGAGTACCATGAGCAGTGCTCTCTGCACCCCCTTCCCCCGCTGTTGTAATTTTCTTTTTCTTTTTGTATGTATGGCTAAGGAGCCCATAATACCTTTTTTTGAATAAATGAGATCTTTCCTTCTTTTTCGCAATGTTTCATTCATCTTTATTAAATTAACAACAGAACCTAGGAAGAGTTTACATTGCCCTAAAAGAAAAGTACATGCTAATAGATAACCTTATTAGCGTGGCCCGAGATTCCCGGAGGCTTGTTGGTCTTCGTGCTCGGCACCAGGTACGGGGCTCCCTGAGCGCCGGGCTGGTCATCTGCCGAAACGAGCATGATCTGGCCGATGGTCAGCTCAGCGGGAGGGGGACGCTGCTCCTGCTCGCGGTCAGCTTGCCGTTTGTCCCTTAAGTAGGCGGCGAGGTGCCCCGATCGGATGATCTCCTCGATGTAGTCCCGGAGTTGCTTACAATCCTCCGTGGTGTGGCCCAGTGTCCGGTGGAAGGCGCGGTAAGGGCCCCGGGTTCGCTTCGCGGCCTGACGCGGGATCGGAGGGAACTTGAAGAATCCCTCACCCCGGGCCTCCTCTAGTAATACTGCGAGGGAGACGTTGAGCGCGGTGTACTCCTGGAACTTCGAGTGATAGGGCTGCTGACGCTCTGAACTCTCTTCCCGAGCCATCTTCTTCTGGTCAGACCGTTCTGCTCGGGGGAGGTTCACGTTCACCTCGGACTCCAGCTAAACCTCGCGCTCGGTCCACGCCATGACCTCGGCCATGGTCTTAGGCTGTGCCAACACAAAGGAGCGCAACCACTCCTTGTGCCTAAGATCAGATCTGAGCGCCGTGATGACGGTCTCGTCCCGGTGCTCGGGGACCTCGAGGAGGGCGTTGTAGAAGCGGGTGATGTAAGCCTTGAACGTCTCCTTGTCCCCGCTCTTAATTGTGAAGAGGTAGTCGACCGTGCGCTTCTGCCGATGGTTCCCAACGAAGTGGCCAAGGAACTGAGTAGCCAGCTCATCAAAGGTCAAGATTGAGCGAGGCTCAAGTCCTCAGAACCAATCCCGACCAAAGCGAATGAGGGTGGCCGGGAAGGCCCTGCAGTGGGCGGCGTCGGAATGGTCCTGGAAGCTCATCCCCATGGTGAAAGGATCTAAATGGTCTTTCGGGTCGGTTTTCCCGTCGAACAGAGAGACCTTCAGGGGCTTGTTGCGCGAGGAGACGTGGACGTCGAGCAGTTCCTCGGTAAACGGCTTGGTGAGCGAGTCGGCGGCGTACTTAGCCCCATCGCCCGAGAGGTGACCTTCCCGGCGCATGCCCTCGATCTTCTTTTCGAGGGCGTCGAGTCAGCCGTGGTACCCCGAGGATTCGGCGCCTTATGATCCCTGGCCTCTGATGTGGGTGACCTGCGTCTGGGCGTGGCCCCGGTTCCTCTCGATGAGGTTCCTCAGATCCCCGGGCGGGGTGGCCCTCGAGCCGTCGTGGCGAGCCCCTTCTTTGTGACCGCGTCGAAGGAGGGGGTGTCGATCATGCCTGTGGACAGGCGAGGTGACCGGCATCTCCTCAGGGGGTAAGGGTCGCGAGGAGGCTCGAGGCGAGGCGCTCTGGCGGCGGATCTTGGTGTGGAGCCGTGGGGCGCCCAGCGGGCCTCAGGGGGTATCGGCCCGCGAGATCTGTGACCAGGGGTTGTAGCCTGCCGGCGGTTAGCCGTGCCGACGAGGTCAGAGCATTCTGGAAGTGGAGGAGCGGTGATTTGGGCCCCTGGCCCGGCCGCTTGGACGCGGACGAGCTCCTCCACGAGGGACTGTAGTCGATCTATTCGGCTGGCGAAGGCGTTGATGATGGTCGCCGGGGGAGGTTCATCCACGCCTCCGGTCAGGGGGAGGAGGCGGCTGTTACCTGGATCTTCAGGGTGGTCGCTTTCCATATGGATGGAGATCGGAAGGCCAACTTTGTTTTTTGTGGAGTTTAGCTTCCCACAGACGGCGCCAACTGATGGAGGTCCTTTTCGGGTCTCCGTCAGATGTTGTCTTCCGTCGATCTCCCGGTGGATTCTTGAGGTGATCTCCTGTTGCGTGTGGGTCTCAATGTATTTTGAGGAGATTGATGGTTTTGAGGAGTTTAGCGCCAAGTACCTGCAAGGAAGTCCCGGGGTGGTTTGGTACTACCGAGGACCCTCCGACGATCAAGTTAGTACGAGATCCGAGAAGAGTAACGACTAAGTGGAGTAAAAATGGCTTACTAGACCCCTCTGTGATGGGGTTTATATAGTGGCGGCAGCACGCAGCGGCAGGCACAAGAATCTCTCCGGCAGTTACGCTCCCGACGTCACGCCTGCATAAAGGGCGGATCGCCCATTAATGGGGATCGTGATAGCGTTGAACGTGGGACGTTGCTGGCAGAGAATCAGCACCTGGCGAGATTTGCTTAGCGGAAGTTACGCCTGTGAGTGGTGGAGCTGGTCGGTCGGAGGACCGAGGAAGATGGCATCGGCTGGGGAGCTCGGGGATGAGCGAGAGGACCAAGGAGTCTTGGTCCTGTGGCAGCTTAGGGTGAGCTGAGAGGCCGAGGAGGCCAAATTTTAGGGGGCTCTGAGGTGAGCCAGCTTGTGCTTGTAGGTCGGGTATGGGGGTGGCCTGATCGGCACCCGTTGGTGTTCCCCTCCGAATCACGGGGACGCGACCGCGCAGGTCCGTCTCGCCTGAAATTCGGGGCAGATGCTAATTGGTGCTATCCGTCCATCTCTCCGAAGATGCCAAGTTGATTTATGGCACCATGTATCGAAGGTTTAAACGGATGCGGCCGATGTAGCAGACTTCGTCAGATTCCCCCTTGTTTGAGGGGTTTTTGATTATGGGGACGCTCTTCCCTGCAGGCGCATGCCCCTGGTGTTAATTACGCTACCGCATCGCGGTAACAACTTTCTCCTTCTCCAGATGGTCACTTCGTGTCGTGGGTATTTGTTTTGTGTTCGGTTGCCCGTGGATTGTATACGGAGACTAAGTTATGTTGTCGTCCGTAGGACGTGGATTAGTCCAAATCCGTATCTTTCTTAGATTTGGGTTTTGGGGGTGTGTGTGTTTAAGGATACGTAGCCTTATTTGAGGCTAAGATCGACTTAAACGTTTGTTAAGGACACGTTAGTCTAATTTTAGACTAAGATCAACTTAACAGGATCGTTTAGATCCGACAAGAGAGCAATTGGGCTCTATTGTTTAGTTTAATGACATTGCGGTCGATAAATAGTTTAAAGAGATTGCGGTCCATTGTTAGTTTTAAGACATCGCGGTCGAGGTTAAGGACATCATAGTCCATGAGTTTAAGGACCTCACAGTCCGGTATTAGTTTTAAGACATCACGGTCGAGGTTAATGACATCATAGTCCGTGAGTTTAAGGACCTCACAGTCCGATATTAGTTTTAAGACATCACGGTCAAGGTTAAGGACATCATAGTTGGTGGATTTAAGGACTCCACAGTCCGACGTTAGTTTTAAGACATCACGGTCAAGGTTAAGGACATCATAGTCCACGAGTTTAAGGACCTCACAGTCCGTAAAATGTATGGTTGTCGGGACCCGTCACCTCTTTGAAGACGTTGAGGAATTATAATAACAAATATTAAAGGAGTGAAGAGATGTACCATTGAACCGAGGTGAGTTGTTTGAAAGAGCAGATGTGCTCAGTTCAATATAGGTTGAGGACTTATGGCCAGAATTGGGCTAAGTCCAGTTAAAAAAAATGTTTAACATTTCATTGTTGTTCTGCCTGTTAGGCCTTTATTTGGGCTCTGCCCTTTTAATAATGCCAAGCATTGGGCTTTAAATTTATGAGCGCGCTGCGCCAGTTTATGGGTGCGCTAGTGAGTAACATGTGGAGCGCTTGGCGCTGAGCCCAACTGATCTGTCGAAAATACTGTATTTCTAACACGGCAATTTCCCTACCTTTTGCAGTCAAGTAAAGCTATCCGGTATTCATATCACTCATATTTGCAAAACACATGTAAAATATTGGATTACTTGTACTGTACACTAAAACCAGCACTTTTAGGGAAATTGTGTGTGTTTCATGGCATCGCATCATCCTTGTATTGCGCAACTCTTGTCTCGGTGAAATTGTGCAGGAAATTCCAGAAGCAGGGCCTAATTGGGAAATGAACTAATAAAAGACACACCAATTCAAAGGCTAAAGATCTGGAGAAATACAGAAAGGCCAAATAAAAATCCAAGCATCAGAAAGAGGCCCACCAGTCAGCCCAAGAATTACCATGTGAAAAGAAATCACCAAGGCCACCAAAGGGCCGCGGATCCGCGGCCCAAGCCCCCTTGGCGCGGCGGATCCGCGGCCATATAATGAGATCATTGCACCCAATTTCATCACATGCCTAATTCTAACGGCCAAAGCTTCCAGAAGACCCCAGAAGCTCCACGTGGCACATCTAGAAGGCTCGGATAACTAACTCTTGGAGGGAAATTCAAATTTTAGTCTTAACAAACTTTTTGGAGGGAAATTTAAATTTGGTGCTAACTAACTTGTGGGGGGAATTCAAATTTCAATTCTAGATCTAAGATTTGAAAAGTCTATAAAAAGGAGCCTAGATCTAGAGGGGAAAATGTTCAAGAATCACCACCATCTTCAACCCACAAGTTTAGTGACAAAAGCTTGTGCTAAATTCAATCTCCATCCTCAATTCAAAATCAAGATCAAGATCAAGATCCCGAGATCAATTTGAGCAAGAGAGCCTTCAACCTTTAGCAAGCGACGCCGGATTCCAACGGAGCAAGAGATCCACGCCGATCCGCGACTCAAGGAGCCGAGCGAAGCCGAAATCGACGATCTAGTTCCTTCCTTTTGTAAATTCAAGAGAGTTGTAACGAAATTTGTCGATAAATAAAGGTGAATTTTCTATATTCTTGCTTATCTTTTAATTCAAGCATAATGATTAGATCTCAATTTGTGATTGTGTTTGTGATCATGATGTTTGAGTAATCTCCGCTCGTGTAGGAGTTGTGACGATCTTTAGATGATGATGATTTAGATATTTCTACAATTCTTAAATCCTATAATGTTTGGAAATTCTAGTTAATCAAATGATTAATAACCTAGTTTCGAGATGATGCTTTCTTGATCGTGTTCACTCGAAACTAGGGTACAACTATTAAACATTTGATTAATTAGAAGCTAGAATTTGAATGCGATCCATCGAAAGGACAAAGGATGAGTTGCGGAATCCCTAATTTTCTAGCAAAGATCCTTAAACCTCGATGAATTTGCATCGATCTAGTATCAATTCATTAATGGATAAGAATTAGTAATCTTTAGATCTCATCACATCTATAGATCCGATCTACTCCTACGAGCCATACTTTTAATCTTGATTGTTGGTTGGAAATTATCACACATCTCAATTCTTGCTTTTAATGTCTTTTCTAGATCTAGATTTTTCTTATTTCTTGATCTTTAAATGCAAATCATGAATTGTTTTCTTTTCTTTGCCTTAAATTTTCAACTCATCTAATTCGGAAATTGAACGGAACTCACTTTCCCTGTGGACGATCCACACTTACTAACACGCTACATTCGACACCGTTATTGATTGCGGTCAAAATAATTCTTTTGGTTGTGCTTTCTAAAATCTAGTTTCTCAAACGACTACACAATCGAGAAAATCATTTAAATCAAAATGGCGCCGTTGCCGGGGATCGTGTGCTATTTGTTCATTTTTTGAAATTTGAGTTGAAAAGTTTATTCCATCAATATTTTTTTTAGATCAAAACTCGCGCAAAATACTAATGCGAGTTGTTGTGGTTAATTGCAAGGAGATCTGGAGCTTGCTGGAAAATTGGAAAATTATTTGGTGAATTCCAGAGGATTAAGGAAGAGATCAGGAGCTTGCTGAAGAATTTTTATGCAGAGACCCCACCATCCCACCGCGTTTCCGCGGCCAATACCTCCATTACGCGGCGGTTCTGCGGCCCATTAAGGAGCTCTCTGTAAAATCGTTTGCAGGTAATCTCTAACTTTCTTATCTCCTCTCTAAAATCTGCTCCAACTAACAATTTGTTGCAGGTTTCTTTGCAAATATTCGCAGCGCGCAAAAAAAGAAAAGCAAAATAAAGTGTGCTTGTTTTTGATTTTGTGGTTGTTTGCATAACTAATACGGAAATTAAGGGGCACGGCCAAATCCAGATTAGGTGGGGAGTTCATTACCCTTCCTAGGCCCCAAAAATCACAAACCTGCATCCGCATTACCCTCATTAATAAAAAAATATCTAGAGATGACTCTAAGGACCGTCGCGCTCACTTAGGACAGAAGAAGGCCGTGGGTAATTCATTGCTTATCCGCGTTTCTCTTGTGGTGCCTAGGAAAGTGTGTCGAAGGCTAGTGGTTACTTAATTAGGCCCACTACTTACGTAGTGGAGAACCTCCCACTTACCTGGCACTTACCTGGCCACAGGAGGGACAAAGAGGCAGTGGAGGATTCTATCCTGCGTCTTGTCTTCTGGCAGTTAGGAGCGGTCTAGAGATTGGACCTAGGTGACTATAGATTTTTAGGGTATTGCTTGTTGCATCATATTTTCAAAATCCGTATCATTTTTCAAAACAAACACCACACTCACTTCATTCCCCTAATTATAAATCACGCTGCCACTTGTACTAACCCCTTTTAGTGCAAGATAGGCTGGACACGGGATTCTAGTGCCCGACTTGTCCGCGTCCCCTCGATCGACTCCGAAGTCGGTATTTCTCCATTTACCTTTCTTTTACCCCCCACCACACCCACACCGATGGATCAGTCTCCATCAAACCTCTTTTCCGCTACTCTGCCGCCGTCCGTTGGTGTGCAGATTCCACCCCGCATCTCTCTCCAAGAGAGGTGTTACCCTTTGCGAGGTCCTCTCTCGACCTGCTTATCTATACCACCAGCCAACGGGGATAACTTTGAGATTAAGCCCCAGTACATCAACCTTCTACCCAAATTCCACGGTCTCGAGACTGAAGACGCGTACGTTTTTATTACCAAATTTGAAAACGTATGCGCAATGATGGGTACATCACAACTTTCTGTGGATGCCATGCGTCTACGACTTCTTCCATTTACCTTGTGCGATATAGCCGAGAAGTGGCTGTATAACACCACCGCACACTCCATCACGAATTGGGAAGAATTTGTTGCGGCATTCCTTAAGAAATTCTACCCGATGCAAAAGACAGCTCGAATCCGTAGTGAACTCTATCAATTCTCCCAGGTTCCGGCTGAACCATTTTCAAAATACTTTGACCGATTCAAGGATCTTTTGGTTCAATGCCCACATCACGGCATCCCGAGATGGGAACTTTGCCGAATCATATATGAGGGCAGTAACCCTACCACTAAACAAAACCTTGAAAACATGTGTCAAGGCACCTTTATGACCAAGGATGATGGGGAAGCATGGAAATTTTTAGAAGAGTTCGCTGAAAAATCACTTCAGTGGGAGACTGGAACCCAGCCATCGAGTAGGGGTGGCGTACACCAAATAGACGTGTCCATAGGTGTTCGAGCTGAGATGGCAGCAATGCAAAAGAAGCTCGACGCTATGGAACACAAATTCCTAGCAGCCTCCCTAAACCCAATGTCACTCCCCAAAACCGTTTGTGGGTGCTGTTCAGATCCTTCTCACTTGACGGAAGAATGTCCATTAAACTCTCAGTTTCGAGGTCTCGAGCATACCAATGCCGCATTTCAAAGACCTGGAAACGACCCTTTTTCTTCTACATACAATCAGGGTTGGAGGAATCACCCAAATTTTGCTTGGAACCAATCCCAAAACACGGTTCCAAACCCTAATCAATTCCAACGGGTCCCTCCACCACAACAGCAACCACTTCAGCTCACCCAGCACCCCTACCAGTCACAAAATTTCCAAAACCAGGTCAACACTCCTGCACCTTCTAATCCTATGCAGTCGACCTGTTCTGACGAATTCTCTCAATTCGCTCAAACCATGAAATCACTCATGTTAAATTTCATGGAAGTATCGGCCGAGGTTAAGTCTTCCGTTGGTGAGATAAAGAAAAACTCAGCGTCCCAAGCTGAGAGGATCAAAACGATGGAAGCTGAGATTGCACGACTTAAGGCCGAAATGAGCGCAAGAGAAAAAGGGAAACTCCCAGCTCAACCTGTACCCAATCCTGGCTATTCACATCATGTGAATGCAATCACCACGTTGAGATCTGGGAGAGTGCTGGATAACCATGTTGGGGAAGAAGTTGATGATATTGAAGATCCTATCAACACCCCGGCTGAGACCTTTCCTCGCACACACGCTTCTGCTTCTGATTCTTGTTCTTCTACCCCACCGCCTTCTTGTGAGCCTATTCTCTATTTCCCACTAGGCTCGACACCTCAGCCCACCGCTTTTACTCCTCCACAGACGATCCCCACTTCTATTTTGGGATCGGGGCCACACACACTTCCTTCTCCTATGATGGACCCAGCGCTCATTGCTAAAGCACCTTACCCGAACCGGTTAAGGGCTAACACATCGAGTCCACATATGGAGAAGATTATGGACATGTTCAAGCAAGTTAACATCAACATCCCTCTCCTAGATGCGATTCAACAAGTCCCCGCTTATGCGAAAATTCTTAAGGACTTGTGCACTAGGAAGAGGAAGACTCAAGTGCCAAAGAAGGTCTTCATGTCTAATAGCATTAGCACTGCTTTTATCCTTCCGCTACCAAAGAAACGTAAGGACCCAGGATGTCCTACGATATCGATTTCTATTGGGGATAAACACATCAATCGTGCTCTTTTAGACCTGGGCGCCAGTGTTAACCTGCTTCCTTTCTCAGTCTATGAGCAACTAGGGATCGGAGAGTTGAAACCAGCCCATTGCACTCTCCAGATGGCTGACCGATCAATCACCAAACCTAGGGGTGAACTAGAGGATGTGTTAATAAAAATCGGGGAGTTTGTATTCCCTGTGGATTTTATTGTACTTGATACACAGCCTGTAGCGAACCCCCGGAATCAAATTCCGGTGATTTTAGGTCGTCCCTTTTTGGCCACTTCCAACGCTATCATCAACTGTCGTAATGGCTCTATGACCCTATCCTTCGGGAATAGGTCAATAGAACTGAACATTTACAAGATTGGAAGTGTACCCTCCGAACCTACTACTCATGTCTGTTCTGTCGACTTAATGGATGTCGACAGCAGCGAATTTGATGATTCTCCTGATACCGATCTTGACTCTTTTCATACGTTGTTGTTTGACCCAACTATGTATCATACACATACGGACTCTTCCACCGAGATGTCCGGGTCAACAACTAACACCGATTATGAATTGCTTTTAGAGTCTGAAGATCACCCCGCACTTTGTGATGACATTATTCTTCGGGGTATTGACGAAACTTTTGAGGAGATCTTCGCTGATGAACTCGCATTTCTGAATAACACGGGTGTTGAGATGAATCATGTCCCAATCATTGAAATTGAACCTCCACCCCCTCTTCTGAACTGTAAAAAGAATGCGAGTAATCCATCACATTCACTGCTTCGTCTCTTCAAAATGAGACGCACACACACTCTCTTCCACCCCTTACCCTTTCCCCACTTCTTCTTCCACCAACCCGAGCACTGCATTGATAAAATCTTCGAATGGTTGGTGTTGATCTTCGGTCTTTGCAAAGCTTGGCATCGACCAATGATTCTTGACCCCCTCATGTGATTTTCAAAGTTTAACATTGCGTAACTCAAGTTTGGGGGGGAACAATTTTTCTGGCTCTTGGAAAGAAAATTTTTACAAAAATTTTAATCCAAGAGTAAGTTTGGGGGAAGTTCTTCACTTATATATTTTGCCCCCACTAATAAATTCCTCCCAGGCTTACAGGTTTTTGTAGATATAGCGGATGGCAACAGTGAGGACACTGTTGAAAACAAGTTTGGGGGAGGTTTGTGCTTAGTTTTGCATCATGTGCATATCATTTGCATAAAGCACAAAACATTTCTTTGAAAAACCATAAAAAATTAAAATTTTTCAAAACCCATAAAAATTTTGTGTAAATATTTTTATTTTGGTTCATCAATTTTTGTAAATAGCTTTTCAAAACCCATTTCTTTGAAAACCTATAAAAATTTAAAAATTTTCAAAATCCATAAAAATTCAAAATTTTCAAAACTCATAAAAATTTAAAATTTTCAAAATATAAAGATATTTAATATTTATGATAATGAAAGATTATATAGTGAACAATTGCATCCATGAGATTAGAAGAATTTAAGAAAACCAAGAAAATTAGAAGTTTTCTTATACGAACTAGTAATAAGTAGTTATGAGCCGTTGTCCCAAGGGTTAGTAAGATGAAAGACGTCACTAATCTGAGGATAAAAATAAGTCTGAAAAATAGTTTCTATTCTGGAAGCCAAACATTTTGAACGTTGCTACCCTGCTATTCGCACTTACACACGTCTTAAAACCCGGGTTAGTAGAGGATACCTTGAAATGCTCTTGTCTTAAAACCGATGTATGAAGGAAAAAATGAAGAAAGTGGTGAGAAAAAAAAATGGACACTGGTTTTGTTATCACCAAGGGCAATAATAAAAAAATTCTATAGCAAGGGTGCCTTTTCACCTAGTGCCCTAAGGACAACTGGTCTGGGAGTCACTGCTATACCTAAGGTGGTGCAAGACGAGGAAAATACACCAAGTTAGCAAGCACAGGAGTAATCGGTCGGTTAGTACCTCAAGAACTATTAACGGTCGCATGAAAGTGTGTGAGCAATCTCGTTTATCAAAAAGTACTGAGGCTGATGGGCAAGAGTATGATAGCTTGAATTGAATTCTCCGGGTGTAGGGATGTTCTTTACACACACGCAGGGTTATATGATCGATGTTTGGAATAAAGATAGGAATGAAGAATAAGACGATATTTTATTGAGGGAGGACGTGATTTCTGACATCTTTTCATGACCATTAAGATAGGGCTCATGACAACTGAAAAGCTAGCTTAGTTGGAAACCCTAATTTTCAAGGCTTTTTCTTTTACAATTCTTGTCTTTAAATGTAATATTCATGATCTTTCTTTTATTATTGGATTTTATGGGTGCAATCCGCTGAAAACCCTCAGGAGACAACACTCCTCCTACTAGGGACACCTAGAGGTTTAAAGGCTTGTTGCACGTGCTCAGTGCAATCGTGTTGCCTACGAAAGTGTGCTTTTCTCTTTCTTTATTTTCTCCTTCTCTTTTTAATAAAACAGTTCGATCGAGACGATCGAAAATAAGTTTGGGGGAATTGAACGGAACTCACTTTATTTGGGCTCTGCCCTTTTAATAATGCCAAGCATTGGGCTTTAAATTTATGAGCGCGCTGCGCCAGTTTATAGGTGCGCTAGTGAGTAACATGTGGAGCGCTTGGCGCTGAGCCCAACCCAAGAGCGCAGTGCGCTGTTTTCAGGAGCGCAAAGCGCAAGCTGTGTCTGTGGTTGACACGTGGCATGTTTTGGCGCTGAGCGCCGGTCCAAGGAGTGCAAAGGTGCAGTTCAAGAGTGCAAAGCACTGTCCATTAGCGCAAAGCGCATTTTGATCAATTTAAGATTAAAGAACAAGTTTATGTTCTTCTTAAAAGAGGCTTTGCCTCAAGATTCAAGAACTAAGTTCTCATTCTTATAAAAGGCTCTGCTTTTATAAATCAGAAGATCTGTGAAGTAAAAATACTTCTTTTTATGATTAGATCTTGATCTTTTCTTTTTTAATCAGAGACCTTGGTCTTTTTTATGGATCTAAGATCTTTTTAGAAGACGTTTCTTCTTTTTACGAGATGTTTTTATCTCTGTTTTTCAAGAACACGGTTCTTTTTACCTTGAGTATGAAGAAAACTCTTCTTTTCTTAAGAGCTCGCTCTTTTTTAGCAGAGGGTTTTTCTCTTGCTGTTCTGTCTTTTTTAGACTTGAAGTCTAGGGTCCTTTATATAGGGCCAAATGATTTGTTAAATCAGTTGAAGAGATCTTTCTCTGATTGATTTGGGAATATTTCCCACCATTGGATCTTTGATCCTAAAGCTTCTGTATGACAGAATATAATCTTCTTATTATTTTAATAAGATTGGAAAATCTTTCCATGCAGAATTTATTCTGTTTTTGGTAATTTACCATTGGATTATTGATCCAGCGGTGCTTAAAGCACAATCTTGTTGTTTGGAAAGATTTTGAGAAATCTTTCCTTATATCATCATTATTAGATCCTTTTATCCAACGGTGGGAATTTTTAATTCCAGCGTTGGCGCACCTACGTTGGACACGTGGCATGCAGCGCAGAGCGCAGCGCAGAGCGCAGCGCAACTGCGCTAGCGTGCTCGTGCTTGTCACGTGCCGCGCAGAGTGCTGGATCTGAAGCGTTGCTTCAGCAGAGCGCTGGATCTGAAGCGTTGCTTCAACAGAGGTGTCTTTTCACCTTCCTTTTTAAGTCAAACTTATATTCCCGAGAATCATTCATTTCCCAATCTTGGGAATAGTTCCATTGTGCACAAAAGCTTCTGTGCTTCGTCTTTATAACTCGAAGCAAAGCTTCTTCTTTTTCTCATCTCCAAAGAACTTTTCTCAGCTATGGCTTGTAACCACCCCCATGCTCGTAGACAGCCGTGGGAAGTGCCCATTCAGGACCTCGTTCCTCGCTTTGCTGCGCGCTTGGTGGATCTTTCTTTTACGGATGAGCAATGCGACACTGCGCTGCACGATCTTTTGACTCGTGTGGGGTCCCCTCTTCCCCCACACTCTATCTGGCTTCGGATGATCCTTGCGTCTGTGCTCGCCGATCTTCCCCCTACTCCAGCAGAGATGTCCTCGGCAATGCTGGATACTGCCGAAGACAAGATCGAGTGCTTCTTGGAGGCGCACTTAATCACTCAAGCCCTGAGGGATTGCTCCATCCACTTGCTGAACCAGATACGGGCTCGTCGGGTTGTCATCACCACTTTCTCTGAGGAGTGCGGCGTCTACCGTTGGATGGCTACCCTTCAGGAGGATCGCCGTTTCGACATGGTGGAGAGGACGGAGAGAGAACTGGATAATCTTCTCTTTAGCTTTGTGAACCCCTGTCCTTCTGATCCCATATTTGGTGATCTTTTTAAAATGTAATAACAATAATAATAATAAAAAGATGCTTTAATTTAGTGTTTTATTATCTGTTGAGTGTTTTCTTGTTATTCCTTCGTGAGGTGTTTATGCGCTGCATAATCATGAAGCGTCACTTCGCTTTTCAATCTTAGAAACAGAGCTTTGCTCTAACTTGGGGAGCGCAGCGCAATTGCGCTAGCGCATTCGTGTTTTGATACGTGGCGCACAGCGCGCCTTGCGCTAGCGCACTCGCGCTCGACATGTAGCGCGTAGCGCAGCGCAACTATGCTAGCGCACCAGTGTCAGACACGCAACGAGCAGCGCAACTGCGCCAGCGCGCCTGTGTTAGACACGTGGCACGCAGCGCAAAGCGCAGGATCTGCAGCGTTGCTTCAATTTTGACTCTTAAATTTCTAATCAGAGCTTTGCTCTGATTGTGGGGAGCAGAAGCGTCGCTTCATTTCCAGTCTTGGAATTTGAACAGAGCTTTGCTCCGATTTGGGGACGCAAAAGCGTCGCTTCATTTCCAGTCTTGGAATTTGAACAGAGCTTTGCTCTGATTGGGGGAAACAAATGCCCCCCACCGTTGCGCTTACGTGGCCCCAAACGTGAGTGCGGCGGTGGAGCATCTCAGTCGTTGGATCAACTTTTGGAGAGTTGAAACGGCTCTCAATGCCTATAAATTGGACCTTTGGTCCCTTTGATGATTTTCATCCTCTTTCTTGAGAATTTTCTCTTATTCAGAGCACTGCTCTTCAGTTTTAAGAACATTTCAAGGGTAAAACTCTTCCAAAATTTAGGTATAGTTTAAAACTTTTAATAAACCAGGGTTTTACCCATTAACAGAGCTTTGCTCCTTATAGATCTTTGATCTAAAGAAAACTCATTTAGGGTTTTATCTAGCAGAGCTTTGCTCCATAGGTCTAAAGAGATCTAAAGGGAACTAAAGAGAACCCTATTAGGGTTCTATTAATAGAGCTCTGCTCTCTAAAAGGATTTTTCTTGTGATCTCTTAATTCATTAATGGAGCTTTGCTCCTTTCAAATCATATGGAAGAACTCTTGAGAGTTTTTCATGGATCTTGAAGATTTAAGATGGAATTTTATTTTTGATGAATTATATCATCTTCATAGAGCAAAGCTCTCAATGTTCTCGGGGGCCTTCTTTAACTTTCCTTCATAACTGATTTTGACAGGTGTCACTCCTGTCTGCAGAGCATTGCTCTCAAGGAGTTTAACTCCATGTGCCTATTTTGAATAAGAAATTGCTTATTCAGTCTGTCTGCTGATCTTTGCTGATTTTCTTTTACAGGAGTAATGGACGCTCACATGTATGATCTCGAAGAGATTATCTCTTATGGAGACATCCGCCGACTCGGCCGTTCTCAGAATCGAGAATTCACAAATGCCGAGTGCGCCGAAATTATGAGTCGCTTTGACGCATATAATGGTCAACTGCTTCCTAGGCGTTCCCCTCTTCTGAAGCTTATTGTGGGAGCGATCTGGGAAGCGCTCCCTCTATTTTTTACCGGCGTGCCACTTAGAGCATTGGATGCCGCTAAAGAAAAGGTGCACTCGGTGTATCTGATGAACCTAATCTCGAAGAGACGGCGAGACAATCTTGTCGATCTCCTACACCAGGCTTTTCAACAGTCTTCCATACTTGCTGCCTATCGGAGGGTGGAGGACATCCGTAGGGATCCCGACGCTTGTGATCGCGAAAGAAAGCACACTAGGATGGTTCTGTTAGTATACGCTAGCGCCCCGGCAGTCTACAGACGCCAAATGCGGAACAAAAACTTTTAAACTTGGCGCTATCGTATACTTTAACCCGGATCTGCCATTATTGCTAAACTAACAAACTGTAAAGAGTGTAGAAAGATTGTACCGAACGATCCGAGTCCTTCGTTCTTCAACCATCATCCCACGCTCCGTTGCGGCTGCTCCGATCTCGTCGATCTCCGATCTCCTCGTCGAGGTGGCACCACATGATCGGTTCTTTAAACGGGCTCCCGCCTCTGACTCGAGGCAACTCGATTGTCAAGTTTTCTAAAAGAGACGACCAAGATTGATGTAGAGAATGAGTAGATGACTTTGTCTCACTTCGTCCAAATCCGTGGACGATCGGTTAATGAAGTTGCCGTGGAAATCGGGTGATGGAATGAACTGTAAAATTCCATGCACCCCAAACTATCATAATCTTTTTCTACAAATGAAATCAACAACCATGAGAGAGAGAGGAGGGGGCCGGCCTCTTATAAAGAGAGAGGGGGTGACCGTAGGAGAGGGGGGGTAACCTTAAGTAAATATCATGTGTGAACACAAAACAAATATCTTGCATAAAGATCTTAAGCTAAACAATAAATGGTTGATATCAAAGCATGAGTCACACGACACCTCACCCAATCTAGAACCTTCTAGAACCTTCTAGAAGCACGACTCACTCTCATCCAAGAAAAGATAAATCCGCCTTTAACCAAATGTTAAAAGACGGCTGATAGAAAACTGGAAACTGGCAACTTCCAAAAGTGATCCTGAAATGAATTTCAGGATACCCCGAAACTGTATAAATATACCCGCATTTGTATTACGACCGAATATAAATGCAACTGAGACAAAGATATTATACCTACTCAATATAATACTCGGATCCGGCTTAAACCAAAGCCGACCAGAATCATCTGCCCGAAAAATAACACGTGCGTAAACGCACGTGCATTTTCCGAACCCTGCCATAAAACCATACGGCCTCTACAACGTTTCGCCCGAACTTGGGAAACTGTCTGTGGGGGACTCTAATGACTCGTCAGCACCCTGGCAGTGGGTTTAACCACAAACCGTCAGCGGCACTAGCAATGCGTAACGGCTGCCCATGGACTGACCTCAAGGGATGCCGATGAGCGCACTCATCCGGAAAACCCTACTGAGCCTAACAGTGACAATGTATATACAGTCTGGTTCGTTCGTCAATGAGTATCGCATATCCGCCTAGGGGGCTAGTAACATCAGACCCCCAATAGCAGTATAAGTCATGTCGGAGTGAAGCCCAATACACCCTGAGATACTACTGGAGTACCTACCAGTAAATCTCCTACCATGGCCATGGATTTGTGTAATGGCTCTCCTAGACACAGCACGACCTCGCCCCCAATACCGGGAGAGACGAATCCCCTGCCGATCCGCTCACGTGCCTCCATATGGCTCGGGACTGTACCCAAAAACTACCTGTTTGCACGACTCCTTTGAGCCGTGGTAGGGTAGAAATCAAAGCACAGTGGGAACTCACACGAGACAAATGACGACCTCAGGTCGATGAACTAACCTGTACACATGTCACCAGGGAACTGCTATCTGACGGTAGATATAATACTAACTAGCAGATTCCCGGCGAGTCCTGTCCGGTGTACTCATAACCCAATGAGCACCTGTATACATCTTAGGTGATCCAACTGACACCAGTGGCTTGTGAGACCAGCCACCGCCCCTCGTCGGGGTCTCGACTGTACATACTAGTCTACTCCGGAGTATCGATGCCCTGTCTCGAAACTCCCACGACTAGGGACCACAATTAAGGATATGCGTATAAACTACCCAACTCTCACGTATATGATCGCCATCATACTGTTGGTAGTAAAGCAAGATCCTAAGGGCTCTATCAAAGTGTAACATGCAATCAGTCACCTGAACATGTACACGACTGATAAAGGCAAACCAGATAGCATACTATCATCTTGAGTAAGACTGTCATACCGGTATAGGTCCTTCGCAATCATTGCAATCACGTACTTGTGATCCAATAATTGACTATGAGGGCACTATCTCCAACAATCTCCCACTTGCACTCAAGGCTAATTATTGCGATGTTGCGTACTCACAGCCCGTGTGAAACCAACACCCAACTTCTCTACTAAGCAGTATCACAAAGCCCGTTTGTAAAACTATTGTGTTCGAGAAATAGCCTTAGTGAGTGGATCCGCCTAGAAATTTCTTTCTATATCTCTTTTAATCTCAAGTTTGCGGAGAAAGCCATCTCCCGAATTGAGTAATACCTGTCTTAGAATATGTCTGGATATCTGATGGGACCTAGTTCATAAATGAACTCCAAATCCAAACTTCTTAGACTGTATCGATCACTGAACCTAATCAGTATCGGGCACCATGCCACCCACAGTATCCTCTTAGACCACCTGTCCATAATACTGTCCCTCTTCGTCAGAGGGAAAAAACTATAACTCTGACAATCACTCTGTCAACCATGTCACCTTTGAAGCCTGGAATGATAACCGTCTCCCGAAGGAGGCTGCCGTCATCAAATCCGTAGAACATGTACTTATGTTCTAAAACTGCTTCCTTATGTTTCTCCAGGATTGGATTAATACAAACTTATTGCATCTTGTGCAAAACCAACATTTGGTGTGGTACTTGACATCTCATGATTGACTCAATTGCCTAAGCAAGTGATCTGCCAATCATGCACATCTCTCTCCCCTTTAGTCTGTAAGACACCTTTAGAGAGGGTGACTCCATCACCTGCAGGTACACCACCATGCTAGGAGTCAACTATTCCAAAAACCATTAGAATATCTGTCAAAGTACCCACATTGGGAAACTACCCAAATCCAGATCTAAAACCATAGATCCAGAAACCAGAATGTCAAATATTATATCCATATCCTGTCTGGAGAAACAACTGTGTGACGACCATAGTTCAACCGATCGTAGTATAGGAATTTTACTTCCTACTCTGTGTATGTCATCCAGATACCATGACATCACACCCTACTACCTTCTTAACTGATCCATCCCCTATTCTGATTGAAGTCAAACCCATGACTGTCACATCAAAATTAGATGATCTATCTCCGCTATAACTGCTCTAGTCTATAAATAGACATAAGCTACTTGCCCACCATGCTTCCGTTGCTCCCACCGACTACGACAACCCTCCTACCGGGTCTCATAACCTGGAACAATAGTAGTGTCAAGTCTGGGTAGATAAGAACCTCCCTGTCACCGTCTCTGAGGCTACCGAAGTACCTCTCGGGCGTCTGAGGTTACCTACCATACCTGCGGAGTGGCTATTGGAATGTCAAATCTTATTGAATGTATAGGTCCTATTAAATTTTCCGTAATCGTTCGCGGTTCTGGAATCACTTTCAGTTCTACCATACTCCCACTACTGTTTTCTGAAAAAGATCCATTTTACTAAAACTGTGGCGAGTCAAGAACAATATCACTATTGATCTTCCAAATGGTAAAATATCAACCCTCGTCATAACCAGGGTCAACCCACAAACAGCCATTACAGAAACGTGCCCTGAGTTATCCAGAGTCTGGTTTTAAGCATAAGCTGGACAACTCCCCGTACCTTAATATCTTTTAAAGTACGATCCATTCTATATCCAATACAGAAACTTTGGCACTTATTTAATTGGAACCATATTCAAATCATGCAGCTGTCTCCAGTGCATATCGACTTAATGGAAAGAGGCTAATCAGCATTACTCAACTTAGGAATCCATCCAATTATGAGTAACCTGAAAGAGAAAACTCGTTTCTCAAAACCATCACTATTATCTGAATACCAATCACAAGAATCTACATCTTCGATCTCTTTGAAGAATCCCGATACTTGTGATACTTGGTTCTCTACTTTATTCTTATACCCACAACTTCTTAAAATTTAGACCATGTATTTCTACGAAACACTTGTCTAAATACTAGAGAAGTTATAAGTAAACAGAACATAGTACGAGAACCTACCCCTTTGTCCTGAAGGACACTGGACAACATACAATACTCTGTATAAGTCCGCTGAGTTTAACAACTCAAAACCTGTGCGTCGTAGGTTGAAAACTGTATCCTGGCGATTTCCTCAAATATCACCAATTAGCACGAATTCCGATATATTGAGGATGATCACCTAATTCCCAATATCTTACTCCCACTCATCATCTGTAAAACCATACAGATATGAGAATGAAACCTGGTAAATACATACCCTTGGAGTAAGTGTCTAATCGGGAAAACAATTTTTCTTTAACAATGCACTGAAACATGAAAATGTTTCGTAGGGGTATCCTGGTATTCATAGCAATGCCTCTTCCATAATCCAATTCATGACTTCAACCGTATATTTTATTGCCGTCTCTCCAAATCCCTTTATTTGTCTTTAGTCGTTACCTTCTGTACACCATCGTTAGGCTAAATGGTTTTCTTCCTTCCCTACCGTTCGGCACCAGCCTATGGTTTGGAAGAAGACTATCCAGTAAGCATAATAGGTGTACCCTCCTAAACCAAGGAGTACTCGTAACTGAGAGACGGTGATGATAAAAGACAACTGAACAATACCTTATTCTTTTAAAGGTGAAATAGGAGTGGCGATGAAGTACGCGGTTTTGGTCGTGAATGATATCAGTCGCAATTTACTTTGCCCTCTTTCGAATCCCTTTATTTTGTCTTTACATATTACCTTCTGCACACCCTACTTAGGCTAATTGGTTTTCTTCATTCCCTACCTTTCGGCACCAGCCTATGGTTTGGAATAAGACTATCCAATAAGCGTAATAGGTGTACTCTCCTAAACCAAGGAGCTCTCGCAACCTGAGAGAAGGTGATAATAAAAGACAACTGAATAAACCAATTCTATTTCTCCTGAACCTGGATCCATCCTCGAAGAAGTCCCTTCGAGTTCGTATATAACCATACGATGGCTCTATCCAATGGAAGTGGATATCCGTAGTAATACGGGTGTTCTGAGAAATTCAAAGGGTAAAAGAAGGAGTGGCAATGACTTATGCAACTCAGACAATCCAAATGCCAGTATTTAAAGAAGGTTCGGTCAACCTGGTCACTGAGTCATAGTCTAGGGTCGGTCAAAGGTCGTTGCCAAAGAGAGAGAGAAAAGAAACACTCTGCGTGCACTCTAACCTAGATCAGAATGGTCATCATTTTATCTAATCCGGAAACCTCCCACTGTCCTGTCAAATTCTCCTCCAAACCTAAAGAAGAATCAATCGGAATCACCCGAAGAGTAAACCAACTCATCAGTGGGAATCGGGATCCAACTCTCATCGCATGATAACGTGATGGAATGCATCCACGTTACTCATACTCCAGAAGGTATGCGCATACTTGGCAAGTTTCAGTTTCTTTAGAAACTCCCGATATAGTTTTTGCCCCATGCTCTTATAACCTTGGCGTTAGGTCAAAATGTCATAAGTCACATGCCAAGTTCTACCCATCACTATCTTGTTAATTTGAACCCACCCGCACATGCCCTTGGCGTTAGGTCAAAATGGCAGAACGGCTGTCCCAAACTAACTCATCTATCTATGCAACAATTGAATACCCAGCAGCTACCAAACACTATGCCTTGGCGTTAGGTCAAAATACATAGCTTGAATACTACTGAATACCAAAAGAAGTGACGGAGGGCTACGGCTGGTTTTTGGCGAAAAACCTTTAGCGTAGTGAACTTGATATCGCTGAAGGAACCTGATAGCTTTTTAAAATATAGTGGCGAAAACCTTTTGCTAAAGAGGTCACTCCCGGTAAAGGGATCTCGGCTCTTTCCTCGTGGAATGAGGTGCAGGATATTCCACTGAATACCGCTATGCAAAGCAACTTGTAATCGACTATAGTGAAGTTATTACGCTGACGCAAACTTCTGCCCAAGGGGTCAGTCCCGGTGAAGGGATATCGGCCCTTGCCCCATCGAATGAGGTGCAGGATATTCCACTGAATACCGCTATGCATAACAAAAGGAAACGTCTTTGTAACAACACTTTTTAAATTTGTTCCAACAACTGTAAACAGGTTTGTTTTACTTTGCGTTGATCAGAATCAACGCAGTCCCATCATTTAATCACACCAGAAAAGAACGAAAATAAAATGTACGTATATGCCATCCGCATTCGTCACTGGGTCCCGTCATAACCCGTTAGGTTACTTAACTAACGACAGAGCGGGGACTGGACTAGCGCGGGTGTAAAACATATACAACATCTAATAGTATATAAACCAATATACAATAATCGCTCCAGGCGTGATAGTATGCAACATTACAGAAAAGTAATAAGCATCACAGAACAATACAGATATCTGGGATCCCCGAGTTTCACAGAGCCGCTGCTGAAACTCGACGTTCCCCTGTCGTGTGGATAGCCTGTGCAATGAAACCTAGACCCCTACGGGTGCGGCAAGTTACCCGCCAAAACCTGAAGCGAGGCAGCTCCCTTACAGCATAGTGAATGGACCACCCGGCACTCCACGGAATCCGGTAAGCTTGGGCACCCCTCCTTGGGTCAACCTGTACCCCCTACGAGTGCGGCGAATAGTCTGCCAATTCTAGAGTGGGACCCCTCTGCCTCTCAAAGCCATGAGATGCGGACCCGTTGCTTCTCAGAACCCGGCTATCCGTGCACTCCGTCGCGGGGCAAAACCTAGTACAGTAATGAAAAATAGTACAATAGGTACATCGACCGCAACCTGGTCGTGCCCCAAAAGAATATTATACAACAGGCAGTGACGGCAGTCCACAAGTTGGACGCTCGCCCCGCAATATCAAATGTACAAATAAACACAAACTGTACTACCATTGCACACTGCTATCCACCACGACAAATCCGCAACATCACAGCACAACACAGAACATCAACGCGAATGTCACGTTCGCAAACCCGTCTAAAAGAACTATAGCAATCAGACGCGGTTTACCGATCAAATGACATTTCCGGTCGGAGATATAATATAAGCACTGTAAACTAACGTGTTTAAATTTCGATCGACCAAAGACCAAATATCAAAAAGTGGGCCCCACTGCTTACTGGTGAACAGTAACAAAACCAGGGCCAAAAAGATATATACCAAAAATCACAAAATCCAACAGAGAACCCACTGACAAAATTTGGGAGCACGAGCTCACCACATGGCCGCGGATGCGCGGCCAAACCATGGGTTTGGCCGCGTTTCCGCGGCTCTTTGGTGGAGACACGTGCCCAAATTTCGTCGTGGTTCTTAGAAAATCCTGCACAGATTTTTAAGACCTGTAGAATTTGTTTTTGAGACCATTTAAAATCAACAGAACTGTCGGCTTGGAAAAATGTGATTTTTGATTTCCGGTCGGATCGATGTTTTAAACGCGTTGGCACAAGTTAGTATAGCAAAATGGTGAGGCTCTGATACCACTGTTAGTATACGCTAGCGCCCCGGCAGTCTACAGACGCCAAATGCGGAACAAAAACTTTTAAACTTGGCGCTATCGTATACTTTAACCCGGATCTGCCATTATTGCTAAACTAACAAACTGTAAAGAGTGTAGAAAGATTGTACCGAACGATCCGAGTCCTTCGTTTTTCAACCATCATCCCACGCTCCGTTGCGGCTGCTCCGATCTCGTCGATCTCCGATCTCCTCGTCGAGGTGGCACCACATGATCGGTTCTTTAAACGGGCTCCCGCCTCTGACTCGAGGTAACTCGATCGTCAAGTTTGCTAAAAGAGACGACCAAGATTGATGTAGAGAATGAGTAGATGACTTTGTCTCACTTCGTCCAAATCCATGGACGATCGGTTAATGAAGTTGCCGTGGAAATCGGGTGATGGAATGAACTGTAAAATTCCATGCACCCCAAACAATCATAATCTTTTTCTACAAATGAAATCAACAACCATGAGAGAGAGAGGAGGGGGCCGGCCTCTTATAAAGAGAGAGGGGGTGACCGTAGGAGAGGGGGGGTAACCTTAAGTAAATATCATGTGTGAACACAAAACAAATATCTTGCATAAAGATCTTAAGCTAAACAAGAAATGGTTGATATCAAAGCATGAGCCACACGACACCTCACACAATCTAGAACCTTCTAGAACCTTCTAGAAGCACGACTCACTCTCATCCAAGAAAAGATAAATCCGCCTTTAACCAAATGTTAAAAGACGGCTGATAGAAAACTGGAAACTGGCAACTTCCAAAAGTGATCCTGAAACGAATTTCAGGATAACCCCGAAACTGTATAAATATACCCGCATTTATATTACGACCGAATATAAATGCAACTGAGACAAAGATATTATACCTACTCAATATAATACTCGGATCCGGCTTAAACCAAAGCCGACCAGTATCATCTGCCCGAAAAATAACACGTGCGTAAACGCACGTGCATTTTCCGAACCCTGCCATAAAACCATACGGCCTCTACAACGTTTCGCCCGAACTTGGGAAACTGTCTGTGGGGGACTCTAATGACTCGTCAGCACCCTGGCAGTGGGTTTAACCACAAACCGTCAGCGACACTAGCAATGCGTAACGGCTGCCCATGGACTGACCTCAAGGGATGCCGATGAGCGCACTCATCCGGAAAACCTTACTGAGCCTAACAGTGACAATGTATATACAGTCTGGTCCGTTCGTCAATGAGTATCGCATATCCGCCTAGGGGGCTAGTAACATCAGACCCCCAATAGCAGTATAAGTCATGTCGGAGTGAAGCCCAATACACCCTGAGATACTACTGGAGTACCTACCAGTAAATCTCCTACCATGGCCATGGATTTGTGTAATGGCTCTCCTAGACACAGCACGACCTCGCCCCCAATACCGGGAGAGACGAATCCCCTGCCGATCCGCTCACGTGCCTCCATATGGCTCGGGACTGTACCCAAAAACTACCTGTTTGCACGACTCCTTTGAGCCGTGGTAGGGTAGAAATCAAAGCACAGTGGGAACTCACACGAGACAAATGACGACCTCAGGTCGATGAACTAACCTGTACACATGTCACCAGGGAACTGCTATCTGACGGTAGATATAATACTAACTAGCAGATTCCCGGCGAGTCCTGTCCGGTGTACTCATAACCCAATGAGCACCTGTATACATCTTAGGTGATCCAACTGACACCAGTGGCTTGTGAGACCAGCCACCGCCCCTCGTCGGGGTCTCGACTGTACATACTAGTCTACTCCGGAGTATCGATGCCCTGTCTCGAAACTCCCACGACTAGGGACCACAATTAAGGATATGCGTATAAACTACCCAACTCTCACGTATATGATCGCCATCATACTGTTGGTAGTAAAGCAAGATCCTAAGGGCTCTATCAAAATGTAACATGCAATCAGTCACCTGAACATGTACACGACTGATAAAGGCAAACCAGATAGCATACTATCATCTCGAGTAAGACTGTCATACCGGTATAGGTCCTCCGCAATCATTGCAATCACGTACCTGTGATCCAATAATTGACTATGAGGGCACTATCTCCAACAGGTTCGCCAGGCTTGGAAAATTCTGGACAAGGTCACTTTTGAGTTCCTCAATCCATGTCCTGGATTTGAGGTTTTGCCATTGTAATTACTTTAGTAATATCCTTTTTATTGCTTTCATAATTGTAAGAACCTTTTTGTAATACGAATGGCAAATTTCTCGTTTTAGCGTGTTTTATTTCACGTTCTGAATCTTTTTGCAAATGCATGGATGGGGTGTGCCTCGAACGCTTAATTAAGTGCAAATTAGATATTCTCCTTGTTGCCTTCTCCTCTTTACTGTGTTGTTGCCATGTAAATTTAGAAAGTATATAACTGTCAGTCTTGGATTCTTTGTAGAGTGGTGATGGCTTAGAAAACAGGGTTAAGATCTGTCACCAAAGACTTTTCAACTTTATGAGCCATGAGGGTCTCAAAAAGAATTTTCTCCCTACGGGTCGAGAGGATCCCGTAGGTGTAATTTCTCCTTAAGAATCGTGAGGATTCCCAAGGGCGTTTTCTCTTGAGATTCGTAAGGATCTCACAAGAGAATTTTCTTCCTTACGAGTCGTGAGGACCCGCAAGTGATGGGTGAAATTGTCCTTATCCACATTTCAAGGAGTCGGGGGTTGCTTTGGATGCTTCCCACGGGTTCACTGCCGTGTTTGGCGAGAACCAGGCTCCGGTCTGGACGTTTTCCAGGATACCGTAGTTTAAAGACATCGCGGTCGAGGTTAAGGACATCATAGTCCGTGGTTTTAAGGACTCCACAGTCCGTTGTTAGTTTTAAGATATCACGGTCGAGGTTAAGGACATCATAGTCTATGAGTTTAAGGACCTCACAGTCCGATGTTAGTTTTAAGACATCACGGTCGAGGTTAAGGACATCATAGTCCGTGGATTTAGGGACTCCACAGTCCAATATTATGTGTGGTCGTCGGGACCCGTCACCTCTTTGAAGACGTTGAAGAATTACAACGACAAATATCAAAGGAGTGAAGAGATGTACCCTTGAACCAAGGTAAAATTATTTTAAGGACATTACGGTCCATTGTTAGTTTTAAGACATCACGGTCGAGGTTAAGGACATCATAGTCCATGGTTTTAAGGACTCCACAGTCCGTTGTTAGTTTTAAGACATCACGGTCGAGGTTGAGGACATCATAGTCCGTGGTTTTAAGGACTCCATAGTCCGTTGTTAGTTTTAAGACATCACGGTCGAGGTTAAGGACATCATAGTCCATGAGTTTAAGGACCTCACAGTCCGATGTTAGTTTTAAGACATCACGGTCGAGGTTAAGGACATCATAGTCCGTGGATTTAGGGACTCCACAGTCCGATGTTAGTTTTAAGACATCACGGTCGAGGTTAAGGACATCATAGTCCGTGGATTTAGGGACTCCACAGTCTGATGTTAGTTTTAAGACATCACGGTCGAGGTTAAGGACATCATAGTCCATGGATTTAGGGACTCCATAGTCCGATGTTAGTTTTAAGACATCACGGTCGAGGTTAAGGACATCATAGTCCGTGGATTTAGGGACTCCACAGTCCGATGTTTGTTCTGGATGCTTCATACGGGTTCACTGCCATGCTCAGCGAGGACCAGGCTCCACTTTGGATGCTTCACACGGGTTCACTGTCGTGCTCTGCGAGGACCAGAATCCGCTCTGGACGTTTTCCACGGGGCCAGAAGTGACATAATCCGCGTTCCACGTAGGCAGGAATTTTGCTCTAGATGCTTCCCATGGGTTCACTGCCGTGTTCGGCGAGGACTAGGCTCTGCTTTGGATGCTTCACACGGGTTCACTGCCGTGCTCTACGAGGACCAGGATCCGCTCTGGAAGTTTTCCACGGGGTCAGAAGTGACGTTATCAGCGTTCCACGTGACCAGGAATTTTTCTCTAGATGCTTCCCACAGGTTCACTGCCGTGTTCGACGAGGACTAGGCTCATCTCTGGATGTTTTCCACGGGGTCAGAAGTGACGTTATCCGTGTTCCACGTGACCAGGAATTTTGCTCTAGATGCTTCTCACGGGTTCACTGCCGTGTTCGGCGAGGACTAGGCTCCGCTCTGGATACTTCACACGGGTTCAGAAGTGACGTTATCCGCGTTCTACGAGACCAGGAATTTTTCTCTAGATGCTTCCCATGGGTTCACTGCCGTGTTCGGCGAGGACTACGCTCCGCTCTGGACATTTTCCACGGGGTCAGAAGTGACGTTATCCGCGTTCCACGTGACCAGGAATTTTGCTCTAGATGCTTCCCACGGGTTCACTGTCGTGTTCAGCGAGGACTAAGCTTCGCTCTGGATGCTTCACACGGGTTCACTGCCGTGCTCTGCGAGGACCAGGATCCGCTCTGGATGTTTTCCACGGGGGTCAGAAGTGATGTTATCCGCGTTCTACATGACCAGGAATTTTTCTCTAGATGCTTTGTTGGGGTAAAAATTTACACCCCCGTTGACCGAGTCAAAGTCAAGGTCAACCCCAAGCCAGGTGGGCCCAAGCCCAGATCAAGCGGGCCCATGCCCAAGTCGAGCCCGCGGCCAGCCTCCTCCATGCTAAAATATAGATCATGTAATAAATAATTCTTATGTAAATTTTTATACATAAATATATGCAAAATAGGCATAAAGCCAATATTTTGTAAGCCCATGGCTTATGTGCAAAAATGAAATGGCACATGAGCCATGGGATGGCTAAAATGCCATTTTTTGTGAAGCCCAAGGGGCTATATGCAAATATGTAAGCCTATATAAGGCAACATGATGAATAAAAAAGAATACCTTTCATTCTCCCCAAAAAAATTTCCAGATCTGAGATCTATTCTTCTTCTTCAAGGTTCCAAAACCTTCTTCTTTCTCTTGAATTAAATCAAGAGTTCTACTCTCCTTTTTATAAAACAAATTAGTTTTTCACCACAAAACCCATCAAGGGGAACTTGGATCTGTCATCAGATCTTAAAAAGGAGAGATTTTGAGATTTCACATCTCTTGATCTTCAAGATCCAGCAAGCAACGGGAGGAAGAAGAAGAACCACTTCCATCAAACCCAAAACACATTCAGGAGCCCGACTCCTCTCTGATTTCTCTTTTGAGAAATCTTTTTTCAGGCTAAAAGTCTCTTGTCCACTCCAGCGCGCAGCGCAAGTGAAAAAAGCGCCCACGTGCCGACACGTGGCGCGCTCTTGCGCACCTACGCGCTTTTGCAAGTGCGCAAAGCGCCCACGTGCCGACACGTGGCTCGCGCGCGCGCTTGCGCACCTGCGCGCAACGCGCATTGCGCAAAGTGCCCACGTGCCGACACGTGGCGCGCGCGCGCGCTTGCGCACCTGCGCGCAGCGCTCTTGCGCAAAGCGCCCACGTGCCGACACGTGGCGCGCGCGCGCTTGCGCACCTGCGCGCAGCGCTCATGCGCAAAGCGTCCACATGCCGACACGTGGCGCGCGCGCTTGCGCACCTGCGCGCAGCGCTCATGCGCAAAGCGCCCACGAGCCGACACGTGGCGCGCTTGCGCCTGAGCGCACAGCACCTAAGCGCACAGCGCTCAAGGCGCTGGCCCCACGCATCCCTTGGATGCCTTTTCCCCCTATTTTTATGTACATACATATACATATACATATGTATACAAATTCACACATATACATACTCCGCCACATTCTCCCCCTCTAAAAAATTTTCGGGCCGGTGCGCTGCCCCGAACCCCGCAAGGGGGCTGCTAGCCCCCTTGACCCCCAGCCCGCTATCCGGGTAGCGGGACCCCCGTAAAAACTCTGCGTGGATCCCGATATATCCAAAACCCCCTTTCAAAACAAAACACACGCACACTGCACATTGAGTTCGCATGACCAATTTAACCCGTTAATCGGAGATTCCCTCGCCCCCAAAGGCGAGGGGTAATTAACGGCAGCTTAGTCCGCGGCTGCCGGAGATTCGGATCCCCACAATCATTAAACCCCGGCCTACCCTAGGCAGGGGGAATCTGTAGTGCGCCTGACAAGCGCTCGCGTATTCCCATCTCACTGGGGTGACGAAAAACACCCTACATGCTTCCCACGGGTTCACTGCCGTGTTCGGCGAGGACTAGGCTCCGCTCTGGATGCTTCACACGGGTTCACTTCCGTGCTCTGCGAGGACCAGGATCCATTCTGGACGTTTTCCACGGGGTCAGAAGTGACATAATCCGCGTTCCACGTAGCCAGGAATTTTTGACTTTATCCGCATTTCACGGAGTCGGAATTTGGCTCTCGGTCGTCTGTACACCGCCGAGTCATGGAACTGGGTGTTGCCGTTGTTCCGCTTTGCTTGATATTGTGTCTGCTGCAATGAGACGAATGCTGAGCTGATCTCTAGGCTATCTGTGACCCGTTGAGATTTGGCTTCTTCTTCTGATGAAACATGGGGAGGAGAGGTGTGATTCCTTCTTTGTTTGCGTCCCTGGATTATATACAGGGATTGACTTGATATCACCTGTAGGGCATAAATTTCATTCATATTATTTTTTTTATTCCGCGATACTCTATCATTTCAGCTTTTATATCGCGAAGGTCGCGATTGCCCAGTCATTTCGGCTATTTTTTGCAGTGCCCAATCATTTCGGCTATATTTTTTTTTATTTTTACCCGCTGCTTTTTATTGCGAGTTGCCCAACCATTTCGGCTATTTTGCATGCATACAATTTTTACTTGTTGCTTTTTATTGCAAGTTGCCCCATCATTTCGGCTATTTCGTATGCATGTGTGGCTTGCTAGCTTTTTGCCGTGAGCTTAGGATTAGACACCGGTTTCGGCATCAGCACCGCTACAACTGGAATATTGCCAGGAGCGAATCATCATTTGCCTATGTCGATGTCGAACAAAGGTGGCTTAGCAAACAGGGTTAAGATCCTGTTGACTAAGGCTTTTGACTTCATGAGCCGTAAGGGTCTCATAAAGGTATTTCTCCCTGCGAGTTGTGAGGATCTCGTAGGTGCGTTTTCTCCTTAGGAATCGTGAGGGCTCCTAAATGTATGGCTTCTTGTAAGTCGTAAGGATCTTACAAGAGTATTTTCTCCTTCTAAGTCGAGAGGACTTACAAAGGCTGTTCACCGTGCAGACATATCCCTAGTCACGGATGGGACTTTGTTAGGGAAATGTTTATTCGCGCCCGTGGATTGTATACAAGGGTCAGCATTGAGCCGCTTGTAAGGCAGTATCGGAGGTTGTGGGGGTTGCTTAAGAACAGGTTCAGGTCTCTGTAGCTTAAGACTTTCAAATCTTGTGAACCGTGAGGGTCTCATAAGAGGATTCTCCTTACGAGTCGTGAGGATCTCACAAGTGTAATTTCTCCTTAGGAATCGTGATAATTCCTAAGTGTGTTGCTCCCTTGTGAGTCGTAAGGATCTCACGCGGGTGATTTCTCCTCACAAGGTCGAGAGGACCTTGCAAGTGTCTTTTAACGAGGTTGCGCCCTTTCGGGTTTTCACAAACACCCGCCGGTAGCCCTGCTGTTTTTACTCACGGAGCCCTTTCGGGTTTTCATCCGTGCCCATTTTGCTTATGGACGTACCGTTTTTTTTTATTCTTTTTTTTTTCTAACGAGGTTGCGCCCTTTCGGGTTTTCACAAGAATCGCCGGTAGCCCTGTTGTTTTCACTCACGGAGCCCTTTTGGGTTTTCATCCGTGCCCATTTTGCTTATGGACATACCGTTTTTTTTTGTTCTTTTTTTTGTATCAGCTTTGGGATGCTGCAATCCACCGTAGTTTCTCGACATCTCGGTCAACAGCTAGTTTTAGGTCATAGTGGTCCGTCGTTAGTTTAAGGACGTTTCGGTCCGTTGTTAGTTTAAGGACGTTTCGGTCCGCTGTTAGTTTAGGGACATTTCGGTCCGTCGTTAGTTTAGGAACGTTTCGGTCCGCTGTTAGTTTAAGGACATTTCGGTCCATTGTAAAATAAGCCGGTTCCTACTTATAGAGTTTGGGCTTAGGAAGATAGCAAGCGGACATAGTCGTCGTCATCTATCATTGACCTAGGCCGTGACTCGTCAAGCGTAGTACTTCTTCAGGAAGCGACCGTTTATTGGCCTGAAAGGTCTTTCACCATGCATGTCTATGAGTAGATAGGCTCCACCCTTGTAGACCTTGTCTATGATGTACGTGCCTTCATAGTTCGGCTCGAATTTTCCCCGCTTGGCGCGATTGGGGATCATAGGTCTTTTGACCACTAGCACGAGTTCGCCTTGGCAGAATGTCCTCGACCTGGACAATCTTTCATATGAGCGCGTCGTCTTTTCTTTATAAGCTTCCAGATTTTGCTTCGCCAAGAGCCGGGTTTCATCAAGGGCATCGAGCTCCTCAAGCCGAAGGTGAGCGTTCTCTTCGTCCGTCAGCTCGTAATGGACTGCCACTCGTAGAGAGGGTAGCACTATCTCGAGGGGGAGTACCGCTTCTGTACCGAATACCAACGCGTACGGCGTTGTCTTCGTGGCCGTCTTGAACGTAGTTCGATATGCCCAGAGAGCTTCATGCAGTCTCTCATGCCAGTCCTTCTTATTTCGGGACACCGTCTTCTTCACGATCTTCGTTAAGGTCTTGTTGAAAGCCTCAGCTAGACCGTTAGCTCGGGGATTATAAACTGAGGAGTATCTCCAGTCTATGTTGTGCTGTTGTGCGAAGCGGCTGATCTTGTGGCTTCTGTAGGCTGGCCCGTTATCGGAGATGATCCGTCGTAGAGTTCCAAACCGATAAATAACGTGCGTCTTGAAGAAGTGGAGGATATTATCCGTCTTCACTTCCCTCAGCGGCACTGCTTCTACCCATTTGGAGAAGTAATCAGTTGTCGCCAAAATGAATCTATGTCCTCTGGACGATGTTGGTTCGATGGGGCTGATTATGTCGGTTCCCCACATTTCGAACGTCCAGCTAGCCACTGTCGGATGTAACGGATTCGGATGCTGATGGATAAAGTCCTCATGGATCTGGCACGCGTGGCATTGCTTCGCATACTCGAGGCAGTCCTGGATCATCGTGGGCCAATAATAACCCATCCGTTTGATCTTCAACTTCATCTTCGGGCCTGCTTGGTGAGAACCGCAGAGTCCATCGTGAACTTCTTGGACGACTCTTTTCGCCTCTTCAGGTCCCAGGCATCTCAACAGTAGAGAATCAAACGACCTCTTGTACAGAGTATCATTGACGAAGGCGAAAGATAGGGCTCGCTTCATGAGCTGATGTTTTGAGGGCGCATCTTCAGGCGGTTGATGGGATATGAAGTAGTCTATAAAGACTTCTCTCCAATCCTCAGCCTTTTCCTGGTTTTTTATTTGCAGGGCCGTCTGCTCAGTCGCTCCTTTTTCTTCGGACAACCCCAGAGATATTTCTGCCGGTGCAAGGACCCGACGGCTTTGAACAACGACCCTCACGTCATCGAGGTTCTCGTCGGCCAGTTCTTTAGCGAGCTTGGCTAATACATCCGCTTTACTATTTTCCGCACGCGGTATGCTTTCCAAGGTGTAGGAAGGAATTTGAGTCAGCAGTTGCTGCACTCTTTCGCCGTATTTCACCAGTTCTGGTTTGCACGTTTGGTAGTCACCATTTACTTGACTGACGACCAGTTGGGAATCTCCATATATGAGGAGGTTTTCAATTCCCATGTCGATGGCGATCTCGAGGCCTGCTATCAAAGCTTCGTATTCGGCTTCATTGTTCGTCCTCGGCTCCGTCAAGGAGAAAGCAAAGCGCATTATCCCTCCTTGTGGGGTCACGAAGATGAGGCCTACCCCTGATTTGATTATAGGCACATTCTGTTTGCGCTTCTTCAAGGAAGACGCTCCATCAAAATAAAGTTCCCACCGGATACCACCACCGTCAATCACATCAAACGCATGTTCGTCTGGCAGTTCGCAATTCAAAGGGGAATCGGCCGGTATCGGATGTTCAGCGAGGAAGTCGGCGATGGCCTGGCCTTTCACTGCCTTAAGAGGCTGGTAAGTTATTGAGAACTCCATCAAGAGTAAGGCCCATTTAGCGAGCCACCCTGTCAATATGGCCTTTGACATCAAATATTTAAGAGAGTCCACCTTCGATATGAGACGGACTTCATGCGCCAATGCATAGTGCTGGAGTTTCGTTATCGCAAAGATCAACGCCAGGCAGTGTTTTTCGATGGGAGAATAATTGCTTTCTTCCCCCAGGAGAACTCGACTCAAGTAGTAGAGAGCTCTTTCTTTCTCTTGGTCGTTCTCTTATGCCCATAATGCGCCTAACGAACCTTCGAGGGCTGTCGTATAAAGAATGAGAGGCTTTCCCTTGACCGGAGCGGCCAACACTGGCGGGTTCTGCAGATACTGTTTGATTTCGTTCAGCGCGCCTTGGCATTTGTGATCCCAGACGAACGGGGTTCCCTTCTTCATCAGGTGACTATAAGGACGGCACTTGCCAGAGAGATTGGCTATAAATCGCCGGATATACGCGAGCTTCCCTTGGAGAGACCGCAACTGTTTGAGAGTTCTTGGCGGAGGCATTTCCTCGATCGCCTTGATCTTTGATGGATCTATCTCGATACCTCGGTGTCGGACGATGAATCATAGGAATTTGCCCGAGGAGACCCCGAACGCGCACTTGAGAGGATTCATCTTCAAATTGTATTGCCGGAGGCGTTGAAACACGATCTTCAGATGCTCTAAATGCTCCTCGTATGATTTTCTTTTCACCACGAGGTCGTCGATATAGCATTCGACTATTTCATGTATGAAGTCATCGAAGATCTTCGTCATGGCCCTCTGATAGGTGGCACCGATGTTCTTTAGACCGAAAAGCATCACCTTGTAGCAGAATATACCCAAAGGGGTCCGGAAAGCGGTATGCTTTTGGTCTTCGGGATGCATCTTTATCTGGTTGTATCCTGATGAGCCGTCTATGAAGGAGAAGACTTCGTGAGTGGACGTATTGTCTATCATCAGCTCGGTGACCGGTACTGGGAAATCGTCCTTCGAGCAAGCTTTATTGAGATCCCGAAAGTCCACACAGATGCGCACCGTACCATTTTTCTTCATCACTGGGACGATGTTGGCGATCCAATCAGGATACTGAACCTCTTGGATGAAACCAGAATCGATTAGCTTCTTGACCTCGGCGTTGATGCTCATCTCGATCTCGAGCCGCATTCTTCTCGGCGCTTGTTTGATTGGCTTGACGTTTGGGGATATTGCCAATTTGTGAACAACAATCTCTGGATCTAATCCTGGCATCTCGGAATAGTTCCATGCGAAGCAACCTCTATGCTGCATAAGCACGTCTTTTAGCGCAGCCACCCTTTCTTCAGATAGCAGCTCACTGACGAATGTCGGCCGCGGGTCGTTCGCCGTCCCCAAATCAATTTTCTTGAGATTATCTGCAGTGGTATGTATTCCATTTTCCAGCTCTTTTGGCGCCGGTGGAAACTCTGAGATCACCTCGTCATCATTGTTTTCGAAGCACCAGGGGAGGTCATCCACATTCTCGGGCTCCTCTTCTGACAGCGTTATCATGTGACAGGTACGAGATCGCTTCCAAGACCGATGTTGATCCTGTTCTACTCTCGTGGCTTTGGGTTCATGCTTCTGCGGCGGGGTTACTCTCCAGCTGCTGGATAGAGCGAACCCGCCAAGCTGATATTGGTCTTCGACCCAATTCTTGAAGGTAAAGCAGTCTTCGAGAGGATGTCCTATTGCTCGGTGATCCGAGCAATAGTCTGGGTGAGAGGCCTCGTTGGCTTTCTCGGGGTTCTTGGACTCTGGGAGTGTAAGCATTTGATGTCTTAAAGCAAGATCAAGTATCTTCTTTGTCTTGTCTTGGGGAGAAGAGTATGCTCGACTCATCTTCTTCATAAGGGACAAATACGGACCGCCCGATCCCCGATCGCATGATTTCTTGGACCCACTTTGTCGCTGTCGAACGCCTTTCCCGTTCTTTGGTTTGTTTCTTCCTCTGCGTTGTGCTTTTTGTACAACGGGTTGACAGGGATGGGCACTTTCATCTTTTGCAGCCTGTTGAAGAAGGCGTTGCGTCCTGGCTTTCTCGTAGATGGCCATTTCGCGATTATGGTCGTCTCGAACTTTTTGACCAGCTTCCTTTATAAGCTTTTGTTCTTCGAATGACGGACTGGGCATTTTCACGTCGGGAGCTCTTTCTGGTTCAGGGTTAGCATTCTCCCATTGAGCGTTCCCTTCTTCATCAAAGTCATGTACGACATAGTAGTCGCGGAGTAGCTCCCGTTTCTTGGACCAAACATATCCAAGCCCGATCGTTTCCATTCTCCCATTGGGCAACTTGCGCTGAGTTCCGGGAACATTCCAGATCCTATCATAGAACTTAGCTTTTCGAGCGGTCTGTTTGAAGGGTATCCCTTGGCTCTTCAATAGCCTTTTCAAGCCTTCCGTGTAATATCTAGGCAGACGGATGGGCTGGAGCCTGTCGAGCGTAGAATCGGCGCCATGCCAAACTTCTTTCTCCACTCTTGTTTCCATGGATCGGTAGAATAGGATTGCCTGTTCACCTTTTCGCCTGGGAGGGACGTAAAATGTTTGTAGCTCTTGGACGCTATAGGTATCAAGCGCGTCTAGTTCTTTACGATGTTTGGGCAGAACCATGGCAACTTGCAAACTTTGCTCTTCATCAGCGAATGTTTGTATTGAAGGCCGAGCGGAGAATATAGCATGGAACTCTTCTTCCGAGTCACTGCCAAAGATCAACATGGGATCGGACGGTCCTGGCTTGTTGTACTGGGGCGGGCCTGAATAAACTATCGCTTCCTCTTCTTCAGTATTACTCCCGAAGACTGGAATGGCGGTGATAGCTTTGTTATTCGATTTGTGACATCTCTCCGTGTCCTCGAAATCTGGCAAGAAATATTTTGCATCTTCATACTTGCGGACTTCGTTTACGGAGAATGGGTTTAACTCTCCTGTCACAGTATACTCGAGACCATCCTTGAAGTATTTCATACACTGATGTTGTGTAGAAGGGATGATATTGTACTCATGTAACCAAGGCCGGCCGAGCAAAGCGTTATAGCATGTCTTGGCGTCAATGACATGAAATTTAATATCCGTGACAAGTAGCCCGAATTGTAATGTCAATATCACAGACCCGAGAGTCCGTGATGACTGGGAGTCAAAACCAGAGATGGTGATCTTATCACGAGCGAGATGCTGGACGCTCATGCAGATTTCCTTCAATACTCGCACGTTGAGGAGATTGACCGAAGACCCGTTGTCGACCAGGATTTTGCCTATCTTTATATCGTGGTAGTACCCTGAGACATAGAGGGGATGGTTGTGCTCGCACGTCCCAATGAAGAGATCTTCATCGCCGAAGGTGATATCGGCTGTGTGTACTTCTTCCAGCTCGTCCTTCATCTTTTCTTCGGCGAGGAAAGCTTGGAATTGCTTTGGCTCTTGTAGCGCTTTGATCAATGAATCTCTCGCTCCTTTGGATAGTAAAAGGGCATCGAGAACGCTGAGTTGCGAAGGTAACTTCCTCAAGTGCGCTAGAACGTTGTAGTCTACCTTGTTCTTCTTTGGCGGGTCATTGGCAGTCAGCTCTTTCATGACTTGGTCATCTAAGGCGATATCCTCAGAGACCTTTTCTTTTCCCTTCTCGTGGATCCGAGATTCTTTTCTGGAAGCGTGCGATTGCGCAGCTGAATGTTTTCACAGGCCTTCGGTTCTTCCTCCTTCCCCAATGTAGATTCTTTAAAGAGAGGGCCAAGAGCCATTTTCTCGTTAGAGTCTCTCCCGAAGGTGAGAACCTGCGCTCCCCCATTGTTGACAATGCGACAGTTACCAGTAGTTCTTTTATGCTCCTCGGTCGCACTTCTTTGCTCCCGACGAGTTCTGCCTTTCATCCGCTTAAAATGTTGTCGGTGAGCAACATATCCCTGCCACCATCTTTTAAAAGCATCGCACTCTTCGGTAGGGTGCGAAATCTTTCAATGATATAAGCAGTAGCTAGGATGTGTTTCTGTTTCACCAGAAGTGTTTCCTTCAGAGGGTGGTAGCTTCATTCCCATTGATATGGCTTTAGCAAACCTTTTCCTTGTCCTGAACTTATTTTTATCCGCGACGGACGTTCCTTGATTCGGCAGGAGTGTCTCAACTCTTTCGTCTAGTCGTCGGCGTTTGGCTCTTTCAAATATGGCCATCTCACGCTCCCGATCGGCTTTACTTTTCAGATGAATTTCATTCAGGAATGCGTCGATCATTTCGTCTGATGTCCATAGAAGTTCCGGCTCGGGACCTGCCCCCATTCTCTCTATGCAAGGGGCTTCCTCATCGTCTGTAGACGAGTGAGAGATCATATGACAACTTGCTATGTACTCCTCAGATCCATCCGACGAGTCTTCTCCATCATCTTCGTCCTCAAGGACGTGGCCGAGGAACTCTTGAAGCGTGATTGGGGTTTGTGCCTTCTGGTTGTACTCTTCCAGCGCGTCGATCTGTTTCTGCAGGTCCATGCGCTTGTCGCCAGGCTTCACGGGCTTCTTGGATCTCTTCTTCTTTTTTGAAGATTTCGACGGCTGCGTGTGAGTACTTTGGCTATCACCACCAATCTTTGGAGTTGGGCGTGGCTTCAGCATCCCGTCGATGATCTGAGGTTCCAGCGGATTCTTCCACCGGATCACCGGGCATGTCTGGAGATCGTTCGGCATCATTTTGGGTTTGTCCGAAAGAACGACCTCCCATGGAGCTTCCTCAACAAAAAAGCACGTTGCCCCCGGTATGTCCGTCTTCTTAGGAGTGTTCGGTTGTGGTGGGTTTACTTTCCACTTCTCCGACAGCGCAAACTTTCCTTGTAGGTATTGATCCTCGATCCATTCCTTAAAGACGAAGCAATCTTCCATCAGGTGGCTTACCGTTTGGTGGTAAGGGCAGTAATTGGGATTATTCACTTCGCTGGGTTGCGGTGGTCGCCTTGGATTTGGCAAATTGATAAGCCTGTTGCGCACTGCCAGCTCGAACAGCCTCTTCGTTTTATCCTGCGGGAATGAGTAAGGGAGCTTCATTTTCTCATTGTAATAGCGCCGTCTCTCTTCCAGTTGATCTGCTAGCTTTGGGGCACTGGGCTGTTGTTGGGTGTTCGCAACGAAGGTCGCCTTCCCTTTACCCTTTTCGTTCCGCGGTTCCGGTTTCGGAGGAGATGGTCTGTGACCTATCTGATCCATCTGGGCTAGATTATCGATTAAAGCCTGGAATGTGGTCGGTTTAATGAACATCATGAACTGTGAAATAGTTGCATGAGGGTCTAGGGTGCCTACGAACATGCCCACTACTGGTGCTTCTTCGATGCGATGTTCGCACTTCGACCACAGATTTCGCCATCGGATTGCATATTGGACCCAAGTTTCGCCTGGCTTTACCCTCGCATTGATCAATGCTGTTATCGGGGTGCGTTCACTTGCGCTCGCAAATCGCTGGGTGAACAATAACTCCATTTCTGCGAAAGTTTTGATGGAGTCATTTGGAAGTTCGGAGTACCATTCAAACGCCGTCTCCGATAAGCTGCCGACGAATTGGCAGAGCAAAAGCTTATCATCACCCCCGGTATTGCCGCACAGAGCTCTGAACTGGGCGACGTGCTGGTGGGGATTGCCCGTCTCCTTGTACACGTGGAATTTCGGGATCGTATAGCCTGGCGGGTACTTTATCTGATCATACCAGCCTGGATACGGTCGCCCAGTTTTAACGATTTGCCCAGCCGCTTCATTTGCCTGGTGAACTCGTATTTGTTGAGCAATATAATCATCCAGGGCGGCCTTGGAGATAGTTTCCTCTTTGGCTGTTGAAAGAGCCGGAGGTGGATTTGATGTTTCTCCTCTGTCGTCTTAGAGGATAATCGGAGGATCGTCGGCTGGAGGATCCGGCTGTATCATCATCCCGACCATGTCTTGGAAGAGAAGTGACATTCGCTTTATGTTAGCCGCTTGCTCTGCAGCTTCTTTTTCCTTCTTTTCGAGCATTCTCCGAAGGAATTCAGCATCAGTCTCGTGTTCGTGACATTGTTCCGATGACGCCTTCGGGCTTTCTTTTAGCCCGGTGAGTGCGGCCATTGCAGTCAGCATCTCTTGGAGCTTCTGCTGTTGCTGTTCCTGAGCCCTTGTGATGGATCGAGTGAGTGGTCGGTGGCCCGTCGAAGCGCGGCTGTCCTCTTTCCCGGATGCCATGTAGACAGTATGGACCATTAGGCCCCCAAACTTAGGGCGTTTGGGCTCAGTGCCTTTGACATTTGTTGCAGGCATGGGGATCTTCTCCGGCCTTCTCTTCTTATGAGCGGTCGAAGTTGAGGGGGCGTCGCAGTGGGCACCCAGGTGGTCGTTGTCCGTTGTGTTTTGACAGGACGGTTTTCTTCTTGTTGAACCTTTTCCATTTTCTGTCGGTGAGGGTAATCTTGATCAACTACTGAGTTCCGAGCCTGCCGCCAAACTTTGTAGATTTTGGAGGACAACCGCTGAGGGGACTGTTCTGGCTTTTTCTTCCGCAACATTCTCCATGGATGAAGGAGATCTTTTCAGTACGGCGGTAGGAGAATTCCTGCGCACCCTGTTCAGCAACTCGAAGCTGTTCCTAGTTGGAACAGCAGCATTGATTTCCACCGTTGGGGCTGGTGGAGTTAGCCCAGAGGGGGAGTTGCCCCTGGCCTTCCTTATTCGGCGCCAGTGGCGACGTCGAGCGGGTCGAGCTGATGGAGTTGGTTCGGTGATGAGGATGGCTTTGTCTTGCCCCCTGTTCAGGTGAGGGGCTGCTGCTGGCGTCAGCCTGTTGAAGACTGATGTCCTTTGAGTAGTAGGAGCAGGAGTGGGAGTTGGGACAATCAGTCTTGCAAAGACCGACCCCTTGGCAGGAAAAGCCGCCTAGACGACTTCAGGAGCAGGCTTGGTTACTCTCTTCGGAATAACCTTTTCTTGAGGTGCAGGCTTCATCGTGGACCCACCTGAATTTTGGCCCAATCTGGAGAAGACCGAGGCGCCGGTGCTGGACGACCCGTTGAGAGGGGCCGCAGTAGCTGTCAGCCGATCAAAGACTGACTTCTTGGGAGCTTCTGGTGTCAGCACAGGAGCGGTGAAGCTCGTTGGCGGAAGCATGGTCCCGAAAAACAACCCTGTGGTGGCTTGAGTGACCTGTTCCACAGGCATCGTGAACAGGGAAGCCGCTTTGGGCCCGTAGGCTATGCCCCCAGTTGAGGCAGGACGCGAGTTGCAGTTGCATGTGGAACACTTTACGCAAGTAGATGCCATTGCTGTTTTGCTTTCTGCGCCAAGCAAGAAACCAAATCTTAGTAACTCGAAACCCAAGGGCAACCATTGGCAAACCGCGATTGGTCCGCGAACCCGACACACGAATTGTGGAGTGGAAAGAGGAAAAGGTCCCACCGGGCGTGCCAGAATCTGTTCCCCTCCGAATCACGGGGATGCGACCGCGCAGGTCCGTCTCGCCTGAAATTCGAGGCAGATGCTAATTGGTGCTATCCGTCCACCTCTTCGAAGATGCCAAGTTGATTTATGGCACCATGTATCGAAGGTTTAAACGGATGCGGCCGATGTAGCAGACTTCGTTAGATTCCCCCTCGTTTGATGGGTTTTTGATTATGGGGACGCTCTTCCCTACAGGCGCAAGCCCCTGCAGTTAATTACGCTACCGCATCGTGGTAACAACTTTCTCCTTCTCCAGATGGTCACTTCGTGTCGTGGGTGTTTGTTTTGTGTTCGGTTGCCCGTGGATTGTATACGGAGACTAAGTTATGTTGTCGCCCATAGGACGTGGATTAGTCCAAATCTGTATCTTTCTTAGATTTGGGTTTAGGGGGGTGTTTAAGGATACGTTAGCCTTATTTGAGGCTAAGATCAACTTAAACGTTTGTTAAGGACACGTTAGTCTAATTTTAGACTAAGATCAACTTAACGGGATCGTTTAGATCCGAAAAGAGAGCAATTGGGCTCTATTGTTTAGTTTAATGACATTGCAGTCGATAATTAGTTTAAAAACATTGCGGTCCATTGTTAGTTTTAAGACATCGCGGTCGAGATTAAGGACATCATAGTCCATGAGTTTAAGGACCTCACAGTCCGGTATTAGTTTTAGGACATCACGGTCGAGGTTAAGGACATCATAGTCCGTGATTTTAAGGAACTCACAGTCCGATGTTAGTTTTAAGACATCATGGTCAAGGTTAAGGACATCATAGTCCGTGGATTTAAGGACTCCACAGTCCGACGTTAGTTTTAAGACATCACGGTCAAGGTTAAGGAGATCATAGTCTATGAGTTTAAGGACCTCACAGTCCGTAAAATGTATGGTTGTCGGGACCCGTCACCTCTTTGAAGACGTTGAGGAATTACAACGACAAATATCAAAGGAGTGAAGAGATGTACCCTTGAACCGAGGTGAGTTGTTTGAAAGAGCAGATGTGCTCAGTTCAATATAGGTTGAGGACTTATGGCCAGAATTGGGCTAAGTCCAGTTAAAAAAAATGTTCAACATTTCATTGTTGTTCTGCCTGTTAGGCCTTTATTTGGGCTCTGCCCTTTTAATAATGCCAAGCATTGGGCTCTGACATTTTGTCTGGTATTGAATGCATAGCATTTATCGGAACAAAGTATGTTCTGACAGCACGCCAAGTGGCGCATCAGGAGCTTTGCGCCAATTAAAGAGCGCATTGCGCTGGCGCACATGAGGGTGACACATGTCGCTTAGCGCTAGTTTGTTAGCGCACTGCGCTTTAAATTTATGAGCGCACTGCACCAATTTATGGGTGCGCCAGTTAGTAACACGTGGCGCACTTGGCGCTGAGCGCCAACCCAAGAGTGCAGTGCGCTGTTTTCAGGAGCGCAAAGCGTAAGCTGTGTCTGTGGTTGACACGTGGCATGTTTTGGCGCTGAGCGCCGGTCCAAGGAGTGCAAAGGCGCAGTTCAAGAGTGCAAAGCACTGTCCAATAGCGCAAAGCGCATTTTGATCAATTTAAGATTAAAGAACAAGTTTATGTTCTTCTTAAAAGAGGCTTTGCCTCAAGATGCAAGAACTAAGTTCTCATTCTTATAAAAGGCTCTGCTTTTATAGATCAGAAGATCTGTGAAGTAAAAATACTTCTTTTTATGATTAGATCTTGATCTTTTCTTTTTTAATCAGAGACCTTGGTCTTTTTTTATGGATCTAAGATCTTTTTAGAAGACGTTTCTTCTTTTTACGAGATGCTTTTATCTCTGTTTTTCAAGAACACGGTTCGTTTTACCTTGAGTATGAAGAAAACTCTTCTTTTCTTAAGAGCTCGCTCTTTTTTGGCAGAGGGTTTTTCTCTTGCTGTTCTGTCTCCTTTAGACTTGAAGTCTAGGGTCTTTTATATAGGGTCAAATGATTTGTTAAATCAGTTGAAGAGATCTTTCTCTGATTAATTTGGGAATATTTCCCACCATTGGAACTTTGATCCTAAGGCTTCTGTTTGACAGAAGATAATCTTCTTATTATTTTAATAAGACTGGAAAATCTTTCCATGCAGAATTTGTTCTGTTTTTGGTAATTTACCATCATTGATCCAGCGGTGCTTAAAGCACAATCTTGTTGTTTGGAAAGATTTTGAGAAATCTTTCCTTAACAGAATTTAGTTCTGGTTGATTAATGATTTATCATCATTATTAGATCCTTTGATCCAACAGTGGGAATTTTTAATTCCAGCGCGGGCGCACCTATGTTGGACACGTGGCGCGCAGCGCAGAGCGCGGCGCAACTGCGCTAGCGCACTCGTGCTTGCCACGTGGCGCGCAACGCGCATAGCGCTGGATATGAAGCGTTGCTTCTGCAGAGCGCTGGATCTGAAGTGTTGCTTCAACAGAGGTATTTTTTCACCTTCCTTTTTAAGTCAAACTTATATTCCCGAGAATCTTTCATTTCCCAATCTTGAGAATAGTTCCATTGTGCACAAAATTTTCTGTGCTTCGTCTTTATAACTCGAAGCAAAGCTTCATCTTTTTCTCATCTCCAAAGAACTTTTCTCAACTATGACTTGTAACCGCCCCCATACTCGTAGACAGCCGTGGGAAGTGCCCATTCAGGACCTCGTTCCTCGCTTTGCTGCACGGTTGGTGGATCCTTCTTTTAAGGATGAGCAATGCGACGCTGCGCTGCACGATCTTTTGACTCGTGTGGGGTCCCCTCTTCCCCCACACTCTATCTGGCTTCGGATGATCCTTGCGTCTGTGCTCGCTGATCTTCCCCCTCCTCCATCAGAGATGTCCTCGGCAATGCTGGATACTGCCGAAGACAAGATCGAGTGCTTCTTAGAGGTGCACTTAATCACTCAAGCCCTAAGGGATTGCTCCATCCATTTGCTGAACCAGATACGGGCTCGTCGGGTTGTCATCACCACTTTCTCTGAGGAGTGCGGTGTCGACCGTTAGATGGCTACCCCTCGGGAGGATCGCCGTTTCGACATGGTGGAGAGGACGGAGAGGGAACTGGATAATCTTCTCTTTAGCTTTGTGAACCCCTGTCCTTCTGATCCCATATTTGGTGATTTTTTTTAAATGTAATAACAATAGTAATAATAAAAAGATGCTTTAATTTAGTGTTTTATTATCTGTTGAGTGTTTTCTTGTTATTCCTTCGTGAGATGTTTATGCGCTGCATAATCATGAAGCATCGCTTCGCTTTTCAATCTTGGAAACAGAGCTTTGCTCTAACTTGGGGTGCGCAGCGCAATTACGCTAGCGCTAGCGCATTCGTGTTTTGATACGTGGCGCGCAGCGCGCCTTGTGCTAGCGCACTCGCGCTCGACACGTGGCGCGCAGCGCAATTGCGCTAGCGCACCAGTGTCAGACACGTGGCGAGCAGCGTAACTGCGCTAACGCGCCTGTGTTAGACACGTGGCGCGCAGCGCAGAGCGCAGGATCTGAAGCGTTGCTTCAATTTTGACTCTTAAATTTCTAATCGGAGCTTTGCTCTGATTGTGGGGAGCAAAAGCGTCGCTTCATTTCCAGTCTTGGAATTTGAACATAGCTTTGCTCTGATTTGGGGACGCAGAAGCGTCGCTTCATTTCCAGTCTTGGAATTTGAACAGAGCTTTGCTATGATTGGGGGAAACAGTGGGCTCTTTCTTCTGAGTTCTAGGACACGTCATCTGCCACGTGTCCTGATCTTGGAGATCACTAATATTGAGCATCATCACTATCTGTTATGATTAAGAAAAATTAAAACTAGCATGAACCAAAAGAAAATAATTATCATAATTAGGGGTGAGCCGAACTTGAGTGAGCTAGTATCAGCTCGAGTTCGGCTCATCTATTTTTACCTCGGTTCGAGTTCGTTTCAAGCTGCCCGACTCGTTCGTTTCGGGCACTGTACTCGGCTCAAGTTTGGCTCGTTAACGGCTCTATTACAAACAACTCATAAACAAACACTAGTTTAACTCGAGCTCGTTTGTAAAGCAATATTACCATAATATATCGATATAAAGGAAAGATGAAACATTTTGTGTATTGATTATTAGTTTGAGAATTAGGCATTAGGTTACAGAATACATGCCAATTTGGATTGACCATTTCTCTGTACTAAATGAGCCTAGCTCAAGCTATAAATGAATGAGTTAAGACTGGCTCGAGTTCGGCTCGCTACCTGAAGGAACCAATTTTTTTTATTTAGCTCAAGTTTAAATTATTCAAGGGCGAACCGAACTTGAACGAGCTCATAGCTAGCCAAATCTGAGCCAAACTCAACCCGACACGGTTCTGATTATCACCCTAAGCACAATGCCAAACATAAAAAGGGTTAATAAAAAATCTATCATTTTTTTTAATTTCTCCAAACCAAATGTCCCTTTGAGTGCCATGCTGTCACATGCAATGTCTCCAGATTTCCTTGCCAATTAAGGTTATCAATCCAAAGGCAAAAAGAAATTTGAGAGATCACTTGTGGGAAAGAGACATGGAGAAAGGGATCCCATTAAAATTTGAACATCCTTCTGTTAATATAATGGAAATCTTATTTACTGAAAACTCTCAACAGATTTGCACCATTTTAACAAAACTTTTATTATCTTTGAAATTATCAAAAAATAACATGATTTGACGGCCAATGTTAATCTTTAGTCAAGGTCACTTAGATCCTAGGGACAAAAACCACATCGGGAGTTTCAAACATACAGGAAACTTGCCGGGCATGCGCATAATTTCTGAAGTGTGGTGACTTGAGTGGCTTCCATCAAGTTATCATGCGATGATAGTTGGATCCCGATTCACACTGATGAGTAGGTGTTACTCCTCGGGTGATTTTAGATAATCCCGACTAATTCTCCTTTTAGGGTTTGAAGGAGAATTCAAGAAAATGGTGGGAGCCATCCTTATTAGATAAAGTGATTAACCAATCTAATTTAGGTTAGTGTGCACACTGGTGTTTATTTTTTCTCTCTCTCTCTTTCTTTGGCAGCAACCATGGCCTGATCCTAAACTAAAACTCATGAACCAAGTTAACCGAATCTTCTTAAAACACTTTGGCTTTTGGATTGTCATAGTCGCATATATCATTGCCACTCCTATATCGCCTTTGCTTTTCTCCAGAACACTCCGTATCACTACGAAGATCCACATTTCTTGGATATTCCATTGTATAGTTACATATGAACTCGAAGGAACTTGTTCCAGTTCGAGGATATATTCTGGTTCTGGAGAAATTGAATAGGATTATTTAGTTGTCTTTTCTCTTTACTTTCTCTCAGGTTGCGAGGGCTCCTGGTATTAGGAGAGTACACCTATTGCGCTTATTGGATAGTCTTCTTCCAAACCATAGGCAGATACCGAAAGGTAGGGAAGGAAGAAAACCAATTAGCCTAAGTTTGGTATACATAAGATAATAAGTAAAGACATATAAAGGGATTAGAGTAAGGGCAAAGAAAATTGCGACTGCTATCATTCACGACAAAGCCGCGTATACCCCTGCCACTCCTATATCACCTTTGCAATTCTCCAGAACATTCCGTATCGCTACGAAGATCCACATTTCTTGGATATTCCATCGTATAGTTACATACGAACTCGAAAGAACTTTTTCCATTTCGAGGATGATTTCTGGTTCTGGAGAAATAGAATAAGGATTATTCAGTTGTCTTTTCTCTTTACCTTCTCTCAGGTTGCGAGAGCTCCTGATATTAGGAGAGTACACCTATTACGCTTATTGGATAGTCTTCTTCCAAACCTTAGGCTGATGCCAAAAGATAAGGAAGGAAGAAAACCATTTAGCCAAAGTGTGGTGTACAGAAACTAAGAAGTAAAGACATATAAACGGATTGGAGTGAAGGTAAGGAAATATACGGTTACTGTCATGAATCTGGATAGTGGAAGAGGTATTACTTGGAATACCCGGCTACCCCTTCGAAACAGTTTTATGTTTCAGTTTTACTGTGCGGTATTAATTAAAAATTGTTTTCCTAATTAGATTATGACTCCAGGGTATGTATTTACCAGATTCGATTCTCATATCTGTATGGCGTTACGGATGCTGAGTGGGAGTTAAATATTGGAAATTGGGTGATTAGATCCTCTATATATCGGAATTTTTTGTAATTGGTGATATTTGAGGAAATCACCAGGATTTTTTCCTGACGGAAAATATTTGGTTTTGAATATCCGTCGTTATGCACCAATTTCAAAATAATATATCTGTACGTTTATTTTATAAAGTGAGATATAACTTTTGAAATTATGTCTATGACATTTATCTGTATCAGTTGATGGTTAGGTAAGGTGCATTCAACAACGGTGTAATTCTTTTTAACCATGGTACAGTTTTCAACCTACGACGTACAGGGTTTGAGTTATTGAACTCAGAGGACTTATACAAAGTATTGTATGTTGTCTGATGTCCGTTAGGATAAAGGGATTGGTACCCGTACTATATTCTGTTTACTCATGACTTCTTTATTTTTGGACAAGTATTTCGTTGAAATACAGGATACAAATTTTGAGAAGATATAAGCATAACAATAAAGTAGAGAACCATATGTTGCAAATATCAGGATTCTTCAAGGCGATCGAAGATGTAGATACTTGTGCTAGGAATTCCTTCGTAAGTAATGGTTTTGAGAACTTGCTTATCTTTCAGGTTACTCATCCATGAGTACATTCCTTGATGAGTAATGCTGCTTGGCCTCCTTCCATTTAGTTGATATGCACTGGAAACAGCTGCATGTTTTTTGAATCTGGTTCCAATTAAATTAGTGCCTTTGTTTCTATATTGGATATAGAATGGATTCATATCTTAACAATGTTAAGGTATATGGAGTAGTCCGGCTAATGCTTAAAATCAGAATCTGGACAAACTCAAGGCACGTTTCAGTAATGGCAGTTTGTGGGTTATCCCGTGTTTTGACGAGGGTTAACATTCTACCATTTGGAAGATCAATAGTTTTATTGTTCTTGACTCGCCACCAGTTTTAGTAAAATGGATTCTTTTCAGAAAACATTAGTGAGGGTATGGTAGAATTGGAAGTGATTCCAGAACCACAAACGATTACTGAAAATTTAGTGGAACCTAAAAATTCAATTGGTTTCGACAATCCATTAGCCACTCCGCAGATTTGGTGGGTAACTTCAGGCATCTTAGAGGTATTTCGATCTCCTCAAAGACGGTGACAGGGAGGATTTTGATTATCCAAACTTGCCACTATTGCTGTTCTAGACTATGAGATCTGGCAAGAGTATGAGTATAACGTCGTTCTAAATTAGCTTTAGAAGTAAACATGTATATGACTCTACCAGAGGGTTGTTGTAGTCAGTTGGAGCAGCGGAAGCATAGTGGGCAAGTAACTTATATCTATTTATAGACTAAAGCAGGTATAGTGGAGATAGATCATCTAATTTTGATATGACAGTCATAGAGTTTGACTTCATTAGAATAACAGATGGATCTGGTAAGAAGATTGTTGGGAGTGATGTCTTGGTATTTGGATGGCATGCACTTAATAGAATGAGAACTTCCTATACTACGATCGGTTATACTGTGGCTGTCACAAGGTGTTTCTCCACCTAGAATCTGGATAAAATATCTGGAATTCTGGTTACTAGATCTATGGTTTTAGATCTAGATTTGGGAAGTGTCCCAATTCGGGTATTTTGACATTTTTCTAAAGTGTGTTAGAATGGACGATTCCTGGTGTGGTGGTGTACCCGCGGGTGATGGAGTCACCCTCTCTAAAGAGATATCTTCTAGACTGATGAGGAGAGAGATTTGCATGATTGACATATCACTTTCTTAGACAATTGAGTCAATCATGAAATGTCAAGTACCATACCAAATATTGCTTTTGCACTAGCTGCAATAAGAATATATATATATATATATATATATATATATATATATATATATATATACACATACAATCCTGAAGACACGTTGGGAAGCTGTTATGAACATAAGTGGATGTTCTTGGTATATGGTAACGGCGGTCTCCTTCGGAAGGCAGTTATCATTTCAGGCTTCCAAGGTGATCTGGATGACATAGTGACTATCAGAGTTATAGTTTTCCCTCTTTTGATGGGCAGTATGTTGGACAGGTGGTCAAAGCGGATACTATGGAAGGCATGGCGCAGGATACTGATTAAATTCAGTGGATGATACAGTCTAAGAAGTTTGTTAGATTTGGAGTTCATTTGTGAACCGCGTCCCATCAGATATCCAGAAAAATTCTAAGACAGGTATTGCTCATTTCGGGAGATAGTCTTTCTCCGCGAAGTTGAGATATAAAGAGATAAAGAAAGAAACATTAGAGCGGATCCACTTACTGAGGCTATTTCTCGAACGCAATAGTTTCACAAACAAGCTTTGTGAGACTGATTAGTAGAGAAGTTGGGTGTTCGGTATCACACGGCTGTGAGTATGCGACACGGAAATAATTAGCCTTAAGTGCAAGTGGGAGATTGTTGGGTATAGTGCCCTCAAGTCAATTATTGAATCGCAGGCACACAATTGAGATGATTGAGGGAGGACCTATACAGGTAAAACAGTCTTACTCAAAATGATAGTATGCTATCTGGTTTGTCTTTATCATCATGTGCATGCATTATGTGGTATTACAGACCACTATTACATGTTGATAGAGCCCATATGATTCTTGCTTGACTACCAGAATTATGATGGAGATCATATACGTGGGAGCTGGGTGGTCTATAAGCACATCCCTAAATGTCCCTAGTCGAGGGATTATCGAGACTGGGCATCGATACTCCGGAGTAGACTAGTGTATATTTATCGAGACCCCGACGAGAGGCGGTGGCCGGTCTCACAAGCCATTGGTGTCAGTTAGTCACCTAAGATAGTATACAGGTGCTCATTGGGATATGAATACTCTGGATGGACTCGCCAGGAACATACTAGATGGTATTATACCTATTGTCAGATAGCAGTTCCCAGGTGACATGTGTACATGTTATTCTGTCGACCTGAGATCGTCATTTGTCTCGTGTGAGTTTCCACTGTGCTTTGATTACTACCCTACCACGGCTCAAAGGAGTCGTGCAAACAGGTTTTAGTTGGGTACAGTCCCGAGCCACATGGAGGCAGTGAGCGGATCGTCGGGGATTCGTCTCTCCCGGTATTGGGGGTTGATGTCGCGCGGTGCACGGGTGGCCATCACCAGAAATCCTTGGCCAAGATAGACGAGAATTACTGATTTGGATCAGTAGTTTCTCAGTTGGTGATGGGATTCATACTGACATAAAATATTGCTTTATTAGGGGTCTGACTTTATCCATCCTCCTAGACCCGATATGCGATACTCTTAGACGAACAGACCAGATTGTACTGAGATTGTCATGGACATGGTCAGTAGGGGTTCGTATGAATTTGCTCGTTGGCCTCCCTTTCTCTCAATACCTAGGTGAGCCGTTACGTACAGCTAGTGCCGCTGACGTACTTGTGGTTAAACCCACTGCCAGTGTATTGACGAGTGTGTAGAGTCCTACACAGAGGGTTTCCTTGCTTCAGGAAAAACGATGTAGAGGCCATATGATATTACGGCAGGGTTAGATCATATACATGCACTTGTGCACGTATCATGATTCGGACGGATAATCCTAGTATTATATTATTGGATTATTTTCGTCTCTTTGTATTCGTATTTTTTCGGGATACGGATACGGGTATGTATATACGATGAGGGGTATTCTTGTAATTTATTACAAGATTGCTTCTAGAAGGTGACACCTCATTTTAGTTTATAACTATTTTTGTTTAAATGGTTAAATGAGGTGGAGAATGAGGTGTTGTTTACATTTATTGGAGCATGGCTGCTTGGTGACTCATGGGGTGACTCATAGTGTGACTCATGGGTTACTATTGAAGCATGCTTGATATTTTTGTGTGGTGAATTATTGAAATGGAGTTTTTCATTCTTGAGTTCACAAGACTTGGCAATTTTTTTTATGGTTGCTTCACACAACACTCTCATCTCCTCATACTTGCTTCTTCTACATCTACCTAAAAGTCTCATATATTGAGAAACCTAGGGTGTTATGAGACATATTAATCCATCATTAGACTCTATATTCTCTAGTCTATCTAGTTTAGCAAACTAGGTACCCTAGTTACCTCGGGTTTGAGGTTGGAGCTCGAACTACAAATCCTCAGGTGGATCATCTTCGACCGAGGGAAACTGACAATCAAGCTTGATCATGGAGGCCTCCAGGAGCTTAGGAAGATGGTAGAAGACCGAAAGATTCTGATCATTCAGTATAACCATTCTAATTCCTCTTTAGTTTGCTAGCTTATATGTTTATGGTAGATCCGGGTTATCGGGTTGTTCTAACGCCAGTTTATAAAATTTTTGTTCCGCAAACGGTCATGGAAGATGGCCAGGGCGTTGGCATAACCCAATATGTCAAGTAAGCAGGGCAAACATATAAACATGGCAAACTATATAAGCATGGCAGTGCAGTATAAGCATGGTATCGGTTAACATAAGCATATGACAAGTATAACTAATGAGCATGAAATGATTGGCAATGGGTCTAAAGAGGTCACTACAACGATAAGCTAATCTAACGTCAAATGTGAGCATCAACCACCGTAGGAGTATTCGCTACACATGGCTATCGTCCAGGGGAAAGAAAACATGGGCCCATTTCAAGAGTTCATGTGTTAGAATTCATGTATTAGTATTCAAGAGTGTTAGTATGGGACTCCTGAGATTTAGTTGATCGAACTCAATACTCAAACTACCCCAAAACCCCGCGTAAGTTAAACTATGAATAATGATACAAGTTTTACATGAATCCATGAATACATTAAGGGTTTTAAGTTCGAGTCAAGTTTCATGTCAAGTTCGAGTATTCATGTATACACGTATTCATGGTGCAGGTAAGATTCATGTAAAGCATATAATATCTAATCATGTCATTATGTACATGCAACAATTTAAAGATCAAGAAACATGCGTACACATGTTCGAATGGCAAGAAATGAGACAAGTATAACATTCAAGTAATAATCAGGAATCAGTGTTGTAAAGAAGTGTTGTGAACTACTAACTACTTAAGTCAATTGAATTCAAAGATTAAACAAGAAGCATATCCCAGGATGTTTTACAAACGTGAGTACAAGTCTTGCCTAATTACGACTAGTAATTTGGGTGATATACACGTTTTCGTATCGTAACATAGAACAGATCAGAATCTGTCCAACACCAGGTTTGAGTCAATTTTCGTATGGTTTCAGGTTTCGATAATTATTAGAAACTTGTAAGTTTTTTGATATACTTATCAAAACAATTAAGTTCCGCATGATTTGGATTTCTGAAACTCTAGTTATACTCATTTTAATATCAGGATTTAAAACAGAAATTCTGATTTCTGGATAGCAACTATGTGCTGTATTGCAGGACATATACCGGGTTGTTCTATTCATTTATGGGTCACCAAGTATATAGGAAAGTTATGAGTCTGTCAATTATGCATCTATACATCTAAAGTTTGTCATGAACGGATATCGGGAGTTCAAGTTATGTCATATTTAAAAACGATGTGCGAATCATGGCAGTTTTTGTCCAGATTCACCGCTTAATTTTGTAACTCAGTTTTCTATAATTTATATCGATTTTCAGGAAATTTATATAACTAAGAAATTCTATATCTTTCAATCTAGATGTATAAAACATTTGACTTACTCAAAATGGACATCGATAGACCGAATTATATGTTCTCGAAGGTGATCGATAAAAGCTGTTTTCTGAGTTTAAAAACAGTGCATAAAAAGATGACGTAATTCCTAAATCATTATGCGGTTCAATCTGAAAATTTTACGGCGCTCCTAGAAATTGTGCTTAAGGTCTTAAATTTTCTTGGGTTTTATCGGTGTCATGATTAGATTGTAAAAATTAATTTGAAGGTAAAGATGTTGTTGTAGTTGTATTTTGAGAAAGGACGGACACCATGGTATTTATTTGTAACTTTTTTTCTTTTATGCAAAAATTAAATATAAATGATTATAATTTCAGCGATAAATGATATGAGTTAATGTATGTGAAGTAAGATTATGAGTTTATCATAAAATCTACGCGGATACAACTACTAGCGTATTATTTTAAGGGTATTATTTAAACGAGGGATTAACCGAGCATAACAAGTATCGACATAATGGAGATATGAAAATGAGGAGGTAACACATATCAAGAGAGAAAAAGAGAGGAGGAGGGGACTTACTCGATATGCAATACGGTATAACAACTATATCGCCGATTCTGTTTTAGAGGCGAAATCAAGTCTCGATGGCCTAGAGCAGGTGTGAATGGTACAATTGTTCGGTTCACCTTGTCTTAAATCCTAGTGAACAGGGGCACTCAAATGACACCGGAAGTCCTAGAGCTATTCTAAGATTTAAAGAAAATTAGATTTAGAATGTGTAGAAGAAAGAGATAATGAGGGATGGGAAGGAGGAGTTGTTTTTCTCTCTCTCTTTTTAAAAGGAAGAAAAAAGTGTAAGATAAATATATAAGAAATTATGTCATATTAATTCGAATTAATATGAATTCATAGCGGGAGTTAAGGAGAAATTGGAAGGTCGCCATTCATTTGAGAATTAAAGGAAATGAAAGGTCATTTATAGGATATGTGAGAGTTTTAAAAAAAATAGATAAATGAAAAGTCATTTGTAGGATATACAACAACAACAACTGAGCCTTTTATCCCAAGCATATGGGGTAGGCTACATGAACCAACATGAGAATCACGCCGGGTCTAGCACATGAATCCTCTGTCTCCACTCACTTCTATCGAACAATATACTTTCATTGAGTCCTTTGGCAACCATATCGTTTCGTATCACCTCCATCCATGTTTTCTTCGATATGAGAGAGTTTTTTTAAAAAAATAGATAAGAATAATTGCAAAACCCGGAGTTCAAACATGTGGACAATAGGACATCGGTGTAAAGTCTTAACCAATGAGCTACAAATTGTTTCTTGTACATATTTTACAAGAATTAAATATATACCGGTGCTTGAAAAGAAAGCGAGCTTTTAAAAAGAAATTGAGATATAAAGGTTCGAGGATTTTAGTGCCGTTACAGAGGTCTACGAGAAGTTGGATAATAACGAGGCTGGAAATGATATAGACAATATTGCTCGGATGCGAGAAAGGAAGACCAGAGACTAATATGCAGTGAAGTGTGTCAAAGATGAAGATCAAAAGATTTTAGTTCAAGATGAGGATATTAAGGAAACGTGGAGAGATTATTTTGAAAAATTGTTCAATGAGAGCTATATTAAGGATTTGGATAGACTTGCCATTTAATCTCAAGATATAAACCTGTTGGCTATAGTGCCCTCAAGTCAATTATTGGATCGCAGGCACCTGATTGCAATGATTGAGGAAGGACCTATACCGGTAAAACAGTCTTACTCGAGATGATAGTATGCTATCTGGTTTTTCTTTATCATCGTGTACATGCTTCAGGTGACATTACAGATCACTATTACATGTTGATAGAGCCCATAGGATTCTTGCTTGACTACCAGCAGTATGATGGCGATCATATACGTGAGAGTTGGGTGGTCTATAAGCACATCCTTAAAGTGTCCCTAGTCATGGGAGTTTCTAGACTGGGCATCGATACTCCAAGAGTAGACTAGTGTATATGGATCAAGACCCCGACGTGGGGCGATGGCCGGTCTCACAAGCCATTGGTGTTAGTTGGTTCACCTAAGATGTATACATGTGCTCATTGGGTTATGAGTACACCGGACGGACTCGCCGGGAACATGCCAGTTGGTATTATATCTATTGTCATATAGCAGTTCCCAGGTGACATGTGTACAGGTTAGTCTATTGACCTGAGATCGTCATTTGTCTCGTGTGAGTTCCTACTGTGCTTTGATTACTACCCTACCACGGCTCAAAGGAGTCGTGCAAACAGGTTTTAGTTCGGTACAGTCCCGAGCCACATGGAGGCAGTGAGCGGATCATTAGGGGATTCGTCACTCCCGGTATATTGGAGGTTGGTGTCGCGGAGTGCACGGGTGGCCATCACCAGAAATCCTCGGTCGGGGTAGTCGAGAATTACTGATTCGGATCAATAGTTTCTCAGTTGGTGATAGGCTTCATACCAAGACTAAATGTCAATTTATTAGGGGTCTGACTTTATCCACCCCCTTAGGCTCGACATGCGATACTCATAGACGAACGGACCAGACTGTATGGATATTGTCACTGTCAGGCTCAGTAGGGTTTCAGGATGAGTTTGCTCGTCAGCCTCCCTTTTACTCAATACCTGGGTAGCCATTACGTACAGCTAGTGCCATTAACATGCTTATGGTTAAACCCACTGCCAGAGTATTGACGAGTCTTTAGAGTCCCACACAGAGGGTTTCCCTGGTTCGGACGAAACGTTGTAGAGGCCGTATGGTTTTATGGCAGGGTTCGATCATATACGTACACTTGTGCACGGATCATGATCGGACGGATAATACTAGTGGGCTTTTGGTTTAAGCCGAATCCTAGTATTATATTGTTGGATTATTTTCGTCTCGTTGTATTCGTATTCAGTCGGAATACGGATGCATGTATGTATATACGGATGATGGGTATTCTTGTAATCCGTTACAAGATTACTTTGGAAGATGCCATTTCTTTTTCTAGAATTAATCATTTAGGGTTTTGTTTAAGTGTTTAATATTATGTTGTGGGGTAAAGTATGAGGTTAAGTCTTGGCATGGTGCATTTATTATGGCATGGTGACTCATGGTGTGTTTACTTGTGCCATGCTTGATATTTTATTGTTTTTGTGAGATATTTGTGATGGCAAGAGGTTAGATATTTTGGAGAGATGATTTTTCTTTGGTTTCTACACACAAATACCTCACAATATCATCACAAGAAAAAAGAGGCCAGCCACCATTTTTCTTGGGTTGCTTTTTCTTTTGCTAAGTCTTGAGCTCACACTCACACTCCAATGGCTTCTTCTTCACCTCCATCCATATCCTCTCATGAGTTGAGAATCCATGGATGTCTTGAGAAAAAATGATCACACACTCTCTCTACTTCATCTTGTGCATCTAGGCTAGCAAACTGGATGCCCGAATTGCTTCGGTTTTGGAGCGGGAGCCCGTATTAAGAATCCTCGACGTGGATCATCTTCGACGAGAGAGACCGGAGAGCGAACTTGTTCGAGGCAGCCGCGATGATCTTGGATAGAGATTGAAGACTGAAGGACATGGATCGATCGGTATAACCTCTCTAAACACTTTACAGTTAACTAGTATAGGGTTAATGGTTCGATCTGCGAATCGGGTTCAGTTAGCGCCGGGTTTTAAAGTTTTTGTTCCACGTTTGGCCACGGATTGATGGCCAGGACGCTAGCGTAGCCTTACATTGTATCAGAGCCAACCCATTAACTCCACTTCCTAGTTTGCATAAGGTTAAAATCTCGATTGGCTAATTTTTTCGAATCACGAATCTATGTTCATGTGCTTGCTGTTGATTTTCAAAGTTGTTCTAAAAATTTTTTTGGGCATCTTAGAATTATGTGCAGGAAAAACTAGAGCTACAGAAAAAATTTGGAGACCTAACTCCAAAATTCTGCTGCGGAACCGGAGTAAAATGTCTCATTTTGGGCTACAGTACCCCAAAATTTTTCTGGGGCTCTAGTTCATGGAAATATGATTTTTGTGATATATAGTTTTGGCCTAGATTTGGTTGAGTGCTGGATTTGCATTTGAGGCCTATTTGGAAAAGTTTAGTCGATCGAAATTTTAAATATGTATTTTTCAGTACTTGCATTACTATCTACGACCGTAAATGTCATTAGAGCGGTACAACTTGTCTAATTGCTATAGTTCTTTTAGACGGGTTTGCGAACGTGACATTCACGTTGATATTCAGTGTTGTGTTGTGTTGTGGCTGGATCATCGTGGTGGATAGCTTGGGTGCAATATTAGTGCAGTTTAGTTTTATTTGTACATTTGATATCGTGGGGCGAGCGTCCGACATGTGGACTGCCGTCACTGCCTGTTTGTATATTATTTGTTTGGGGAACGACCGGGTTGAGGTCGATGTCACCGTTGTACATATTTTCATTTCTGTACTAGGATTACCCCGCGATGGAGTGCACGGATAGCCGGATTCTAGAGAGCAACGGGACCGCATCTCATGGCATTGAGAAGGAGGGGGCCTCATTCTAGAATTGGTGGGCTATTCGCCGCACTCGTAGGGGGTATAGGTTGACCCAAGGAGGGGTGCTCAAGTTACCGGATTCCGTGAAGTGCTAGGTGGCCCATTAACTTTGATGAAGGGGGCTGCCCCGCTTCTGGTTTTGGTGGGTAACTTGCCACGCTCGTAAGGGTCTAGGTTTTCATTGCACAGGCTATCCACACGACCCGGAGAACATCGGGTTTCAGTTGCGGCTCAAAGGAAACCCAGGGCTCCCAGATTATCTGTATTGTTCTGTGATGCTTATTGCTTTTCTGTGATGTTGCATTTATCACGCCTGGAGCAATTATTATATATTGCTATATATATACTAGTAGATGTTGTATATGTTTTACACCCACGCTAGTCCAGTCCCCGCTCTGTTATTAGTTAAGTAACCTAACGGGTGATGACGGGACCCAGTGGAGAATGGAGATGGCATATACGTACATCATATTTTCGTTCTTTAGTGGTGTGATTAATTGATGGGACTGTGTTGATTCAGATCAATGCAAGGAAAACAGACCTATTCAATGTTGTTGGAACAATTTTAAAAAGCTGTTATTACAAGGCCGTTTTCTTTTGTTTTGCACAGTGGTATTCGGTTATGAATATCCAGCACCTCATTCGACGAGGCAAGGTCCGAGATCCCTTTACCGGGAGTGACCCCTTGGGCAGAGGTTTGTGTAAGGGTAATAACTTCACTATAGTCGATTACTTTTTGCTTTGCGTCATGGTATTCAGTTTGGAATATCCTGCACATCATTCGACGAGGAAAGAGACGAGATCCTTTCACCGGCAGTGACCTCTTTAGCAAAGGTTTTCGCCACTATATATTTGTAAAAAACTATCCGGTTCCTTCAACGATATCAAGTTTATTACGTTAAAGATTTTTTGCCAAAAACCATCCATTGCCCTCCATCATTTCAGACGGGTAGCATTTAGTATTCATGCTATGTGTGTTGACCTTCATCAAGGCATAATGTATGGTAGCTATTTGTTACTTTTCTGGTGCATAAATAGATGCGTTGGTTTGGGACAGTCGTACTACAATTTTGGCCTTCGTCAATGGTATGTACGGGTGGGTTCAAATTAACCTGGATAATAACGGGTAGAACTTGACATGTGACTTAGATATGTTGGCCTTCGTCAAGGTCATAAGAGCATGGGGTAAAAATCACATCGGGAGTTTCAAACATACAGGAAACTTGCCAGGCATGCGCATACCTTCTAGAGTGTGATAACTTGAGTGGATTCCATCAGGTTATCATGCGATGATAGTTGGATCCTGATTCCCACTGATGAGTTGGTTTACTCCTTGGATGATTTTTGATGATCCCGACTAATTCTTCTTTCAGGTTTGGAGGAGAATTTGAGGATACAGTGGGAGACATTCAGATTAGATAAAGTGATTGACCATTCTGATCTAGACTAGAGTGCACACTGAGTGTTTCTTTTCTCTCTCTCTTTGGCAGCGACCATGACCCGACCCTAGACTAGAACTCATAAACCAAGTTAACCGAACCTTCTTAAAACACATTGACCTTTTGATTATCAGAGTTCCATATATCATTACCACTCCTACTTTTACCCTTTGATTTTCTCTGGAACATTTCGTATCACTACGAAACTCCACATTTATTGGATATGACTATCGTATAGTTACATACGAACTCGAAGAAACTTGTTTCAGATTCAAGGATGGTTTCTGGTTCTAGAGAAATAGAATATGACTATTCAGTTGTCTTTTCCTTTTACCTTCTCTCAGGTTGTGAGGGGCTTCTAAGATTAGGAGAGGATACACCTATTGCGCTTATTGGATAGTCTTCTTCCAAACCATAGGCAGGTGCCGAAAGGAGGGGATGGAAGAAAACCAATTAGCCTAAGTGTGGTGTACAGAAGGTAATAAGTAAAGACAAATAAAGGGATTAGAAAGAGAGCAAAGTAAATTGCGACGGCTATCATTCACGACTAAACCGCGTAGTTCATCGCCACTCCTACTTCACCTTTGCATTTCTCCGGTTCAGTAGAAATAGAATAGGATTATTTAGGTTATCTTTTATCTTTACCTTCTCTCAAGTTGCGAGTACTCCTAGGATTAGGAGAGTACACCTATTACGCTTATTAGATAGTCTTCTTTTAAACTATAGGCTGGTGCCGAATGGTAGGAAAGGAAGAAAACCATTTAACCTAAGGATGGTGTACATAAGGTAATGAGTAAAAACAAATAAAGGGATTTGGAGAGATGGCAAAGAAATATACGGTTACAGTCATGAATCTGGATAATGGAAGAGGCATTGCTAGGAATACCTGGATACCCTTTCGAAACATTTTCATGTTTCGGTTTCACTATGCGTTGTTAATTGAAAACTGATTTCCCAATTAGATTCTTACTTCAGGGTATGTATTTACCAGATTTGATTCTCACATCTGTATGGTTTTATAGATGATGAGTGGGAGTAAGTTATTGGGAATTAGGTGATCATATCCTCATTATATCGGAATTCGTTGTAATTGGTGATATTTGAGGAAATCACTTGGGGTTTTGCCTGACGGCAGATATTTGGTTTTGAATATCCGTTGTTATGCACCAATTTCAAACTGATATATCTGTATGTTTATTTTATAAAGTGGGATATAATTTTTTGAATTATGTCCATGACATTTACCTATATCAGTTGATGGTTAGATAAGGAGCATTAAACAGCGGTGTAATTCTTCTTAACCATAGTACAGTTTTCAACCTACGACACACAAGGTATGAATTATTAAACTCAGGGGACTTGTACAAAGTTTTGTATGTTGTCCAGTGACCATTAAGACAGAGGGGTTGGTACTCATACTATATTCTGTTTACTTGCGACTTCTCAAATTTTAGACAAGTATTTCGTTGAAATACACGATTCAAGTTTTGAGAAGTTATAGGTACAAGATTAAAATAGAGAACCAAGTATTGCAAGTATCAGGATTCTTCGAGCTGATCGAAGATGTAGATACTTGTGTTTGGTATTCAGTTGATAGTAATGGTTTTGAGAACTTGCTTCTCTTTCAGGCTACTCATATTTGGATTCACTCCTAATTTGAGTAATAATGATCGGCCTCTCTCCATTTAGTTAATATGCACTGGACACAGCTGCATAATTTGAATCTGGTTCCAATTAAATCAATATCTCTGTTTCTATATTGTATATAGAATGGTTCTTATCTTAACGATGTTAAGGTATATGGAGTTGTTCGGCTTATGCTTAAAACCAGACTCTAGATAACTCAAGGCACGTTTCTGTAATGGCAGTTTGTGGGTTATCCCGGGCTATGACGAGGGGTAACTTTCTACTATCTGGAAGATCAATAGTGATATTGTTCTTGACTCGCCGCACTTTTAGCAAAATGAACTTTTTCAGAAAACGGTAGTGGGAGTATGGTAGAACTGGATGTGATTCCAGAACCACAAACGATTACTGAAAATTTAATAGAACCTAAAAATTCAATCGGGTTTGACATTCCATTAGCCACTCCGCATATATGGTGGGTAACCTCAGGCGCCCGAGAGGTACTTCGGTATCCTCAAAGACAGTGACAGGGAGGTTCTTGTTTACCCAGACTTGCCATTACTGTTGTTCTAGACCATGAGACCCGGCATGAGGATGAGTATAGTATCGTTCTAAACTAACTTTAGAAGTGCACGTGTATATGACTTTGTTAGAGAGTTGTTGTAGTCAGAGGGAGCAGCGGAAGCATAGTGGACAAGTTGCTTATGTCTATTTATAGACTAAAACAGGTATAGCAGAGATATATCATCTATTTTTGATGTGACAGTCATAGGCTTTGACTTCATCAGAACAAGAGATGGATCTGTTAAGAAGCTAGTAGGGTGTGATGTCCTAGTATTTGGATGACATGCACTTTGTAGGAAGTGAAATTCCTATACTACGGTTGGTTATACCGTGGTTGTCACACATTGGTTTCTCCATAAAGGATATGGATATTGTATCTGGCATTCTGGTTACTAGATCTATGGTTTTAGATCTAGATTTGGGTATTTTCCCAATCTGGGTATTTAGACGGTATTCTAAAGGTGTTTTAGAATAGACGGCTCCTGGCATGGTAGTGTACCTGCAGGTGATGGAGTCTCCCTCTCTAAAGATGTCTTACAGACTAAAGGGGAGAGGGCTGTGCATGATTGGCACATCACTTGCTTAGGCAATTGAATCAATCATGAGATATCAAGTACCACACCAGATGTTGTTTTTGCACTAGATGCAATAAGTTTATATATTAATCCAATCCTGGAGAAACGTTCGGAAGCAGTTTATGAATATAAGTGAATGTTCTAGGGATTTGATAACGGCAGCCTCCTTCGGGAGACAGTTATCATTCTAGGCTTCCAAGATGACCTGTATGACAGAGTTACTGTCAAAGTTATAGTTTTCCCTCTTTTGAGGGGCAGTAGTTTGGACAGTTGGTCCAAGCAGATACTGAGAGAAGCATGGCGCAGGATACTGATTAAATTCAGTTGACGATACAGTCTAAGAAGTTTACTGGATTTGGAGTTCATTTGTGAACTGGGTCCCATCAGATACCCAGGCATATTCTAAGACAGGTATTGCTCTTTTCGGAAGATGGTTTTCTTCGCGAACTTGAGATAAAGAGAGACATAGAAAGAAACATTGGAGCGGATCCACTCACTGAGGTGATTTCTCGAACACAATAGTTTTACAAACGGGCTTTGCGAAACTGATTAGTAGAGAAATTGGGTGTTCAGTATCACATGGGCTGTGAGTATGCGACACCGCAATTACTAGCCTTAAGTGCAAGCGGGAGATTGTTGGCTATAGTGCCCTCAAGTCAATTATTGGATCGCAGGCACATTATTGCAATGATTGAGGAATGACCTATACCGGTAGAACAGTCTTACTCGAGATAATAGTATGCTATCTGGTTTGTCTTTATCATCGTGTACATACTTCAGGTGACATTACAAATCACTATTACATGTTGATAGCGCCCATAGGATTCTTGTTTGACTACCAGCAATATGATGGCGATCATATGCATGAGAGTTGGGTGGTCTATAAGCACATCCTTAAAATGTCCCTAGTCGTGGGAGTTTCGAGACTGGGCATCGATACTCCAAGAGTATACTAGTGTATACGGATCGAGACCCCGACGAGGGGCGATGGCCGGTCTCACAATCCATTGGTGTTAGTTGGTTCACCTAAGATGTATACATGTGCTCATTGGGTTATAAGTACACCGGACGGACTCGCCGGGAACATGCTAGTTGGTATTATACCTATTGTCATATAGCAGTTCCCAGGTGACATGTGTACAGGTTAGTCTATCGACCTGAGATCGTCATTTGTCTCATGTGAGTTCCCACTGTGCTTTGATTACTACCCTACCAGGGCTCAAATGAGTCGTGCAAACAGGTTTTAGTTGGTTACAGTCCCGAGCCACATGAAGGCAGTGAACAGATCGTCAGGGGATTCGTCTCTCCCGGTATATTGGGGGTTGATAACGCGGAGTGCACGGGTGGCCATCACCAGAAATCCTCGGCCGGGGTAGTCAAGAATTACTGATTTGGATCAGTAGTTTCTCAATTGGTGATAAGCTTCATACCGACACTAAATGTCAAGTTATTAGGGGTCTGACTTTATTTACCCCCTAGGCTCGACATGCGATACTCATAGACGAACGGACCGGACTGTACGGATATTGTCACTGTCAGGCTCGGTAGGGTTTCAGGATAAGTTTGCTCGTCGGCCTCCCTTTCTCTCAATACCTGGGTAGCCATTACGTACAGCTAGTGCTACTGACGTGCTTATGGTTAAACCCACTGCCAGAATATTGATGAGTCTTTAGAGTCCCACAAAGAGGGTTTCCCTGGTTCGAGCGAAACGTTGTAAAGGCCGTATGGTTTTATGGCAGGGTTCGATCATATACGTGCACTTGTGCACGGATCATGATCGGACGAATAATACTAGTGAGCTTTTGGTTTAAGCCGGATCCTAGTATTATATTGTTGGATTATTTTCGTCTCGTTGTATTCATATTCAGTCGGAATACGGATGCAGGTATGTATATACAGATGAGGGGTATTCTTGTAATCCGTTACAAGATTACTTTTAAAGATGCCATTTCTTTTTCTAGTATTAAACATTTAGGGTTTTTTTTAAATATTTAATATTATGTTGTGGTGTAAAGTGTGAGGTTAAGTCTTGGCATGGTGCATTTATTGTGGCATGGTGACTCATGGTGTGTTTACTTATGCCATGCTTGATATTTTATTGTTTTTGTGAGATATTTATGATGGCAAGATGTTAGATATTTTGGAGGGATGATTTTTCTTTGGTTGCTACACACAAATACATCAAAATATCATCATAAGAAAAAAGAGGGCAGCTACCATTTTTCTTGGGTTGCCTTTTCTTTTGCTAAGTCTTGAGCTCACACTTCACACTCCAATGGCTTCTTCTTCACCTCCATCCATACCCTCTCATGAGTTGAGAATCCATGGATGTCTTGAGACAAAATGATCATACACTCTCTCTACTTCATCTGGTGCATCTAGGCTAGCAAACTGGATGCTCGAGTTGCTTCGGTTTTGGAGTGGGAGCCCGTATTAAGAATCCTCGACATGGATCGTCTTCGGCGAGGGAGTCCGGAGAGCGAACTTGTTCGAGGCAGCTGCGAGGAGCTTGGACAGAGATTGAAGACCGAAGGACACGGGTCGATCGGTATAACCTCTCGAAACACTTTACAGTTAACTAGTATAGGGTTAATGGTTCGATCTGGGAATTGGGTTCCGTTAGCGCCGGGTTTTTAAGTTTTTGTTCCGCATTTGGCCACGGATTGATGGCCGGAGCGCTGGCGTAGCCTTAGAAAACTGTGATTTCTTGTGCAGAAAAAGAATATCTGAGGTTAAAAAGGCTTTGAAGAGAATGAAATGAAAAAATGTGGTTGGTCCAGCTAGGATTCCTATCAAAATTTGGAGATATTTAGAAGAGATAGGCGTTAGATGGCTGACAAGTCTATTTAATAAGATTTGGTAGACCAAAATGATGTCAAATGAGTGGAGTAAAAGTACCATTATACCAATCTATAAGAATAAGGGTGGCATTTAGAGTTGCTTAGACTACCGTGAAATAAACTTATGTGTCACACCATAAACGTTTGGGAAAGAGTGAGTGAACACAGTCTAAGGAAGGATGTTAAGATAATAGAGAACCGGTTTGAGTTCATGTAACGCTTTGGAAAATTTAGAATATTTAATTATAAAATTTTGTTATAAAAATAATAAAATTGATAAGTTTACAAAAATGATATCGCCTATTAAATGAGATATCGGAATCATATCCGAAAAATGAAATTATTTTGATAATTATGAATAAGTGGGAGATATTAAGAAAATGATATTTTAATTATTTTATCATGACATCTTATTTGTCATTGAACTAATGATAATTAAGTGATAGATTTATCATTTATATCTTTTATGTTATATGAAATTGATTTATGTTATGAAGGTTTTTTTAATTATTGTTATGATTTATCATGGTTGGCATATAACATTCTATGCAAACCATCACACAAAACACCTCATTTGACCCTTACTTATAATTTTACACCTCTTTCTTCCTAGCTTTACACCTCATTCTTCTAATCTAACACCTCCTCCTTGCATGATTCATCCATGCTTCACCAAGTGCCACACCCTCCTCCCTCCATGCCATCTCCTCCTTTCTCTACAACAAAAATCTCACTCCTTTCCTTATCTTATCTATGGTTCAGTTCATAAAATCTGAAGTTTAAGAAAAAAGGGGAGAGAAAGAAAACAATTAGAGCTTACAAAAGAAAACAAGAATGAGTGAGGAAGAGCTAAGTGCTAAGTATTCACCATCACCCTTTAGCTAGGACCTTGAGCTTGGGCATCCTAGAGGAAGTTTTTCCAATGATCTTATTGTAGGTATAATCCTTGAACCCTGTGTGATTTTAGTTCTGAAACTGTTTTACATTTGAAATTGAATATCGTAATATCGTATTTTTACAAGCTTAGCCTCTGTTTGAATCTGCTCTAGTTTAAGTGATAAATAGATTTATCAAATAGTACCTGGACCTTATAATTTAGACCTAGACTAACCCATACGAAGACGAACCCATCCCCTCAGATTTTGGCCGGCGACCAACAGGGAAAATCCGATCTCGCCGGATTCCTCGAAGAGTTGGTTTGTGTGATTTTTAGGGTAGGTCTGTGAGTATGAATTATTGTGTTTGGTATTGTTTAAATAGGTTAGTTTTTCAGTGGGTTGAATCTGTATGTTAATATCAGTTTAGGAATGAAACTATATATACGACACATAGCCTGTTTAGTGTTTGTGATAATTTAAACACTGAAAGCGAATCTGGAACTAATAAGTATAGTTACTAGAAAAACTAGCAAGATCAAAAATATAATGAGCAAACTATAAGACTACACTTAAAAATAGAGCCCAAACTCACCATAAAAATCCGGCGACCCACCTTCAAATTCCGGCGACGCCGGCCCCTTTTGAGAGTTTGGTGTTTGTCTCTTTCCTGTAACTTTGTTTTGGTATTTTATAAGTCTCTGTATTGTTTATTTTACCTAATTATTTATACAGAGAAATCTTGGAATGTTTTAAAATGGGTTTCTCAAAATTCAGATATTTATGATACGAAGTTTTCGTATTTTGATATTCAGTTGAACCATTAACGTTTATACGTTAACGACAGAATTATATGGTCGTTTTTGAGCTAAGTATGCTGTAGGTTCTAACCTACTGGTGTTTAACTTGTTGTTTTGATTTCCGATATGATATTTACATCTATACGATTTAAATACGACTATAGATACGATTCGAGAATTCCGAGATGGAGTGGGCGATGTAGCAGCGTGGATTTAGCGAGTTCTTAAGTTGGTGAGTAGATTTATATCTACTGTGGAAGTCGGGTGGATGGCGTATAGCACCCCCGCAACCTTATAAATATTATTATGATTGCTAGTTAGTACAATAGTTATTCTAGACATTGATATAGTATCGTATCTTATATGTCCTTCATTGCATAAAGTTCATATCTAGTTTTAAGCGAGACATGTGCATAATGATTAGATCCGTACGACACGGATATGATTTGATGAGTTTGTACGAGGAATCATGTCGTACTTAAGATAATACAAGGATTTATGCGAATTGGAAATGATGAACTTTGTGTGCCGAATATGGCTAATTGATCTTTTGACTCGTAGAGTTAGATTATATTCTGGTTTAGGATGTAATACTTGTGTGAGCTATATTCTTTTAAAAACTATGATTCGTTGTCTTCTAAATAAAATACGCGGATGCTTGCCAGTTCTAAAACGAATACCTATTTTAAATTTAGGGCAGCTTCCTTATTTTAAACTTAACGCTTCGATCATTTCTAAAGATAATGGTATAGCTCATAGCAAGTAATTACAATAGTTACGTTTAGATTAATTTACATGTTTGCATTGTATTACTCATATTATACGTTTCTGCGATTACGCACACTCTGATAGAACACCGTACAAATACCAATGAGTACTATGCTGCACAAGCACTTGAATATATGTTACACTACACCTCATTGGTACTGCCATGTCACTATAGAACCGTTCTGTTATATATGTATTAAAATAAATAGGATGTTACACCGAAGAACACTTGCACAAATACTAATGATTGCCATGTTGCACGAGCACAGATGTGTATTTTACACTACACATCATTAGTAGTACCATGACACAGTAGAATTGAAATCTATAATTATGTGATGTAATTATGTAGTCTTCTGTATTCCTGTTGTAACTTACGAATATTAATACTATAAATGTTGTATTTGATTCTTATGGATTTTCTGGATATTTTACTCCTGATGATATATATCGGTGGTATGGGACACTGTTATATATGTGTGTGTATATATATATATATAATATCATCAATATAATCTATGCAAGTATTCTTATTTCTTACTTGATATTTTGATATGATGAGTTAAACGTCCACCATGAGTTTTGTGTTTCCTGATTTTGATTCCGGATCGGGTGGGGTAGCTATACGGTTTTGGATTTGTGAAATATCCGTACTGAGTGGCGGAGATATACAGTCGGATACATGGTAGACCCGGATCTAGACCGAGGGGCAGGATACCGCATAGAGGCGGGGGAGCCTAACGAGAATACTCGATTCCGGAGATAAAAACGAGCACGGCAGATATCCAGGGGATACTGACCGGGGTTTGACTTGGTGCGACAGATATCCAGGGGATACTGTTCGTAGCCAGGATATCGGGTGGCGATCATCTATTTAGGTGGTGTCGACGATATCTGTATTTATGTGTCGATGATGGACACGAGAGATTTCGGATTTCGATGTCGATGCTGGACATCTATATATATTGGTATATATTGATATGATCATTATCATGAGGTACACATTTAGAGATTATTAATGGATCCAACCAGGACTGATCCGGAGGACAGTACCTGCATATATTGGTATAGACATTCATATACAAATAAAAGGATTCAAGTACGAACTATAGATTCATGATTTTGACTTATATGACATTGGGATATTATACTTGGGATTGCATGATAGTTAGTATTGCACATATACATGTCATATAGCACATCAGTACAGATTATGATAGTACTATACTTATGACCTAGGTATCGTCATGCATTTCGATTTCTAACTTTAGATGTACTTTTATTCACTGAGTTGGCAACTCATCCCCGTTGTGCCATAGTTTCTTACAGGTTTTACCGCTTGGATTATCAGCGGTTTGGGACACACATTCTTTTGGGGATTGATGGGTAAGTGAGTTATTATTGTATCATACTCACTCTTGATTATTCTTTTATTCTTGTATCTAGCAGAAACTCCATCAACTTAGAAATGATATACTGTGGACTTAGAATCGAGACTTAGAGTTTATGTGTGGTGATGTCGCACTCTTTAGAATCGACTTCTGATATAGATTGGTTGGCTGTTCCGTCTTCTAGACGTGAAAGCTGGCTTCTGTTGGAATGCCATTTTATTATTATGTTGTATCGGGGTTTTATAAAAATACAAAGGGGGTGATGTTAAGTTTCAAAACGTCATAAATGTTTTTATTTATATACTTATATAAATATAGATGTTATTTTAAATGGATTTTGTAGGTGATTAATTAAACCTCACCTCAACTATTTTCAAAAAGGATTAGAATCCGGGTTTTAGCTTACTTGAACCGCGTCGAAGTCTTTAGATGTCACGTGATTTAAGTGCCGGTCACGTGCCACATTTGGGTCGTGACAAAGTTGGTATCAGAGCGTTTGGTTTAACCTTTGTTCGAGTCCAGGTTGACTATATGGAGTCTGGGGATATATTTTGTCACCTGGGCTTGAGCTTATAGGACTTAGACTTGACTTTGGGGGTCTTATACCCGGACTTTCGTTATATAGGATGACCCTTGTTGATGGAGTAAGTACTAAGTAGAGTGACATACCGTATATATGTTCCGCAGCATATTTACGATATGATACCCCACCTAAGTTACCTTAGGATTTATATCTTGAGATCTTCCTTATATTCTTTCCATTGATCTATCTTCGTCAGTGCATGATTGAGTGTTTCGAGCACCATGTTATGAGGGCCGAGAGGGCTGCTGTTAGAGATGCGGTCAGAGCAGACTTGTCTGGGATAAGGACTGACCGGGGTGACTTTTCGATGATATGGATACACGTCGTTTATTCGTATTTGATCGAGTTCTAGTAGTAGAGCGAGTTTTCTCGGGATCCGCACGAGATGGCGGAGTTATTGCTAGAGATCAGTCGGACGTGAGACGTGATGTTTTTCCCTTTCTGAATATCATGGTGTTGTGTACTGTCTAGACAGCGGTACCAATCCTTGCTGAGATTGTAGAGAAGTTGCTTCCAAAGTTCGTAAAGTTAAAGAGTTGACGATGTTACAAGTGTTAATGGATCCATAGGATTCATAGTCATTCAGGTGTAGAATGGTTAGGAATTTTAATCCATTGTGGCGCTTCGATACGAGATCGGCGAAATTGATATACTTCTTTCAATGGAGTTTGTTAGACCAGATACAAGTAGTTCAAGAAGGAGATCGTGCAGTAAGTTTTACTCCAACAATTTGAGACGAGTCTTCGAAGATGAGATTAGCTCGATTCTTCTACAGAGTAGCAATGATGACGGACTCGTGTTTCCGAGTTTGAAAGATTCTGAGTGGGTCATAACTAAGTATGACTTGCAAATTCGCGTGACGATGCAGATACGCTCCTTAAGTGGTCGATATAGGGAATTTATAGGACAGGAGATTGGTATGAAGTTTCAGTGGACAGTTGCTCTACACAGTGGATATTGAAGATTTGATGATGCGTACGACTGCCCTTTCAGGAGGAAATCAAAAAGAAATGACTGTGGTTATCAAAGGAAAAGTGGATTCAGTAATAAATACTAGTTCCCGGTCGGCTGGATAAATGATTTTAGTAGAAGATTTGATTTTCCAGGGGCTTATAATAAATAAGATTGGACTAGGATTAATTGTTAGCACACAAGTTGAAGACAGAGATTTTCGCTATCAACATGTTATGTCATTACGGATTGGACTACTAGTCAAGAAGGTATGATAGGCTGTATCCACAATAATACGAATGGTGTTGTTTCTCCTCACCGGGCGATCGCGTAAATAAGCTATGATATTAGAGATCCACAAGAAGAACCTGACTTCAGAGACAGAGAACGTTAGAACGTGCAAATGGCGAGTTGTAATTCTTGCTATGCCAATTCCGGTGGTATAAACACCTTCCTACACTAAAGAGAATGAGCTTCGATGTCCTTTGAATTCGATTTATATTTTTATAGTCTAAAACATTCATTTTAAACTTTGGAGAAAGGACAACTCGACGTCCGTGATTTGATATATGTATTTTGAAGAATTGGGGATCAAATTATGTTTTGTGCACACCGGGTGCACTTGATGAGATTTCTATGTACAGTAATTTCACCTTGATTTATACTTTGTGCACACCAGGTGCACCTGTTAAGATTTTCATGCATGGTGACTGCACTCGATTGAAGTGTTATGTACACCGGATGCACTACACTGATTTTTCCGTGCACACCAGATGCACATGGTTAAGAATTTATATATATATATATATATATATATATATATATATATATATATATATATATCCTAGGTATGCTTGGTTTGATTTCATGCACACCAGTTGCGCGTTTTGATTTTGTGCACTCTGATGCACTTGATTTTAGTTTTGTGCACCTCGATGCACTTGAGATATAATAGTGCACCCTGATGCACTTGGTTTTGATTTGGTGCACCCCAATGCACTTGGTATTATTTTGTATACTTTTATTCCATGCACAGTAGATGTAGTGGATATCGTTTCGTGCACGCTTGTTGCACTTAGCGTTGTTTTGTTTTCATGTACACCGTAAAGTGCGGTTTGAGGCTTACATACAAAACCATTAAGGGTTGATTTTGTTTTAATGATTTGCATTGGATAGGATATGTGATAGATTTGATTTTCTATATTTTCGCTTGGTCGTGTGCATATATATTACACTGCGATCATAGCATTGATTTTGTGTACTTAGGATATACAACAGTTTTCGTATTTGGCAAAATTTTTGTCATAACTGGAGTAATTCTCATAGCAACCGCTAGAGTTACCGTTATGAAAGATTATATCTTTTGAGTTTTCACGCACACGGTTGAGTTATGATGCATTTTAGCTCATATGGGACTTTGGAGTCTGGTGATATCGAGCAAATTTCATGTTTTAAAATTGGACCCCGGGAAATTGTTTTGGAATGAGTTGATTTGATTGGGAAAAATGTTTTAAGAAAGTGGTTTAATTTAAATTCAGGGACCAAATTTCTTTAAGGGGGAGAGACTATAACGTTTTAGAAAATTTAGAATATTTAATTATAAAATTTTATTATAAAAATAATAAAATTGATAAGTTTACAAAAATTATATCGCCTATGAAATGAGATATCGGAATCATATCCGAAAAATGAAATTATTTTGATAATTATGAATAAGTGGGAGATATTATGAAAATGATATTTTAATTATTTTATCGTGACATCTTATTTGTCATTGAACTAATGATAATTAAGTGATAGATTTATCATTTATATCTTTTATGTTATATGAAATTGATTTATGTTGTGAAGGTTTTTTTAATTATTGTTATGATTTATCATGGTTGGCATATAACATTCTATGCAAACCATCACACAAAACACCTCATTTGACCCTTACTTATAACTTTATACCTCATTCTTCCTAGCTTTACACCCCATTCTTCCAATCTAACACCTTCTCCTTGCATGATTCATCCATGCTTCACCAAGTGCCACACCCTCCTCCCTCCATGCCACCTCCTCCTTTCTCTACAAAAAAAATCTCACTCCTTTCCTTATCTTATCTATGGTTCAGTTCATAAAATCTGAAGTTTAAGAAAAAAGTTGAGAGAAAGAAAACAATTAGAGCTTACAAAAGAAAACAAGAATGAGTGAGGAAGAGCTAAGTGCTAAGTATTCACTATCACCCTTTAGCTAGGACCTTGAGCTTAGACATCCTAAAGGAAGTTTTTCCAATGATCTTACTGTAGGAATAATCCTTGAACCCTGTGTGATTTTAGTTCTGAAACTGTTTTACATTTGAAATCGAATATCGTAATATCGTATTTTTACAAGCTTAGCCTCTGTTTGAATCTGCTCTAGTTTAATTGATAAATAGATTTATCAAATAGTAACAGGACCTTATAATTTAGACCTAGACTTACCCATACGAAAACGGACACATCCCCTTGGATTTTGGCCGGCGACCAACAGGGAAAATCCGATCTCGCCGGATTCCTTGAAGAGTTAGTTTGTGTGGTTTTCAGGGTAGGTCTGTGAGTATGAATTATTGTGTTTGGTATTGTTTAAATAGGTTAGTTTTTCAGTGGGTTAAATCTGTATGTTAATATCAGTTTAGGAATGAAACTATATATACAACACATAGCCTATTTAGTGTTTGTGATAATTTAAACACCGAAAGAGAATCTGGAACTAATAAGTATAGTTACTAGAAAAACTAGCAAGATCAAAAGTATAATGAGCAAACTATAAGACTACACTTAAAACTAGAGCCCAAACTCACCACAAAAATCCGGCGACCCACCTTCAAATTCCGGCGACGCCGGCCCCCCTTTAGAGTTTGGTGTTGGTCTCTTTCCTGTAACTTTGTTTTGGTATTTTATAAGTCTCTGTATTGTTTATTTTACCTAATTATTCATACTGAGAAATCTGGGAATGTTTTAAAATGGGTTTCTCAAAATTCAGATAATTATGATAAGAAGTTTTCGTATTTTGATATTCAGTTGAATCGTTAACGTTTATACGTTAACGACAGAATTATACGGTCGTTTTTGAGTTAAGTATGCTGTAGGTTCTAACCTACGGGTGTTTAACTTGTTGTTTTGATTTCCGATATGATATTTACATCTATACGATTTAAAAACGACTATAGGTACGATTTGAGGATTCCGAGACGGAGTGGGCGATGTAGCAGCATGGATTCAACGAGTTCTCTAGTTGGTGAGTAGATTTATATCTACTGGGGAAGTCGGGTGGATGGCGTATAACACCCCCGCAACCTTATAAATATTATTATGATTGCTAGTTAGTATAATAGTTATTCTAGACATTGATATAGTATCGTATCTTATATGTCCTTCATTGCATAAAGTTCATATCTAGTTTTAAGTGAGACATGTGCATAATGATTAGATCCGTACGACACGGATATGATTTGATGAGTTTGTACGAGGAATCATGCCGTACTTAAGATAATACAAGGATTTATGCGAATTGGAAATGATCAACTTTGTGTGCCGAATATGGCTAATTGATCTTTTGACTCGTAGAGTTAGATTATATTCTGTTTTAGGATGTAATACTTGTGTGAGCTATATTCTTTTAAAAACTATGATTCGTTGTCTTCTAAATAAAATACGCGGATGCTTAGTCAACTTATCGAGCGTTTCCGAGAAAGAAGAAGAGATTTGTATATGATATGTATTAACTTAGAGAAAGCAAACAACAAGATACCTAGAGAGGTATTATAGAGGACTATGATAAAGAAGGGAGTCCCAGTCAAGTATATTAATATAATCAATGACATGTACGATGGAGTAGTAGCAAATATCAGAACTTGCGGCGGCCTAACGAGTGATTTTCCGATTACAATTGGTTTGCATGAAGGATCTGCATTAAGTCCATTCATGTTTACCATTCTGATGGATGAGCTTATTAGAACAATCCAGGATGAGATACCTTGGTGTATGTTATTCGCTAATGAGATTGTTCTGGAAAATGAAACGAAAGCAGGGGTTAATGCCAAATTGGAGTTATGGAGTCAAATATTGGAATCTCGAGGGTTCATATTGAGCAGGTCCATGACATCATATGTGTAATGCAAATTTAGCAAATAGAGAAGTTGACGCCGCAGTGGTACAACACTAGATTTGCAAGAGATATCACCAAGCGATCAATTTAGTTATCTAGATTCCATCATCTAAAAAGACGAGGAGATCGATAGCGATATCAACCAAAACATTCAAGCTGGTTGGTTGAAATGGAGGAGTACAATAGGGATTTTGTGCAATCGTAACTTTTCGTTAAGGTTAAATGGAAAGTTTTATCGGAGCACTATTCGGCCTACCTTATTATATGGTACAAAATGCTGGGCTCCTAAGAATCATCATTTATAAAAGATGCACGTAACGGAGATGCGCATACTTCGTTGGATATGTGGTAACACTAGAAAAAATAAAATGCGAAATGAGGATATTCGTGCAAAAGTTAGTATAGCACATGTGGAGGAGAAAATGCGGGAAAACCGGTTAAGATTGTTTGGTAATGTGCTACACAGACCTATGGAAGCACCGGTTCGACGAATGGATACTTTCAATATAGGCAATGTCAAAAGGGCAATAAGAAGATCGAAGAAAATGTGGCTGAAGATGATACGAAAAGATTGGTTGCCAAAAGCCTCAATGAAACTATATTGTTCGATAGGAATGAGTGGAGGCGGAGGATACATGTGCTGGACTTGGCATGATTCTCAAACTGGTTCATGTAGCCTACCTCATATGCTTGGGATAAGAGACTCGGTTGTTGTTGTTGTATTACTTCATATTGGAATTAGTTTTTCTATTTGACAATTAGACATAACCAACAAGATTAGTTAATCTTAACTAATCATATTTAATAAAATACCAAGTAAAATAAATTCAATAATTATACAAAATGATTAGCATTGTTTGTCAAAAAAGAAAAAGGAAAAAAAAACATCATTCCCGTTTTTCTTGGATGCGATCTCTCTAGTAATCGAACTAGTGACCACTCATTTTGAAAAGAGAAGTTATAGCATATGAGCTATACCTAATTTATATGTCCTTCCTTTGCATAATATTATACTTAATTATGATGCAACTAAATTAATAGTTCACACAATATGTGATTCAAAACATCTTCTCAATCTTTGAATTATCTCAAATAAAAACAATGAAAAAGAAAAAGAGTCTTTGAGGGAAAAAGAGAAAGTGGGTATAATTATGATATTTTCAAGTTTCAGCTACAAAAGTAACAAATTTAGATTAGAGTGTGTAAATTTATGCGCAAGGAAAATGATCCAAGAAATCAATTTTAGCAAGGATTTGTAGCATGTATATTGATATTTATGATTTCCAATGCTGTCGAAAATAATCAGCAGCATTGAACAAGATCAATAAACGAAATAACCTATTCATGCTATTCATTTTGTTTAATATATTAAATCATTAGATTATGATTACACATAATGAGTATCATACAAAATTGTATAAGATGTTTACGGTAAAATAAATAGTTCTTTCAATCCGGTGCATGTGCCGGGCACATGCTAGTTTCTCAATAAGGGGTTAATCCATTTTGAGATAATTTCGTCACTTACAAAATTAGTGAAATTTCACTAAACCCTCCTGTTTTTCAAAATGCTACGAAATGTCCCTCTTGTATTATTATAACTCGTGCAACATTCAAAATTTATTTTTCCTTTTACAAACTTTTTCTTCCATTTCACTTTACTTTTCTTCACCTCCTTCGTCTATTTCTCTCTTTTATTCCATATTGTACATTCTCATCTTTCTCATCTTATTTTTCTTCATTGTTTGATATTTTCTATTTTTCATCCAATTGGTGTTTATCATTCAATCCATTACAGAAATTAATTCTCCTCAAAAATTGATATCTTAATATTTTTAACATATTTGAAAACCAAATTTATTGGAAATAAAGGAAACTAAAGAGAAGTAAAGAGATTCAAATGATTAAAAAAATTCTTCCTCAAGAAAAGTCTAGTTTTGAAAATTTAAACCAACTTTGGGTGTCATCTTGTAGCATTTGATACGTTGAGAGTTTACATGCTATATAACATCAAAAAATCAAAGAAGGTATCTTGTATTATTTTGTAGTATATGGGGGTTCTGTGATACCCCTCAAAGCTAATGGGCGATTAGTGAAATTTAGCCTTTTTCCTTTCTTAAATTTTTATTTCAGTTCGCATTACAAACACAAATGATGGCATAGACAACAACAAGAGCAGTCACGATAAAGATGGCACAAATGGAGATGGTGGCGAAGACAGCGAGGATGAAGGAGGCGATAATAATGACGGCACAAAGAAGAATTAATGAAGTTTTTTTTTTCCGAAACTTGTACTTGAGTAGAATTTGAATCAGAATATCATATTGGATACTCTATCTGTTGCGATTAAGAAAAATTAAAACTACATGAACCAAAAGAAAATGATTATCATAATTTGGGGTGAGCTGAACTTGGGCGAGCTAGTATCAGCTCGAGTTCGGCTCATCTATTTTTACCTAGGTTCGAGTTCGTTTCAAGCTGCCTGACTCAAGTTCGTTTCGGGCACTGTACTCGGCTCAAGTTTGGCTCGTTAACGGCTCAATTACAAACGACACATAAACAAACGCTAGTTTAACTCGAGCTCGTTTGTAAAACAATATTACCATAATATATCGATACAAAGGAAAGATGAAACATTTTGTCTATTGATTATTAGTTTGAGTATTAGGTATTAGGTTACAGAATACATGCCTATTTGGATTGACCATTTCTCTGTACTAAATGATTAGGTATTAGGTTACGGAAAACATGCCTATTTGGATTGACCATTTCTCTGTACTAAATGAGCCTAGCTCGAGCTCTAAACGAATGAGTTAAGACTGGCTCGAGTTCGGCTCGCTACCTGAAGGGACCCAATTTTTTTATTTAGCTCAAGTTTAAATTATTCAAGGGCGAACCGAACTTGAACGAGCTCATAGCGAGCCAAATCTGAGCCAAACTTAACCCGGCATGGTTCTGATTATCACCATAAGCACAATGCCAAACATAAAAAAGGGTTAATAAATAATCTATCATTTTTTTTGATTTCTCCAAACCAAATGTCCCTTTGAGTGCCATGCTGTCACATGCCATGTCTCCAGATTTCCTTGCCAATTAAGGCCATCAATACAAAGGCAAAAAGGAATTGAGAGCTCACTCGTGGGAGAGAGACATGGAGAAAGGGCTCCCATTAAAATTTGAACAAACGGAAATCTTATTTACCGAAAGCTCTCAACAGATTTGAACCAATTTAATAAATCTTTGATTACCTTTGAAATTATCAAAAAATAATATGATTTGACGGTCAATGTTGGTCAATTTTACCGTTCATGCCAAGTGGTCATTTCACCATTTTCATAATATAATAAAGTAATTATAAATTAATTTTTGAATAATGTTAATGATTATTAAATATTAATTAAATAATCAATATATTATTTTTAGAGGAAGCCGAAGGAGGAGCCGTGCAAGCTAGGAGATCGGCAGTATCTTTGATAGTAGAGACTTGATTGGGGACCAGTGACCTCAACATGCAGCAGTGGTAACCAGACAATATCTTAATTTATAGTAATCAGAAACAAACAACAGAAATCTATGTCCACACACATGAAATAACATGTGCTGATTAATTTATCACTTACATAAATTATTTAGCTTTAGATCACCAATGGTGAATTTTGATCTTCCTCTCTAAATCCCTGTCGGTACAACAAAACCCCTCTCTCAGCCAAAGCGAATATATTATTGTACGATCTTGGTCACACATCAACAATCAAAATACCACAAATTCATGACCTCCCTGTTTACCCACTCCTCATCAGTTATGGACCCAGGAATTTTGATTGATGGGGACACAAAAAACTTTGTAATTCCATTGAAAATTCCAACAAAATATTATACAAAATATTTTTATAAATTGAAACAAAAAAGTATATCTAAAAAATTAGATTATATAAATTAAACTCAATTTGTAATGATAAGATTTCCGATGTTTTATGTCTTGATGGAGCAATAAGATATATATGAAGTTTTGATTGGAGCACTCGAGATCCAGTTTAAGTATGAAAATGGAAGTGTTGAAACATTGGTGCATTGCCCTTGCGATTTGGGTTTTCTTTTTTCTTTTTTCGGGAAAGAAAAGGTTTATAGAAATTGATTTTGAAAGTCCTAGATGGCTTATGATCGGAAACGGAGGAAGGCCAGAGAGGGTGGGTAGTGAAATTGTTGGAGATGTAAATAAAGTTTTTCTAAATTAATATAAAGAAGAAGGACGAGGTTGTTAAATTTTTAGGGACCTAACTAAAGTTTTACTAAATTAATATAAAGCACAAGGATATGTGAGTGAGAGAGAGATATTAGGGATTTGATTACAAATTTTCCTTCAATTTATATAAAGATTTCATAGCTATCCCTGGGCCTTGGCCAATGAAGCGAATATCGCGAGGCCCCTCGCTTCGTCTCGTCAAAATGCCAAAAGATTCGCATCGTGGTGACATGGACAAGTCAGGCGAATTGACTTGCCTCGTCGCGACGGGACAGACGAAGCGAGCACGGTTCTCAAATCCGTGATGTTGCCTCGTCAGAGTTTGCCTCGTCCAACTCGTCGAATCGTCTTGCCTCGTTGGAATCATCATAACTCGCCACGAATCGCTGATCCGCTTTGTCACACTTCGTTTCGTTGAACGATTCGCTTCGGAGTCGGCGTCCAACAGATAGCAACAGCTAGGAACTTGACATGTCTCCTTGCCACGTGAAAACCCCATCAAACGGCTAGAAACGGGCAGATCAAGACGAGGTGAGGTGAATCACGAGGCGATCGCCTCGCCTCGCCTCGCCTCGTGACGACTATAAACGGACAAATTTTTCAAAAATTCCAAAAAACCTATAATTACCCCCAAACCCCCATTTCTTCTCATTCCAAATTCATTTCTATTCCAAATTATAAAAAAAATACTCTGTAACTTCCAAATTTTCAAGAATAGAAACTCCGATCCGATCCTCACAGTCCGATTCTGAATTTTCGAAACTCCGAGCCTCCGACCGACTCATTCTTCTTTCTTTGTTATTTCTTATTTTTAATTTATTATTTCTATTTAAATACTCTCTTTTTTTAATTAGTTAAAACATTGATATAGAGGGTCCCGAGATGCACCAAACCCAAATTTTTCATCTTGAAAGAGCCGAAATAGAACCACAAGCAGAAAGATCCATCCATACATCTAAAGAAGCTAAAAAATGTGCGACTACTAGTAATATTTAGGATCACTATAAAGTTGGATTTAGAGAAGGTATTAAATACGCCGTTTGCAAATATTGTGGCAATGCTTATTAACACAAGGATAATGCTGGCACCGGTAGTTTGCATAAACATGCAAAAAAAACATTTAGAAGTCCCGGCCGGTTCCTCCACCACACAAACACAAATTGGTTTCGCCGGTCAAGATCTTTTCCTATATAATCACGATTTAAATGTTTCAGAAATGACAAGATATATTATGGCAGATGAATATGTTCTCGGATTCGGAGAAACCTCAGCTTTTAAGCGGTACGTTTAAACGACGTTACAACCAACATTCAAAAGGATTCCAAGGACTATACTTAAAAGTCATTGTTTTAGGCTCTACAACGACGTTAAACAGGTATTAATTGCTACTCTTACTTCTTTAGATACCAATATTTCAATAACTTTTGATATTTGGACTGATAGAAAGGATCTATCCTGAATTTGTGTCACTACACATTGGATAGATTCCGACTGGTATTTGCAAAAAAAATTACCGCTTTTAGACAATTTCCATAACCGCATAGCGCTTTTCATATAATTACTGAAATTAGACCTATTTTTGTAGAATATCATTGTGTAATAAATTTTTTTCTATATCTTTCGATAATACTAGAAACAATAATTCTGCTATTTCTGAACTTATTAGGCTTAGCAAACCAATTTGTAGCGGTCGTTTTTTTCGTATTCGCTGTGAATGCCATATATTTAATCTGGCTGTACATGATGCATATACCGTATATAGTGCAAACATTCAAATGGTTAAAAATGCATACAAGTTTATTAAAAGTTCAGCAAAAAGAAAATATGAATATAAAGCTAGATACCTGGCTGCAGGAGTAAGGCTGTATTTTAGGAAAGATGTGGCCACTAGTAGGTATAGTACACATGATAAACTTCGTACTGCATCAAAAACCACCGGAATTATTAGTTACATGCGAAATAAAATTATGCCTATAGAAAACCACTCAACAGAGAATTATTGGGCGGCTGCAGATCTTTTTCAAAAATTTCTTATGACTTTTAAAATATCAACCAAACGATTTTCCGCTACTTATACCCCCACTTCTCATATTCTTGTCTCTGTATTGTATAACATGGCACAATGTTTTGCTAGTCACATCGAAAATCATTTACTTCACCAAGTTATACTTGCTATGCTGGCTAAGATTTCTAAATATTTCGCTGAAATTCCATTTACTTTTTGTTTGTGTTCGATAATGTTGGGTTTCGGTGCTCGCGCAGCGGAACCCGCGGCCGAGACGGAAGCGAAAACAAAAATTTACATGAGAAATGGTCCAATAATCAAAACTAGCTAACTAAGAGTGGAAGAGTTGAGAAACCACAATCTTTGTCGCGTGTCTATCCAATTGTAGAAGACTCTCTGTCACAACCCGGAATTGTCACGTGACCTGCACTTGAATCACGTGAAATCTATACGATCCTACTGTAATCCAAATACGCCGAAAGCCCAGAAATCTAAACCTTTTTAGAAAAATAATGGATGTGAAGTTTTGAAATAAAAGTTTAATTAATTCAAATTCCCCTTTTAAAAATATAAGTAATATTATATGAAAATATAAGTGAGATGTATACTATAGTAGAAAACATTTTCGTCATTAGAAATTTGGGCAGCACCTCGTAAATTTTGATCCAAAACCAATACATAGCAATAATAATAGGCATCCCCAAGCGGGAGCTAACTCTTCGCCAATTGGCGGAATCACAACCACACAATAAATATATACGACTCCCCACGTTACTACAATAAAGGGTTGCCCTTACGGGTTTATCCGTAGGAGCAAAACAACGCTCCTGCGGATATATTCATAGGGGCTCGAAAATTCTCCGTAGGTACAATAGCCGCAGGGGAAAGTCTTCGTCCTGAACATGCCTCTATGGAGTAAAAATTGCCCCTACGGTTTAATGCGTAGGGGACTATGTACCTACGGTGTATTCCGTAGGGACAAAATATTTATTTAATTTAGTGGTTTATAAAATAAAATATTTGCCTCTCCGGTGCTATCCGTAGGAGCAACTTTCAGCCCCTACGGAGTTAGCCGTAGGTCCAGATATAAGCCCTTACGGATATATCCGTAGGGGCAAGTGTAACGCCTGTTACTGAGTCTATAGGGGCAAAATGTCAGCTATCATGATATTTTGGCCCTACGGATAAATATGTAGGGGCAAAACTGTGGACCTACGGATTAATCCGTAGGTGTAACAGATGGCCCTACGGATTAATTCGTAGGGACATAATGTCAGTTTTTTTTTAAAAAGGGCTTCCTGTTTTTAACCTTCCCTGTGCACAATAATATATATATCATATAACCAAATACAGAAATATTCATAATCAACATCTTACGCTTAATATATAAAAGAAATATACAAACAGAATACGATATCAGGATAAATCATCATGAACAAGCAAACAACCACCAACAATTATCATCCAAAATTTAAACAATATGTATCAGATAAGTATATACATTCTCAAAAATATAAATAAAGCTACCCTATCTCGGTCCAGCTCCTCCACCTCTGATAATCGACTGTTCCCTTATAAAAAAATAAATAATAAATAAGAAGGCGGTAGGAAAAACTCCTCAAATGGAGCATCACGTGCCCACACGTGATAGGCATTGCGCTTAACGAAATAAGGCTGAAACTGAGCCTCACACGCAGGCACGTGGCCATCTATATACAAAGTGTATAGGTGCCTTTCTAAAATAAACAATTGTCCAGAAAAGCTCACGTGTCAGCACGTGATGCTCTTTGTTGGGCTTAACTTTGTGGGGTCACATGCTACACGTGAGGGTTCCTGTGCATCCTGAGCTGATAGAATTAAATTCTAGATAAAAGGGAGCAAAACCCTATTTGGAAAATATTCCCCTAGATCTTTCTAAAACAAGAAAAATTGCACTCTGTAAAACAGAGCACCGTTGAATTAAAAATCCAATGGTAATTAAAAATCACCAATCCACAGAGAAAATTCTGTACGGGGAAATATTTTCCTAATCTTGTTAAAAACAAAAGAAAGATTTTCTGTAAAACAGAAGTCCTTGGATTAAAAATCCAACGGAGATCTAAAACATCATTTTGGTTGATTATAAAATCAATCAAAATCTCTCAATGAGAGATTTTCTGAACTAATTGATTCATTTCTTTCTCCTATAAATAGGAGCAAAGAGAAGAAGAAAAGGAGGGAGACATACAGATAGAAAAAACCCTTGATAAGTTTAAAAAGAAAAGATAATTTAATTCTCTAGAGAGAAGAAGATATCCTCAAAGAAAAGAAGAAAGCCTAGTTAAAAAGGAACAAAACACAGAGAACATCTTACTTCTTCTTTGCCTCCACAAGAGTTTAACTCTTCTAAAAGAACTTAGTTCTTCTTCTAGTTGAGATCTGCAGAAGTAGATCTCCCCACAAGTTGAGAATTTAATTCTCATCGAGGAGGTTCTGTTATGTAGATTCAAATTTAGGGGAAAGAACTAAGTTCAAAGAATTTAATTCTTACAAGAAGATATAGGAATCTAATTCCTCTAATAAAACTAGGCTTTAACCCTATATAAAAATTTAATTCTTATAAAACAATGGGCTTGAAAGTCTCAAATCTCAAAATCTCCATGCACGTAAAAAGATTAGCACCCAATATGATAATGGCCGATCACGTACTCCCACGTAAGCACCCTTGATGAATGAAAGAGAACAAACTGAGATCAGGTCACGTGTCCCTACATGATCCCTTAAAAGTTCTTAGCACTTCCAAAAGAAAAAGGGTATAAACCCAAAGACAATTACCATTTTTGGAGCGCCTCACATGATCCCACGTGACCCCCTGAAAGTGCTTAGCACTTCCAAAAGAAAAAGGGAATAAAACCAAGATAGTTCCCATTTTTGGGGCGCCTCATGTGATCCCACGTGACCTCCAGTAGGGCTTAGTATTTATAAAAGGAACAAGGGAATAAAGCCAAAGAAGCAACGCCAACTTTCAAGCGCCTCACGTGCCACACGTTAGCGCCCCAAACTTCAGTGTTTAACACTACTTTAAGGCCGCACATGGGAGCACATGAGCTCTGAGCATATGCTAGTGTTTAACACTATGAGAGGCCAATATTAGCCAACCTTAGACCATATCTCCCGTAGCCAATCAATTGAGCCCTTCATGCTTAGGATCCCCCAAACCGATCTCAGTCCCAAAGATAGCTAATAAGCTCCAAACGGATGACATCTAAAATGATGTTTATCCCATCCCCCCTTAGTCTGGACATTGGTTCAAGGGTACATCTCTCCACACCTCTGATACATGTCATTGTAATTCTTCAACGTCTTCGGGGAGGTGGCGGGTCCCAACAACCAACAACTCTTTGGTGCATTTCCAAACCCATGGATACACCCCAATGGACCGCAACGTCCTTAAACTACCGTGGACCGCAACGTCCTTAAACTAAACCCTCACCTCAAAATGGTGATATATGGACCGTAACGTCCCTAAACTAATAACGGACCGCAACGTCCTTAAACTAAAATAATATAGCCCAAATGCTCTTTCGTTGGATCTAAATGATCCTAAAACCTTGTTAAGTAGTTCTTAGTCTAAAATTAGACTAACGTATCCTTAACAAACATTTAAGTCGATCTTAATCTCAAAACGAGATTAACGATCCTTAAATCAAACCAAACCCAAATCTAAGAAAATACGGATTTTGACTAATCCACGCCCTACGGGCGACAACATAAATTAGTCTCCGTATACAATCCACGAGCAACCAAAAATTAAAAAAACACACACGACACGAAGTGACCTTCTGGAGCAGGAGAAAGTGGTTATCGCGATGCGGTAACATAATTAACTGCATGGGCTTATGCCTGCAGAGAAGAGTGTCCCCACAATCAAAAAACCCTCACAACGAGGGGGAATCTGACGAAGTCTGCTAGAACGGCCGCATCCGTCCAGACCTCCGATGTACGGTGCCATAAATAAACTTGGCATCTTCAGAGAGGTGGACGGATAAATCCAAATAGCATTTGCCCCTAAATTCAGGCAAGACGTTTGTCTTCCCCTGTTTTCGGTGGTGAACAGATTCAGGCACGCCCGGTGGGACCTTTTCCTCTTTCCACTCTACACTTCGTGTGTCGTGTTCGCGAACGAATCGCGGTTTAATATTGTTTCCCATAGATTCGAGGTACTAAGATTTGGTATCTTTCTCCCGTGTAGAGAAAAGAAGATCAACGGCTTCCAGCTGCACCAACTGCAACAACAACTCTCGCTCCGCCGCGTCTGGAGGGTTAACGGGCCCCAAGTGGCCTCTATCATTGCAATGCCGGTGGAACAGGTGACACAGGCCACCACTGGATTGTTCTTCGGGACCATCCTCCCGCCAATGAGCTTCAATGCTCCAGTGCCTTCATAGGAAGTTCCAAAGAATTCGGTCTTCGATCGGCTTGCAACTACCGCGGCCCCTCTCAACGGGTCGTCCAAGTCTTCTGCCTCAGTCTTCGACAGGCTGAGCCTAAGCTCAAATGGGCCCGCGAAAAGGCTCGCAATGCCGGAGAAGGTATCCCAACTTCTGCTGCAGGTGAAGTCGTCCAAACTACTTCCCCTACTCGAAAGTCCGCCTTCGACAGGTTGACCATTCCTTCCCAGCGGGTGTCAGTCTTTGACAGGCTGGCGCCAACAACAGCCTATCCTCAAAGCAGGGGGCATGACGAAGCTACTCCGACGATAGAGGTGATCCCAGCTACACGACATGCTCGACGTTGTCACTGGCGCCGAGTGAGGAAAGCTGGGGGCAGTTCCCCTTCTGGACTTACCCCACCAGCTCTAATGGTGGACGTTGATACTGATGTTCCAATTAGGAACAGCTTTGAGCTGTTCTAGAGGATGCGCAAGAACTCTCCAATTTCCGTACTAAAAAGGTCTCCTCCACCCGCTGAAAATGTTAGTAAAGCGAAGCCGGAGCAGCCCCCTCAGCGGTTGTCCTCCAAAATCCACAGGGTCTGGCAAAGTGTCCAAGACTTTGTGATCGACAAAGACTACTCCCGCCGACAGAAGAAAACAATGGCTCAGTAAGGGGAAGACCATCATGCCGTCATGCCACGGAAAGTATCGTCTGCATGGGTGCTCGCCGCAACGGCTCCCTCAACTTCGGCATCCCGCAAAAAGAGAAGGCCAGAAATTCAACCACCACCGGCGACAAATTCTGAGCATGATGGAACCAAACGCCCCAAGTCTGGGGGCATGGTTTTAGGGATTCCTTAGCACCTCTACTAGCATTTGCAAGCAACACACATGCTACAATAAATTTTTTAGGGTGCTAAGTAATCTATAACCTAAGATCAAACTAGAAGTTTAGGGTAACACATATAAAAACAAGTGTTTAACACTAAGTGAAAGTGAATACAACCTTTGTAGACCTCCTTGCTAGACTCCTTGGAACGGTTTGAGTTTGCACTGGCTTGATTGAGATCTTCCAAGTCAACGAAGATCGACCCGGGGCCTTTTTTCTCAAGCTCCAAGCTCCTCTTGATCTGATGAAGATGAGGTAAACACTCTAATCTAGTGGGCAATACTAAAGTAGAATGATGATATGGGTTTTGATCTCACTTAAAAACCTTTTCTTTTTGTCTATTTCACTCACTTGAGAAAAGGTAGTGAGCTTTGAGGAAGAAGAAGGAGGAGAATGGAAATGCTAGAACTCTTTTTTCTTTTTTGATAAAGATAAAGGAAAAATGAGAAGAGATAATATATATGAGAGTCTCTCTCTCATCTAACCATGGTAAACAAATATCTAGATATTTTATCATTGAGTTAAAACCCAAATGTAAATTAATCCATGGTTAATTAGTAGGTGAAGTGTGGTCAAGTCTAAACAAATATCAACCATGAATTAATCTAATTTCTTTTTCTCAAATAATAAAATACATAGATATTTTATACCATGTGAGTCTTGTATTTCCATCTCCACTATATCAACAACTATGATAAGTATGTATGCATGTATGTGTGCATACACATCAACATGTGCACATACACTCATTCATGCATCCATGCATATAGAAAAGGTTTTAAATGAAAAATCTAATGGTCATTATTAAACCAACACTTGATTTAATAACCCGGTTATATCAAATACGACCCGACCAATAGAAAATGCCAGACTACAATGCGGTATCATATACACACATTTAATCAAGCACCCGCGCATATCCCCATATGCACCCCACATCGTTTCGCCTAAGCTAGGTAACCCCATTGTGGGACTCTAAGACTCGTTAATACGCTAGCAGTGGGCAATGATCATATCACATACCCATAAACCGTCAGCGGCACCAGCAGTGCATAACGGCTCCCAGGTATTGAGCGATCAGAAGAAAAACAAGCGAACCTACAAAAACTCCTGTCGAGCCAACCGGTAACACTTACCGTACAGTCCGGTCTCTTCGTCAAATATGTTGCATATCGAGTCTAGGGATGGCAACACCGACCCCAATAACTCAATAAGTCATGCCGATGAATGGTCTATAACAGATCGAGAAACTACTGATAACACTTATCAGTAAATCTCAACAGCCCTGGCCAGGGACTTACTGATATAGCCAACCGCGCACAGCGCAACATCAACCCCCAATACCGGGAAGGACGAAACCCCTCCTATCGCTCATTGCCTCCACATGCCTCGGGACTGTACCCAAAATCCACTTGTTTGCATGACTCAGTAGAGCCGTGGTAGGGTGGAAATCAAAGCACAGTGGGAGAACACATGAGACTCTATGACAATCTCGGGTCTACAGACTAACCTGTGCCAATGTCACCTGAGAACTGCTATCCGATGATAGATATAATACCATATAGGAGTTCTCGGTGAGTCCGTCCAGTGTACCCAGTTTCCACTGAGCACCTGCATACGATCTCGATGTCAAACATCAATGGATATGGGAACATCCATCGCCTATCATATGGGTCTAGTGTCGTATACGGTAGTCTACTCTGGAATGTCGATGCCCCGTTTCGATATACCCACGACTAGGAACATTTCAGGATATGCTTATAAACTACACATGTCCTACTAGTATGATCTGAATCATAATCACAGTAGTCAAGCAAACATCCTTAGGGCCTTATCAACACGTATAAATGAATAAAAGCATGATCAAGTGAACATGTCAGATAAAGAGTAACCAGATAGCATACTATCATCTCGAGCAAGAATGTCCTCTGTACACACACACACACACACATGTATAAATACATCCACTATCATATAATGGCCACTAAGGCATACATATATCCAACAATCTCCCACTTGCACTAAGGCCAGTTATTGGCGTATCTCATACCCAACATCTCAAAAAGTCTCTCATGCTGCGGCCAAGGGAGGGCCTTGGTGAGTGGATCCGCGGTGTTATTTTTTTGTGTCTACTCTCCTAATCTCGATCTCGCGGCGATCAACTATCTCCCGGATCAGATGAAAATGCCTCACGATGTGTCTGGACCGCTGATGAGACCTGGGCTTCTTGGCTAACGCCATAGCCCCATTATTATCACAATACAATGGTATTGGATCAATAATGGTTGGAACTACCCCTAGCTCCGAGACGAACTTCTCCATCCATACAGGTTCCTTAGTGGCATCATTTGCAGCAATGTACCCAGCTTCCATCGTAGAGTCTGCAACGGTATCTTATTTGGAACTCTTCCAACTCACCCCCCCCGTTGAGGGTAAATACAAACCCAGAGATAGATTTGCTGTCGTCCTTATCACTCTGGAAGCTCGAATTGGTAAAAGCCTCCATTTGGAGATCTCCGTTACCATACACCAAGAACAATTCTTTAGTCCTTCGCAAATACTTAAGAATGTTCTTCACAGCTGCCCAATGATTCTCCCCTTGGTTGGACTGATACCTGCTTACTACACCAAGTGCATAAGCTACATCAGGGCGTGTACATAACATCACATACATTATAGATCCTACGGCTGAAGCATAGGGTATAATTCTCATGCGAGCTCTTGTTCATATCATAATTTTGTATTATTTTATTCCCCATTCTTATTCAGTTTACAAATAAACAGGTGCTTTTGACCTCATGTCTGCTACATAGTTACAGGTTACAGGTTCTCGGAACAAAAACAGTGAAAAAGATAAAAGACAATGCAAAAGTGAGACTACGACCAACAAATAGAAGGAATCTTGATCAAGCCTATAGTTGGAAAAGAAACGAAGATTAGTTCACAAAGAACAAGGCAGCGCAAGGTTCAAGACTTCGACACGAAGCAATGGTAAAAGTCCACTACAATTATTCACTGTGGAGATCTGGAAGGGAACGAGAAGACATCCTAAAGAACCAACTGAAGAAACAGGAAGTAAAAGTCAACCAGAAGTAGTGCAGCAAAATTGAGCCTAAACCATCACTGTTTGGCCGCGGAACCGCGGCCAAACCTGGCCTATGGCTGCGGTTTCGCGATCGTGTATTGCGCGTATCGATGGAAATTTTCCATATCTGCTGGCGGTGCGTTGACTAGTCTACGTAGGGTTATTTTTGCAATAGCAGACATGTGGCGATTGTAAACCTAGGGTTTTCTATGTCCTATAAATAGAAACCCAAATACTTGTATTAGAGAATGCCTCTTCTTGTGCCTCATTGTAAATCTCAAATTCAGATCTGTAAATTTCTGTAAAGAATGAAGAGTGCATCAATAAATTAGGAGTAAGTTTTCTTTTCATCGCCCTAGTTAATTTTATTTCATTGCCCTAGTATAATTTCTTATCTTCCCTAGTTAGATCTTTAATTCCTTGCCCTAGGTAGATAGTTTAGATATGTTATTCAATTCCCTAATGAGCGAGTAGTCTCCTCACTTGTTAGGGTTAGCTTTGGGGAAGGCTTGAGAGATGAAGATCTCTCACCCCTTTCTTGCCCATCACACTTTTTTATAGGACTCCATGCATACATGCACACACCGTTCCCTCTGACACCCTATCCCACGAGGTAGCGGTGATACCATAGTATAAAGGTCCGGTTGAGCGTGTTTTCCATGGAGGTTAGGGTAAGGATTAAGAAAGGAAGGACAAGAACCTAGAGGAAGAAACACCGTTTCTTCCCAATGGTACTAATCCCCTTTATTAATAATTACCATAACTCCTAAAGAGATCTTAATTTCGGTATAGAAAGCGGTGAGGAAATCTTTGCATTTCCAAACTCAACCTAAACCTAACCCTAGCAAGATTTAGATCTAGATAAACTTAGTTTTTAGATTTAATCAATCCGACAACAATCGCAATTAACTCGTAAGAACAATTAGAAAATTCACAAAATCCTTGTGGACCGACCCGTACTCACCGGCTAGCTACCAAACGACGCCGTTCTTGATTGCGGTTAAATAATTCTTTGATCTAAAAATCTCTTTCAATCAGCTCTCTCTTTATCGGTCTTTGGGCAAAAGTCCTTGGAGAGAATGACTCCATGACAAGCGGGTAAGGCACCCCGCTTGGAGTCTTCCATACTAAACCTCTTTAGGATAATGTTGATGTACCTGGTTTGGGATAATCCCAATAACCCTTTGGATCTATCCCTATAGATCCGAATGCCCAATATGTACGTGGCATCACCCAGGTTCTTCATGGAGAACCTTTGTGATAAGAATGATTTGACCGACTGCAGCATAGGAATGTCATTTCCAATCAGAAGAATGTCATCCACGTACAATATGAGGAATGTGACAGCTCTCCCTACAGCCTTCTTATAAACACAAGGTTCATATGGATTTTTGATGAAATCAAACTCTTTGATAACATCATCAAAACAGATGTTCCAACTACATGATGACCGCTTTAATCCATAAATGGATTTAAGCAATCTACATGCTTTTCCGCTGCTCCCACTATCAACGAAGCCCTCTGGCTGATCCATATAAACGCATTCTTCTAAATCACCATTTAGAAATGCAGTTTTAACGTCCATCTGCCATATTTCATAGTCATAGTGAGAAGAAATAGCAAGTAGGATCCTAATAGATTTAACCATGGCTACGGGAGAAAAAGTTTCGTCATAGTCCAGACCCGGTCTTTGACGAAAACCCTTTGCCACAAGTCTTTCCTTATAGGTCTCCACCTGCCCATCTACACCAATCTTTCTTTTAAAGATCCATTTGCACCCTACGGGTTTTACCCCAGAGGGTACAACGTCCAAAGTCCATACTTTTTTGGTGACATATACTCCATTTCAGATCTCATAGCATCCAGCCACTTCATAGAGTCTCCATTCGTGATAGCTTGCTGAAAACTGGTAGGATCATCATCCTCCATGATGCAATCTTCTCTATCATCATCAATGAGAAAACCGTAGTATCTCTCCGGTGGGCAAGAAGTCATACCAGATCTACGGAGTGGCCGAGGTTTATTAGTTTCTGTTGCAACAGTTGGTTCAACCAAGTTGTCATTTGTAACTTGTGTCTCTAGAACTTCTTCTAGATCTACCACATTGCCATCCGTATCATTTGTAAAAAATTCTTTTTCTGAAAATGTGGCATACTGAGAAACAAACACCTTTTGTTCCTCCTTGTGGTAGAATAGATATCCATAGGAATTCTTTGGATACCCCACAAAATTACACATGACCGACCGTGTCTCGAGCTTGTCCGGATTTTGGTTTTTAACATAGGCCGGACAACCCCAAATCTTAACTCGTTTAAGAGATGGTCTCTTCCCATGCCATATCTCATATGGCGTGGTAGACACAGTTTTGGTTGGAACCCTGTTCAATAAAAACGCTGCAGTCTCCAATGCATGCCCCCAAAATGAGACAGGTAACTCAGCATCACTCATCATGGAACGAACTATATCTAATAGGGTCCGATTCCGACGTTCTGACACACCGTTGTGCTGTGGTGTGTAAAGAGGAGTGAGCTGAGAGAGAATCTCATTCTCTTTTAGAAATTCTGCAAACTCTGTACTGAGATATTCCCCACCTCGATCTAATCGAAGCATCTTGATACTCAATCCGGTTTGTTTTTCTACTTCAAGTTTGTACTCAGTGAATTTCTCGAAAGCTTCAGACTTATGCTTTAGTAAAAACACATGACCGAACCTTGAGAAATCATCAGTAAAGGTTATGAAGTAAGAGAAACTGCCTCTAGCTTGTGTAGATATTGGCCCGCATACATCACTATGTATGAGGGCTAAGAGTTGAGTAGCTCTTTCTCCGTGTCCTGTAAACGGAGATTTGGTCATTTTACCCTTGATAAAAGACTGGCAAGTCGCATAAGATTTATAGTTAAAAGGGTTTAAATATCCATCTTTATGTAGCATGTTTAGCCTTGTTTCGTTAATATGACCAAGTCTACTGTGCCAAAGAAAAGCTTCATTTATTTCTGAAAGTTTTCTATTATTAGTGTGTTGTATGCTGAAAACTGTGTGTTGATTTAAGACGTATATCCCGTTATTAAGTGTACCATACCCAACCAACATTTGATTCAGGTTAATGTTCATAACATTATTCTGCAACACAAAATTATATCCTTCATTGTCTAACAAAGAAAACGGATACAATATTACAAAGAATACTAGTTACATAATAACATAGGTTCAAAACCAATATACACCCTGACGGCAACCCCTGGTGATACTCTCCCACTGAAACCGCATGTATATTGGAACCATTTCCTGAAGGGTCCTGGCAGCGCCCCGGCCGTCAAACCGCGGAATGAAAATTTTCTAAACCGGCGCTACCGCGACCCGATTTCCGGATCGACCTTAAACCCTAAACTAGCAAACTAAGAGGAGGTTAGAATTGTTATACCGAGATGATCCAAGTCTATCGGTCTTCATTCCAAGCTCCTAGCGATCCTTGATGTGGTTTGGTTGCCGGTCTTCCTTCGTCTCTGATGATCCACCCGAGGGAAACAGCGCAAGCTCCAACCTCGTCGAACGAGGTAACCGACGCTCCAACGTCGCTAGTGATGGAGAGTGGGGGTGTACTACTGTGTCACTATGATTTTCTCTCATCCCTTGAGCTCAAGAGAGCATCCATGGAAGATGAATGAAGGTGGTGAAGCTTTTGGCATGAACTAAAAATGGTTAAGCTTTCTTGTGTGAATGAGAGAGTGAGAGAGAGAGAGCTAGCATGTTGATTAATATACCAAATGAAAAATGAACCCCAAAAAAAAATGGCCGGCCCCCATTCTCTCTCTCCAATCAACAAAAACATTTTCTTTTCCCATTGAAGCAATAAAATAATGCAAACCATACTTTGAACCATGCCTCAAACCATACCTCCTTTCCACCTCATTTCCAAATGATTTTTAATAAAGAAAATCATTAATGAGGTGGCACCTTCTAGAAGCTATTCCGTATAAAATACGGAATACTTCCCGGTACATGTATCGAAATACATATACGCGTATTCGTACCAAAATACGAATAGCCAAGAGAGAAAACGTATAGTGAACAATAATACTAGAATACGTATATCCAAATACATATATAAATTATTAAATCAAAACCTGATTTAATAAACTGGCTTAATCCTAAGCCACTAGTATTATCAACCGTCCGATTAAAGTCTGCACAACAAGTGCACATATTTAATCGGACACCCGTATGTATCAACATACAACATGTACACCATATCGCCTGAACCGTGAAAACCCTCTGTGTGGGACTCTAAAGACTCGTCAATACGCTGGCAGTGGGTTTAACCACAAGCACGTCAGCGGCACTAGCTGTACGTAACAGCTACCCAGGTATTGAGCGAAAGGGAGGCCGACGAGCAAACTCATCCTGAACCCCTACTGAGCCTGTCAGTGACAATATCCGTACAGTCCGGTCTGTTCGTCTAAGAGTATCGCATATCGAGTCTAGGGGGGTGGATAAAGTCAGACCCCCAACAACGCGACATTTAGTGCCGGTATGAAACCCATCACCACCTGATAAACTATCGATCCTGGATCGGTGATTCTCGTCCACCGTGGCCACAGATTTATGGTGATGGCCATCCGTACACAACGCGACATCAACCCCCAATACCGGGAGAGACGAATCCCCGACGATCCGATCACTGCCTCCATATGGCTCGGGACTGTACCCAACTAAAACCTGTTTGCACGACTCCTTTGAGCCGTGGTCGGGTAGTAATCAAAGCACAGTGGGAACTCACACGAGACAAATGACGATCTCAGGTCGACAGACTAACCTGTACACATGTCACCTGGGAACTGCTATCTGACAATAGGTATAATACCAACTAGCAGGTTCCCGGCGAGTCCGTCCAGTGTACTCATAACCCAATGAGCACCTGTATACTATCTTAGGTGAACAAACTAACACCAATGGCTTGTGAGACCTGGCCACCGCCCCTCGTCGGGGTCTCGATCAGTATACACTAGTCTACACTGGAGTACCGATGCCTGGTCTCGATACTCCTACGACTAGGGACATTTAAGGATGTGTTTATAGACCCCCAGCTCCCACGTATATGATCGCCATCACAATGCTGGCTGTCAAGCAAGAATCCTATGGGCTCTATCAACATGTATATGATGATAAAGACAACCCAGATAGCATACTATCATCTTGAGTAAGACTGTTTTATCGGTATAGGTCCTCACTCAATCATCATAATCACAAGTCCGCGACTATGATAATTGCCTTGAGGGCACTATAGCCAACAATCTCCCACTTGCACTTAAGGCCAATTATTGCGATGTCGCATACTCACAGCCCGTGTGATACCGAACACCCAACTTCTTTACTAATCAGTTTCGCAAAGCCTGTTTGCGAAAATGATTGTGTTCGAGAAATAGCCTCAGTGAGTGGATCCGCTCTAATGTTTCTTTCTGTATCTCTCTTAATCTCAACTTCGCGGAGAAAACTATCTCCCGAAATGAGCAATACTTGTCTTAGAATTTATCTGGATATCTGATGGGACCCAGTTCACGAATGAACTCCAAATCCAGCAAACTACTTAGACTGTATCGTCCACTGAATTTAATCAGTATCATGCGCCTTGCCTTTCCTCAGTATCCGCTTGGACCACCTGTCCAACAAACTGTCCCTCAAAAGAGGGAAAACTATAACTCTGACAGTCACTCTGTCATCTAGGTCACCTTAGAAGCCTGAAATGATAACCGTCTCCTGAAGGAGGCTGCCGTAATCATTTCTCGAGAACATTCACTTATGTTCATTAACTACTTCCCAATGTTTCTCCAGGATTGGATTAATATATCTGCATATTGCATCTAGTGCAAAAGCAATATCTGGTGTTTTACTTGACATTTCATGATTAACTCAATTGCCTAAGCAAATGATATGTTAATCATGTAGATCTCTCTCCCCTTTAGTCTGTAAGACACCTTTAGAGAGTTTGACTCCATCACCTGCAGGTACACCACCATGCCAGGAGTCGTCCATTTAATGTCAAAGTACCCAGATTTGGATACTTCCTAAATCTAGATCTAAAACCATAGATCTAGTAACCAGAAAACCTGATATTATATCCATATGCAATGTGGAGAAACAACTTTGTGACAACCAAAGTACAACCGATCGTAGTATAGGAATATCTCTTCCTATCAAGTGCATGTCATCCCGAATCCTCGGACATCACACCCTACTACCTTCTTATCAGATCCATCTCCTATTCTGATGAAGTCAAGACTTATGACCGTCTCATCAAAATTAGATGATCTATTTCCGCTATAGCTGCTTTAGTCGATGAATAGATATAAGCTACTTGCCTACTATGCTTCCGCTGCTCCCACTGACTACAACAACCCTCTGGCAGAGTCATATACACGTGCACTTCTAAAGCTAGTTTAGAACGATGCTATACCCATCCACCTGCCGGGTCTTATAGTCCAGAACAACAACAATGGCAAGTCTGGGTAAACAAGAACCTCCCTGTCACCGTCTCTGAGAAGACTGAAGTACCTCTCGGGTGCTTGAGGTTACCCACCAAAATCTGCGGAGTGGCTAATGGAACATCACATCCAATTGAATCCTTTCTATTAAATTTCCAGTAATCGTTTGTAGTTCTGGAATAACTTCCTGTTCTACCATACTCCCACTTGTGTTTTCTGAAAAAGTCTATTTTATTAAAACAGCGGCGAGTCAAGAACAATATAAATATTGATCTTCCTGATGGTAGAAAATTATCCCTTGTCAAAGCCAGGGATAACCCACAAACAGCCATTACTGAAACGTGCCTTGAGTTTATCCGGATTCTGGTTTTAAGCATCAGCCGGACAACTCCCTATACCTTAACATCGTTAAGATATAAATTGATTCTATATATACCTAATATAGAAACAAAAGCACTAATCTAATTTGAACCAGATTCAAAAATTATGCAGCTGTCTCCAATGCATATGAACCAAATGGAAAGAGGACAATCAACATTACTCATCTAGGAGTACATCCACATATGAGTAACCCGAAAGAGAAGCAAGTTCTTAAAACCATTACTATCAGCGGAATACCAAACACAAGTATCTACATCTTCGACTTCATCGAGGAATCCTGATACTTCCAACAAATGGTTCTTTACTTTATTCTTATACCTATAACTTCTCAAAATCTGGACCGTGCATTTCAACGAAATACTTGTCCAGAACTGGAGAAGTCACAAGTAAACAAAATATAGTATGAGTACCTACCCCATTGTCCTAATCGATACTGGACAACATACAATACTTTGTACAAGTCCACTGAGTTCAATAACTCAAACTCTGTGCGTTGTAGGCTGAAAAACTGTACTATGGTTAAGAAGAATTACACCGCTGTTGAATGCACCTTACCTAATCACCAACTGATATAGGTAAATGCCATAGACACAATATCAAAAAGTTATATCTCACTTTATAAAATAAATGTACAGATATATCAGTTTGAAATTGGTGCATAACAACGGATATTCATAACTAAATATTTGCCATCCGGCAAAATCCAGATGATTTCCTCAAATATCACTAATTACAACGAATTCCGATATAATGAGAATCTAATCACCCAATTCCCAATATCTTACTCCCACTCAGCATCTATAATATCATACAGATGTGAGAAACTGATCTGGTAAATACATACCCTGGAGTTAGATTCCAACTGGGAAAACAGTTATTAATTAACATCGCACAGTGAAACTGAAACATGAAAATGTTTCAAAAGGGTTAACCCGGTATTCCTAGTAACACCTTTTTCATTATCCTGATTAATGACAGTAACCATATACTTACCTGCCCTCACTCCAATCCCTTTATTATGTCTTTACTTATTACCTTCTGTACACTTTCTTTACGCTAATTGGTTTTCTTCATTCCCTACCCTTCGGCACCAGCCTAAGGTTTGGAAGAAGACTATCCAATAAGCATAATAGGTGTACTCTCCTAATCCTAGGAGCCCTCGCAACCTGAGAGAAGGTAATGGGAAAAGACATCTGAATAATCCTATTCAATCTCTCCAGAACCAGAATCCATCCTCGAAAAAGTTCCTTCGAGTTCGTATATAACCATACGATGGATTTATCCAATGGAAGTGGATGTTCGTAATAATACGGGGTGTTCTGGAGAAAAGCAAAGTGGATGCAGGAGTGGCAGGGGTATACCCGGTCTTTGTCGTGAATGATGGTGATCGTATTTCTTTTGCCATTGTTCTAATCCCTTTACATGTCTTTACTTAATACCTTCTGTACACCACACTTAAGCTTAATTGGTTTTCTTCCTTCCCTACCGTTCGGCACCTGCCTATGGTTTGGAAGAAGACTATCCAATAAGCTCAATAGGTGTACCCTCTCCTAATCCTAGGAGCCCTCACAACCTGAGAGAAGGTGAAGAGAAAAGACAACCGAATAAACCTATTCAATCTCTCCAGAACCAGAATCCATCCTCGAAAAAGTTCCTTCGAGTTCGTATATAACCATATGATGAATTTATCCAATGGAAGTGGACGTTCGTAGTAATACGGGGTGTTCTGGAGAAATGAAAAGGTGATATAGAAGTGGCAATGATGTATGCGACACCGTGACATTCCAAAATCCAAAGTGTTTTAAGAAGGTTCGGTTAACTTGGTTTCATGAGTTTTAGTCAAAGGTCGGGTCATTGTCGCAGCTAGAGAGAGAGAAAAGAAACACTCAGCGTGCACTCTAACCTAGATCAGAATGGTTGATCATTTTATCTAATCTGGATGGCTCCCACTGTTTCCTCGAATTCTCCTCCAAACCTAAAAGGAGAATTAGTCGGAATCACCCGAGGAGAAATCCTACTCATCAGTGGGAATCGGGATCCAACTATCATCGTATGATAACTTGATGGAAGCCACTCAAGTCACCACACTCCAGAAGGTATGCTCAGGCCTGGCAAATTTCCTGTATGTTTGAAACTCCCGATATGATTTTTACCCCTAAAGACCTATAACCTTGACGCTTGCCAACAAATTATAGGTCACTAGTCAAGTTCAACCCGTCATTGTCCTGGATTAACTCGAACCCACCCGCACAAGCCCTTGACGCTTGCCAACAAAGCTGTACGACTGTCCCGATCAATCGCATATCCATGCTACAGATAAGTATTATTCAGCTACCGCACACTATGCCTTGACGCTTGCCAACAAACATAGAACGAATACCAAATAGTACTCATAAGAAATGACGGAGGGCTACGGCTGGTTTTTGGCGAAAAACCTTTAACGTAATGAACTTGATCTCGTTGAAGGAATCCAAGTGGTTTTATAAATATATAGTGGCGAAAACTTTTGTTAAAGAGGTCACTCCCGGTGAAGGGATCTCGGCTCTTTCCCCATAGAATGAGGTGCAGGATATTCCAAATGAATACCATGACGCAAAGCAAAAGGAAATGACTATAGTAAAGTTATTACGTTGACGCAAACTTTTACCCAAGGGGTCACTCCCGATGAAGGGATCTCGGCCCTTGCCTCGTCGAATGAGGTGCAGGATATTCCAAATGAATACCACGATGCAAAGCAAAAGTGTACGTCTGCAATGTCAGTTTTTAAAAACTTGGTTCCAACAACATCATATAAATAGGTTTGTTTTATCCTTGCAATGATAAGAATCAATGCAGTCCCATCAATTAATCACACCAGAAAAGAACGAAAATAAAATGTACGTATATGCCATCCGCATTCGCCACTAGGTCCCGTCATCACCCGTTAGGTTACTTAACTAACGACAGAGCGGGGACTGGGCTAGCGCGGGTGCAAAACATATACAACATCTACTAGTATATATAAATATATATATAACATTCGTCCCAGGCATGATATAAAGCAACATCACAGAAACATTACAGAAGCAATACAGAATGGTGGATAATCTGGAGCCTCGGGTTTCACTTGAGCCGCAAGTGAGATCCGACGTTCCCTGTCGTGTGGATAGCATGTGCAATGAAACCTAGACCCCTACGAGCGCATCAAGTTACCCGCCAAAACCAGAAGTGAGGTAGCCCCCTTCAGCAACGTGAATGGACCACCCAGCACTTCACGGAATCCGGTAACTTGAGCACCCCTCCTGGGTCATCTATACCCCCTACGAGTGCGGCGAATAGCCCGCCAATTCTAGAGTAAGGTCCCCTCCGTCTGAATGCCTTGAGATGTGGACCAGTTGCCCTCTAGAACCCGGCTATTCGTGCACTCCACCTCGGGGTAATCCTAGTACAGAAAATAAAATAATATACAAGGGTGACATCGACCTCAGCCCGGTCGTGCCCCAAAAGAATAATATACAAACTGGCAGTGACAGCAGTCCACATGTCGGACGCTCACCCCGCAATATCAAATGTACAAATAAAATGGAACTGTACTATCATTGCACCATTGCTATCCACCACGACGATCCAACCAACATCATAGCACATCACAGAACATCAACGTGAATGTCACGTTCGCAAACCCTTCTAAAAGACATATAGCAATTAGACGAGTTTACCGATCAAATGACATTCACGGTCGCAGAATATAATGTATGTACTGTTAAACGCACGCTTAAATTATCGATCGACAAAGTTCCAAATTGGCCCCAATAGCAAAACAATACTTCACTGAAACCTGGGCCAAAACAGAATATCAAAAAAATCACAATTCCAAGTCTCTGGGCTACAGTAAAAATTTGGAAGCCCGTCGCCACTAAACGGCCGCGGATCCGCCGCCATAGGGGGGTTAGTGCGGCGGTTCCGCGGCGCTTTAGAGGCTTCAGGGGCTCAAATTTTTCTAGTATCCTTAAAATTGCCTGCACGGATTTTTAAGATGTGTGAAATAATTTTTTGAACACTTTTGAAAATCGACAGCAACTTGAGAAATGAAACCGTGATTTCGGAAAAATCTGTCAATCGATCTTTTAAGCACGTTTTAACAAGCTAGTAATGGGTTTAAAGGGTTGCTATGATACCATGAAGGGTCCCGACAGCGCCCCGGCCGTCAAAACGCGGCCAAAATACGGAACGAAAATTTTCTAAACCGGCGCTACCGCGACCCGATTTCCGGATCGACCTTAAACCCTAAACCAGCAAACTAAGAGGAGTTTAGAATTGTTATACCGAGATGATCCAAGTCCTTCGGTCTTCATTTCAAGCTCCTAACGATCCTTGATGTGGTTTGGTTTCCGGTCATCCTTCGTCTCCGATGATCCACCCGAGGGAAACGGCGCAAGCTACAACCTCGTCGAACGAGGTAACCGACGCTCCAACGTCGCTGGTGATGGAGAGTGGGGGTATACTAGTGTGTCACTATGATTTTCTCTCATCCCTTGAGCTCAAGAAAGCATCCATGGAAGATGAATGAAGGTGGTGAAGCTTTTGGCATGAACTAAAAATGGTTAAGCTTTCTTGTGTGAATGAGTGAGTGAGAGAGAGAGAGCTAGCATGTTGATTAATTTACCAAATGAAAAATGAACCCCAAAAAAAAAATGGCCGGCCCCCATTCTCTCTCTCCAATCAACAAAAACATTTTCTTTTCCCATTAAAACAATAAAATAATGCAAACCATACTTTGAACCATGCCTCAAACCATACCTCCTTTCCACCTCATTTCCAAATGAATTTTAATAAAGAAAATCATTAATGAGGTGGCACCTTCTAGAAGCTATTCCGTATAAAATACGGAATACTTCCCGGTACATGTATCGAAATACATATACGCGTATTCGTACCAAAATACAAATAGCCAAGAGAGAAAACGTATAGTGAACAATAATACTAGAATACGTATATCCAAATACATATATAAATTATTAAATCAAAACCTGATTTAATAAACTGGCTTAATCCTAAGCCGCTAGTATTATCAACCGTCCGATTAAAGTCTGCACAGCAAGTGCACATATTTAATCGGACACCCGTATGTATCAACATACAACATGTACACCATATCGCCTGAACCGTGAAAACCCTCTGTGTGGGACTCTAAAGACTCATCAATACGCTGACAGTGGGTTTAACCACAAGCACGTCAGCGGCACTAGCTGTATGTAACGGCTACCCAGGTATTGAGCGAAAGGGAGGCCGACGAGCAAACTCATCCTGAACCCCTACTGAGCCTGTCAGTGACAATATCCGTACAGTCCGGTCTGTTCGTCTAAGAGTATCGCATATCGAGTCTAGGGGGGTGGATAAAGTCAGACCCCCAACAACGCGACATTTAGTGCCGGTATGAAACCCATCACCACCTGAGAAACTATCGATCCTGGATCGGTGATTCTCGTCCACCGTGGCCACGGATTTATGGTGATGGCCATCCGTACACAACGCGACATCAACCCCCAATACCGGGAGAGACGAATCCCCGACGATCCGATCACTGCCTCCATGTGGCTCGGGACTGTACCCAAATAAAACCTGTTTGCACGACTCCTTTGAGCCGTGGTCGGGTAGTAATCAAAGCACAATGGGAACTCACACGAGACAAATGACGATCTCAGGTCGACAGACTAACCTGTACACATGTCACCTGGGAACTGCTATCTGACAATAGGTATAATACCAACTAGCAGGTTCCCGGCGAGTCCGTCCAGTGTACTCATAACCCAATGAGCACCTGTATACTATCTTAGGTGAGCAAACTAACACCAATGGCTTGTGAGACCTGGCCACCGCCCCTCGTCGGGGTCTCGATCAGTATACACTAGTCTACACTGGAGTACCGATGCCCGGTCTCGATACTCCTACGACTAGGGACATTTAAGGATGTGCTTATAGACCCCCAGCTCCCACGTATGTCATCTCCATCACAATGCTGGAAGTCAAGCAAGAATCCTATGGGCTCTATCAACATGTATATGATGATAAAGACAACCCAGATAGCATACTATCATCTTGAGTAAGACTGTTTTATCGGTATAGGTCCTCACTCAATTATCATAATCACAAGTCCGCGACTATGATAATTTCCTTGAGGGCACTATAGCCAACATTTCCAACCTGGAGAGTATGGTCACCTGTCTTCAAAACTTTGCTATTTCTCAGCCCCTGCATGGAGTTGCAAATGCGAGAACCTGAACCGGTATATAATACCCATAAAGCAGAGTTTATAGAAAAACAGTTTTCTGTCACAAACACACCTGAAGCGGAAGCATCACCATGCTTCTTCCTTTTGAGATCCAAGTACTCAGTGCAGTTGCGATTCCAGTGTCCCGCTTTGTGGCAATGATAACATTCCCCTTTCCCCGATTCCCCAGTAGTGGACTTGTCTTTCCCCTTGACCTTTTTAACTTCACCATTAGGTTTGGTGGGTTTCTTCTTCATCTTTCCCTTGGCCTTAGCCTTCGGGCGAGAGGAGGAAGATGGCCCAACAGTCAACGCGGGATTCTTCACTGACTTCAGCGTGCTCTCTGCACTCCTCAACATATTGAGGAGTTCAGGTAGTGACTTCTCCATGTTGTGCATGTTGAAGTTAACTACAAAATGAGCAAAGGTGGGGGGAGAGACTGCAGAATAATATCAATATATTGTTCGTTGTCCATTGTCCATCCGTGGTCCTCAAGCTCTTCTATAAGGGCTATCATCTTCAGAACATGGTCACCTACTGGTGTGCCAGGAGCCATCCGCGTTTAAAACAGCTTTCGTGACGCTTCGTATCGTAAGACACAAGATTGCTCTCTATACAACTCTTTTGTATGGAGAAAGATGGATTGAACGTCCATCTTCTCGTGTTGCTTTTGATGTGTGTTATCCATTGATGCAAGCGCGAGGCATTTGGCCGTGGCACAGTCAGCGTCCCATGTCTTGTGGACTTCCCTATCCGCAACCGAAGATTTAGGACCTGGGACGGGCAGGGATGGAGCTGTGAGGACATATGATACCTTATCATAAGTCAAGGAAATTTTAATGTTTCTCAGCCAGTCTTTATAATTGGTCCCATTCAGTTTATTTTTATCTAGTAGAAGCTTGAGTCCTGTCATTGGTATTTGCCATTAAGAGAGAGAAAAGAACACACTCAGCGAAAGCTTTTGCAAAGATCAGATTGGTTATTTATCTTATCTAATAGATGTCTCCCACTGCTTTTATCAAATTTCCCTTCAAACCTTAAAAGGAAAACTAGCCAGGATTAATTGCATTCTACAATTTCGCTAACCGTTCAGCCAGGCCAGTGTCGGTACTTGAGGGAGGTTCCCCATGCTTTCGCACGGACCTAATTAAAGTAAACCTCATTTTTCCAGAGGCGTAGCCCCGTTAACACCTTTCTAGACACCTAATGGGTTAGCTAATTGTAAAGTGTAAACTCTCCTGGGAGAAACTCTTGCTCATAGTAGGATCGGGATCCAACCATCATATGGAAGGTATGCAATCTCATTGCAAATTTCAACTCTTGAAACTCCCGATATGGTTTTTACCCCTAGTACTCATGACCTTAACTATGTTCAACAAATCACAAACACTAGTCAAGCTCAACCCATCATTTCTTGATTAATTAGACCTACCCATATGACCCTTAACTATGGTCAACAAAGTCATATGAATGTCCTAATTAATCTGCATCATATGCAGTGTAGGAAGACATCACTTAGCTACCGTACACTACGCCTTAACTATAGTCAACAAACGTAGCACGAATACTAAGTACTCTATTTACTAATACGACGGAGGGTTGCGGATGGTTTTTAAGAAAACCTTTAATGCTTTGAACTTGATATCGTTGTAGAATCAAACAGTTTTTCAAAAGGAGTGGCTTAAGCTCTGCAATTTTAAAATGTAGCTTTTTCGTAAAACGCCGAGTGGTTTTTAAATTCGATTCTACAACATCTTTTTAGGTTTATTTTTCCTTACATTAATCATATTAATGTAGTCCCATTATTTAAGTCCTTAAGCCAAACACAGAAAAAAACGAAAATACAACGTACGCTTATGCCATCCGCATTCGCCACAATGTTCCGTTATGCACCGTTGGTTACTTAACTAACGACATACCGGGATGGGACTAGCGCGGGTGCAAAACATAAGCAACACCTACTATATATCTCATATATAATATTGCATTTGTCTCAGATATATCAAGTGATCACATCACAGAATATAAACAGCAGAAGCACATATATGAAAATATAGGATATACTAGAAATTCCGTATTTTATATTTAGCCAACGATAGAAAATACGGGTTCCACGGTCACGATGAATAGCCAAACCCACACCCAAGACCCCTACGAGAGTGGCAAGCGACCCTACAAATTCTAGAGTTAGGAGACCCGGTCTTGACTCCTCGAGATGGCCTCCCACTGAACTCTAAAACCCGGTCACTTGTGCTCCCCACCTTGGGTCTATCCTAATGCGGAAAAGTAAATAATATACATCGAAGGAAACATCATGCTCAACCCGTATGTGCCCCAATAAAAGAATATTACATACAAATGAATTTTATATGAATGAAAAGAAAACTCTCATCTCACATAAACCCCCGGCCATTCATCACGGCGATCCTATACATCATTTCACAGTAACATACAACATCTCATGTCAACATATGCTTATAAACTAGGGGATGTTAAACTATTTGATCGATCGATCAATAAACCAAAATTCCACAGAGAAGCTCAATACCTGAGCAGAATTAAAATTACCCAGAAGTATGCCACAGTACCTATGGACCAACCGTAGAAGGGCCGACCCGAGCCTCACAAGCGGCGTCGCGGAACTGCTGCCAAAAGCAAGTTTCTACCGCGGTTCCACGGTCGTTTAATCGAGTTAGGGTATCATTCTTCTAGAGGGTCCATAGAATTACCTGCATGATTTTCAGAATATTTTTAAAGTGAAAAATTCCAACTTTTTAAAAAATTTCCAGAGCGTGGTATTTTCAGGTAATCGATGTTCGTTCGAAATGTTTTAACATCGTCTAGGTTACTCTAATGCTATATCTTGTCTCTGATACCATGTAGGGATTCCTTAGCACCTCTACTAGGGTTTGCAAGCAACACACATGGCACAATAAATTTTTTAGGGTGCTAAGTAATCTATAACCTAGGATCAAACTAGAAGTTTAGGGTAACACATATAAAAACAAGTGTCTAACACTATGGGAAAGTGAATACAACCTTTATAGACCTCCTTGCTAGACTCCTTGGAACGGCTTGAGTTTGCACCGGCTTGCTTGAGATCTTCCAAGTCAACGAAGATCGACCCGGGTCCCTTTTTCTCAAGCTCCAAGCTCCTCTTGATCTAAGATGAAGATGATGCAAACACTCTAATCTAATGGGCAATATTAAAGTAGAATGATGATATGGGTTTTGATCTAACTTAAAAACCTTTCCTTTTTGTCTATTTCACTCACTTGAGAAAAGGTAGAGAGCTTTGAGGAAGAAGAAGGAGGAGAATGGAAATGCTAGAACTCTTTTTTTTTCTTTTTTGATAAAGATGAAGGAAAATGAGAAGAGATGATATATACGAGAGTTTCTCTCTCATCTAACCATGGTAAACAAATATCTAGATATTTTATCATTGAGTTAAAACCTAAATGTAAATTAATCCATGGTTAATTAGTAGGTGAAGTGTGGTCAAGTCTAAACAAATATCAACCATGAATTAATCTAATTTCTTTTTCTCAAATAATAAAATACATAGATATTTTATACCATGTGAGTCTTGTATTCCCATCTCCACTATATCAACAACCATGATAAGTATGTATGCATGTATGTGTGCATACACATCAACATGTGCACATACACTCATTCATGCATGCATGCATATAGAAAAGGTTTTAAATGAAAAATCTAATGGTCATTATTAAACCAACACTTGATTTAATAACCCGGTCATATCACATACGACTCGACCAATAAAAAACGCTAGATTACAATGCAGTATCATATACACACATTTAATCAAGCACCCGTGCATATCCCCATATGCACCCCACATCGTTTCGCCTGAGCTAGGTAACCCCATTGTGGGACTCTAAGACTCGTCAATACGCTAGCAGTAGGCAGTGATCATATCACATACCCACAAACCGTCAGCGGCACCAGCAGTGCGTAACGGCTCCCAGGTATTGAGCGATCAGAAGAAAAACAAGCGAACCTGCAAAAACTCATGTCGAGCCAACCGGTAACACTTACCGTACAGTCCGATCTCTTCGTCAGACATGTTGTATATCGAGTCTAGGGATGGCAACGTCGACCCCAATAACTCAATAAGTCATGCCGATGAATGGTCTATAACAGATCGAGAAACTACTGATAACACTTATCAGTAAATTTCAACAGCCCTGGCCAAGGACTTACTGATATAGCCAACCGCGCACAGCGCAATATCAACCCCCAATACCGGGAGAGACGAAACCTCTCCTAATTCTCATTGCCTCTACATGCCTCGGGACTGTACCCAAAAGCCACATGTTTGCACGACTCAGTAGAGCCATGGTAGGGTGGAAATCAAAGCACAGTGGGAGAACACATAAGACTCTATGACGATCTCGGTTCTACAGACTAACCTGTGCCAGTGTCACCTGAGAACTGCTATCCGACGATAGATATAATACCATAAAGGAGTTCTCGGTGAGTTCGTCCAGTGTACCCAGTCTCCACTGAGCACCCGCATATGATCTCGATGTCAAACATCAATGGATATGGGAACATCCATCGCCCATCATATGGGTCTAGTGTTGTATACGCTAGTCTACTCTGGAATGTCGATGCCCCGTCTCGATATATCCATGACTAGGGACATTTCAGGATATGCTTATAAACTACATATGTCCCACTAGTATGATCTGAATCATAATCACAGTAGTCAAGCAAACATCCTTAAGGCCTTATCAACACGTACAAATGAATAAAAGCATGATCAAGTTAACATGTCAGATAAAGAGTAACTAGATAGCATACTATCATGTCGAGCAAGAATGTCCTCTGTATATATATACATGTATAAATATATCCACTATCATATAATGGCCTCTAGGGCATACATATATCCAACAATGGTAGTGCACACCGTCTACATGGTTTCAGGAAAAGAGGAAAGCCGTGCTTCCAGGGGTCATCGACCACTTACCCGGTCAGTAATAAAGGCTCAGGTACAGCAACAAAAGTTCCAGGAGATGCCGACAAAGATGGCTGCACTTACTGGGCAGAAGGAAAGTTCGGAAGTATCGTCGGATCAACGCTAGGAGCATGAAACCGGCGCCGAGTTCCTCCGAAGAATGCTCGAAAAGAAAGATAAAGAAGCCGCGGAACAAGCGGTTAACATAAAACAAATGGAGCTCATGTTCCAAGATATGGTGGGGATGATGATCTAACCAGACCCTCCATTTGAAGATCCCCCAATAATCATTGAAGACGACAGAGGGGAGACATCAAACCCTCTTCCGGCTTTATCAGCGGCCAGGGAGGAGACGATCTCGAAAGCTGCGCTTGTTGATTACATAGCTCAACAAATACTAGATCATCAGGCAAGAGAAATTGCCGGCCAAGTCGTCAGAACTGGGCGACCCTATGCAAGCTGGTACGATCAAATTAAGTACACGCCAGGATAGACGATCCCTAAATTTTACATGTATAAGGGGACAAGCAATCCCCATCAGCATGTCGCTCTGTTCAGGGCTCTATGCGGCAATACTAGAGGTGACGACAAACTGCTGCTTCGCCAATTCATCGGTAGCTTAGCGGAGACGGCATTTGAATGGTACTCAGAACTTCTGAATGACCCCGTCAAAACATTCACAGAAATGGAGTTTCTATTCACCCAGCGTTTTGTATGCGCCAGCGAACGCACCCCGATCACGGCATTGGTCAATACCAGGGTGAAGCCAGGAGAGACATGCGTTCAGTATGCAATTCGGTAGCGGAACCTGTGGTCGAAATGCGAACAACGCATAGAAGAATCTCCTGCTATGGGCATGTTTGTAGGGACGCTTGACCCGCAAGCGACTATATCCCAATTTATGATGTTCTTCAAGACGACTACTTTCCAGGCCTTGATCGACAAGCTGGTCCAAATGGACCATATGGGCCATAGACCGTCCTCTTCGAAAAAAGGGCTTAGAAATGATAATGGCAAAGGGAAAGCAACCTTCATCGCCAACGCTCAGCAACAGCTGAGTGAGCTGAAACCAGATGCTCGCCAAAACGATAAACAACTATCACTCGGAGAAAAGCTGAGACGTCCTTACTCATTCCCTAGGGATAAAACGAGAAGACTGTTCGAACTGGAGGTTCGCAACAGGCTTATCACTCTACCAGATCCGAGATGCCCACTGCAACCGGACGACGTCAACAATCCCAATTACTGCCCCTACCAACGAATAGTAGGCCACCCAATCGAAGATTGCTTCGTCTTCAAAAACTGGGTTGAGGAACAGTACCAACAGGGCAGGTTCGCGTTGTCTAAAAACTGGAGGGTAAACCCACCACAACCGCACGCTCCTAAAAAGGTGGACACGCCGAGGGCATCGTGCTCATTTATAAAGGAGGTTCCATGGGAAGTTGTCCTTTCAGCCAAGACCAAAAGAATGCTGAAGGATCTTTAAGCATGCCCGGTAATCAGGTGGAAAAGCCCGCTAGAGCTTGAGATCATTGAGGGGATGCTGAAATCGCACCTAACATCGAGAATTGGTAACGATGGGCAAAACATCAACGCCCAGTCGTTGAAGTCTTCAAAGAAGAAGAAGAAGACCAAAAAGCCCGCGCAGTCTGACGACAAACACACGGACCTACAAAAGCATATGGACGCGTTGGAAAAATATAACCAGAAGGCACGAACCCCAGTCACACTCCAAGAGTTTCTCAACCATATTCTTGAGAGCGGAGATATTGACAATGACGACGGAGATGACTTGTCAGAAGAACCCAAAGATTTTTTGGCGAGTTATCAAACGATCTCTCACTCATCAGTAAATGACGAAGAAGCTCACTCGGCGTCAGAAGATAAAATAGAGGAGCTGGGGGCAGAATCGGTGCCAAAATCCTTGGAACCGTCAGACGAGTTGATTGACACGCTGCTGAACGAAGCCCGTCAGAAGAGCAAAGCTGATCAAGAGTATGAAATAGACATATTCGAAAGGGCCAGGCGTCAGCATCAAGTTGAAGGAGTCATGGTAGGGATGAGTCGCAGAGCACTCCAAATAGATCAATGCACGCCCGCGGTAGACAAAAATAGGCTTAGGACAAGGAAACGATTCGCTAAAGCCCTGTCAATGGGAACGAAGCTGCCAGCTTTCAAAGGAAATACTCCTGGTGGTATACACCTTGACGAAGCGGATGTACATCATAACTACTGCTTATACCATCAGAGGATTGCACACCCTACCCAAGAATGCATGGCCTTTAAAAAGTGGTGGCAGGGATACGTTGCTCACCGACAACATTTCAAGCGGATGCAGCGCAAAACTCATCGGGAGCAGAGAAGCAAGACAGATGAGCACAAAAGAACTGCAGGCAACTGTCACATGGTTGATACCAGGGGATCGCAAGTTCTCACCTTCGGAAGCGATTCTGATGAAGAAATAGCCCTCGGCCCTCTCTTCAAAGAATCCACCTCAGGAAAAAAGGAAGAGATAAAGAACTGTGAAAATATTCAGCCGTGTAATCGTACGTTGCCCGAAAAGAACCTCAGACTTACAAACAAGGGATCGAACAAAAAAGATAAGGGGAAGGAAAAATTCCCTGAGGATATCGCCCTCGATGATCAAGTCGTCGAAGAGCTGGCAGCCACAGACTCGCCCAAGAAAAACAAAATGGAATACAATGTCCTGGCACACCTGAGGAAGATACTCTCATAGCTAAGCGTTTTGGATGCCTTTCTGTTGTCTAAAGAGGCACGAGATTCTCTGATCAGGCCATTACAAGAGCCCGAGCAGTTTCAAGCTTTCCTTGTCGAAGAAAATATGAAGGACGAGCTGCAAAAAGTGCACACAGCCGACATCACTTTCGGCGATGAAGATTTCCTCCTCGAAAGGTGCGAGCACAACCGTCCCCTGTATGTCACCGGGTAATGCCATGACATCAAGATAGGGAAGATCTTAGTTGACAAGGGTCCTCTGTCAACCTCCTAAATGTGAGGGTGGTAAAAGAAATCTGCATGAGCGTTCAACACCTCGCTCGGGATAAAATCACAATCTCCGGGTTCGACTCCCAGTCATCACGGACTCTCGGGTCTGTAATACTGATGTTACGCTTTGGGTCTCATCACTGACATCAAATTTCCTGTCATTGACGCCAAGATCTGCTACAACGCTTTGCTCGGCAGGCCTTGGTTATACGAGTACAACATCATCCCTTCTACACAACATCAGTGTATGAAGTATTTCAAAGATGGTCTCGAGTATACTGTGACGGGGGAACTAAACCCATTCTCCGTAAATGAAGTCCGAAAGTACGAAGATGCAAAGTATTTCCTACTAGACTTTGAAGACATGGAAAGATGCCATAAACCAGAGAATAAGCAAAAAGCTATCACCACTATTCCGGTCTTCAGGAGCGATACCGAGGAGGAAGAACAGATAGTCTATTCGGGACCACCCCAATGCAACAAGCCAGGACTATCTACCCCTATTTTGGTCATTAACAGTGACTCTGAAGACGAAGTCAACGCAGTATTCTCGGTCCGTCCATCAATACAGACCCTCACTGAAGATGATCAGAGTTTGCAAATCGCCATGGTTCCGCGGCAGCACTACAGAGAGATTGATGCACTTGAGACTTATAGTGTGCAAGATCTGCAGACATTCTACGTCTCGCCCAGGAGAAGAGGTGATAATGCTATCCTATTCTATCGATCCATGGAGACTAAAGTCGCAAGAGATGTCTGGTATAATTCCGATCTCGCGCTCGACAGGCTCCAACCAATCCGTCTGCCCAAATACTATGCGGAGGGATTGAAAACATTATTAAGATGCCAAGGCGTACCTTTCAAACAAACTGCTTTACAGGCTCAGTTCTACAACATAATTTGGAACGTTCCCGGAACTCAGCGAAAATTGCCCAATGGAAAAATGAAAATGATTGGGCTTGGATATGTCCAGTCCAAAAAACGGGAGCAATTACATGATTGCCATGTCATAAATGACCTCGATGAAGAAGAGGAATCTCTTTTAAAAGACGCTGACGTTGAACCGGAACGAGGTTTTGCCATAAAAATGCCAAGTCAGTCATTTGAAGAACAGATGGATAAGCTAGTAAGAGAAGCGAGTCAAAAGGTTCAGAATGACCACAGCCGCGAAATAGCCATTTACGAGAAAGCCAAGATGCAACGCCTCCTTCAGCAGGCTACGGAGGATGACAATTCCCTTCACCGTCAGCCTCCCATGCACTCCCAAGATAAGTAAAAGTCCTGACGCGGAGGCAAAAAAAAGTTAAATAACGAAGAAAACGTTCGACAGCGGCAAAACAGATCCAAAAGGCCACGCAATCGAGAAAAGTTCAGCCAAAATCAATCGCTGACAAAGAAGATGGATCGGGAATATTCCTTCCCTCAAGACAAGACAAGGAAGATATTCGACCTTGTCATGAAATATCAAATGATGACACTCCCGGAGTCTTGGCACCCCAATCAAGCATACGAGGTTCATCACCCGGATTATTTCTCCTATCACCGAGCGATAAGACATCCTCCTGAAGACTGCTTCACCTTCAAAAACTGGGTCGAAGACCAACATCAGCAAGGAAGGTTTGCTCTATTCAACAGTTGGAGGGTAGCCCCACCACAAAAGCATGTGCCAAAAGCAACATATATAGCGAGAGTAGAACCAGATCAACATCGGTCTTAGAAACGATCTCATACCTGTCACGTGATAACTCTGTTGGAAGAAAGAGTGCACGAGAATATGGATGACCTCTCCTGGTGCTTCGAAAATGAGGATGGAGACGAGTTGATCTCAGAATTTCCACTAGTGCCAAAATAATTGGAAGATAGGATACATACCATGGCGGACAACCTGAGAAAAATCGACTTGAGGAAGACAAACGACCCGCGACCAACGTTCGTCAGTGAGCTGCTGTCTAAAGAGCAGGTGGCTACGCTAAAAGATATGCTCATGCAGTATAAAGACTGCTTTTCATAGAACTATTCCGAGATGCTGGGACTAGATCCCGAAATAGCTGTGCATAAATTGGCGATATCTCCGGACGTCAAGCCAGTCTAACAAGTGCCAAGAAGAATGCAGTTCGAACTTGAAATGAGTATCAACGCCGAAGTTTAGAACCTAATCGACTCCGGCTTCATCCAAGAAGTTCAATACCCCGACTTGATCGCTAACATTGTCCCGGTGATGATGAAAAATGGGACAGTACGCATCTGCGTAGATTTTCGGGATCTCAACAAATCTTGTCCGAAAGATGACTTCCCAGTGCCTGTCACCGAGTTGATGATCGATAACACATCCATCCATGAAGTCTTCTCCTTCATGGATGGATCATCAGGGTACAATCAAATAAAGATGCATCCCGAAGACCAAAAGCATACCGCTTTCCGGACTCCTCTGGGCATATTTTGCTATAAAGTGATGCCTTTCGGTCTGAAGAATGCAGGCGCTACCTATCAGAGGGCCATGACGAAGATCTTCGATGACCTCATACATGAGATTGTCGAATGTTACATCGTTGACCTCGTAGTGAAAAGAAAATTGTAAGAGGAACACTGGGGGCATTTGAAAATAGTGTTCCAATGTCTTCGTAAGTATAACCTAAAAATCAACCCTCTGAGATACGCATTCGGTGTCTCCTCAGGAAAATTTCTAGGGTTCATCATACGACACCAGGGCATCAAAATAGATCCATCGAAGATTAAGGCGATTATGGAAATGCCCACTCCAAGAACTTTAAAACAATTGCGGTCTTTACAAGGGAAGCTCGCGTATATCCGACGGTTTATAGCCAACTTCTCCGGAAAATGCCATCCCTACAGTCACCTGATGAAGAAGGGAACCCCGTTTTTTTGGGATCGTAAATGCCAAAATGCACTGTACGAAATCAAGCAACACCTGCAGAATCCGCCGGTATTGACGGCTCCGATCAAGGGAAAGCCCCTCATCCTGTACACAACTGCCATTGAAGGTTCTTTGGGCGCGCTATGGGCACAAGAGAACGACCAAGGGAAAGAGAGAGCCCTTTACTATTTGAGTCGAGTTCTCCTGGTGGCAGAAAACAACTACTCCCATATCGAAAAACACTGCATGGCATTAATCTTCGCTATAACGAAGATTCGACATTATGCTTTGGTGCATGAGGTCCATCTCATATCAAAGGTGGATCCTCTCAAATATTTAATGTCAAGAGCCATACTAACAGGACGACACGCTAAATGGGCCCTCCTCCTAATGGAGTTCTCGATAATCTATCGACCTCTCAAGGCAGTGAAAGGCCAGGCCATCGCCGACTTTCTCGCTAAGTATCTGATACCTGTCGATTCACCCCTAAATTGCGAATTGCCAGACAAGCACGCGTTTGACACAATCAACGGGGAGAAAGGAGGGAGTGATACCGGATGGGAACTCTATTTCGATGGGGCATCTTCCATGAAGAAGCGAAAGCACAGCTCCTCCATAATCAAATCTAGGGTAGGCCTCATCTTCGGGACTCCACAAGGAGGGATAATGCGCTTTGCCTTTTCCTTAACGGAGACAAGAACAAATAAAGAAGCAGAATATGAGGCTTTAATAGCAGGTCTTAAGATCGCTGTTGACATAGGGATCTAAAATCTCCTTATATACGGAGACTCCCAGCTGGTCGTTAGTCAAGTAAACGACGACTATCAAACGTGCAAACCAGAGTTGGTAAAATATAGCAAAAGAGTGCAGCAGTTACTGACTCAAATCCTTTCCTACACCCTAGAAAGCATACCGCGTACAGAAAATAGCAAAGTGGATGGATTAGCTAAACTCGCTAAAGAACTGGCTGACGAAAATCTCGATGATGTAAGAATCGTTGTGCAAAGCCGTCGGGTTCTCACACCAGCAGAAATATCTCCGGGGTCATCTGAAGAAAAGGAAGCGACCAAGAAAACAGCCCAGCAAATAGATGACCAAGAAAAAGCTAAGGATTAGAGAGTAATCTTCGTAGACTACTTCAAATCCCGTCGAACACCTGAAGATGCGTCCTCAAGACATCAGCTCATGAAACGAGCTCTGTCTTTCGCCTTCGTCAATGATACTCTATATAAGAGATCGTTCGACTCTTTATGGATGAGATTCCTTGAACCGAAAGAAGCAAGAAGAGTCATCCAAGAAACTCACGACGGACTCTGCGGTTCTCATCAAGCCGAGCCAAAGATGAAGCTGAAGATCAAAAGGATGGGCTACTATTGGCCCACGATGATTTAGGACTGCCTTGAATACGCGAAGCAATGCCAATCGTGCTAAATTCACGAGGACTTTATCTATTAGGATCCAAATTCTCTACACCAAACAGTGGCTAGCTGGCAGTTCAAAATATGGGGAACCGACATAATTGGGCCTATCGAACCAGCGTCGTCCAAAGGACATCGGTTCATATTGGCGACAACTGATTACTTCTCTAAATGGGCAGAAGTAGTACCGCTAAGAGAAGTGAAGACGGAGAACATCTTCCATTTCTTCAAGACAGACATCATCTATCGGTTTGGCACTCCGCGACGGATTATCTCCGACAACAGGCCGGCCTACAGAAGTCACAGAACCAGCCGCTTCGCACAACAACATAATATAGTCTGGAGATACTCTTCGGTCTATAATCCCCGAGCTAACAGTCTGGCGAAGGCTTTCAACAAGACCTTAACGAAGATCATAAACAAGACGGTGTCTAGAAATAAAAAGGACTGGCACGAAAAACTACATGAAGCTCTCCGGGCTTATCGGACCACGTTCAAAACGGCCACAAATACAACGCCATTCGCGTTGGTATTCGGCATAGAAGCAATGTTCCCCCTCGAGATAGAGCTACCCTCTCTACGAGTGGCGGTTCATTACGAGCTAACAGGTGAAGAGAATCCCCATCTTCGGCTTGAAGAGCTAGACACCCTCGATAAAACTCGTCTCATGGCGCAGCAAAACTTGGAGGCTTACAAAGCAAAGATGACATGCTCATACGAAAGATTAACTAGGCCGAGAACATTCCGCCAAGGCGAACTCGTGCTAGTTGTCAAAAGACCTATGATCCCCAATCGTACCAAACGGGGGAAATTCGAGCCAAACTATGAGGGCCCGTACATCATAGACAAAGTCTACCAAGGTGGGGCTTATTTGCTCATGAATATGCATAGCGAAAGACCCTTCCGGCCGATAAATGGCCGATTCCTTAAGAAATACTACGCCTGACGAGTCACAGCCCAGGTTAATGATAGATGACGACGCTTGTGTCCGCTCGCTGTCTTCCTGAGTACCAAACTCTGTAAGTTCTATCCGGCAAAACTTCGCCGCAGAAAACTAACAGCGGACCGAAACGTCCCTAAACTAACAATGGACCGCAATGTCCTGAAACTAGCCGCGGACCGAAACGTCCCTAAACTAACAATGGACCGCAATGTCCTGAAACTTGCTGCGGACTAAAACGACCATATACTAACAATGGACCGCAATGTCCTGAAACTAGCTACGGACCGTAACTTTCTTAAACTACTACGAACCGCAACATCCTTAGGCTAACATGAAAAAAACGATATGTGCATAAGCGAAATGGGCACGGATGAAATCCCGAAAGGCCCCGTGAGTAAAAACAGCAGGGCTACCGGCGAGTTTGTGAAAACTCGAAAGGGCGCAGACTCGTAAAAAATTTCCTGTGCACTTGCAGGGTCCTCTCGACCTTGTAAGGAGAAAATACCCGCGTGAGATCCTTACGACTCACAAGGGAGCAAAACACTTAGGAATCCTCACGATCCCTAAGGAGAATTTACACTTACGAGATCCTCACGACTTGTAAGGAGAATGTTCCCCCTTATGAGACCCTTACGGCTCACAGGATTCAAAGTCTTAAGATACAGGGACCTGAACCTGTTCTTAAGCCATCATATCCCCCAAACTGACCTACAAGCGGTCAATATTGACCCTTGTATACAATCCATGGGCATAATTCCCTCGTGCAGTTCCAATAATGGTATGAAATTCCTCTATCTGGTGAACTACACTTGCAGGTCCTCTCGACGTGCAAGGAGAAAATGCTCTTGTGAGATCCTTACGACTCTCAAGAGAAAACGCACTTAGTAGTCCTCATGACCCCTAAGGAGAAATTACACCTACGGGATCCTCACGACTCGTAGGGAGAAATACCTTTATGAGACCCTTACGGTCAACGAAATCAAAAGCCTTAGTCGTCAGGTCCCTAACCCTGTCTACTAAGCCACCTTTGTTTCATAGCGGCGAAGACAAATGATGATTCTCTCCTGGAAACGTTCCAGTAGTATCGATACCGATGCCTAAATCGGTAACAAATTCCAAGTCCTTTTGCGGCAAGTGATGATTCGCTCCTGGAAATATTCCAGTCGCAGCGATGCTGATGTTAAGATTGGTATCAGATCTCAAGTCTGTACTCGCAACAAAATCAGCGAGCCAAAAATACATAAAATAAAAATAGCCAAAATGATTGGGCAACTCGCAATAAAAAGCAACGAGTAAAAAGAAAAATAGCCGAAATGATTGGGCACCGCGAAAAATAGCCGAAATGATTAGGCAATCATGACTTTCACTATATAAAAAGTTGAAATGATAGAGTATCACGAAAGGAAATAAAAAAATGAAAGAATGAAACTTTTGCCCTACAGGCAAGTCCATACCGACCCTTGTATACAATCCAGGGACATAAATGAAAAAGGGAACCACATTTCCCAACAGACTCTGTCAAAGGGAGAGTCAGATTTCGATGGCAACACCTGCATCCCAGAAGATTAACGCAGCGTTCCTTCCCGGCACCGTAGAAAGCGGAAACAAGTCAACCAATGACTTCCCCGCCGGAACAACGCTCCGTCTCGAAAACAAGTCAACCAATGTCCTCCCTGTTGGAACAACGCTCCGTCTCGGAAATAAGTCAGCCAATGACGTCCTTTGCCGGAACAACGCTCCGTCTCGGAAACAAGTCAACAAAAGAACCTCCTTGCCAGAACAACGCCCTGTCTCGGAAACAAGTCAGCCAAAGACCTCCCCGCCGGAACAACGCTCCATCTCGGAAACAAGTCAGCCAACGACCTTCCCTCCGGAACAACGCTCTGTCTCGGAAACAAGTCAGCCAACGACCTCCCCGCCGGAACAACGCTCCATCTTGGAAACAAGTCAGCCAATGACCTCCCCGCCGGAACAACGGTCTGTCTCGGAAACAAGTCAGCCAACGACCTCCCCGCCGGAACAACGCTCCGCCTCAAAAACAAGTTAGCCAATGACCTCCCCACTGGAACAACGCTCTGTCTTAGAAACAAGTCAACCAATGACCTCCCCACTGGAACAATGCTCCATCTCGGAAACAAGTCAACCAATGACCTCCTCATCGGAGCAATTCCTCGACTCGGAAATAAGTCAACCAATGACCTCCCCGTCATAGCAGTGCTTTGACTCGGAAACAAGTCAACCAATGACCTCCTCTTCGGAGCAATAGTTCGACTCGGAATCAAGTCAACCAATCTCGACCCCCCGGGGAAATTAGTGTCCCTGCGCAAACCTCTCAACCCGTAAAAAAGAAAACTCTCTTGTGAGATCCTTACGACTCTAAAGAGAAAACGCACTTAGGAGTCCTCACGGCCCCTAAGGAGAAATTACACTTACGAGATCCTCTCGGCTCTTAGGGAGAAACGTCTTTTTGAGACCCTCATGGCTCATAAAGTTGAAAAAAGTCTTAGGTAGCAGACCTGAACCTGTTTCCTAAGCCATCGCTACCCTACAAGGAAGTCAAGATGGACAGTTATTTACCGTCTATGGGCCACATTTGCTAAAGTAACATGTCAATAACACAGCTAAGAAAAGAAAGCGCCAGCATGAAATGAAATATTTCTTTTATTCATGAATCCAAATGAACACAAGGTACATTTCATAAAAGAATCAAAATGAATACAAGATATTCCTATTCATAAATGAATACAAAAAATACACAATGACGAAAAATGCTTAAGCCGGTGGACGGTGCAGTAGGCTTGTAAGCTCGCCGATCTTCTGCTGGACCTCAGCCTCAAGCTCCGTTATAGATGCAAGACGAGTCCCCACCTGAACCTGTTGAGTCTGATAAGAAGCAAACCGACTTTCGAGCTCTCTTTCAGCGACCTTATGAGCTTCACTCATCTCGCGGGTAAAGATGGCGGCTTTATCAAGAGCGACCACCTCGGTGATAGCTTCTTGAAGCACTCGCCAAATTTCATACTCATGAGTGGTCTTGGTAGTGAGCTCAGATTGAAGTTCCCCCAAAGCATTCGAGGCTAATTCCCTCTCCGAAAATTTCCGGTTGAGCCTCTTCTCACATGACTGTAGATTGGCGACGCACTGTTCGATCAACCCCCGCAGGCTTTCCTTTGCTGTTAAGAGCTCAGAAGGAAGGCGTATGCACTCAAGGCCATGTAAACAAGTCTCCACTCGACGACAATACTCAACCGAGACATGCACCAATGTTTCATCAAGATAAGTGGCAAGAAAAGGAAAAGAGATGTTGGCTTCGAAAGCAAATTCTTCAGCTGTGATTGAACTACCAGCATGAAGATCTTCAATGAGAGCCAACAATGAGTGAATACTTTGTTTCGCCATCCTTTGAGATGCGTGCTGGGTATAAGGGCCTGTCGGCATAGTGATATGAGACTCTAATGGGGGTAAGCGCGGGCAAAGCTGTCGAAATCCATGAACGATCAGTAAGACTTGCAAACATGGAGTAGATAAAACAATATCAAGGATAAAACCTTACTTACCCACAGTTATGCAATGGGGGTTTGAAAAATCCCCAGGCCCATCATAGATCTCAACTTCGTCATCGGCTTCCAGAACTGCAGAGGACATATTGGCATCGTTGTAAAATAATTGTGAATGGTAATCAAATGAAAGGGTAAGATAACACCTACCCTGCCCAGAAGAACTATGCTTTGCGGATATATCGCCTACGGGGCAGCCATCTCGAGCAGACGCTGGAAGGACTTTCTGGGAGATAGATCCACGTTGGAAGCCGCCAATTCCCATAATTTTGAAAGGAAAGAAAGGTTCAGATAATGGAAAGACTATTAAAACAAAGTATAGAAGACTACCTTCGATGCTCCTTCCGCCTTGAACCGGAGGGATAGTAGCTTCGGCAGCCTCCTCCATGCCCTTAGGTACATCACCGGAGACATTTGTTGGTGTGACAGCTTCCAATTGAGGGGCAATGGCCGCCACTTCTGGCTCCAATGAAGGGACAACAGTCTCAACTACCCTTTCCACAATCTCCGAGCCGTCACAAGAAAGATCCATTAGATCTATGGCAGGTAAGGTCACCTCTTCTGGAAGAACAGGCACCGAGGGAACAAAGGATACCATTGGGAGCTCCACAGCAGGAATAGTAGCTATAACAATCTCCTCCGCACCTACCTGTGCCTCATCGGAGACATTTATAGAATCCACAGTCAGAACGTGACTTGGGCTCAAATCCTCTGTCATTGCTGAAGTCCCTGCAAAGTTTTCGCAAAGATAAGAAGATATGAGAGCGATACAAAATACTTGCCAAAAGGAAGATAAGGAAAATATGCATACCGATACGCCAGGGTGCTTCTATTATAGCTTTTTCAAGCCGTCGTTCCTTCCTGAGGAAATGTGCTCACCGAGATTCGAAAGAAGATTCATGACCACCGGTCTTCAGTGCCAGCTCTTCTTCGGAAGCGGCTGAGATGGGCTGCTTGAGGGCTATCTCATCTTCCTGTCGCAGAGGACCCATATGTACTCTCCATAGCGATGAGGGATCTTCGTAGAAGATAACCGGGGAGGAGGGCCTTTTCGGGATGTGCACATTCTCAGTCTCATCCTACGAATGCCTTAAAGCTTCAGCCAATTGCACGGCTTCCTCAGCAGACGAGCCAGAGTAAATGAGACCATCATCCAGCTCTTTCATCGATATTGGTTCGTCTTGAACAATAAGCTCAGATTCCAGCAAAAGGTCAAGCAAGCCAGTAACCGTTTTCTTCCTCCTTTTCGAGCTGGAGCTAATGCTAAAAGAGGATCGCTTCCTTCCCCTCGGTGCTTTGGCGTGACGTTGGCCAACTTCGCCTCCAGTATCCCCTTTTGGAGACACCACCACTGATGACATCGCCATTGATGGCACTGCCGCTGGCGCTTCATTGGAGGCATTTGCTTGAGCTCTAGTGCGCACTGGCATCCCAGCAGTGCGAGGGGTCGATTCTGCTTCTGCGATTTTCGGAATAAGTATCGGACCGCTGTCCCTTAAAAGAGGGCGAACGACTGACCGCGGTCGTAGCGGAGCGCTGGTGACTAGGGTTGGAGCTGAAGTTCTATAATCAAAGAGTACCCGCCTTTCTTCAGCGATGACAGGACCGTCCCGATGGAGATACCAACCCACAAAGGACCCCACAGACCTTGGAAGATAATCGGGTTCTGGAGTCATGAAGAGAGACCAGTGTTCAGCCGCATAAAGTGACGAGTGACATCACAAACAACTCCCAGAGACGAGTTGGGCTCCACCAAAAATTCCTCGAAGGGAACACCCCGATTATAGCCTAATTGCCGAGCAAAGCGGTGCAGATTATACCGCATGAAAAGAGCCGTATTATTTCGACGGAACACCAAATAACCCGGCCTAATCGAATATAAGTGCATAATTTCCTAAGGCTTTAAGGATGATGCTCCCTTTTTCGATAAATCAAATAGCTGTTGGACGGGCCCCGCAGGAGTAGAAAGAACTCGATCACTAAACACCATCCCACCCTCAGTTGCATATGGATTGAGCGGAACACGAAGGGCCCCTGGCTGAGTTGGATCGGAAGCAGAAGCATCTACCAATCTCATAACCCGCGGGAAGGTATAGGAATCATAGAAGTTTGGCCATCGATGCGCCACGAATTCCCCCAGCACATGCATTTCGATCCACGATGTGAAGTAATAGAGGGGAAATTCATAACATCTACACCTAGAATCAAAGTTTTGGCTACAACACTTAACCTATGATAGAGGTGCGACAGTCCTGCAATGCCAACAGCCAACCTTGCCCCTTCAGCTATGCGATGAGCGCGGTAGAACGTGAAGGCTCTCATGAAACGTCCGTGCGTCGGTATCACAAATCAACTGAGCCAGAGGCTAATGAAGCCGACGAAGAAGGTCTCTTCGTCTAAACCGAGGGCCGCAATTGCATTAAACGACATGGCCGACGTGGTCGGAATGTAAAACTGCGGAAAATCTTCTTCTTTGGTAGGCAGTTTGTCTAGCCCAAACCCAAAAGGGTCATTGATGTTCGCAAACTTCGGAGCCTCTTTGGATAGAGCGTCTTCCAGGATAAAGCAGGCAATAAAGCTCTCAAAAGTGAAGCCCTGCCTCTTTGACTTTGCAAACAATTTGTCAAAAATACCCAGAGCCTTGATTAGATCGGGGTACTTATGATGGATGACATTTTCGATCGTCAGGCCGTCAAGCGTAGCTGGCACGGTGGAGAATACATATTCATCAAGAGGCAACAATTCTTCGTAATGCTCTCCCCTGATTGGCAGTATGGAGACCTCGCGGAATTCCTCCAATGAGATAGATACCTCATGATCCCCGAACAGAAAGATGTTGGTAGGGAGATTCCACTTGCTTAAGAAGGCTTTGAGCCACCAGACCTGAGGAGCCTGATAATAGAATAGCGACGCATATACTTCTTGATACATCCCAACCTTCTTCAACCTTGCGCGGTGGGCGAAAAGAATGTATCAGGCCTAAATAAGATAGCCCACTGGGTGCCGAGGGGTAACGCGTACTTTATAAATTTGCCCCCAAGGTCGAGCCTCGTCTTGACAAATGCGACGCCCGAGAATGTCTATAGCCGGCAAGGGCTGGTTGGGTATCCCAGCTGTAGAGGGCTCAAGCCGACCCACAGGAGTCCAATTAGTCACCTCCACTGCGTAAGCGGTCTGTGGGCGTTCCATTGGCAATATAAAGCGAAGAGGTTCCGCTGGCTCTTCGCAAGTAAAACTTCGGTGACCTCGGATGATATGGCCGTACCAAACACCCCATAAGAACAGACTCGTCCGGTCTTTGTCGTGAGCCCTGATCATCGCCATAACTTCCTCATCCGACGGCGATTGCAGAAAAGCGGCGTCCGAGCGAGTATAAGGGAAGTAGGGAAGAGAAACCATTATTCCTGAAATAAGGGAAAGAAAAACCATTAGTGAAACCCATGTATGTATGTATGTGTGTGTGTGTGTGTGTGTGTGTGTGTGTGTGTGTGTATTAACAAAAGAAAACGACAGGATGCCTGTTTTGCAGGACCATTGCCTACAAAACACATGGACCCCACAAAATCAATATGGCGGCTCACCAATGATGACATAGGACAATCATTGTGAGAATCAAAAAGAATTCTCATTAAGCAGACATTAGAGTTAAACAACTCTTGAAAGAAAAAAAGTCCTGTTAAGGTATCCAGCAAATTCAAATATGTGCAAATAAGGGTAAAACCCTATGAAAAGATTTTCAAGAACACCAGGGAATGAAATTCCTGAAGGGCCTCTTGATTTTTCAGAGCTAAGCTCTTCAGTGAGGAATTAAATTCCTTTTTTATGCGATGGAATTAAATTCCAGAAACCCCATGACATTAAGGTTTATTATTCAAAGATCACGTATTATGGTGGATATAAAATCCAGAAATTTTTGATAAAAAGGGTTTCTATGATGTTTAAGATATTTACCTAAAAGGGGTTTCTTTTTCCAACAGAGTTTAACTCTGGAGTTGCAATGGCAGAGAACTAAGCTCTGAAGAGGAGAATTAAATTCTGAAAGAAATTAAAGAAGGAAGAAGATGAAAGAAACAGTGGCTGCCTAAAGACCAAACCCCTGTATTTATAAGATGTGAAAAGGGCGGTTCACCTCCCCATTCCCCTAGGCAATCCAACGGCTGTAAAGGTGACAGCGTTGCACTAACGTGCAAGCCACGTGAGAACAACGCTGTAGGGGCATTTGTTCCCTTATAAAAAATAAATAATAAATAAGAAGGCAGTGGGAAAAACTCCCCAAATGGAGCATCACGTGCCCACACATGATAGGCATTGAGCTTAACAAAATAAGATTGAAACTGAGCCTCACGCTTAGGTACGTGGCCATCTATATACAAAGTATATAGGCGCCTTCCTAAAATAAACAACTGGCCAGAAAAGATCACGTGTCTGCACGTGATGCTCTTTGTTGGGCTTAACTTTGTGGGGTCACATGCTACATGTGAGGGTTCCTATGCATCCTGAGCCGATAGAATTAAATTCTAGATAAAAGGGAGCAAAGCCCTATTTGGAAAATATTCCCCTAGATCTTTCTAAAACAATAAAGATTACACTCTGTAAAACAGAGCACCGTTGGATTAAAAATCAAATGGTAATTAAAAATCACCAATCCACAGAGAAAATTCTGTACGGGGAATATTTTCCAAATCTTGTTAAAAACAAAAGAAAGATCTTCTGTAAAACAGAAGTCCTTGGATTAAAAATTTAACGGTGAATAAAATTCACCGATTAATCTAAACGATAATTTTGGTTGATTATAAAATCAATAAAAATCACTCAATGAGAGATTTTCTGAACAAATTGATTCCTTTCTTTCTCCTATAAATAGGAGAAAAGAGGAGAAGAAAAGTAGGGAGACATACAGAGAGAAATCCCCCCTGATAAGTTTAAAAAGAAAAGAGAATTTAATTCTCTAGAGAGAAGAAGATCTTAAAGAAAAGAAGAAACCCTAGGTAAGAAGGAACAAAACACAGAGAACATCTTGTTAGTGTATATGCCCTAGAGGCCATTACTGTATCATACTAGTTTGTATATTACTTGATGGAAGCTTGGGATATTCACAGTTGTATATACAATCTTGCTCGAAATGGTAGTATGCTACTTGGTTTTTCTCTACTTCAATATGTGCATGTGTTTCTTTTAGCATATCGCTGATATACATATTAGTAGAGCCCTTAGGATCTTTGCTTGATTACCAGCGTTGTGATGGCGCTCGCACTCGTGGGAGCTGGGTAATCTATAAGCACATCCTTATACAGGTCCCTGGTCGTTGGACTATCGAGACAGGGCATCGATACTCCGGAGTAGACTAGCGTATGCGCTTCTCATCCCAGTGTGGGAGACGGTCTGTTCCACAGCCGTCAGTACGTCGTACTTGAGATAGTATACGGGTGCTTGTTAGGTTACGAGTACACTGGACAGGACTCGTCGGGGACTGTTGGTTGGTATTATACCTATCGTCAGTTATCAGTTCCCAGGTGACATGAGTACTTCTTAGTCCGTTGACTTGACACTGTCACTTTGTCTCGAGTGTGTTCCCACTGCACTTTGATTACTACCCTACCACGGCTCAAAGGAGTCGTGCAAACAGTTAGTTTTGGGTGCAGTCCCGAAGCACTTGGAGGCAGTGACGGTTAGACAGGATTCGTCTCTCCCGGTATTGGGGGTTGACATCGCGCTGTGTCCAGGAGAGCTATTACACGAGTAGTCCCTGGCCAGGGCAAGCGAGATATATTGGTAGGTTTCCAGTGTTATCTCAGGGTGTTCTGGGCTACACTCCGACATGACTTGTACCGCTATTAGGGGACTGACGTTCACCGCCCCCTAGGCCCGCCATGTGATGTATCAGACGAACAGACCGGACTGTACGGAGACTGTCACATACAGGCTCAGTAGGAGTTCCGATGGGGTTCACCTCGTCAGTCTTCTTATCGGCATCTACGTGGGGACCGTTACGTACAGCTAGTTCCGCTTGCGGTCTGTGGTTAAACCCACTGCCAGCGTAGTGTCGAGTTTTTAGAGTCCCACACAGAGAGCTATTCGCCTTTAGGCAAAATGAGTAGAGGTCGCATGGTTTTGCGACAGGGTTCGTTCACATCCGCGCACTTGTGCACGTTTGCTGTCCGGACAGCTTATACTAGCGGGCTTTGGTTTAAGACAGATCCTAGTATATGATTTGGGATTGGTTTTTCTCATTGTATTCGTGTTCCTCGGATCGCGAATACGGGTGCATATGCACAGTTGCTTGAGACAGAGGGAGAGGACTTTGATTAGGGTTAATGACTATTGTCATTTTTATTAACCCTAATGCTCATGTGTGTATTATTGTTAATTGATATTAGTTTAATATAATTGTACATGGTTATGGTTGTTGACCATTTGACCTCCTTGACTTGTTGACCTAGGTTGACACTTTGACCATCATCATTTCATTTAGAAGATACTTTTTGATCCTTGCGATTTGCATTTAAAATGAAATGATAATTGTCATGTCTTGATTAATCCATGACAATTATCTCACTAATTTTCTAATTACAATAATTCACATATATGAGAGAATGCTTCATATTATTCTCTCATTCTATCATTCACATTCTCTCTCTTGTTCTTCCTCTCCCTCAAGCTCTCCCCTCTCATGTGTTGAGAAACACTTGAGCTTGAGAAAAACCTTTTCTTGATAATCTCTACTCTCATCTAGGGTTCAAGGATTAGCACTTCTTGCACCCTAGTTACTTCTAGCTTGGAGTTGAAGCCAAAGGTTGAGGCTTTCGGGTGGATCCTTCTTCGACAAGAGAAGACGACCAAGGTGACCCTTTTCCACTACTCCAAGGAGCAAGGAGAGAAGGATATAAAGCCCTAGGTATAACCATTTCTACCCTTAGCTAGTTTCTAGTTAGCTTTAACTTGTTTTTTTTTAGCAAAGATCCTTCTTTGTCTAGTCCATGTTGCCTAAGTTGATAAAAATTTGATTTTTATTCCGTTTTCCGCCTCCCCGTAAGCACCGGGGTGGGCAACGTGGACTTACAGTGGTATCAGAGCCTAACTAAACATAAACTAGCTTGGTAGTGAAGTGTATCGAAGTTCGAAACGGAAAAATCGAAAAACCAAAATATCAAAACCCTAGTTTTCTGTTAAATTTTTTTCTGTTCAAAACAAAATATATCATACTCCAAAAATCATCTCAGGGTTTTGTGAAGAAAGCCACCAAAAACGATCCACTGATTCGACTAAAGAGCCGCGGTTCCGCGGTAATAGCAAGCTATTGCCGCGCAACCGCGGCCGTCTTGGATCTTCTCTGGGTCGGGTTTGGTGCAGTGTATTTCTGGCTTGGTTTTGGGATTTTTAAGATGGTTTATATGTGCCCAGATTTTCCAGAATAGAAATTTGTTTTTGGGGGCCTATAAATCCGTATTTTTTTCGAACTTCACTACATTTTGACTATAACGGTTATATCTGTGATGTTTGTATGTATTGAACGTCGGCTAATCGCTATATGTCGATTAGTCGGGGTTATACATATCTGTGATCTGTGTTTAATGTTGGTATGTGTATATGAATGGGTTGGATTGTCGCGGGTGAATAGCCGGGGTGGATGTGAGATGAGTGTTGCTTTTTCTTTCATTCATTGTAACATGTAAATTGATGTAATATTATTATTTGCATGGCCGCACAACCGGGTCGGGGTTGTAGCCTTCATTGTATAATTCTTTTTACTGTTTTTGCTCCTAGGATAGACCCATGGAGGGGGTGCACTAACTACCGGGTATCTCGAAGTGCCGAGTGGCCTACTCACGGTGTTGAGGGAGGTTGCTTCACTTCTGGTGCTTGGCGGGTAATTTGCCGCACCCGTAGGGGTCTTGGGTGGGGTATTGGCTATTCACCGCGACCGTGTAATCCGCTTTTTGTTGCAGGCTCGAACGGATTGCGGATTCCTAGTATATCCAATGTATTCATCTGTGATCTGTAATGTCTATCATTGCTATATATTTATATATTATAACTATTTAGGCGTTGCTTATGTTTTACAGCCGCGCTAGCCCAGCCCCCGCTCTGTCGTTAGTTAAGTAACCTAACGGGAGATGACGGGGCCCCGTGGCGAATGCGAATGGTATAAGCGTACGTTATATTTTGGTTGTTTTCTGCAATGGTAGGATTAAATGATGGGACACATTAAAAGAACTAATGCAAGAAAATAAACCAAGTAAAAGTCGATTGGAACACTTTGAAAACCACTCGGTTCTTTTCAAAACTAAACTTTTAAACGCAGAGCTTGAGCCACTCCTTTTCAAAGCTATCTCGTTCCATCGATTATATCAAGTTCACTACGTTCACGGTTTCGCCAAAACCATTCGTAGCCCTCCGTCATTCCACATGAATGGTCAAAAAGTATTCAAGCTATGTATTTTGGCCAAAGTCAAGGCATAGTGATTTGTAGCTATTGGGTATTCATGTGCAGCATAGATAGATGCGTTGGTTTGGGACAGTCGTGCTGCCATTTTGGCCAAAGCCAAGGGTAGGTACGGGTGGGTCCAAATTAACCAGGAGAATGACGGGTAGAACTTGACATGTGACTTATGATATTTTGGCCAAAGTCAAGGTCATAAGAGCATGGGGCAAAAATCCACATCGGGAGTTTCATAAGTACTGAAACTTTCTAGCGCTGCATACCATTTGGAGTGTGATGATTCTGGTAGGATTCCTTCGGTTTTATCACGCGATGATATTTGGATCCCGATCCTACTGTGAGTATATGCTACTCCTCGGGAAAACTCTCACTTAACGATCAATGCTATAAACTTAGTAGGTGTCTAGAAAGGTGTTAGCGGGGCTACGCCTCCAGGGAAAAGAGGTTCTTAAATTAAAGAACTTCGCGAAAGCGTTGGAAAACCTCCCTCGAAGTACCGACACTGGCCTGGCTGAACGGTTAAGCAAGTATTGTACGGTGAGATTGATCCTGACTAATCCTTTCTTTACGGTTTGAGAAGGGATTCGAGAGACAGTGGGAGCCATCCAGTTTAGACAAACTAAAAACCACTCTAAACTTGCAAGAGCATCATGCTAAAGTGTTTCTTTTCTCTCTCCTAATTGCAGCGACCATTCAACATGACCGGACTTAAGTTATTACTAGATAAAAACATATTGACAGGGCCAAACTATAAAGATTGGCTCAGGAATGTCAAGATGGCAATCACTTACGATAAATTGGGGTATGTCCTTACCACCAAAGCTCCCCCTGTCCCAGGTCCCACCTCCAGCGTCGCGGATCAGGAAATCCGTAAGACATGGGAGATAGATTGGACAAATGCCTCGTACTTGCCTCGATGGACAATGAACATCAGAGGAGGCACGGGAATATGGACCTAGAGTCCATATTTCTCCATACAAAAGAACTGTATGGAGAGCAGTCTCGTATCGCAAGATACGAAGTGTCGAAGAAGCTATTTTCGGTAAGGTTGGCCATCGGATCATCGGTAGCGGAACACGTGCTTAAGATGATTGGCTACATTGAGGAGCTCGCAGACCTTGGGACCACGTTAGAGAATGAACTCTATACTGGTTTGATTCTCCAGTCCCTTCCTTCCACTTACGCCCAGTTTATCCTTAACTTCAACATGCAAGGAAAGGAGGTTGAGCTTTCCGAACTTCTGAACATGTTGAGGAGTGCTGAGGGCACCCTACAGAAAGGTAGGGAGACATCCACTTTGTTTGTAGGAGGATCTTCCTCTTCTAGATCCAGGGCGAAAGCCAAGGGTAAGAAGAAGAAAGCCCCCGCCAAACCAAGAGGCGGTGTCAGTAAAGTGGATACGAAGGGAAAAGGAAAAGCAACAAAGATAGCGGGGAAGGTAGTGGGGATGGAAGAATGCTTCTATTGTCACAAAAGTGGTCACTGGAAACAGGATTGCAAGGCTTGGAAGGCCAGGACACAGGATTTGAAGCGAGTTGCGGCTTCAGCTTCAGGTGTGTATGTTATTGAAAACTGTCTATCAATAAACTCTACATCCTGGGTATTGGATACCGGATCAGGATCCCATATCTGTAATTCTTTGCAGGCGCTGAGAAAGAGTAGAGTTTTGAAGGCAGGTGACATGACCCTCAGAGTTGCAAACGGTGCTAGCATGGATGCTGAGGCCGTGGAGGACTATCACCTGGGATTGTCGGATGGACATTTTTTGGTTTTGCGTAGTTGTTATTATGTACCAAATGCAACCTGTAATATCATTTCTGTATCTTTATTATCTAAAGAAGGTTATGAATTTGCATTTGTAAGTAATGTAGTGAACATTCACCTTAATCAAGTTTTGATTGGGTCAGGTACATTGAACAACGGTATATACGTATTAAACCAACCACAGATTTTCAGTGTCCAGAATACACACAAAAGAAAGTCTCTAGAAATAAATAAAACTTTCTTATGGCATTGTAGACTGGGTCACATCAATGAGAGAAGGTTGACTAAGTTACATACAGAAGGATATTTGGATCCATTCGAATATCAATCGTATGCAACTTGTCAATCCTGTCTCAAAGGAAAGATGACAAAGACTCCGCTCACTGGACACGGAGAAAGAGCGAGCGAGCTCTTCGGACTCGTACACAGCGACATGTGCGGTCCAATGTCTACACATGCGCGAAGCGGTTATTCTTACTTCATTACTTTTACGGATGACTTTTCAAGGTACGGTTATGTCTTCTTAATGAAACATAAATCCGAGGCTTTTGTAAAATTCCAGGAATATAAGAATGAAGTAGAAAAACAAATAGGCAAAATTATCAAGGCACTGAGATCTGATCGAGGTGGTGAATACTTGAGTGCCGAGTTCCTGGGTTAATTAAAAGAGAATGGAATTCTCTCTCAGCTTACTCCTCCATACACTCCGCAACATAACGGTGTATCGGAGAGACGGAACCGAACCCTATTGGATATGGTATGGTCCATGATGAGTAACGCTGAGTTGCCGCGATCGTTCTAGGGATATGCGCTAGAATCGGCTGCATACCTTTTGAACCGAGTTCCAACTAAGACTGTTCCTACTACACCATATCAGATATTGTGTGGGAAGAGACCCTATCTTAATCACATTAAGACATGGGGATGTCCAGCTTTTGTAAAAAAGCAGCATGCGGACAAGCTCGAGGCACGCTCAGTACAGTGCAAGTTTGTGGGATATCCAAAGAGCTCCAAGGGATATTACTTCTATTGCGAAGAGGAACAAAAAGTCCTTGTTTCTCGCCATGCCCACTTTCTAGAACACCAGTTCATAGAAAAAGAATTAAGTGGGAGCGCAATAGAACTGGAAGAAATTCCAGAACCACGAGCTATTACTGAAAGCTTAGTAGGACCAGAGGGTTCGAAAGATCAGGACATTCCCACGCCACTCCGCAGGAGTAGTAGGCAGTCTCATCCGCCCGAGAGATACTACGGTTTTCTCATTGACGGGGATAGAGAGGATTGCATCATAGATTGTGATGAGTCTACTAGCTTCCAGCAAGCCATTCAGAGCGTCGACTCGGTAAAATGGCTGGATGCAATGCGGACCGAGATGGAGTCCATGTACACCAACAAAGTATGGACGTTGGACATTGCTCCAGATGGGGTAAAACCCGTAGGATGCAAGTGGATCTTCAAAAGGAAGATTGGTGTAGATGGACAGGTTGAGACCTATAAAGCTAGACTGGTAGCAAAGGGTTTTCGTCAGCGACCTGGTTTGGACTATGACGAGACCTTTTCTCCAGTAGGTATGCTGAAATCCATTCGGATCCTTCTTGCCATTGCTGCCTTCCACGATTATGAGATTTGGAAGATGGACGTAAAGACAGCTTTTCTAAATGGTCATTTAGAGGAGTGTGTCTATATGGACCAGCCAGAGAGTTTCATTCAGAGTGGGAGCAGCGGAAAGGTGTGCAAGTTGCTTAAGTCCATTTATGGACTAAAGCAGGCATCACGGAGTTGGAACATCTGTTTTGATGAGACGGTCAAGGAATTTGGCTTTATCAAAAATCCAGATGAACCATGCATCTATTGTAGATTTGTAGCGAGAACTGTAGTATTCCTCGTTTTATATGTGGATGACATTCTCTTAATAGGAAATGACATTCCTATGCTACAATCTGTCAAGGGGTTCTTGTCACACAGGTTCTCCATGAAAGACCTGGGTGATGCCTCATACATTCTGGGTATCCGGATCTACCGTGACAGATCCAAGAGGATATTTGGACTTTCACAGTCCAGGTACATCGACACCATACTAAAGAGATTCAGTATGGAAGATTCCAAGCGCGGTAATTTACCGGCTTGTCACGGGATCACCCTCTCCAAAGAGATGTATCCCAAGACTGATTTAGAGAGGGATCGCTTGTCTATTATACCCTACGCTTCTGCGGTAGTCTCTATAATGTATGCGATGTTGTGTACCAGACCGGATGTAGCTTATGCACTGAGTGTAGTAAGCAGGTATCGGTCAAACCCTGGGGAGAAACATTGGATAGCAGTAAAGAACATTCTCAAGTATCTGAGAAGGACTAAGGAGATGTTCTTGGTGTATGGCGGAAAAGACCTACAGATTGAGGCCTTTGCTGACTCCAGCTTCCAGAGTGACAAGGATGATTCCAAGTCCATGTCGGGTTTTGTCTGCACCCTCAATGGAGGGGCGGTGTGTTGGAAGAGTTCCAAACAGGAAACCGTTGCGGACTCGACGATGGAAGCGGAATACATCGCTGCATCTGATGCCGCAAAAGAAGCTGTCTGGATGAGGAAGTTCTTGAAAGAACTTCAGGTGGTTCCGTCTATTGTTGACCTAATACCTCTGTATTGCGACAACAACGGGGCTATAGCTTTAGCGAAGGAACCCAGGTCCCATCAGAAATCCAGACACATCTTAAAGCGGTATCACCTGATCAGGGAGATCGTGGATCGCCAGGAGATCGAGGTCCAGAGGGTTGCTTCAGAAGATAACACAGCAGATCCATTCACCAAGGCCTTGCCCCAGACTCAGTTCGAGCGGCTGATCGAGATGATAGGTCTTCGATACGCCAGTACATGGCCTTAGTGCAAGTGGGAGATTGTTAGTGTATATGCCCTAGAGGCCATTACTTATCATACTAGTTTGTATATTATTTGATGGAAGCTTGGGATATTCACAGTTGTATATACAATCTTGCTCGAAATGGTAGTATGCTACTTGGTTTTTCTATACTTCAATATGTGCATGTGTTTCTTTTAGCATATCGTTGATATACATATTAGTAGAGCCTTTAGGATCTTTGCTTGATTACCAGCGTTGTGATGGCGCTCGCACTCGTGGGAGATGGGTAATCTATAAGCACATCCTTATACAGGTCCCTGGTCGTTGGACAATCGAGACAGGGCATCGATACTCCGGAGTAGACTAGCGTATGCGCTTCTCATCCCAGTGTGGGAGACGGTCTGTCCCACAGCCGTCAGTACATCGTACTTGAGATAGTATACGGGTGCTCGTTAGGTTACGAGTACACTGGACAGGACTCGTCGGGGACCGTTGGTTGGTATTATACCTATCGTCAGTTATCAGTTCCCAGGTGACATGAGTACAGCTTAGTCCGTTGACTTGACACTGTCACTTTGCCTCGAGTGTGTTCCCACTGCACTTTGATTACTACCCTACCACGGCTCAAAGGAGTCGTGCAAACAGGTAGTTTTTGGGTGCAGTCCCGAAGCACTTGGAGGCAGTGACGGTTAGACAGGATTCGTCTCTCCCGGTATTGGGGGTTGACATCGCTCTGTGTCCAGGAGAGCCATTACACGAGTAGTCCCTGGCCAGGGCAAGCGAGATATACTGGTAGGTTTCCAGTGTTATCTTAGGGTGTTCTGGGCTACACTCCGACACGACTTATACCGCTATTAGGGGACTGACGTTCACAGCCCTCCTAGGCCCGCCATGCGATGTATCAGACGAACAGACCAGACTGTGCGGAGACTGTCACATCCAGGCTCAGTAGGAGTTCAGATGGGGTTCACCTCGTCAGTCTTCTTATCGGCATCTACCTGGGGACCGTTACGTACAGCTAGTGCCGCTTGCGGTCTGTGGTTAAACCCACTGCCAGCGTAGTGTCGAGTCTTTAGAGTCCCACACAGAGAGCTATTCGCCTTTAGGCAAAATGAGTAGAGGTCGCATGGTTTTGCGACAGGGTTCGTTCACATCCGCGCACTTGTGCACGTTTGCTGTCCGGACAGCTTATACTAGCGGGCTTTAGTTTAAGCCAGATCCTAGTATATGATTTGGGATTGGTTTTTCTCATTGTATTCGTGTTCCTCGGATCGCGAATACGGGTGCGTATGCACAGTTGCTTGAGACAGAGGGAGAGGACTTTGATTAGGGTTAATGACTATTGTCATTTTTATTAACCCTAATGCTCATGTGTGTATTATTGTTAATTGATATTAGTTTAATATAATTGTTCATGGTTATGGTTGTTGACCATTTGACCTCCTTGACTTGTTGACCTAGGTTGACACTTTGACCATCATCATTTCATTTGGAAGATGCTTTTTGATCCTTGCAATTTGCATTTAAAATGAAATGATAATGGTCATGTCTTGATTAAGTCATGACAATTATCTCACTAATTTTCTAATTACAATAATTCACATATATGAGAGAATACTTCATATTATTCTTTCATTCTATCATTCACATTCTCTCTCTTGTTCTTCCTCTCCCTCAAGCTCTCCCCTCTCGTGTGTTGAGAAACACTTGAGCTTGAGAAAAACCCTTTCTTGATAATCTCTACTCTCATCTAGGGTTCAAGGATTAGCACTTCTTGCACCCTAGTTACTTCTAGCTTGGAGTTGAAGCCAAAGGTTGAGGCTTTCGGGTGGATCCTTCTTCGACGAGAGAAGACGACCAAGGTGACCCTTTTCCACTACTCCAAGGAGCAAGGAGAGAAGGACATAAAGCCCTAGGTATAACCATTTCTACCCTTAGCTAGTTTCTAGTTATCTTTAGCTTGTTTTTGTTTAGCAAAGATCCTTCTTTGTCTAGTCCATGTTGCCTAAGTTGATAAAAATTTGATTTTTATTCCGTTTTCAGCCTCCCCGTAAGCACCGGGGTGGGCAACGTGGACTTACACATCTTACTTCTCATTTGCCTCCACAAGAGTTTAACTCTGATAAAAGAACTTAGTTCTTACTCTGGTTGAGATCTACAGAAGCAGATCTCCCCACAAGTTGAGAACTTAATTCTCATCGGGGATGTTCTGTTATGTAGATTCAAACCTAGGGGAAAGAACTAAGTTTAAAGAATTTAATTCTTACAAGAACATATAGGAATCTAATTTCTCTAATAAAACTAGGGTTTAACCCTATATAAGAATTTAATTCTTATAAAACAATGGGCTTGAAAGTCTCAAAACTCAAGATCTCCATGCGCGTAAAAAGATTAGCACCTAATATAATAATGGCCGATCACGTGCTCCCACGTGAGCACCCTTGATGAATGAAAGAGAACAAAATGAGATCAGGTCACATGTCCCAACATGACCCCCTAAAAGTGCTTAGTACTTTCAAAAGAAAAAGGGTATAAACCCAGGCACAGTTACAATTTTTGGGGCGTCTCACGTGATCCCACGTGACCCCCTGAAAGTGCTTAACACTTCCAAAAGAAAAAGGGAATAAACCTAAGATAGTTCCCATTTTGGGGGCACTTCACGTGATCCTACGTGACCCTAGTAGAGCTTAGTATTTATAAAATGAACAAGGGAATAAAGCCAAAGAAGCAACGCCAACTTTCAAGCGCCTCACATGCCATACGTGAGCGCCCCAAACTTCAGTGTTTAACACTACTTTAAGGCCGCACGTGGGAGCACGTGAGCACTGAGCATATACTAGTGTTTAACACTATGAGAGGCCAACGTTAGCCAACCATAGACCAAATCTCCCGAGGTCAATCAATTGAGCCCCTCATGCTCAGGGTCCCCCAAACCGATCTCAGTCCCAAAGATAGATAATGAGCTCCTAGCGGATGGCATCTAAAATGATGTTTATTCCATTCCCCCCTCAGTCTAGACATTGGTTCAAGGGTACATCTCTCCACACCTCTGATACATGTCGTGGTAATTCTTCAATGTCTTAAGGGAGGTGGCGGGTCCCAACAACCAACAACTCTTTGGTGCATTTCCAAACCTATAGGTATACCCTAATGGACCGCAACGTCCTTAAACTACCGTGGACCGCAACGTCCTTAAAATAAACCCTCACCTCAAAATGGTGATCCATGGACCGCAACGTCCCTAAACTAATAACGGACCGCAATGTCCTTAAACTAAAATAATAGAGCCCAAATGCTCTTTCGTTGGATCTAAATGATCATAAAATCTTGTTAAGTAGATCTTAGTCTAAAATTAGACTAACGTATCCTTAAAAAACGTTTAAGTTGATCTTAATCTCAAAATGAGATTAGCGATTCTTAAATCAAACCAAACCCAAATTTAAGAAAATACGGATTTGGACTAATCCATGCCCTATGGGCGACAACATAAATTAGTCTCTGTATACAATCCACGGGCAACCAAAAATAAAAGAAACACACACGACACGAAGTGACCTTCTGGAGCAGGAGAAAGTGGTTACCGTGATGCGGTAACGTAATTAACTGCAGTGGCTTGCGCTTGGAGGGAAGAGCGTCCCCACAATAAAAAAACCCCATCACAACGAGGGGGAATCTGACGAAGTCTGCTACAACGGCCGCGTTCGTCCAGACCTCCGTTGCACGATACCATAAATCAACTTGGCATCTTCGGAAAGGTGGACAGATAAATCCAATTAGCATCTGCCCCCAAATTCAGGCAAGACGTTTGTCTTCCTCTATTTTCAGCGGTGAACATCGACGTAATCTGGCGCATCGGCTCCTCGGTGCAGCCCTGAGTCGTCAAAAACTTGGCCAATGAAGGAGAGGACCGTGCAGGAGTCTGAGCGGGCTGTGGAGCTGCATTGGTGGTCTGCACAACCGCAGCCAAGGTAGTGGCTTGCAGAGCCGCAGCCGAAGGAGATGCATGTGGAGTCGCATCCGAAGTACCCTGTGGCATCTGTTCAATTTTGTGTTTAATAAATGAGTAAGAACTGTGTATTAGTCGAATTAGTTTCATTATCAGGTTATTACGAAACCCCAATCTAAGATTAATCAAAGTTAAGTTTACAACCAAATAAGCTCAGGCTACTAATATTGGATATGTTAGTATCTATAATATGATATAATATTTTACTATCAAGTAGTATACATACCATCATCTCCTTCAACTCCTGGATGGTGGTCTTCAAAGTGGCAACATCTTGCTCTAGACGTCGCTCACGGGGGTAGGGGAAGTAACCGCCGGAGTAGAGTCCAACCTCATATGGGCCCTGCTAGGACCCAGTCCTTGGCCTCTCTCCCAACCTCCGTGGTGCCCTCCGTATGCGGCGTCTAGAACTGGGGTCAGCAGCATCAGATCATTCTGTCCAGTAAAATCGATCCCCGATGCCTCCGTCTGCTCTACCACCCGCTCATACACTCACATTAACCATTAAAATATAAGTATATCATTTAAATTTGAACTTTTCAAAAAAAAAAATTTCAAACCTGTTAGAATAAATATTAACACTTACGCAATACTCCTGGGTAGCGGTGTCGGGGAATCGAAGCTCGCCCGTGGAAGGATCTGTCGAGGTGTCGTAGATGGCAAGATACGCGGACAGCACGCTCGGTGTACCACCCTGTGCCAGGGTCTGAGCTCTTTGCAATTCGCAAATAATTTACATATATTATAATATAACTCTTAATATTACATTATATCACAGTAGGTCTATTGTAATTTACCACTAACTCCATGGCACGGGTAATATTCATCGAGCCACCTGTATAAGTGGGGCGACCCCTCTTCGCCGACTTCTTATTCTCTTTATTTTGATCGGCCTGTTTCTGCACAACACATTTAGATTTAGTTTACTAATTAAGCAACACAAAAAAATAAATTATATACTAAACAATGAATTACATTTAAAATACAAACCTGTTTGCGCCGAGAGTCGAAATATTGGCATAAGAGAGGCCATGTATCTACGTCGACTCTCGCAAAGGCCGGAGTATGTAGGAGAGCCGTTGTCTTTGCCTCGGGGGTCGCCATCCACAGGGAATAGCAGTCGATCTTTAGCTCGTTCCTATTGTATCGGACCTTTGATTCCATGTTCTTCATCAGGCCATGGTACAGAGCATGAAGATCGAGCACTCTTTCAGGGTGATCAGGGTCGGATACAGGATGAAAGTCGTAATCCAACTCCAAATACAAAAACAAAACAATGTTATTAAATTGTAAGTGTTAAATAATAATAAATATATTGGGTAAGTCAACTAAAAATATATATTAATACCCGAGCCTGATCCCCGAAGAGGGCAAATGAGCGTCGGTGTTGGTCGCCCCACTCAACGTGAAGCCGATACTTCTTCACGAGGCGGCTCTCATACCCTATATACCGGTCGAACCTCTCGGCATAATCGCCTGTATAGCGATAATCAGGGATAAAGAAGAGAGGGAATGCTGCCTCCCCTAGCTCTGTTGGGCCTTAGCCTGTGGGACTGATTCGAGCCTCGAGTCCCCTTCTCGGGATGGGGATGCCCTACATCTACAAGAAATATCAAGACAATCAATATTAAGACAAAGTGGTATTAAGAAATCAAGGTTTAACGAAAATTGAAGTGTGATATATACCTCCGGCGACAGAAGCATGAGCCTTGGCCCGGGCAGTAACACGAGCGGGACGATAGTTCCTCCGGTGAGGAACAGCTAGTGACCCATACGTGGACGCATCTTCAACTAGAAAATAAACATCGATAAAATTACATGAAGTTCATGTTTATTGTTAAAAGATATGTAAAATGAATAAATATTTTATATTTATTCATACAAACCTACAGACTGAGCGGAGGGTATGGAAGTGACGGGAGTGGCCCCTGCACCAAACGTGGACGCACCACCTATAATTAGACAATCAAACATTGACTATATAAGTAATTGCAAAAAGAATGTGTATATCAATAATATAACATTCTAAATCAAAATGTATACACTATAGGATATATAAATATACCCGTAGGTGCGGTTGTAGCCTCTACCCGCGATGTAAGTACGTAAGAGCAAAAAGAATGTATGTATATTTATGATATATCATTCTAAATCAATATACATGCACTATATGATATATAAACATACCTGGAGGTGCGGGAGTTGCCTCTGTCCCTGATGTGGACACACCACCAACAGCTAGACAATCAAACATTGACTATATAAGTAATTTTGACATGAATATGCATGTATACCTATAATATTACATTCAAAATGAATATGAATTCAATATACCTGGAGGTGTGGCAAAGTCCACACGGAAGGATGCATCCGAAGGGGTCTCCAATCGGGGTGCAAGATCGGCCCTCTAAAGCTCCCTACGCAGCTCTCCGGGCGGCAGAACCGCTCTGCCTCTGCCTCTGCCTCTGCCGGTACCATGGCTGGAGCTCCTGCCTCCCCTCGCTGCTCCCGTCATCGTCATCAAATCTAGATAAAACGGTTCGTGGACGCATTAGACAATCATTACATATGCATGCTATATATGTATAGATCGTAAAATGTGAAGTAATAATATAACATTACTGATAACCTTTTTCGTTTCGTGGACGCATTAGACATATCTACTTGTATTTCATCATCGATATCATTTCTAACCCACGTAACTTCATGATCAGCCAAAGACAGCTCGTCTTTTGAAACAGACGGTCGGAGCACTCTAGGTCTTCTCTCTTCTTCATCCTCATCGCTGTCCTCGAATTCTGGGACATCATAAACATCCCCGGGTTTCCAACGGCATATGACACTCCATCCCGGATGCTTCAAACACTGTGAATAGTATACTTGGAACGCTTGGTTCGGAAAGATAAACGGATCGTCCTGACCGTAAAATCGAAGTGTGTTTACACTGGTCAATCCATATTCATCTTTCCAAGTCCTTAGATTGTTTCTCCACTTATCCGTATCGGTTCGTGTATTGTACCAAATACATTGAAATATATAAAATGGTTCTGATCTTCCGGGATATTGGATACCAAGTATACAATTTAAATATCCATAATAAATCACACCATCCGATCCTACCGTCACAATCCCACTATTCTGAGTGGTTCTAGATGTTTTTATATCCTTAACTTCAAATTTGTATCCAAGGACACCGAATCCTTTATAAAATTCAACCTCCATACTAGGAAACTGAGCTAAACATCTTGAATCACTCTTTAATGATGCAGACAAGTTTAGATCGTAGATCTAACAAAACAAATTTTATGAAAAATACATAACGATATAAGTTTAGATTAAAACTGGTAGCAATAACACGTTATTCGAATAACTAACATGATCTGCAACTCTATCGCAAAAATTATCCTGATGTTATTTTTCCAATCGTTCATCATTCCAATCAGGATGCCCATCACATACCTCGTTAAAATGAATTTTGTTCTCAACAATAAATTATGACATTAATATTATATCATTTCATACACACACAAACACAAATATAACAATTAATCCAAAAAAACTTACTCTCTAATTTTTTCAAGACATGCGCTATTGAGGAGGATAAACCGGTATATCTTGTTGATAAACTTAGTGTCTACCCTCTTATAATCGGCTTTACCATATGGCCCGTCCTGAATTCTTCGAGGCTGGTTAAGTCCCGTCTCAATGTTCTCGTCCAAATAGCAGGAATAAAATGTGGTTGCTTCATCTAGAAGATAACCTTGCATGATAGAATCCTCTGGTCGATTACTATTGCGTATATACTTTTTTAGAGTGTAGAGGTACCTAAAGAAAAATATGTTAAATAAATAAATGCGGGCATACAGAACAACAATAATTTTACAAATTGCGCGAAACGAAAAATTCCACATACCTCTCGACGGGATACATTCATCGATATTGTACCGGTCCGGCTAATTTAGCCTCGGTTGCAAGATGAACCGTCTGGTGTATTATGATATCGTAGAATGACGGTGGGAAAATACGCTCAAACTTTCAAAGTATTAACGAAATAGAATTTTCTAGTTTTTCCAGCGTCACAACATCCAGTGTTTTAGCGCATAATTCTATGAAAAAACAACATAGGTCATTGATTACTAGACCAACCGATTCGGGAAGGGAAGTCCTGAGGACTAATGGGAGAAAGTTCTCCATAATAACATGGTGATCATGACTTTTCAGCCTATCGATCTTGCCTTTCACAATTTTTATCTTGTTGCTAAATGATCCTGAGAAACCTATGGGAACTTTCAAATCATCCAACACCTGCAGGAATATTTTTTTCTTCGGTTGTGACATATGATACACGGTATTGGGAAGTACAAACTTTCTTGGTTTACCTGCTATCGGTTTAGGATGCAATTCACTTCTAATTTCCCAGTCCTGTATATCCATCCGAGCATTGAGATTGTCTTTCGATTTCCCGTCTTTATAAAGAAGCAAGTTGAGTACGTGCTCGGATACTCCCTTCTCTATGTGCATGACGTTCAAACAATGACGCACTAAATTTGTTGACCAGTACGGAAGCTTGAAGAAAATGCTTAACTTGTTCCAGAATGGTGGTTTGACCTGTTTTGTCAGATCTATCCCGAAGGCAACATTATTATAACCAACCCACCGAGCAGTCACGTCCTCTCCAGACAATGGGGCTGGAGGTCTAAGAAGCTCCTGATGACCATCAAAGTGAACAGCGTCTAACCTGTAGGGGTGGTCTAGAGGAAGGAAACGTCGATGGCCACAATAACAAACCTTCCTGCTAAAATTCAAGAATTTCGATGTTGTATGTTGATGGCAATAATGACATGCTTTGTGACCATGTACGGACCAACTTGATAGCATTCCATACGCAGGAAAGTCATTAATTGTCCATAATAAAGCCGCACGCAGTATGAAGGTTGTATTTGTGTTTGCATCGTAAGTCTCTACACCATCAATGAGTAAAGATTTTAACTCATCGATCAGAGGTCGGAGATAGACGTTGATATTGTTTCCCGGTGAGTTTGGTCCGTCGATAAGAAGAAGCATCATAAAGTATGATTGGTCCATAGCCAACCAAGGCGACAAATTATAAACTATCATTACAACGGGCCATGTACTGTGGCTTCCAGCCATATAGTTGAATGGGCAGAAACCATCACTAGCGACTCTGAGCCTGACATTGCGAGGATCGCTACTGAATATTCCGTGCCTCCTATCGAAATCCTTCAATGCTGGTGAATCTATTGGATGACTCGTTTTTCCATCTTCACTTAGAGGAGCACGGTGATGCCAAATCATTGCCTCGGCTGTTTTCTTGCACCTGAATAGCCTCTGCAGCCACTGTGTTATGGGAAAGTGTCGTGCTATCTTGACAGGTATATCGGGCTTCTTATCAGAATCTTTCGGCTTATACCTGTTCTTTCCTCATGTTGGACACTCTTTCAAATCTGAATTCTTTTTCCGGTACAACACGCAATTTTTAGGACATGCTTGAATCTTCTCACACTTCAGACCTAAATCAGACATCATCTTCTGGGCTCTGTACCAGCTGGCGGACACGTTATTTTCCGGGGGCACAGAATCTTTCAAGAACGAAAGAAGCATTTTGAATGACTTGTTGCTCCATCCATTTAGGCACTTAATTTGGAAAAGTTGGACGAACTATGAGAGGGAGGAATACTTTGCATTCTCATAAATTGGTTTTCTAGGTTATGATGACTATATTGAGAAATCTAAGAACGCGATGGTTACTGACAAAGGAGAAAATCCGTGTATATGCTTTGTGTGTGCGTTTGTCATTGAAAAGTATAAATTATTGATAATCAAAGTTAGATTTGAGGATACCCATGTATGAGTTGTATTCTATATATGTGTGTTTCAATTTATGATTTCTCTTAAGTGTAGGATTGTTATTGTGTATGTGCTGTGTGTGCGTTTGTTGTGTATTCATGTTGTATGTGTATGTTTCGGCTATCGGGGGTAAGGCTTCTATCTCATTAAGAATGTATAAAGCAGACACCCATTCGCTTGTGCTTTCAACCGTTTCGAGTAAATTTCGGCAGCACCTCCCCGCTGTTCTCCGAGTACACTGTAATAGAATAGATAATCATTTCAAAGCTGTGAAACAACGTTGAAATGAACATCTAATCTATCTTTGTATATGGAGAATCAGCGGAAAAGTACCGACGAAATAACTCAAAATGGATGAAAACACAAGTGAATTCAGGTGTTTGCTTTATACATTCCTAACTTGTCCACACTGGACAAATTTATCGGTTATCATACGATTGAATTTTCTCGTCAAATAGACTATACGACAGTTGTTAGTACTGAACTATACCGTCCGATATTTAACAACCTTCGTATAATTCTATGTCACGACAAATATCGAACGTATGTTAACCGATAGACGCGGACAAAGTCGCGCTTTGATTTTCATATATCAGTATCATGAGAATATGAAAGTTTCATATTATCATCGAGTATCATATATTAGTTTTAACTTGAATAGGTTTTATGTTTACGTTTCTTTATTAAGGGTTCAAAATTTTTAGTTTAGGGTAAATTTTTCTTTCGTTTACGGTAAAGTTGTACGTTTACGTTATCATCGAGTATCCTACTAAATGAACTAGTGCACCTTAAACCCTAACCCTAAATAACCCAAATTAACCTAATTAACCACAATTAACCATAATCGTTACCCTAACACAAATTATCCCTAATTATCCCTAATTAACCCAAACTTAACCCAATTTACCCTAATTAACCTAATTAACCCTAATCAACCCAAACATAACCCAATTTACCCAAATTAACCTAATTAACCCTAATCAACACCCTAACCCTTTCAAATCATCACTAAATAACCCAAATTAAATCTAGCCTCTAATTAACCCAAATTAACCCTAGCCTCGAACCCTAAACCTGAACCCTAAACCCTAACCCTAACCATACACTGAACACTAACCTTAATCCTAACCCCAACTAACCCTAACCCTAACCCTAACTGAACCGAACCCTAACCCTAACCCTACCCTACCCTAACCCTAACCCTCACCCTAACCGAACCTTGAACCCTAACCCTACCCCATGTAGCAACCCAATAATCAACAAAAACAGAAATAAAAGAATAATTAGAAGTAAAAATATGAAATTTACTAACCTGTAGCTAGGCCGGCGATGGAGCAGACCGGAGATGGTAGATGACGCAATCGATGACGAGTCGCGGGCGGTGGCGACGAGGAAGTCGACGGTAATGTCGGGGAAGACGAGGCGCGCACGGGAGAGTGGTGGCGACGAGGCGCGGATGGTGGAGACGAGAGGCGCGCATTGGAGAGTGAGAGCGAGGAATTTTTGGGAACGATCGAGGACTTTTCTGTGCTTTATTTTTTTTTATTAATAACCCATATATATGCCTCTACGGATTTAACCGTAGATCCTTCTTTTGCGGCTCCGTAGGGCCAAATAAAAAATTGCGTTTTAATATTTTTAAATTAATTCTATGGCACCGTAGGGGAAACTATGTGGACCTACGGAGTAATCAGTAAGGGCATCATTTTATTGCCCCTACGGAAAGCTTTATCCATAGGGGCAACCCCTTATTGCAGTAGTGCCAAGGAGAAGATCAATTACAGAAAAGAAAATAAAGAAAACCAAAGTATCATCAAACCCTAAAAATAAAGAATAACACATATTCGTGACTCTAAGTCCGAAAGAATATACAAATCTGTGGTTTCTAAGTCTAGCAAATATACATAGTCTGGTTGATGGAGCTTTTAACTAGATATAACTGAGTAAATATATAAAATTGGTGGTCACGATCCAAAGTGTACCCTACCTACCAATAAAAATCACGCAGAAGGAATTTGTGTGCCAGCAAGCCGTTACTGAATCTGTGCGGTCAATCCTGCAAGAAAACTGTGGCACAATTGGGGTGAGTTGCCAACTCATGAGTAGAAGACATCATCAGGTAGAAATCGAATGTATAAAGATCTCCTAACTCATACAGTAATATAATAATATAATAATATCAAGTGGTAACAATGGTGATAGTGTAAACATAAGTATAATAATACTAATATAATCGTGCCCGTGTCATAATATGGTACCATGTCATCTGTATCATATATATGTGTATAGGTGTATCATCCAACGTGTGTCCATCAACGGCATATCAAATCATCATAAAAACTTGAGTGCCCAGCATCGACACTCGAAAACATCATAAAATACGTTTCCAGCATCGACACGTAAATCCTCATATCTCAGGCGCTGTCTCATCGGATCAGCCATCATAACCATCTGTCTCAATCGCTCTGGTCGGTATCCTCTAGATATCCGCCGAGTCCAGTACTATCACCGGTAGGTAATGTTCTCATGCCAGACTCAACGTCTCTCTATACGATCTTCTTGCCTCGGGATACTGTACCGGGTCCACTATGTACCCGTAGACAGTGCCTCCTTTCTCTTCAAATCGGGTATACACATAACTCAGAACCGAGAAAATTCATGGTGGACGCTACACATCATATCAAGAGAAACAATGTTTTTAAAACAATCATAAGTTTTCAAAATGTATCCGCGGTTTCTCAAATCCAGAAATCTCATGAAAACCGAATCTCATAAGCATGAACCAATAATGAAACAATGAGTACAGGCACAGAACAAATCTATAATGCATAACCAGTGTGTTTATATGTGTTTGACATCTAACTAGGTAAGAAAATGCGATAACTGAACTAGTAAGTGTGGTATGGGTACTAAACAATAACTAAAAAGCGATAAGTTATTAAGTTATACGGCGAAGTAACGATTTCGAATGTGTACGTGGAATGGCAATTACCGATTATGAGTGTGTGAGCCGGTGAGTATGTGTACGTGCAACATGCGCATCATCGGTAATAGTGCGTGTGTCCTAGCAGACGATGTCATACAAGATAAGGAAAGAACATGGTATGTATACCGCAAAATGAGAATAATACGAGCATAGCAGAAAAAGGAAATTATAAACGCAGCAGTATAAAATACATAGCTACATATGAGCCACACAGTTATACTTTAAAATAGTATGAATCGTTGATTTTAGAAAAATAAGGGCTACTGTGTTTTTGAGAAAAAGATACTATTTGAAAATCCGTAGCGTCCTTTGAGATTGTCATTTAAAAATGCATAACGATTCGTTATTTTTGAAAATAGGTATGGCTCTAATTATATCCTAATATCTACTTAAGTGATTACAAAACAATAATTTTCCGAGTAGATACATCTACAAGTCGGCGATCCTGTTAGTTGCATATATGCCCTAGAGGCCATTATTGTATATGATTCTATATTATAGTGGATGCTTGGACATATATAGAGAGGAATTTCTTGCTCGACATAATAGTATGCTATCTGGTTGCTCTTTATCTTAACATGTAGACTTGTATTATGATATTGTCTTTCTCTCACATGTTGATAAATCCCTTATGATGTATACTTGACTACCAGGATTATGATGCAGATCATACTAGTGGGGCCAGGGTAGTCCACAAGTTCATCCTTTAATTGTTCTTAGTCGTGGGTGTATCGAGACAGGGCATCAATATTTCAGAGTAGACTAGCGTATACTTTTCTTGACCCATTTGATGGGCGATGGATGATCCCACATCCATAGGTGTTTGACATCAAAGATTGTATACGGGTACTCAGTGGAGACTGGGTACACCGAACATGACTCGCCGAGAACTTCTAGATAGTATTATATCTATCGTCAGATAGCAGTTCTCTGGTGACACTGGTACATGTTAGTCTGCAGACCCGAGATGGTCATAGAGTCTTGTGTGATTCCCAATGTGCTTTGATTTCCACTGTCACGATCCAAAATTGGCACGTGACGGCCCTTAAACTACGCAACGTCTACATGCGTAACGCAATTTAAGTAAACCGAAAACCCAGCAATCTAAATCATTAAAAGAAGTAAGAAATAATAGCATTTTCAACACCTTTGAATTCTCAACCCAAATTCTTTAAAAGTCCAACTTTAATTTTTTAAAAAATTTTGCAGCTCCTCCGTTGTAAAAACCATCCTCAAAAATGGGTACAACAAAGATATAAGTAAAGCATCACCAAACGGGAGCAAAAAACACGCCCAAAGGTGGAAAACAATCACCACAACAGATATACGATGCCGTAGCGAAGAAATAAAAGACGATATAAATAAAACTGCATAAAAGACATCCAAGTCACCAAAATAATATACAAAATCGTCCTCACATCAAGTCTCTAAGTCATACAAGATATTGGTAGATGGAGAGTACATGATACAATGAATATACAATAAGCAACATCGGATAACCGCAAAACCCACCTAAGCAAAACTGCATACTGTGAGACGAAGCGGTATCCGTAGTAAAAGATGAAATGATGGATGAATAGCCTGCCTCGACTACTCTGGGGAACAACCTGCAAAACACTGTGGCACAACGGGGGTGAGTTGCCAACTCGTGAATAGTAAATAACATATGTAGGTAATCGCAAGTATGCAAGTACACCGCGAATCTAACATATGCAAGCTAATAGTAATAAAAGGTCATATGTATGCAATAGTCATGAAAGGTACAGTAGCAGGTATAACTAATACATGAAGCAGTATTATAACAATCTGTATGCAACAATCATGTAAGGTACTCTATCCGGTACAACTAATACTTGAACAATAAATGCAATAAGTATCCAACAATCATGTAAGGTACTATATCAGGTACAACTAATACATTAACAATAAATGCAATAAGTATGCAACAATCATGTAAGGCACTATATCAGGTACAACTAATACATGAAGCAATAATATGACAATGTATATATGCAACAGTCATGAAAGGTACTGTAGCAGGTACAACTAATACATGAAGCAATGCATAAATAATAAATGCGAAGTATGAGATGAAACATGTCATTTCCACGGAATCCTGACATCGTGGTAGGACCAAAGTCCATTAAGACAATCCAAATTCCAATTCCTCAAATCAACCCCTAAATTGGCTCTCATATCATGTAAATCTCACAAACCCTGAATGTACAATATCAAGTAAATCTCATATATCCTAAATGTACAAAATCAGCAAATCTCATATATATCCTGTATCCAATATCAAGTGAATCTCATATATCCTGAATCCAATATCAAGTGAATCTCACATATCCTGAATCCAATATCAAGTGAATCTCAAATATCCTGAAGAAGTATATTTGCATGAATAATTATGATGATGTATATTAATTGATATGTATACATATATATCAGTGTCCCATTCCACTAATATATATATATATATATACATATATAACAGTGTCCCATTCTACTGTTATATATACTTAGGAATAAAAATATCATGAAAACCTGTGCCAAGCATCAACACATAAAGGCTGATCTATCAGGCGCTGTCACCACGACTGGCACCCTGATAGGTACGTATCATATGCTATACCGAAAACTCGAGTGCCTAGCTCTGACCCTCGCCTCTCGACGTATCCATACGTACATGACTCCCGTCGGTATCCCCACAAAAACCGCCGAGTCATAGGTACTGTCACCAGAAGGTATGGTTCCCCTATCAGGCCTCATCGGCATGTTACATCGACTTCCCTTTCTTGCCCCGCGGTACCTCCGGGCCCCACCATGTACCCACATATGGCCCCTGACTCCTTCTCGCATGGGGTATATATATCAGAACCGATAAAACTCTTGGTGGATGCTGAATATCATATCAAGAGAAACGGATTTTTCAAATAATGCATAATTTCATGAAACTACCACGGTCCTTAAATCCAGAAAACATCTTGAAAAATCCATATCTCAATGCGAAAATCTATGAATATAATATATGCAACATAAAACTGTAATGTGAGCATATAAAAGAAAAGCCGCTAATTAACTGCAACAAATTAATATATAAATCATGCGGTTACTAATTTCTCCATGTTTAATATAACATCAAATAAAGGTAAACATGTAGCTATGTCCAGATATATGTGTACACATAAAGGTATAGCAAGATATATATATCTACCTATCAGTAATGATGTAATATAACCTCCAGGTATAAGTGAAGTATGTATGCAATGTATACATGTAGCTATGTCATTATGTGTGTATGTACCTATCGCTAATGGTACAATACCCTATAGGTATATAGGTAACTAGCATGTAAGCATGTCAAGGAATATATGTAAGCATGTAGATATACAGGTATGCTATATGTCATCTGCATAAAGGAATATGACTCAATGTCACAGTGTCCCTAACCAAACAATATCATATCTATATGTGTATGCATGTAGCTATACAGGTATGCTATATGTCATATGCATAAAGGAATATGACTCAATGTCACAATGTCCCTAACCAAACAATATCATATCTATATTTGTGTTGTGTGTGTCATGGCAATTATTGACGGTGTGTGTGGCATACAATCAGTGCTCGTGCAACATGAGCCGTCAATAATAGTGCAGTGTCCTAAAGGTACAAATCCAAGCACAACAGTAACTAAGAAATAAGGTGTATGTGCAACTCTATATATGAAATAGAATATGCGACAATATTATAACATCTCTAGCCCAGACGCATAACTCCATGCGGGCGATTCCCCTGTAGATGTTAAATCAACTTACTACGCTCCTGGCTATGTAAAACCAACCACCTGTTTTCCTTTCTTCGCAGCGCCCGAAGCTCCTGCCTGCGAACCTAAAGCATAACACAACAAAACAAGTATATATATTAGCAATAGACCCAAAATACATACAAACTACACGGACCAACGCGACAACACAAACGTACTCTCAAGTGCTCGTATTGTAGCTAACGTGCATAGCGACATTACGAAACCAACTCAAGAGCAACAGAACACAGAACACGAACCGTATCGGATAACGTAACGCGTGAAACGAAACACAAGAAATACACAAAGTGGTCCCAGATTTTGCTATTCTAACAATCTGTAAAAGTTGCAAGTACCATGAGACCACAAACAACCCCAGAGACCCCTACACCAAAACCCAAACCCTAACTTCCTAGTCTGGCCGCAATTTGCGGCCAGAAGCAATAAAATTCCGGCCTGGTCAAAAGGAAATGGGCTCGTATTTTGAGGATAGGTTCTAGGTCACTACACTAGGTCACTGTGATGGGAACTTTTGCAACAATTACCTGGTTTGATAGCAGATCATCCCAGACCCAAAATTAAACTAAAAAAATACGATATTTACCCGAAACGATACATAACACTATCTAAATTGAAACCAACAAGCTACGCTACACTATAAACACTTAATTAACAGAAAGAGATCATTACCTAACCGAAAGAACTCAAAGATCCTAGCTTCCCAAGCACCAAGGCATCCAAGTGGCAAAACCAAGCAAAAGATGTGATTTTTGTGAGTTTTTATGAAGATTTAAGATGGATTTGTGAGGGATAGTGAAGTGTTCAGTTAGAAAAGAGAGAGGAATGAGAAAATACAAGAGATAAAGAAAATGAGAGAGTGTGAGGATAAAGAGAGAGGGAGGTGAGTGTAGGGTGAGAGTGGGGTGAGTGTAACCTTTTACATTAACTCACCATTAATGCATTCACACACACCATGCCACCTCCTCACTTCCAAAACCAAATATCTCTCTCTTCTCACACAAATATCAAGGATAAAGGTTAAGGATTAGATTAAACAAAGGATTGGATTAGGGGTTAAGGGTTAAGTGTCATGGTCACTAAGAACAAGATTAACACAAAACAAACCCTCACATTAACGTGCTTACGTGTGTGCATGCCATAACAAATAATAATAAGTTATTGATTAAATGTTATAAAATGTGAGAAACCCAAATTGGTAAACTTTTTACCAAAAACCCGCATTATCGTCTAAACTATCACTAACCGATTGGCACACGACCGAAGCACGTGTCGCAAAACAAAAGAATCGCTGACAGAAAATTAACGCAACAAACGGCTGATCTAGCTAATACAACTCTCATCCCAAGCCTCTGCTACTCCCGCGACGGTCACGAAATCTGTCTCGACGACTACGCTTCTGTCTCTGGGCTGGTACACTGGTACGAGTCCTCCAGTGTTCCAGAACTCCCAAAGTCTCTGGAAGACGTGCCTCGTCAACTGGGGCTGCATCCACTGGTGCTATGTAGGTGACGGAATGCTGTGTGCTGATCACAAGGAACAACTGGGTAACAGGGGTGACAACCTCCTGTCGCTGCGTTCTGCTGGCCTCAACCAAAGACCTCATCGTCTGGCGCAAGTCCTGCAACTCTGCCACAAGCCTAGATATACGATCTTTCGAAGGCGGATCCATCTGCTCATGTACAGCGAGCGTACCATCCTGGTCAAACCTCGTCCCACAAGAGTCGACTCTGACCTAGGCCCTCGCTGCACCTCTCTGAGTCCCCATAGTCATCGGCGACAAAGGCTATAAATAGAAATAGGATTCGATATGAACAAGGAAATCGAATCACAAGGATATGTATCATCAAGGAAGGAATTTCAAGAAATTTGTATTTAGCTCACTTTAGGCGGAGTACCGCATCGTGAGTATGCCGCGGACATACACACACTAAGTTACTCTGCTTAAGCTACCTACTCCATCATACCAAGGTCATCCTACATTCCGAAAGGTAAAACCTAACGCTCCGATACCAACTTTGTCATGACCCAAAATTGGCACGTGACGGCACTTAAACTACGCAACATCTACAGGCCTAACGGAATTTAAGTAAGCCGAAAACCCAACAATCCAAACCATCAAAAGAAGTAAGAAATAACAGCATTTTCATCACCTTTGAAATCTCAACCCAAATTATTTAAAAGTCCAACTTTATTTCCTTTAAAATTTTGGCAGCACCTCCTTTGTAAAAATGGGTACAACAATGATATAAGTAAAACATCCCCAAACGGGAGCAAAAAACACGCCCAAAGGCAGAAAACAATCACTACAACAGATATATGACGCCGTAGCGAAGAAATAAAAGACGATATAAATAAAACTGCATAAAAGACATCCAAGTCCCAAAATAATATACAAAATCGTCCTCACATGAAGTCTCTAAGTCATACAAGATAATGGTAGATGGAGAGTACAAGATACAACAAATATACAATAAGCAACATCGGATAACCGCAAAACCCACCTAAGCAAAACTGCACACTGTGAGACGAAGCGGTATCCGCGGTAAAATATGAAATGATAGAAGAATAGCCTGCCTCGAGTACTTTGAGGAACAACTTGCAAAACACTATGGCACAACGGGGGTGGGTTGCCAACTCATGAATAGTAAATAACATATGCAGATAATAGCAAGTATGCACGTACAGTGCGAATCTAACATATACAAGCTAATAGTAATAAAAGATCATATGTATGCAATAGTCATGAAAGGTACACTAGCAGGTATAAATAATACATGAAGCAGTAATATGACAATCTGTATGCAGCAATCATGTAAGGTACTCTATCGGGTACAACTAATACATGAACAATAAATGCAATAAGTATGCAACAATCATATAAGGTACTATATCAGGTACAACTAATACATGAACAATAAATGCAATAAGTATGCAACAATCATGTAAGGTACTATATCAGGTACAACTAATACATGAAGCAATGATATGATAATGTATATATGCAACAGTCATGAAAGGTACTCTAGCTGGTACAACTAATATATGAAGCAATGCATAAATAATAAATGCGAAGTATGAGATGAAACATATCATTTCTACAGATTTCTGACATCGTGGTAGGACCAAAGTCCATCAAGACAATCCAAATCCCAATTCCTCAGATCAGCCTCCAAATTGGCTCTCATATCATGTAAGTCTCACAAACCCTGAATGTACAATATCAAGTAAATCTCATATATCCTGAATAAGTATATTTGCATGAATAATTATGATGATGTATATTAATTGATATGTATACATATATATATTAGCGTCCCATTCCACTAATATATATATATATATATATATATATATATATATATATATATATATAACAACGTCCTATTCCACTGTTATATATACTTAGGAGTAAAACTATCATGAAAACCTGTGCCAAGTATCAATACATAAATGCTGATCTATCAGGTGTTGTCACCATGACTGGCACCCTGATAAGTACGTATCATACGCTATACCAAAAGCTCGAGTGCCTAGCTTTGACCCTCTCCTCTCGACGTACCCATACGTACATGACTCCCGTCGGTATCCCCACGATAACCGCCGAGTCATAGGTACTGTCACCGGAAGGTATGGTTCCCCTGTCAGGCCTCATCTGCATGTTACATCGACATCCCTTTCTTACACCGCGGTACCTCCGGGCCCCACCATGTACCCTCATACGGCCCCCGACTCCTCTTCGCATGGGGTATAAATATCAGAACTGATAAAACTCATGGTGGATGCTGAAATATCATATCAAGAGAAATCGGGTTTTTCAAATAATGCATAATTTCATGAACTACCACGGTCCTCAAATCCAGAAAACATCATGAAAAATCCATATCTCAATGCGAAAATCCATGAATTTAATATATGCAACATAAAACTGTAATGTGAGCATATAAAGGAAAAGCCGCTAATTAACTGCAACAAATTAATAAATAAATCATGCGCGTACTAATTTCTCCAAGTCTAATATAACATCAAATAAAGGTAAACATGTAACTATGTCCAGATATATGTGTAAACATAAAGGTATAGCAAGGTATATGTATCTACCTATCAGTAATGATTTAATATACCCTCCAGGTATAAGTGAAGTATGTATGCAAGGTATACATGTAGCTATGTCGTTATGTGTGTATATACCAATCGCTAATGGTACAATACCCTATAGGTATACAGGTAACTAGCATGTAAGCATGTCAATGCATATATGTAAGCATGTAGGTATACAGGTATGCTCTATGTCATATGCATAAAGGAATATGAATCAATGTCACAACGTCCCTAACCAAACAATATCATATCTATATATGTGTTGTGCGTGTTATGGAAATTATTGACGGTGTGTGTGGCATACAATCAGTGCTCGTGCAACATGAGCCGTCAATAATAGTGCAGTGTCCTAAGGGTACAAGTCCAAGCACAACAGTAACTAAGCAATAAGGTGTATGCGCAACTCTATATATGAAATAGAATATGCGACAATATTATAATATCTCTAGCCCGGACGTATAACGCCATGCGGGCGATTCTTCTGTAGATATTAAATCTACTCACTACGCTCCTGGCTATGTAAAACCAACCACCTGTTTTCCCTTCTTCGCAGCGCCCGAAGCCCCCGCCTGCGAACCTAAAGCATAACACAACAAAACAAGTATATATATTAGCAATAGACCCAAAACACGTACAAACTACACAGACCAACGCGACAACACAAACGTACTCTCAAGTGCTCGTATTGTAACTAACATGCATGGCGACACTACGAAACCAACTCAAGAGCAACAGAACACAGAACACGAACCGTATCGGATAACATAACGCGTGAAACGAAACACAAGAACTACGCAAAGTGGTCCCATATTTTGCTATACTAACAATCTGTAAAAGTTGTAAGTACCATGAGATCACAAACAACCCCAGAGACCCCTACACCAAAACCCAAACCCTAACTTCCTAGTCTGGCCGCAATTTGCGGCCAGAAGCAATAAAATTCCGGCCTGGTCAAAAGGAAACGGGCTCGTATTTTGAGGGTAGGTTCTAGGTCACTACACTAGGTCACTGTGATGGGAACTTTTGCAACAATTACCTGGTTTGATAGCAGATCATCCCAGACCCAAAATTACACTAAAAAAATACGATATTTACTCGAAACGATACATAACGCTATCTAAACTGAAACTAACAAGTTACGCTACACTATAAACACTAAATTAACAGAAAGAGATCATTACCTAACCGAAAGAACTCAAAATCCTAGCTTCCCAAGTACCAAGGCATCCAAGGGGCAAAACCAAGCAAAAGATGTGATTTTTGTGAGTTTTTGTGAGGGTTTGAGATGGATTTGTGAGGGGTAGTGATGTATTCAGTTAGAAAAGAGAGAGGAATGAGAAATAAAAGAGATAGAGAAAATGAGAGAGTGTGAGGATAAAGAGAGAGGGAGGTGAGTGTAGGGTGAGAGTGGGGTGAGTGTAACCCTTTGCATTAACTCACCATTAATGCATTCACGCACACCATGCCACCCCCTCACTTCCAAAATAAAATATCTCTCTCTTCTCACACAAATATCAAGGATAAAGGTTAAGGATTAGATTAAGCAAAGAATTGGATTAGGGGTTAATGGTTAAGTGTCATGGTCACTAAGAACAAGATTAACACAAAACAAACCCTTACATTAATGTGCACACGTGCGTGCATGCCATAACAAATAATAATAAATTATTAATTAAATATTATAAAATGTGAGGAACCCAAATTGGTAAACGTTTTACCAAAAACCCCGCATTATCGTCTAAACTATCACTAACCAAAATCTAAGGCGTTACATCCACCCTACCACATTTAAGAGAGCGTGCAAATAGATAGTTTTTGGGTACAGTCCTGAGTCACATAGAGGCAATGTACAATAGGAGTGGTTTCGTCTCTCCCGGTATTGGGGGTTGATTTTGCGCTGTGCTCGATTGGCCATAATAGGAAGTTCCTGGCCAGGGCTGATACTGAGATTTACCGGTAAGTTTTATCAGTAGTTTCTCGACCCGTTATGAGCCTCACATCGGTATGACTTATCAAGTTATTGGGGTCCGACGTTAACCACCCCCAGACTAGATATGCAACATATCAGACGAAGAGACCGGACTGTACGGTAGTATTACGTATTGGATTCATGAGAGTATGAGCAGGCTTGCTTGTTGATCTTCTGATCGCTCAATACCCGGATAGCCGTTATGTCCAGCTAGTACCGCTGACGGCTTGTGGGTGATTGATATGATCATCACCTACTGCCGGAGTATTGACGAATCTTTAGAGTCCTACACAGAGGTTTACTGGCTTAAGAGAAACGAACTAGGGCAAATATGTGATATGTGCGGGACCGAGATTAATACGTGTATGTGATACCGTATTCTAATCTCACGATATGTGATATCGCTCGGTTATATGTAATATAGCCGGGTTATTGAATCAAGTGTTGATTCGATAAGTTGATATTAAATGTTATTAGTTGGTTGTATGCGATACAGTCGGGTTATTAAATCAAGTGTTGATTTAATGATTTAATGTATAATTATATATATTTGATATATTAACATACATTAACTAATATTCGCTCACTTAAGAATTACTTTTCTCATTATACATTACATATATATGTGATATATGTTAATGTATTTATTTTGTGTCATGCTAGATGATACATTGTACTTGGGTGTATGAGACTCATACTTAGCTAGAGATAATTTAGGTGTTTAAATATTAAGGGATAAATCAAAATTAGGTGGAAATTAGTATGGCTAAGATGCTTGTGGAAGTATGGAGACGCTTTGACTAAAGTCCACTAATTTTGTTTTACTCTAGATATTTATTAAGCTAACCATTAATTTTAGTCATGGTTTAGTCTCTACATGAGTTATATAAGATATTTTCTCACTCATGGTTCATACTTGGATCACTTGATCATTTTCTTCATTTCCTTCATTTTGCTCTCTAGCTTTGAGTGAGTAAAGAAAAGAAAAAGAGAAAAATTATTCGAAAGTGAGCAAATTCCTACTTCACCAATTTATACCAAACTAGCCATTTAGTATAGGTTGTTTCTTCACTAGTTCATCAATTAGTGAAGATATAGCTTGAGTTAGAGATTTTTCGACGTAGATCATCTTCAGCCTCGAAGATCCTTGAGCAAGCTCATTCCTTTCACCCAGTGGATCCAAAGGAGAGTCCGGGACACCACTATTTGGAGCAAAAGTGACTACTATACGGAGCTTTAGAAATGAAGGACCAGTCTACAAAGGTTGTATTCCCATTTCACTTAGTGTAAAGTTGCTTACATATTTTTATAACCCTAATTCTCTAGTAAAATCATTGGTTTGGGTTGCTTAGCACACTATATTTTTATAATATTGAATGCTTGATGCCTTAGAAAATATAGTGAGAGTACTAAGGAACCCTTCAGTGGTATCAGAGCTACTAGGCATTGGATGTCGACTATGGGTGTAGGGTTACTAGGCACTAGAACAAGGTTCTACAAGGTATCAACCATGCCAAAATCAAAATTTTCAAGTGCCGAACAACCCTGACCAAGATCTTAGACTAGAGATTAGGCGAAACAATGAGTAAGTAAACAACTTTACTTCAAAGAGTTTGGGATTACAACCTTTGTAGTCCGTTCCTTCGCTTCATAAGCTCCGTGTTGAGGTCCCTTCACCGCGATCATCATGTACCCGAAATTTAGAGAGACTCCATGAAGAGAAAGATGCAATCTTGCTTCCGATCTTCAATAACTAAGATGATCTACCTTGAAGAAACTCAAAACCCAAGCTCTTGCTTTGCTAATCAAGTATTAGCAAAGTAAACACCCTAATCTAAGCGGCTAGAATAGATGAGGATGATGAAGTAGGAATTTAGCTCTCATTTGTTTTCAATTTCTCACTCATTTTCATCACATATGAAAAAGCTAGAAAGCTTTTTCAAGCAAGAATGAAGAAGAAGAAGAAGCAAATCCTTTTGTGATGAATAATGAATCAAGTGTGAGGTTAGAAATGCAACCATGAGTTAAGTATGAAGACTTAACCCATGTAGAGAATTAACTATGGTAAAGGGTTGGATCGGGTTAAAGAAATATCTATGCAAAATATCACAAGTCAAAGTCAAAGCTTCAAGAAGCTTCTTGAAAGCTTAACCCTAATCCAAACCCTAAACATATTTAAACTCCAAAAAACATGTTGCATTTATAACCCTAACTTGTTACAATATTATATATCACATATACAATATTTATTGTAACAAAATAAAATAATACAATTAACATATATCACATATATATCAATGTATTACCCGAGTGAGAAAAAGAATCTTTAAGTGAGCTTATATTAGTTAATGTAATTTAATATATCAAATATATAATTATACATTAAATTATCGAATCAACACTTGATCCGATAATCCGGCTAAGAGAAGTCCAGCTGCAGAGCCAGCACCGAGAGAAAGCCCCTTTAGAGATAGGGGCCGGGACCATTACCGAGATGGGGGCAGTAGATCGTGGCTATTTCATAAATAACCGACTAACATAATCTGTATCAGTTCATCGAATCAACACTTAATCCGAAGACCCAGCTATGTCACATATACCCGGCCGATATCACATATCGCGAGAATCTAATACGGTATCACATACATGTATTGTTCTTGGTCCTGCACATATCACATATATGCTCCTACTCCGTTTTGCCTGAGCCAGGAAACCTCTGTGTAGGACTCTAAAGAATCGTCAATACGCCGGCAGTAGGTGATGATCATATCAAACACCCACATGCTGCAAGCGGTCAGCTAAACGTAACAGCCACCCAGGTATTGAGCCATCAGAAGATAAACAAGCATGCATGTACTCTCTCCTGTGAATCCAATCAGTAACACTCCACTACAGTCCGGTCTCTTCGTCTGATATGTCTCATATCTCGCCTAAGGGTGGTAAACGTCAGACCCCAGTAGCTTGATAAGTCGTGTCGATATGAGATCTATAACATTTCGAGAAACTACTGATAACACTTACCGGTAAATCTCAGCAACCCTGGCCAGGGATTTCCAGTTATAGCCAATCGAACACAGCGTAACATCAACTCCCTAAACCGGGAGAGACGAAACCCCTCCTATCGTTCATTGCCTCCATGTGATTCGGGACTGTACCCAAAAGCCACCTTTTTGCACGCCCTCTTGGACGTGGTATGATGGAAATCAAAGCACAGTGGGAATCACACAAGTCTCTATGACGATCTCGGGTTTACAGACTAACCTGTACCAGTGTCACCAGAGAACTTCCATCTGACGTGAGGTAAAATACCATCTGGGAGTTCTCGACGAGTCCGTCTAGTATACCCAGTCTCCACTGAGAACCCGTATACCTTCTCTGATGTCAAACACCAATGGATATGGGATCATCCATCACCCATCATATGGGTCAAGAAGCGCATATGCTATTCTACTCTGGAGTATCGATGCCCTGTCTCGGTACTCCCACGACTAGGAACATTTGAAGGATGTACTTGGCTACTACATTGTCCCCACTAGTATGATCTGCATCATAGTCCTGGTAGTCAAGTACTTATCCTAAGGGCTTTATCAATATGTTACATAGAGACAATCAGAGTACATGTTAAGATAAAGAGCAACCAGATAGCATACTATCATGTCGAGCAAGAAAGTCCTCCCTATTTATGTCCAAGCATCCACTACAATATACATCGTATGTATAGTAATGGCTTCTAGGGCATACATATAACTAACAATCTCCCACTTGCACTAGGGCCATCTGTTGTGGTATCGCATACCCAACAATCAGCTGTAGTTGAAGTATCTCATACTCAACCATCCCATGAAAGTCTCTACTGGGAAATAGGACTTTATGAGTGGATTCGCGTTGTTGCCCTCTGTGTCTACTCTCTTAACCTCGATCTCCATGGAGATAAACCATCTCCATGATCAGGAGATACTGTCTAAGAATATGTCTGGATATCTGATGGGACGGGGTTCCCAGGCATAAGCCACAACTCCATTGTTACACAATGGTAGGAACGAAGTTCATCTCATGAACTAGTATATATCCAGACTGCCTCTTTGGTAGCATCCTTGGTAACGATGTATCTAGTCTTTAATCGTCTAGTAAGTCACAGTATCTAGCTTGGAACTTTTCCAACATACCGTCCCTCCACTGAGGATACAGAAAATGCCTGCGACTGACATTCAGTCGTCCTTATCACCCTGGAGCTTTCCAGTGATTCTCCCCAGGATCGATTGATACCATCTCACTACAACTAGTGAGAATCCTAACATCTAATTAGATCTATCTCATAGATATAAAACCTAGGATTTAGGAGGTATCATTTTGATCCTATATGGAGAATCCATGTGATAAGAGAAGATTGACTGAGCGTAGCATAGGAAACTCCATTCCTATCAAGAGTATGTCATCCACGTACAATACGAGGATCACCACCACACTCTCTACTACCCTTTTTTATATACAAGGTTCATCTACCATTTTGATGAAGTCAAACTCTTTGACTACCACATCAAAACAGACATTCCAACTCTGCGATGCCTGCTTTATCCCATAAAGCAACTTGCACACGTTTCCACTGCTCCCACTGTCTACAAAGCCCTCTGGCTGTGTACTTATAGACGCTCTCTTCTAAATCATCATTTAGAAAAGCTGTCATGACACCCAACCGCCAGAAATCGTAGTCATGGTATGTAGAAATGGCAAGTTGGATCTGGATGGACTTAAGCATAGCTTTGAAAGACTCAACTTTTCCATGTACACCAAGTAATCTTCTCAAGATATACTTGCTCCTGATGGGGATTTAACCCTTCAGATAAAGAAACCAAAGTCCATACTTTGTTGGTGTATAAGGATTCCATTTCAGATCACTAAGCATCCAGCCATTCTTACAGAGTCCCACTCCTGATGGCCTGCTTGAAACAAGTTGGGTCATCATCTCATGATGTAATCCTCGCTCCCACTGTCATAGAGAAACCGAAGTATCTCTCAGGTGGATGAGGAACCCTAGTAGATCGGTGAAGAGGCTGAGGTTCGTTGGAAACTATTGAATCCTTTGGTTCTACCAAATCATCAGCTGCAGTTTGTATAGCTGGAACTCTTTCCAGTTCTACCTCATGACCACTAATTTCTTCACAAGAAATTCCCTTTCACAAAGGTGGCATGCTGAGACACAAAACATCTTTTGTTCCTCGGTTTGGTAGAAGATATTCCCTTGCGAATCCTTAGGATATCTAACAAACTTCCACAGAACTGACCTTGCATCGAGTTTGTTTGGATTATGCTTTTAGACATAGTCCGGACAACCCCAAATCTTAACATACTTAAGATATGGGCTCTTCCCATTCCATATCACATATGATGTGGTAGGCATCTGATTTGATTGGAACTCTATTCAATAGGTATGCAGCTTCACAAATGCATAACTCCCAAAAGGAAATAGGAAACTCAGTAGTACTCATCATAGAGCGGACCATATCTAATAGGGTGTGATTGCTCCGCCCCGATACACCGACGTGCTGTGGTGTATACGGAGGAGTAATGCTGAGAGAAAATCCCATTCTCCTTTAGAATAGTCCAGGAATCCCATGCTCAAGTATTCTCCTCCCTGATCACATTAAAGGACATAATACTTATACCCGTTTTGGTTCTCTACTTCTAACTCATATTTATTGAATTTCTCAAAAGGTTTAGACTTGTGTTTCAACAGGAACACATGTGCGAATCTTGAGAGACAATCAGTGAATGTAATGAAGTATAAAGAACCGTTCCTGGCATGTGTAGAGAACCGTTCCTGGCATGTGTAGACATGGGACTTTCATACATCATCATGTATCAATCCCAAGAGTTCACTAACTTTTTCTCTGTTTCCAATAAACAGAGCTGTGGTCATCTTATCTTTGTGACATGACCGGCAATTTTCACAAGATGTAAATTCAAACAAATTTAAATATGCATCTCTATGTAACTTAGCCAGTCGGGTCGCATCGAAATGACCTAGTCTACAATACCTTAAGAAGGATTTTGTTTATTTCTGAACTCTTCCTCTTGTGTGTATTCTGTACGTTAAGAACTGTGGTTTGATTTAGAACGTTTATGCTTTTAGATAACGTGCCTGAACCGATCAACTCTTAATATAGGAAATGTTCAAAACATTATCCAACAATACAAAATTATATCTTTCTTTACTTAATAAAGAGACTGATATGATGTTGTATATCAGGTTCGATATCTAATAACATTCGTTCCGAGTCAATGTATTGGTAATACAGGGTGATAACTGCCAACAGACTTGGCTGCAACACTTGCATCGTTTCCAGCTCTTGAAACTTATCACCCGTTCTCAGTTCTCTACCTATCTGTAGCCCATGTAACAGATTATATTTGCGGGATCGTGATCCGGTATCTCATACCCAGGAAGTAAAGGATACTGAGAAACAGTTCCCGGTAATGAACACACCCGAAGAAGATGCATCATCATGCACTTTCTTCGTTTGGGCGGCACGGGAATTCTGGTAATCCCCAATTTCCTGCTCGGTCTTATAATAATTATAAGTTGGAGCGAGACCAACGTTCTCTAGCACAGTATAATAAGCGGGTTCGGTCAATACATCCGTATTATTATCTTGATTTTAAGGCGTGACATGGTCGCTACCTGGAGAGTGAGAGATAGAAGAAAACACTCCGCGTGCACTTTTTGCAAGATTAGATTGGTTATCAATTTATCTAATCAGGATGGCTCCCACTGTTTTAGTCAAATCTTCCTTCAAACCCTAAAAGGAAAGACTAGCCAGGATTAATTCACGCTACAAGTTCGCCAATCTTTCAGCCAGGCCAGTGCCGGTACTTTGAGGGAGTTTACCCGTGCTTTCGCATGGACCTAATTAAAGTAAACCTCATTTTCCCAGGGGCGTAACCCCGTTGACACCTTTCTAGACACCTACTTGATCGGCTAATTGTAATGTGTAAAACTCTCCCTGGAGTAACTCTTACTCGCAGCGGGTATCGGGATCTAACTATCTCATAGAAGATATGCAATCTCATTGCAAATTTCAACACTTGAAATTCCCAATAATATTTTACCCCTAGCAGCTATATGACCTTAACATAGTCAACAAATCATAAGTGCTAGTCAAGTTCAACCCGTCATTTCCCGATTGAATTAAACCCACCCGCATGACCCTTAACATAGTCAACAAAGTCGCACGACTACCCTAATCCAATCGCATCATATTCTTATACAGATAAGCACTAATCAGCTACCGCACACTACGCCTTAACATAGTCAACAAACGTAGCACGAATACTAACTAGTACTTATCTGATAAGATGGAGGGCTACGACAGGTTTTTAAGAAAACCCTTTGCGTAATGAACTTGATATCGTTGTAGAATCGAGTGATTTTAAATGGAGTGTTTTTGAGGCCTTTACTAGTTTTGCTAAAGAGGTCACTCCCGGTGAAGGGATCTTGGCTCTTTCCTTATCGAATAAGGTGCAGGATATTTCACAAATACCGCTATGCAAAGCAAAAACTATAAAAGCAATCAAAAGACAAACCGATTGTGCAGCATCTGCTAGTTTCGCTAAAGAGGTCACTCCCGGTGAAGGGATCTCGATTCTTTCCTTATCGAATAAGGTGCTGGATATTCTACAAGGAATACCTCTATGCAAAGAAAGAACTAGAGCTACCAGTTTTTTTAAACAAGTTTCTACAATATCTTTAGGTTTCTTTTATTTCATTAATCTCATTAATGAAGTCCCATTTTATTATGCTTCACAAGCATCACATTTGAAACGAAATCAGCAATATAACATATATCTCATATATATAATATAAACATTCGTCTCAAGCAGTAATATGATCTCATCACAGAACATTGCAGCAGAAGATAACATATGAAATATTGGATATACTAGGACGTCCGTTTTTTATTTCGAGCCTGTATAAAACACGGATTCCACGGTCGTGATGAATAGCCAAACCCATAACCCTAGACCCCTACGAGAGCGGCAAGTAAGCCTGCCAGTTCTAGAGTTAGGAGACCCGGTCTCGACTCCTTGAGATGGTCTCCCACTAGACCCTAGAACCCGGTTACTTGTGCTCCCCGCCTTGGGTCTATCCTAACGCGGAAAAGTAAATAATATACAATGGTGACATCATCCTCAGCCCGGAAGTGTCCCAATAAAAGAATATTACATACAATGAATTATACATGAATGAAAAAGAAAATCTTTCATCTCACATAAAACCCCCGGCTATTCAAAACACGACGATCCAATATAACATATCACAGCAACACATAATATCTCATATCATCAACGTAAGCAAATATGCGTATCCCGATTGTCGTTGATGTATAGCAAAAAAGCCAGCAATACCTCACATACTACGCTTACGGTCACAGAAAAGAAAGTGTAAAACTACAACAGTTGGAATCCGCAACCACCTTAGACATCACATGCCTAACCAAATGAATTCCTTAGACATCGCATGCCTAACAATTATAAACTCCGCATTTTAGTCTCATTATCGAAAATACTTTTCAATATCTAGTCGGGCTATTCAACAAGATTCCCGACATCCTGATAGAATTCTCGTCGAAAACTTTAGTAGACGGCCGCACCCCCGATGCCGTCGACGAAGTGCACTAAGGCGGAACACCGCTGCCGCGAGCATCCGAACAGATGCTTTTGGCGACGGGGTTCTCCTACAGTCACTTGGTCGGGGCTATGGGGCATGGCTATCTATTAAGTTTACCCGGCGAGTATCCGCGTACGCTATGTGATTGCGATGGACTTTTGATCGCATCAAAATCCCGTGGCAACCGATCATCTGAGACTAAACTGCTAGATTTATAACATTCAAATTAGTTATCTCATAACTACTTGTGGATTCCAAATATTGTAACACATTCCAGATAAATAGACAATATTAAACTTTCCAATCGAATAATCAAACACCCAAGATTTCCCAAACAGCTCAACACTTGAGCGGAGTTCAAAAATCCCAGAACATGTCACAGCCCCAATGAACCTGCTGTAGAAGGGTCAAACCAACGCCTCACATGTGGCAACGCTAAACTACCACAAACCCTAGGGTTCGGTGGCAGTTTTGACGGTCACATAATCGAGTTAAGGTTATGTTCTTCCAGAGGGTCCACAAATATGCTTGCACGTTTTTCCGAAAGTTTTAAACCAAAGAAAAATTCAACGCTTGAAAGTTTTTCGTGTCGGGAAAAAGTGAGTTATTGATATCCGTTCGAACATTTTAACACGTTCTAAATTATCCCGAAAACAAAACGAAGTTAAACTTTCCGATCGAATCAACGAATACAAAAGATCTCCAGAACACTCAACACTTGAGTAATATTAAAAATTCCCAGAAGTATATACTAATACCTACGGATAAACCCTACAAATACGAGTCCCTAATTCCCAAGTACGGCCGAGGAACCGCCGCGCAAAGCATGTTCCTGCCGCGGTTCCGGGGCGACTTGAGGGTATTAGGGTTTCGTATTTTACAGTAATCCATATTATTCCCTGCTGAATTTTCTGAGTATTTTTAATACGGAAAAAACATATTTTAAAAAAATTTCCAGAGAGGGGTCCAAAATAGACGTTTCGGAGTTTGATCGGACTTTTAACTTCGTATAAACGTCGCCTAATACTCTAGCTTGTCTCTGATACCACTGTAGGGTTACTAGGAACTAGAACAAGGTTCTACAAGGCATCAACCGTGCCAAAATCAATTTTTTCAAGTGTCGAACAACCCTAACCAAAATCATAGACTAGAGATTAGGCGAAACAATGAGCAAGTAAACAACTTTACTTCTAAGAGTTTAGGATTACAGCCTTTGTAGTCCGTTCCTTCACTTCATAAGCTCCGTGTTGAGGTCCCTTCATCGCGATCATAATGTACCCGGACTCTAGAGAGGCTCCATGAAGAGAAAGATGCAATCTTTCTTCCGATCTTCAATAACTAAGATGATCTACCATGAAGAAACTCAAAACCCAAGCTCTTGCTTTGCTAATCAAGTATTAGCAAAGAAAACACCCTAATCTAAGCAGCTAGAATAGATGAGGATGATGAAGTAGGAATTTATCTGTCATTTGTTTTCAATTTCTCACTCATTTTCATCACATATGAAAAAGCTAGAAAGCTTTTTCAAGCAAGAAGGAAGAAGAAGAAGAAGCAAATCCTTTTGTGATGAATAATGAATCAAGTGTGAGGTTATAAATGCAGCCATGGTTTAAGTATGAAGACTTAACCCATGTAGAGATTTAACTATGGTAAAGGTTTGCGTTGGGTTAAAGAAATATCTATGCAAAATATCACAAGTCAAAGTCAAAGCTTCTTGAAAGCTTCATGCAAGCTTAACCCTAATCCAAACCCTAACCATATTTAAACTCCACAAAACATGTTGAATTTATAACCCTAACTTGTTACAATATTATATATCACATATACAATATTTATTGTAACAAAATAAAATAATACAATTAACATATATCACATATATATCAATGTATTACCCGAGTGAGAAAAAGAATTTTTAAGTGAGCTTATATTAGTTAATGTAATTTAATATATCAAATATATAATTATACATTAAATTATCGAATCAACCCTTGATCCGATAATCCGGCTATTTCACAAATAACCGACTAACATAATTTGTATCAGTTAATCGAATCAACACTTGATCCGATGACCTGGCTATATCATATATACCCGTCCGATATCACATATCGCGAGAATCTAATACGGTATCACATATACGTATTGTTCTCGGTCCCGCACATATCACATATGTGCTCCTACTCCGTTTTGCCTGAGCCAGGAAACCTCTGTGTAGGACTCTAAAGAATCGTCAATACGCCGGCAGTAGGTGATGATCATATCAAACACCAACAAGCTGTAAGCGGTCAGCTAAATGTAACAACCACCCAGGTATTGAGTGATCATAAGATCGACAAGAAAGCCTGTACATTCTCCTGTGAATCCAATCAGTAACACTCCCGTACAGTCCGTTCTCTTCATCTGATATGTCATATATCTCGCCTAGGGGCGGTAAACGTCTGACCCCAGTAGCTTGATAAGTCGTATCGATATGAGGTCTATAACATTTCGAGAAACTACTGATAACACTTACCAGTAAATCTCAGCAACCCTGGCCAGGGATTTCCAGTTATAGCTAATCGAACACAGCGCAACATCAACTCCCTATACGGGGAGAGACGAAACCCCTCCTATCGCTCATTGCCTCCATGTGATTCGGGACTGTACCCAAAAGCCACCATTTTGCATGCCCTCTTGGACGTGGCATGATGGAAATCAAAGCACAGTGGGAATCACACAAGACTCTATGACGATCTCGGGTTTACATACTAACCTGTACCAGTGTCACCAGAGAACTGCCATCTGACGTGAGGTATAATACCATCTGAGAGTTCTCGGCGAGTCCGTCTAGTGTACCCAGTCTCCACTGAGCACCCGTATACCTTCTCTGATGTCAAACACCAATGGATATAGGATCATCCATCGCCCATCATATGGGTCAAGAAGCGCATATGCTAGTCTACTCTGGAGTATCGATGCCCTGTCTCGGTACTCCCATGACTAGGAACATTTGAAGGATGTACTTGGCGACTACATTGTTCCCACTAGTATGATCTGCATCATAGTCCTGGTAGTCAACTACTCATCCTAAGTAATTTATCAACATGTAAAATAGAGACAATCAGAGTACATGTTAAGATAAAGAGCAACCAGATAGCATACTATCATGTCGAGCAAGAAAGTCCTACCTATATATGTCCAACCATCCACTACAATATACATCGTATGTACAATAATGGCCTCTAGGGCATACATATAACTAACAATAGGGGGTTCTCACTGTGTGATAGTGTGGCGAAGCATAGGCTCTTACCCTAAGGGTGACCCGAGACCGGAAGGCGTACCGGCGGGTTGTAGTCCTCGCGAGGGGGCATACGTAAAAAGTAGCTGCTGAGGGACCCGTAGGGCGACCCCATTGGATGGGGTGGCTGCCTAACCTTTAGTGGTATCAGAGCCAAACTAGAGAATGAGACGATGTTAGTAGAATTACGAAACCGAAACAACTCCGAAACCTCGAAACAAAAACCCTAGTTTCTGTTGTTTTTAAAAAGTTCTCTGAAATATTTTTAAACAGGTGCAGAATGTAACATGTGATGTAATATGAAGCCTAGAGAAAAACGAGCCTAATCCACCGGATTTTGGTCGGCGAAACCTATCAAAAAATCGATATGGGTGGTTTTGTAGATGAGTTTGGGCTTCGATTTTCTTTGGTGTTCCAGTCTCTAGGGTTTGGTGTTTCAGGTATTGTTTGATTTTGCTAAGATTGCATGCGATGTTATCTTTCTGTAACGGCAATTTGGAGTGTTTCGTATTCATAATTTTAACATCGTTTCGGGTTTATATATGTGAAACAATATTTGGAATCCACAATAATCAGTTTTGTGAAAACTAGTTTGAATTTTGTAAACCTAGAAATTTAGTCTCAATTGATCGGTTGCCACGGGGTTTTGATATGGATCAAAACTCTGTCGCAATCACGTAATTTACGCGGATACTCGCTGGGTAACATTACTAGATAGCCATGCCCCAAAGCCCCGACCAAGTGACTGTAGGAGAACCCCATTGCCAAAAGCATCCTTCTGGGTGCTCGCGGCCGCGGTGTTCCGCCTAAGTGCACTTCGTCGACGGCACCGGGGGGTGCGACCGTCTACTAAAGTTTCCAACGAGCATTCGATCAGGTTGTCGGGAATCTTTTTGATTTACCTGACTGGTTATTGAAAAGTGTTTTCAATACTGAAACTAAAATGCGAGGTTTATAAGGTTAGGCATGAAATTCGGAATATGAGATATTCCGGATTTATGATGTCTAAGGAATTCATATGGTTAGGCATGAAATCCGAAATATGTGATATTTCGGGTTTATGATGTCTAAAGTGGTTCTGGATTCCAATTGTTGTAGTTTTCACTTTCTTTTCTGCGACCATAAGTGTAATATGTGGTGTATCGCCGGTTTCGTTTCTATATATGCATATTTACTTATGTTGATGACATGTGATTTTATGTGTTGCTGTGATATGTTGTATTGGATCGTCGTGTTTGAATAGCCGGGGTTTTTTTTGCATGAGATGAGAGTTTTTTCATTTTCATATATGTAAAAACTGTATGTAATATTCTTTTATTGGGACACTTCCGGGTTGAGGATGATGTCACCATTGATGTATATTATTTATTTTTTCGTATTAGGATAGACCCAAGGCGGGGAGCAAAGGTAACCGGGTTCTAGAGTCCAGTGGGAGACTATCTCGAGGAGTCGAGTCCAGGTCTCCTAACTCTAGAATTGGCAGGGTTGCTTTCCGCTCTCGTAGGGGTCTAGGGATGTAGGTTTGGCTATTCGTCACGACCGTGGAATTCATGTTTTTTACTGCTTAATTTAAAACACGGACCTCCTAGTATATCCAATATTTCATATGTTGACTTTTGTTGTAATGTTCTGTGATGAGATCATAAAACCGCCTGAGAAGAATGCTTTATATTATATATATGATATATAATAAACGCTGCTTATGTTTTGCATCCGCGCTAGTCCTGCCCCCACTCTGCCGTTAGTTATCTAACCAAACGGTGCATGATGGGACCCCTTGACGAATGCGGATGGCATAAGCGTACGTTATATAAGTATTTTCGTTTCTTTTTCTGTGATACTTAGGAAGCATAAATAAAGAGACTTCATTAATGAGATTAATGAAAAGGAAAGAAATCTAAAGATGTAGAATCAAATTTTCAAAAAGGTAGCTCTAGTTCTTGCTTTGTATAGCTGTATTTTTATGAATATCCAGCACCTCATTCGATAGGGAAAGAGCCGAGATCCCTTCACCGGGAATGGCCTCTTTAGCAAAAAGCTAGAAAATGTTACAACCCACTCGGTTTGTTTTGAAAACCATTCGATTTTAAAAAGTGGAGCTTAAACCACTCCTTTTCAAATCACTCGATTCTACAACGATATCAAGTTCATTACACAAAAGATTTTCTTAAAAACCTGTCATAGGCTTCCGTCATTTCAGATAAGTACTATTTAGTATTCATGCTATATTTGTTGGTCTACATCAAGGCGTAGTGTGCGGTAGCTAATTAGTGCTTATCTGCTGCATATGATGCGATTGGATTAGGGTAGTCATGCGACTTTGTTGGTCTGCGTCAAGGGTCGTACGGGTGGGTTTAATTCAATCACGAAATGTACGGGTTGAACTTGACTAACAAACTATGGTTTGTTGGCCTGTGTCAAGGTCATAGGACGCTAGGGGCAAAACATTATCTGGAATTTCAAGTGTTGAAATTTGCAATGAGATTGCATACCTTCTATGAGATAGTTGGATCCTGATACCCAATGCGAGTAAGAGTTACTCCTGGGAGAGTTTTGCACTTTACAATTAGCCGATCAAGAAAGTGTCTAGAAATGTGTCAATAGGGTTATGCTTATAGGAAAACGATGTTTATTTTAATTAGGTATGTGCGAAAGCACGGGGAACCTCACTCAAAGTATCGACACTGGCCCGGTCGAAAGATTGGCGAACTTGTAGGGTGTAATTAATCCCGGCTGGTCTTACCTTTTAGGATTTGAAAGAAGATTTGATAAAAACAGTGGGAGCCATCCAGATTAGATAAGATAATAACCAATCTAATCTTGCAAGAGCATACGCTAAAGTGTTTTCTTCTCTCACTCTCTCTCCAGGTAGCGACCATGTCACGCCTTAATCAACATAATAATATGGATGTATTGACCAAACCTGCTTATTATACTGAGCTGGGAAACGTTGGTTCCACTCTATTTTATAATTGTTATAAGTCTGAGGAGGAAATAAGGGAATGCCAGGATTCCCATGCCACCCGATCGAAGAAAGAACATGTTGATGCATTTTCTTCGGGTGTGTTCGTTGTTGTGAACCGTTTCTCACTGTGCTCTACGTCCTGGGTATTAGATACCGGATCAGGGTCCCACATATGTAATCTGTTACATGGGCTAAAGAAAGGTAGAGAACTGGGAATGGGTGATAAAGATATAAGATTTGGAAATGGTGCAATTGTTACAGCCAAATCAGTTGGCGAATATCACCTTGTATTACGAAGTGGCGCAAGAGCATACGCTAAAGTGTTTTCTTATCTCTCTCTTTCTCCAGGTAGCGACATGGTACGCTTTAACCAACATAATAATATGGATGTATTGAATAAACCTACTTATTATACTGAGCCGGGGAATGTTGGTTCCGCTCTATCTTATAATTGTTATAAGTCTGAGCAGGAAATAGCGGAATGCCAGGATTCCCATGCCACCCGATCGAAGAAAGAACATGTTGATGCATTTTTTTCGGGTGTGTTCGTTATTGTGAACTGTTTCTCACTATGCTCTACGTCCTGAGTATTAGATATCGGATCAGGATCCTACATATATAATCTGTTACATGGGCTAAGGAAAGGTAGAGAACTGGGAATGTGTGATAAAGATATAAGAGCTGGAAATGGTGAAATTGTTGCAGCCAAATCAGTTGGAGAATATCACCTTATATTACCAAGTGGTAATGCATTGATTCTGAACGAATGTTATTACATGCCGAACCTGATATGCAACATTATATCTGTCTCTTATTAAGTAAAGAAGGATATAATTTTGTATTGCAGGATAATGTTATGAACATTTTCCTGAATCAAAAGTTGATTGGATCAGGCACGTTATGCAATGGCATATACGTTCTAAATCAAACCACAGTTCTTAGCGTACAAAACACACACAAGAGGAAGAGTTCAGAAATGAACGAATCCTTCTTATGGCATTGTAGACTAGGTCATATCAATGAGACACGACTAGATAAGTTACATAAAGATGAATATTTGAATCGGTTTGAATTTACATCTTATGAAACTTTCCAGTCATGTCTTAAAGGCAAAATGACCAAAACTTCGTTTACTTGACACGGAGAAAGAACTACGGATCTCTTAGGACTGATACATAGTGATGTATGCGGTTCCATGTCTACACATGCCAGGGATGGTTCCTCATACTTTATTACATTCACTGATAATCTCTCGAGATTCGGATATGTGTTCCTGTTGAAACAAAAGTCTGAATCTTTTGAGAAATTCAAAGAATATAAGCATGAAGTTGAATACCAGACGGGTAAAATTATTAAAATCTTACGATTTGATCGGGAAGGAGAATACTTGAGCATGGAATTCCACGACTATCTAAAAGAGAATGGGATTCTCTCTCAGCTTACTCCTCCGTATACACCACAGCACAACGGTGTATCGGAGCGGGGGAATCGTACCCTATTAGATATGGTGCGCTCTATGATGAGTAACGCTGTGTTGCCTATTTTCTTTTGGGGTTATGCACTGGAGACAACTGCAGACCTATTGAATATGGTTCCTACCAAATCTGTGCCAACCACTCCATATGAAATATGGAAAGGAAAGGGACCATGCCTTAATTATGCTAAGATGTGGGGTTTTCCGGCATATGTGAAAACACAAAATCCAGACAAGCTCGAGGCAAGGTCATTCTGTGTAAGTTTATTGGATATCCCAAACATTCACGAGGGTATATCTCTTACCACACATAGGAACAAAAGGTGTTTGTTTCTTGACATGCCATCTTTTTAGAAAAGGAATTTCTTGAAAAAGAAATTAGTGGCAAAGAGGTAGAAATGGAAGAAGTTTCAGCTACACAAACTACAACAGAAGATTTGGTGGAACCAGAGGATTCAATAGTTCCCGACGAACGTCAGCCTCTCCGCCGATCTAGTAGGGTTCCTCATCCACCTGAGAGATACTATGGTTTTCTCATTTATGGTGTGAGTAAGGATTGCATCATGGAAGATGATGACCCAACTAGTTTCGAGCAGGCCATCATGAGTGGGGACTCTGTGAAATAGCTTGATGCAATGTGGTTTGAGATGGAATCCATGTACACCAACAAAGTATGGACTTTAGAAGTTGCTCTCGAAGGGGTAAAACCCATTGGGAGCAAATGGATCTTTAAGAAGAAACTTGGTATAGATGGAAAGTTGAGACTTTCAAAACTAGACTTGTTGCAAATGGTTTTCGTCAACGATCAGGTGTGGATTATGATGAAACCTTTTCTCCAGTAGCTATGCTTAAGTCCATCCGGATCCTACTTGCCATCGCTGCATACCATGACTGCGAAATCTGGCAGATGGACGTCAAGACCGCTTTTCTAAATGGTGATTTAGAAGAGAGCGTGTATATGACACAGCCGGAGGGCTTCGTGGACAGTAGGAGCAGCGGAAAGGTGTGCAAGCTGCTTCAATTAATCTACGGGTTAAAGTAGGCATCACAGAGTTAGAACATCTATTTTGATGTGGCAGTCAAAGAGTTTGACTTCATCAAAAACGTAGATGAACCGTGTGTATACAAGAAGGTTGCAGAGAGTAAGGTCTTCTTCCTCGTATTGTACGTGGATGACATACTCTTGATAGGAAATGATATTCCTATGCTGCACTCGGTCAAGCTCTTCTTATTACAAAGATTCTCAATGAAAGATCTAGGTGATGCCTCCTATATCTTGGGAATTAAGATCTATAGAGATAGATCTAAACGGATGTTGGGATTGTCCCAATCCAAGTAATACCATACTAAAGAGGTTTAGTTGGAAGATTCCAAGCATGAGAATTTACCCATGATCATAGGAATCACTCTCTCCAAAGAGATGTCTCCCAAGGCTGATTTGGAGAGGGCTCGCATGCAAGGGATACCCTATGCTTCGGCAATAGGCTCTATCATGTACGTGATGTTGTGTACCAGACCCGATATAGCATACTCACTAGGTGTAGTGAGTAGGTATCAAGCAGATCCTGGAGAGAATTACTGGACAACTGTGAAGAACATTCTTAAGTACTTGAGAAGGACTAAAAAAATGTTCTTTGTGTATGGTAACGGTGAACTCCAAATGGAGTTCTTTACCAATTCGAGCTTCCAGAGTGATAAGGACGATTCTAAATCGGTCTCGGGTTTTGTCTTCACCCTTAATGGAGGGGCGGTTTGTTTGAAGAGTTCCAAGAAAGAAACTGTGATAGACTCGACGATGGAGGCTGGATACATCGCTGCCAACGATGCCGCCATAGAGGCTGTCTAGATAAAGAAGTTCATAATCGAACTTGGTGTGGTTTCGTCCATCGAGCGTCCAATACCTTTGTATTGTGATAACAATGGAGCAGTGGCTTTAGACATGGAACCCAGGTCCCATCAGTGATCCAGGCATATTCTGAGGCGGTATCACCTGATCCGGGAGATAGTTGATCGCCGGGAGATCGAGGTCAGGAGAGTTGTCACGAAGAATAACACAGCGGATCCACTCATGAAGGCCATACCCCAGATACAATTTGAGAGATTCTTCGGGATGTTGAGTATGGGATACTACAACAACTGGGCTTAGTGCAAGTGGGAGATTGTTAGTTGTATGTATGTCCTAGAGGCCATTATTGTACATGAGTGTATATTATAGTGATGCTTGGACATATATAGAGATGACTTTCTTGCTCGACATGATAGTATGCTATCTGGTTGCACTTTATCTTAACATGTAGACTTGTATTGTGATACTGTCTTTCTCTCACATGTTGATAAAGCCCTTAGGATGTATACTTGAATACCAGAATTATGATGCAGATCATACTACTGGGGTCAGGGTAGTCTACAAGTTCATCCTTTAATTGTTCCTAGTCGTAGGTGTATCAAGACAAGGCATCGATATTCCAAAGTAGACTAGCGTATACGTTTCTTGACCCATTTGATAGGCGATGGATGATCCCACATCCATTGGTGTTTGACATCAAAGATTATATACGGGTGGTCAGAAGAGAATGGGTACACCGAACATAACTCGCCGAGAACTCCTAGATGGTATTATACATACCGTCAGATAGCAGTTCTCTGGTGATACTGGTACAGGTTAGTCTGTAGACTCGAGATCGGCATAGAGCCTTGTGTGATTCCTACTGTTCTTTGATTTCCACCCTACCACATTCAAGAGAGCATGCAAACAGGTGGTTATTGGGTACAGTCCCGAGTCATATGGAGGCAATGAGAGAAAAGGGGGTTTCATCTTTCTCGGTATTGGGGGTTGATGTTGCACTGTGCTCGATTGGCCACAACAGGAAGTCCCTGTCTAGGGCTGATACTGAGATTTACTGGTAAGTGTTATCAGTAGTTTCTCAACCCGTAATGAGCCTCACATCGGCATGACTTATCAAGTTATTGGGGTTTGACGTTAACCACCCCCAGAATAGATATGCGACATATCGGACGAAGAGACCGGACTGTACGGCAGTGTTACTTATTGGAATCACGGGAGTATGAGCATGCTTGCTTGTTGATCTTCTGATTGCTCAAAACCCGGGTAGCCATTACGTCTAGCTAGTACCGCTGACGGCTTGTGGGTGACTAATATGATCATCACCTACTGCCGGAGTATTGACGAATATTTAGAGGTCTACACAAAAGTTTCCTGGCTCAAGCGAAATGAAGTAGGTCACATATGTGATATGTGCGGGACCGAGATTAATACGTGTATGTGATACCGTATTCTAATCTCGCGATATGTGATATCGCTCGGTTATATGTGATATAGCCGGGTTATTAAATCAAGTGTTGATTCGATAAGTCGATATTAAAAGATATTAGTTGGTTGTATGCGATACAGTCGGGTTATTAAATCAAGTGTTGATTTAATGATTTAATGTATAATTATATATATTTGATATATTAACACACATTAACTAATATTAGCTCACTTATGAATTACTTTTCTCATTATACATTACATATATATATGATATATGTTAATGTATTTATTTTGTGTCATACTAGATGATACATTGGACTTGGGTGTGTAAGACTCATACCTAGCTAGAGATAATTTAGGTGTTTAAATATTAAGGGATAAATCAAAATTTGGTGGAAATTAGCATGGCTAAGATGCTTGTGGAAGCATGGAGAAGCTTTGACTAAAGTCCACTAATTTTGTTTTACTCTAGATATTTATTAACCTAACCATTATTTGTAGCCAAGGTTTAGTCTCTACATGAGTTATATAAGATATTTTCTTACCCATGGTTCATAATTGGATCACTTGATCATTATCTTCATCTCCTCCATTTTGCTCTCCAGCTTTGAGTAAAGAAAATAAAGAGAGAAAAAATATTCTAAAGTGAGCAAAATTCCTACTTCACCAATTTATACCAAACTTGCCATTTAGTATATGTTGTATCTTCACTAGTTCATCAATTAGTGAAGAGGTAGCTTGAGTTAGAGACTCTTCGATATAGATCATCTTCGGCCTCGAAGATCCTTGAGCAAGCTCGTTCCTTTCACCTAGTGGAGCCAAAGGAGAGTCTAGGACACCACTAGTTGGAGCAAAAGGGACTACTACATGGAGTTTTAGAAGTGAAGGACCGGTCTATAAAGGTTGTATTGTGTAAAGTTGCTTACGTATTTTTATAACCCTAATTCTTTAATTATATCCTTGGTTTGGGTTGCTTAGCACACTAGAGTTTTATAAAATTTCATGCTTGAGCCTTAGAAAACATAGTGTAAGCGCTATGGAACCTTTCAGATCCAGCCTCATAGTATCACGTACGGTATAATCCATCGTACGACATCATCAAGTCAAGAGTGCTAATCAATCATCATGTACATCATATCACGTACGGTATAATCCATCGCATGATATCATTAAGTCAAGTGTGTGGATCAATTATCATGTACATTATATCACGTACAATATAATCCATCACACGATATCATCAAATCAAGTGTACAGGTCTATGATCACGTACATCCTATCATCTCATCTAGTCACATATCGTCACATATTATATTATCTCGTATCGTATTATGAACATATATATCGGCTAATTTTTATATAATATAATATATCATATCGTATCATGCCATTTCATCTCATATTATATAACATGGCCTCGTGACATCATGTTCGATCATATCGACTCATATCATTCTAACATGTCATATCCTCATCTCGTGATGTTATATCGAAGTTATTCTCAAACTTACATGTGTGTGTGTATACATATACATATATATACATACACACATATACACACATACACATATATCTATGTGTAACTACATATATACAAATGGCTCGAGGCTAAGAGAATAAAAATTAAGGATATTCCTCCTTACGAGTATGTTTACTATTGCCTATAGTCTCCTAGAGCCCTATTAGCTAAGTATACCCACACACACACACACACACACACCTAGTACCCTAATACTACGGTTACGGGGGTGCTATACGCCATCCACTCGACTTCCCCGTGGGTATACATCTACTCACCTACTATCCTCTCTCTAGTCGAAGCGGATGAATTCCTTACTCTCCTTCGTTGCCCCGAAAGTCCACGCGAATGTAACTACAAATCAAAATCATATGCGAAAACCGATACGGCAAGCTAAGTGCACATAGGTTAGAACCTATGGTCCACTCGTGCTAGAACATCAAAACTGTTAGTTGTATGTATGCCCTACAGTCCATTATTGTACATGATTGTATATTATAGTGGATGCTTGGACATATATAGAGAAGACTTTCTTGCTCGACATGATAGTATGCTATCCGGTTACTCTTTATCTTAACATGTAGAGTAGTATTGTGATACTGTCTTTCTCTAACATGTTGGTAAAGCCTTTAGGATGTGTACTTGACTATCAGGATTATGATGCAGATCATACTGGTGGGGCCAGGTTAGTCTACAAGGTCATCCTTTAATTGTTCCTAGTCGTGGGAGTATCAAGACAGGGCATCGATATTCTAGAGTAAGCTAGTGTGTACGTTTCTTGACCCGGTATGGGGTGATGGTTGATCACACAGCCATTGGTGTTTGACATCAAATATTGTACACAGGTGCTCATTGGAGAATGGGTATAACGAACATGACTCACCAAGACCTCCTAGATGGTATTATACCTATCGTCAGATAGCAGTTCTCTGGTGACACTGATACATGTTAGTCTGTTGACCCGAGATCGTCATAGAGTCTTGTGTGATTCCCACCGTGCTTTGATTTCCTCCCTATAATGCTCAAGAGAGCGTGCAAAGAGGTGGATTTTGGGTACAATCATGAGTCACATGGAGGCAATGAGTGATAGGAGGGGTTTCGTCTCTCCCGGTATTGGGGGTTGATGTTGTGCTATACTCGATTGGATATAACAGAAAGTCCCTGTCCAGGGGTAATACTGAGATTTTCTGGTAAGTGTTATCAGTAGTTTCTCTAGCCGTTATGAGCCTCACATTGGAATGACTTATCAAGTTATTGGGGTCTGACGTTTACCACCCCCATACTCGATATGCGACATATCAGACGAAGAGACCGGACTGTACAGTAGTGTTGCTTACTGGATTCACGAGAGTATGGATAAGCTTGCTTGTTGATCTTCTGATCATTCAATACCAGGGTAGACGTTACGTCCAGTTAGTACCGCTGACCACTTGTGGGTAACTGATATAATCATTACCTACTGCTGGAGTATTGACAAGTCTTTAGAGTTCTACACAGAGATTTCCTGACTCAAGCGAAATGAAGTAGGGCACATATGTGATATGTGCGGGACCGAGATTAATATGTGTATGTGATACCGTATTCTAATCTCACGATATATGATATCAGTCGGTTATATGAGATATAGCCGGGTTATTGAATCAAGTGTTGATTCAATAAGTTGATATAAATGATATTAGTCAGTTATATGTGATATAGCCGGATTATTAAATCAAGTGTTGATTTAATAATTTAATATATAATTATATATTTGATATATTAATATATATTAACTAATATTAGCTCACTTAAGAATTTCTTTTCTACTAAATACATATAAATATATATGTGATATATATTAATGTATTTATTTTTGTTTCATGCTAGATGATACATTGGACTTGGGTATATGAGACTCATACCTAAATAAAGATAATTTGGGTGATTAATTATTAAGGGAAAAATCAAAATTAGGTGGAAATTAGCATGGCTAAAGATGCTTGTGGAAGCATGTAGAAGTCTTGACTTAAGTCCACTAATTTTGTTTTACTCTAGATATTTATTAACCCAACCATTATCTTTAGCCATGGTTAAGTCTCTACAAATATGATTTGAGATATTTTCTCACCCAAGGGTTCACACTTGATCATCTTCTTCATCTCTTTCATTGCTCTCTAGGTTCTAGTGAGGTGAAAAAGAAAAAAAGAAAATTAATTCTAAAGTAAGCAAAATTCATACTTCATCAATCTATACCAAATTATCCATTTAGTATAAGTTGTTTACTTCACTAATTTCTCAATTAGTGAAGAGGTATTTTGAGTTAGAGATTCTTCGACGTAGATCATCTTCAGCCTCGAAGAACCTTAAGCAAGCTCGATCCTTTCGCTTAGTGGAGCCTAAGAAGAGTTCGGGAGCCACTACATGGAGCAAAGAGAATACTACATGGAGCTTTAGAAGTGAAGGACCGGTCTACAATGTTTTTAATCATATTTCACTTAGTGTAAAGTTTGTTTACATGCATATAAAACTCTAATTCTCTGGTTGGATCCTTGGTCCAGGTTGCTTAGCACTCTAGATTTTTTTAAATTGCATACTTAATGCTTGCCGAAACCTAGCTAGGGTGCTAAGCGAACCCAGCAAAAACAACCCCCGATGTTGACGTATGAATGTTAAACGACCGAATCAAAACTCAAATATCAAAAATCAAGTTTTCAAAAGACGGAAAATATCGACAGAAAACAAGTAAAATGACTCCAGATTCTACCTAAGGTGAAATTAAACTTTTTTTCATAAAGGGTAGGTCTATTTATTTAATGAGTGAGCTACAGTTCATGTTTCAGACCCTAACTCAAAAATTGGGCGGAAAATTGTGGCCAAATTGAATAAAACGGTGGCCAAAATTTGAGGGATTGGGCTCGGGTTTCTATGGTAGCTTCCTAGTGATCTGCACATCTCACTGTATCTGCTAATAAATTTTTAGAGTTCTAGAGTCATCCCATGTTCCATTTGAACATCAAAAGTCAATGAAAAACCGATGTCGGAAAATTCTGAACTCAAGTTTGGCACTTCTAAACTCACTTAGATAAGGGATTCTATCATTAAAAGGCCAGTAATCACTCTCTAAACTCTTTACTATAACACTACTACTCATTTAAACTACCAAAGATCATCTTAGAATTTTCCAAGTTCACTAAACACACTTTTAAGCTCTAAAATACTTTGTGAGATTAGGAAACAAAAAAACTTGGTGATGTTAGGAATATGTATGCCCTAGAGGCCATTATTGTATGATATAGTGGATGCTTGGACACACACACACACATACACATATAGGACTTTCTTGCTCGTCGTGATAGTATGCTATCTGGTTGCTCTTTATCTTAACATGTACACTTGTATTATTATACTGACTCTCTAATACATGTTGATAAAGCCCTTAGGATGTGGACTTGACTTCCAGGACTATGATGCAGATCATACAAGTGGGTCCATGATAGTCCACAAGCACATCCTTTAATTGTTCCTAGTCGAGGGGATATCGAGACAGGGCATCGATATTCCAGAGTAGACTAGTGTGTACGTTTCTTGACCCTGTATGGGGAAATGGATGATCCCATAACCATTGGCGTTTGACATCAAAAATTGTACACATGTGTGTAGGGTGTTTTTCGTCACTCTATTGAGATGGGAATACGCGCGCGCTTGTCAGGCGTACTACAGATTCCCCCTGCCTAGGGTAGGCAGGGGTTTAATGATTGTGGGGATCCGAATCTCCGGCAGCCGCGGACAAAGCTGCCGTTAATTACCCCTCGCCTTTGGAGCGAGGGAACCTCCGATTGACGGGTTAAACTGGTCATGCGAACTCAATGTGCAGTGTGCGTGTGTGTTGTTTTGGAGGGGGTGTTTGAATATATCGGGAGCCACGCAGAGTTTTTACGGGGGTCCCGCTACCCGGATAGCGGGCTGGGGGTCAAGAGGGCTAGCAGCCCCCTTGCGGGGTGTGGGGAAGTGCCCCGTTAGAAATTTTTTTCTAACAGGGACAGCGTCGTGGAGTATGTGTATGTGTACATTTGTATACATATGTATATATATACATGTATATATAAATAAAGGAGATAAAGACATCCAAAGGATGCGTGGGGCCAGCGCCTAGGCGCTTGAGTGCAAGCGCGCCACGTGTCGGCACGTGGGCGCTTTGCGCTCGAGCGCAGAGTGCTGGGGCGCAACGCGCCAAGTGTCGTCACGTGGGCGCTTTGCGCTCGGATGCTGGGCGCTTGGGCGCAAGCGTGCCACGTGTCGGCACGTGGGCGACTTGCGCTCGAGCACTTGCGCTTGAGCGCAAGAGCGCCACGTGTCGGCACCGGGGCAACTTGCGCTCGAGCGCTTGCGCTTGAGCGCAAGTGCGCCACGTGTCGGCACAGGGGTGGCTTGCGCTCGAGCGCTTGCACTTGAGCGCAAGAGCGCTACGTGTCGGCACGGGGGCGACTTGCGCTCGAGCACTTGCGCTGGAGCGCAAGCGCGGCACGTGTCGGCACGGGGGCGACTTGCGCTCGAGCGCTTGCGCTGAGCGCAAGCTCGCCACGTGTCGGCTCGCGGGCGCTTTGCGCTTGAGCGCAAACGCGCCACGTGTCGGCACGTGGTCGCTCTGCGCTTGAGCGCCGGGGAGAAAAGGGCGGCTTTTAGCCTAAAAAAAAATTTCTCAGAAGAGAAATCAGAGAGGAGTTGGACTCCTGAGTGTGTTTTTCTTCTTTTTTTTTAGGGGGGGTTTAGTGAAAGATGTTCTTCTTCTTCCTTCTCTGTTGGCTGGATCTTAAAGATCAAGAGATGTGGGATCTTTAAAAATCTCTTCTTTTTGAGATCTAATGGAAGATCTGAGTTCCCCTTTATGGGTTTTGTGGTGAAAAACTATTTTGTTTTATAAAAAGAAGAGTAAAACTCTTGATTTAATTCAAGAGAAAGAAGAAGGTTTTGGAACCTTGAAGAAGGAGAAAGATCTCAGATCTGGAAAATTTTTAGAGAGAGAAAAAGTTGTTGGGATATTTCATTATCCTTGCCTTTATAGGCCATACATTTTACACATAGCCCCTTAGGCTTCACAAAATGGCATTTTGCTTATCCCATGGCTCATGTGCCATTTCTTTTTGCACATAAGCTATGGGCTTTACAAAAATTTGACTTTATGCCTATTTTTCTTACATTTATCCGAAAATAAAATAAAAGAAATACAACAAAATTATTTATTACAAAATTTTTATCTTGGCATGGGGGGAGGCCGGCCGCTTCATGTTCGGGCTCGACCCGGGCATGGGCCCACTGGATCTAGGCTTGAGCCCACTTAGCTTCGGGTTGACTTTGATTTTTACTTGGTCAACCGGGGTGTAAATTTTTACCCCAACAAATTGCCCCCCATCAATAAATGCACACTACATATGTGGGTCGTGTGCATGAAATTGATGGATCTTCTTTCACGTGGAGGCGACTTGATTTGGTTCCCGCTTTTGGGAAGCTGGCACTGCCCTTTTTACGACATGGACGGTCGTTGCTTGACATGTCTCCGAGACGGAGTGTACGTGATAGACGTTTTCCCTGGCCCGGAGTTATCTGGTTCCCGCTTTGTAGGAATCCTGCGCTGCCCTTTTTGCGACTTGGACGGTCGGTGCTGCCCTTTTAGCGACGTGGACGGTCGGTTCTGCCCATTTTGCGACTTGGACGGTCGATGCTGCCCTTTTAGCGACGTGGACAGTCGGTGCTGCCGTTTTAGCGACGTGGACGGTCGGTTCTGCCCTTTTTGCGACTTGGACGGTCGGTGCTGCCATTTTAGCGACGTGGACGGTCGATGCTGCCCTTTTAGCGACGTGGACGGTCGATGCAGCCCTTTTAGCGACGTGGACGGTCGGTGCTGCCCTTTTAGCGACGTGGACGGTCGGTTCTGCCCTTTTTGCGACTTGGACGGTCGGTGCTGCCATTTTAGCGACGTGGACGGTCGATGCTGCCCTTTTACCGACGTGGACGGTCGGTGCTGCCCTTTTAGCGACGTGGACGGTCGGTTCTGCCCTTTTTGCGACTTGGACGGTCGGTGCTGCCATTTTAGCGACGTGGACGGTCGATGCTGCCCTTTTAGCGGCGTGGACGGTCGATGCTGCCCTTTTAGCGACGTGGACGGTTGGTTCTGCCCTTTTTGCAACTCGGACGGTCGGTGCTGCCATTTTAGCGACGTGGACGGTCGATGCTGCCCTTTTAGCGACGTGGATGGTCGATGCTGCCCTTTTAGCGATGTGGACGGTCGATGCTGCCCTTTTAGCGACGTGGACGGTCGGTGCTGCCATTTTAGCGACGTGGACGGTCGTTGCTGCTATTTTAGCGACTTGGACGGTCGGTGCTTGATTTGACTTGCTCTACTTCTTGCAATGTCAGGGGTAGACTTGACTTGCTCCGCTTCTTGCGGTGTCGGAGTGGAAGTTGACTTGTTGATTTTGATTTGGGTTGACATCAGCATCGCTATACTGGAATATGGTACCAGGAGCGAATCATCATCTGTCATGGAGAGGATTTTGGGATTTTGGTTTTTGTTTGGCATCTGCATTACTGCACTGGAATAATGCCAGGAGAAACTCATCATTTGCCCCGAGAGGATTTGGGAGAAATTGGGATTGTTTTACGCCCGTGGATTGTATACGGTTTTGCAGGATGTATGATCCAGACCGTAGGGCCGGAAAAATTTCGGGACTTTGTCGGCGTCTGCATCGCTGCACTGGAATATGGTACCAGGAGCGACTCATTATTCTCCATTTGGGGATTGGGGAGCGATGGCTTAGGAGACAGGTTTAGATCCCTATCGCCTAAGGCTTTTCAATTTTATAGGCCGTGAGGGTCCCATAAAAGCATTTCCTCCCTACGAGTCGTAAGGATCCCGCAGGTGTATTTTCTCCTTAAGAGTCATGAGGACTCCTAAGTGTGTTTTTCCTTTATGAGTCGTAAGGATCCTACAAAGGTTTGTTCTCCTCATGTATCGTGAGGACACATGAGTGGGTCTTCTCAATGGAGCATAATTCCAAAGGCGGAGACCAGCCGCGTAACTGGTAATTGTGGTGGGGCATGGGTATGAAGAGAATTATTTGAGCCTGTGGATTGTATACGGTAGTCAACTTGGGGACCAACCGTAGGGCTGGGAGAATTTTGAGAAATTGGATTTTGGTTGGCGTCTGCATCGCTGCACTGGAATATGGTACCAGGAGCGACTCATCATTCACCGTTTGGGGACTTGGAATTTGGATCTTGTTTGGCATTAGCATTGCTGCACTGGAATAACGCCAGGAGCAACTCATCATTTGCCTTGGGAGGACTTGGGATTTGGGTTTTTGGTCGGCATCAGCACCGCTAACACTGAAGCGAAATGCCATGAGCGACTCATCATTTGCCGTTGCCCGTTGGGGAACGATGGCTTAGGAGACAGGTTTGGGTCCCTATCACCTAAGGCTTTTCAATTTTATGGGCCGTGAGGGTCCCATAAAAGCATTTTCTCCCTACGAGTCGTAAGGATCCCGCAGGTGTATTTTCTCCTTAGGAATCGTGAGGATTCCTAAGTGTGTTGCTCCTTTGTGAGTCGTAAGGATCTCACGCAGGGGTTTTCTCCTCACAAGGTCGAGAGGGCTTTGCGAGTGTATTTCATCTTTTTTCACAAGTTTGTGCCCTTTCGGGTTTTCACAGACTCGCCGGTAGTCCTGCTGTTTTTACTCACGGAGCCCTTTCGGGTTTTCATCCGTGCCCGTTTTGCTTGTGGACATACCGTTTATTTCTTCTTCTTTTTTTCTTTTTCCTTTTTTTTGCCGCTGGTGGGACTTTAAAAGTAGTCTCACCGGCAGGATTTGGGAGAAATAGGGGTCATTTACACCCGTGGATTGTATACGGTTTTGCAGGATGTCTGATCTAGACCGTAGGGCTGATGTGCTCAATTCACCTGCGACATGGAGCATTCACGTGTAGTATTTTTTGAGATATCGGCCATTGATGGGTGGCATGGGCCTTTCTCCCTCGGCGCTTGTTAGTTGGTAGGATCCTCCGTCAAACACTTTCTCGATGACGTATGGTCCTTCCCAGTTCGGCTCGAATTTTCCCTTGGCATGTCGATTGGGGATGATCGGTCTTTTGAGGACCAACACCAATTCACCTTTCTTGAAAGCGCGGAGACGGGTTATCTTGTCATAGGCCCATGACATTTGGGCTCGGTATAGCTCCAGATTTTGCTGCACCGCGAGCCTCTTTTCTTCGAGGGCATCGAGTTCTTCAAGTCGAAGGAGCACGTTTTCCTCCTCCGTCAACTCATGCTGAATGGCCATTCTTAAGCTTGGAACTTCGACTTTGAGGGGGAGGACCGCCTCCACTCCGAAGAGCAATGAGTATGGAGTGGACTGAGTTGGAGTACGGTGCGTGGTACGATATGCCCATAATTCCTCGTGAAGCTTGAGATTCCAGTCTCTCTTGTTGGCTGAAGCATTTTTCCTCAGGAGCTTGCAAAGAGTCTTATTGAAGGCTTCGGCTAGCCCATTGGCTCTTGGATTATAGATGGAGGAATATCTCCAGTCTATCTTGTGCTGAGTAGCAAACCTCGAGACATTGAAGCTCTTGAAAGAAGGCCCGTTGTCAGAAATGATTCTTCTTGGTGTACCGAAGCGTTATAGGATATTATGCTGGAAGAATGTCAGAATATCTTTTGTCTTGACTTCTTTTAGCGGGACAGCTTCAGCCTATCTAGAGAAGTAGTCTGTCGCGGCCAGTATGAACCGGTGGCCTTTAGATGACGGAGGATCAATTAGGACAATAATGTCGGTGCCCCAGACTTCGAAGGGCCACGACGCCACCGTAGGATGTAATGGATTGGGATGCTTGTGAATAAAATCACCGTGAATTTTGCAGATATAACATTTCTTTGCATGCTCTCCGCAATCCCGTATCATGGTGGGCCAGTAATACCCAAGCCGTTTGATTTGAAGCCGCATCTTGGGGCTAGATTGGTGAGCACCGCAAACGCCTGAGTGGACATCTTTCATGACCTTTTGGGCTTCAGTCAATGACAGACACCTGAGCCAGAGTTGGTCATATGACCTGCGGTATAACGTGTCATTTACAAACACGTATCGGAGAGCTCTTTTTTTCAGCTGAATCCTCGCAGATTTTTCTTCGGGCAGCTTGTCGTATCGGAGGTACTCTATGAAGGGTTCTCTCCAATCGGGCTCATCTTGGATGATCGAAGCTTCTTCCGCAGGACCGCTCTTCTGTTCCGCGCTTTCCTCTTCTCGTAGAGAGACTGGGGGTAGAATTTGCCGGCTCCTGACTGTGATCAGAATTTCGTCCATGTCAGGATCAGCCAGCTCCTTGGCCAAGCGAGCGAGTACATCAGCCTTTCCGTTCAACGCTCTAGGGACTCTCGTTAGTTCAATATGAGTGAACCTTTTCATGAGTTCCACCACTCGACCTCTGTACCGAGCTAACTCGGGTTTGTATATCTTATAGTCGCCGCTTACTTGGTTGACGACAAGCTGGGAGTCACCGTAGACTCGTAGCCGACGGATTTCCATTTCTACGGCAAGCTCCAAACCAGCTATCAGAGCTTCATACTCAGCTTCATTGTTTGTCCGAGGCTCGGTGAGAGCAAAAGAACACCGTAGGGTTCCCATTGATGGTGTGATGAACACCAATCCTATCCCTGCTTTTATCTCCGGGACGCTTGATTTACTTGAGGCCCTTATTGACGAGGCTCCATCGAAGTAGAGCTCCCAACATGGCTCATCTTCCTCGAGGTGCAGCACTTGTTCATCGGGTAACTCACAATCAACGGCGACCCTTCTGGTATAGGATGAGCAGCGAGAAAGTCTGCAAGAGCTTGCCCTTTTACTGCTTTCTGAGGAGTGTAAACTATGTCAAACTCAAGTAGCATAACAGCCCATCTTGCCATTCTGCCGGCTAGGCTCGCTCTGGTCATCAAGTGTTTGAGCGTGTCGACCTTGGAGATCAGCATAACCCGATGAGCGAGCAGATAGTGCCTCAGCTTCTTCACAGCAAATATCAGAGCCAGGCATTGCTTTTCGATTGGGGAGTAGTTGTGTTCCGCCTCGACTAGAGTTCGACTGAGGTAGTATAGGGCATTTTCTTTTCCTTCCTCGTTATTCTGGGCAAGGAGCGTACCGAGTGACTCGTCCAGCGCGGCAGTGTAGAGAATCAGCGGTTTATTTAGAATGGGAGCGGCCAGCACTGGAGGGTGCAACAAGTATTGTTTGATGCTTTCGAACGCTGCTTGACAATCGGCATCCCAGATAAAAGGAGCTCCTTTCTTCATGAGCTTTGAGAAGGGCCTACATCTTCCCGATAAATTTGAGATAAACCTCCGTATATAAGCAAGCTTGCCTTGAAAAGATCTTAGCTGCGTCAGACTCTTCGGAGGGGGCATCTCCATGATGGCCTTTATCTTTGATGGGTCAACTTCGATCCCTCGATGTCGGACTATGAAGCCCAGGAATTTTCCCGATGACACGCCAAAAGCGCACTTCAGAGGATTCATCTTCAGATCGTATTCCCTCAGTCTGGTGAGAACGGTCCTGAGATCTTGGATATGATCGGCCTTGGCTTTAGTCTTGACGACCAGATCATCAACATAGCATTCGACGACTTTATGGATTAGGTCATCAAAGATATTAGTCATTGCCCTTTGATATGTAGCACCTGCGTTCTTCAGTCTGAATGGCATTACCTTGTAGCAATATATTCCGATCGGGGTTCGAAATGCTGTGTGCTTCTCATCTTCAGGCGACATCTTGATCTGATTATATCCAGACGAGCCGTCCATAAAGGTGAACAGTTCATAATTTGAGGTGTCATCGACCATCATTTCCATGACCGGTAGCGGGAAGTCGTCTTTAGGACATGCCTTGTTGAGGTCCCTGAAATCGACACAAACTCGGATCTGCCCATTTTTCTTCTTCACTGGGACTATGCATGCGATCCAGTCTGCATATTTCTCTTCCGTGATGAAGCCGGCATCGATGAGTTTCTTGGTTTCCTCGATGACCTTTTCTTCCAACTCCTTTCTCATTCTTCGAGGAGCTTGTTTGACTGGCTTAGCATCAGGAGATATAGCCAGCTTATGCACGGCTACCTCAGGGGAAAGGCCAGGCATTTCTTTGTATGTCCACGCGAAGCAGTCGACGAACTCACGCAGCAGGGCAATTATCTGCTCTTTCATTTCCTCCGACAATAGTGAGCTGATGTAGGTCGGCCTCGGATTATCGGGCATTCCTAAGTCAATCTCGGTTAGCTCATCAAAGGTTTCTTGTCCGCCATCTTCGAGCTCTTGAGGAGCTTCTTCTGGCTCGGCTATCTCGTCATCATCATTCGATCTTTCGCTGGCCTCACCAACATGGATCATGTAGCATGCTTTGGAATCAGGTATAATGTAGCCTATATCCCGTCTATCTGGAGTTCGTCCATTGATGAGTGCTCGGACCTGGGGCGGATACCATAGCCCTTCGTAAAACTTGGCTTCGGACTCCATTTGATATAACCGGCATCCGCACTTCTTAAAGTATTCCCGCATCTCGGGCGCATAGTATCTGGGATTGAGGACGGCTCTTATGCCTCTCTCATAGGGAAGGCACGCGACAGAAAGGTCGTCCGGGTGCACAATGGGGTTTGACCTGTAAAACAGGATGCCCTTCTATCCATTTTTCCTCCCGGGCACGTAGAAAGTTTCCAGCTGGTCCACAGTAGAGACTGACAATGCGTCGAGCTCTTTGCACATCCGTTCCGGCACCCTTGTGATAGCCAGGGACCCTTCAGCGACTTCGAAAGTCTCTCGTAGTTTTGCTTGCTGCATGGGGGACCAATCTACACAGCTGTTGCACGGCAGGTCCTCTTCTTCTGACTCTTCAGTATCACTGCCAAGATGAGGGCAGACTTTGCTGCTAGATGGGCCTTCAGTAACAGATTCGTCCGTATCGCTGCCGAAATGAGGGCGAGTTTTACGGAAGGACAGGCTTCCAGTGTCGGACTCATCAGTGTCGCTGCCGAAATGCGGGCGCACTTGGGTATTTTTGCTTTTGAAAGTGATAGCCGGCGCAGATTTGCTTTTGAGTCTTGGGGCCGTTCTATCCTCGGTCAGTTGTGGCTTAGCATTTTGGTGGTTCGTAAAGTACCGAGAATCTTCATATCGGACTTCATGCACACCGAACGGCTGGATGTCTCCGTCAATGCGTCTTTCTTCGCCATTTTTAGTATACTTCATGCATTGATGGAGAGTTGATGGAATGATGCCGTAATGGTGGAGCCACGGCCGCCCCAAGAGAATCTTATAAGATGTGTCGGCGTCGATCACGTATATCTTAGCTTCAGTTTGCAGATCCCCGAATTTGATTGGCAAAGCTATAGACCCCAGAACTTGCTGGCAATTTTGGTTGAAGCCTTGGATGACAATCCTTTCCCTTGACAGGTGTCGGACGTCCATTGACAAACTCTTCAGAGTTCGCAAGTTCATGATGTTCACTGAGGACCCCGAATCAATCAATATGCGATTAATTCTATCTCCGTCGCTGTACCCGGTCACGTAAAGCGGCCGATTATGCTCAGCCGTTCCCAGTAGTAAGTCTTCATCCTTAAGTGTGACTGTGGCGGCATGCAAAGCATGCTGGGCTTCTTTCATATTAATTTCCGCAAAGTGAGCCTGATACAGCTCGGGGTTTTGTAGAGCGTGAATGAGAACATCTCTAAGCTCCTTAGATAGGACCAAGGCATCGTAGATGCTCAGGAGAGACGGAAGCCTCCGGAGATGTGCCAAGACATTATAATCCACCGAGGAAGGACTTATGTTTTCATCAGCCGGTTCTCTGCCATCTTCTTCATTAGCGACTTGTTTTTCCTTCCTTTTTGGGGCGTTGCCCTGACTTTGCGGTAGAGCCCTGCCACTTCTAAGCTGGATTTGATCGGCCTTTGTGGTGAGCTCCTCGTCCTCTTCCGGAAAACAGAGATCATCCTCGGAGTCGCTGCCAAGATGGATGGCATAGCAGGTCACTACTGGGATCTCTTCATTGGAGTCTTCTTCTAACTCCTCCAGAATCTCAGTCGCTTGTCCAGGGAAGAAGTCCTTCAATCGAATCAATGTTCTTTCCTTTTGTTCATATTCTTCGAGGGAATCGATATATTTTTGAATGGTCGATCTCCCTGCAGACTCTTTTTCGCGCCGAGCTGCACTTTTCTTCTTCTTGAGCTTCTTGGATTTTGAGCCTGATGGAGCCGCATTGGCAGCTGGACTGGTAGGCTTCTTCTGCCCTTCCCATTCCGTCCTGGGTTCTTTCCGAAGTAGCTTTATCATCTTCTTCATCTTATTAGATATGTGCGTACTCCACGGAGGCCGCGATGAGTCCGTTTCATTTCTCAGGGCAGCGGGTTCAGCTGTCTGCTCCCAGAAAGCTTCAACTTCTGTCTGTACAAAGTTGGCGGTTGCAACTTGATTGTTCACCAACACGCTTTTGGACAGCTCGATCTCTCCAGCCTTGTACTGCTTCTCGACCCAGTCTTTGAAGATATAGCAATCCTCGATCGCATGGCTCACTACTCGGTGGTACGGGCAATACAGAGGATTGTCGGTCATTTTTGCTTCTTGGGGTCTTTTCGACTCCGGCAATTGTAGGCCATTGTTCAAGGCATCTTTAAATATCTTGCGGACCTTGTCCCTTCTGAAAGAGTAAACCTTGTTCTTTTTCTTCACTAGGGAAGGCCCAGCTCCTCCCAGCAATGGCTTTCGAGACTGTGTCTTTTTTGGATTCGCCCGCCCTTCGCTTTTCTTCATTGTCCGAGGCATTGAAGACATTGGTACTGCTGGAACTCCCACTTCTACGGTTGTCGTCCCGCTTGCTTTTCCAAGTTTTGTCTCTCTGAGAATCCGGCGGGGACTCTTGCTTCGATCGTTCCAGCATTTGTACTTTCTTGGTTAGCTCCTGAAATGTCTTGAGGCCCGCTGTACACAAGAATGGGACCATCCAATTGCTGAGGTTCCCAATAAGAAGGCTGACGGACTGGTCCTGCTCCAGCGGCGGTTCGCACTTGACCGTGAGATTACGCCATCGGGCGATAAAGTCAGTGTTGCTTTCATTCTTCCCCAGCTTGGTCCTCACAAGGTCGGTAATGGAGATTTTATCACTGACGCTCATGAACCTTTGCCGGAACAGAGACTCCATTTGGGCAAAGGTAATAACGGACCCGTCTGGTATGCTCGCGTACCGGTCAAAAGCGACACCGGTCAGGCTGTTGACAAACTGACGAAGAAGGAGCGCGTCATTGCCCCCTGTATTTCCGCACGATGCTTTGAAGTGGGCGACGTGCTGATTTGCATTCCCCGTTCCATCAAATCTTCCGAACTTAGGAATGACGTAGCCGCTTGGGAACTCAATCAGATCGTACTGCGCGGGATATGGCTGCCCACTACTGCCGATTTCTTTCTGAGCTTCAGCTTCGGCCACCAATGTTTTAACCTTGCTGGTAACCAAATCCATTATACGATCCTGTGTTAGTGGGATAGTGCTATCTGGGGCCAAGGCGTCCCCAGAAGCGGAATGTGGCCGGCTTTCATTTGGCTCGACCAGCCTTGGTCCCAAAGGAACAGGCATTGGCTGCCTCGGATTGTCATCACCCGGCTGATTAGTAGCGGCTTGTGTCTGATTGGGAGGCGCTCGAGCAATTTTAGCCATAAGCTGCATCACCACGTTCGTTAAGTCGTCAATCTTCGAATAGAGCTTGGCCATCTCTTTATCTTTGCTCCTCGGCTGTTTTCGAAGCTCTTGAAGGAGCTCTTGCTCTGCAGTCCTGGGGCGGAAAGTCGGCTCTTCCTCGCTGTTCGAGCTTGACTCTGCATGGACTGAGGGTTCTTTCTGACTATCATCCTCATCGAGAGGGTTTTCTTCATCCAGCGGGGGCGGCTGTTCTTGGGCGGCGGCAACCACATTCAGGCTAGATTGGGCTTGGGATGTGGTGGCCCTATCCTTGCTTTTGCTGCAAAGGTTGTCGCTGGGGCGCCCGCCCGCCATATAGACCGTATGGACGATATATCCGGCCGTCTTTCTATCATTGGCAGCTGATTTCACGGATCGCTGTCTTGACCCCCTTGCTTCGGTAGCTGGTAGTCGATTGAAGGTGGCTGGCCTAACCAGGTTCTTGAATGGTGCTGGCGCTTCTTTTCTGGATTTGCCTCGCAGCTTTCGTGCGGCACAGAGTGCCTGATAGACCCTTGAAGAGACAGTGTCATACTTTTTCTGTTGGGGCCGGGACACGTCTCTTTGTAGCACTGTTCGGACCGCTGTATTCTTGATTCTGGCGGTCATGGCGTTTTTCTGAACCCACTTCAGAGGCTCAAAGGAATTGCTGATTCTTATGTCTGACTCAGCCGTCATCGCGGGGCAACCCTGCTCTTGGAACTTCACACTATTCCATTTGGCCGAAGCCTTGGCCCTCTTGTTGGCTCGATACCTGAGCCGCTTATGCCTTAACTTTTCCATTCTAAGCACCTGGCAGACTTCGGCTCTTTGGGAAGACGCCGCAGACCGGTTGATGGAGGGCCTTGGAGATACGCCCGATTGTGCATTTGTTGGATTCATCGCCTGAGCTCGTCCACAATATTTAATGTTGCCCTTCGCATCGGAAGTCTTGCCCCCAGCTAGAGCGCCAGGGAGTCGTTCAGATACCATCTTAAGTTTGGGTTGTGGTGCCTTGGCCATCACGACATTCGGCCTCTTACCCCTTGAGACCGGCTTGGCCACCTGTTCCGCCGGGATCTCCGCCAGATGAGCGCTTCCGGCAGGGTAGATGATGACGGAGCCAAACTGGCGGGGCGGTTCCTCCCACTGTCGACTGAGGCTTGCAGGGAGAACCACACGAGCATTGGTCTTGACCACGTACGGAATCGGGGTCATGTTGGAAGCTGAATTCGTGTGGGAAGACATTGTCGTCGAAGGTTGATTGCTGCACGGAAAAAAGAACATCATTTCAGTATAGGCAATCAATATGTATATTGATTGAGTTCGCATGAACGTTTAACCCGAAATATGGGAGGAGAGATAAGTCCCACCGGGCGTGCCAGAATCTGTAGGGTGTTTTTCGTCACCCCATTGAGATGGGAATACGCGCGTGCTTGTTAGGCGTACTACAGATTCCCCCTGCCTAGGGTAGGCCGGGGTTTAATGATTGTGGGGATCCGAATCTCCGGCAGCCGCGGACTAAGCTGCCGTTAATTACCCCTCGCCTTTGGAGCGAGGGAGCCTCCGATTGACGGGTTAAACTGGTCATGCGAACTCAATGTGCAGTGTGCATGTGTGTTGTTTTGGAGGGGGTGTTTGAATATATCGGGAGCCACGCAGAGTTTTTACGGGGGTCCCGCTACCCGGATAGCGGGCTTGGGGGTCAAGGGGGCTAGCAGCCCCCTTGTGGGGTGCGGGGCAGCGCGCCGTTAGAAATTTTTTTCTAACAGGGACAGTGTCGTGGAGTATGTGTATGTGTACATTTGTATACATATGTATATATATACATGTATATATAAATAAAGGGGAAAAAGGCATCCAAAGGATACGTGGGGCCAGCGCTTGAGTGCAAGCGCGCCACGTGTCGGCACGTGGGCGCTTTGCGCTCAAGCGCAAAGTGCTGGGGCGCAACACGCCACGTGTCGGCACGTGGGCGCTTTGCACTCGGATGCTGGGCGCTTGGGCGCAAGCGCGCCATGTGTCGGCACGTGGGCGACTTGCACTCGAGCGTAAGAGCGCCATGTGTCGGCACGGGGGCGACTTGCGCTCGAGCACTGTGCGCTTGAGCGCAAACGCGCCATGTGTCGGCACGCGGTCGCTCTGCGCTTGAGCGCCGGGGAGAAAAGGGTGGCTTTTAGCCTAAAAAAAAATTTCTCAGAAGAGAAATCAGAGAGGAGTTGGACTCCTGAGTGTGTTTTTCTTCTTTTTTTTAGGGGGGGTTTAATGAAAGATGTTCTTCTTCTTCCTCCTCTGTTAGCTGGATCTTGAAGATCAAGAGATGTGAGATCTTTAAAAATCTCTTCTTTTTGAGATCTAATGGAAGATCTGAGTTCCCCTTTATGGGTTTTGTGGTGAAAAACTATTTTGTTTTATAAAAAGAAGAGTAAAACTCTTGATTTAATTCAAGAGAAAGAAGAAGGTTTTGGAACCTTGAAGAAGGAGAAAGATCTCAGATCTGGAAAAATTTTAGAGAGAGAAAAAGTTGTTTGGATATTTCATTATCCTTGCCTTTATAGGCCATACATTTTACACATAGCCCCTTGGGCTTCACAAAATGGCATTTTGCCTATCCCATGGCTCATGTGCCATTTCTTTTTGCACATAAGCCATGGGCTTTACAAAAATTTGACTTTATGCCTATTTTTCTTACATTTATCCAAAAATAAAATAAAAGAAATACAACAAAATTATTTATTACAAAATTTTTATCTTGGCATGGGGGAAGGCCGGCCGCTTCATGTTCAGGCTCGACCCGGGCATGGGCCCACTGGATCTGGGCTTGGGCCCACTTGGCTTGGGGTTGACTTTGATTTTGACATGGTCAACCGGGGTGTAAATTTTTACCCCAACAATGTGCTCATTAGATAATGGGTACACCGAACAAGACTCGCCGAGAACTCCTAGATGGTACCATACCTATCGTCAGATAGAAGTTCTCTAGTGACACTTGTACAGGTTATTCTGTAGATCCGAGATCGTCATAGTGTCTTGTGTGGTTCCCACTGTGATTTGATTTCCTACCTACCACGGCTCAAAGGAGTCGTGAAAACAGGTGTATTTTGGGTACAGTCCCGAGTCACATGGAGGCAGTGAGCGATAAGAGGAGTTTCTTCTCTCCCGGTATAAGGAGTTGATGTTGTGCTATGATCGATTGGCTATAACAGCAAGTCCCTGTCCAGGGTTGATGAGATTTACTGGTAAGTGTTATCAGTAGTTTCTCAAAACGTTATAGGCCACACATCGGCATGACTAATCAAGTTACTGGGGTCTGATGATTCCACCCCTAGATGCGATATGCGACATATCAGACGAAGAGACCAGACTGTATGGTAAGTGTTGCTTATAGGCTTCGCGGGAGTTTGGATAAGCTTGCTTGTTGATCTTCTATTCGTTCAATACTTGAGTAGCCGTTACGTCTAGCTAGTACCGCTGACGGCTTATAGGTGACTGATGTGATAATTACCTACCGCTGGCATATTGACGAGTCTTTAGAGTCCCACATAGAGGTTTCCTAGCTCAAGCGAAACGAAGTAGGGCACATATGGTGATATGTGCGGAAGCTTGATTAAATACGAGTATGTGATACAATATTCTAATCTCGAGATATTTGATATCGGTTAGGTTATATGAGATATAACCGGATTATTGAATCAAGTGTTGATTCAATGATTTGTTATATGTATATATATTTGATATTGGTAGGTTCTATATGATATGACCAGATTATTGAATCAAGTGATGATTTGATATTGAATATTGACGGTTATATGTGATATAACCGGATTATTGAATCAAGTGTTGATTTGATAATTTGATATACATATTTATATGATATTAGTCGGTTATATATGATATAAAAGGATTATTGAATTAAGTGTTGATTTAATAATTAGATACATATATATATATATATTTATATTTGATATATTAACTAATATTACTGCCCACTTATGATTTTTCTTCTCATGATAATAATTGTGTGTGTGTGTGTATTGGATTATGTATCATGGTTCGTGATACATAGAACATAGGTGTATGAGACCCACACTAGGGTTTTAGATAATTAGAATGAATTTAGTTAGAGGGAAAATGAAAAGGGGTGGAATTATGAGTCATGGATGCTTGAAGAAGCATCAAGAAGCCATGACTCATCCTCTCCTTTTTGTTTTACTCTTGATATTTATTCATCACATTCTTATCTTAACCTTATGTTCACTCTCTCATGACAAGTTTATTCTTAATGTTCTTCTTCCTCATCTAGTTTTTCTTGAGTTCGAAAATAAAAAGAGAAATTGATTTCTAAAAGTGAGCAAAAATCCTATTTCATCAACCTACACTCATCTAGCCTATTAGATTAGGTTGTTAGATTCACCAATACTTGATTAGTGAAGCATTAGCTTGACTTAGAGAGACTTCAAGGTGGATCATCATCGTCCTCGAAAATTGCAAAGCAAGCTCGATCTTTTCTTCAAGTGGAGCCAAGAGGAGTTCTAGGGAATACTACTTAGAGTTTTAGAAGTGAAGGACTTGGTCTACAAAGTTTATAACCCTCTTCACTTAGTATAGAACTTGCTTTCATGCTTAGAAAACCCTAATACTCTAGTTAAATTCTAGGTTAGTATAGCTTAGCACTCTAGATTTTTAAAATTGCATACTTGATACTTGTATAAACCTAGTGGTGGTGGTAAGATACACTTTCAGGTGAAAGGTGAGTGTTTTACCTCAAACGACTCAAGAAAATTCTAAGATGGCCAAATGAGCTCAAGGATAGAAATTGATCCCACCATAATACTTGTAGTGAGCTTAGAAATAATTTTTTTAAAGGGAAAATGGGGTTTTGAGGGTGTTTTGTGGTGGTAGAATGGATGGTGGAGGAGGTGGAGAAAAATGGAGGAGGAGATGAAGAAAGAGAACGGGGGAAGAAAATGAAGAAAAGATGAGATGAAGAAAAGACAAATGGAAGGTTATAGAACCTTCTCTCCCCCTCTCTCACAACCATACTGTTTCCTCATAAAAAAAGGAAAAGGGGGGAAAATTCCTCACTATTAAAGTCTCACGTGTTAAACACGTGAGCACTTATATGCAAAAGCAAATAGACGCTGCAGTTAAAAATAAATGGGCTAAAAAGCCACACGTGTAAAACACGTGAGCGCCTATATGCAAAGCATATAAGCACCGCAATCAAATAATTAGAAATCCAAATAGGCCTCCCGTGTTAAACACGTTAGAGTTTATATGCATAGGAGCGCTGAAAATAAAGCATGCTGAAACCCATGCTAGGGGTCACGTGTTAAACACGTGAGTTCTTTTGCTGCACTCTTTGGTAAGATAGAATTAAATTCTATTTGGAAAATATTTTCTCTGATCTTTCTGATACGGAAAGATTCTTCTCTAACAGAGAATTTTGGATTTAAAATCCAATTGTGATAAAATATGACCAATCAAACCACCTGATAGAATTAAATTCTATGTGGGAAATATTTCCTTGATCTTTTTCAAAGTAGAAAGATGTTCTCTGATAAACAGAGGACCCTTGGATCAAAGATCCAACGGTGATTGTAAAATCACCCACCGATCATCTGATAGAATAAAAATTCTATCTTAGCAAAAGATATTTCCTAATCTTGTTAAATAAACAAGAAAACTTCTCTATTAAACAGAGAACCTTTGGATTAAAAATCCAATGTTGAATAAAATTCATCAAGTGATCCGAGAGATCATTTTGGATTGATCATGAAATCAATCATGATCTCTCAATCAGAGATTTTCCTAAGAAGTTGATATTTTCTCTGATCCTATAAATAGGAGAGAGAAACAAAAAAAGAACAAAGAGAGGGAATAGAGAGAGAGAACTCCTCACAAGCTTCTGTAAAATAATATACAATGAGCTCTTGAAAAAGAAAGCGAATTTAATTATCAAAAGAAGAAGAAGACTTGCCTCATTGAAACCCTTGGTAAAAAAAATACACAGAGACCATAGTGTCTCTTCTTTACCTATCTAAGGGTTTAACCCTTCATATAAGAACTTTGTTCTTCCTCTGGTTGAGATTTGCAGAAGAAAATCTCCCCACAAGTTGAGAATTTAATTCTCATCGGGAAGATTTTGTTATGCAGATTCAAAACTTAGGGGAAAATAAATAGGTTATAAAAGAAAAAGAAATAACAGGAACATATGGGATTTTAATTCCTCCAAAAAATAGGGTTTAACCCTATACAAAGAACTTAGTTCTTCAAATGATGATGATCCAAGATCCTCAAAACCGAAATCTTGATGATCATCAATGACTAAAAATGTCATTAACAAGATATCAATATCTCTATGAAAACACAAGAATAGTTTGGTGACTCGTTAGTGATTATCACTATTATGAAGCCTCACGTGTTTCCTACGTGAGTGCTTCAAACGAACAAAGAGAACAACCAAAACTATCTCACGTGTTTCCCCACGTAAGAGCATGAAAAAGGGAAACAAGCAAAAGAAAAGCCAAAGCTGCCTCACATGATTCTCACGTGGGCACCAAAAATGCAAAGAAAAACTTATTTGTCAATTAGGCAGTCTCCCCAAAATGAAGCAGTCACGTGAGATGCACGTGAGATCTATCCAAGTGCTTAACACTTTTGTAAAAAGGGGGAAATGAACAGATAAAGCTCAAAGCCCAGCACTCACGTGCTTCCCATGTGAGTATCATGCAGAGTGCTTAGCGCTCCATGATTAGTCAAAAATGATTAAAAAAACGTTCACATCTAGGGGCCTCATGTGTTTCACATGTGAGCGCCATAGAACTCTAGGGCTTAGCACTAATCCAGCACCCCACGTGTTTCACACATGAGTGTTGTATGTCTCAGTGCTCAGCACTGTTGGGTAATTATGGAAACTCAATCTCAGCCCAAAATTGGCTATGTTTTCCGAGGTTAAACCTCTTTATTTTTAAATCTATCGAGCCCATATGCTCTTGATTTCTATGTTTTCAAATATGACCGAAAATTCTTAATTCCACAACAACCCTTTTTCCCTTAAATACGGGATTTGGTTTAAGGGTACATCTCTTCACACCTTTGATACATGTCTTTGTAATTTCTCAACGTCTTCAGAGAGGTGGCGGGTCCCGACGACCAACAACTTCTTTCGTTGATGCACTTCCAAATTGACGTGCACACCTCAAATCGGATCGCACCCCAAATTGGACGCATTCCATATCACCATCGTTCACTCCACCACGTAACAAATACACGTGCGCACAAAATGGATAATGGACCGAAATGTACATAAACTAATATTCACCCCTAAATACGGCGATAATGGACCGAAATGTCCCTAAACTAATATTCGCCCCCAAATACGGCGATAGTGGACCAAAATGTCCCTAAAATAATATTCATCCCTAAATACGACGATAATGGACCGAAATGTCCCTAAACTAATAGCCGTCCCTAAATACGGCGATAATGGACCGAAATGTCCCTAAACTAGTATTCGCCCCCTAAATACGGCGATAATGGACTGAAATGTCCCTAAACTAATATTCACCCCCCTAATACGGCGATAATGGACCGAAATGTTCTTAAACTAATATCCGCCTCCAAAATGGCGATAAAGGACTGAAATGTCCCTAAACTAACATTCGTCTCCAAAATTGCGATAATGGACCGCGATGTCTTTAAACTAAAATAATCGAGCCCAAATGCTCATTTGTTTAAGCTGATCTTAATCTCAAACCAGATTAGCGATCCTTAAATCAACCCAAACCCAAATCTAAAAATATACGGATTTGGACTAATCTACGCTCTGCGGGAGACGTCATAAATTAGTTTCCGTATACAATCCTTAGGCAACCAAAACAAAAAAACACACAAGACACGAAGTGAAATTCCGGAGCAGGAGAAATTGGTTATCGCAATGCGGTAACATAATTAACTACAGAGGCTTGTGCCTGCAGGGAAGAGCGCCCCCACAATCAAAAACCCCTCATAAAATGAGGGGGAATCTGATAAAGTCTGCTACAACGGTCGCGTCTGTCTAAACCTCCGATATATGGTTCTATAAATCAACTTGGGATCTTTGGAGAGGTGGACGGAAAAATCCAAATAGCATCTACCCCTAGAATTCAGGCCAGATGTCCCAACGTCTCGGTCTCTGTCTTTCGGCGGTAAACAGATTCTGGCATGCTCGGTGGGACCTTTTCCTCTTTCCACTCTACACTTTGTATGTCGTGTTTCACGAACAAAATCACGGTTCGCTATGGTTGCCCTTGGATTAGAGGTACTGAGATTTCGTGTCTTGTTCTTGTGCAGAAGAAGAAAAAAATCGATGGCTTCCAGCTGCACAACTTGCAACAGCAACTCCCGCTCCGCCCCAATTGGAGGAGTGACTTATAGGCCAAACGCGGGCTCTATCCTTTCAAGGCCGGTGGGGCAAGTAACTCAAGCCACTACCAGATTATTCTTCGGGACCATGCTCCCACCAATGAGTTTCAGAACCCAAGCGTCGCAAGACGAAGCTCCCAAGAAGTTGGTCTTCGATCGACTTGCAACCACAACGGCCCCTCTCAACGGGTCGTCCAAATCCAATGCCTCAGTCTTCAACAAACTGAGCCGAAACTCAGACGTCTCAGTCTTCAACAGCCTGAGCCGGAACCAAAACGGGCTCACAAAGAGGCTCGTCACACCTGAAGGGGTTGCCCCAAAACGGATAGCCTTCCCAACTCCTTCTGCAGGTGATGTCATCAAAAGTGCTTCCCCTACCAGAAGAACGGTCTTCGGAAGATTGGTCGTTCCTATGCAAACCCTACGAAGGATGTCAGTCTTCAACAGGCTAGCACCAGCAACAGATCCTCACCAAAGCCGGGGACAAGAAGAAGCCGCTTCCAAAACTGAGGCGGTCCCCTCTGCAAGACACGCTCGACGTCGCCACTGGCACCGGGTGAGAAAAGCTGGGGGCAACTCCCCCTCTGGACTTGCTCCGCCAGCTCCAATGGTGAAAATTGATGTTGTTGTTCCAACTGGGAACAGCTTTGATCTTCTTAGGAGGGTGAGGAAGAACTCTCCCACGATAGTGCTAAAGAAATCGCTCCCGCCTGCAGAAACCATGGTGGAGGAAAAGCTGGAGCAACCCCGTCAATGTCTCTCCTCCCAAATTCATAAAGTCTGGAGAAAAGTCCAGGACTCCATGATTGATCAAAACTACTTTCGTCGACCGAAGAAATTGAAGGCTTAGCAAGAGAAAGTCCATCCCTCCACCATATAGCGAGGGACTTATTCCACACGGTTGCTTATAACAATGGATCCTTCGACTTCGACCTCCCACAAAAGGAGGAGGCCAGAGAAAATCCCACCTCCTGCGGCAAATTCCAAAGGCGATGGACCGAAACAATTCAAGTCTGGGGGCATGATCGTGCACACGATTTATATGGCTTCCGAGAAAGAGAAATGCCATGGTTCCGTGGCTCACCGGTCGCAATCTCGGTCGCTGACAAAAGATCAGGAGCAACAACAAAATCTCCAAGAGATGCTGACCAAAATGATAGCACTCACCGGGAAGAAAAAAAGTCCGGATTCAACAGCCGAACAGTGCTAAGAACAGGAGACCGATACAGAGTTCCTACGAAGAGTGCTTGAAAGAAAAGACAAATAAGCTGCTGAGAAAGCCTCCAACATAAAGCAGATGGCTCTCTTATTCCAGGATATGGTTGGAATGATGATCCAGCCAGAACCTCCAGCCGAGAATCCGCCGATAATCATCGAGGATGACAGAGGGAAAACATCAAACCCTATTCCGGCTCTATCAGTGGCCAGGGAGGAAATAATCTCCAAGGCTGCTATTGATGATTACAACGCTCAATAAATACGAGCTCATCAAGTGAATGAAGTGGCTGGCCAAACTGTCAGAACTGGACGACCATATCCAGGCTGGTATGACCAAATCAAGTACCCGCCAGGATATACGATCCTCAAGTTCCATCTATACAAGAGGACAGGCAACCCACACCAGCACGTTGCATAGTTCAGAGCTTTATGTATCAATACAGGAGGTGACGACAAACTAGCGCTTCGCCAGGTCGTTGGTAGCCTGTCGGAGACAGCCTTTGAATGGTACTCGGAGCTCCTAAATAACTCCATGAGAACATTCACAGAGATGGAGCTGCTGTTCACACAACGGTTCGTCGGCACAAGCGAGCGCACCCCGATCATGGCTTTAATCAATACCAGGGTAAATCCGGGAGAAACTTGGGTCCAATATGCGATCCGGCGGCGGATCCTGTGGTCAAAGTGCGAACAACGCATCGAAGAATCCTCTGCCGTGGGCATGTTCATTGGGAACCTAGATCCGCAAACGATTGTGTCCTAATTCATGACGTTCTTCAAGCCGACGACCTTCCAGGCTCTGATCGATAAACTGGCCTAAATGGACCAGATGGGCCACGGGCCTTCCTCCTCAAATATGGACCCTTGAAACGCCAAGGGTAAAGGGAAAGTGGCCTTCGTCGCCAACACTCAACAATAACCGAGCGACCCAAAACCGGCGGTTCGCTAAAACAATGCACATCCACGACTATCCCTGGAAGAAAGGCTAGGACGTGCTTACTCGTTTCCCTGCGATAAGACGAGGAGGCTATTTGAGTTGGTAATGCGTAACAAACTCATCACATTTCCAGACCTACGGCGTCCACCGCAACCCGGCGATGTCAACAACCCCAACTACTGCTCCTATCACCGAATGGTGAGCCACCCAATTAAGGATTGCTACGTCTTTAAGAACTGGGTCGAGAATCAGTATCAACAGGGAAAGTTTGCGCTTTCTGAGAACTGGAGGGTGAACCCGTCATAGAAACACACTTCGAAAAAGGTGGATGCGCCTGGGGCATCATGCTCGCTCGTGGAAGAAACTCTATGGGAAATCGTTCTTTCAACAAAGACCAAAAGAATGCTGAAGGATCTACAGGCATGTCCGGCAGTCAGGTGGAAAAGCCCACTTGAACCTAAAATCATCAAAGGGATGCTGAAACCGCGTTCCATAGCAAAGATTGTTGACAAAAGGCAAAATCCCTAAGTCAAGCCTTCAAAGTCTTCAAAGAAAAAGAAGAAGACCAAGAAGCCTGTGCAGCCTGCCGAGTATGACGACAAGCGCACAAACACACAAAAATACATCGACGCGCTGGAGGAGTACAACCAGAAGGCGCGGAAACCGGTCATGCTCGAAGAGTTCCTCAAGCATATTCTTGAGAACGAACATAGTGACAACGATGAGGAAAATGACTTATCAGAAGAAACTGAAGACTATGTAGAAAGTTGCCATATGGTTCTCATTCGTCATTAAAGAGAGAAGAAGCTCCCTCGGCGTCAGAAAATTACTGCAGAGGAACCGGGGGCAGGATCAGTGCTAAACTCCGTGGAATTGCTAGAAGACCAGATCGATAAGATGTTAAACAAAGCCTGTCAAAAAAGCAAAGCTGACCGAGAACACGAAACAGCCATATACTAAAAGGCTAAGTGTCGGAGTCTGGATCAAGAAGCTGCGGTAAGGTGGAGTCGTAAAGTACTCCAACCAAACTAAGGCATACCTGCAACAAATAAGGGTAGGATCAAGGCAGAGAAGCGATTCGCCAAAACCCTGTCAATGGGGATAAAGCCCCCACCTCTCGTAAGAAACACTCCCGAGGTCATATGTCTCGATGGAGAGGAGTCACATCCAAATTACTGCCTATATCGTTGGAGGGTTACCCATCCCACCGAGCAATGTGGTGCCTTGAAGAAGTGGTAGTAAGGATACGTTGCCCATCAAAAACACTTCAAGAGGATGAAGCGCGAAGCTCGTCAACAGCAAAAGGGTGTGACAGATACGCGTAAAAAAATGACTGGCAACTGTTATATGGTTGATACCAGTCCAGAAAGGGAAAAATCCCAAGTTCTTACTTTCGGAAGAGATTCTGAGGACAAAATACCCCTCAGCCCTCTCTTCAAAGACCCCACCTCCGAAAAAGAAGAGGAGGAGAAGAACTGCGAGAATATTCAGTTGTGTAACCACACGCTACACGAGAAGAACCTTGGACCTACAAACAAAGGTTCGAGAAAAAAGGACAAAGAGAAAGAAAAAATCCTTTAGGAAATTGCTCTCGACGGTAGAGTTGTCAAAGAGCTCGCAATGAGGGACCCGTCTAAGAAAAATAAGGTGGATTACAATGTCCTGGCACATTTGAGGAAAATACCCTCACAACTGAGTATATTGGATGCTCTACTCTTGTCCAAAGAAGCACGAGTGTCTCTGATCAAGGCATTACAAGAGCCCGATCAGTTCCAAGCATTCCTTGCAGAAGAGAAGATGAAGTATGAGCAGGCAGAAGTTCACACAGCTGACATTACATTCAACGATGAAGACCTTCTCCTTGATACGTGCGAGCATAACCACCCGTTATATGTCACCGGGTACTTCCACAACATCAAGATAGGGAAAATCCTTGTCAACAACAGATCCTCCGTCAACCTTCTCAACGTGAAAGTGCTGAAGGAGATTTGCATGAACGTTCGGCTCTTGGCTCGGAACAAAATTACCATCTCCAGGTTCGAATCACAGTCTTCACGGACGCTTGGGTCTAAGAATTTGACGTTACGCTTCAGGTTGCTCGTCACTGACCTTAAATTTCACGTCATTGACGCCAAGACATGCTATAACGCTTTGCTCAGCAGTCCCTGGCTGCATGAGTACAACGTCATCCCTTCGACACAACAACAGTGTATGAAGTATTTCAAGGATAGTTTGGAATGCACCGTCACAGGGGAGCTGAATCCATTCTCCATAAACGAGGTTCGGAAATATGAAGACGCAAAATACTTCCTACCAGACTTCGAAGACACGAAAAGATGTCATAAGCCGGAGGATAAAAAGAAACCCATCGCCACTATCCCGATATTTGGGAGCAATTCTAAGGAAGATGAAGAAATTGTCTACTCGGGGCAACCCCAGAAAGCCAACAACAGACCCGGACCATTGACCCTTATTCTGGTCTTTGGCAGCGGATCTGAGGATGAAGCAGGAGCGATTCCACAGCTGCCGTGTTATAAACAGCTCCAGTGAAGAAGAGAATGCTCTTCCAAATAGCTGAGAATGCTTTTCTAAATAGATGTGACGTTGAAACAGAGCGAAATCCCACTCTAAGAACGTTAAGTCCGTCGTTCGGAGAACAAGTTGACAAGCTAATAAAAGAAGCCTGTCAAAAAAGTCGGGATAACCACACTCGCGAAATGGCTATTTATGAAAAAGCCAGGACACAACGTCTCAATCAGCAATCCGTGAGGAAAGAAGACTACAATGCCCTTCATCCTCAGCCAGCTGTACGTTCTCGCCACGAGGGAAAATCCTGAAATAGAGGCAAAAACAAGGTGAGGAACGCAAACAATGCTCGAAAATAGAAAAACGGATCAAAGAAGCCGCGCTGTCAAGAAAAACTTGGTTGGAACCCGTCCTTTATAAAGAAGATGGGTCGGGAATACTCTTTCCCTCAAGAAAAGACAAGGAAAAATATTCAATCTTGTCATGAAGCGCAAAATGATGACGCTTCCGGAGTCTCGGCACCTCGAACAAATAAACGAGGTCCATCACCCGGATCATTGCTCCTACCACCAAGCCATAGGTCATCCTCTTGAAGACTGCTTCACCTTCAAAGACTGGGTAGAAGACCAATACCGACAAGGTATATTTACTTTATATGACAGCTGGAAGGTAACCCCTCCGCAAAAGTATGAGCCAAAAAAGACCTATACCACGAGGGTAGTACCAGCTCAACGTTAAGAATGGAAGCGAACCCGTACCTGCCACGTAATAACACTCTCAAAAGAGGGAGGGCACGAGACGATAGATGACCCCTTCAGGTGCTTCACAAATGAAGACAAGGACGAGGTGATCTCAGAGTTTCTACCAGCACCAAAAGAGCTGGAAGAAGGGATACACACTACGGCGGACAACCTAAGAAAAATTGACTTAGGGATGAAAATGAGCCGAGGTCAACATACGTCAGTGAGCTGCTATCTAAAACATAGGTAACCACATTAAAATACGTGCTCATTCAATATAAAGACTGTTTCATAAGGAACTATTCCGAAATGCGAGGTTTAGATCCAAAGGTGGCAGTACATAAACTGGCTATATTGCGAGATATAAAGCCAGTGAAACAGGAGCCATGAAGATTGCGGCTCGAACTTGAGATGAGTATCAACGTTGAAGTTAAGAAACTAATCGACTCCGGCTTCATCCAAGAAGTTCAATATCCCGACCGGATCGCTAACATCGTTCCGGTGATGAAGAAAAATGGGACGGTACGCATCGGCGTGGACTTTCGGGATCTCAACAGAGCTTGCCCGAAGGATGACTTCCCAGTATCTGTTACCAAGCTGATGATCGATAACACGTCTACCTATAAGGTCTGCTCCTTCATGGATGGATCTTCAGGATACAACCAAATAAAAATACATCCTGAATACCAAAAACATACCGCCTTCCAGACTCCGCTAGGTATATTTTGCTACAAGGTGATGCCTTTCAGTTTAAAGAACGCGGGCGCTACCTACCAGAAGGACATGACAAAGATCTTCGATGACCTCATCCATGAGATTGTCGAATGCTACATCGACGACTTGGTGGTGAAAAGAAAGTCATACGAGGAACATTGGGAACATCTAAACATAGTGTTCCAACATCTTCGGAAGTATAATCTGAAGATGAATTCTTTAAAATGCGCGTTTGCAGTCTCCTCAGGCAAATTCCTAGGATTCATCATACAGCACCGGGGTATCCAAATCGATCCCTCAAAGATCATGACGGTTATGGAGATGCCACGCCAAAGACCCTCAAACAGTTGTGATCTCTTCAAGTAAAGCTCACAAATATCCGGTGGTTCATAGCCAATCTCTCCGGAAAATGCTGTCCCTACAGTCATTTGATGAAGAAGAGGGCCCCATTTGTCTGGGATCAAAAGTGCCAAAATGCACTAGACGAAATCAAGCAATACTTGAAAAATCCGCCGGTATTGACCGCTCCGGTTAAGGGAAAACCCCTTATCCTATATACAACAACCCTTGAGGGTTCTCTAGGGGCGCTATGGGCACAGGAGAACGACCAGGGAAAGGAGAGAGCCTTGTACTATTTGAGTCGAGTTCTCTTGGGGGCAAAAAACAACTACTCCCCTATCGAAAAGCATTGCCTGGCACTGATGTTCGAGGTAACAAAGCTCAGACATTACAGCTTGGCACATGAGGTTCATCTCATATTAAAGGTGGATCCTCTCAAATATCTGATGTCAAGAGCCATACTAATAGGAAGGCTTGCCAAATAGGCCCTCCTCCTGATGGAGTTCTTAATAACGTATCGACCCCCTCAAAGCAGTGAAAGGCCAGGTCATTGCCGACTTTCTTGCGGAGCATCCAATACCAGCCGACTCCCCCTTAAATTGCGAGTTGTCGGATGAACATGCGTTCGACACAATCAAAAGAGAAAACGAAGAAAATGATTCCTAATGGAAACTCTACTTCGATGGAGTATCTTCCATGAAGAAGTGAAAGCAAAACACCCCCATAATCAAAGCCGGGGTGGGCCTTATCTTCGTGACTCCACGAGGAGGGATAATGCGTTACGCCCTTTCCTTAACGGAGCCGATGACTAATAACGAAGTTGATTATGAAGCTTTGATAGCAGGTCTCGAGATCGCTGTCGACATGGGAATCAATGATATCCTCATATATGGAGACTGCCAGCTGATCGTTAGCCAAGTAAATGGCGACTATCAAACATGCAAGCCGGAGTTGATAAAGTATAGCGAAAGAGTGCGATAACTGTTGACTCAAATCCCCTCCTACGTCTTGGAGAGTATACCTGATGCAGAAAACAGCAAGGCGGATGCGTTGGCCAAATTGGCTAAGGAATTAGCCGACGAAGATCTCGATGACTTAAAGATCTGTTGGATATATGTATGCCCTAGAGGCCATTATGTGATAGTGGATGTATTTATACATGTGTGTATATATATATATATATATATTCAGTGTACATTCTTGCTCGACATGATAGTATGCTATCTGGTTCTTCTTTATCTGACATGTTGATTTAATCATGCTTTTTACTCATTCATACATGTTGATAAAGCCCTGAGGATATTAGCTTGACTACAGTGATTATGATAGAGATCATACTAGTGGCATCTGTAGTTTATAAGCATATCCTGAAATGTCCCTAGTCGTGGGTGTATAGAGACGGGGAATCGATATACCAGAGTAGACTAGCGTATATGATACTAGACCCATATGATGGGCGATTGATGTTCCCACATTCATCGATGTTTGATATCAAGATCATATACGGGTGCTCAGTGGTGACTGGGTACACTGGATGGACTCACCGAGAACTCCTATATTGAATTATATCTATCGTCGGATAGCAGTTCTCAGGTGACACTGGTACAGGTTAGTCTGTTGACCCGAGATCGTCATAGAGTGTTGTGTGCTCTCCCACTGTACTTTGATTACCACCCTACCATGGCTCTACTGAGTCGTCCAAACAGGTGGCCGTTGGGTACAGTCCCGAGACACACGAAGGCAATGAGTGATAGGAGGGATTTCGTCTCTCCCGGTATTGGGAGTTGATGATGTGTTATGCTCGACTGGTTATATCAGTAAGTCCCTAGCCAGGGCTGCGGAGATTTACTGATAAGTATTATCAGTAGTTTCTCGATCTGTTATAGACCATTCACCGGCATGACTTATTGAGATATTGGGGTCGACGTTACCATCCCTAGACTCGATATGCAGCATATCAGACGAAGAGACCGGACTGTACGGTAGTGTTGCCGGTTGGCTCGACGGGAGTTGTAGCGGTTCGCTTGTTTTCTTCTGATCGCTCAATACCCGGGTGGCCGTTGCGTTTAGCTGACCGCTTGCGGCTTGGGGGTGCTTGATATGATCATCACCCACTACCGGCGTATTGACGAGTCATAGAGTCCCTTAAAGGAGTTACCTAGTCCAGGCGAAACGTTGTGGTGCGCGTATGCGATATGCGCATGGACCCGGTTAAAATGCGCGTATGAGATACCGTATATTAATCGGGCTTCTTGCTTTTGGTTGGGTCGTATATGATATGGCCGGATTGATAAATCAAGTGTTGATTTATCATTTAACCAATAGTTTCTCACTTGAAATCCTTTCTTGTATTTTTGATGTATGCATGCATGTATGCATTCTTTCTTGATTCATGCACATATGGATGTTCATGCACACATACATACATACATCATCCTTCATGGTTGTTTATACATTGAAAATGGTAGCAATATAAGACTCACACCATGGTTTATATTATGGATTATTATTTCTATTTATGTTAAAACAAAAGAAAAGAGAAAAGATTATTTCATGGATTAGTTTCTACACTCTTCTTTTGACCTAATCATGTCCACCTACTTATTAACCATGATTTAATCTTTCTCTTGTGTTTTAACTAAAGTAAAATAAATATCCATAGTAGATAACCATGGTTTGAGATGAAGAGGGAAAATATATATAGATATATTTTCCATTTTCTTCACAAGGGTTAATCTTTTACTCTTGTTCAGAAAAGCCATCATCTTCTTCCTCCTTCTTCTTTTGCTCTCTAGATTTCTATAGTGAGCAAAACACTCATCAAGTTAGGTTTTTGAAGTGAGAAAAGTCACACAATATCATTCTACACAAGTCTTGCCCACTTGTTTAGAGTGTTATCTTCATTTCATTCTCTTGATAAAGTGAAGTTGCAACCTTGGACAAAGGAGCTTCGGGTGGATCGTCGTGGACGCTAGAAGACCTCAAGCTAACCGTTTTCCAACTCTCAAGTGGCCAAGGAGTCAAGAATAGGGAGCTACAATGGTTGTACTCTCAAAACCCTAGCCTTTGTTACTTGTAATGTTATGAAACCCTAATTTTTCTAGGATAGATCCTTTGTGTGCTTACTTAGCACCATAAAAATCTAATCTTTGGTACATGTGATGCTTCCAAACCATTCATAGGGTGCTAGGTAAACCTAACATTGGTATCAGAGCCGACCTAGAACATTAGGCGACACTTTAGTGAAGTATAAACTCCGATCGAACCGAAATACGGATTTACGGGACACTCTCTGGACATTTTTTAAAAACTGATATTTTTCAGAATTAAAAATATGCAAAAAATTCAGCAGGTAAATATAAGGACAACTGTAAAAAACGATGCCATGAACAGTACATTCCACTGCGGAACCGCGGCAATAGCCTGCTTGGGCCGCGGTTCCGCGGCCGTACGGATGCATCATTATGTCGTTTTTGTACAGTAACTTTTGTATCTGCTTTTATATTTTTTGGAGTATTTTTAATCTGAAAGTAGTACTGTTAGTTCTGGAGATTGTTTTGAGTTCATTGATTCGATCGGAATTTTAACTTCTTGTCTTTCCGGATAACTAGAAAGTATTGAATTGTTCGAACAAGTGTCGTTTGCTCACTTTTCACGGGGTTTAAATCTTTCGGATATATGTGCAGGTAACGCGATGGTCCCTCTAGAAGACAACAAACCTTAACTCGATTATGTGACCGTCTTGAACTACCCTTTGAACCTTAGGGTTTGGAGCAGTACGGCGTGCCACATGTGAGGCGTTGGCTTGACCCTTCTACAGCTAAACCGCTACTACTGTGACACACTCCGGATTTTTTGAACTCCGCTCAAGTGTTGAGCTTTAGGGAATTTTGGGTATTTGATCATTCGGTCGATAACTTTAATACTGTCTATTTATCTGGAATGTGATACAATATGTGGAATTCATACAGTTTAGGCATGAAATACGAAGTATGTGATATTTCGCATTTATGATGTCTAAAGAGAATGTGAATTCCAATTATTGTAGTTTTACACTTTCTTTTCTGTGACCGTAAGTGTAGTATGTTCGATATCGCCGGTTTTGTTGCTATACATCAACGACAATTGGGGTACGCATACTTACTTACGTTGATGATATATGATATTATATGTTGCTGAGATATGATGTGCAGGATTGTCGTGATTGAATAGCCGGGGGTTTTATGTGAGATGAGAGCTTTATTTTTTCATTCATGTAAAATTCAAATGTAATATAATATTCTTTTATTTGGGGCACTTCCGGGTTGAGGTTGATGTCACCAGTGTTGTATATTATTTACTTTTCCGCATTAGGATAGACCCAAGGAGGGGAGCACAAGTGACCGGGTTCTGGGGTTCAGTGGGAGGCCATCTCGAGGAGTCGAGACCGGGTCTCCTAAACTCCAGAATTGGTAGGGTCGCTTGCCGCTCTCGTAGGGGTTTAGGGGTGTGGGCTTGGCTATTCATCGCGACTGTGGAATCCGTATTTTCTATTGTTGGCTAAATACTAAATACGGACGTCCTAGTATATCCCACATTATATATATTTTTCTGCTGCCTGTGTTCTGAGATATCTGAGACGAATGATATATTATATATGAGATATATAGTAGACGTTGCTTATGTTTTACACCCGCGCTAGTCCCGTCCCGGTATGCCGTTAGTTAAGTAACCTAGCGGTGCATAACGGAACATTGCGGCGAATGCGGATGGCATAAACGTACGTGTTATTTTCGTTTCTTTTCTGTGATTGGCTTAAGGACTTAAATGATAGGATTACATTAATATGATTAATGTAAAGAAAATAAACCTAAAAAGATATTGTAGAATCGGATTTGAAAACCACTCGGCTCTTTATGAAAAAGCTGTTTTTCAAAAACTGCGAAGCACAAGCCACTCCTTTTCAAAACCATTTGATTCTACGACGATATCAAGTTCAAAGCGTTAAAGATTTTCTTAAAAATAATCCGCAACCCTCCGTCATTTTAGGAAGTAAAGTACTTAGTATTCATGCTACTTTTGTTGACTTTAGTTAAGGCGTAGTGTACGGTAGCTAAGTGATGTCTTCCTACACTGCATATGATGCAGATTAATTAGGACATTCATGCGACTTTGTTGACCATAGTTAAGGGTCATATGGGTGGGTCTAATTGATCAAGAAATGACGGGTAGAACTTGAATGGTACTTATGATTGGTTGACCACAGTTAAGGTCATAAGTACTAGGGGTGAAAATCACATCGGGAATTTCAAGTGTTGAGATTTGCAATGAGATTGCATACCTTCCATATGATGGTTGGATCCCGATCCCACTGTGGGCAATAGTTGCTCCTAGGAGAGTTTTGCAGTTTACAATTAGCTAACTCATTAGGTGTCTAGAAAGGTGTACTTAAACTGGCACTATATGCATTCATTATCAAAGGCATATGAATTTATGAGGATTTCTTGAGATTTTGTGATATTCTGGATTTCGGGGGAAAGCCGCAAAATTTCTAAACTTATTATATTTTTAAAATATGTAAATTGCGGTTTTCTAGTGATGTAAGTGTCGTCCACCATGAGTTTGCTGTGGTTTTCGAGACCCGTTTCGAGGAGTTGGATGAACCGTCTCGGGTACATGGTGGGCTCGGTAAGGTACCCCGGGGCAAGAAGCTCGTGTTGCTGACGATGAGCCTGGCAGGGGACGGATTACCTACCGGTGACTTCATTGGGCACGGCGGATATCCAGAGGATACCGACCGGGGCTGCGAGAGGATGAGATATTGATATTGAGATGGGTCAGCCGGACGGCTGAGGCCAGAGACACTATGACATGGATTTATGAGATTTGAGACAGTTTTTAGGTGTCGTTGCTGGACACAGATTGTTGTCGATTCTATGAGTATTATGCTGGCATTTTAAAAGAGTTTCAAAAACAAAAAAAGAGATAAAATGTTTCTTATATATACCTATTGAGACCTCAGATATTCATGTTGCATACATACACCCGCTAGTACACTGATGTTGTATACACACCTGCTAGTGCATCCAGCCTTACCTGTATTTTAGATGCTAGGATACTTGTGTGCATGCTTTCGATAGCCTGTGTAGATGTTATTTATTACTCACGATTTGGCAACTCACCCCCGTTGTGCCACAGCCTTTTGCAGGTCCGCTCCGTCAGTACAGTAGCGGCGGGCGCACTTGCTTCTTTTGCCTCTTTTGCCTGGACTCGAGGTTTTGCTCTTAGGTGGGTTATATTACTATTTTTGTACCACCTTGTATATTCTTTGTATCTAGTGTACTCCATCTACTGTATCTACCAGTATTATTGTATATTGACCTAGAGATGAGACTGTGAGGTTTGTGGACTTTTATGCTGTATTTTGGGGTCGAGCTCACTTGAGCCGACATGATGTTTTTCTTATGCTTCATTTTGATTATTTCGCATGTTGATGCTTTATATTGCGTGGGATTTGTGACCGCCTTATGGAGAAGAGCTAGCTCCCGCTTGGGGATGCCTTATTTGTTGGATTCATATATATTTTTTTTGTTGTACCCATTTTGGGGGCCAGTATTTACAAAGGAGACTCTGCCGAAATTTTCGGAAAAATTGATATTGCTTTTAAAAAAAAGGTTTTATATGACTTATTTGATAAACTCGCTTTCAATTGATTGGGTTCTCTTCACTCTTTTGCTTATTTAGTTTTGGTTTTCTGGGCTTTGGCTTACTTATTTTACGGACGTCTTGAGATGTTTCATAAACTTAAGTGCCAGTCATGTTCTGTACCCTGCAGGTCGTGACAAAGTTGGTATCAGAGCCAGGTTTTACCTTTTTGAGTGTAGGATGACCCTTGGTAGATGGAGTAAGTGACTTAAGTAGGGTAACGTAGCATGTGTATGTCCGCGGCATACTTACGATACGGTACTCCGCCTAAGTGACTTTAGGATATACTTGCTTGAAAATTCCTTCTTCAATTCCATGTATTCTATGATCCTATTACACTGTTCTTACTATCCGTTTTCCTGTAACAGCCACAATGCCGCCGAAGGCTACGAGGGCACAGAGGGCTGCCGCCCGAGACGAGATTCGAGCTGGCTCGTCCGAGACTAGGACTGAGCAGGGGGTATGCCTACGCCGCAGGGACAGACCGATCCACCTTCCCCAGGCCGTCCCTAGTTGCAGCCAGTCATACACCGAGGCCGGATGATGCACCTACTACATCACAGACGACCATGATACCTGCTCCTACTACTACCACCGTGACCATCCCGGTTTCACTACAGGATTTCATGAGGCTGAGACCTCCAGTATTCACCGGCACCGAGGCAGCGGAGGACCCACAGACGTTCCTTGACAGTTTAGCTAGGATCTGCCGTTCGCTGAGATGTTCGGATGATCGATGGGTAGAGCTTGCGAGTTTCCGACTAGAGGGTCTCGCGCAGACATGGTGGGAGTCAATCTTGAGAGGTCGAGCTGCAGGTCTACCGCCTATGACGTGGGCCGAGTTTACAGCGGTCTTTCTAGCTCGTTTCCTCCCAGAGAGCGTTCGTGACGCCAGAGCTCGTAGCTTCAAGGCCTTAGTCAAGACACCTGGGATGACGGTGTCTGAGTATGACATCCAGTTTACACAGTTATCCCGATATGCTCCGTATTTGGTGGATACCGAAGAGAAGATGGTGAAGCGGTTCGTACAGGGACTTGATGCCCAGCTATATCTTTCCATTGGCGCCCAGCACTACGACACTTATTCAGCTGCTATGGATACGGCGTTATGGATGGAGGCACGCATATCACAGACTTCGGCCGTTTCTGGGACGAAGAGGATTCGCACCGATGTACCGTCTCAGAGGCAGCGCGCCAGATTTTTTCCGAGAGATAGGCCTGGCAGAGGATTTGGTCGGGGACAGTTATATGGTTCTTATCCCCAGGGACAGCAGCCGTCGCCAGGGTGTTTTGGGTGCGGGAGTCCGCATCATCTTGTCAGGGACTGTCCGGCGAGACGACAGGGAGCAGCGACAGTTCCGCATGTGATCCTACCACCATCACCACCCCCTCTTCAGAGAGCCCTACTTCCTACCACCGGCGATGCTCCACGCCAGTTAGGTGCACACAGAGGCCGTGGACGCGGCGGTCCTATTCAGAGAGGACGAGGAGGCAGAGGCAGAGGTCGAGGTCAGCCCACTATCGGTGGAGAACAGGCCCGAGTATTTGCTTTAACATCGCAGGATGCGCAGGCATCCAATGCCGTTGTGACAGGTACCTTGCCAGTTTGTTTTTTTCGACGCACGGGTATTATTTGACCCAGGTTCCACACATTCGTACGTCTCTACACACTTTGCACCGATGTTGGGCCGTGAGTCATCGTCGTTAGATCATCCGCTTGTTGTTAGTACTCCGGTAGGCGAGTCGTTTGTCGCTCGTTTTGTATTTCGTTTGTGTTCCGTTCGTATCGGGGAGAGGGATTCATCAGTTGATTTGATTCTCCTCGATATGTTGGACTTTGATGTGCTTCTGGGCATGGATTGGCTAGCCACTTGTTATGCTTCGGTGAACTGCCGTGAGAAGGCAGTCATATTTAGCTTTCCGGGAGAGCCAGTCCTTGTTATTCAGGGAGACCGCAGCGTCACCCTTCCCAGCTTGATTTCGTCTCTTCGCGCTGGTCAGCTCTTGCGGAAGGGATGTCAGGGATTCTTAGAGTATATTTGTGATACTCGAGCTGCAGAGGTTCCGTTGGACCGGGTCCCGGTTGTTTGTGAGTTCCCTGATGTTTTCCCTGATGAGCTACCTGGGCTACCACCTGAGCGCGACGTTGAGTTCTGCGTTGATTTGATTCCCGGCTCGGGGCCTATTTCTATACCGCCTTATCGGATGGCCCCGGCAGAGCTTCGAGAGCTGAAGGATCAGTTGCAGGATTTGTTGGATAAGGGGCTTATTCGACCTAGTGTTTCTCCGTGGGGTGCTCCGGTCCTGTTTGTCAAGAAGAAGGATAGAAGTTTGCGCTTATGCATCGACTACCGCCAGCTGAACAAAGTTACCGTTCGGAACAGGTATCCGTTGCCACGCATTGATGATTTATTCGACCAGCTTCAGTGTGTAGGGTATTTTTCGAGGATCGACTTACGATCAGGATACCATCAGTTGTGAGTTCGACGGGAGGATGTACCGAGGACAGCTTTCCGCACGCGCTACGGCCACTACGAGTTTTTGGTGATGTCGTTCGGACTCACCAACGCCCCAGCAGCATTCATGGATTTGATGAACCGTACATTCAGGCCGTATCTTGACTTGTTCATCATCGTGTTTATCGACGATATCTTGGTGTACTCCCGGAGCAGAGAGGAGCACGAGCAGCACTTGCAGATTACATTACAGACTCTGAGGGAGCACCAGCTGTTCGCAAAGTTCTCCAAGTGGGCATTCTGGCTGGACAGCGTCGGATTCTTGGGTCACGTGGTTACGAGAGACGGCATTTGTGTGGACCCGAAGAAGATTGAGGCTGTTCAGCAGTGGCCCCGACCTACATCGGTTACTGAGATCCGTAGTTTTCTAGGCCTGGCAGGCTACTACAGGCGTTTTGTTCAGGACTTCTCCCGTATAGCTGCACCTTTGACCGGTTTGACCCGGAAGGGAGTTCCTTTCGTTTGGACGGAGGAGTACGAGCACAGTTTTCAGCAGCTACGGACTCGTTTGACTACGGCGCCGGTATTATCTTTGCCTTTGGGATCAGGCGGATTTGTGGTCTACTGTGATGCTTCACGAGTGGGGTTAAGATGCGTATTGATGCAGCATGGCCGGGTGATCGCATATGCTTCTCGGCAGTTAAAGAATCATGAACAGAACTACCCCACTCACGATTTGGAGATGGATGCAGTGGTCTTTGCATTGAAGATTTGGCGACATTACCTATATGGCGAGTCGTGCCAAATATTCACAGACCATAAGAGCTTAAAATACATATTTCAGCAGCGAGACCTGAACCTCAGACAGCGTCGTTGGATGGAGTTGGTGAAAGACTACGACTGCGAGATCTTATATCACCCAGGCAAGGCGAATGTGGTGGCGGATGCGTTGAGTAGGAGGCCCGGGGGTAGTCTATCCTATTTGCGCGCAGTGCAGATGCAGTCGTCAGCAGATTGGCAGATTTTATGCGACAGCCGAGTTGAGTTCGAGTTCACTTAGACAGGGGGGCAGCTCGCGCATGTTCGTGCACGCCCACAGTTGCTTGACCATATATATGAGGCACAGCGCAGAGACGACCATTGCTCAGAGATCATGGCACAGATGGGACAGGGCAGATTTTCCGAGTTCGTGATTGATGATCAGGGGATTTTACGATATGGATCTAGACTGTGCGTACCAGATGCTAATGGATTGCGGCGCGACATTCTTGAGGAGGCACACCGATCAGTGTATAGTGTCCACCCCGGTTCCACCAAGATGTACCATGATATGAGAGAGACCTACTGGTGGGACGGGATGAAGAGGGACATTGCGGAGTTTGTATCGAGATGCCTGACTTGTCAGCAAGTTAAGGCCGAGCACCAGAGGCCCGCAGGAGAGCTACAGCCGTTACCCATTCCGGAGTGGAAATGGGAGCAGATTTCGATGGATTTCGTTGTGGGTCTACCCAGGACCAGTCAAGGGTACAACTCCATCTGGGTGATCGTAGATCGATTGACGAAAGCGGCTCACTTCCTGCCAGTGAAGACGACTTTCAGCTTCGCTCAGTATGCCCAGCTTTACATCGACGAGATCATGCGGTTGCATGGCGTACCGACTTGTATCGTGTCAGATCGAGGCACCCAGTTCACCAGCCGACTTTGGCAGAGACTTCAGGAGGCTTTGGGCACTCGTTTGAGCTTCAGCACAGCGTTTCATCCGCAGACCGACGGACAGTCAGAGCGGACCATTCAGACTCTCGAGGACATGTTCAGAGCGTGCGTTTTAGACTTCGGCGGTAGCTGGGATCGTCATTTACCTCTAGTGGAGTTCTCCTACAACAACAGCTTCCAGGATACTATTCAGATGGCACCTTTCGAGGCATTGTATGGGAGGAGATGCAGATCGCCCGTCTGTTGGACAGAGCTCAGTGAGAACAGTATTTTGGGGCCGCAGCTTTTTGAGGAGACGACAGCGAAGATACAGTTGATCCGAGACCGGATGAGAGCGGCTCAGAGCAGGCAGAAATCATATGCAGACAGGCGCCGTCGCAGGTTAGAGTTCGCAGTTGGCGACCATGTTTTTCTGAGGGTCTCTCCGATGAAGAGCGTGATGCATTTTGGGCGAAAGGGGAAGCTTAGCCCTAGATTCGTAGGTCCCTTCGAGATCCTCGAGCATTTTGGCGCTGTTGCATATCGTTTGGCCCTTCCACCCAGCTTTCCCGATGTTCACCCCGTCTTCCATGTTTCAATGCTCCGCAGGTATCTTCACGACCCTTCGCATGCGATTCAGCACCCGACAGTACAGCTAGAGCGTGACCTTTCTTTTGCAGAGCAGCCGGTGGCCATCCTGGATCGGCAGGTGAAGAAGTTGAGATCGAAAGTTATACCGACCGTCAAGGTCCTTTGGCGTGGCCCGAGCAGCGAGGAGGTCACCTGGGAGACCGAGGGCGAGGTGAGGAAGAAATATCCCCATCTCTTTGAAGGTACGCATAGTTATATTTTTAAATTCGGGGACCGAATTTCTTTAAGGGGGGAAGATTGTAACGCCTTGAAAAATCGTTTTGGTGTTTTCCTGAAAATCGGTGAAAATTCGGTATTTTTCCGAAAACCGTCCTTTTTGTTATTTTGCAGTTTAGGACTAATTATACCTAATTTGGATAGATAATTGCTAGTTTTTAGTAGCAAATGAGTTACTTATGAAATTCTGGTCGTTTAAAAATTTTCCCTAATTTTTCAATTTTTTAATATTATTTTAAGCCGGTAAGAAAATACATTAAATTAGCGATAAATACAAATTTAAATGGGCTAAATTTAAGCTTTAAAATCATGTTAATTAAAATATAGTAGTAACATAAATTTTTAGTAATTTATTTTAAGTTTTAACAAATTTTTATTATGGAAAACGAAATTTATTGAATTTTAAGCTAAAACTTGCAATTTTGGATTTGTAGGGGGTCTTTTTGCATAAAATTTCTTTTGTAAAACCCCTCTCTCTCTTCCCTCAGCCCTAGGCCGGCCCTTTTCCAGCAAACCCAAGAAAAAAAAAATGCTTGCCACTTTGACTTCATTTTTTTGTAGAAAAGAGGTGTTTTTTTTAAGGATTTTGGATTTTTTTATTAGGTATGGGTCTTTACTTGTTTGGTGTGGGTTGACCAAGACTTTTTCCACACCCCACACCACTCCCCCACTCCCTTGTTCTGGCCAAAAATCTGCAGCCCTCCCCCTTCATTTTTCCCCTCTCTTTTGTTCTCAAATTCATCTCAAAAACCATCAAAAATCAACAAATCCTTCACTAATTCAACACAAAACCTTAATCCATCTCTTCTCACACCAACTTTAGTTTAAATCTTGGTGAAAGGAGGCATCTTTGGAGGCAAATTCTTCTTGTTAGATCTATAAAATTTGAGGTATAATTTCTACTCATTTAAGTTCCTATGGTTAGAATTCTTTAATCTAGTTGTTTAGTGTTAATTTTAGTGTTAATCCTAATCTAGTTTTTTTAAAGTTAATGGTTGAGTTAACTAGGGTTTCTTGAAACCATGTTTTAGTTAATTAAATCCTTTTAATTAATCTAGTTGTTACTTAACCAATCTATATGGTTACTTTGCTTAAGTGGCTTGATGCTATGCTAATCTAAGTTAACTTGTGTGAAATTTTCATTGTTGTTGCTAATTGCCAAAAATCAAGAGAAGGGTTTGTGTTGGAATTATGGTTTGATGCATAGTTAATGGTTTAAAATTAGTGTAATGGCTAGCTAGCGGGTTAGTTTGGATTGTTGTGTTGGATTGTGTTAACTTTGTCGCTAATTTTCGATATTTGTTCCAAATTGCAAGTTTCTAGCTTACTAGGTTTTTATGTAAATTATTGTGACGAATTATTTGTGATATCTAGATTATATTGTTGGCATATCCTATGATATTTAGGATGTGTGAGTGCGGATTTTTGAGTAATCGGGTTTTAGTTTTTCCGGGCGACCAAATCGACGATTTTTAGTTAGATTTGCGATTTTCGCGTGTGTTCCGCGCACTTTGTGCACGTTGTACCTAGCTTGTGAACTATGGTATTTTCATTAGGGAATTGCGTCGTTCTTGATATGTAACCTTATGTTTGATCTTGATGTAAATTCCAGGTTCGGTCGCGGAGACGTCAGACGCGGCTCGAAAGGGGAAAGCGGTGATCGGACGTGACTAGCTAGGAATTCCGGTGAGTAGATGTAACATCTACGGGGGACTATCGTTGGACGGCGCAAGTCGCCCGATAGTTTTAGTAGCTTAAAAAGATTCTTAGTGATGTTAGTAATTAGGTATGTAATACTTGTATGATTATTTGCTATATTCATGTCTTATATTGACATACATATACGAACCCATTCTATAGGACACCTGCACCATTGCCAGGGTTTTTATATGCAGCACGAGCACTATTCATGCTTACACACACACCCTGGTAATTGCCATGCCACCATACTAGATAACCTTTAAATTGAACCCTTTTACTATAATTGATACTTAAACTTGCGCTATTGCTTTAATTCCTTAAAATGAAATCGTAGGATTGCTATTCATGTGCATGTACTTCATCATATTAATTATTCATGCCTAATCTATCAATCATACATCGCAACTTGATTATTGGCACTATATGCATTCATTATCAAAGGCATATAAATTTATGAGGATTTCTTGAGATTTTGTGATATTCTGGATTTCGGGGGAAAGCCGCAAAATTTCTAAACTTATTATATTTTTAAAATATGTAAATTGCGGTTTTCTAGTGATGTAAGTGTCGTCCACCATGAGTTTGCTGTGGTTTTCGAGACCCGTTTCGAGGAGTTGGATGAACCGTCTCGGGTACATGGTGGGCCCGGTAAGGTACCCCGGGGCAAGAAGTTCATGTTGCTGACGATGAGCCTAGCAGGGGACGGATTACCTACCGGTGACTTCATTGGGCACGTCGGATATCCAGAGGATACCGACCGGGGCCGCGAGAGGATGAGATATTGATATTGAGATGGGTCAGCCGGACGGCTGAGGCCAGAGACACTATGACATGGATTTATGAGATTTGAGACAGTTTTTAGGTGTCGTTGCTGGACACAGATTGTTGTCGATTCTATGAGTATTATGCTGGCATTTTAAAAGAGTTTCAAAAACAAAAAAAGAGATAAAATGTTTCTTATATATACCTGTTGAGACCTCAGATATTCATGTTGCATACATACACCCGCTAGTACACTGATGTTGTATAGACACCTGCTAGTGCATCCAGCCTTACCTGTATTTTAGATGCTAGGATTCTTGCGTGCATGTTTTCGATAGCCTGTGTAGATGTTATTTATTACTCACGAGTTAGCAAGTCACCCCCGTTGTGCGACAGCCTTTTGCAGGTCCGCTCCGTCAGTACAGTAGCGGCGGGCGCACTTGCTTCTTTTGCCTCTTTTGCCTGGACTCGAGGTTTTGCTCTTTGGTGGGTTATATTACTATTTTTGTACCACCTTGTATATTCTTTGTATCTAGTGTACTCCATCTACTGTATCTACCAGTATTATTGTATATTGACCTAGAGATGAGACTGTGAGGTTTGTGGACTGTTATGCTGTATTTTGGGGTCGAGCTCACTTGAGCCGACATGATGTTTTTCTTATGCTTCATTATGATTATTTCGCATGTTGTTGCTTTATATTGCGTGAGATTTGTGACCGCCTTGTGGCGAAGAGCTAGCTCCCGCTTGGGGATGCCTTATTTGTTGGATTCATATATATTTTATTTGTTGTACCCATTTTGGGGGCCAGTATTTACAAAGGAGACTCTGCCGAAATTTTCGGAAAAATTGATATTGCTTTTAAAAAAAAGGTTTTATATGACTTATTTGATAAATTCGCTTTCAATTGATTGGATTCTCTTCACTCTTTTGCTTATTTGGTTTTGGTATTCTGGGCTTTGGCTTACTTATTTTACGGACGTCTTGAGATGTTTCGTAAACTTAAGTGCCAGTCACGTTCCGTACCCTGCGGGTCGTGACAGATTTAGAACATAAATGCCATTGCACAACGTGCCTGATCCAACCAACTTTTGGTTACGGAAAATATTCATAACATTGTCCTGTAATACAAAATTATATCTCTCTTTACTCAATAAAGAAACCGATATAATGTTGCATATCGGGTTCGGCATGTAATAGCATTCGTTCAGAACCAATGTATTACCTGTTGGTAATGCAAGGTGATATTCCCCGACAGTCTTAGCTGTAACAATTGCACCATTTCCAACTCTAATGTCTTTATCACCTTCTCCAAGTTCTCTACCTTTCCTAAGCCCATGTAACTGATTACATATATGGGATCCTGACCCGGTATCTAATACCAAGGACGTAGGGCAAATGGAGAAGCAGTTCTCTGTAACGAACACACCTGAAGAAAATGCATCATCATGTACTTTCTTCATTCGGGTGGCATAGGAATCCTGGTATTCCCCTATATCCTGTTCAGTCCTATAACTCTTATAAGAAAGAATGGAACCAACGTTCCCCAGCACAGTATAACACGCGGGTTCGGTCAATATATCCATATTATTATCTTGATTAAGGAATGACATGGTCGCTACCTGGAGAGAGAGAGAAGAAAACACTTTAGCGTTTGCTCGTGCAAGATCAGATTGGTTATTATCTTATCTAATCAGGATGGCTCCCACTGGTTTTTATCAAATCTTCCTTCAAACCCTAAAAGGAAAGACTAGCCGGGATTAATTACACCCTACAACTTCGCTAATTTTTCAGCCAGGCCAGTGTCGGTACTTTGAGGGAGGTTCCCCGTGCTTTCGCACGGACCTAATTAAAGTAAACCTCGTTTTCCCAGAGGCGTAACCCCGTTGACACCTTTCTAGACACCTACTTGATCTGCTAATTGTAATGTGCAAAACTCTCCCAGGAGTAACTCTTACTCGCAGTGGGTATCGGGATCCAACTATCTCATAGAAGGTATGCAATCTCATTGCAAATTTCAACACTTGAAATTCTCGATAATATTTTGCCCCTAGCAGCTATATGACCTTAACATAGTTAACAAATCATAAGTGCTAGTCAAGTTCAACCCGTCATTTCCTGATTGAATTAAACCCACCCGCATGACCCTTAACATAGTCAATAAAGTCGCACGACTACCCTAATCCAATCGCATCATATGCTTATACAGATAAGCACCAATCAGCTACCGCACACTACGCCTTAACATAGTCAACAAACGTAGCACGAATACTAACTAGTACTTATCTGAAATGACGGAGGGCTACGACAGGTTTTTCTGAAAACCTATTGCGTAATGAACTTGATATCGTTGTAGAATCAAATGAAGTTTTGAAATGGAGTGATTTTGAGGCTTTTCTAGTTTTGCTAAAGGGGTCACTCCCGGTGAAGGGATCGTCGGCCCTTTCCTCATCGAATGAGGTGTGGGATATATCATATATATCACTGTGCAAAGCAGAAACTATAGAAGCAATCAAAAGGCTAACCGAGTGTGTAGCATCTGCCAGTTATTGCTAAAGGAGTCACTCCCGGTGAAGGGATCTCGGTCCTTTCCTCATCGAATAAGGTGCAGGATATATCACATATACCGCTGTGCAAAGCAAGAACTGTAGCTACCTGTTTTATTTAAAATTTGATTCTACAACATCTTAGGTTTCTTTTCTTTCATTAATCACATTAATGAAGTCCCATCATTTAAGTCGCCTAAACATCACAGATAAATACGACGTACACTTATGCCATCCGCATTCGCCTCGATGTACCCTCGTGCACCGTTAGGTTAGGTAACTAACGACAGAGCAGGGCAGGGCTAGTGCGGGTGCAAAACATAAGTAACGTCTATATAATATATCATATATACTATATACTGTATCCATCAGAACAAATCAAATGATCACATCACAGACATTGCAGCAGAAAATATTATATGAAATATTGGATATACTAGGACGTCCGTGTTTTTAATACGAGCCAGTATAAAACACGGATTCCACGGTCGTGATGAATAGCCAATCCCACACCCCTAGACCCCTACGAGAGCGACAAGCAACCCTACCAATTCTAGGGTTAGGAGACCCGGACTCGACTCCTCGAGATGGTCTCCCACTGGACCCTAGAACCCGGTTACTTGTGCTCCCCTCCTTGAGTCTATCCTAATGCGGAAAAGTAAATAATATACAAAAGGTGACATCTTCCGCAACCTGGAAGTGTCCCAATAAAAGAATATTACATACAAGTTTTTACATGAATTAAAATGAAAAACACTCATCTCACATAAAAAAAAACCCCGGCTATTCGAACACGACGATCCAATATAACATATCCAGCAACACATAACATCACATGTCATCAACGTAAGTAAGTATGCATACCCCAATTGTCGTTGACGTATAGCAACGAAACCGGCGATATTGACATACTACACTTACGGTCACAGAAAAGAAAGTGTAAAACTACAACAGTTGGAATCCGCAACCTCTTTAGACATCGCATGCCTAATCAAATGAAATACTTAGACATCACATGCCTAACAATTATAAACCCCGCATTTTAGTCTCATTATCGAAAACTCTTTTCAATATCAAGTGAGACTAAACCGCTAGATTTATAACATTCATTCAGTTATCTCATAACTGTTTGTGAATTCCAATTATTGTATCCCATTCCGGATAAATAGAAAATATCAAACTTTCCGATCGAACATTCGAACACCCAAGTTTTCCCGAAACCGTTCAACACATGAAATAAGTTCAAAAGACATTCATTTCATGCCTCCTCAGTACCAACGGTCCAGCCGTAGAAGGGTCAAGCCAACACCTCACATGCGGCACGCCGTACTGCCCCAAACCCTAAGGTTCAAAGGGTAGTTCAAGACGGTCACATAATCGAGTTAAGGTTTGTTGTCTTCTAGAGGGACCATCGCGTTACTTGCACTACTTAGAACGTCATTAAACTACGGAAAAGTCCAACAATTGGAAATTTCCCGGCAGGGGAAAGATTGGGTATTTACATCCGGTCGAACTTTTTAACATATTCTAAAATTATCCGGAAAAACACATAGACAAAATTTGATAATCCGATTGGATCTTCGATTCCCTATACAACTCCAGAATACTCAACTCTTGAGTCATAATAAAAATACCCAGAAAATATAGCATTCAAATATAATAATTACTGTGCAAAAACCAATAGGAGAAGAGACAAAGTGGCCGCGTAACCGCCGCATTAGCCATGCTAATGTCGCGGTTCCGCCGCACTTTGGCGGAATCATGTGATCGTACTTCACTGTAATTCTTAGAAATTCCTGCTTAGTTTTCTGCATATTTTTAATTCACAAAAATCCAAATTTTCAGAAAATTTCCAGAGAGCATTTTGGAATTAGGGTTTTGGTTCGATCGGGTTTCAAACGTCGTCTACACTTCGCCTAAGGCTCTAGCTAGGCTCTGATACCACTGTTGGGTTCCTAGGCACGCTAATGAGGTCTCACAAGGCGTCAACCATGCCAATTTCAAATTTTACAAGTGCCGAGAAACCCTAATACGGATTCGTTGACTAGAGTTTAGGCGAAACGTGAAACTAGTTAACATCTTAACTAAAAGAAAGAAGCTACAACCTTTGTAGATCCGGTTCTCCACTTTCTTAGCTCCACGTAGACGTCCTCTCGCTGTCCATATCGAATCCCGGACTCTAGCATCGGCTTCATCGGAGAAATGGGCGGGCTAGGTCGTCGGCTTCGTTGCCGAAGATGATCTACGTCGAGGCAACACAAGATCAAGCTCCAACTTCACCAAGCAATGAAACTTAAGAAGAAAACACCCTATACTACTTAGCAAGAGGTAGAGGATGATGAAATAGGAGGTGGGTTCACTTTAGAATTGGATTTCTCACTCTTTTACTCAAGATGCCATTAATGGTGGTAAGTTTCCTTCTTGAAGAAGAAGAAGAAGAAGAAGAAGAAGATGATAGAATATGATAAGTATTACTTTTTCAATGAAAATAATATGAATACTTATCATATACTAACCATAGTCAAGTGTTGAGAGTAAACTAGGGTTAGGTGAATGGTTAGGTTAAGAGAAGAAAACAAAAATGATCAAAGTTTCAACCCTTCATGAAGCTTCATAAAAGAAACAAGAAAAGCCACCATTTCCATTTTCTTTTCCAAAATAAATTAAAAAAAATTAAATAAATGAATAAGTAAATAAAACCCTAACCATTCATATAACCATGGTTTAATCTTTACACATGCACAAGTTAACATGCATCATCAAACATGATACAATCAAGTGTACACAAAAATATATCACATATACAATGTGCACATCAAGTGAGAAAATCCTTTTAAAGTGAACCAATACTAGTTAATGTAAAGTAATATATCAAATATATAATTATACATTAAATCAACACTTGATTCAATGATCCGGTCAGGTCGCACATAACTGACTAGTATCCAATGTATCGACTTATCGAATCAATCTTTGATTCGATAAGTAGGTTATATCGCATACAACCAATCAAAACATTCATCGCGAGAATGAAATACGGTATCACATACACGCATTATTCTCGGTCCTGCACATATCTCATATGCGCTCCTATTTCGTTTCGCTTGAGCCAGGAAACCTCTGCGTAGGACTCTAAAGACTCGTCAATACGCCGGCAGCAGATGATGATCATATCAAGCACCCACAAGCCGCAAGCGGTCTACCAAACGTAACAGCTACCCGGGTATTGAGCGATCAGAAGATCGACGAGCAAGCCCGCTCACACTCCTGTGAATCCAACCAGTAACACTTACCGTACAGTCCGGTCTGTTCGTCTGATATGTCGCATATCAAGTCTAGGGGTGGTAAACGTCAGACCCCAATAACCGATAAGTCGTGCCGATGTGAGGCTCATAACGGGTCGAGAAACTACTGGTAACACTTACCAGCAAATCTCTGATCAGCCCTGGCCAGGGACTTCCCTGTTACGGCCAATCGAGCACAGCGTAACATCAACTCCCAATACCGGGAGAGACGAAACCCCTCCTATCGCTCATTGCCTCCATGTGACTCGGGACTGTGCCCAAAAACCACCGTTTTGCACGCCCTCATGGACGTGGTAATGTGGAGATCAAAGCATAGTGGGAATCACACAAGACTCTATGACGATCTCGGGTCTACAGACTAACCTGCACAAGTGTCACCTAAGAACTGCCATCTGACGTGAGGTATAATACCATCTGGGAGTTCTCGCTAGTCCGTCCAGTGTACCCAGTCTCAACTGAGCACCCGTATACGATCTCTGATGTCAAACACCAATGGATATGGGATCATCCATCGACCATCTCATGGGTCGAGAAGCGTATACACTAGTCTACACTGGTATATCGATGCCCCGTCTCGATGCACCCACGACTAGGGACCTTGAAGGATGTACTTATGGACTACCATGTCCCCATTAGTATGATCTGCATCATAGTCCAGGTAGTCAAGTACACATCCTAAGGGCTTTACCAACATGTAACTTCAAGACAGTTTAAAGAGACTTGTATACATGTTGAGATAAAGAGCAACCAGATAGCATACTATCATATCGAGCAAGAAAGTCATCTCTATATATGTCCAAGCATCCAATATAATATACATCATCTGTACAATACTGGCCTTTAGGGCATACATACAACTAACAGAAGCACCGACCAACCTCATGACCCATGGAAAGGTATATGCTTCATAGAAAGCAGGGCACCGGTGTGCAGCAAATGTGCCTAACACATGCATATCAATCCATGATATGAAGTAGTGGAGGGAGAAATTCACGGTATCCGCACCCGGGTTTGAAGTGTTGGCGGTAGTACTTAAACCTGTTAGTTATATGTATACCCTAGAGGCCATTATTGTACATGAGATGTATATTATAGTGGATGCTGGGACATATATAGGGAGGACTTTCTTGCTCGACATGATAGTACGCTATCCGGTTGCTCTTTATCTTAACATGTACACTTTCTGTCTCTCTATTACATGTTGATAAGGCCCTTAGGATGTGTACATGACTTCCAGGATTATGATGAAGATCATACTAATGGGGCATGGGTAGTCCATGAGTTCATCCTTCAATGTTCCTAGTCGTGGGAATATCGAGACGTGGCATCGATATTCCAGAGTAGACTAGCGTGTATCTTCCCGAACCATGTGATGGGCGATGGATGATCCCATATCCATTGGTGTTTGACATCAGAGATGGTATACAAGTGCTTAGTGGAGACTGGGTACACTGAACGGACTCGCCGAGAACTCCTAGATGGTATTATACCTCATATCAGATAGCAGTTCTCTGGTGACACTGGTACAAGTTCGTCTGTTGACCCAAGATCGTCATAGAGTCTTGTGTGTCTCCCACTGTGCTTTGATTTCCACCATACCACGGCTCTACTGAGTCGTGCAAACAGGTGGTTTTTGGGTATAGTCCCGAGTCACATGGAGGCAATGAGCGATAGGAGGGGATTCTTCTCTCCCGGTATTGGGGTTGATGTTGCGCTATGCTCGATTGGCCATAAATAAAATCCATGGCCAGGGTAGATGCGATTTACTGGTAAGTGTTATCAGTAGTTTCACGCACGTAATGGACCTTATATCGACATGACTTATCAAGCTATTGGGGTCTAACATTTATCACCCCTAGGCGAGATATGCGACATATCAAACGAAGAGACCAGACTGTATGGTAAGTGTTACTGATTGGATTCGCAGGAGTATGAGCAAGCGTGCTTGTTGATCATCTGATCGCTCATTACCCGGGTGGCCGTTACGTTTAGGAGAATTCTTGCGGTTTGTAGGTGTTTGATATGATCATCACCTACTGTCGGCGTATTGACGAGTCTTTAGAGTCATACACAGAGGTTTCATGGCTCAAGAGAAACGAAGTATGAGCACATATGTGATATGTGCGGGACCGAGATTAATACGAGTATGTGATACTGTATTCTATTCTAGCGATTTGTATCATCGGTCGGTTATATGCGATATACCCGGGTTATCAAATCAAGAGTTGATTCGATAAATTGATGCGTATGATATTAGTCGGTTATATATGATATAGCCGGATTATTAAATCAAGTGTTGATTTAATAATCTAGTGTATAATTATATATTTGATATATTAATTTACATTGACTAGTATTACCTCACTTAAGATTGCTTTTCTCACTTGATTGTATATTGAGTATATATGTGATGTGTACTTGTGTGCATGTTTGTATCATGCTTGATGATACATGCAACATAGGTGTGTGTGTGACTTACACCATGCTTATTAAAGTGTGAAGGTTTTTATTTATCCTAATAATTCAAAATTAGTGAGTATTTTTTCATTCTTGGAAGCTTGGAGAAGCTTGAAACATCTTTAACAAAGTCCACTTGTTTTGTCTCACTTAAGATATTTATTAAGCTAACCATTTCAATTAGCCATGGTTTAGTCTCTACAATGGTTAGTATGTGACACTAACTCACCCATGGTTGCTATTCTCACCTCATTAGTTTTCATTCTTCATTTTTCATGGTTGCTTTCTTCATCTCCTTCCTTCTTCAAGCTTACTAGCTCCATGAAACATGAAGAAATATTGTGAGAAAAATAAATCTAAAGTGAGCCCACTTCCTACTTCATCATCCTATACACTTTCTTGGGTAGTAAAGGGCGTTCTCTTCATAAAGTTCTTGATCTAGTGAAGAGGTATCTTGGGTTTGAGTCTCCTCGACGTAGATCATTTTCGGCCTCGAAGATTTCGAGAAAGCTTGTTCATTTCTCCAAGGGAATCCATACTAGAGTTCGGGAGATCGATACTCGCAGCGAAGGAACTACTACATGGAGCTTTAGAAGTGAAGGACCGGTCTACAAAGGTTGTATTCCTTGTTCACTACTTGTAATGGTTGATTACATGTTTGGTTTTGTCTATTCACTCTAGCTTGATCCTAGCTTAGGATTGATTAGGACCTTAGAAATTTTTTAATTGGCATCAATGTTGCTGTGAAAACCCAGTAGGGTGCTAAAGAATCCCAACAGTGGTATCAGAGCCGGGCTAGAGTATTAGACGATATTTGTTAGATTACGAAACCGAAACTGCTCCGAAACTTGAAACACCAAATCCGGGTTCTGTCTATTTATAAATGATCCCAAAAATTTTTTAAACAAGTGCAGAGTGATGTATGAGAGATTATAAGAACATGGAAAAAATTTAGGACCATCTGGTCCGATTTTGGCTGAGCAGATAGGGGTTGTGGCTGGCCCAAAGAAGGAATTAAGTTTTCAAATTTTTTTCATCTTCCTATCTCTGTATTTTGGTGTTTCAGGCATTGTTTGCTTAGTCCAAAAATTTCATGTGATGTTAATTTGTTAATGGGCTAACTCGGAGTATTTCGTATTCGTAGTTTAACATTGTATTTGGGTTTTCACAAGTTATCTAGGCGAAGTTAAAAAGTTCGAACGATTATCAAAAACACATTTTTCCAAGTTTAACGTGTTCGGAAAAACATGCAAGTAATTCTATGAACCCTCTAGAAGAATGAAACCCTAACTCGACTTTTTGGATCGCGGAACCGCGGTCAAACCCTAGGGTTTGCTGCAGTAACGTGGCGACATGAGTGAGGCTTGGGTCTTCCCTTCTACGGCTGGTGCATAGGTACTGTGGCATATTCTGGGTATTATTGAACCGTGCTCAAGTGTTGAGCTGTCGGGAGATTGTGGGATTTTGATGAATCGATCGAAAAGTTTAACGTCGTCCGGATATTTTTGATACGATACAATACTTAGAATCCACAATATTTGAATTTTATAAATCCAGCAATTTAGTCTCATTTGATCGGTTGCCACGGGATTTTGATTTGATCAAAAGTCCGTCGCAATCATGAAGTGTATGTGGATACTCGCCGGGTAACATTACTACATAGCCACGCCCCATAACCCCGACCAAGTGACTGTAGGAGAACTCCGTTGCTAAAAGCATCCGTCCGGATGCTCGCGGCCACGGTGTTCCGCCTAAGTACACATCGTCGTCAGTATCGGGGGTGAAGGTGCGACCGTCTACTAAAGTTTCCGACGAGTATTCGATAAGGGTGTCGGTAATCTTGTTGAATTACCCGACTTGTTATTGGAAAGTGTTTTCAATAGCGAGACTAAAATGCAGGGTTTATAATTATTAGGCATGCAATGTCTAAGGAATTCATATTGTTAGGCATGAAATCCAGAATAAGAGATATTACGGGTTTATGATGTCTAAGGTTGTTGCGGATTCCAACTGTTGTAGTTTTCACTTTCTTTTCTGCGACCGTAAGTGTAATATGTGGGGTATTGCCGGTTTCGTTTCTATATGTCAACGACAATTGGGATACGCATATTTAATTACGTTGATGACCTGTGATGTTATGTGTTACTGTGATATGTTATATTGGATCGTCGTGTTTGAATAGCCGGCGGGTTTTATGTGAGATGAGAGTTTTTCATTTTTATTCATGTAAAAACTTGTATGTAATATTCTTTTATTGGGGCACTTCCGGGTTGAGGAAGATGTCACTGTTCATATCATAATTTTGCATTTTTTTACTCACCATTCTTATTCATTTTACAAATAAACGAATGCTTTTGATCCATGTCTGCTACATAATTGCAGGTTACAGGTTCTCGGAACAAAACAGTGAAAATGATGAAAAGACGCTATAAAAGTGAGACTTCGACCAACAACTAGAGAATCTTTATCATGCCTACAGTTTGAAGAACAAACGAAGATCTGAACAATTTCACAGAGTGCAAAGGCAGCGCAAAGATTTAAGACTTCGACATGAAGCAAAGGGTAAAAGTCCACGACATTATGCACAGTGGAAATCTGGAAGAAACTAGAAGACATTCTGAAGAACCAAGTGAAGAAAAGCCAAGTAAAAAGCAACAGGAAGCATCCCAGAAGAACTGAGCCAACAAGCCCTATATATGGCCGCGGATCCGCGGCCAAACATGGGTTTTGGACGCGGTTCCGCGGCCGTGCGTCGCGCATGTCGGCGCGTGTCGGTGCGTCGATGCATTAACTAGGTTTTTCTTAGGGTAATATTGTAAATGCAGATGTGACTCGATTGTAACCCTAGGGTTTCTATGCTATATAAATAGAAATCCTATACCTCTCTTTGAGGTATGCCCTTTTTATTTCATCTATTCAGAATTTTAATTCGGTGTAAATGTTTGGAGAGAGCCATTAAATAAAGTAAGACTTTTATTTCATTGCCCTAGTTAATTTTATTTCTGCCTTAGTATAATTTTTATTAACTTCCCTAGTTAATTAGTTAGAACATGTTTATCAATTCTCTAATGAGTGAATGGTTCCTCACTTGTTAGGGTTAGGAATATGTAAGGTTTGAGAGATGAAAATCACCCACCCCTTTCTTGCCCATCACATAATAATTCATAGGACTCAATGCATACATACACACACCGCTCTCTACGGCACCATATCCCATGAGGTAGCGGTGATACCGTAATTTAAAAGACCGGTTGCGTACGATTTCCATGGATGTTAGGGTAAGGATTAAGAAGGAAGGACAAGAACCTAGAGGAAGAAACCTAGTTTCTTCCCAATGGTACTAATCCCATTATTAATTATTACCATAACACCTCATAGATTTAAATTAGGGCATTGAAAGCGGTGGGAAATCTTAAATTTCTAAACTTAATCTAAACCTAACCCTAGCAAGATTCTAGTCCTAGTTTAAATCAACTTTAGTTTTTAGTGATAATCATCACAACACCGTTTGGAATTAACTCGTTAGACCAAATTGAGAATACACAAAATCCCTGTGGACCGACCCGTACTCATCGGCTAGCTACCAAGTGACGCCGTTCTTGATTGTGGTTAACAATTCTTTGATGCAAAATAAATCTTTCAATCAAATGGCATCATTGCCGGGGATGGCGTTGTTATTTTCTTTTTGTAATTTTAGGATTATATAAAAATTGAAAAAATCATAAAAACTGAAAAATATAAAAACATAAAAAAAATTATCATCTTGTTATTCTTTGAAGGGTGTTTCGTTTGAATTGTGCAAGATCGACGAACAGATTCAGATCTGAAAAAATCCAGAGAGCGAAACAGCAAACATCAGATCTGAACAAGCAGAGGATAATCAGAACAGACAGCAGAAGATTTTTGGAGGCTTGAACCGATTAACGAACCGCGTTTCCGCCGCCGAAGGTCCCTTTCCGCCACGGGTTGTTGACGTCAGCAACCCAAAATCCCTCTGTAAGCTTCTTTTCTTCTTCTGAACCCCCTTATCTCCTCTGAAAAATTTTCCTGCAGGATTCCTTGCGCAAAAAATTCTCCCCTTCTCCAATAACTTGATCTTTTGCAGGATTCTTTGCGCCGCTAAAAAAATTGTTTGCAAGTATTGTGTTTACTGCTTTCCATATTTTAAATTGACTTTAAGGGGCTTGAACACCAATTCAGATTGGGTGGGAATTTCATTACCCTTTCTAGGACCCCAAAAATCACATAAAGAATATTGCATTGACCATCAAGTTAAATTAAAAAAATATTAGACTCAGCCCTAAGGACTTCGCGCTCAATAGAACAAAGGAATAGTTGTAGGCATCGACCGTTGATCCTAACCTGACTTTATGGTGCCTAGGCTAGACAGGTAGGGAAAGGTAACTTTAAAAAGCCCGTATCACGGTGATTCGTGAGAGGATCCCTCCTTTCTCTACTTGTGCTTACCTGGCCACAATTGGCGGTGAAGAGGCGGTTTGAGGTCCTCACATCTTACCTTTTGGAACAGTTAGGAGCTGTCTAGCTGACGTAGGTGACCCTAGATCTAGGCTTGATTGTGCATTTGTGATTGATTGAACGTGTGTCTAAGCCTTTTATTGAAAATCTTTTTGCAAAAAGCTCCTTATAAAAAAACACAAAACGAAAAAAAAATTACAAAAACTTGCCAATTTTGCCGCTAGAAATCCATTGCACCCCGCCTGCACCCACATTCTTTTTCTTCTCCTTTCTTACATCATGGGTACCCCACCTCACAAAACTCTTGTCGAACTTTGGTACCCTCATCCAAACATTGCTTCCTACGCGAATTGTTTTGGTCGAATTACGGACGACCCCTCCATGCCTAAATTTCTTTGAAAGATCGAATATAAGCATTTAGGAGAAACAGTTCGACTCTGCAATCCACTTTGTATCAACCATTTCAACCATCACCACCTTCTTACGTTGATACTCCTTTTTCGAGTCCTGTTGTAACTCCGAAACCCATATCTATAGCTGAACATATTGAACAATCTCGGAACCGATCTTTCACTCCTTTCAACACTTTTAGTTCTTGGGATCAACAAGTCCATTCACCTTTTTATCCAAATATTGATCCTACTCCTGTCCAACCATTCAATTCTTACCAGTCCTACCCTACTTCCGCACCTTCCCTAGACATTGCTTCTATACAACCATTTAGGAGTTTCACGTATCCAAACAATTTTGAATCTTTTACTAAAACCCCTTCACAACCCATGTCTAGTCTAGAACAGTCGTTGGAAGCTTATATTGCAGCGACAAACAAACAGATGAGGAATTTGGATGCGTCTGTTGCCGCCCTTATGCAACCTAGTGACCCAGTAGCTAGTTTCCAACTAGCTCCAAAAATTCCAATGGATGAGGAGGCGGTTGGACAGAGTGAGAATTTGAGTGGTGAGAGTGAGCTGTACACACTTACAAATCAAACCTACCCATACCCAATTGAATCCCACAACTCCGGTTTTCAATCAAGTGTCCCAAATGATTCACCAGTTGAAGATAAAACGTGTAATCAGTTGTGCGACTTTGTAGTATTTGATTTACCTGATTGTGAAGAGCCCTTTTATAGTGAAACCATCACCAATCCTTTTGACCTCTACACCTCCACTCTAGAACCTAAATTGATTGATATCCATGTTTTTGATGAGGTGTCTAAGAAAATTAATTTTCACTTGATCAAGGATGTTGACGCCGGGAATATTTTGGATGATGAACCCGTAGATTTGACTGAAATTTTCTGTCCACTTCATCATCCCGAGTCATTAAATGTTTCTCTCGAACTTCATATGTGTCTTGATTTTGATGATAATCGCATGGATGGAATAACTTTTGAGGATAGTATTGAGGAGAGTATTGAGGATAGTATTGCGGATGAACCATTTTTGTTTGATGAGTCGGATTTTCCAATTCATCCTCCTGAACCTTTAACTGGTATACTTTCTAAATCACTCCCCATCATCCTTCCAATCGTTCCGACCACGCAAAAGATCACGCAGGAGGACTGTGAGCTTGAAAAATTTCTGTTCGATCACAGCAGTTTTGACGCCACTAGTGCGTTCCTCGTTGAATCTGTCACAGTTCTCACAACCGATATCGATTACGAGTGTTTCACTTTTGCGGACGATTTTGAAGACTCACCGCCCGAGTTTGAGTCCTTTGAATTTTCATATGAGTTAGTTGAACCATCAGACTCGGTTGCTTACAGTCATTTCGAACCATTGATGGAATCTTTCGAGTTCGAGATGGATTACTTAGGTGAGAATAAGACTATCCCTAAATCACTCCCCTTCGTCCTTTCCATCGTTTCGACCGTGCAAGAATCCGTCGCGCTTCCATTTTCAATGGATGGTTTACCAAGTTCAATGTACCCATGTTTTCTTGCGAATCTTGAGGGATTTGACCCCATTTCTCGACGGGTTGATAAATTAGCACAATCGCTTTTAACACATCGTTCATCACAATTTGTGCTAATTTATTCACTCAATTTACGCCCACAAGTTCGTACGACACTTCTTTCTCTCTTCCTCCATTCTTCTCCGAATATACCGAGACCATATTTCACCCTTCTTCCCATACGGTCTCATGTGTTTCTCAACTCCTTTCTCTACACTCCATTCTTCCACCAACCCTACCATTATAAAGATAAAATTTTTGAATGGTTGGTGCTAACCTTTGGCCTGTGTAAGGCCTTGTATAGTTTGATTTTTCTCCTCCCTAACTCTGAACTTTAACGCTTAAAACAGTGGAAACACTGTCTCACTTAAGTTTGGGGGGGATTTTTGTATATATATTTTGTTTTTTTTAACAAAAATAAAAAATAAAAAAATAAACAGGGGAGTGCCGACATTTTCGACCCTCTTGGTGTAGCCTGACAGTGAGGACATTGTCAAGTTTAAGTTTGGGGGTATGTTTGGTAAGCCTTCTTCCTTCGCATTCATGTGTATACTTTTGCATTTGCATACTTATTTTAAAACCCATAAAGATTGAAAATTTTCAACGATTATAAAAATTGAAAAGTTCAATTTTGGCCTTAATTGACTTGAGTTTAACAAAAAGGTTAACTAGTTAGGAACAACTAGATATTAGACTTAGTAAATTAAAAACCCTAAAAATAACCTTCCTTAAAATTTAACGGTAGAATGTATATGTCTTTGTAGTTTATTTAGAAATAGGCAAATTTCGAGTTGACTTCTTGGGCTAAGTTAAAACAAGGGGAAAATATTGATATTTTTATTAAAATATAAGTTTGAAAAATAATTCCTAAGCTTAAATCTAAATTCTAAAAATATAAACCCTACAAATTGCACAAACACGCACCTTGAAACTTGGAATAGTAGAGGAGACCTTGAAATGCTCTTGTCTAAAGTCTTTAGTATGAAGGAAAATAAAATAAAAAATACAAGTGTGAATAAAGTTTTAAAAAAAAAATGAACACTGGTTTTTGTAATTACTTAAGGCTGCATAAATAGAAAAAAAAATATTTAGCGGGGGTGCTTTATCACCTAGTGCCTTAGACCAACTGGTTTGAGAGTCACTGCTAAAAGCCTTAGGTATTACAAGGCTAGGAATTATGCCTTAATGTGCAAACACATTTTGTAATCGATCGTTGGTATCTCAAGAAGTATTAACGGTCGCATGAAGAATGTGTGAGAAATTTCATCTAAAAATTCACCAATTGAAAAGTACTTTGGACGGTGGACAAGAGTATAATAGCTTGATTTGAATTTCCATATGTAGGGGTGATATACACACACGCGTAGGGGTATGTGATTGGGGTTTAGATAAGAGATAGGAATAAAAAAATAGGACTTATATCTTTAGTACAGATGATAGAAATTCCTAAGTTGAGATGGATCCTTAGAAGGAAAACTCAAAAGATGCTAAAAGCTAAGTAAATCTACAAAACATATATAATCTTAAGTTGAATGATAAGGAAGCGTGAAAAATACGGGTTGATAATTTCTGAGTCAAAGATAATAGAGTTTCTTGTTAGAAAACCTAATTGAGGAATAAAAGTCAATTGGCCGAATTGATAGGATTTTGTGGGTAGTATCCGCTGAAAACCCTCAGGAGACAACAATCCTCCTACTAGGGACACCTAGAGGTTTAATGCCTTGTTGCACGAGCTCAGTGCAATCGCGTTTCCCTGCGAAAGTGAGGCTAGATATTTTTCGAGAATAAAACTAGGTTTGCTCGAGGACGAGCAAAAGATAAGTTTGGGGGTATTTGTTCATATCATAATTTTGCATTTTTTTACTCCCCGTTCTTATTCATTTTACAAATAAACAGGTGCTTTTGATCCATGTCTGCTACATAGTTACAGGTTCTCGGAACAAAACAGTGAAAATGATGAAAAGACGCTATAAAAGTAAGACTTCGACCAACAAATAGAGAATCTTTATCATGCCTACAGTTTGAAGAACAAACGAAGATCTGAACAATTTCACAAAGTGCAAAGGCAGCGCAAAGATTTAAGACTTCGACACGAAGCAAAAGGGCAAAAGTCCACGACATTATGCACTGTAGAAATCAGGAAGAAACTAGAAGACATTCTGAAGAACCAAGTGAAGAAAAGCCAAGTAAAAAGCAACAGGTAGCAGCCCAGAAGAACAGAGCCAACAAGCCCTATATATGGCCGCGAATCCGCGGCCAAACATGGGTTTTGGCCGCGGTTCCGCGGCCGTGCGTCGCGCGTGTCGGCGAGTGTCGCGCGTGTCGGTGCGTCGGTGCATTAACTAGGTTTTTCTTAGGGTAAAATTGTAAATGCAGATGTGACTCGATTGTAACCCTAGGATTTCTATGCTCTATAAATAGAAATCATATACCTCTCTGTGAGGTATGCCTTGTTTATTTCATCTATTCAGCATTTTAATTCGGTGTAAATGTTTGGAGAGAGCCATCAAATAAAGTAAGAATTTTATTTCATTTCCCTAGTTAATTTTTTTTCTGCTTTTGTATAATTTTTATTATCTGCCCTAGTTAATTAGTTAGAACATGTTTATCAATTCCCTAATGAGTGAGTTGTTCCTCACTTGTTAGGGTTAGGAATAGGGAAGGTTTGAGAGATGAAAATCTCCCACCCCTTTCTTGTCCATCACATAATAATTCATAGGACTTCATGCATACATACACACACTGCTCTCTACGGCACCCTATCCTATGAGGTAGCGGTGATACTGTAGTTTAAAAGACCAGTTGCGTATGTTTTCCATGGAGGTTAGGGTAAGGATTAAGAAGGAAGGACAATAACCTAGAGGAAGAAACCTAGTTTCTTCCTAATGGTACCAATCTCTTTATTAATTATTACCATAACACCTCATAGATCTAAATTAGGGCATTGAAAGCGGTGGGAAATCTTAAATTTTCAAACTTAACCTAAACCTAACCTTAGCAAGATTCTAGTCCTAGTTTAAATCAACTTTAGTTTTTAGTGATAATCATCCCAACACCGTTTGGAATTAACTCGTTAGACCAAATTGAGAATACACAAAATCCCTGTAGACTGACCCGTACTCACCGGCTAGCTACCAAGCGACGCCGTTCTTGATTGCGGTTAACAATTCTTTGATGCAAAATAAATCTTTCAATCAGCCACCGTTGATGTATATTATTTACTATTCCGCATTAGGATAGACCTAAGGAGGGGAGCACAAGTAACCGGGTTCTAGAGTCCAGTAGGAGACCATCTCGAGACGTCGAGTCCGGGTCCCCTAACTCTAGAATTGGTAAGGTTGCTTGCCGCTCTCGTAGGGGTTTAAGGATGTAGGGTTGGCTATTCATCATGACCGTGGAATCCGTGTTTTATACAGTCTTAAATTAAAACCCAGAAATCCTAGTATATCCAATATTTCATATATTGACTTCTGTTGCTGATATTTTTTGATATGATCACTTTTATATTTTGAGATGGATACTATATAATATATATGATATATTATAGGCATTACTTATGTTTTTCACCCGCGCTAGCCCTGCCCCGCTTTGCCGTTAGTTATCTAACCTAACGGTGCATGACGGGGCGTCGTGGCGAATGCGGATGGTATAAGCGTACGTTGTATTTATTTGTGATGCTTAGGTAACTTAAATGATAGGACATTCATTAATGTGATTAACGAAAGAAAATAAACCTAAATATATTGTGGAATCGAATTTTCAAAAATAGGTAGCTCTAGTTGTTGCTTTGCATAGCGGTATTCATTGTAGAATATCCAACACCTTATTCGATGAGGAAAGAGCCGAGATCCCTTCACCGGGAGTGAACTCTTTAGCAATATCTAGCAGATGCCACAGCCCTCGGTTTTGTCTTTTTATTGCTATTCTAGTTCTTTCTTTGCATAGTGATATTGTAAATATCCTGCACCTCACATTCAATGAGGAAAGAGCCGAGATCCTTTCACCGGGAGTGACCTCTTTAGCAAAACTAGCAAAAGCCTCAAAAAATACTCCATTTTAAATCATTTGATTCTGCAACGAGATAGAGTTCAAAGCGTTAAAGGTTTTCTTAAAAACCATCCGCAACCCTCCGTCATTTTAGGAAGTAGAGTACTTAGTATTCGTGCTGCGTATGTTTTCAAGGCATAGTATATGGTAGCTAAGTGATGTCTTCCTTTATAGCATATGATGCGATTAATTAGGACAGTGATGTGATTATGTTGTGTAGGGTTACTAAGCACTCTCACAAGGTTCTACAAGGCATCAACCATGCCCGATTTAAAATTTAGACGTGCTGAACAACCCTAACCAAGATCTTTAAACTAGAGATTAGGCGAAAACAAAGCATGTAAACACTTTACATCTAAGAGTTTAAGATTACAACCTTTGTAGTCCGGTCCTTCGCTTCATAAGCTCCGAGTAGAAGTCCCTTCGCTGCGATCATCGAGCACTCGGACTCTAGAGAGGCTCCACGAAGAGAAAGATGCAAGCTTGCTTCTGATCTTCGATAACAAAGATGATCTACCTTGAAGTTTCTTTAACACAAGCTCTCACTCACTAATCAAGTGAACACCCTAATCTAAATAGTTAGGATAGATTAGGATGATGAAGTAGGAATTTAGCTCTCTTTTATTTTCTTAATCTCACTCATTTTCATCACCTCTCAAAAAGCTAGAAAGCTTTTTAAGCAAGAAGGAAGAAGAAGAAGAAGCTAACTCTTTTGAGATGAATAATGAAAACTCATGTGTGAGGTTAGAAATGCAACCATGGGTTAAGTAAGAAGACTTAACTCATGTAGAGAAACAACTATGGTTAAAGGGTTGGGTTGGGATAAGGAAATATCTTGCAAAAAATCACAAAATATCCAAGTCAAAGTCAAAGCTTTAAGAAGCTTCTTGAAAGCTTCATGAAAGCTTAACCCTAATCCAAACCCTAACCACATTTATTCTCCACAAACCATGTTGCATTTATAACCCTAACATGTTACAATAATATCACATATACAATATTTATTGTAACAAAATAAAATAATACAATTAATATATATCACATATATATCAATGTATTACCCTAGTGAGAAAAAGAATCTTTAAGTGAGCTTATATTAGTTAATGTAATTTAATATATCAAATATATAATTATACATTAAATTATCGAATCAACACTTGATCCGATAATCTGGCTATTTCACAAATAACCGACTAATATAATCTGTATCAGTTCATCGAATCAACACTTTGTCACGACCCAAAGGAGCACGTGACTGGCCCTTGAACCATATGAAATCTATCGGACTCCATCTGATCCAAGTAAGCCAAAAACTCAGAAATCTAAAACCATTTTAAGAGCAAGTAAAGAAAACTGGTTTGAAGAAAAACATGTTTGAAGTCAAGGTTTTTAAATAACTAAGCCGAATATGCATTTTTAAATGTAAAGTCTTTTCTAAAGTTTCGGCAGAGTTTCTTTTGTAAATACTGGCCCCGAACGGGGTACAACAAGAACAATATATATGCAATGATAAAAGGCATCCCCAAGCGGAAGCTAACTCTTCGTCAATCGACGGTCACAATCACGCAAGCAATAATAATATACAACGCTAAAGGACGAGGATCAAACCCAAAAAGAAACTCAAAACAGACAGAAAACCATAAAACTACAAGCGCGACTCTAAGGTCAAAATAATACATCACTGTCTCTAAGTCTGAAACAATATACAAGTTCTGGTTGCTGGAATTTCTAGATACAATGAATAATACAGGAACAATGGCGGTTCTGATATAAGATAACCCACCTACCCAAGAAAGTCACCCATGGGTAAGCAGTGTGCCAGAAATGCCGCTATGGAATATGTACGGCAAAAACTTGCAAGAACCGTAGCACAACGGGGGTGAGTTGCCAACTCGTGAATAGAAAATATCTACAAGCAGAGATCGAATGTATGACCCATCCTAGGTCAATACAATCAGATATATAAATCCCAATATGAGCAAGTCTGAAGCATGCTAAACTGGCAATGTAATCTCTATACATGAGTGTAGTGCCAAGTGTTCGTGCCAATGCCTCAAGTAATAGCATATCATGAATATGAGGTAAAATCAATGTAATCAAATCTGCATGTACGTGGATCCCGTCCACTCGTCACCCAATGACAATAACCATCATGCATGTAAATATCATCAGCATATGCATGGAAATATAAGGATATAACCAAAAGCATGGAACCTGAGTGCCTAGAATCGACACTCGAAAACATCATGAAAACCTGTGCCAAGCATCGGCACGTAAATCCTCATATATCGGACATCCGTCAGTCCGGGTCAGCCCCCCTCTCTCGTATAACGGGCATCCGTCAGTCCGGGTCAGCCCACTCTCTTATGTATCGGGCATCCGTCAGTCCGGGTCAGCCCCACTATCTCATATATCGGGCATCCGTCAGTCCGGGTCAGCCCCACTATCTCATATATCGGGCCCCACCATGTACCCTCATACGGCACCCACTCCTCGTAAAGGGTATAAAATCAGAACCGATAAATCTCATGATGGCAGCGCAAATATCATATCAAGGAAACCGGATTTTTCAAATAAGTACATACTTTCCTTTGAAATTATCCACGGTTCCCAATCCAGAAATATCATGAAAACGAATATCTCGATGCGTATAATCAGAAAACATGATGTATGTGACATATAAATGAAATGCAAGTATAACAGAATATCATGCAACATGGAATAATAGTATGCACATACAATGAGATGCGGAATCGAATAAATCAACGCAATAGTGAAGAATCTACACCAATATGTATATGCCATGCAGTGGTGCCATTTGAAATAAGACGAATCGGAGTTTTTGCAAAATAAGGGTTACGGTGTTTTCAAGAATAGATGCGTCTTTTGAAAATACCCGTAGAATCCCTTTACTTGTCTTTAAGATATTCTCGATTCGTTAGTTTTGAAATAGGTATGAGTCGGGTCTAGTCTAACATCTACTAAGCCCAGTCCATCAGGAGGGTAAGGAAACCACCTAAATCTGAGTCGATATATATATATATATATATATATATATATATATATATATATATAATAGTCGGTGATCCCGCCTCAATAGTATCGCGTACGATACAGTATATCATATGTCAATCCTCATGTCATGAGTGCGGATCAATCATCAATATAGGCTTGTACGGTAAATCTTCGTACGACATCCCAATAACAGGGTACGGGTCAATATCACATTATCTCATCACATATCAGGTATCACTACCATCATATCACATAATCTAGGGTACAACTCTAAGTATAGTACCGTCGATACCATCTATATAAATATGAATGCGGGGTAAAACACATGCCCAAAGGCCCGCTAAAACCATCATGCCGCATCTCAAATACGAACTCTGACATATCGTCGAATATCACGACCTCAGGTCAAATCTCATCGACTCGTCGTAATCCTACGTATAATCCTCAAATCCCGTATATGAACACATAGTCCCATACCCATGTGTAGATATATACACATCCATATGTGCACAGATAATGAAAGAATGTATGCAAGTATATGTGTACGTGTATGTGTGAGTGCAACCACTACTCTGTGGTTTCGCACTATACTACACCAATGCATCATTATCATCAATAATTCCAAACAATGCATAATAAATATATGTGTGTATACGTATTCTTATACACCATCACGGACTGCGGGGGTGCTATACGCCATCCACCCGACTTCTCCCCGTAGATATAAATCTACTCACCTTGCGTCTTTATCGGTCAACATCACCACGCTTTTTCTTGTCGTCCCGAAGTCTTCATGGGTACCTACACATTAACGTATCGCAAACGCGTATCAAAACAAATTCAAGACTAAAACGGCATTCGAAACCCAAAATGACACGCTATGATCTATAGGTGAGAACCTATGGACAACGCTTCCAAAACCATCAACAACCCTCGATATCGTCGTATAAACGCCAAGTAGTCGAGTACGAAAACTCAGAATTCATAATACGGAAATACGAAAACACGAATCCAAAACAGCAACATAGGAAATAGGCTCCAGATTTCGCCCTAGGTCAAATTAGACAAATCTATACATGCCAGGGGTCAAGTTTACTTGAGATAAGGCCCTGCACCAAAAATGAAGCAAAACCACCCTGCTCTGGCCGCAAATTGCGGCCAGAAGGATTAAATCTATGGCCTGGGGAAAGAGATAGGGGCTAGGGTTTTGGGTGTTGGTTCTACGGTGCCTGCACATCTCACTGCCAAGTCAATTTTATTTTCAGGTGTCTCGGGTTAAAGCAGATCAATAAAAACAGTGACAGATTTCCAGTTTTCCCCTATATCGATTCTATAAATCCGTATTCTGGTTCTAGTTCCAGGTTTTGGTCCAATATAACATCACACAAGGGGTTCTAGGGTCACCACAAGCCTCAATTTCACTTTGATTTCAGATCAAACCCTAAACCCTAACTTGATGTTTCACAAATCCACCAAACGACACCATATCGATATGAAACAAGCATAGATGCACAAGGAAATGAAATACTACTCTAAGGTTGTAGAATTTACCTCCTTTGGCAACTCAAGAACTTTCTTGAGTTGCTCAAAGTCCTCTAGATCCACTCTTCCTTAGTCCAATATGTTCCTCTCGAGCTTGTGAACAAGTTTTGTGAAGAGTGAATGGGGTTTTGAGATGATTTTTGTAGTGTTTTGGGGGATTGAAGGTGATGGATGGAAAGGGAAGAGCAGAAGCAGCAGCAGCTCTAGATAGGAGGGAGAGAGAAATGTGATGAAGAAATGAGAGGAAATGGCTAGGTCAACACCCTCACCTACTCTCACTCTCACCATACCCATTTCTTTATTCAAAACCCTTTTCTTTTCTTTTCCAAAACCTTCTCATTCAAATAGTAGAAACAATGTAAAAGCCATGGTAAGAATAATGCAACACAAGTCCAAAATGATATGTGCATGTTTTGCACAAAAAAGCCAAAAATCCGATTAGCGATTTTTAATCGCGATTAGCACTAAATTAGTATCAAACTAATCATAAAAACTTTAAAATGGCATAATTCCATAAAATACCCTATTTTAGAATTTTCCTTAATTTTTCCCCATTTATTTGTATTTAATTATACCGTAATATTAAAATAATCATTAAAATAATATTAAATTATAAAAATTTCCAAAAATAATATTTTATTATTTGGAAATGTTTCACACTTGATACAATGACCCGGCTATATCACATATACCCGGCCGACATCACATATCGCGAGAATCAAGTACGGTATCACATACATGTATTGTTCTCGTTCCCCCACATATCACATATGTGCTCCTACTACGTTTTTCCTGAGCCAGGAAATCTCTGTGTAGGACTCTAAAGAATCATCAATATGCCGGCAGTAAGTGATGATCATATCAAACACCCACAAGCTGCAAGCGGTCAGGTAAACGTAACAGCCACCCAGGTAATAAGCAATCAGAAGATGAACAAGCAAGCATGTACATTCTCCCGTAAATCCAACCAGTAACACTCCCGTACAGTCCGGTCTCTTCGTCTGATATGTCGTATATCTCGCCTAGGGGTGGTAAACGTCAGACCCCAGTAGCTTGATAAGTCGTATCGATATGAGGTCCATAACAGTTCGAGAAACTACCGATAACACTTACCAATAAATCTCAGCAACCCTAGTCAGGGATTTCTAGTTATAGCCAATCGAATACAGCGCAACATCAACTCCCTATACCGGGAGAGACGAATCCTCTCCTATCGCTCATTACCTCCATGTGATTTGGGACTGTACCCAAAATCTACCGTTTTGCACGCCCTCTTGGACGTGGTATGATGGAAATCAATGCACGGTGGGAATCACACAAGACTCTATGATGATCTCGGATCTACAGACTAACATGTACCAGTGTCACCAGAGAACGGCCATCTGACGTGAGGTATAATACCATCTGGGAGTTCTCGGCGAGTCCGTCCAGTGTACCCAGTCTCCACCGAGCACCCGTATACCTTCTCTGATGTCAAACACCAATGGATATGGGATCATCCATCGCCCATCATATGGGTCAAGAAGCGCATACGCTAGTCTACTCTGGTATATCGATGCCCTATCTCGATACACCTACGACTAGAAACATTTGAAGGATGTACTTGGCGACTACTTTGTCCTCACTTGTATAATCCGCATCGTGGTTCTGGTAGTCAAGTACTCATCCTAAGGGCTTTATCAACATGTAACATAGAGACAATCAGAGTACATGTTAAGATAAAGTGTAACCAGATAGCATACTATCATGTCGAGTAAGAAATTCCTCCCTATATATGTCCAAGCATCCACTACAATATACAACGCATGTAGTAATGGCCTCTGGGGCATACATATAACTAACAATCTCCCACTTACACAAGGGCCATCTGTTGTGATATCGCATACCCAACAATCAGCTGTGGTTGAAGTATCTCATACTCAACCATCTCATAAAAGTCTCTTCTGGGAAATAGGTCTTTGTGAGTGGATCCACGCTGTTGTTCTCTGTGTCTACTCTCCTAACCTCGATCTCCCTTGAGATCAACCATCTCCATGATCAGGTCATGCTGCCTAAGAATTATATCTGGATTTCTGATAGGACGGGGGTTCCTAGGCATAAGCCACCACTCCATTGTTACACAATGGTAGGAACGAAGTTCATCTCATGAGCTTATATATATATCCAGACTGCCTCTTTGGTAGCATCCTTGGTAACGATGTATCTTGCCTTTAATCGTCTAGTAAGTTACGGTATCTACCTTGGAACTATTCCAACATACTGTCCCTCCACTGAGGGTAAAGACAATGCCTGCGACTGACATTCAGTCGTCCTTATCACCCTGGAAACTTTTCCAGTGATTCTCCCCAGGATCGATTGATACCATCTCACTACAACTAGTGAGAATCCTAACATCCATTTAGATCTATCACATAGATATAAAACCTAGGATTTAGGAGGTATCACCTTGATCCTATATGGAGAATCCTTGTGATAAGCGGAGATCGACCGAGTGTAGCATAGGAAACTCCTTCCCTATCAAGAGTATGTCATCCACGTACTCTACGAGGATCACCACCATACTCCATACTACCTTTTTTTATATACAAGGTTCATCTACCATTTTGCTGAAGTCAAACTCTTTGACTACCACATCAAAACAGACGTTCCAACTCCGTGATGTCTGCTTTATCACATAAAACATCTTGCGCACGTTTCCGCTGCTCCCACTACCTACGAAGCCCTCTGGCTGTGTACTTATAAATGCTCTCTTCCAAAACAACATTTAGAAAAGCAGTCATGACACCCAACCACCAGATATCGTAGTCATGGTATGTAGCAGTGGCAAATAGGATCTGGATGGACTTAAGCATAGCTTTGAAAGTCTCAACTTTTCCATATACACCAAGTAATCTTCTCAAGATATACTTGCTCATGATGGGGATTTAACCCTTCAGATAAAGCAACCAAAGTCCATACTTTGTTGGTGTATAAGGATTCCATCTCAGATCGCTAAGCATCCAGCCATTCTTATAGAGTCCCACTCCTGATGGCCAGCTCGAAACTAGTTGGGTCATCATCTCATGATACAATCCTCTCTCCCACTGTCATAGAGAAACCTAAGTTTCTCTCATGTGGATGAGGAACCTTACTAGATCGGCGGAGAGGCTGAGGTTCGTTGGTTACTATTGAATGCTATGGTTCTACCAAATCATCAGCTGCAGTTTTGTATAGCTGTAACTCTTTCCGGTTCTACCTCATGACTACTAATTTCTTCACAAGAAATTCCCTTTCACAAAGGTGGCATGTTGAGAAACAAAACATCTTTTGTTCCTCGGTTTGGTAGAAGATATCCCCTTGCGAGTGCCTGGGATATCCAACAAAAACTTCTACAGAACTGACTTTGTCTCGAGCTTGTCCGGATTATGCTTTTAGACATAGGCCGGAAAACCCCAAATCATAACTTACTTAAGATATAGGCTCTTCCCATTCCATATCACATATGAAGTGGTAGGCAACTGATTTGATTTGAACCCTATTCAATAGGTATGCAGCTTCACAAGTGCATAACTCCCAAAAGGAAATATGAAACTCAGTAGTACTCATCATAGAGCGCACCATATCAAATAGGGTGTATTTGCTCCGCCCCGATACACCGACGTTCTGTGGTGTATACGGAGGAGTAATGCTGAGAGAGAATCTCATTCTCTTTTAGAAAAGTCCAGGAATTCCGTGCTCAAGTATTCTCCTCCTTGATCTCATCAAAAGGACATAATACTTATACCCGTTTTTGGTTCTTACTTCTAACTTATATTCTGTGAATATCTCAAAAGTTTCGGACATGTGTTTCAACAGGAACATATGTCTGAATCTTGAGAGATCATCAGTGAATGTAATGAAGTACAAAGAACCGGTCCTGGCATGTGTAGACAGAGGACCTTACATACATCATCATGTATCAATCCTAACAGTTCACTAACTCTTTCTCTGTTTCCAATAAACAGAGTTGTGGTCATCTTATCTTTGTGACATGACCGACAAGTTTCACAAGATGTAAATTCAAAATAATTTAAATATGCATCTAAATGTAACTTAGCTAGTCGGGTCGTATTGATATGACCTAGTCTACAATGCCTCAAGAAGGATTCGTTCATTTCTGAACTTTTCTTCTTGTGTGTGTTCTGTATATTAAGAACTGTAGTTTGATTTAGAACGTCAATGCTTTTAGATAACGTGCCTGAACCGATCAACTCTTGATATAGGAAATGTTCAAAACATTATCCAACAATACAGAATTATATCATTCTTTACTAATAAAGAGACTGATATGATGTTGTACATCAGGTTCGGTATCTAATAACATTCGTTCAGAATCAATGTATTCTGGTAATACAAGGTGATAACTACAAACAAACTTAACTACAACACTTGCACCGTTTCTATCTCATGAAACTTATCACCCGTTCTCAGTTCTCTACCTATCTGTAGCCTATGTAACAAATTACATTTGCGGGATCCTGATCCGGTATCTCATACCCAGGACATAAAGGATACTGAGAAACAGTTCTCGGTAATGAACACACCCGAAGAAGATGCATCAACATGTACATTCTTAGTTTGGGCGGCACGGAAAATCTGGCAATCCCCTATTTCCTGCTCTGTCTTATAACAATTATAAGTTGGAGCGGGACCAACGTTTCTTAGCGCAGTATAACAAGCGGGTTCAGTCAATACATCCATATTATTATCTTGATTAAGGCGTGACATAGTCGCAACCAAGAGAGAGAGAGAGAGAGAAGAAAACACTCATCATGCGCTTTTACAAGATTAGATTGGTTATCAATTTATCTAATCAGGATATCTCCCACTGTTTTAGTCAAATCTTCCTTCAAACCCTAAAAGGTAAAACTAACCGGGATTAATTACACCCTACAAGTTCGCCAATCTTTCAGCGAGGCCAGTGCCGGTACTTTGAGGGAGGTTCCTCGTGCTTTCGCACGGACCTAATTAAAATAAAGCACATTTTCCCAGGGGCGTAACCCCGTTGACACCTTTCTAGACACCTACTTAATCGGCTAATTGTAATGTGTAAAACTTTCCCAGGTGTAACTCTTACTCGCAACGGGTATCGGGATCCAACTATCTCATAGAAGGTATGCAATCTCGTTGCAAATTTCAACACTTGAAATTCCCAACAATATTTTGCCTCGAGCGATCTATGACCTTGACTAAGTCAACAAACCATAGACCGCAAGTAAAGTTCAACCCGTCATTTCCCGATTGAATTAAACCCACCCGCATGACCCTTGACTAAGTTAACAAGGCCGCACGACTACCCTAATACAATCGCATCATATGCTTTTGCAGATAAGCATAAATAGCTACCGCACACTACGCCTTGACTAAGTCAACAAACGCAGCACGAATACTAAAGACTACTTATCTGAAATGACGGAGGGTTACGACAGGTTTTTAAGAAAACCCTTTGCATAATGAACTTTATATCGTTGTAGAATCGAGTGATTTTGAATGGAATGTTTTTGAGGTCTTTTCTAGTTTTGGTAAAGAGGTCACTCCCGGTGAAGGGATCTCGGCTCTTTACTCATCGAATAAGGTGCAGGATATTTCACAAATATCACTATGCAAAGCAAAAACTATAAAAACAATCAAAAGATAAACCGAGTTTGTAGCATCTGCTAGTTTCGCTAAAGAGGTCACTCCCGGTGAAGGGATCTCGGCTCTTTCCTTACCGAATAAGGTGCTGGATGTTCTACAAGGAACACCGCTATGCAAAGCAAGAACTAGAGCTACCAGTTTTTGAGAAAAGTTTCTACAACAACTTTAAGTTTCTTTTAGTTTCATTAATCTCATTAATGAAGTCCCATTTTATTATGCTTCACAAGCATCACATTTGAAACGAAATCTGATATATAACATATATCTCATATATATAATATAAGCATTCGTCTCAGGCAGTAATATGATCTCATCACAGAACATTGCAGCAGAAGAACATATATGAAATATTGGATATACTAGGATTTTCGTGTTTTATGCGAGCCTGTATAAAACGCGGATTTCATGGTCGCGATGAATAGCCAAACCCACATCCCTAGACCCCTACGAGAGTGGCTAGCAACACTGCCAATTCTAGGGTTAGGAGACCCGGTCTTGACTCCTCGAGATGGTCTCCCACTGGACCCTAGAACCCGGTTACTTATGCTCCCCTCCTTGGGTCTACCTAATGCGGAAAAATAAATAATATATAATGGTGACATCATCCTCAGCCCGGAAGTGCCACAATAAAAGAATATTACATACAAAGAATTTTACATGAATGAAAAAGAAAAACTCTCATCTCACATAAAACCCACGGCTATTCAGAACACGACGATCCAATATAACATATCACAGCAACACATAATATCACATATCATTAACGTAAGTAAATATGCGTATCACAATTGTCGTTGATGTATAGCAATGAAACCGGCGATACACCACATATTACACTTACGGTCGCAGAAAAGAAAGTGTAAAACTACAACAGTTGGAATCCGCAACCTCCTTAGACATCGCATGCCTAACCAAATGAATTCCTTAGACATTACATGCCTAAAAATTATAAACCCCGCATTTTAGTCTCATTATCGAAAACTCTTTTCAATATCTAGTCGGGCAATTCAACAAGATTCCCGATATCCAGATCTAATGCTCGTCGCAAACTTTAGTAGACGGCCGCACCCCTGGACACCGTCGACGAAGTGCACTAAGGAGGAACACCGCTGCCGCGAGCACCCGAACGGATGCTTTTGGCGACGGGGTTCTCCTACAATCACTTGGTCGGGGCTATGGGGCGTGACTGTCTATTAAGTTTACCCTGCGAGTATCCGCGGACGCTACGTGATTGCGACGGAATTTTGATCGCATCAAAATCCCGTGGCAACCGATCATCTGAGACTGAACTGCTAGATTTATAACATTCAAATTAGCTATCGCATAACTACTTGTGGATTCCAAATATTGTATCACATTCCAGATAAGTGGACAATGTTAAACTTTTCGATCGAATGATCAAATACCCAAGATTTCCCAAATAGTTCTCATCACTTGAAATTAGTTTAAAAACATCCATCACATGCCACAGTACCTATGGTCCAGCCGTAGAAGTGTCAAACCAATGCCTCACATGTGGCAACGCCGTACTGCCCCAAACCTTAAGGTTTAGAGGCAGTTCAGACGGTCACATAATCGAGTTAAGGTTTGTGTTCTTTTAAAGGGTCCACCACGTTACTTGCATGACTTAGAATGTTCTTAAACTACGGAAAAATCCAACGCTTGGAAATTTTCCGACAGGGGAAAAAGTGAGTTATTGATATCCGTTCGAACTTTTTAATACGTTCTAAAATTACCCGGAAAAACTTAAACGAAGTTAAACTCTCCGATCGAATCAACGAATACAAGAGATCTCCAGAAAACTCAACTCTTGAGTAATATTAAAAATTCCCAGAAGAATACAAAATGGACCAAGAATAAACTCCAGAAGCATAGGCCCACAAGTCCCAAGGGTGGCCGCGGAACCTCCGCAAAACCCATGGTTTGGTCGCGGTTCCGCGCTACCTTTAGTGCATTTTGGGCTCGTACTTCACAGTAACTCTTGTAATTCCCTGCTTATATTTCTGAGAATTTTTAATACGAAAAAATCAACATTTTTATAAAATTTCCAGAGAATGGTAAAAACCGGGGTTTCGGGGTTCGATCGGACTTTAAACTTCGTCGAGACTTCGTCTAAAGCTCTAGCTTGGCTCTGATACCACTGTAGGGATACTGGGCACTCTCACATGGTTCTACAAGGAATCAACCATGCCCGATTTAAAATTTAGACGTGCCGAATAACCCTAACCAAGATCTTTAAACTAGAGATTAGGCGAAAACAAAGCATGTAAACACTTTACATCTAAGAGTTTAGGATTACAACCTTTGTAGTCCGGTCCTTCACTTCATAAGCTCCGAGTAGAAGTCCCTTCGCTGCGATCATCGAGTACCCAGACTCTAGAGAGACTCCACGAAGAGAAAGATGCAAGCTTGCTTCCGATCTTCGATAACAAAGATGATCTACCTTGAAGTTTCTTTAACACAGGATCTTACTCACTAAACAAGTGAACACCCTAATCTAAATGGCTAGGATAGATTAGGATGATAAAGTAGGAATTTAGCTCTCTTTTATTTTCTTAATCTCACTCATTTTTATCACTTCTCAAAAAGCTAGAAAGCTTTTTAAGTAAGAAGGAAGAAGAAGAAGAAGCTAACTCGTTTGTGATGAATAATGAAAACTCAAGTGTGAGGTTAGAAATGCAACCATGGGTTAAGTAAGAAGACTTAACCCATGTAAAGAAACAACTATGGTTAAAGGGTTGGGTTGGGTTAAAGAAATATCTTGCAAAAAATCACAAAATGTCCAAGTCAAAGTCAAAGCTTCAAGAAGCTTCTTGAAAGCTTCATGAAAGCTTAACCCTAATCCAAACCCTAACCACATTTATTCTCCACAAACCATGTTGCATTTATAACCCTAACATTTTACAATATTATATATCACATATACAATATTTATTGTAACAAAATAAAATAATACAATTAACATATATCACATATATATCAATGTATTACCCGAGTGAGAAAAAGAATCTTTAAGTGAGCTTATATTAGTTAATGTAATTTAATATATCAAATATATAATTATACATTAAATTATCGAATCAACACTTGATCCGATAATCCGGCTATTTCATAAATAACCGACTAATATAATCTATATCAGTTCATCGAATCAACACTTGATTCGATAACCCGGCTATATCACATATACCCGGCCGATATCACATATCGCGAGAATCTAGTACGGTATCAAATACACGTATTGTTCTCGGTCCCGCACATATCACATATGTGCTCCAACTCCATTTTGCCTAAGCTAGGGAACCTCTGTATAGGACTCTAAAGAATCGTCAATACGCCGGCAGTAGATGATGATCATATCAAACACCCACAAGCTGCAAGCGGTTAGCTAAACGTAACAGCCACCCAGGTATTGAGCAATCAGAAGATCAACAAGCAAGCCTGTATATTCTCCCATGAATCCAACTAGTAACGCTCCCGTACAGTCCGGTCTCTTCATCTGATATGTCGCATATCTCGCCTAGGGGTGGTAAACTCAGACCCTAGTAGATTGATAAGTCGTGTCGATATGAGATCCATAACAGTTCGAGAAACTACTGATAACACTTACCAGTAAATCTCAGCAACCTTGGCCAGGGATTTCCAGTTATAGCCAATCGAACACAGCGCAACATCAACTCCCAATACCGGGAGAGACGAATCCCCTCCTATCGCTCATTGCCTCCATGTGATTCGGGACTGTACCTACAAGCCACCTTTTTGCACGCCCTCTTGGACATGGTATGATGGAAATCAAAGCACTGTGGGAATCACACAAGACTCTATGACGATCTCGGGTCTACAGACTAACCTGTACAAGTGTCACCAGAGAACTGCCATCTGACCTGAGGTATAATACCATCTGGGAGTTCTCGGCGAGTCCGTCCAGTGTACCCAGTCTCCACTGAGCACCCGTATGCCTTCTCTGATGTCAAACACCAATGGATATGGGATCATCCATCGCCCATCATCTGGGTCAAGAAGCGCATACGCTAGTCTACTCTAGTATATCAATGCCCTGTCTCGATACACCTACGACTAGGAACATTTGAAGGATGTACTTGGCGACTACTCTGTCCCCACTAGTATGATCCGCATCATAGTCCTGGTAGTCAAGTACTCATCCTTAGGGCTTTATCAACATGTAACATAGAGACAATCGGAGTACATGTTAAGATAAAGTGTAACCAGATAGCATACTATCATGCCGAGCAAGAAAGTCCTCCCTATATATGTCTAAGCATCCACTACAATATACAACGCATGTACAGTAATGGCCTCTAGGGCATACATATAACTAACATGTTGATTATAGTCAAGGGTCATATGGGTGGATCTAATTAATCAAGAAATAACGGGTAGAACTTGTTGGAGATAGTGCCCTCAAAGTCAATTATTGGATCGCAGGTACGTGATTACAATGATTGAGACAGGACCTATACCGATATGACAGTCTTACTCAAGATGATAGTATGCTATCTGGTTTGTCTTTATGATCGTATACATGCTTTAGTTCACTATTGCATGATGATAGAGCCCATAGGATTCTTGCTTGACTACCAGCAGTATGATGGCGATCATATACGTGGGAGCTGGGGTCTGTAAGCACATCCTTAAAAGTGTCCCTAGTCGTGGGAGTTTCGAGACAGGGCATCGATACTCCAGAGTAGACTAGTGTATACAGTCGAGACCCCGACGAGGGGCGGTGGCTGGTCTCACAAGCCACTGGTGTCAGTTGGATCACCTAAGATGTATATAGGTGCTCATTGGGTTATGAGTACACCGGACAGGACTCACCGGGAACCTGCTAGTTGGTATTATATCTATCGTCAGATAGCAGTTCCTTGGTGACATGTGTACAGGTTAGTTCATCGACCTGAGATCGCCGTTTGTCTCATGTGAGTTCCCACTGTGCTTAGATTACAACCCTACCACGCTCAAAGGAGTTGTGCAAACAGGTTTTAGTTGGGTACAATCCCGAGCCACATTGGAGGCAAGTGAGCGGATCGTCGGGGATTCGTCTCTCCCGGTATTGGGGGTTGATGTCGTGCTGTACACGAGTGGCCATCACTAGGAATCCTCGGCCGAGGTAGTGGAGAATTACTGATTTGGATCAGTAGTTTCTCAGGTGGTGATGGGCCTCATGCCGACACGATTTATCGCGTTATTAGGGGTCTGACTTTATCCACCCCCTAGACTCGATATGAGATACTCTTTATACGAATGGACCAGACTGTATATACTTTGTCACTGTCAGGCTCAGTAGGGTTTATAGATGAGTTCGCTCATCAGCTTCCCTTCCAATCAATACATAGGCAAAACGTTACGTGCAGCTTGTACCTCTGACGTGCTAGGGGTTATACCCAGTGCCAGTGTGCTGATGAGTCATTAGAGTCCCCCACAGAAACTTTCCCAAGTTCGGGCGAAACGTTGTAAAGGCCGTGTGGTGATATGGCAGGGTTCGAAAAAAGCACGTGTGTTTTCGCACGTGTCGTTTTTCGGGCAGATAATACTGGTAGGCTTTTCTTTAAGCCGGAACCTAGTATTATACTGTGTAGATATAATATGTTTGTCTCAGATGCATTTGTATTCGGTCGTAATACAAATGCGGGTATATTTATACCATTACGGGGTTATCCTGAAATTCGTTTCAGGATCACTTTTGGAAGTTGCCAGTTTCCAGTTTTCTATCAGCCGTATTTAATAGTCGGTTAAATGCGGATTTATCTATTCTTGATGAGGTGAGTCAGTGTTCTAGAAGGTTCTAGAGAGGGTGACTAGGCTTGTGAGTCATTAGGTCATTAATGGTGCAATTAATGACACGGTGACTAGGTTAATTGTGATTGGTTTGCTTTTAATGCATTCATACTTGGTGCTAAGATATTTGTTGTTGATCTTTTCCTTTGTAGTCACCTTCCCCCTCGTACACTCACCTCCCTCCTCTCCTATAAGTGGCCGGCCTCCCCCCTCTCTTGGCTCATGGTTATTGCTCACTAGAAAAAAGATTATGATAGATTCGGGTTCGTGAAAATTAGATAGCCTCTTTCTCATTTCACCCGATCCAAAAGGCAACTTCCATAACCGTTTGTCCGTGACCTTGGACGTAACGAGACAAAGTGTTCTACTCATTCTCTATTTTATCTTGGTCGTCTCTTTTAGCAAACTTGACGATCGAGTTGCCTCGGTTCAGAGGCGGGAGCCCGTTTAAAGATCTGTCGACGTGGTGCCACCTGGACGAGAAGATTGGAGATTCAGGAGATTAGAGTAGCCGCAACAAAGCGTGGGATGATGGTTGAAGACCGAAGGAATCGGATCATTCGGTATAACGTCTCTACCCACTTTGTAGTTTGTTAGTTTAGCTTTAATGGCAGATCCGGATTACGGTACACGATAGCGCCAGTTTATAAAAAGTTTTTGTTCCGCATTTGGCGTCTGTTAAACGGCCGGGGCGCTACCGTGGAATTACAATGGTATCAGAGCCTCACCATTAAGCTATTCTAACTTGTGCTAACGCGTTTAAAACATCGATCGAACCGAATTTCGAAAAACACAATTTTCAAGTGCTATAGTCTCTGTCGATTTTAAACAGTGTCCAAAATTAATTTTACATATCACAGAAATTCAAGCAGGCGTTTATAAGCACACGGGAAAAATTTGATCACGTGATCCCACAATATAGCCGCGGATCCGCGGTCAACGCATGGGTGTGACCGCGGAACCGCGGCCATTATGTGGGAACAGTGACTCAAAATTTTCCAGTGAGCTTTTTACTGGAAATTGTGGGTTTTGGTAATATTTGTTTGGGCCCAGATTTTGTTACTGTACAGCAGATGTACGTGGGGCCCACTTCGGGAAATTTGGTCGATCGAAATTTTAAATTTGTTAGTATACAGTATTTACATTATATCTTCGGTCGGGAATGTCATTTGATCGGTAAACCGTGTCTGATTGCTATAGTTGTTTTAGACGGGTTTGCGAACGTGACATTCACGTTGATGTTCTATGTTGTGCTGTGATGTTACGGATATGTCGTGGTGGATAGCAGGGTGAAATGATAGTGCAGTTTGGATTTATTTGTATATTTGATATTGCGGGGTGAGCGTCCAACATGTGGACTGCCGTCACTGCCTGTTGTATAATATTCTTTTGGGGCACGACCGGGTTGAGGTCGATGTACCCGTTGTACATATTTTTATTTCTGTACTAGGTTTATCCCGCGAAGGAGTGCACGGATAGCCGGGTTCTAGAGGGCAACGGGTCCGTATCTCATGGCTTTGAGAGGAAGAGGGACCTCACTCTAGAATTGGCAGACTATCCGCCGCACTCGTAAGGGGTACAGGTTGACCCAAGGAGGGGTGCTCAATTTACCGGATTCCGTGAAGTGCCGGGTGTTCCATTCACTATGTTGTGGGGACTACCTCGCTTCAGGTTTTGGCGGGTAACTTGCTGCACCCGTGGGGGTCTAGGTTTCATTGCACAGGCTATCCACACAACCAGGGGAACGTCAGGTTTCAGCAGTGGATCTGTGAAACCCGGGGATCCCAGATTATCTGTATTGTTCTGTGATGTTTATTACTTTTCTGTAATGTTGTATATTATCACGCCTGGAGTGATTATTGTATGTTGGTATATATACTATTAGATGTTGTATATGTTTTACACCCGCGCTAGTCCAGCCCCCGCTCTGTCGTTAGTTAAGTAACCTAACGGGTGATGACGGGACCCAGTGGCGAATGCAGATGGCATATACGTACATTATATTTTCGTTCTTATCTGGTGTGATTGATTGATGGGACTGCATTGATTCTTATCAATGCTAGGATAAAACAAACCTATATTTGATGTTGTTGGAACAAATTTTAAAAGGTGTTATTACAAAGATGTTTACTTTTTTTTTGCATAGCGGTATTCAGTTGGAATATCCTGCACCTCATTCGACGAGGCAAGGGCCGAGATCCCTTCACCGGGAATGACCTCTTGGGCAGAAGTTTACGTCAGGGTAATAACTTCAATATAGTCGATTACAAGTTGCTTTGCATCGAGGTATTCAGTTGGAATATTCTGCACCTCATTCCACAATGAAAGAGCCGAGATCCCTTCACCGGGAGTGACCTCTTTAGCAAAGGTTTTCGTCACTATATTTTATAAAAAGCTATCAGGTTCCTTCAGCGATATCAAGTTCATTACGTTAAAGGTTTTTCGCCAAAAGCCAGCCGTAGCCCTCTGTCATTTCTTATGGATGGTCAGTAGTATTCAAGCTATGTATATTTGGCCCTTAGTCAAAACATAGTGATTGGTAGCTGCTGGGGTATTCACATGTTGCATATATAGATGCGTTGGTTTGGGACAGTTGTATTACTATACTTGGCCCTTTGTCAAGAGTATGTATACGTGGGTTCAAATTGACCTGGATAATGATGGATAGAACTTGACATGTGACTTATGAGATATTTGGCCCTTAGTCAAGGTCATAAGAGCATTGGGCAAAAATATATATATCGGGAGTTTTAAACGGACAGGAAACTTGCCAGGCTTGCGCATACCTTCTGGAGTGTGATAACTTGAGTGGCTTCCATCAAGTTATCATGCGATGATAGTTGGATCCCGATTCTCACTGATGAGTTGGTTTACTCTTCGGGTGATCCCGACTAATTCTTTTTTCAGGTTTGGAAGAGAATTTGAGATTACAGTGGGAGGTTTCTTGATTAGATAAATTTATAACCATTCTGATCTAGGTTAGAGTGCACGCAGAGTGTTTCTTTTCTCTCTCTCTCTTTGGCAGCGACCTTTGACCGACCCTAGACTATGACTCAGTGACCAAGTTGACCAAACCTTCTTAAAATACTGACTTTTGGATTTTCTAAGTTGCATAAGTCATTGCCGCTCTTTCTTTTACCCTTTAGATTTCTCAGAACACCCCGTATTACTACGGATATCCACTTACATTGGATAGATCCATCGTATGGTTATATACGAACTCGAAGGGACTTCTTCGAGGATGGATCCAGGTTCAGGAGAAACAGAATTGGTTTATTCAGTTGTCGTTTATTATCACATTCTCTCAAGTTGCGATGGCTCCTTAGGTTAGGAAAGTACACCTATTACGCTTATTGGATAGTCTTACTCCAAACCATAGGCTGGTGCCAAAAGGTAGGGAATGAAGAAAACCAATTAGCCTAAGTAGGGTGTTCTGATTGGAAGAATTAAAGTTAACCGCAATCAAGACGGTGTCGCTATGCAGCTAGCCGGTTGAGCACGGGTCGGTCCACAGGGAGATGGTTGTATTTTACTTTCTTGTCTTAGACGAGTCAATAAAGAATCTGTATGAGTTTGATTCTAACCTATGTGTTTATTTGCAAGTATAAAGTTGTTAAGAAAAGATACGAGATTATAAGCTAAAGAAATCCGTACTCGAAACCTTTGAGCCGAGTCTTGACCAATTGAAGCTAGAGCAATCAGCAACAACGTGGATTAGGGGATTTAAGCGCGGTATTCGTAGAATACGGCTTATTTACCCTTGTCCTTTCGTTCTTGTCTCCTGCTTTCGCCTCCGGCCAAACCGAACGCAACCGGTCGCGGTTAGGAATCACCGTTACCTTGTCAGGGTAGGGTGCCTAACGGAGCGCTTGCGTATGGTTTGGACGGAGTTCAATGGAAAATAACGGGAAAAGGAAAAGAGAAAATAAAATCTTTAACTTATAATATCGTATTTCTTCTTAACAATAATAATTACATTCATTCACAAAATGAACAAAAGAGAGCAAAAAGAAAAGAACAAAGAAAAGAAAAGATTACAAGAATATAAGTGCATGAAATAAATTGCAAGTAATAAAAAGCGAGTAATAAAAAGCGAGTAAAAAGAACAAGGAACTAGGACTCAAGACAAGCATGTGATCAATAGCCAACCCTTAAACTTGCAAGCTCAATCAAGAGGTTGCAAGATCAAGGGAAGGGTAGAGAACGTATGTGAAATGAAGTGCTAGTCCCGTGAGAAAATACGACCCTTGAGATCAATAACTAACCCTTAACCAATCAAGCTCAATGAAGAGGTTGAATGATCAAGAGAAAGCAAGAATCTCAAGGGGAAGAAGAAACAAAAGAGAATGATACAAAACCCTCATCTTCATTAATCTCCCACTCAAAAAGCTCTCACTACAATTTTCATGGAATAAGAATGAAGAAGAAGAAGAAAAAAGAACTAAAACTACGAAAGAAAGATGAACAAAAGAATGACCAAGGTTGGGCTCAGATCTGCTGTATTTATAGGCAGGGAAATGAAACCCTAGAGGCAAATTCTGACACTATATGAAGTCCCCAAAATACCCCCAAAAGACGACAAGGTGAGGACCCCACATGGCCGCGGATCCGCGGCCAAGACCCCCCTTTGGCCGCGGATCCGCGGCCCCTTAGTGGTGTTGGGCTGTGGGCTTTGGTCTGGGTCCCTGGTTTGTTGTCCTCTTCAGTGTGGTATATATATTTTCTGAAAATACTTTCACACTTCTTCCAGAATTTCTGTTGAGGGAAGGTGGACTTTTGTGGATGCTTTTGTCATGATTGCCTCGAGCTCCGCGTAGATTTCTTGGAACTTGTTGTTGCCATTGAGCCTTGTGCATGAAGGTGACATTGATTTGACATTTTGTCTTCCTAAACTCGTATCTGGCAACATACGGATGACGAGCGGAGACCGTGTTTTCTCAGTGGTTGGCAGGAACCCGGATTTTGTCGTGTTTTCCATGAATTTCACCGTTCTAGAACCGAGAACCTGTATCCTGCAAATATGTAACAAACACGGATTAAAAGCACCTACCTATAAACACACGAGCGTAAGAATGGGCGGTATGAAATGCAGTATTCTGGTATGAACAAATTCCCCCAAACTTAACTTTTGCTCGTCCCGAGCAAAACCAATTATTCACAAAAATAAAATCCTAACCGCACTTTCGCAGGGAACGCGATTGCACTGAGCGCGTGCAACAAGCCGTTAAACCTCTAGGTGTCCCTAGTAGGAGGAGTGTTGTCTCCTGAGGGTTTTCAGCGGATTACACCCACAAAATCCCGTCAAATTTAGTGTCATAAGTTAACGTTGATTCTACTCCTACAGCTTAGTATTTATGTTAGAAATTCTATCATCCTAAGTTAGAAATATCCAACCCTTATTTTTCACACCTCCTATCTATTTAACCTTAGGTCCTATACGTTCCAAAAAAGTTTAGAAAGATGTTGGTTCTCCTAAGTTTTCCTTCTAAAGTACGGCCTCAAATTAGGGATTTCTATCAACTTTACAGAAAACACAACTCTTATTCTTCATCTCTATCTTTTATCCAAACATCGATTATATACCCCTACGTGTGTGTATATTTGCACCCCTATACTTAAGAATTCAATTCAAGCTATAGTACCATTGCCCTAATACCTAATACTACTTCTTTTCATTAAGGATGGACGGATTTGCTCACACACCTTTCATGCGACTATTAATGCTTCTTGAGGCACTAACGACCGATTACTGAATGTGTGAACTTAAAGCGTAAATAGCTGTTTCCAGGTCTTGACTTTATTCTATTTTTTTCTTTTTCTTTTTCTTTTTCTTTTTCAAGACCGGATATATCTTTCAACATGCTCTTTTGGTGTTTAGCTTCAAATACCGTTTTTTCTTTCATACTAGGCTTTCAGGCAAGAGTATTTCTAGGTATCCTCTACTATCCCAAGTTTCAAGGTGCGTGTATGTGCAATTTGTAGGGTATATACTTTCTAAATTTGAAATCAAGAGAAGAAACTATTTTTCAGACTTATCCTCCAGTAAAGCTTCAATACTTTCCGTTCATCTTGACTTAACTAAAGAACTGAACTCAAGATTACCTATTTCTAAAAAAAAACTGTAAGGACGTATACTTACCAAGTTTAAACAGAATGAGGGTTTTTTTAGGGTTTTCAATTTCTAAGTCTAGAATTTAGTTATTTCTATCATATCAACTAATCTTTCGGAATAAAGATCAAAGTTACCCTATTAGCTAACTTGACGACAAAGTTTTTATATTTTTGGAAAATTTTCGATTTTTGTGGGTTTTTAATAAGGTATGCAAATGCAAAATATACAAATGAATGCGAAGGAAGAAAGCTTACCGAGCACACCCCCAAACTTAAACTTGACAGTGCCCTCACTGTCAGGCTATACCAAGAGGGTCAAAATTGTCGGCGCTCTCCCTAAAAACAAATTATATACAAAACAAAAAGGAAAACAAAAATATATACAAAAAAGGTGTCCCCCCCAAACTTAAGTAAAACAGTGTTTTCACTGTTAAGCGTTGAAGTTCAGGATTAGGGGGGAAAGAACAGTATCAAGCTATACAAGGCCTTACACAGGCCAAAAGTGAGTACCAACCATTCAAAGATTTTGTCTCTATAATGTGCTGGTTGGGGAAAGAAGGCGTAAAGAAAAGAGATGGGGAATACGCGAGACCGTATGCGGAGAGAAGCGGGATACGGTCTCGGTATATCAAAAGAAGAAGAATGGCGGAAGGGAAAAAGAAGTGGAATACGAACTTGAGGGTGCAAATGGAGTGAATAGATTAGCACAATTTGTGATGAGCGATGTGTAAACAGCGATTGTGCTAATCTATTAACCCGTCGAGAAATGGGGTCAAATCCCTCAAGGTTCGTAAGAAACCATGGGTACGCCGAACTTGGTAAACCAGACATAGTAAATGAAAGTGAGAATGATACGGTTTCTTACAAGGTCGGAACGATGGAAAGGATGTAGGGAAGTGGTTGAGGAAGGGTATCAGTTAAAGGTTCGGGAGGGTGTACACAGTCAGTGGAAGGAACAGGTTGAATTGGAAAATCCGACTCATCAATTAAAACTGGTTCATCCTCAAAACTATCCTCAATATTCTCCTCAAAATTTAGCACATCCATGCATTTTTCTTCAAAATCAAGACGCATAAGGGGTTCGGGAAAAACATTTAATGACTCGGGATGATGAATTGGAGAGAAAAACTCAGTCAAATCTACGGGTTCATCATCCAAAATATTCCCGGCGTCAATATCGTTAATCAAGTGAAAATCAAAATTCTCTGACACCTCAACAAAAGCATGGATATCAATCGATTCAGGTTCTAAAGCGGAGGTGTAGAGGTCAAAAGGTTTAGGATCGGTGTCACTTGGAAGAGACCCTTCACAATCGGGCAAATCAAACACTACGAAGTCGCACAACTCATTCATCATTCTATCTTCAATTGATAAATCATTTAGGACACTTGATAGACTTTCAATACAGGAGTTGTGGGATTCAATTTGGACCGGGTAGGCTTGATTCGGAAGGGGGTACAGCTCACTCTCTCCACTCAAATTCACAGCCTGTCCTACCGCCTCATCATACATTGGAAAATTTGGAGCTAGCTAGAAACTAGCTACCGGGTCAGTAGGTTGTATGAGAGCGGCCATGGACGCATTCAAATCCATCATCTGTTGGCTTGACGCTACCCTAAAGTCTTCCAAGGACTGTTCTAGACTAGACATTGGTTGTGAAGGGGTTTCAGTAAAAGATTCAAAGTTGTTTGGATACTGAAAAATCCCAAATGGCGGTTCTGATACAATGTCTAGGGAAAGTGTAAAAGTTGGGTAGGACTGGTAGGAATTGAATGGCTGGACAGGAGTGGGATCAACATTGGGATAAGAAGGTGAATGGAATTGTTGATCCCAAGAATTTGAAGTGGTGAAAGGAGTGAAAGATCGGCTACGGGATTGTTCAATACGTTCGGCAATAGACATTGGTCTTGTGGCTACAACTGGACTTTCAAAAGGGGAATCAACGCAAGAAGGGGTGAATGTTTGAAACGGTTGATACGAAGTGGATTGCGGGGTCCAGTTGTTCGTCCTAGACGCGTCTATCCGATCTTTCAAAGAAATTTTGGGCATGGAAGGATCGTTCGAAGTTCGACCAAAACAAGAACCGTAAGAAGTTATGTCTGGTTGTGGGTACCAAAGTTCGGCAAGAGTTTTGCGAGGTGGAGTACCCATGATATGAAGATAGAGAAAGAAGGGTAGAGAAAAGGAGGGGAAAAAGAATGTGATATATTTTTTTTATAGACAAAAGAATGAAATATACACAAAAAGAATATGGACAAAAATAATCACGACACAAAAATACCACACACCTAATCGTTCTAGGGTTAACCTAGGTCAACTAGACCTGCTCCAGAACTTGATTGTCGAAGTAAAACTGTGTCGAGAAACAGGCTCAAGATACACTGATCACGAGGCCAGGTAAGTGCAGAGATAAGGGGAGGTTTTCCAACGCTTTCGCGAAGTTCCTTAATTAAATAACCCTTTCTCTTTTGGCGGTTTCGCCGTTAACACTTTCCTAGACACCCCGTAAACAATATACCGTTAAGCAAGGTTCTAAACACAGTTAACTTCTCCTAGTGAGCGCGAAGTCCTTAAGGCTTAAAGTCTAGTTTCTTTTAAATTTGTGCGGGTAAACGTTATGCGCAAGTTCGTGATTTGTGGGCCACGGAAAAGGTGATGAAATCCTTTACCGTATCTTGTGGGGTTCGCTTGCCCTTAAGTCCGTATTAATTGATGCAATGCGCAATTCAATAAAAATTCTATAAAGAATCAAAAAATCGTTTTTTAGTTTAAGCGCGGCGCTGCAACAAATACGGATTAGTCAATTTTTAGCGTTTGCTAGCGAACTTGCAAAGAATCCTGCAAAGAATAGTATATTGGAAGCGTCGGATTTGAGAAGAAGGTGTTTAGTAAAGTACGTACCGTTTAAGTTTTGGGTTAGGAAACCCCCGTTGAATCAAATCCGGTAAGCTTGAAAGGTTCGCTTGCGCGGGTCAAACTACCCGGATCTTTGGCACTGTACTTCGTAATCACCTTTGCCTTGAATGCACACTTTGCTCCCCACAATCGCAGTTTGCAAATACGCAAAAATCTGCACACTTGCCCACAAGAATTATCAAAAAAAACAAAAAGATTTTTATTTTTATTTTTTATATATATATATATATTTTAAATATATACAAAAAGAATATTAACCCGAATAACAAGAAAAGAAATACGTTACCGTCTCCCCGGCAACGGCGCCATTTGATTGGAAGAATTAAAGTTAAACGCAATCAAGACGGTGTCGCTATGCAGCTAGCCGGTTGAGCACGGGTCGGTCCACAGGGAGATGGTTGTATTTTACCTTCTTGTCTTAGACGAGTCAATAAAGAATCTGTATGAGTTTGATTCTAACCTATGTGTTTATTTGCAAGTATAAAGTTGTTAAGAAAAGATACGAGATTATAAGCTAAAGAAATCCGTACTCGAAACCTTTGAGCCGAGTCTTGACCAATTGAAGCTAGAGCAATCGGCAACAACGTGGATTAGGGGATTTAAGCGCGGTATTCATGGAATACGGCTTATTTACCCTTGTCCTTCCGTTCTTGTCTCTTGCTTTCGCCTCCGGCCAAACCGAACGCAACCGGTCGCGGTTAGGAATCACCGTTACCTTGTCAGGGTAGGGTGCCTAACGGAGCGCTTGCGTATGGTTTGGGCGGAGTTCAATGGAAAATAACGGGAAAAGGAAAAGAGAAAAGAAAATCTTTAACTTATAATATCGTATTTCTTCTTAACAATAATAATTACATTCATTCACAAAATGAACAAAAGAGAGCAAAAAGAAAAGAACAAAGAAAAGAAAAGATTACAAGAATATAAGTGCATGGAATTTAAGTGCATGAAATAAATTGCAAGTAATAAAAAGCGAGTAATAAAAAGCGAGTAAAAAGAACAAGGAACTAGGACTCAAGACAAGCATGTGATCAATAGCCAACCCTTAAACTTGCAAGCTCAATCAAGAGGTTGCAAGATCAAGGGAAGGGTAGAGAACGCATGTGAAATGAAGTGCTAGTCCCGTGAGAAAATACGACCCTTGAGATCAATAACTAACCCTTAACCATTCAAGCTCAATGAAGAGGTTGAATGATCAAGAGAAAGCAAGAATCTCAAGGGGAAGAAGAAACAAAAGAGAATGATAAAAAACCCTCATCTTCATTAATCTCCCACTCAAAAAGCTCTCACTACAATTTTCATGGAACAAGAATGAAGAAGAAGAAGAAAAAAGAACTAAAACTACAAAAGAAAGATGAACAAAAGAATGACCAAGGTTGGGCTCAGATCTGCTGTATTTATAGGCAGGGAAATGAAACCCTAGAGGCAAATTCTGACACTATATGAAGTCCCCAAAATACCCCCAAAAGACGACAAGGTGAGGACCCCACATGGCCGCGGATCGGCGGCCAAGACCCCCCTTTGGCCGCGGATCCGCGGCCCCTTAGTAGTGTTGGGCTGTGGGCTTTGGTCTGGGTCCCTGGTTTGTTGTCCTCTTCAGTGTGGTATATATATTTTCTGAAAATACTTTCACACTTCTTCCAGAATTTCTGTTGAGGAAAGGTGGACTTTTGTGGATGCTTTTGTCATGATTGCCTCGAGCTCCGCATAGATTTCTTGGAATTTGTTGTTGCCATTGAGCCTTGTGCATGAAGGTGACATTGATTTGACATTTTGTCTTCCTAAACTGGTATCTGGCAACATACGGATGACGAGCGGAGACCGTGTTTTCTCAGTGGTTGGCAGGAACCCGGATTTTGTCGTGTTTTCCATGAATTTCACCGTTCTAGAACCGAGAACCTGTATCCTGCAAATATGTAACAAACACGGATTAAAATCACCTACCTATAAACACACGAGCGTAAGAATGTGCGGTATGAAATGCAGTATTCTGGTATGAACATGTACAGAAGGTAATATGTAAAAGCAAAATAAAAGGGATTAGAAAAAGGGCAAAGTAAATTGCGACTGTTATCATTCACGACCAAACCGCGTACTTCATCGCCACTCCTATTTCACCTTTTGGTTTTTCCCCAGTTCGGGGGAAATAGAATAAGGTTTTATTCAGTAGTCTTTTATCATCATCTTCTCTCAAGTTATGAGTACTCCTAGGATTAGGAGGGTACACCTATTATGCTTACTGGATAGTCTTCTTCCAAACCATAGGCTGGTGCCGAATGGTAGGGAAGGAAGAAAACCATTTAGCCTAACGATGGTGTACAGAAGGAAATGAATAAAGAAAGATAAAGGGATTTGGAGAGATGGCAAAGAGATATACGGTTATAGTCATGAATTAAATTATGGAAGAGGCATTACTAGGAATACCAGGATACCCTTACGAAACATTTTCATGTTTCAGTTACACTGTGCATTGTTAAAAGAAAACTGATTTCCCGATTAGATACTTACTCCAGGGTATGTATTTACCAGGTTTCATTTTGTATATCTGTATAGTTTTACAGATGATGAGTGAGAGTAAGTTATTGGAAATTAGGTGATCATCCTCATTATATCGGAATTCGTTGTAATTGGTGATATTTGAGGAAATCGCCTGGGTACAGTTTTCAACCTACGATGCACAGGTTTTGAGTTATTCAAACTCAGCGGACTTATACAGAGTATTGTATATTGTCCAGTGTCCGTCAGGACAAAGGGGAAGGTCCTCGCACTGTGTTCTGTTTACTTATGACTTCTCTAGTTTTTAGACAAGTGTTTCGTAGAAATACAAAGTCTAAGTTTTGAGAAGTTGTGGGTATAAAAATAAAGTAGAGAACCAGGTATCGCAAGTATCGGGATTCTTCAAAGAGATTGAAGATGTAGATTCTTGTGATTGGTATTCAGTTGATAGTAATGGTTTTGAGAAACTTGTTTCTTTTTCAGGTTACTCATAATTGGATGGATTCCTAAATTGTGTAATGCTGATTAGCCTTTTTTATTAAGTTATTATGCACTGGAGACAGCTGCATGATTTGAATCTGGTTCCAATTAAATCAGTGCCTCTATTTCTATATTAGATATAGAATGGTTCATATCCTAACGATGTTAAGATACGGGGAGTTGTCCAGCTTATGCTTAAAACCAGACACTGGATAAATCAAGGCACGTTTCTGTAATGGTAGTTTATAGGTTGACCCTGGCTTTGACGAGGGTTGACATTTCTACCATCTGGAAGATCAATAGTGATATTGTTCTAGACTCGCCACAGTTTTATTAAAATGGAATTTTTCAGAAAACAATAGTGGGAGTATGGTAGAACTGGAAGTGATTCCAGAACCGCAAACGATTACGGAAAATTTAATAAGACCCATATATTCAATCAGGTTTGACATTCTAATAGCCACTCCGCAGATATGGTGGGTAACCTCAGACACCCGAGAGGTACTCCGGTAGCCTCAAGGACGGTGACAGAGAGGCTTTTGTTTACCCAGACTTGACACTACTGTTGTTCCAGACTATGAGACCCGGCAAGAGGATAAGTATAACATCGTTCTAAACATGCTTTAGAAGTGTACGTAGATATTATTCTGCCAGAGGGTTGTCATGGTCAGTGGGAGCAGCGGAAGCATAGTGGGCAAGTAGCTTATGTCTATTTATAGACTTGAGAAGATATAGCGGAGATAAGATCATCTAATTTTGATGTGACAGTCATAGGTTTGACTTCATCAGAATAGGTGATGGATCTGTTAAGAAGGTAGTAGGGTGTGATGTCCTGGTATTTGGATAACATACACATAGTAGGAAGTAAAATTCCTATACTACGATCGGTTGCACTGTGGTTGTTACACAGTTGTTTCTTCACAAAGGACATGGATATAATATCAGACATTCTGGTTACTAGATCTATGGTTTTTAGATCTAGATTTGGGTAGTTTCCCAATTACTTTGACAGTATTCTAATGGTATTTAGAATAGATGACTCCTGGCATGGTGGTGTACCTGCAGGTGATGGAGTCACCCTCTCTAAAGGTGTCTTAGAGACTAAAGGAGAGAGGGATATGCATGATTGGCAGATCACTTGCTTAGGCAATTGAGTCAATCATGAGATGTCAAGTACCACACCAGATGTATTTTTTGCACTTGATGCGATAAGTTTATATTAATCCAATCGTGAAGAAACGTAAGGAAGCAGTTTTAGAACATAAGGTGCATGTTCTATGGATTTGATGACGGCAGCCTCCTTCGGGAGACGGTTATCATTCCATGCTTCAAAGGTGACATAGATGACAGAGTGATTGTCAGAGTTATAGTTTTCCCTCTGACGAGGGACAGTATTATGGACAGGTGGTCCAAGAGGTACTGTGGGAGGCATGCTGCTGGATACTGATTAGGTTCGGTTATCGATACAGTCTAAGAAGTTTGGATTTGGAGTTCATTTATGAACTAGGTCCCATCAGATATCCGACATATTCTAAGACAGGTATTACTCGATTCGGGAGATGGCTTTCTCCGTGAACTTGAAATTAAGAGAGACATAGAAAGAAACATCAGGGCGGATCCACTCACTGAGGCTATTTCTCGAACACAAGAGTTTTACAAACTAGCTTTGTGAAACTGATTAGTAGAGAAGTTGGATGTTCGGTATCACACGGGCTGTGAGTATGCGACATCGCAATAATTAGCCTTAAGTGCAAGTGGGAGATTGTTGGAGATAGTGCCCTCAAAGTCAATTATTGGATCGCAGGTACGTGATTACAATGATTGAGGCAGGACCTATACCGATATGACAGTCTTACTCAAGATGATAGTATGCTATCTGGTTTGTCTTTATCATCGTATACATGCTTTAGTTCACTATTGCATGATGATAGAGCCAATAGGATTCTTGCTTGACTACCAGCAGTATGATGGCGATCATATACGTGGGAGCTGGGGTCTGTAACCACATCCTTAAAAGTGTCCCTAGTCATGGAAGTTTCGAGACAGGGCATCGATACTCCATAGTAGACTAGTGTATACAGTCGAGACCCCGACGAGGGGCGGTGGCCGGTCTCACAAGCCACTGGTGTCAGTTGGATCACCTAAGATGTATACAGGTGCTCATTGGGTTATGAGTGTACCGGACAGGACTCGCTGGGAACCTGCTAGTTGGTATTATACATATCGTCAGATAGCAGTTCCTTGGTGACATGTGTACAGGTTAGTTCATCGACCTGAGATCTTCGTTTGTCTCATGTGAGTTCCCACTGTGCTTAGATTACTACCCTACCACGCTCAAAGGAGTTGTGCAAACAGGTTTTAGTTGGGTACAGTCCCGAGCCACATTGGAGGCAAGTGAGCGGATCGTCGGGGATTCGTCTCTCCCGGTATTGGGGGTTGATGTCGCGCTGTGCACGGGTGGCCATCACTAGGAATCCTCGGCCAAGGTAGTGGAAAATTACTGATTTGGATCAGTAGTTTCTCAGGTGGTGATGGGCTTCATGCCGACACGATTTATAGCGTTATTAGGGGTCTGACTTTATCCACCCCCCTAGACTCGATATGCGATACTCTTTAAACGAATGGACCAGAATGTATATACATTGTCACTGTCAGGCTCAATAGGGTTTATAGATGAGTTCGCTAGTCAGCTTCCCTTCCAATCAATACATAGGCAAAACGTTACGTGCTGCTTGTACCTCTGACGTGCTAGGGGTTATACCCAGTGCCAGTATGTTGATGAGTCATTAGAGTCCCCCATAGGAACTTTCCCAAGTTCGGGAGAAACGTTGTAGAGGCCGTGTGGTGATATGGCAGGGTTCGGAAAAAGCACGTGCGTTTTCGCACGTGTCGTTTTTCGGGCAGATAATACTGGTAGGCTTTAGTTTAAGCCGGAACCCAGTATTATACTGTGTAGATATAATATCTTTGTCTCAGATGCATTTGTATTCGGTCGTAATACAAATACAGGTATGTTTATACCATTACGGGGTTATCCTGAAATTCGTTTCAGGATCACTTTTGGAAGTTGCCAGTTTCCAGTTTTCTATCAGCCGTATTTAATAGTCGGTTAAATGCGGATTTATCTATTCTTGATGAGGTGAGTCAGTGTTCTAGAAAGTTCTAGAGAGGGTGACTAGGCTTGTGAGTCATTAGGTTATTAATGGTGCAATTAATGACAAGGTGACTAGGTTAATTGTGATTGGTTTGCTTTTAATGCATTCATACTTGGTGCTAAGATATTTGTTGTTGATCTTTTCTTTTGTGGTCACCGTCCCCCTCCAACACTCACCTCCCTCCTCTCCTATAAGTGGTCGGCCTCCCCTCCCCCTCTCTTGGCTTATGGTTATTGTTCACTAGAAAAAAGATTACGATAGATTCGGGTTCGTGAAAATTAGATAGCCTCTTTTTCATTTCACCCGATCCAAAAGGCAACTTCCATAACCGTTTGTCCGTGACCTTGGACGTAACGAGACAAAGTATTCTACTCATTCTCTACTTCATCTTGGTCGTCTCTTTTAGCAAACTTGACGATCGAGTTGCCTCGGTTCAGAGGCGGGAGCCCGTTTAAAGATCCGTCGATGTGGTGCCACCTGGACGAGAAGATTGGAGATTCAGGAGTTTGGAGCAGCCGCAACAAAGCATGGGATGATGGTTGAAGACCGAAGGACTCGGATCATTCGGTATAACGTTTCTACCCAATTTCTAGTTTGTTAGTTTAGCTTTAATGGCAGATCCGGATTACGGTACACGATAGCGCCAGTTTATAAAAAGTTTTTGTTCCGCATTTGGCGTCTGTTAGACGGCCAGGGCGCTACCGTGGACTTACAGTGGTATCAGAGCCTCACCATTAAGCTATACTAACTTGTGCTAATGCGTTTAAAACATCGATCGAACCGAATTTCGAAAAACACAATTTTCAAGTGCTATAGTCTCTGTCGATTTTAAACAGTGTCCAAAATTAATTTTACATATCACAGAAATTCAAGCAGGCGTTTATAAGCACACGGGAAAAATTTGATCACGTGATCCCACAATATAGCCGCGGATCCGCGGTCAACTCATGGGTTTGACCGCGGAACCGCGGCCATTATGTGGGAACAGTGACTCAAAATTTTCCAGTGAGCTTTTTACTGGAAATTGTGGCTTTTGGTAATATTTGTTTCGGCCCAGATTTTGTTACTGTACAGCAGATGTACGTGGGGCCCACTTCAGGAAATTTGGTCGATCGAAATTTTAAATTTGTTAGTATACAGTATTTACATTATATCTCCGGCCGGGAATGTCATTTGATCGGTAAACCGTGTCTGATTGCTATAGTTGTTTTAGACGGGTTTGCGAACGTGACATTCGCGTTGATGTTCTATGTTGTGCTGTGATGTTGCGGATATGTCGTGGTGGATAGCGGGGTGAAATGATAGTGCAGTTTGGATTTATTTGTACATTTGATATTGTGGGGTGAGCGTCCAACATGTGGACTGCCGTCACTGCCTGTTGTATAATATTCTTTTGGGGCACGACCGGGTTGAGGTCGATGTACCCGTTGTACATATTTTTATTTCTGTACTAGGTTTATCCCGCGAAGGAGTGCACGGATAGCCGGGTCCTAGAGGGCAACGGGTCCGTATCTCATGGCTTTGAGAGGCAGAAGGACCTCACTCTAGAATTGGCAGACTATCCGCCGCACTCGTAGGGGGTACTGGTTGACCCAAGGAGGGGTGCTCAATTTACCGGATTCCGTGAAGTGCCGGGTGTTCCATTCACTATGTTGTGGGGACTACCTCGCTTCAGGTTTTGGCGGGTAACTTGCTGCACCCGTAGGGGTCTAGGTTTCATTGCACAGGCTATCCACACGACCAGGGGAACGTCAGCTTTCAGCAGCGGATTTGTGAAACCCGGGGATCCCAGATTATCTGTATTGTTCTGTGATGCTTATTACTTTTCTGTAATGTTGTAATTATCACGCCTGGAGTGATTATTGTATATTGGTATATATACTATTAGATGTTGTATATGTTTTACACCCGCGCTAGTCTAGCCCCCGCTCTGTCGTTAGTTAAGTAACCTAACGGGTGATGACGGGACCTAGTGGCGAATGCAGATGGCATATACGTACATTATATTTTCGTTCTTTTCTGGTGTGATTGATGGGACTGCATTGATTCTTATCAATGCAAGGATAAAACAAACCTATATTTGATGTTGTTGGAACAAATTTTAAAATGTGTTATTACAAAGTTGTTTACTTTTGTTTTGCATAGCGGTATTCAGTTGGAATATCCTGCACCTCATTCGACGAGGCAAGGGCCGAGATCCCTTCACCGGGAATGACCCCTTGGGCAGAAGTTTACGTCAAGGTAATAACTTCAATATAGTCGATTACAAGTTGCTTTGCATCGAGGTATTCAGTTGGAATTTCCTGCACCTCATTCCACGAAGAAAGAGCTGAGATCCCTTCACCGGGAGTGGCCTCTTTAGCAAAGGTTTTCGTCACTATATTTTATAAAAAGCTATCAGGTTCCTTTAGCGATATCAAGTTCATTACGTTAAAGGTTTTTCGCCAAAAACCAGCCGTAGCCCTCTGTCATTTCTTATGGATGGTCAGTAGTATTCAAGCATTGTATATTTGGCCCTTAGTCTAAACATAGTGATTGGTAGCTGCTGGGGTATTCACATGTTGCATAGATAGATGATTGGTTTGGGACAGTTGTATTACTATACTTGGCCATTTGTCAAGAGTATGTACGGGTGGGTTCAAATTGACCTGGATAAAGATGGATAGAACTTGACATGTGACTTATGAGATATTTGGCCCTTAGTCAAGGTCATAAGAGCATGGGGCAAAAATATATATATCGGGAGTTTCAAACGGACAGGAAACTTGCCAGGCTTGCGCATACCTTCTGGAGTGTGATAACTTGAGTGGCTTCCATCAAGTTATCATGCGATGATAGTTGGATCCCGATTCTCACTGATGAGTTGGTTTACTCTTCGGGTGATCCCGACTAATTCTTCTTTCAGGTTTGGAGGAGAATTTGAGATTACAGTGGGAGGTTTCCTGATTAGATAAATTTATAACCATTCTGATCTAGGTTAGAGTGCACGCAGAGTGTTTCTTTTCTCTCTCTCTCTTTGGCAGCGACCTTTGACCGACCCTAGACTATGACTCAGTGACCAAGTTGACCAAACCTTCTTAAAATACTGACTTTTGGAGTTATGCACTTGAGAAGCTGCATACCTATTGTATTGGGTTCCAACCAAATCAGGTTCTTGGCACTCCATATGAGATATAGTATGGGAAGATCCCATCTCTTAAGCATGTTAAGATTTGGGGTTGTCCGGCCTATGTCTAAACGAAAAATCCGAACAAGCTCGAGGCAAGGTCAGTTCTATGGAAGTTTGTTGGATATCCCTAGCATTTGCAAGGAAATATCTTCTACCACACCAAGAAACAAAAAGTGTTTTATTTCTCGGCATGCCACCTTTTTAGAAACGGAATTTTTATGAAAAGAAATTTGTGGTCATGAGGTAGAACTGGAAGAAGTTCCAGCTATACAAACTACAGCTGATGATTTGGTAAAACCGAAAGATTCAATAGTTCCCAATGAACCTCAGCCTCTCCGCCGATCTGGTAGGGTTCCTCATCCGCCTAAGAGATACTACGGTTTCCTCGATGACAGTGGGAGTGAGAATTGCATCATGAGATGATGACCCAACTAGTTTCGAGTAGGCCATCATGAGTGGGGACTCTGTAAGAATTGCTGGATGCTAAGCGATCTGAGATGGAATATATATACACCAACAATGTATGGACTTTGGTTGCTATATCTGAAGGGTTAAATCCCTATTAGGAGCAAGTAAATCTTGAGAAGATTGCTTGGTGTAGATGGAAAGGTTGAGACTTTCAAAGCTAGACTTGTTGCAAAAGGTTCTCGTTATTGACCACGCGTGGATGATGATGAAATCTTTTCTCCAGTGGCTATGCTTAAGTCCATCCGATCCTACTTGCCATTGCTACATACCATGACTATGATATCTGGTGGTTGGGTGTCATGATAGCTTTTCTGAATACTGATTCAGAAGAGAGCGTCTATAAGTACATAGCCAGAAGGTTTCAGAGACAGCGGGAGCAGCGGAAACGTGTGCAAGTTGCTTTACAGAATAAAGCAGGCTTCTCGGAGTTGGAACATCTGTTTTGATGTGGTAGTCGAAGCGTTTGACTTCATCAAAACTGTAGATGAACCTTGTATATACAAAAGAGGTAGTAGAGAGTAAGGTGGTCTTCCTCGTATTGTATGTGGATGCCATACTCTTGATAGGAAAGGAGTTTCCTATGCTACAATCGGTCAATCTCGTCTTATCACATTAATTCTCCATATAGGATCTAGGTGATACCTCCTAAATCCTGGTTTTTGGATTTATATGATAGATCTAAATGGATGTTAGGATTCCAACTAGGTGTAGTAAGATGGTATCAATCGATCCTGAGAAGAATCACTGGATAACTTCCAGGGTGGTAAGGATGACTGAATGTCAGTCATAGGCATTTTCTTTACCCTCCGTAGAGGGACGGTATGTTGGAAGAGTTCCAAGCTAGATACTGGGACAAACTAGACGATAAAGGCTGGATATATCTCTATCAAAGATACTTCCAAAGAGGAAGTTTGGGTGTATATTTGTTCATGAGATGAACTAGGTTCCTACCATTGTGTGACAGTGGAGGTGTGGCTTTTGGCCTAGAAACCCCGGTCCCATCAGTGACCCAGACATATTCTAAGGCAGTATCACCTGAACATGGAGATGGTTGATTTCCAAGAGATCGAGGTTAGGAGAGTAGACACAGAGGTTAACACGGCGGATCCACTCACTGAGGCCTTTCCTGCGAGAGACTTTTATAGGACGTTGGGTATGCTATACTATAACAACTGACCTTAGTGCAAGTGGGAGATTGTTAGTTATATGTATGCCCTAGAGGCCATTATTGTACATGAGATTTATATTATAGTGGATGCTGGGACATATATAGGGAAGACTTTCTTGCTCGACATGATAGTACGCTATCTGGTTGCTCTTTATCTTAACATGTACACTTTATGTCTCTCTGTTACATGTTGATAAAGCCCTTAGGATGTGTGCTTGACTTCCAGGATTATGATCCAGATGATACTAGTGGGGCCTACGTAGTCCATAAGTTCATCCTTCAATGTTCTTAGTCATAGGAATATCGAGACGGGGCATCGATATTCCAGAGTAGACTAGCGTATATCTTCTCGACCTATGTGATGGGCGATGGATGATCCCATATCCATTGGTATTTTACATCAGAGATGGTATACGGGTGCTCAGTGGAGACTGGGTACACTGAACGTACTCTCCGAGAACTCCTAGATGGTATTATACCTCACGTCAGATAGCGGTTCTCTGGTGACACTAGTACAGGTTAGTCTGTCGACCCAAGATCGTCATAGAGTCTGTGCTTTGATTTCCACCCTACCAAGGCTCTACTGAGTCATGCAAACAGGTGATTTTTGGGTACAGTCCCGAGTCACATGGAAGAAATGAGCGATAGGAGGGGATTCGTCTCTCCCAGTAATGGGGGTTGATGTTGCACTATACTCGATTGGCCATAACAGAAATCCCTGTCCAGGGTAGAAGTGATTTACCGGTAAGTGTTATTGTTGGCTATAGTGCCCTCAAAGTCAATTATTGGACCGCAGGAACGTGATTGCAATGATTGAGGGAGGACCTATACCGGTAGGATAGTTTTACTCAAGATGATAGCATGATATCTGGTTTGTCATAATCATCGTGTACATGCTTTAGGTGACATTACAGATCACTATTACACGTTGATAGAGTCCATATGATTCTTGATTGACTACCAGCAGTATGATAGCGATCATATACGTGAGAGTTGGGTAGTCTATAAGCACGTCTTTAAAAGGTCGCTAGTCGAGGGAGTTTCGAGACAGGGCATCGATACTCCAGAGTAGACTAGTGTATATGGATCGAGACCCCGACGAGGGGCGATGGACGGTCTCACAAGCCATTGGTGTCGGTTGGTTCACCTAAGACGTATACAGGAGCTCATTGGGTCATGAGTACACCGGACGGACTCGCCGGGAACATGCTAGTTGGTATTATACCTTTCGTCAGATAGCAGTTCCCTGGTGACATGTGTACAGGTTAGTCTATCGACCTGAGTTCGTCATTTGTCTCGTGTAAGTTCCCACTGTGTTTTGATTACTACCTTACCACGGCTCAAAGGAGTCATGCAAACAGGTTTTAGTTGGGTACAGTCCTGAGCCATATAAAGGCAGTGAGCAGATCGGCTGGGGATTCGTCTCTCCCGGTATTGAGGGTGAGATCGCGCTGTGTCTGGAGAGCCATTACACAAAGTCCCTGGCCAGGGAAAGCGAGATTTACTGGTAGGTATTCGAGTAGTTTCTCAGGGTGTTCTGGGCTACACTCCGACACGACTTATACCGCTTTTGGGGGTCTGACGTTTACCTGCTCCCTTAGCCCAATATGCGATACTCATAGACGAATGGACTGGACTGTACAGATATTGTCATTGACAGGCTCGGTAGGGTTTTAGGATGAGTTCACTCGTCAGCTTCCCTTTCGCTCAATACCTAGGCAGCCGTTACGTACAGCTAGTGCCACTGACGTGCTTGTGGTTAAACCCACTGCCAGTGTATTGACGAGTCTTTAGAGTCCCCCACAGAAAGTTTTCCCAAGTTCTGGTGAAACTTTATAGAGGCCGTATGGATTTATGGCAGGGTTCAATCATATGCGTGCACTTGTGCACGGATCATACTAGTGGTCTTTGGTTTAAGCTGGATCCTAGTATTAGATTTTTGGATTACTTTCGTCTCATAGTATTCGTATTCAGTCGGAATACGGATGCAGATATGTATATATGGATGAGAGGTATTCTCGTAATCCGTTACGAGTTTACTTTAGGGTTGCCATTTCATTTGGATTAAAACATTTGCTTTTAAATATTTTATTAAGTGAAGAAATTGCGACTCATTTCTTTTTGGCAAGGTGCATTAATAAGGCATAGGCACACTTGGTGACTCATTGTTTTTGTGCTAAATATTTTTGTGTATGTGTTGAGATATTTTAGTGGGGGCTGCTGGAATTTCCAGCAAAGAAATTATTGGGTGAAGTTCACACAAAAGATCACAACACTCACACAAATTCATCACTTGCTCATTTCTTTTCTTGTGCTCACAACTTCCTCACTTCATGGCAACTCTTTAGCCTCCACTCTAACCCTCTCATGTATTGAGAATCCTAGAGTGTTTTGAGACATAGTAATCACACACTATCTCTACTTCATCATGGACATGTCGGCTAGCAAACTTCAGGTCCGAGTTGCTTCGGTTTGAAGCAGGAGCCCGTATAAAGAATTCTCGACGTGGAGCCACTTTGACGAGTGAGATCGGAGAGCGAACTTCGTCAGCGCAGCAGTGAGGAGCTTAGCGCAGAGATTGAAGACCGAAGGATACGGATCGATCGGTATAATCTCTCCAAACTCTTAAACAGTTTACTAGTTTACGGTTAATGGAACGATCCGGCTTTTAAGGCTACGTTAACACCAGTTTGAAAAGTTATTGTTCTGCATTTGGCCTCGGATTGACGGCCGGAGCGCTGCCGTAGCCTTACATGGTAGCTGCTTGTTACCTTTCTGTTGCATAGATAGATGCGTTAGTTTGGGACAGTCGTACAGCCTTGTTGACCTTCGTCAAGGGCGAGTATGGGTGGGTTCAAATTAACCTGGACAATGACGGATAGAACTTAACGTGTGACTTATAATTTGTTGACCTTCGTCAAGGTCATAAGAGCATAAGGTAAAGATCACATCGGGAGTTTTAAACATACAGGAAACTTGCCAGATATGCGCATACCTTCTGGAGTGTGATAACATGAGTGGATTCCATCACATTATCATGCGATGATAGTTGGATCCCGATACCCACTGATGAGTTGGTTTACTCCTCGGGTGATCCCGATTAATTCTTCTTTTAGGTTTGGAGGAGAATTTAAGGATATAGTGGGAGACATCCAGATTAGATAAAGTGATTAACCATTCTGATCTAGGTTAGAGTGTATGCAGAGTGTTTCTTTTCCCTCTCTCTTTGGCAGCGACCCTGACCTAACCCTAGACTATGACTCAATGACCAAGTTAACCGAACTTTCTTAAAACACTGGCTTTTGGATTGTCTAAGTTGCATACATCATTGCCACCCCTTCTTTTACCCTTTGCATTTCTCCAAAACACCCTGTATTAGAACGAACATACACTTCTATTGGATAAATCTATCCTATAGTTACATACAAACTCGAAGGAACTTCTTCGAGGATGGATTCTTGTTCTGGAGAGAATGAATAGGACTATTCAGTTGTCTTTCCATTTTACCTTCTATCAGGTTATGAGGGCTCCTAGGATTAGGAGAGGATACATCTATTACGCTTATTGGATAGTCTTCTTCCAAACCATAGGCTGGTGTCGAACGGTAGGAAAGGAAGAAAATCAATTAGCCTAAGTATGGTGTACAGAAAGTAATAAGTAAAAGAAGATAAAGGGATTAGAAAGAGGGCAAAGTAAATTGCGACTGCTATCATTCACGACCAAACCACGTATTTCATCGCCACTCCTACTTCACCTTTGGATTTCTCCAGAACACCCCGTATCACTACGAAGATCCACAGTTATTGGATAATCCATCGTATGGTGTCACGACCCGAAATTTGGGACGTGATGGCCCTTATACTACGTAACGTCTACAGGCGTAACGCAATTCAAGTAAGCCGAAAACCCAGCAATCTAAACCATCAAAAGTAGTACGTGATAAGAACATTGTTAAAAACTTTTGAAATTTTCAAGTACAAATTGTTTAAAGTCCAAATTTTACTTTCTTAAAATTTTTGGCAGCACCGCCTTTATAAAAACTAGCCCTAAAAATGGGTACATACAAAGATATAAGTAAAGCATCCCTAACGGGAGAAAAATCCACGCCCAAAAGCGGAACAACCACCACAACAGATATACGATGCCGTAGCGAAGAAAATGGACGATGTAAATAAAACAGCATAAAAAAACATCCAAAGTCACAAAATAATATACAACACCGATCCTCACAACTCATCTCTAAGTCAAATACATGAAAGTGGTAGATGGAGAGTACTAGATACAACAAGATATACAATTTACATAAACGGATAAGTGCGAAACCCGCCTATAGCAAAACTGCACACAGCCAGCCGAAGCGGTATCCGCTGCAAAAGATGATGCGATAGGAAGAAAAGCCCTGCCAACGACTGCTCTGAGGGACAACCTGCAAAACCCTGTGGCACAACAGGGGTGAATTTCCAACTTGTGAATAGTAAATAACGTATGTAGGTAATCGCAAGTATGCACATACTGCGACATCTAACACATGCAAGATGATAGCAATAAATTGCAATATGTATATGCAACAGTCATGAAAAGTACTCTATCAAATACTACTAATACATGAAGCAATGCATATCAAGTAAATGCGGAGTACGGAATAAAACACATTCTGTAAGTCTCAGGAAACCTGAGTGTCAAACATCGACACCCGAAAACATCATGAAAACTAGTGTCTAGCATCGACACATAAATACTCCTCTATTAGGTGTCGTTGCCACGACTGGCCCTGATAGGTACGTATCATACGATATCGAACCCCGAGTGCCCAGCTTCGACACTCGAAATCCTACGTATCCATACGTACATGACCCCGGTCGGTATCCCCACGATAACCGCCGAGTCTAAATACTGTCACCGGTAGGTACTTGCCCACCCGCCAGGCTCATTGTCTATACCACGAACAACATATTTTGCCCCGAGGAACCATACCGGGCTCCACCATATACCCGCAGACGGTGCCCACCGCTCCTCGAATCGGGTAATATCACAAATCTCATAACCGAGAAATCTCATGGTGGACGCTGAAATATCATATCAAGAGAAACTGGGTTTTTTAAATAATGCATAATTTCATGAAACTACCACGGTTCTCAAATCCAGAAAACATCAAGTATGAAAAAGTATATTTGCATGAATTAAGATGATATATTATGTAGGTGTACATATATAACAGTGTCTCATACCACTGATATATATATACAATATATATACATATATATGTCAGCGTCCCATACCACTGATATATATACGCAGGAGTAAAATATCCAGAAAATATCATATGAAAACCATATATCAATGCGAAATCCATAAAATATAATATATGCAACATGAAACAGTAATGTGAGCATATAAAGGAAAATCCGCTATTTAACTGCAACAAGTTATTAAGTATATCATGCGGTTCCTAATTCTCCGAAACCAAATGCAACATCATATAAAGATGAACATGTAACTATAGCAAGGTGTATTAGCATGTACCTATAATTAATGATGTAATAACATACGGGTGTATGTGTAAGTATGTATGCAAGATGTACATGTAGCTATGTCTCATATGCGTATATACCTGTCACTAATGGTACAATACCATATAGGTACATAGGTAACTAGTATGTAGGCATGGCAAGGTATACTACCTATCATATGCGCCAACGCATAAGAATCAATGACTCCACGTCAATAACAAAACAATACCATATAGGAATATGTAACCCTAGCAAGGTAAGTAGGTGTACATGTAAGTATGTATGCATAGAAAAGCATATGCATAAGCATGTAGGTATACAGGTATGCTATGTTTCATATGCAAAAAAAATGGAAGTAAGGATCATGTCTTAATGGCCGTAACCAATATAGTATCACGTCAGTATAGGTGTTGTGCATGTCATGGAAATTATCGACGGTGTGTGTGTAGCATATAATTAGTGCTCGTGAAACATGAACCGTCAATAATAGTGTGTGTTTCATTAATACTAAGTCCATACACAATAGGAATGAGATATGTAACAAAGGTACACATGCACAATTAATGTCCGTATACTTCTAACTAATAGTCATGTCATTAAATATAGTCTAGACTCATAACGCCATACGGGAGATTCCCATGTAGATGTTAAATCTACTCACCAAAGATCCTGGCTAAGTAAAGCCAACCACTTGCTTTCCCTTCTTCGCAGCGTCCGAAGTCCTCGCCTGCGATCCTAAAATTTCACAAACACAACACATAAAGTTAAACATCTTGCACCGACACATAGACAACGAAACGCAAGGATAACGCACACAAGATAAACAAACTACGCACCCAGTGCACAAAACGCGTACGATATCGACACAACCCTAGCTAGGAACGCTAAACGACACAACAACCAAGCCTAGACCCCGATCGTACCGATCGCGCATTCACAACACAAAATATAGCGTGGAAGATAATATATATAGCATCGCGACGTCCACTAGAACCCACGCCTAAATTATCAGAAAATCTAGTAAGCAACATTTAATCAATTTAGCCCAAATCTACAAGTTTTACCAAAACTAGTAATCACAATCATCTCATAATAGCTTGATTAAACCTCACAAACCCTTACTAGAATTTTAGTCTCACCCAAAAGAGATTTAGTAAAAGTTTAGTTTTCATTTAAGCTAATTAGATAATTAGGAAAAATATCATTTAACAATCTAGCAATTAGGTTAAGTTTTCTTTTGTCTACACAACTCACTTAACCATTTCACTAAACAAAACCCTAACTTGATTATCAAAAACCATTTCTAGAAATTTCTAAACATGCAAATGAAAGCTTAAATTAACATCTAATAAGCTAATTAATGTATTAAAACAACAAATAGAGTTTAGAGTTAGGATTTTATCCTCACAAGAATCATAAACTTGCAACTAGAAATCCAAAGTTTAGCCTCCAAAAATCCTGACTTGATTGAAGATACAAGCTTATTTTGAGTTGAAGAATGAAGAGTATGGATTTATTTATGAGTTTGTGTGATTATTTGATGATTTTTGAGGATTTATTTGAGCTTTGGAGAGATTAAATGAAGCAAGAAGAGAGAGAGGGCAGAAATGGGGGGGTTCGGCCAAATAGAGATAAGTGAGGAGGTTTGGAAATTTGTGTGGAAAATTCTAGTGTGAAACCAATTAAAGCTCATTAATGCAACAAATATCTATGCCACCTCTTTATCTTTTGATTTAAAATTTCATTTTATATCACAAATTTCTAGATATTTTTGAGAGAAAGAATTAAGCTTAAACTATTGATTAACTTTGCATGGATTCACTTTAGTAGTAATTAACCCAAACAAAATTGTAATTACCACTAATTAAGTGCATAATTAAAAGCTTAAAATAATATTTTAATTAGGGAAAAAATATTAAAATGCATTAAAATTACAAGTGACTTACAAAAACCCGCAAACTAGCAAATTCCTAGCTAAACTAGGAATAGTGAAAACTATACAGATAAAAGATCGCTTCTAGGTTTTTACGGAAAACACAATTTATCTTACCTAAAAACGGAAAAATCGCCTAAACGATTTCTAAAACATTACAATGTATTCTGTCACGCCCCACCCCAACACAGAGAGTATTGCCCGCTCTGGCCGAAACCGCACGATTTTGTCCTTCGGGGATAACTGGATCCGACCAGGGGCCACTTCCCAGGAGGTTACTCATCCCAGTAAGTCACTTGTAATTCTAGATATTTTGGAGAGAAAGAATTAAGCTTAAACTATTGATTAACTTTCCATAGATTCATTTTAGTAGTAATTAACCCAAACAAAATTGTAATTACCACTAATTAAGTGCATAATTAAAAGCTCAAAATAATATTTTAATTAGGGAAAAAATATTAAAATGCACTAAAATTACAAGTGACTTACAAAAACCCGCAAACTAGCAAATTTCTAGCTAAACTAGGAATAGTGAAAACTATACAGATAAAAAATCGGTTCTAGGTTTTTATGGAAATCACAATTTATCTTACCAAAAAACGGAAAAATTGCCTAAAAAATTTCTAAAACGTTACAATGTATTCTGTCACGCCCCCCCCCAACACAGAGAGTATTGTCCACTCTGGCCGAAACCGCACGGTTTTGTTCCTTCGGGGAGAACCGGACCCGACCAGGGGCCACTTCCTAGGAGGTCACCCATCCCAGGACTTCCCCGGCCCGAGCACGCTTAACTACGGAGTTCTCAAACTCCTGTAGTGCCAGTTCACTTAAAAGGCGCCTCTGTATTGAAGAGTGGTATCATTCCATTTATAGTATAGATCTGTTCTCTTTCGGAATGTATTCCGAAGATTCCCCACTGTTTTACAGTGGGTCCCCATACTTATCTTGTATATATGGGTATACCGGATAATACCTGGGGTATTACATTCTCCCCCACTTAGAACAATGGTTCGTCCTCGAACCACAGATCTACTATTGAGGAACATTCTGTCACGCCCCACCCCCAACACAGAGAGTATTGTCTTCTCTGGCCGAAGCCGCACAGTTTTGTCCTTCGGGGAACCGGACCCGACCAGGGGCCACTTCCCAGGAGGCCACCCATACCAGGACTTCCCTGGCCCGAGCACGCTTAACTACGGAGTTCTCAAACTCCTGTAGTGCCAGTTCACTTAAAAGGCGCCTCTGTATTAAAGAGTGGTATCATTCCATTTATAGTATAGATCTGTCCTCTTTCGGAATGTATTCTGAAGATTCCCCATTGTTTTACAGTGGGTCCCCATGCTTATCTTGTATATATGGGTATACCGGATAATACCTGGGGTATTACATATGGTTATATACGAACTTGAAGGAACTTGTTCCAGTACGAGGATGGATTCTGGTTCAGGAGAAATAGAATAAGGTTTATTCAGTTGTCTTTTATCTTTACCTTCTCTCAAGTTACAAGTACTTCTAGGATTAGGAGAGTACACCTATTACCCTTATTGGATAGTCTTCTTCCAAACCATAGGCTGGTGTCGAACGGTAGGGAAGGAAGAAAACCATTTAGCCTAAGGGGTTGTACATAAGGTAATGAGTAAAGACAAATAATGGGATTTGGAGAGATGACAAGGAAATATACGGTTACAGTCATGAATCTGGATAATGGAAGAGGCATTACTAGGAATACCCGGATACCCCTACGAAACATTTTAATGTTTCAGTTTCACTATGCGTTGTTAATTGAAAACTGATTTCCCAATTAGATCCTTACTCCAGGGTATGTATTTACCAGGTATGATTCTCACATCTATATGGTTTTACAGATGATGAGTGGGAGTAAGTTATTGGGAATTAGGTGATCATCCTCATTATATCGGGATTCGTTTAATTGGTGATATTTGAGGAAATCGCCTGGGTTTTTGCCGGACGACAAATATTTGGTTTTGAATATCTGTTGTTATGCACCAATTTCAAACTGATATATCTGTACGTTTATTTTTATAAAGTGAGATACAAGTTTTTGAAATTATGTCCATGACATTTACCTATATCAGTTGATGGTTAGCTAAGGAGCATTAAACAGTGGTGCAATTCTTCATAACCATAGTACAGTTTTCAACCTACAACGCACAGGGTTTGAGTTATTCAACCTAGGGGACTTATACAAAGTATTGTATGTTGTCCAGTGTCCATTAGGACAGAGGGGTTGGTCCTCGTACTATATTCTATTTACTTGTGACTTCTCAAGTTTTAGACACGTGTTTCGCAGAAATACAAGGTCCAAGTTTTGAGAAGTTATAGGTACAAGAATAAAGTAGAGAACCACGTGATCCAAGTATTAGGATTCTTCAAGGTGATCGAAGATGTAGGTACTTGTTTTTGGTATTCAGTCGATAGTAATGATTTTGAGAACTTGCTTCTCTTTCATGTTACTCATAATTGGATACACTCCTAAGTTGAATAATGTTGATCGACCTCTCTCCATTTAGTTGACATACACTGGAGATAGCTGCATGATTTGAATCTGGTTCCAATTAAATCAGTGCCTCTGTTTCTATATTGTATATAGAATGGTTCATATCTTAATGATGTTAAGGTACGGGGAGTTGTCCGGCTTATGCTTAAAACCATACTCTGGATAACTTAAGGCACGTTTCTATAATGGTAGTTTGTGGGTTGACCCAGGCTATGACAAGGGTTAACTATCTACGATCTGGAAGATCAATAGTGATATTGTTCTTAACTCGCCACAGTTTTAGTAAAATAGACTTTTTCATAAAACAGTAGTGGGAGTATGGTAGAACTGGAAGTGATTCCAGAACCATAGACGATTACTGAAAATTTAATAAGAACCTAAAGATTCAATCAGGTTTGACATTTCATTAGCCACTCCGCAGATATGGTGGGTAACCTCAGGCACCCGAGAGGTACTCCGGTATCCTCAAGGATGGTGACATGGAGGTTCTTGTTTACCCATACTTACCATTACTGATGTTCTAGACTATGAGACTCGGTAGGAGGATGAGTATAGCGTCGTTCTAAAATAGCTTTAGAAGTGCACGTGTATATGACTCTGCCAGAGGGTTGTTGTAGTCAGTAGGAGCAGCGGAAGCATAGTGGACAAGTAGCTTGTGTCTATTTATAGATTAAAGCAGATATAGAGGAGAAAGATCATCTATTTTTGATGTAACAGTCATAGGTTTTTGACTTCATCAGAATAGGGGATGGATCTATTAAGAAGGTAGTAGGGTGTGATGTCCTGGTATTTGGATGACATACACATAGTAGGAAGTAAAATTCCTATACTACGATCGGTTAAACTGTGGTTGTCACACAGTGATTTCTCCACAAAGGATATGGATATAATATCAGGTATTCTGGTTACTAGATCTATGGTTTTAGATCTAGATTTGGGTAGTGTCCAAATCTGGGTGCTTAGACAGCATTCTAAAGGTGTTTTAGAATGGACGACTCATGGCACGGTAGTATATCTGCGTGTGATGGAGTCACCCTCTCCAAAGGTGTCTTACTAAAGGGGAGAGGGATGTGCATGATTGGCATATCACTTGCTTAGGAAATTGAGTCGATCATGAGATGTCAAGTACCATCCGAGATGTTATTTTTGCACTAGCTGCAATAAGTTGATGTATTAATCCAATCTTGGAGAAACGTTCGGAAGAAGTTTTAGAACATAAGAGGATGTTCTAGGGATTTGGTAACGGCAGCCTCCTTCGGGAAATGGTTATCATTCCGGGCTTCCAAGCTGACCTGGATGACAGAGTGACTGTTAGAGTTATAGTTTTACCTCTGACGAGGGGCTGTAGTTTGGACAAGTGGTCCAAGCGGATACTGAGGGAGGCATGGCGCAGGATACTGATTAAATTCAGTTGAAGATACATTCTAAGAAGTTTGTTGTATTTGGAGTTCATTTGTGAACTGGGTCCCATCAGATATCCAGACAGGTATTGCTCATTTCGGGAGATGGATTTCTCCGTGAACTTGAGATTAAGAGAGACATAGAAAGGAAAATCAGGACGGATCCACTCACTGAGGCTATTTCTCGAACACAATAGTTTTACAAACGAGCTTTGTGAAACTGATTAGTAGAGGAGTTGGGTATTCGGTATCACACCGGCTGTGAGTATGCGACATCGCAATAATTAGCCTTAAGTGCAAATGGGAGATTGTTGGCTATAGTGCCCTCAAAGTCAATTATTGGATCGCAGACACGTGATTGCAATGATTGAGGGAGGACCTATACCAGTAGGACAGTCTTACTCGAGATGATAGTATGCTATCTGGTTTGTCTTTATCACCGTGTACGTGCTTTAGGTGACATTACATATCACTATTACCCATTGATAGAGCCCATAGGATTCTTACTGGACTACCAGCAGTATGATGGCGATCATATACGTGAGAGTTGGGTAGTCTATAAGCACATCCTTAAAAGGTCCCTAGTCGAGCGAGTTTTGAGACAGGGCATCGATACTCTAGAATAGACTAGTGTATATGGATCGAAACCCCGACGAGGGGCGATGGCCGGTCTCACAAGCCATTGGTGTTAGTTGGTTCACCTAAAACGTATATAGGTGCTCATTGGGTTATGAGTACACCGGACGGACTCGCCAAGAACATGCTAGTTGGTATTATACCTGTCGTCAGATAGCAGTTCCCTGGTGACATGTGTACAAGTTAGTCTATCGACCTGAGATCGTCATTTGTCTCATGTGAGTTCCCACTGTGCTTTGATTACTACCCTACCATGGCTCAAAAGAGTCGTGCAAACAGGTTTTAGTTGGGTACAGTCCCGAGCCACATGGAGGTAGTGAGCGAATCAGCAGGAGATTCGTTTCTCCCGGTATTGGGGGTGAGATCGTGTTATGTCTGGAGAGCCATTAAACAAAGTCCCTGGCCAGGGCAAGCGAGATTTACTGGTAGGTATTCCAGTAGTTTCTCAGGGTGTTCTGGGCTACACTCCAACACGGCTTATACCACTATTAGGGGTCTGACGTTTACCAGCCCTCTATGCCTGATATGCGATACTCATAGACGAACGGACCGGGCTGTACAGATATTGTCACTGACAGGCTCAGTAGGGTTTCAGGATGAGTTCGCTCATCAGCTTCCCTTTCGCTCAATACCTAGGCAGCCGTTACGTATAGCTAGTGCCACTGACGTGCTTGTGGTTAAACCCACTGCCAGCATATTGAAGAGTCTTTAGAGTCCCCTATAGAAATTTTCCCAAGTTCGGGCGAAACGTTGTAGAGGTCGTATGGTTTTATGGTAAGGTTCGATCATATACGTGCACTTGTGCATGAATCATGATCAGACGGATCATACTAGTGGGCTTTGGTTTAAGCCGGATCCTCGTATTAGATTGTTGGATTACTTTTATCTCGTAGTATTCGTATTCAGTCGGAATACGGATGCAGGTATGTATATACGGATGAGGGGTATTCTTGTAATCTGTTACGAGTTTACTTTAGGGTTGCCATTTCATTTGGATTAAAACATTTGGTTTTAAATGTTTTATTAAGTGAAGAAATTCTAACTCATTTCTTTTTGGCACGGTGCATTAATGAGGCATGGGCACACTTGGTGACTCATTGTTTTTGTACTAAATATTTTTGTGTATGTGTTAAGATATTTTAGTGGGGGGCTGCTGGAATTTCCAGGAAGGAAATTATTGGGTGAAGCTCACACAAAAGATCACAACACTCACACAAATTCATCACTTGCTCATTTCTTTTCTTGTGCTCACAACTTCCTCACTTCTAGGCAACTCTTTAGCCTCCGCTCTAACCCTCTCATGTGTTGAGAATTCTAGAGTGTTTTGAGACATTGTAATCATACACTATCTCTACTTCCTCTTGGACGTGTCGGCTAGCAAACTTCATGACCGAGGTGCTTCGGTTTGAAGCAGGAGCCCGTATAAAGAATCCTCGACGTGGAGCCACTTCGACGAGCGAGATCGGAGAGCGAACTTCGTCAGTGCAGCAGCGAAGAGCTTGGCGCAGAGATTGAAGACCGAAGGACACGGATCGATCGGTATAATCTCTCCAAACTCTTTTACAATTTACTAGTTTACGGTTAATGGAATGATTCTGGTTTTAGGGCTACGTTAGCGCCGGCTTGAAAAGTTTTTGTTCCGCATTTGGCCTCGGATTGACGGTCGGGGCGCTGCCGTAGCCTTACAGTTATCAGTAGTTTCACGCACGTTATGGACCTTACATCGGCATGACTTATCAAGCTATTGGGTTCTAACGTTTACCACCCCTAGGCGAGATATGTGACATATCAGACGAAGTGACCGGACTGTACGGTAAGTGTTACTAATTGGATTCGTTGGAGTATGAGCAAGCATGCTTGTTGATCTTCTGATCACTTAATACCCGATTGGCCGTTACGTTTATCAGACCTCTTACGGCTTGTGGGTGTTTGATATGATCATCACCTACTGCCGGCGTATTGAAGAGTCTTTAGAGTCCTACACAAAGGTTTCCTGGCTCAAACGAAACAAAGTAGGAGCACATATGTGATATGTGCTGGACCGAGATTAATAAGAGTATGTGATACCATATTCTATTCTCGCGATTTATATCATCGGTCGGTTATATGTGATATAGCCGGGTTATCGAATCAAGAGTTGATTCGATAAATTGATGCACATGTTATTAGTCGGTTATATATGATATTGCGGATTATTAAATCAAGTGTTGATTTAATAATCTAGTGTATAATTATATATTTTATATATTAATTTACATTGACTAGTATTAGCTCACTTAAGATTGCTTTTCTCACTTGATTGTATATTGAGTATATATGTGATATATACTTGTGTGCATGTTTGTATCATGCTTGATGATACATGCAACATAGGTGTGTTTGTGTGTGACTTACACCATGCTTATTAAAATGTGAAGGTTTTATTTATCCTAATAATTCAAAATTATTGAGTATTTTGTTATGCTTGGAAGCTTGGAGAAGCTTGAAGCATTTTTGACAAAGTCCACTTGTTTTGTCTCACTTAAGATATTTATTAACCTAACCATTTCAATTAGCCATGGTTTAGTCTCTACAGTGGTTAGTATATGACACTAACTCATCCATGGTTGCTATTCTCACCTCATTAGTTTTCATTCTTCATTTTTCTTGGTTGCTTTCTTCATCTCCTTCCTTCTTCAAGCTTACTAGCTCCATGAAACATGAAGAAATATTGTGAGAAAAATAAATTTAAAGTGAGCCCACTTCCTACTTCATCATCCTACATACTTGCTTGGGTAGTAAAGGGTGTTCTCTTCACAAAGTTCTTGACCTAGTGAAGAGATAGCTTGGGTTTGAGTCTCCTCGACGTAGACCATCTACGGCCTCGAAGACTTCGAGCAAGCTTGTTCATTTCTCAAAGGGAACCCATACTAGAGTTCAGGAATTGATACTCGCAGTGAAGGGACAACTACACGGAGCTTTAGAAGTGAAGGACCGGTCTACAAAGGTTGTATTCCTTGTTCACTACTTGTAATGGTTGATTACATGTTTGGTTTTGTCTATTTACTCTAGCTTGATCCTATCTTAGGATTGATTAGCACCTTAGAAATTTTTAAATTGGCATCGTAGTTTCTATGAAAACCCACTAGGGTGCTAAGGAATCCCAACAAAACCATGATTTAGGTGTGATAGTCTTGCAACGCCAAATGCTAATCGCGCTCCTTCGGCTATGCGATGGGTAGGATAGAAGATGGAGGCTCTCATAAAATGGTGATGCATCGGCATGGCAAACCAGTTAAGCCAGAGAATGATGAAGCCAACAAAGAAAGTTTCTTCGTCTATTCTAGGGGCAGCAATCGCATCAAAGGTCACGGCCGATGAGTTCAGAATGAAAACTGTGGCAGGTCTTCTTCTTTGGTCGGCAATTTCTTCAAGCCGAATCCGAAGGGATCCTTGGACTTTACGAATTTCAGAGTTTTCTTGGATAAGACATCTTCACGGAGAAAGCTAGCAATGAAAACATCAAAAGTGACACCTTGCCCTTCTGATGCCATGAATAGTTTCTCAAAAGTACCGAAGGGTTTGATCAGACTCGGGTGCTTGTGCCGAACAGCATTCTCGGTCGTCAAGCCTTTAAGCACCGCTAGCGCCATATCAATTATATACTCGTCGGGGGGTAATAATTCTTCATAGTATTCTCCCCTGATCGACAGTCCCGAAATTTCCCAGAATTCCTATAGCGAAATGGAAACATCGCGATCTCCTAGTAGGAACATGTACGTTGGAAGATTTCATTGATTCAAAAAGGACTTGAACCACCAAACGTGGGGAGCATGATAGTAGAACAGTGATGCATACACCGCTTGATATAGCCTAACTTTTTGCAGCCGTGAACATTGAGAGGAGAGAATGTAACGGGCCTAAGGAAGGTATCCCACCGGGTGCCGTGGGACGACACCTATCTTGTAGACCTGTCACCAAGGTCAAGCTTCGCCTTGGCAGATTCGGCATCCCAAAATATCAATAGCCATCAAGGGTGATTGGGTATCCCTGTCGTTGATGGCTCAAGACGGCTCTCGGGGGTTCAATTAGCTACCTCCACCGCATAAGCAGCACGCATACGCTCCGTGAATTATATTGAATGGATGGGTTCTGTCGGTACCTCGCATGTGAAACTACGTTGACCCCTGATAATGTGGCCATACCAAACTCTCTATAGGAGAAGACTCTTAGTATCCTTATCATGTACCCTAATCATCGCCATAACTTCCTCGTCTGATGGCGACTGTGGAAAAGCGACCTCCGAGCATGTGTAAGGGAAGTAGGGAAGTGATGCAATCATACCTAAAAGAAGGGAGGGGGACCCATTAATATAAAATATATATATATATATATTAATTTGTTTCATGGGACCACTAACTACAAAGCCATTAGGCCCCACGAAATCCAAATGCCGGCTCACCAATGATGGGGTAAGATAATCATTATGAAAATCCAAAAGGATTCTCATTAAATAAACAGTGAAGTTTAAAAAACTCTTAATATCCTCGAAAAAAGAGTTCTGTTAAAATGCACAACAGATTCAAATCTGTGTCAAGGGTATTAAAACTCTAAAAAGGAAAAATGGTCAAGAACATAAGGGAATAAAATTTCCAAAAGTCTCCGAGTCTTTCAAAGCTAAGCTCTATAATATGGAATTAAATTCCTTTATTAATGGGATTAAATCCCAGAAACCCCCGTGGTGAGGAAACGAAGAAATAGAATTGAATTCCAAGGATCCTCAAAGATCAGTGATAAGGTAAACCCTGATAGGAGAACTAACAGTTTTCAAGACCCCAGAGTCTTCTTAAAAAGGGGGTGTTTTTTTAGATCTCTAAGAGACCAGTTCAAGGTAAGAGCAAAGCTCTGTTGATGGATTTGAAATCCAAAGAACAAAAAAGGGGGGTTTCCCTAAGGGGTAAACGTCGTTCAAGATCCTTACCCAAAAAGAGAGTTTTTGCAGAGTTTAACTCTGAAAGATCTATGGATAGAGAGCTAAGCTCTGAGAGGAGAATTAAATTTTCAAGAAAAGATTAAGAAAGAAGATGAAGAAACAGTGATCATCTAAAGATCTAAACCCCGCATTTATAAGACGGGATGAGGAGCGGTTCATCTTCCCGTTCCCTTAGGCAATCCAACGGTTATAAGGATGGACAGTGTTGCACTCACATTCAAGCCACATGATAGCAACACTGGGGGGAATTTGTTCCCTTATTAAAAAAAGGATAAAGGGGGGAAATTCCCCGCTATTAAAGTCTCACGTGTTAAACAAGTGAGCATCTATATGCAAAAGCATATAGGCGCTGCAGTTAAAAACAAATGGGCTAAAAGAGCCACACGTGTTAAACACGTGAGTGCCTATATGCAAAGCATATAGGCGCTGCAATCAAATAATTGGCAAACCAAACAGGGCTAAACACGTGAGAGTTTATATGCTTAGGAGAGCTGAAAATAAAGCAAGCTGAAACCCATACTAGGGGTCACGCGTTAAACACGTGAGTTCTTATGCTGCATTCTTTGGGAAGATAGAATTAAATTCTATTTGGGAAATATTTTCCCTGATCTTTCTGATATGGAAAGATTCTTATCTAACAGAGAATTTTGGATTAAAAATCCAATTGTGATAAAATATCACCAATCAAACCACCAGATAGAATTAAATTCTATGTGGGAAATATTTTCTTGATCTTTCTCAAACTAGATCTTCACTGTTAAACAGAAGACCCTTGGATCAAAGATCGAACGGTGATTATAAAATCACCCACCGATCATCTGATAGAATAAAATTCTATCTTAGGAAAAGATATTTCCTAATCTTCTTAAATAAAAAAGAAAACTTCTCTGTTAAGCAGAGAGCCTTTGGATTAAAAATCCACTAGTGAATAAAATTCACCAAGTGATTCGAGAGATCATTTTAGATTGATTATGAAATCAATCACGATCTCTAAATCAGAGATTTTTCTAATAAGTTGATCTTTTCTCTTATCCTATAAATAGGAGAGAGAAACAAAAAAAAGAATATAGAGAGAGAATAGAGAGAGAGAGAACTCCCCACAAGCTTCTGTAAAAAAATATACAGTGAGCTCTTGAAAAAGAAAAAGAATTTAATTCTCAAAAAAAGAAGAAGACTTGCCTCATTAAAACCCTAGATAAAAAAAAATACACAGAGATCATAGTGTCTCTTCTTTACCTATCTAAGGGTTTAACCCTTCATATAAGAACTTAGTTCTTTCTCTGGTTGAGATTTGCATAAGCGAATCTCCCCACAAGTTGAGAATTTAATACTTATTGGGGAGATTTTATTCTACAGATTCAAAATTTAGGGGAAAAGAACTAGGTTATAAAAGAAAATAAATAATAGGAAAATATGGGAATTTAATTCCTCCAAAAATTAGGATTTAACCCTATATAAAGAACTTAGTTCTTCAAATGATGATGATCCAAGATCCTTAAAACCGAAATCTTGATGATCATCAATGACTAAAAATGTCATTAATAAGCGATCACTATCTTCTAAGAAAACACAAGAATAGTTTGGTGACTCGTTAGTGCTTAGCTCTAATATGAAACCTCACGTGTTTCCCACGTGAGTGCTTCAAACGAATAAAGAGAACAACCAAAACCACCTCACATATTTCCCCACGTAAGTGCATAAAAGAAGGGAAACAAGTAAAAGAAAAGCCAAAGCTGCTTCACGTGATTCTCACATGGGTGGCTAAAAAGCAAAGAAAAACTTCTTTGTCAATTGGGAAGCCGCCCCAAAATGAAGCAGTCACGTGAGATGCACTTGAGCTCTATCCAAGTGCTTAGCACTTTTGTAAAAAGGGGGAAATGAACAGATAAAGCCCAAATCCCAGCACTCGCGTGCTTCCCATGTGAGTATCATGCAGAGTGCTCAGTGCTCCAAGATTAGTCAAAAATGACTAAAAACGTTCACATCCAGGGGCCTCATGTGTTTCACACGTGAGCGCCAGAGAACTCTAGTGCCTAGCACTAATCCAGCACCCCACGTCTTTCACACGTGAGTGTTGTATGTCCCAGTGCTCAGCAGTGTTGGGTAATTATGGAAACTCAATCTCAGCCCAAAATTGGCTAAGTTTTCGGATATTAAATCTCTTTATTTTTAAATCAATCGAGCTCATATGCTTTTGATTTCCAAGTTCTCAAATATGACAAATAATTCTTAAGTCCACAGCAACCCCTTTTCCCTGAAATACTGGATTTGGTTTAAGGGTACATCTCTTCACACCTCTAATACATGTCGTTGTAATTTCTTAATGTCTTCAAAGAGGTGGCGGGTCCCAACGACCAACAACTTTTTTCGTTGATGCGCTTCCAAACTGACGTGCACACTTCAAATTGGATCGCACCCCAAATTGGGCACATTCCATGTAACCATCGTTCACTCCGCCACGTAAAAAATACACGTGTGCGTAAGATGGATAATGGACCGAAATGTCCCTAAACTAATATTCGCCCCCAAATACGGCGATATTAGACCGAAATGTTCCTCGACTAATATTCGCACCCTAAATACGGTGATAATAGACCGAAATGTCCTTAAACTAATATTCGCCTCCAAAATGGCGATAAAGGACCGAAATGTTCTTAAACTAACATTTGCCTCCAAAATGGCGATAATGGACCGCGATGTCCTTGAACTAAAATAATTGAGCCAAAATGCTCATATGTTTAAGCTGATCTTAATCTCAAACCAGATTAACGATCTTTAAATCAACCCAAACCCAAATATAAAAATATACGGATTTGGACTAATCCACGCCCTATGGGTGACGACATAAATTAGTCTCCGTATACAATCCACGGGCAACCAAAACAAACAAAAACACACACAATACGAAGTGAACTTCCGGAGCAGGAGTAAGTGGTTATCGCAATGCGGTAACGTAATTAACTGTATGGGCTTGCCCCTGCATGGAAGAGCGTCCCCACAATCAAAAACCCCTCACAAAATGAGGGGAAATCTGATAAAGTCTGCTACAAAGGTCGCGTCTGTCCAAACCTCCAATATATGGTGCCATAAATCAACTTGGTATTCTCGGAGAGGTGTACGGATAAATCCAAATAGCATCTGCCCTCAGAATTCAGGCAAGACGTCCCAACGTCTCCGTCCCTGTCTTTCGGTGGTAAACACATGCTTCCTTATCCCCCCTCATTTTTATTTCTTTTCTTTTCTCATTTTCTTTTTTTTTAAACAAAAGAAACTCAAAACTATGCAATGAAACCTAATACAATATGTCATGGCATATTAAACATGGTTACGAAAAATGAATTTGGCTTAAAGAATAATTAGTAATCTATCAATCAAGCTTAACATAAACTTGTATATAAATAATTGTATACTAATTTATAAAATGCCCAATTCAATCAAATGCTTTCATAATTTATAATTCATATTAATATTCCAATTATTTTCTAAATTATATGTATATAATTTTACCATTTTATTAAAACTAATTTCCATACTTTTATAATATTCATAAAATTTATTTTTTTATTATTTAAATTCCAAAAATAACATTTTATATTTCCTGAAATGTTACAATCTTTCCCACTTAAATAAATTCGGTCCCCGAATTTAAATTTAAACCCCTTAAAAATTAAAATATTTCAGTAAATCTATCAAATTAACGGGGCGCCGAAATCATGAATACGTAAGATATATCATAGCGCAACATATGCGCAAGAAAACGAGTACAAAACTCAAAAATCGAAACTTCGTCAAGCGTCCTGCAATCATGGGAGTTATGATGAAGATGCAAGTTTTAAAATCAACTGTTAAAATCAAATATAATATGATCAAGGCTATAATGTAATATAGTACGCATCCTTGTGAATCGTCTAAATAACTGAATAAAAGTGCATGAAAAATCATTTTCAAATCGTTGTGTGATGCGTATTGTTGGATATAGTGTCCTCAGAGTCAATTATTGGATCGCAGGCACGTGATTGCAATGATTAAGGGAAGACCTATACCAGTAGGACAGTCTTACTCGAGAGGTTTATATACTATCTGGTTTGTCTTTATCATCGTGTACATGCTTTAGGTGACATTGTAGTTCACTATTACACGTTGATAGAGAATAGTATGCTATCTGGTTTATCTTTATCATCGTGTACAGGTTTAGGTGACATTACAGGTCACTATTGCACGTTGATAGAGCCCTTAGGATTCTTGCTTGACGGCCGGCAGTATGATGGCGATCATATACGTGGGAGCTGGGGTCTATAAGCACATCCTTAAAGTGGTCCCTAGTCATGGGAGTTTCGAGACTGGGCATCGATACTCCATTAGTAGACTAGTGTATACAGTCGAGACCCCGACGAGGGGCGGTGGCCGGTCTCACAAGCTATTGGTGTCAGTTGGATCACCTAAGATGTATACAGGTGCTCATTGGGTTATGAGTACACCGGACAGGACTCGCCGGGAACATGCTAGTTGGTATTATACCTGACGTCAGATAGCAGTTCCCTGGTGACATGTGAACAGGTTAGTTCATCGACCTGAGATCGTCATTTGTCTCTTATGAGTTCCCACTGTGCTTTGATTACTACCCTACCACGACTCAAAGGAGTCATGCAAACAGGTTTTAGTTGGGTACAGTCCCGAGCCACATGGAGGCAGTGAGCGGATCGGTAGGGGTTTCGTCTTTCCCGGTATTGGGGGTGAGATCACGCTGTGTCTAGGAGAGCCATTACACGAAGTCCTTGGCCAAGGCAGGAGATTTACTTGTAGGTATTCCAGTAGTATCTCAGGGTGTTCTGGGCTACACTCCGACACGACTTGTACCGCTTTTGGGGGTCTGAATTTTACCAACCCCCTAGGCCCGACATACAATGCTCATAGACGAACGGACCGGACTGTAGGGATATTGTCACTGACAGGCTCAGTAGGGTGTCAGGATGAGTTCGCTCATCGACCTCCCTTTTGGTCAATACCTGGTAGCCCGTTACGTACGGCTAATACCTCTGACGTGCTAGTGGTTAAATCCACAGCTAAAGTTTTGACGAGTCTTTAGAGTCCCCCACAGACAGTTTCTCATGTTTCGGGCGAAACGATATAGAGGCCGTATGACATATGGCAGGGTCCGATCATATACATGCAATAGTGCACGGATCATGATCGGGCGGATCATACTAGTGGGCTTTGGTTTAAGGCTGATCCTAGTATTAGATTTGTTGGATTACTTTAGTCTCATCGCATTCGCATTCGGTCGGAATGCGGATGCAAGTATGTATATACAGGTGAGGGGTATCCTTGTGATCCGTCACGAGTTTACTTTAGATGTTGCCGTATCTTTTTGTTGTGGCAAACATTTGGATTAATGTTTGCATATGGAAATAATGAGCTAGAATTCATCATGAGATGTATTAAATGTGACATGGACATATATAGTGACTCGTGGTCTCTTTTATTGTGTAAATGTCACATTAGTGTTTGATTTGTGGGTTGATTTGATGAGAAGAGAGAGAAGGGTAGCCAAGGGTGAGGTTGGCTCTTGTGTTATTCTATTCTTTCTCTCATTTTGATCATACAACAACAAAAGGAAAAAAGAAACCTCTTCTTCTTCCTCTAGCTCATTATCTCCATCAATGGCAACACCTCTAACCTCCATCCAAATCAATGGATGCAAGAGACAAAGTGATCACAAACATTCACTACATCACCTTGGACACGTCGGCTAGCACACTTCGTGCCTGAGTTGCTTCGGATGAAGCGGGAGCCCGTAAAAAGAATCGATGATGTGGTGCCCTTTCCGATGAGGAGATCGAGACCGGAGATGCCGCGAGGAGCTTGGGATGGTGGCCAAAGACCGAAGGACACGGATCGATCGGTATAGCCTTTCTATCCCTTCTCTAGATAGCTAGTTGTAGGTTAATGGTTCGATCCGGGTTTTAAGCATACGATAGCGCCGGTTTCTAGTTTTGAAAAAGTTTTCGTTTCCGCATTTTGGCCTCGGAAAGACTGTCAGGGAGCTACCGTAGACTTACATGGTATCAGAGCCATGCCATTAACCTTTACTAGCTTGCTCTAACGTGTATAGAATTTCGATCGAACGAAATTTTCCAAAACTGCATTTCCAAGTCATCGGTTTCTATCGAATTTTTTTTGTGGTCAAAAAATTTTTTTGTGTGCTGCAGAAAAACAGGCAGGGTTTTTTAGGAGTTCTGAGAAAATTCGGTTGCATGATCCTACAGTGCCTCCATGGAACCGCGGCAATAACCATGTTCCCGCCGCGGTTCCGCCGCCATTCTGTATCCTCACTGCGCCAAAATTTCTACAGTGCTTTTTCACTTGGAATTGTGGTTTCTGGAATGTTTATTTTTGGCCCAGATTATTTTGAGTACTGGGTATTGTACTTGGGGCCCACTTCGGGAAATTTTGTCGATCGAAAATTTTAAACATGTTAGTTCACAGTATTTAGATTATATCTGCGACCGTGAATGTCATTTGATCGGTAAATCTTGTCTAATTGCTATAGCCCTTTTAGACGGATTTGCGAACGTGACATTCACGTTGATGTTCTGTGTTGTGCTGTGATTTTGCGGATTTGTCATGGTGGATAGCCTAGATGCAATGGTGTACAGTTTGGTTGTACTTGTACATTTGATATTGAGGGGCGAGCGTTCGACATGTGGACTGCCGTCACTGCCTGTTTGCATATTATTCTTTTGGGGCACGACCGGGCTGAGGTCGATGTACCCGTTGTATATTTTACTTTCTGTACTAGGATTACCCCGCGGTGGGGTGCATGGGTAGCCGGGTTCTAGAGGGCAACGGGCCCGCATCTCATGGCTTTGAGACGGAGGGGGCTTTACACTAGAATTGGTGGGCTATTCGCCGCACTGGTAGGGGTATAGGTTGACCCAAGGAGGGGTGCATAAGTTATCGGATTCCGTGAAGTGCTGGGTGGTCCATTCACTTTGCTGAAAATGGCTGCCTCGCTTCAGGTTTTGGCGGGTAACTTGCCGCGCCCGTAGAGGTCTAGGATTTCATTGCATAAGCTATCCACACGACCAGGGGAACGTCGGGTTTCAGTTGCGGCTCTGTGAAACCCGGGGATCCCAGATTATCTGTATTGTTCTATGATGCTTATTATATTTTTGTGATGTTGCATTTTATCACGCCATGAGCGAATATTATATATTGGTATATATACTAATGGATGTTGTATATGTTTTACACCCGCGCTAGTCCAGTCCCCGCTCTGTCGTTAGTTAAGTAACCTAACGAGCGATGACGAGACCCAGTGGCGAATGCGGATGGCATATACGTACATCATATTTTTCGTTCTTTTTTGGTGTGATTAATTGATGGGACTGCATTGATTCGGATCACTGCAAGCTAAACAAACCTATTCTGATGTTGTTGGAACATTTTTCAAAAAGCTGTTATTGCAAGGAAGTTCTCTTTTGTTTTGCACAGTGGTATTCGGTTATGAATATCCAGCACCTCAGTTGACAAGGCAAGGGCCGAGATCCCTTCACCGGGAGTGACCCCTTGGACAGAAGTTTGCGTCAGGGTAATAACTTCACTATAGCCGATTGCCTTTTGCTTTACATTGTGGTATTCAGTTGGAATATCCTACACCTCATTCTACGGGGAAAGAGCCGAGATCCCTTCACCGGGAGTGACCTCTTTAGCAAAGGTTTTCGCCACTATATTTTTATAAAAAGCTATCCGGATCCTTCAACGATATCAAGTTCATTACGTTAAAGGTTTTTCGCCAAAAACCATTCGTAGCCCTCCGTCGTTTCCTACAAGTGGTACTTAGTATTCGTGCTGCGTTTGTTGACTCCGTCAAGGCGTAGTGTACGGTAGCTAAGTGGTGCTTGTTTGTAACATGGATATGCGATTGGTTAGGACAGTCTTGCGGCCTTGTTGACTCCGTCAAGGGCACATACGGGTGGGTTTAATGCAATCAAGATAATGACGGGTTGAACTTGACTAGGACTCCTTGATTTGTTGACTTTGTCAAGGTCACTTGGGTCCCAGGGGTAAAAACACACATCGGGAGTTCCTAAAGAAACTGAAACTTGCCAGGTATGCGCATACCTTCTGGACTGTGATAACGTGAGTGGATTCCATCACGTTATCATGCGATGATAGTTGGATCCCGATTCCCATGATGAGTTGGTTTACTCCTCGGGGATCCCGACTAATTCTTCTTTCAGGTTTGGAGGAGAATTTTTGGTTACAGTGGGAGGTTTCATGATTAGATAAATTGATAACCATTCTGATCTAGGTTAGAGTGCACGCAGAGTGTTTCTTTTCTCTCTCTCTTTGGCAGCGACCATGACCCGACCCTTGATTATGACTCAGTAACCAAGTTAACCGAACCTTCTTAAAGCACTGGCTTTTGGATTGTCTGAGTTGCATACCTCATTGCCACTCCTACTTTTACCCTTTTCTCCATAACACCCCGTATTACTACGAACATCCACTTCTATTGGATAAAACCATCGTATGGTTATATACGAACTCGAAGGAATTTATTCGAGGATGGTTTCCGGTTCTGGAGAAAAAGAATAGGACTATTCAGTTGTCTTTTCCTTTCACCTTCTCTCAGGTTGCGAGTGCTCCTTGGATTAGGACGGTACACCTATTACGCTAATTGGATAATCTTCTTCCAAACCATAGGCAGGTGCCAAACAGTAGGGAACGAAGAAAACCAATTATCCTAACGAAGGTGTACAGAAGGTATTAAGTAAAGACAAATAAAGGGATTAGTAAGAGGGAAAAGTAAACTGCGACTGCTATTCACGACCAAACCAAGTATTTCATCGCCACTCATACTTCACCTTTGTATTTCTCAAGAACACTCCGTATCACTACAAAGATCCACAGTTTATTGGATACTCCATCATATGGTTATATACAAACTCGAAGGAACTTGTTCCAGTTCGGAGATGGATTCTGGTTCAGGAGAAACAGGATTAAGGTTTTATTAAGTTGTCTTTTATCTTTACCTTCTCTCGGGTTGCGATTGCTCCTAGGATTAGGACAGTACACCTATTACACTTATTGGATAGTCTTCTTCCAAACCATAGGCTGGTGCCGAACGGTAGGGAAGGAAGAAAACCATTTAGTCTAAAGGGGTGTACAGAAGGTAATGACTAAAGACATATAAAGGGATTTGGAGAGATGGCAAAGAAGTATACGGTTACAGTCATGAATCTGGATATTGAAAGAGGCATTACTAGGAATACCCGGATACCCCTTCGAAACATTTACATGTTTCAGTTTCACTGTACATTGTTAATTGAAAACTGATTTCCCAATAAGATACTTACTCCAGGGTATGTATTTACCAGGTATGATTCTCACATCTGTATGGTTTTACAGATGCTGAATGGGAGTAAGTTATTGGGAATTTGGTGATCATCCTCAGTATATCGGGATTCGTTGTAATTGGTGATATTTGAGGAAATCGCCTGGGTTGTTTGCCGGACGGCAAATATTTGGATTTGAATATCCGTTGTTATGCACCAATTTCAAATTGATATATCTGTATGTTTATTTTTATAAAGTGAGATATAACTTTTTGAAATTATGTCTATGACATTTACCTATATCAGTGGATGGTTAGGTAAGGAGCATTAAACAACGGTGTAATTCTTCTTAACCATAAGTACAGTTTTCAACCTACGACACACAGGGAATGAGTTATTAGACTCAAGGGACTTATACAGAGTATTGTATGTTGTCCAGTGTCCATTAGGACAGAGGGGTTGGTACTCGTACTATATTATGTTTACTTATGACTTCTAATTCTTAGACATGTGTTTCATAGAAATGCAATGTCTGAGTTTTAAGAAGTTATAGTTATATGAATAAAGTAGAGAACCAGGTATTGCAAGTATCAGGATTCTTCAAGATGATCGAAGATGTGGATACTTGTGTATGGTATTCAGTTGATAGTAATGATTATGAGAACTTGCTTCTCTTTCAGATTACTCATATCTAGATACATTCCTAAGTTGAGTAACGTTGATCGGCCTCCTTCCATTTAATTTACATGCACTGGAGACAGCTGCATGATTTGAATCTCGTTCCAATTAAATCAGTACCTCTGTTTCTATATTGGATATAGAATGGTTCATATCTTAACGATGTTAAGGTACGGGGAGTTATCCGGCTTATGCTTAAAACCAGACTCTGGATAACTCAAGGCATGTTTCTGTAATGGCTGTTTGTGGGTTGATGAGGGTTAACTTTCTACCATCTGGAAGATCAATAGTGATATTGTTCTTGACTCGCCACAGTTTTAATAAAAATGGATTTTTTTTAGGAAACAGTAGTGGGAGTATGGTAGAACTGGAAGTGATTCCAGAACCGCAAACGATTACTGAAAATTTAATAGGACCTAAAGATTCAATCTGGTTTGACATTCCATTGGCCACACCGCAGATAAGATGGGTAACCTCAGGCACTCGAGAGGTACTTCGGTATGCTCAAAGACGGTGACAGGGAGGTTATTGTTTACCCAGACTTGACACTACTGTTGTTCCAGACTATGAGACCCGGCAGGAGGATGAGTATAGCGTCGTTCTGAACTGGCTTTAGAAGTGCACGTGTATATTATTCTGCCAGATGGTTGTCGTAGTCAGTGGGAGCAGCGGAAGTATGGTGGACAAGTGGCTTATGTCTGTTTAAGGACTAAAGCAGATATAGCGGAGATAGATCATCTATTTCTGATGTGACAGTCATAGGTTTGACTTCATCGGAATAGAGGATGGATCTGTTAAGAAGGTAGTAGGGTGTGATGTCCTGGTATTTGGATGACATACACAAAGTAGGAAGTGAAATTCCTATACTACGATCGGTTATACTTTGGTTGTCACACATTGGTTTCTCCACATAGGATATAGATATTATATCAAATATTCTGGTTACTAGATCTATGGTTTTAGATCTAGATTTGGGTAGTTTTCCAAAATGGGTACTTAGACAGCATTCTACAGGTGATTTAGAATGGACGACTCCTGGCACGGTAGTATACCTGCAGGTGATGGAGTCACCCTCTCTAAAGGTGTCTTACAGACTAAAGGGGAGAGGGATGTGCATGATTGGCAGATCACTTGCTTAGGCAATTGAGTCAATCATGGGATGTCAAGTACCACACCAAATTTTGTTTTTGCAGTAGATACAATAATTTGATATTAATCTTATCTTGGAGAAACGTTCGGAAGCAGTTTTAGAACATAAGTGGATGTTCTAGGGATATGATAACAGCAGCCTCTCTCGGGAGATGGTTATCATTCCAGGCTTCCAAGGTGACCTGGATGACAGAGTGACTGTCAGAGTTATAATTTTCCCTCTGACGAGGGGAAGTGGTTTGGCCAGGTGATCCAAGCGGATACTGAGGGAGGCATGATGCAGGATACTGATTAAGTTCAGTTGACGATACAGTTTGAGAAGTTTGGATTTAGAGTTCATTTATGAACTAGGTCCCATCAGATATCCAGACATATTTAGGACAGGTATTGCTCATTTCGGGAGATGGCTTTCTCCGCGAACTTGAGATAAAGAGAGACATAGAAAGAAACATCAGGGCGGATCGACTCATTGAGGCTATTCCTCGAACGCAATAGTTTCGCAAACGGGCTTTGTGAGACTGATTAGTAGAGGAGTTGGGTGTTCGGTATCACACGGGCTGTGAGTATGCGACATCGCAATAATTAGCCTTGAGTGCAAGTGGGAGATTGTTGGATATAGTGCCCTCAGAGTCAATTATTGGATCGCAGGCACATGATTGCAATGATTGAGGTAGGACCTATACCGGTAGGACAGTCTTACTCGAGAGGTTTGTATACTATCTGGTTTGTCTTTATCATCATGTACATGCTTTAGGTGACATTGTAGTTCACTATTACACGTTGATAGAGAATAGTATACTATCTGGTTTATCTTTATCATCATGTACAGCTTTAGGTGACATTACAGGTCACTATTGCACGTTGATAGATCCCTCAGGATTCTTTCTTGACGGCTGGCAGTATGATGGCGATCATATACGTGGGAGCTGGGGTCTATAAGCACATCCTTAAAGTGGTCCCTAGTCATGGGAGTTTCGAGACTGAGCATCGTACTCCATTAGTAGACTAGTGTATACAGTCGAGACCCCGATGAGGGGCGGTGTCCGGTCTCACATGCCATTGGTGTCAGTTGGATCATCTAAGATGTATACATGTGCTCATTGGGTTATAAGTACACCGGACAGGACTCGCCAGGAACATGCTAGTTGGTATTATACCTGACGTCAGATAGCAGTTCCCTGGTGACATGTGTACAGGTTAGTTCATCGACCTGAGATCGTCATTTGTCTCGTGTGAGTTCCCACTGTGCTTTGATTACTACCCTACCATGGCTCAAAGGAGTCGTGCAAACAGGTTTTAGTTGGGTACAGTCCCGAGCCATATGGAGGCAGTGAGCGGATCGACAGGGGTTTCGTCTCTCCCGGTATTGGGGGTGAGATCGTGCTGTGTCTAAGAGAGCCATTAGACGAAGTCTTTGGCCAAGGAAGGAGATTTACTGGTAGGTATTCCAGTAGTATCTCAGGGTGTTCTGGGCTACACTCCGACACGACTTGTACCATTTTTGGGGGTCTGACTTTTACCAACCCCCTAGGCCCGACATGCGATGCTCATAGACGAATGGACCGGACTGTACGGATATTGTCACTGACAGGCTCAGTAGGGTGTCAGGATGAGTTCGCTCATCGACCTCCCTTTTGGTCAATACCTGGTAGCCCATTACGTACAGCTAATACCTCTGATGTGCTGGTAGTTAAATCCATAGCCAAAGTATTGACGAGTCTTTAGAGTCCCCTACAGACAGTTTCTCATGTTTCGGGCGAAACGATATAGAGGCCGTATGACATATGGCAGGGTCCAATCATATAGGTGCAGTAGTGCACGGATCATGATCGGGCTGATCATACTAGTGGGCTTTGGTTTAAGCCGGATCCTAGTATTAGATTTGTTGGATTACTTTAGTCTCATCGCATTCACATTCGGTCGGAATGCGGATGCAGGTATGTATATACAGGTGAGGGGTATCCTTGTGATCCGTCGCGAGTTTACTTTAGATGTTGCCGTATCTTTTTGTTGTGGCAAACATTTGGATTAATGTTTGCATATAGAAATAATGAGCTAGAATTCATCATGAGATGCATTAAATGTGACATGGACATATATAATGACTCATGGTCTCTTTTATTGTGTAAATGTCATATTAGTGTTTGATTTATGGGTTGATTTGATGAGAGGAGAGAGAAAAGCAGCCAAGGGTAAGGTTGGCTCTTGTGTTATTCTATTCTTGCTCTCATTTTGATCATACAACAATAAAAGGAAAAAGAAACCTCTTCTTCTTCTTCTTCCTCTAGCTCATTATCTCCATCAATGGCAACACCTCTAACCTCCATCCAAATCAATGGATGTAAGAGACAAAGTGATCACAAACATTCTCTACATCACCTTGGACACGTCGGCTAGCACACTTCGTGCCCGAGTTGCTTCGGATGAAGCGGGAGCCCGTAAAAAGAATGGATGATGTGGTGCCCTTTCCGACGAGGAGATCGAGACCGGAGATGCCGCGGGGAGCTTGGGATGGTGGCCAAAGACCGAAGGACACGGATCGATCGGTATAGCCTTTATATCCCTTCTCTAGATAGCTAGTTGTAGGTTAATGGTTCGATCCGGATTTTAAGCATACGATAGCGCCGGTTTTTAGTTTTGAAAAAGTTTTCGTTTCCGCATTTTGGCCTCGGAAAGACGGCCGGGGCGCTACCGTAGACTTACACGTATATCACGGCATAAGTAGCGTACGTTCATTTTGTAAAGAAATAAATATATATATCTATATACGTTTTACTTAAGATAGACGTTCCGCCTTTTGAAAATGATTTAGAAGGGTTTTCTTTGAAAAATTCGGAAAATGATTTAGAATGGTTTTCTTTGTAAAATTTCGTGTCTCTAATGGACATGTAGGAAAATAGTGAGACTGTAGCTCCTTTTTGAAAATCTCTTCGGTGAATATCGATAAATGAAAAAGATTCTCAGATACTGTACTCAGACCAGTCATGCTCGATTACTATATCATATAGTATATATCATAAAAACATGATGTCCGAAAGAAATCAATCTCAATAAGTGTAAACAAAAATACCATGTGCGTCTGGTGCGCATGGAAATCAAAATCAAATACAAGTGCCACGAATGTACACAGCAGCAAAAACTAAGTGCAACGGGTGTGCATGAAAGCATCTGTCAAGTGCAACGAGTATGCACGGCAACAATACCATGTGCATCTAATATGCATGAAGAATCTCGATTAAGTGCATCTGGTGTACACAAAATCACATCAAGTGCACCAAGTGTGCATAAGAATCCAAATCAAGTGTATAAGATCCGCACAAAAGCGTCTAGTGCAATAAAGTGCACGAAAAAAATTTCAAGTGCACTAGGTGCACGAAACATAAATCTAGTGCACTAGGGTGCATGAAAATGAATATTAATTATATGAATTGAGATCAACGGTATACAACATGCACGAAATCAAAATCAAGTATACCGAGATGTATGAAATCATGAACATGTGCAACTCCGTGCACAAAACCCATATCAATACACTGAAAGCGCACGTGAACTACCAAGTGCATAAGTCAAAATCAAGTGCATACTATAGGCACGAAATCAAAATCAAGTATATCGGAGTGTACAAAATCAAAATCGACTGTATTGGGATACATGGAATCATAAATATATGCAACAAGTGCACAAAACAAAATCGAGTGCAATGGGTATGCACAAAAACAAAAATCAGTACAACCGGTATATACAAATATGAATCAAGTGCATATATGGTGCACATAAGAAATATCTGTCAAGTGCAGCTATAGTGCATGAAAAAATCAATCATGAAACTAATCATCAAAACTCAAAAGTCTAAAATGATGTGAGTGCGATACTAGGATTACTAAACACAAATCAAAATAAATGATATTGTGATACACCTCTTTCAATGTCGAAAGGTGCCAGTGCACCTAAAGCTGGCAGAGCAAGAATATCTACTTGACCCCTGCCCACGGTCTGGCGTCCTCTGTCCCTGGGTCCTTTTTTTCTCTATGGATCACCAATTGCATGACTCCTCGGATCGACAGCCCATCAGGGGGTAGCAATGGAAACAATTATGCTCTGGCACTTCTCTGAACATCTCCTGGCCAATTAATATGGCCACTCGTAATGTAGCACATCGATGATGGCGGCCTCTGGCCCTTTGAATATAAATGATACAACCGATCGTGGGTCCAAATCTTTATCGTTGAAGTACTCCGGAAAAAGCGTGCCATGGTCCCTTCCAATATCATCTCTTTCAGACTGCCCGGAAGTTGGCGCTCTTTACTTAACTCGTTTCTCATTCCGGGACAGCTGCATTTTCATTATGACTTCCCTCTAGAATTATGGTCGTATCCAACGCTTATCCGTATATCAATAGGAAGGAACAACAACTCGTTAAGGTCTCGTACGAACCTCTTATTCCGCTTTTCTTCATTATCGTCCTAATCGAAATCATATCTTGTTGGCCGCGTACTGCAATTCATTCTCGGTTACAGCCAATCCGGAGTCTTTCGCAAGGACTCGAAGTTATGAATTCGGTATCTTCAACACCCTGTGGAAGAAAGCTGGACAATTACGTCCTCTGAGACTCGTCCAAGTCATTGGAGGAATACGCTATGCTCGTCTTCTCTTGATCGACTTACACCAGGTCTAAGCAAGACCCTTCTGACTGGAATTATTCGACCTAACTGATCCTGCGCCGGACCATCCAAATAGACGAATTATTTTAGTCGCTTTATCCAAGAATGACTAGCGATCTTGTGTCACATCCATGCCTGTAAACTCATGTGGATTCAGCTTGTAAACTCGGGAGGCGACATCCCGTCAATCTCAGCAATAGCTGGTTCATCTGTCTACACGGTAGACAACACCACGATCTCTAGAGTAGGATGTATGTCAACAGTCTTCAGAATCTGGCTGTCCTCTAGCAATAGCCCGATCATCTGGTGCAGATCACGAACGCTCGTCTCAAATGACAAATCCTAGCATAAACAATATATCAATACGTTCGTACATCGCCGGAAGAATATCATGGTCAGTCCTCATCCCTAATGAGCTCACTCTGACCGCACCTCTAGCCGCAACTCTCTCTGCTCTCGTAGCCATAGTGACAGGAATCTCAATCAAATGTCGATAAGGATAGATTATAGGAAAAAATAGAATAACGGATCTCAAGAAATGTACATTCTAAGGTTACTTAAGCAGAGCAGCGTATCATAGGTATGTCGCAGAACATACACACGGTACGTCACTCTACTTAAGTTACCAACTCCAACAACCAAGGTCAACCTACGTGACGAATGTTTGGGTCTAATACCACCTCGGTCAAGTCTAAGTTCCGTAAGGTTAAGCCTAGTTTCCGAAATATATATACGTCCTAGACTCCGCATAGTTAAACCTAGACTCGAACCAAGGCTAACGCTCTGATACCAAATTTGTCATGACCCGGAATTGATATGTGACCGGCACTTGAATCACGTGAAGTCTATAGGACCCCACCGTAATCCAAGTCGAAAGCCCAGAAATCTAAACCTTTTTAGGAAAATAATGGAGGTGAAGTTTTGAAATAAAGTTATAATGAATTCAAATTCCCTTTTTAAAAGTATAAGTAATATTATATGAAAATACAAGTGAGATGTATACTATAGTTGAAAAAAATTTCCTCATTAGAAATTTGGGCGGCGCCTCCTTTGTAAATTTTGATCCAAAACCAATACATAGCAATAATAATAGGCATACCCATGCGGGATCTAGCTCTTCGCCAATTGGCGGAATCACAACCACACAATAAATATATACAACGCCCCAAGGCGAAGATCAATCACAGAAAAAAAAAAGATAAAGAAAACCAAAGTATCATAAAACCCCAAAAAAATAAATAATAACACATATCTGTGACTCTAAGTCCGAAAGAATATACAAATCTGTGGTTTCTAAGTCTAGCAAATATAAATAGTCTAATTGATGGAGCTTTTAACTAGATACGACCGAATAAATATATACAATTGGTGGTCATGATCCAAAGTGTACCCCACCTACCAATGCAAATCATCCAGAAGGAAGCTATGTGCCAGCAAGTCGTTACTGAATCCGTGCGGTTAATCCTGCAAAAAAAAATGTGGCACAACGGGGGTGAGTTTCCAACTCATGAGTAGAAGAAATCATCAGTAGAAATCAAATGTATGACGATCTCCTAGCTCATACAGTAATATAATAATATAATAATATCGAGTGGTAACAAGGGTGATAGTGTAAACATAAGTATAATAATACTAATATAATCATGCCCATGTCATGATATGGTACCATGTCATCTGTATCATATATATGTGTATAGGTGTATCATCCAACGTGTGTCCATCAACGACACATCAAATCATCATAAAAACCTGAGTGCCCAGCATCGACACTCGAAAACATCATAAAATCCGTGTCTAGAATCGACACTCGAAAACATCATAAAACCTGTGTCCAGCATCGACACGTAAATCCTCATATCTCAGGCGCCGTCTCATCGGATCGACCTTCAGATCCATATGTCTCAATCGCTCCGGTCGGTATCCTCCGGATATCCACCGAGTCCAGTACTATCACCGGTAAATAGTGTTTCCCTGCCGGGCTCAACGTCTCCCTATACAATTTTCTTGCCTCGGGGTACCGTACCGGGTCCACCATGTACCCACAGACGGTACCTCCTCTCTCCTCGAATCGGGTATACACATAACTCAGAACCGAGAAAACTCATGGTGTACGCCATGTTAGTGTATATGCCCTAGAGGTCATTACTGTATCATACTAGTTTGTATATTACTTAATGGAAGCTTGGGATATTCACAGTTGTATATACAATCTTGCTCGAAATGGTAGTATGCTACTTGGTTTGTCTCTGCTTTAATATGTGCATGTGTTTCTTTTAGCATATTGCTGATATACATATTAGTAGAGCCCTTAGGATCTTTGCTTGATTACCAGCGTTGTGATGGCGCTCGCACTCGTGGGAGTTGGGTAATCTATAAGCACATCCTTATACAGATCCCTGGTCGTTGGACTATCGAGATAGGGCATCGATACTCCGGAGTAGACTAGCGTATGCGCTTCTCATCCTTGTGTGGGAGACGGTCTGTCCCACAGCCGTTAGTACGTCGTACTTGGGATAATATGCGGGTGCTCGTTAGGATTACGAGTACACTGGACAGGACTCGTCGGGAACTGTTGGTTGGTATTATACCTTTCGTCAGTTATCAGTTCCCAGGTGACATGAGTACAGCTTAGTCCGTTGACTTGACACTGTCACTTCGCCTCGAGTGTGTTCCCACTGCACTTTGATTACTACCCTACCACGGCTCAAAGGAGTCGTGCAAACAGGTAGTTTTTGGGTGCAGTCCCGAAGCACTTGGAGGCAGTGACGGTTAGACAGGATTCGTCTCTCCCGGTATTGGGGGTTGACATCGCGCTGTGTCCAGGAGAGCCATTACACGAGTAATCCTTGGCCAGGGCAAGCGAGATATACTGGTAGGTTTCCAGTGTTATCTCAGGGTGTTCTGGGCTACACTCCGACACGACTTGTACCGCTATTAGGGGACTGGCGTTCACCGCCCCCCTAGGCCCGCCATGCGATGTATCAGACGAATAGACCGGACTGTACGGAGACTGTCACATACAGGCTCAGTAGGAGTTCAGATGGGGTTCACCTTGTCAGTCTTCTTATCGACATCTACCTGGGGACCGTTACGTACAGCTAGTGCCGCTTGCAGTCTGTGGTTAAACACACTGCCAGCGTAGTGTCGAGTCTTTAGAGTCCCACACAGAGAGCTATTCGCCTTTAGGCAAAATGAGTAGAGGCCGCATGGTTTTGCGACAGGGTTCGTTCACATCCGCGCACTTATGCACGTTTGCTGTCCGGACAGTTTATACTAGCGGGCTTTGGTTTAAGCCGGATCCTAGTATATGATTTGGGATTGGTTTTTCTTATTGTATTCGTGTTCCTCGGATCACGAATGCGGGTGTGTATGCACAGTTGTTTGAGACAGAGGGAGAGGACCTTGATTAGGGTTAATGGCTATTGTCATTTTATTAACCCTAATGCTTATGTGTGTATTATAGTTAATTGATAATTAGTTTAATAATTGTGCATGGTTATGGTTGTTGACCATTTGACCTCCTTGACTTGTTGACCTAGGTTGACACTTTGACCATCATCATTTCTTTTGGAAGATGCTTTTTGATCCTTGCAAATTGAAATGATAATGGTCATGTCATGATTAATCATGACAATTATCTTACTAATTATCTAATTAAAATAATACACATATATTTATGAGAATGGTTTATTCTATTCTCATTCTATCATTTCATTTCTCTCTCTTGTTCTTCCCCTCCCTCAAGCTCTCCCCTCTCATGTGTTGAGAAACACTTAAGCTTGAGAAAAACCCTCTCTTGATCATCTCTACTCTCATCTAGGGTTGAAGGACTAGCACTTCTTGAACCCTAGTTACTTCTAGCTTGGAGTTGAAGCCAAAGGTTGAGGCTTTCGGGTGGATCTTTCTTTGACGGGAGAAGACGACAAGGTGACCTCCTTCCACTACTCCAAGGAGTAAGGAGAGAAGGACATAAAGCTCAAGGTATAACCTTTCTAGCACTTAGCTAGTTTGTAGTTAGCTTTAGCAAGTTTTTTTTTAGCAAAGATCCTTTAAAGTCTAGTCCATGTTGCCTAAGCTCATAAAAATCCGATTTTTATTCCGTTTTCCGCCTCCCCGCAAGCACCGGGGGTGGGCAACGTGGACTTACAGTGGTATCAGAGCCTAACTAAACATAAACTAGCTAAGTAGTGAAGTGTATCGAAGTTCGAAACGTAAAAATCGAAAAACCAAGTTCTCGAAACCCTAAGTTTCTGTTAAATTTTTTTCTGGTCAAAACAAAATTTGTTATACTCCAAAAATCGTCTCAGGGTTTTCTGAAGATAACTACCAAACCCGGTCCAGTGAATCGACCAAGGAGCCGCGGTTCCGCGGCAATAGTAAGCTATTGCCGCGCAACCGCGGCCAAGTTGGCTCTTCACTTGGTCGAGTTTGGTGCAGTGTATCTCTGGCTTGGTTTTAGGATTTTTAAGATATTTTATATGTGCCCAGATTTTCCAGAATAGAAATTTATTTTTGGGGGCCTATAAATCCGTATTTTTTTCCGAACTTCACTACACTTTGACTATAACGGTTATATCTGTAATGTTTGTATGTATTGAATGTCGGCTAATCGCTATATGTCAATTAGTCGGGGTTATACATCTCTGTGATCTGTGTTTGATATTGGTATGTGTATATGAATGGGTTGGATTGTCGCGGGTGAATAGCCGGGGTGGATGTGAGATGAGTGTTGCTTTTTCTTTCATTCATTGTAATATGTAAATTGATGTAATATTATTATTTGTATGGCCGCACAACCGGGTCGGGGTTGTAGCCGTCATTGTATAATTCTTTTTACTGTTTTTGCTCCTAGGATAGACCCATGGAGGGGGTGCACAAACTACCGGGTATCTCGAAGTACCGAGTGGCCTACTCACGGTGTTAAGGGAGGTTGCTTCGCTTCGGGTACTTGGCGGGTAGTTTGCCGCACCTGTAGGGGTCTTGGGTGGGGTATTTGGCTATTCACCGCGACCGTGTAATCCGCTTTTCGTTGCAGGCTCGAACGGATTACGGATTCCTAGTATATCCAATGTATTCATCTGTGATCTGTAATGTCTATCATTGCTATATACTTATATATGATAACTATTTAGGCGTTGCTTATGTTTTACAGCCGCGCTAGCCCAGCCCCCGCTCTGTCGTTAGTTAAGTAACCTAACGGGTGATGATGGGGCCCCGTGGCGAATGCGAATGGCATAAGCGTACGTCATATTTTGGTTGTTTTCTGCAATGGTAGGATTAAATGATGGGACGCATTAAAAGAACTAATGCAAGAAAATAAACCAAGTAAAAGTCGATTGGAACACTTTGAAAACCACTTGGTTCTTTTCAAAACTAAACTTTTAAACGCGGAGCTTGAACCACTCCTTTTAAAAAGCTATCCCGTTCCATCGATTATATCAAGTTCACTACGTTCACGGTTTCGCCAAAACAATCCATAGCCCTCCATCATTTCAGTTAAATATACGGTAGTATTCAAGCTATTTATTTTGACCTCACGCCAAGGCATAGTGATTGGTAGCTGCCGGATATTTATCTGTTGCATAGATAGAATGCGTTGGTTTGAGACAGTCGTACTGCCATTTTGGCCTACGTCAAGGGTAGGTACGGGTGGGTTCAAATTAACCGGGATAATGATGGGAAGAACTTGACATGTGACTTATGACATTTTGACCTCACGCCAAGGTCATAAGAGCATGGGGCAAAAATCCACATCGGGAGTTTCATAAGTACTGAAACTTGCTAGCGCTGCATACCATTTGGAGTGTGATAATTCTGGTAGGATTCCTTCGGTTTTATCACGCGATGATATTTGGATCCCGATCCTACTGTGAGTATATGCTACTCCTCGGGAAAACTCTCACTTAACGATCAATGCTATAAACTTAGTAGGTGTCTAGAAAGGTGTTAGCAGGGCTACGCCCACAGGGAAAAGAGGTTACTTAATTAAGGAACTTCGCGAAAGCGTTGGAAAACCTCCCTCGAAGTACCGACACTGGCCTGGCTGAACGGTTAAGCAAGTATTGTACGGTGAGAGTGATCCTGACTAATCCTTTCTTTACAGTTTGAGAAGGGATTCGAGAGACAGTGGGAGCCATCCAGTTTAGACAAACTAAAAACCACTCTAAACTTGCAAGAGCATCATGCTAAAGTGTTTCTTTTCTCTCTCCTAATTGCAGCGACCATTCAAGATGACCGGACTTAAGTTATTACTAGATAAAAATATATTGACAGGGCCAAACTACAAAGATTGGCTCAGGAATGTCAAGATGGAAATCACTTACGACAAGTTGGGGTATGTCCTTACCACCAAAGCTCCCCCTGTCCCAGGTCCCAAAACCAGTGTCGTAGATAGGGAAATCTACAAGACCTGGGAAATAGATTGCGCGAAGGCCAGATGCCTCGTACTAGCCTCGATGGACAATGAACATCAGAGGAGGCACGAGAATATGGACCTAGAGTCCATATTTCTTCATACAAAAGAACTGTATGGAGAGCAGTCTCGTATCGCCAGATACGAAGTGTCGAAGAAGTTGTTTTCGGCAAGGTTGGCCGTCAGATCATCGGTAGCGGAACACGTGCTTAAGATGATTGGCTACATTGAGGAGCTCGCGGACCTTGGGACCACGTTGGAGAATGAACTCTATACGGATTTGATTCTCCAGTCCCTTCCTTCCACTTACGCCCAGTTTATTCTTAACATCAACATGCAAGGAAAGGAGGATGAACTTTCCGAGCTTCTGAACATGTTGAGGAGTGCTGAGGGCACCCTACAGAAAGGTAGGGAGACATCCACTTTGTTTCTAGGAGGATCTTCCTCTTCTAGATCCAGGGCGAAAGCCAAGGGTAAGAAGAAGAAAACCCCCGCCAAACTAAGAGGCGGTGTCGGTAAAGTGGATACGAAGGGAAAAGGTAAAGCAATAAAGATAGCGGGGAAGCTAGTGGGGAAGGAAGAATGCTTCTATTGTCACAAAAGTGGTCACTGGAAACAGGTTTGCAAGGCTTGGAAAGCCAGAACACAGGATTTGAAGCGAGTTGCGGCTTCAGCTTCAGGTGTGTATGTTATTGAAAACTGTCTATCAATAAACTCTACATACTGGGTATTGGATACCGGATCAGGATCTCATATCTGTAATTCTTTGCAGGCGTTGAGAAAGCGTAGAGTTTTGAAGGAAGGTGACATGACCCTCAGAGTTGCAAACGGTGCTAGCATGGATGCTGAGGCCGTGGGGGACTATCACCTGGGATTGTCGGATGGAGATTTTTTGGTTTTGCGTAGTTATTATTATATACCAAATGCAACCTGTAATATCATTTCTGTATCTTTATTATCTAAAGAAGGTTATGAATTTGCATTTGTAAGTAATGTAGTGAGCATTCACCTTAATCAAGCTTTGATTGGGTCAGGTACATTGAACAACGGTATATACGTATTAAACCAACCACAGATTTTCAATGTCCAGAATACACACAAAAGAAAGTCTCCAGAAATCAATAAAACTTTCTTATGGCATTGTAGACTGGGTCACATCAATGAGAGAAGGTTGACTAAGTTACATGCAGAAGGATATTTGGACCCGTTCGAATATCAATCGTATGCAACTTGTCAATCCTGCCTCAAAGGAAAGATGACAAAGACTCTGTTCACTGGACACGGAGAAAGAGCGAGCGAGCTCTTGGGACTCGTACACAGCGACGTGTGCGGTCCAATGTCTACACATGCACGAAGCGGTTATTCTTACTTCATTACTTTTACGGATGATTTCTCAAGGTTCGGATATGTCTTCTTTATGAAGCATAAATCCGAAGCTTTTGAAAAGTTCCAGGAATATAAGAATGAAGTAGAAAAACAAACAGGCAAAAGTCTCAAGGCACTGAGATCTGATCGAGGTGGTGAATACTTGAGTGTCGAGTTCCTGGGTTACTTAAAAGAGAATGGAATTCTCTCTCAGCTTACTCCTCCATACACTCCGCAACATAACGGTGTATCGGAGAGACAGAACCGAACCCTATTGGATATGGTGCGGTCCATGATGAGTAACGCTAAGTTACAGCGATCGTTCTGGGGATATGCGCTAGAATCAGCTGCATACCTTTTGAACCGAGTTCCCACTAAGACTGTGCCTACCACACCATATGAGTTATGGAGTGGGAAGAAACCCTATCTTCAATACCTGAAGATTTGGGGATGTCCGGCTTATGTCAAAAAGCAGCATACGGACAAGTTAGAGGCACGCTCAGTACTGTGCAAGTTTGTGGGATACCCAAAGAACTCCAGGGGGTATCTTTTCTATTACGCAGAGGAACAAAAAGTCCTTGTTTCTCGAAATGCCCATTTTCTGGAACATCAGTTCTTAGAAAAAGAAACAAGTGGGAGCAGCGGAAAGGTGTGCAAGTTGCTTAAGTCCATTTATGGACTAAAGCAGGCATCGCGGAGTTGGAACATCTGTTTTGATGAGACGGTCAAGGAATTTGGCTTTATCAAAAATCCAGATGAACCATGCATCTATTGTAGATTTGTAGCGAGAACTGTAGTATTCCTCATTTTATACATGGATGACATTCTCTTAATAGGAAATGACATTCCTATGCTACAATCTGTCAAGGGGTTCTTGTCACACAGGTTCTCCGTGAAAGACCTGGGTGATGCCTCATACATTCTGGGTATCCGGATCTACCGTGACAGATCCAAGAGAATATTAGGACTTTCGCAGTCCAGGTACATCGACGCCATACTGAAGAGATTCAGTATGGAAGATTCCAAGCGCGGTAATCTACCGGCTTGTCACGGGATCACCCTCTCCAAAGAGATGTCTCCCAAGACTGATTTGGAAAGGGATCGCATGTCTATTATACCCTACGCTTCTGCGGTAGGCTCTATAATGTATGCGATGTTGTGTACCAGACCGGATGTGGCTTATGCACTGAGTGTGGTAAGCAGGTATCAGTCAAACCCTGGGGAGAAACATTGGATAATAGTAAAGAACATTCTCAAGTACCTGAGAAGGACGAAGGAGATGTTCTTGGTGTATGGCGGAAAAGACCTGCAGATTGAGGCCTTTGCTGACTCCAGCTTCCAGAGTGACAAGGATGATTCTAAGTCCATGTCGGGTTTTGTCTTCACCCTCAATGGAGGGGCGGTGTGTTGGAAGAGCTCCAAACAGGAAACCGTTGCTGACTCGACTATGGAAGCGGAATACATCGCTGCATCTGATGCCGCAAAAGAAGCTGTCTGGATGAGGAAGTTCTTGAGAGAACTTCAGGTGGTTCCGTCCATTGTTGACCCAATACCTCTGTATTGCGACAACAATGGGGCTATAGCTTTAGCGAAGGAACCCAGGTCCCATCAGAAATCCAGACACATCTTAAGGCGGTATCACCTGATCAGGGAGATCGTGGATCGCCAGGAGATCGAGGTCCGGAGAGTTGCATCAGAGGATAACACAGCAGATCCATTCACCAAGGCCTTGCCCCAGACTCAGTTCGAACGGCTGATCGAGATGATAGGTCTTCGATACGCCAGTACATGGCCTTAGTGCAAGTGGGAGATTGTTAGTGTATATGCCCTAGAGGCCATTACTGTATCATACTAGTATGTATATTACTTGATGGAAGCTTGGGATATTCACAGTTGTATATACAATCTTGCTCGAAATGGTAGTATGCTACTTGGTTTGTCTCTGCTTTAATATGTGCATGTGTTTCTTTTAGCATATCGCTTATATACATATTAGTAGAGCCCTTAGGATCTTTGCTTGATTACCAGCATTGTGATGGCGCTCACACTCGTGGGGGCTGGGTAATCCATAAGCACATCCTTATACAGGTCCCTAGTCATTGGATCATCGAGACAGGGCATCGATACTCCGGAGTAGACTACGTATGCTCTTCTCTTCCCAGCGTGGGAGACGGTCTGTCCCACAGCCGTTAGTACGTCGTACTTAGGATAGTATGCGGGTGCTCGTTGGGATTACGAGTACACTGGACAGGACTCGTCAGGAACTGTTGGTTGGTATTATACCTTTCGTCAGTTATCAGTTCCCAGGTGACATGAGTACAGCTTAGTCCGTTGACTTGACACTGTCACTTCGCCTCGAGTATGTTCCCACTGCATTTTGATTACTACCCTACCACAGCTCAAAGGAGTCGTGCAAACAGGTAGTTTTTGGGTGCAATCCCGAAGCACTTGGAGGCAGTGAAGGTTAGACAGGATTCGTCTCTCCCGGTATTGGGGGTTGACATCGCGCTGTGTCCAGGAGAGCCATTACACGAGTAGTCCCTGGCCAGGACAAGCGAGATATACTGGTAGGTTTCCAGTGTTATCTCAGGGTGTTCTGGACTACACTCCGACACGACTTATACCGCTATTAGGGGACTGACGTTCACCGCCCCCCTAGGCCCGCCATGCGATGTATCAGACGAACAGACCGGACTGTACAGAGACTGTCACATACAGGCTCAGTAGGAGTTCAGATGGGGTTCACCTCGTCAGTCTTCTTATCGACATCTACCTGGGGACCGTTACGTACAGCTAGTGCCGCTTGCGGTCTGTGGTTAAACCCACTGCCAGCGTAGTGTCGAGTCTTTAGAGTCCCACACAGAGAGCTATTCGCCTTTAGGCAAAATGAGTAGAGGTCGCATGGTTTTGTGACAGGGTTCGTTCACATCCGCGCACTTGTGCACGTTTGCTGTCCGGACAGTTTATACTAGCGGGCTTTGGTTTAAGCCGGATCCTAGTATATGATTTAGGATTGGTTTTTCTCATTGTATTCGTGTTCCTCGGATCACGAATGCGGGTGCGTATGCACAGTTGTTTGAGACAGAGGGAGAGGATCTTGATTAGGGTTAATGGCTATTGTCATTTTATTAACCCTAATGCTTATGTGTGTATTATAGTTAATTGATAATTAGTTTAATAATTGTGCATGGTTATGGTTGTTGACCATTTGACCTCCTTGACTTGTTGATCTAGGTTGACACATTGACCATCATCATTTCTTTTGGAAGATGCTTTTTGATCCTTGCAAATTGAAATGATAATGGTCATGTCATGATTAACCATGACAATTATCTTACTAATTATCTAATTAAAATAATACACATATATTTGTGAGAATGGTTTATTCTATTCTCATTCTATCATTTCATTTCTCTCTCTTGTTCTTCCTCTCCCTCAAGCTCTCCCCTCTCATGTGTTGAGAAACACTTAAGCTTGAGAAAAACCCTCTCTTGATCATCTCTACTCTCATCTAGGGTTGAAGGACTAGCACTTCTTGAACCTTAGTTACTTCTAGCTTGGAGTTGAAGCCAAAGGTTGAGGCTTTCGGGTGGATCTTTCTTTGACGGGAGAAGAAGAAAAGGTGACCTCCTTCCACTACTCCAAGGAGCAAGGAGAGAAGGACATAAAGCCCAAGATATAACCTTTCTAGCACTTAGCTAGTTTCTAGTTAGTTTTAGCAAGTTTTTGTTTAGCAAAGATCCTTTAAAGTCTAGTCCATGTTGCCTAAGCTCATAAATATCCGATTTTTATTCCGTTTTCCGCCTCCCCGCAAGCACCGGGGGTGGGCAACGTGGACTTACATGCTACACGTCATATCAAGAAAAATGGCGTTTTTAATACGATCATAAGTTTTCAAAATGTATCTGCGGTTTCTCAAATCCAGAAATCTCATGAAAACCGAATCTCATAAGCATTAACCAATAATGAAACAATGAGTACATGCACAGAATAAATCCGTAATGCATAATTAATGTGTTTATATGAGCTTGGTATCTAACTAAGTAAGAAAATGCGATAACTGAATTAGTAAGTGTGGTATGGGCACTAAACAATAACTAAAAAGCTATAGATTATTAGGTTATACGGCGAAGTAACGATTTATAATGTGTACATGGCATAGAAATTACCGATGATGAGTGTGTGAGCCGGCGAGTATGTGTACGTGCAACATGCGCATCATCGATAATGGTGTATGTGTCCTAGTAGACGATGTCATACAAGATAAGAAAAGAACATGGTATGTATACCGCAAAATGAGAATAATACGAGCATAGAAGAAAAAGGAAATTGTAAACGCAACAGTATAAAATACATAGCTACATATAACCCATACAATTATAGTTAAAAATAGGACGAATCATTGTTTTTAGAAAAATAGGGGCTACGGTGTTTTTGAGAAAAAGATACTATTTGAAAATCCGTAGCGTCCCTTGAGATTGTCATTTAAAAATGCATAACGATTCGTTAGTTCTGAAAATAGGTATGGATCTTATTATATCATAATATCTACTTAAGTGATTAGAAAACAATAATTTTCCGAGTCGATACATCCATAATTCGGCGATCCAGCCTCATAGTATCACGTACGGTATAATCCATCGTACGACATTATCAAGTCAAAAGTGCGGATCAATCATCATATACATCATATCATGTACGGTATAATCCACCGTACGATATCATCAAGTCAAGTGTGTGGATCAATCATCATGCTCATCATATCATGTACGGTATAATCCATCGTACGATATCATCAAATCAAGTGTACGGGTCTATGGTTACGTACATCCTATCATCTTATCTTATCACATATCGTCACATGTTATATCATCTCGTATCGTATTATGAACATATATATCGCCTAATCTTTATATAATATGATATATCATATCGTATCATGCCATTTCATCTCATAGCATATAACATAACCTCGTGACATCATGTCCGATCGACTCATATCATTCTAACATGTCATATCCTCATCTCGTGATGTTATTTCGAAGTTATTCTCAAACTTACATGTGTGTATTTATACACACACACACATACATACACACACACACACACATCTCTGTGTGTAACAACATATATACTAATGGCTAGAGGCTAAGAGAATAAGAACTAAGGATATTCCTCCTTACGAGTATGTTTACTATTGCCTATAGTCTCCTAGAGCCCTATTAGCTAAGTATACATATATAATACACACACACACACACACACACCCCACACCCCCCACACCCCTAATACCCTAATACTATGGTTGCGGGGGTGCTATACGCCATCCACCCGACTTCCCCCGTAGATATACATCTACTCACTTGTTATCCTCTCTCTAGCCAAAGTCGATGATCTCCTTTCTCTCCCTCATTGCCCTGGAAGTCCACGCAAATGTACCTACAAATCAATGCATATCGTATCGAAATCGAAATCATATCCGAAAACCGATACGGCAAGCTAAGTGCACATAGGATAGAACCTAGGGTCCACTCGTGCTAGAACAACAAAACAACCCTCGACATTGATGTACAAACATCAAGCAACCGAGTCAAAACTCAAATATCAAAAATCAAGTTTTCAAAAGTCGGAAAACATCGACAGAAAACAAGTAAAATGACTCCAGATTCGACCTAAGGTGAAATTAAACTTTTTTGCATATAGGGTAGGTCTAATTATCTAATGAGTGAGCTACAGACCAAGTTCAAGACCCTAACTCTAAAATTAGGCAGAAAATTGCGGCTAAATTGAATAAAACGGCGGCAAAAACTTGAGAGATTAGGCTTGGGTTTCTAGGGTAGCTTACTAGTGATCTGCACATCTCACTGTATCTGCTAGTAAATTTTCAGAGTTCTATAGTCATCCCAGGTTCCATTTGAATATCAAAAGTCAATGAAAAACCAATGTCGGAAAATTCTGTACTCAAGTTTGGAACTTCTAAACTCACTTAGACCAGAGATTCTATCACAAAAAGGCCAGCAGTCACTCTCTAAACTCTCTACTATAACACTACTACTCATTTAAACCACCAAAGATCATCCTAGAATTTTCCAAGTTCACTAAACACACACTTTTAAGCTCTAAACTACTTTGTGAGGTTAGGAAACATAAAAACTTGGTGAAAGGTGAGTGTTTTACCTCAAAAGGTGACTCAAGAAAATTCTAAGATGGCCAAATGAGCTGAAGACTAGAAATTGATCCCACCATGATGCTTGTAGTGGACTTAGGAATAATTTTTGTGAAGGGAAAATGGGGTTTTAATGAGGTTTTGAGGGTATTTTGTGGTGGTAGAATGGATGGTGGAGGAGGTGGAGAAAAATGGAGGAGGAGATGAAGAAATAGAATGAGGGAAGCAAATGAAGAAAAGATGAGATGAAGAAAAACCAAATGAAAGGCTATAGAACTTTCTCTCCCTTCTCTCTCTCTCACAACCATACTTCCTTGTTCCCATTCATTTTTATTTCTTTTCTTTTCTTTTCTCATTTTTTTTTTAAAAACCAAAAGAAACTCAAAACCATGCAATGAAACATAATACAATATGTTATGGCACATTAAACATGATTAATAAAAATGGATTTGGCTTAATGCATAATTAGTAATTTACTAATCAAGTTTAACATAAACTCGTATATAAATAATTGTATACTAATTATAAAATGCCCAATTCCATCAAATTCTTTCATAATTTATAACTCATATTAATATTCTAAATTATATGTATATAATTATACCATTCCATTAAAACTAATTTCCATACTTTTATAATATTCATAAATTTTTTTATTTTTTATTTAAATTCCAAAAATAACATTTTATATTTCATGAAATGTTACACCCTCCAAGCTCATAACCGTCGGAATCGCGTTTGAAAATCGACCACCCTCACCGAAGACGGTCCACCCGAGGGAAACCGAAGGAGGCTCTAACCGATGATTAAGACTTGCTAGGTGTGGATGGTCGTTAATGTAGAAATATTTCACTAAATTTTTCTCTCTTATATCTAATGCTTATGAGAGCAAGAGGAGGAAGAAGAAAGAGAAGACATGAGGAGATGATGGTTGCTTACACTTGCAACCATGAAACATGAGGCATAAGATGAAGAAATTCATCAAGTCCAAATGAAAAAGAATGGCTACATAAATCACTACCATGATGGAATAGTGCACCAAATAAATGCCCATCAAAATTCAAGCCATACCTCTTTATTTATCTAGCTATGCTTCATGCCACCTCATTACCACCTCATTTTCCATTTTTTTTTCAAAAAACAAAAACAAATATGAGGTGTCATTCTTCTAGAAGTATTCCCGTATAAATACGGAATACTTCACCCGGTATATGTATCGCTATATATACACATATCCATATAAAAATACGGATAGCACAAAAGAGAGAAAATGAATAGTGAACAATAATACTAAAATATATGTATCAAAATACATATATATAAATTATTAAATCAAAACCTGATTTAATAATCCGGGTTAATCCTAAGCCGGCTAGTATTATCAACCGCCCGATTAAAATTCATGTATCTTGTACATGTATTTAATCGGACCCCTGCACGTACCAACGTACAGCTCCTACATCCATCGCCTGAACCGGGAAAACGCTCTGTATGGGACTCTAAAGACTCGACAATACGCCGGTAGTAGGTTTAACCACAACCACGTCAGCAGCATTAACTGTACAAAACGGCTATCTAGGTATTTGTCGAAAGGGGGGTCGACAATCAAGTGCGTCCTTACCCTACTGAACCTGAATATGACAATCCCCGTACAGTCCAGTCTCTTCGTCAAAGAGTATCGCATATCGGGTCTAGGGGGTGGATAACGTCAGACCCCTACTAACCCGATAAGTCATGTCTAAGTCAAGCTCATCACCAACAGAGATACTAATGATCAACTATCAGTAAATCTCATCCACTGTGGCCATGGATTTCTAGTGATAGTCAACCGAACACAGCGCGACATCGACTCCTAATACCAAGAGAGACAAATCCCTGACAGTCGACCACTGCCTCCATATGGCTCGGGACTATACCCAACTAAAACATGATTGCACGACTCCTTTGAGCCGTGGTAGGGTAGTAATCAAAGTACAGTGGGAAATCATACGAGAAAAATGACGACTTCAGGTCAAAGGACTAACATGTACTCATGCCACCTGAGAATTTCCATCTGACGATAGATATAATACAATCTAGAAGTTCTTGGTGAGTCCGTCCAGTATACTCACCTCCAGTGAGCACCTGTATACTATCTTAGGTGACATAACACTAATGGCTTATGAGATCGGCCACCGCCCTTCGTCGGGGTCTAAAAGCGTATACATTAGTCTACTCCGGAATATCGATGTCTAGTCTCGATACTCCCATGACTGGGGACATTTAAGGATGTGCTTATAGACAACCCAGCTCCCACATATATGATCGTTGTTCCCTTATAAAAAAGGAGATAGAAAAGAAAAGAAAGAGAGAAAAAGCAATGGGAAAATTTCCCTCTAATAGAGCATCACGTGCCCATACGTGAGCGCCTATGAACAAATATTATAGGCGCTGCGCTTAACAATTGACAGGCTGAAATTGAGCCTCACGTGGAAATACGTGACCATCTATATACAAAGTATATAGGTGCCATATTAAAACAAGTAGCAGGCCAGAGAAGATCATGTGTTAGCACGTGATGCCCTATTAGGCTGTTGCGTATAAACAAACAAGTTTAACTTATTGGGGGTCACATGCTACACGTGAGTGGTCCTAAACACCTTCCAAGCTGATAGAATTAAATTCTAAATAAAGAGATCAAAACCCTATTTGGAAAATATTTCCTTAAATCTTTCTAAACAAGAAAAATTACTCTCTGTACAGAGCACCGTTGGATTAAAAGATCCAATGGTGATAAAAAATTATTTATCTACAGAAAAAATCTATATGGGAAAATATTTCCCTAATGTTATTAAAAACAAGAAAAATATTTTTCTGTAAAACAGAAGTCCTTGAATCAAAGATCCAACGGTGGATAAAATCCCCAAATCAATTAAGATCTCTAAATGAGGAATTTCTTTAACTAAATCAACAAACTTGCTTCTACTATATAAAGGACCTAAGACTTCAAGTCTTGTACAAAAGGGACCCCCCATAAGCTTTGAGGAAAAAAAATAGAAAAGAGAAAAGAGAATTCAATTCTCTAGAAGAAGAAAATCCCCTTCTTAAACAAAAATCCTAGATAAGAAGAGAGTACAGAGATTATTTTCTCTCCAGGGTTTAACCCTTCAAAAAAGAACTTAGTTATTCCTCTTGTTGAGGTTTGCAGAAGCAGATCTACCTACAAGTTGAGAATTTAATTCTCATCAGGAAGACCCTGTTATGCAAATTCAAAACTTAGGGGAAAGAACTAAGTTCGAATAATTTAATTCTTCTAAAAGTATATAGAAATTTAATTCCTCTGATAAAACTATGGTTTAACTCTGCAAAAGAATTTAATTCTTATAAAACAAGGGACCTAAAATTCTCAAAACTCAGATTAAAATCTCTGTGCATGTAAAACAACAGACTAGTGATTCATTAGCGTTCAACGCTATATAACAAAGGCTTACGTGTTCCTATGTGAGCACCTCTGAGGAACATAAAGGAAGGACTGAGATCGAATCACATGCTCCCACGTGACCCCGAAATAGTTGCTTGACACTTATATGGAAAAGGGGAAAATTCCAAAGACAGCGCTCACATTTTGAGCACCTCACGTGAGCATTATATGAGCTAAATGCTTAGCACTTATAAAGGGAAGAGGGAATAAATCCAAAGAGGCAGTGTCCAACTTTGGGGCGCCTCACGTGCTCGCACGTGAATGCTATAGGAATTGATTGTTTAACACTTGTATATATAGACGGGGATTCGAACCCAAGGGCACAACGCTATCTTTCAGGTTCCTCACGTGCCACACGTGAGCGCCCTAAATTTCAGTGTTTAACACTGGTGTAGAGACTCACGTGAGAGCACGTGAGCACCGAGCATATATTAGTGTTTAACACTATAAAAATCCAACTTCAGCTCCAAATTGGCTAAGTCTTCCTGGGATTAAAATATTTTGGATCTCCAAATAGACAGAGTCTCTATGCCTATGACTTCCCAAACTAATTGACCAGAATGATGTCCATCACACATCTCCTAATTTAATCCTAGTCTCCTAAAAATGACTAATGATTTTTAGATGGCCCACCATGATCTCTCCCCTTAATCTGGAATTTGGTTCAAGAGTACATCTCTCCATACCTCTGATACATATCGTTATAATTTTTCTACGTCTTCAGAGAGGTGGAAGGTCCCGACAACCAACAACTCATGGTGCACTCCCAAACCGATGAGCACATCCCTACGGACCGCAATGTCCTTAAACTAATAATGGACCGTAACGTCTTTAAACTAACAATGGACCGAAACGTCCTTAAACTAAAGCAATAGAGCCCAAATGCTCTTTTGTTGGGTCTGAATGATCCCAAAACCCTGTTGAGTATATCTTAGTCTAAAATTAGACTAACGTATCCTCAACAAACATTTAAGTTGATCTTAATCTCAAACGAGATTAACGAGCCTTAAATCAACCCAAACCCAATCAAAGAATATACGGATTTGGACTAATCCACGCCCTACGGACGACAACATAAATTAGTCTCCATATACAATCCACGGGCAACCAAAAATAAAATAAATACACGACACGAAGTGACCTTCTAAAGTAAGAGAAAGTGGTTATCACTATGCGGTAACGTAATTAACTGTAGGGCTTGCGCCTGCAGGGAAGGGCGTCCCCACAATCAAAAACCCCTCAGAAATGAGGGGGAATCTGACGAAGTTTGCTACAACGGACGCATCCGCCCAAACCTTCAATAGACGGTGCCATAAATCAACTTGGCATCTTCGGAGAGGTGGACGGATAAATCCAAATAGCATCTGCCCCCAAATTCAGGCAAGACGGCCTACGCGGTTCCGTCTCCTTTTTTCGGCGATAAATAGATTCTGGCACGCCCAGTAGGGCCTTTTTCTCTTTCCACTCCACACTTCGTGTGTCGTGCTCGCAAACAAATCGTGGTTTAATATGGTTCCTCCTGGATTCAAGGTACTAAGATTTTGTGTCTTGCTCCTGTGCCGAGAAAAGAGAAATCGATGGCTTCCAACTGCACCTGCAGCAACAACTCTCGCTTCGCCCCGACTGGAGGAGTGACATATGGGCCCCAAGCGGCCTCCATCTTTGCAATGCCAGTGGAACAGGTGACTCAGGCCACTACTGGACTGTTCTTTGGGACCATGATTCCACCAGCAAGCTTCAACGCCCCGGTGTCATCATAGGAAGCTCCAAAGAAGTCGGACATCGATCGACTTACAGCCACCATGGCCTCTCTCAATAGGTCGTCCAAGTCTTCTACCTCAGCCTTTAACAGACTGAGCCAAAGCTCTAGTGGGACTACAAGGAGGTTTGCAATACCCAAAGGGACTATCCCGAAGAGGATAGTTATTCCAATTCCAACAGATGTAGTCGTCAAAAGGGTTTCTCCTGCTAAAGGATCGGTCTTCGCAAGATTGGCCGTTCCAACTCCTGCTTCCGACAAAGTCACCGAGACTGCTTCCCCGATCAAAAGATCGGCCTTTGCAAGATTGATCATTCCCCCTCAACGGACGTCGGTCTTTGACAGGCTGGCACCAACAGCAGCCTTTCATCAAAGCAGGGGGCATAACGAGGTCGCTTCCACAACGGAGGTGGCCCTATCGGCACGACATGCTTGACGTCGCTACTGGCGCCGAGTAAGGAAGGATAGGGGCAGTTCCCCCTCTGGGTTTACCCCACCGGCTCCAATGGTGGAAAATGATGTTGTTGTTCCAACTGGGAACAGCTTTGAGCTGCTCAGAGGGTGTGCAAGAACTCTCCAACTGCTGTACTAAAAAAGTCTCCTCCGCCTGTTGAATACACAATGCAGGCAAAATCAGAACAGCCTCCTCAGCGGCTATCCTCCAAGATCCACAGGGTCTGGCAGAGAGTCCAAGACTCTGTAATTGACAAAGACTACTCTCGCCGGCTGAAAAAAATGAAGGCTAAACAAGAAGAGGACCAACCCTCCGCCATACAACGGAAGGCCTCGTCCACATGGGTGCCTGCTGCAACGGCCGCCTCAACTTCGACTTCCCACAAGAGGAGAAGGCCGGAGAAGATCCCCATGCCTGCATGAAATTTTAAAGGCAATGAACCCAAACGCCCTAAGTCTGGGGGCATGAGAGTACACACGGTGTACATGGCTTCCGGGAAAAAGGAAAGCCGTACTTCCATGGGTCATCGACCACTCACACAGTTTGTGACGAAAGCTCAGGAGTAACAACAAAAGCTCCAAGAGATGCTAATGAAGATGTCGGCACTCACTAAGCTAAAAGAAAGACTGGAAGTATCGTCTGAACAGCGCCGCGTGCAGGAGACCGACACCGAGTTCCTGCGGAGGGTGATAGAAAGAAAGCATAAAGAAGTTGCGGAACATGTCGCTAATATAAAACAGATGGCCCTTCTGTTCTAAGACATGGTTGGAATGATGTTCCAGCCGGAACCTCCAGCCAAAGACCCTCCGATAATTATCGAAGACAACAGAGGGGAAATGTCAAATCCTCCATCGGCTTTATCAGCAGCCAAGGAAGAAACAATTTCCAAGGCTTCCCTTGACCACTACATAGCTCAACAAATACGACATCATCAAAAACTCATAATGCCCATTGCGTGTATGAAAAGCATTCTTCGGAATGTCATCATTCTGAACCCGCAACTAATGATAACCCGACTTCAAATCAATCGTGGAAAAATGTCCCGCACCCTGGAGCTGATAAAAAAAATCGTCAATGCGAGGTAATGGATACATATTCTGCACCGTAACTCGGTTCAATTGACGATAATCAATGCACAACCTCAAATTGCCGTCCTTCTTCTTGACGAACAGAACAGGATCTCCCCAAGGCGAAACACTCGGACGCACAAGTCCCCTATCAAGCAACCCTTGCAACTGATCCTTAAGCTCTTTAAGCTCCGCCAGGGCCATCCGATAAGGCGGTATAGAAATAGGCCCCGTGCCGGGGATCAAATCAATGCAAAACTCAATATCGTGCTCTGGCGGCAATCCAGGTAACTCATCGGGAAATATGTCATGAAACACTCTCACAATAGGAACCCAGTCCAATGAATCTACTGTGACACCGGTATTACGAATAAAAGCTAAGAATCCCCGACATCCTCTTCTCAAAAGCCGACTAGCGCAAAGGGCAGAAATCAAACTGTGAGGGGCGGCACTACGGCCCCCCTGCACAACAAGAACTAACTCGTCCGGAAAACAAAACCCGACTGCCTTCTCACGGCAGTCCACAGACTCATAGCAAGTAGCTAGTCAGTCCATGCTAAGGAGAATGTCAAAGTCCAACATATCAAAAAGAATCAAGTCGACGGACAAATATCTATCTCCAATACGAATGGCACATGACCGAAACAGATGTCACGCAACAAAAGACTCTCTAACAGGAGTAATCACGACAAGCAGCTAATCTAGCAAAGACGACTCTCGGCCCAACCTCAGCATGAAATGTGTAGAAACATACGAGTGAGTAGACCCTGCATCAAATAAAATATGTGCATCGAAAGAACATACAGAAAGAGCACCAGACACGACTGTGTTCGACGCCTGCGCGTCCTGATGAGTCAAAGCAAATACCCAAGCCTGCCCTCTACCGGCAACTTGCTGACCTCCGCCTCTGCCACCCCGTCCTCTCTGAACAAACTCACCGCAACCACGACCTCTCTGAGCATAAGTCTGGCATGGAGCAACAACAAGCATAAGAGGCAACGCTCTCTGAGATGGAGAAGGTGGTAAGGTAACATGTGGAACCGCTACCTCGTCCTGGCGTACCTCAGTACAATCTCTGACGCGATGATGTAGACTCCCACACCCAAAACATCCCGACAGGTGCTGGCTCTGTGGGTATAAACTATATGTCTGGCCCCGTCTCACACTCCGGCTACCCGCACGGCCTATAGAGAATCCACCGCGGCCTCTGCCAAACTGCCTCTGCGCTGATAAATCAGTACGAATCCTCTTTGGTTCTGGAATGAGTGAAGTCTTGGAAAGACGCTCCTCAACCAGTAGGGCCACGTCCACCGCAACTGCATATGTATCGAAATGCTGGGCACCGATAGAGAGGAACAACTGGGTAATCAAGCCTCGTACAAATCTCTTGATCCACCTATCTTCAGTATCCACTAAGTTCGGAGCATATATGGATAGCTGGGTAAACTGAACATCATACTCCGCCACTGTCATAACCCGAGTCTGGCGCAACGACTCAAAACTGGGAGCTCGAGCATCTCTAATGCTCTAAGGGAGGAATCGGGAAAGAAACACCATCGTAAACTCAATCCAAGTCATAAAAGGAAGAACTGCGGCTCGAACTCTCTCTAAAGACTCGCACCAAGTCTGGGCAAGACCCTCCAGACGAAAACTAGCGAACTCCACCCATCTCGTGTCGGAGCATCTCAACGAACGATGGATCCTAGCCATCCGATCGATGAACGACCGTAGCTCCTCAGCTGTGTCGGTTCTTGTGAAAACCAGAGGCTTCCGCCTCATGAACTCAGATAAGGATACGGTGATAACCTCCATAGCAGTAGGTACGACTGTCTGAATAGTAGGTACCGTCACGGTCCCCGTAACAGGTGGAACAACCTCTGATCTCTGCGCCCGATTGGCCTAGACCAACGATCCCATCATCTGGCGCAAATCCTGCATACCGGCCTCTAGCCTAGTAATACGATCCGGAGAAGGTGGATCACGATCCGAAGAAGGTAGATCAATCTGCTCATGTAAAATAGGCGTACCGCCCTGTTCAGTCCTCATCTCGGACGAGCCTGCCCTGACCTCGGCTCTCGTGGTAGCTCTCTGCGCCCTCGTAGTCTTCGGCGGCATAGTGGCTGGAATAAGGAAACAGGATTCGATAAGAACATAAAAATCGAATCATAAGGATATATATAATCAAGGAAGGAATTAAAGCAACGTCTCCTAAGGTCACTTAGGCGGAGTACCGTGTCGTAAGTATGCCGCGGAACATACACACGCTATGTCACTATACTTAAACTACCTACTCCATCATACCAATGCCATTCAACACTCCGAAAGGTAAAACCTAGCGCTTTGATACCAACCTTTTCATGATCCAATTTAGGAACGCGACCGGTACTTAAATCACGCAACGTCTAAAGGCGTAACATAATTAAAGTAAGCCGACAACCCAGAAATATAAACCATAAAAAATTAGAAAGATAAAACATTTAAAACATTTGCTAACACATTTGAAAATCTTAAGTGATAAAATATTAACTTAATTTATTTTCTTAAAAATTTCGGCAGCATCTACTTTGTAAAAACTAGCCCCAAACGAGTACAAGCATAAAATAAATATAAAGCATCCCAAATGGGAGCAACTCACACCAAAAGGCGGAACACAACAAAAACCATTTTATATAAACATATATACGACACCATAGAGAAGGAATAAGCAATAAAGAAGTGAAATAACATCACAACATAAATAAAATAGACGGATCATACGAGCTCGACACCCAGAGTCATAAAATAATACAATATCGATCCTCACAAACTCGTTTCTAAGTCAATATACATGAAAGTGGTGGATGAAGAGTACTAGATACAATAAGATATACAATGAGATCATACGGATAACCGCAAAACCACCCACCTATCCAAAACATGACCAACAGCAGCGGTATCCGCAGAAGTAGATGAAATGAGAAGCCCTGCCGCGACTATATCGAGGGTCAAGCCTGCAAAACACTGTGGCACAACGAGGGTGAGTTGCCAACTCGTGCATAGAAAATAACATCATGCAGATAATCGCAAGTATGCATGAAAAGCGATAATCTGAAATATGCAATATGATGGCATAAATATAACAATATGGATATGCAGTAAAATCATGATCAAGATACATCACCAGGATACAACAACTACATGAAACAATGCATGTCTAATAAATCCTGAGTATGGGATAACACATAAAACCTCATATATGAATCATCATCATGCAAAATCGATGTCCATCAATGACACCCCAAATCCCAATATCTCAGGCGCGGTCACACTGATCGGCCCTCATATCTGTCACATCATGAAACCTGAATGTCCAACATGAACACTCGAAACATCATGAAACCCGTGTCCAATATCGACACGTAAATACTCATATCTCAGGCGCCGCATACTCCGATCGGCCCTCATATATATATATATATATATATATATATATATATATATATATATATATATATATATATATATCATAACTCCAAAACGGTATCCTCCGGACATCCGTCGAGTTCTATACAATCACCGGTAAGTAGTACTCCCTCCGTCGGGTTCACGACCTATGTATACGAGTCTTCTTGCCCCAGGGTACCTCACCGGGTCCATCATGTACCCACTGACGGTGCCTACCGTTGCTCGAATCTAGTATACTCACATCTCAGAACCGAGAAAACTCGTGGTAGACGCCTCGAAATATCATATCAAGAGAAACCACATTTTTCAAGTTTATATATTATATTTTCTCTTTTAAAATATAATCGCGGTTCTCAAATCCAGAAATCGCATGAAATCAGTATCTCAATGCATAAATCCATGAAATATGATGTATACAACATAGAACGGTAATATGAGCATATCAAGGGAAAACCGCTCTTTTAGATGTATCAAGTTTTTAAAGATATCTTGCGGTTCCCAAATTCCCCGAAATCAAATGCTACATCATATAAAAGTGTATATGTAGCTATCGCAAACATGTATGATGCAACTCATCTTTGTTATAGGACAAGAATTATTATTTAACTGTTAATGATAATGAAAGCGATGCAATATATATCATCCATGGTAATTTCTATAGTATGTGTGTCATGGCAATTACTAACGGTGTGTGTGTGTGGCATACAATTCAGTGCTAGTGCAACATGAACCGTTAGTAATGGTGTAGTGTACAATCAATACAGTGTCAATGTACAACAAGTAATGGAATGTACAAGATGATGTTCATGCACAATCAACGTATATACTAACAACATAGGTTTATATCACTGAATCCAGACCTCGACGCTTAGCTCCATACGGACGATTCCTCCATAGATGTTAAATCTACTCACTGATGATCTTGAGTTAGGTGAATCCAACCACCTCCTTCCCTTTTCTTGCAGCGCCCAAAGTCCCCGCAATCGATCCTAATATCGCACCAAAAACATAACAAGTGCAAATTAGACTTCCCGATAACACACGCAAACAACGCTTAAATCAACGCACCGACTCCCACAATCTATCATGTGTTAGCTTAGTGGAGAACGTGTGTAGCGACACCCTAAACCAACCCAAGTGCAGCAGGCTATACGAAGTACAAAAACCATGTTCGATATTCGTATCGCGCATTGCCGAAACACTAAAAACTAGCTAAGTGGTTCCAGATTTTAGGTACAGTCAATATAGGAAAATCAAACAGTACCAAACACCAAGAATAACCTACAGACACATACCCTCAAAAACACAACTCCCCAGGTCACCAAAAATCCGGCGGCGTCGGACTTTCCATCATTCTCGTCGGGTCAACCGAGAGGGGCGGGGTCCGAGTTTCAGGTGCACACTTAGAGCTTCTAACACTATACTACTGTATTGCTAGATTTTACATTAGACTAACTTAGTGATAGCATATCATAGAGACACCAAAACATACACAAAAATACGATATTTGAACAAAACCATAACTTTAGTTTTTTAAAACTAAAACTAATAAGCATACAAACTTTATTAGAGCCTAATAAGGGTATAAAGATCACTACCTCACCAAAACTTGGGGAAAACCTAGCTTTCCATGCTCCAAGTCATCACAAAGGCTTTAGCATGAATTTTGAAGGGTTTAGTGAAGTTGGATCAAGGTTTAGGCTTAGTGGTGAGATGAAAATAATTATCAAGTGAAGAACATTGAAGGATTGTGAAGAGGGAGAAAAACAACTGAGTTGAGAATAGTAATTGAAAGAGTGAGGTGAGAATGAGAGGTAAGTGTGAGGAAATGATAGTATGTGAGTGTGAGGGGTGAGTGTATGGATTACACTCACTCTCTCTCTCTCTCTATCATGAATTTATGGCAGCCATCCTCCCTAGCCCTATCAAGAATTCAACCCTTCTCTTCTCTTCTCTTTTCTTTTCCAAAATAAATAAAACCCCATTTAATCCCCAAAACTAAATAGATATAATTGTTTAATATATAACATGACATGCTAAAAGGAATGGTTAAGTGTGACATGGCTAATAAAGCATGGTTAACACATCCTTAACCCTAATTCAACATGCACATGTGTGTGCAAGTGTAAAATAATTAAATAAATATTAATTGATTAAATAAAAGATGTAAATAAAATAATTATTAGTTTAATTTCATTAAAAACCCGCATTAACGCTTAATTACACTAACCGCATTCTAAAGTGTTACAGACAAGCTAGCCCAAATGGACCAGATGGGCCATAGGTCATCCTCTTCAAAAACAGATCTCCGGAATGAAAAGGGCAAAGGGAAAGCGACCTTCGTTGCCAACGCTCAAAAACAGCTGAGTGACCCAAAACCGTTTGCTCGCCAAACCAACCAACCACGATCCCTCGAAGAGAAGTTGAGACGTCCTTACTCGTTTCCCCAAGATAAGACGAGGAGACTGTTCGAACTGGCGGTGCGCAACAGGCTCATCACTCTGACAGATCCGAGATGCCCTCTAAAGCCTTGTGACATCAACAGTCCCAACTACTGCCCCTACCATAGAGTAATGGGCCAACCAATTGAAAATTGCTGAGTCTTTAAAAACTGGGTTGAGGACCAGTACCAACAAAGTAAGTTCGCGCTATCCGAAAACTGGAAGGTAAACCCGCCACAGCAGCACACTTCTAAAAAGGTGGATACGCCGGGGGCATCGTGTTCATTTCTAGAGGAAGCTCCATGGGAAGTTGTCCTTTCAGCTAAAACTAAAAGAATGCCGAAGTATCTTCAAGCATGCCCGGCAATCAAGTGGAAAAGCCCGCTGGAGCCCGAGATCATTGACGGGATGCTGAAACCGCGCCTAGCACCGAAAGTTGGTAGTGGTAGGCAAAACACCCAGGTCGGGCCTTCAAAGTCTTCAAAGAAAAAGAAGAAGACCAAGAAGCCCATTCATCTCGAAAACGATCGTGCGGATCTGCAAAACTACATCGAAATACTTGTCACGACCCGAGAATTCGACTCGTGACCGGCCCTTAACCACGCAACGTCTACAGGCGCAACGCGGCTAAGTAAGCCGAACCCAGAAATCAAAACCAATAAATATAGAGTGATTTTAAAATATTTTGTAAAAACAATCACATGTCCGAAAAACTTTCATTTATTTAGTAGAAACCCTTTTTAAGTTCAATAGTTATAAGTTTTATAATTTTGGTAACATTTCCCTTTTTAAAACATTAGCCCCGAAAGTCGGGTAAAAGTAAGGTGTAACAGAAATAACAAGTGACATGAATAAAGCATCACAATATGATATACGACGCCGTAGCGAAGAATACACAGTAAAACAAGGATAATATCATAAAAGATGAGACTGCATAAAGTAACGTCGGCTCACATGCGAGCTCGACACCAGAATATAAAATCATACATATCGTCCTCACAACTGTCTCTAAGTCAATACAGAAGGTAGATGGAGAGTACTAGATACATCAATATACAACTGAAAGATAACAGATACCGTACAAAACCCACCTATCAGCAAAGGCTAACTCTGCTCAAAAGGGTATCTGTGCCAAAAGATGCGGTAACAGCCAGCCGTGACTACTCCCAAGGGCAACCTGCAAACACTGTGGCACAACGGGGGTGAGTTGCCAACTCGTGAATAGAGATAACATATAAAGGTGATCGCAAGCATGCACATATAGTGTGGCTCTACCAATGCCAGCAGATGATATCAATGCATGTCAACAGTGGATACAATAGTAATGCATGTACTCTAACAGGTAAATGCCACAGGATGAGATGTATAGTAATCAATACTGAGTATGGGATAAATAATATCTACATGGACCATGTCAACATGGAAAACAATGATCGGTGCCTCAAACTACACCCAAATCCCACATATACTCAGGCGCCGGCACACCCATCGGCCCTCAAATCCTGTATACCTCGGAGGAATCACGAGTGCCCAACATCGGCACCCAAAATATCATAAAATCCCCGTGTCCAGCATCGACACGTAAATCCTCGAATATCGGGCGCCGTCAGTCCGGACCGGCTCCACGGGGTCTGTCTGCGGTATCGGCCCTCGGCCCCGGCAGCACGGATCATCCCGCATCCATCACTCGACTCTGGTCAGTATCCTCCGGACAACTGCCAGGTCCAACCAATCACCGGTAGGTACTCGCCCGCCTCCAGGCTCAATCGGCAAATCCCATCGATCATCTCGCCGAGGGGAACCATACCGGGCCCACCACGAACCTGCAAACGGAACATCCACTCCTCGAATCGGGTTTCAAGCACACGTCTCAGCACCGAGAAAACGCGTGGTGGACACACCAAAATATCATATCACGAGGTACCGGGTTTTTCAAAATAGCACATCTTTCCTTAAATAATTCTACGGTCCTCAAAACAGAAATCACATCAAAATCCAACCCCAATAGTAAATCCCATGCGAGGTACAATATACATCAATCCATGGTATGGCTATAAGGGGGAAAACCGCTTTTTAAAGTAGTTTCATTTCCGGTTTTAAAAGATGTCTTGCGGCTCCCAATATACATGAAAATCATATCAAATCACATATGAAGCGAACTCTAGCAATATAATCATGGCAGCTCTACAGTGAGTGTGGCATGGCAGTTACTAACGGTGTGTGTGTAGCATGTAAATAGTGCCCGTGCAACATAAACCGTTAGCAATAGTGCGGTGTTCTATCAGTTCTAAGCAATATATATATATCAACACAGCAGAGAATGCAATATGCGATGACAGTCTATGGGGTGCATGCAACATATAATAATAAAGTCCTATCAGCCCTGACGCATAACGCCATGCGGGCGATATCCCCGTAGATGTGAAATCTACTCACCGTGTCTCGCGCTAAGTGTATCCAACCACTTTCTTGCCCTTCTTTGCAGCGTCCGTCTCACTGGCCTGTGAACCTAAAATCACATAACATATGCCATACATAAGCTTAATTCACAAAACACGACATTATAATCCAACAAGAAACCCGTGTCGCAAACCAATCGCGCGTGTGCGCGATACGCTAAAACGTGTGATCACGCGCCACGAAACTACCCCGACGCGCCGCGATACGCAGAAACCCAAACCTACTCACGTATCACGCGTGTCGCGAAGGTTTAGAAAACGGCAAAATAGGTATTTGGTCCCAGATTTTTCTACAGAACTGAACTTACAAATATATATATATCAAAGGGCCCTACACACAAAAATACACCTACAGAACCCAAAAAAAACCCAAAACCCCTCCCATCTGGCCGCAAATTGCGGCCAGAATGAGGATTTCGGCGGCCTACTGTAGCTGTATGGGGGTCGGGTTTCACCTGGTGTATCAGCTCTACTCCACTACACTACAGTCCTCTCAATTTCATTCTGAACTCACCGGGTCAATAGCAGTTCCAGAAAACTCACATTTTGCACAAATACGACATTTGCATCAAATATGAAAACTGGTGGTATTTTAGTGTAATAGGGGTCGACTAAGTTTACATGGTCTCACAAACTCACTAGCAAGCTCCTGAAATCCTAACACATCACCTTAACACAAAGTTCCTACTAAACATCCCAAATCACACTAAAACGCACCAATATCCATTAACCGATGCAAATCTATCCAAACTAAGCTAACTAGGGGATCAAGTTAGGAATTATACCTCACTCTCGACCCTAGGGAGCTGCAGGAAGAAGAAGAAGTGGAGAGAAGTCGCTGCACAAGGAACTGGGGCTGCTGCTGCTCACTGCTGTGCCTGCTGCTGCTGTGCTTGCCTCTGCTTGCTGCTGCTGTTTGTGCTTGCTGCTGCTGCTGCTGAGTGCTTCAGTTGTTGTTGTTGCTTTGCTAGCTGCTGCTGCTGGGGCTCTGCTGAGTGTGTGGGTGTGTTGTGTGAGTGTTTGAGGGAAAGAAAACAAGGAGATTGGGACGAAATCATCACCCTAGGTCAACCCCTCACTCTCTCTCTCTTCATTAATTGCAAGCATGGCTTGCCATGATGCACTCTCCCTCTCTCTCACTCACAAGTCAACACACAAAGAAACTAATTCAAATCAAAGAGATCTTTTAATTAGCTATTTAAAACCACTTAAACCCAAAAGACTTTTAACCCTCAAGATTAACCCACCATGGTTAATAATTATGGTATTTACTTGATTTAAAAACCCTAGTTTACATGCACATGTGTGTGCAAGCCTAGGAAAATTTTGGAAAAATAATTATTAAATTAGGGAAAATATTTAAAACGCAATTTGGTAAACTTTTTATTAAAAATCATTATTTAATTATAATTATACACTAACCCTTATCCTAAGGTGTTACAATCTCTCCCCCTTAAAGAAATTCGTCCCCGAATTTCAAAAATCTAACTAAGGTTACCTTCAAAAAGATGGGGATACGTCTTCATCATCTCGCTTTCGGTCTCCCAAGTGACCTCCTCACGGTTCTGACCACGCCAAAGTACCTTAACTGATGGAATGTCCTTCGATCTCAATTTCTTCACTTGTCGGTCCAAGATCATCACCGGCTGCTCTGCATAGGAAAGATCACGCTCAAGCTGGATCGTCGGATGCTGAATCGCATGCGAAGGATCATGTAGATATCAGCGGAGCATCGAGACATGGAATACGGGGTGCACATCTGGAAAGCTGGGCGGAAGGGCTAACCGGTAAGCCACTGCACCGACACGCTCGAGGATCTCGAAGGGGCCCACATACCTGGGACTGAGTTTCCCCTTCTTCCCAAACCTCATCACACCTTTCATTGGGGAGACCCTCAAGAAAACATGATCACCAACAGAAAACTCAAGTCTGCGTCGTCGACGGTCTGCATAAGCCCTCTGCCTACTCTGCGCTGCTCTCATCCTATCGCGAATCAACTGGATCTTCGCTGTCGTCTCCTCAACGATCTGTGGTCCTAAAATACTGCTCTCACTGAGCTCTGTCCAACAAGTAGGCGACCTGCATCTCCTCCCATAAAGAGCCTCAAACGGTGCCATCTGAATGGTCTCCTGGTAGCTATTATTGTAGGAGAACTCTACTAAGGGCAAATGATGATCCCAGCTACCTCCGAAATCTAATACACAAGCTCTGAGCATGTCCTCGAGAGTCTGGATGGTCCGCTCTGACTGTCCGTCGGTCTGCGGATGAAATGCCGTGCTGAAGCTCAAGCAAGTGCCCAAAGCCTCCTGAAGCCTCTGCCATAGTCTACTGGTAAACTGGGTGCCTCTGTCGGTCACAATGCACGTCGGAACTCCGTGTAGTCGCACTATCTCGTCAATATAGATCTGGGCATACTGAGTAAATCCGAAAGTCGTCTTCACCGGTAGGAAGTGAGCCGCTTTCGTCAAACGATCCACGATCACCCAGATGGAGTCATATCCCCGACTAGTCCTGGGTAGACCCACCACGAAATCCATCGAAATCTGTTCCCATTTCCACTCCGGAATGGGTAACGGCTGTAGCTCTCCCGCGGGCCTCTGGTGCTCAGCCTTGACTTGCTGACAAGTCAGGCATCTCGATACAAAATCTGCAATGTCCCTCTTCATTCCGTCCCACCAGTAAACATCTCTCATATCATGATACATCTTGGTGGAACCGGGATGGACGCTAAATACCGATCGATGTGCCTCCTCAAGAATCTCGCGTCTCAGCCCTCTAGCATCTGGTACGCACAGTCTGACTCCAAATCGTAGTACTCCCTGATCATCGATCACGAACTCGGAAAATCTACCCTGTCCAATCTGTGCCATGATCTCTGAACATCGGTCATCACTGAGCTGTGCCTCACGTATACGATCGATCAACTGTGGGCGTGCACGGACATGCGCTATCTGTCCTCCAATCGACGTGAACTCGAACTGTACTCGACTGTCGCATAATATCTGCCAGTCTGCCGATGACTGCTCCTGTACTGCGCTCAAACAAGATAAACTACTCCCGGGCCTCCTGCTCAAAGCATCCGCCACCACATTTGCCTTGCCCGGGTGATATAAGATCTCGCAGTCGTAATCCTTCACTAACTCCATCCATCGACGCTGTCGAAGGTTCAGGTCCCGCTGCTGGAATATGTATTTCAGACTCTTGTGATCCGTAAATATCTGGCACGACTCGCCGTATAGGTAATGTCTCCAGATCTTAAGTGCGAAGACCACTGCTGCCATCTCCAAATCATGAGTGGGGTAGTTCTGCTCGTGCTTCTTCAATTGTCGCAAGGCATACGCGATCAGCCTATCATGCTGCATCAGAACGCATCCCAATCCCACTCGAGAAGCATCACAAAAGACCACAAATCCGCCCGGTCCGGAAGGTAAAGATAACACCGGTGCCGTCGTCAGCTGAGTCCGTAACTGCTGGAAACTGTGCTCGCACTCCTCCGTCCAATCGAAGGGAACTCCCTTCCGGGTCAACCCGGTCAACGGTGTAGCAATACGGGAGAAGTCCTGCACAAAACGCCTGTAGTAACCAGCCAATCCCAAAAAGCTGCGAATCTCCGTCACCGATATGGGTCTGGGCCAACGCTGAACGGCCTCGATCTTCCTCGGGTCTACACATATACCGTCTCGTGAAATCACGTGCCCCAAGAAGTCTATGCTGTCCAGCCAAAAAGCACACTTGGAGAATTTCACATAAAGCTGGTGCTCCCTCAATGTCTGCAAGGTAATCCGCAGGTGCTGCTCGTGCTCCTCACTACTCCGGGAATACACCAAGATATCGTCAATGAAGACTATGATGAACAAATCCAAATAAGGCCGGAAAATACGGTTCATCAAATCCATGAAGGCTGCTGGCGCATTGGTGAGTCCGAACGACATCACCAAAAACTCGTAATGGCCGTAGCGCGTACGGAAGGCTGTCCGGGGAATGTCCTCCTGTCGAACCCGCAGCTGATGATAACCCGATCGCAAATCGATCCTCGAAAAGTACCCTGCCCCCTGAAGCTGGTCGAACAAATCATCGATACGCGGCAAGGGATACCTGTTCCGCACTGTCACCCTGTTCAACTGGCGGTAGTCGATACAAAGACACAAAATGCCGTCCTTCTTCTTGACGAACAGGACTGGAGCACCCCAAGGAGAAACACTGGGTCGAATAAGTCCCTTGTCCAGCAAATCTTGCAACTGACCCTTCAGCTCTCGAAGTTCCGCCGGGGCCATCCGATAGGGCGGTATAGAAATAGGCCCCGAACCAGAAACCAAATCAATACAGAAAGAAATGTCGCGCTCGGGCGGCAACCCAGGAAGCTCGTCAGGGAACACATCAGGAAACTCGCTCACAACCGGAACCTGATCCAATGGAACCTCTGTAGCGCGAGCATCGCAAACATAAGCGAGAAATCCCTGACATCCCTTTCTCAAAAGCTGTCCAGCGCGAAAAGAAGAAATCACACTGTGAGGGGCGGCACCACGGTCCCCCAACACAACAAAAACCGACTCGCCGGGGAAACAGAATCTAACTGTCTTCTCGCGGCAGTCCACAGAAGCATAGCACGTGGCTAACCAATCCATGCCCAAAAGAACGTCGAAGTCCAACATCTCCAGAAGGATCAAGTCGACAGGCAACTCTCTCTCGCCAATACAGACGATACAGGATCGGAACACATGCCTAGCAACAAACGACTCTCCCACAGGAGTAGTCACCACAAGCGGCTGATCAAGTAAGCCGGACTCTCTACCCAAACTCGGCACAAAGTGTGTGGATACGTACGAGTGTGTGGATCCGGGATCGAACAGTACATGTGCATCAACTGAACATACAGGAAGGATACCTGAAACCACTGCATTGGACGCCTGCGCGTCCTGATGTGTCAAAGCAAAAACCCTCGCTTGTCCACCACCTGTAACTGACTGACCTCGGCCTCGGTCATCTCGTCCTCTCTGAGCAACTCCTCCACGCCCACGACCTCTCTGAGCATAGGTCTGGCGCGGAGCAACGGTAGGCGCAACGGGCAACGCCCTCTGGGGTGGTGAAGGTGGTAAGGTAACATGCGGTGCTGCCGCCTCCCTCCAGTGTGTCTCTGGACAATCTCGAACGAGGTGAAGTAGGCTGCCACATCTGTAGCAACCCCGCGGCGACTGCTGACCTTCCTGGGGATACGAACTAAACATCCGACCTCGTCCCGAATCTCTGCTACTCCTCGTACCGGAACGATACCTGTCGCGGCGTCTGAATGACTGCCTCCGTGCAGAGATACTGGTACGAACTCTCTTCGGCTCTGGAAGTACCGAAGTCTCAACAAGGTGCTCCTCGACCACTAGGGCTGCGTCTACAGCTGCTGCATAGGTCTCATAGTGCTGCGTGCTGATCGCGAGGAACACTGGTGAAAGCAAGCCTCGAACAAATCTCCGGACTCGCAACTCCTCGGTGGCCACTAAATGTGGGGCGTAGACTGCTAGCTCTGTAAACAGTACGTCATACTCTGCCACTGTCATCCCTGGCGTCTGGCGCAAGGACTCAAACCTGCGTGCTCGGGCATCTCTAACACTCCGGGGAAGGAAACGGGCTAGAAATATGGTCACGAACTCCGTCCAGGTCATAGGAGGAAGACCTGCTGCTCTGCCCTTCTCCACTGAATCACACCATTTCTGTGCAAGACCTTCCAGGCGAAAGCTCGCGAACTCAACCCATCTCGCATCTGCACATCTGAGGGAACGGCATATCCTGGCCATCCTGTCTATGAAAGACTGTGGGTCCTCGGCTGTATCGGTGCCTGTGAAAACCGGAGGCTTCAGCCTCATGAACTCTGATAGCGATACTGTAATCACCTCCGTGGCTGCAGGGGCAACTGGCTGTGCGGTAGGCACCATCGCGGTCTCTGGAACTGGTGGAGCTACCTCTGGTCGCTGCGCTCGAAGCGTCTCAACTAGCGATCCTATCATCTGGCGCATCTCCTGCATACCAGCCCCTAACGAGGCGATCTGCTCTGTCACGGCAGGAACAGCCTGCTCGGGTACAACCGGCGTACTGCCCGGATCAGTCCTAGTCTCGGACGAGTCAACACGAATCTCGGCCCTCGCGGCCGCTCTCTGTGCCCTCGTAGTCTTAGGCGGCATAATGGCTGAAAGAAAATTTGGATTCGATAAGAACACGGAAATCGAATCACAAGAATATAAGGAGGGATCAAATCCACAAGTCCTAAGGTCGCGTAAGCGGAGTACCGTGTCGTGAGTATGCCGCGGAACATACGCACGCTACGCTACCCTGCTGCAGCTACCTACTCCATCATACCAGGGTCATCCTACACTCCGAAGGTAAAACCTACGCTCTGATACCAACTTTGTCACGACCCGAGAATTCGACTCGTGACCGGCCCTTAACCACGCAACGTCTACAGGCGCAACGCGGCTAAGTAAGCCGAACCCAGAAATCAAAACCAATAAATATAGAGTGATTTTAAAACATTTTGTAAAAACAATCACACATGTCCGAAAAACTTTCATTTATTTAGTAGAAACCCTTTTTAAGTTCAATAGTTATAAGTTTTATAATTTTGGTAACATTTCCCTTTTTAAAACATTAGCCCCGAAAGTCGGGTAAAAGTAAGGTGTAACAGAAATAACAAGTGACATGAATAAAGCATCACAATATGATATACGACGCCGTAGCGAAGAATACACAGTAAAACAAGGACAATATCATAAAAGATGAGACTGCATAAAGTAACGTCGGCTCACATGCGAGCTCGACACCAGAATATAAAATCATACATATCGTCCTCACAACTGTCTCTAAGTCAATACAGAAGGTAGATGGAGAGTACTAGATACATCAATATACAACTGAAAGATAACAGATACCGTACAAAACCCACCTTTCAGCAAAGGCTAACTCTGCTCAAAAGGGTATCTGTGCCAAAAGATGCGGTAACAGCCAGCCGTGACTACTCCCAAGGGCAACCTGCAAACATTGTGGCACAACGGGGATGAGTTGCCAACTCGTGAATAGAGATAACATATAAAGGTGATCGCAAGCATGCACATATAGCGTGGCTCTACCAATGCCGGCAGATGATATCAATGCATGTCAACAGTGGATACAATAGTAATGCATGTACTCTAACAGGTAAATGCCACAGGATGAGATGTATAGTAATCAATACTGAGTATGGGATAAATAATATCTACATGGACCATGTCAACATGGAAAACAATGATCGGTACCTCAAACTGCACCCAAATACCACATATACTCAGGCGCCGGCACACCCATCGGCCCTCAAATCCTGTATACCTCGGAGGAATCACGAGTGCCCAACATCGGCACCCAAAATATCATAAAATCCCCGTGTCCAGCATCGACACGTAAATCCTCGAATATCGGGCGCCGTCAGTCCGGACCGGCCCCACGGGGTCTGTCTGCGGTATCGGCCTTCGGCCCCGGCAGCACGGATCATCCCGCATCCATCACTCGACTCTGGTCAGTATCCTCCGGACAACTGCCAGGTCCAACCAATCACCGGTAGGTACTCGCCCGCCTCCAGGCTCAATCGGCAAATCCCATCGATCATCTCGCCGAGGGGAACCATACCGGGCCCACCACGAACCCGCAAACGGAACATCCACTCCTCGAATCGGGTTTCAAGCACACGTCTCAGCACCGAGAAAACGCGTGGTGGACACACCAAAATATCATATCACGAGGTACCGGGTTTTTCAAAATAGCACATCTTTCCTTAAATAATTCTACGGTCCTCAAAACAGAAATCACATGAAAATCCAACCCCAATAGTAAATCCCATGCGAGGTACAATATACATCAATCCATGGTATGGCTATAAGGGGGAAAACCGCTTTTTAAAGTAGTTTCATTTCCGGTTTTAAAAGATGTCTTGCGGCTCCCAATATACATGAAAATCATATCAAATCACATATGAAGCGAACTCTAGCAATATAATCATGGCAGCTCTACAGTGAGTGTGGCATGGCAGTTACTAACGGTGTGTGTGTGTAGCATGTAAATAGTGCCCGTGCAACATAAACCGTTAGCAATAGTGCGGTGTTCTATCAGTTCTAAGCAATATATATATCAACACAGCAGAGAATGCAATATGAGATGACAGTCTATGGGGTGCATGCAACATATAATAATAAAGTCCTATCAGCCCTGACGCATAACGCCATGCGGGCGATATCCCCGTAGATGTGAAATCTACTCACCGTGTCTCGCGCTAAGTGTATCCAACCACTTGCTTGCCCTTCTTTGCAGCGTCCGTCTCACTGGCCTGTGAACCTAAAATCACATAACATATGCCACACATAAGCTTAATTCACAAAACGCGACATTATAATCCAACAAGAAACCCGTGTCGCAAACCAATCGCGCGTGTGCGCGATACGCTAAAACGTGTGATCACGCGCCACGAAACTACCCCGACGCGCCGCGATACGCAGAAACCCAAACCTACTCACGTATCACGCGTGTCGCGAAGGTTTAGAAAACGGCAAAATAGGTATTTGGTCCCAGATTTTTCTACAGAACTGAACTTACAAATATATATATATCAAAGGGCCCTACACACAAAAATACACCTACAGAACCCAAAAAAAACCCAAAACCCCTCACATCTAACCGCAAATTGCGGCCAGAATGAGGATTTCGGCGGCCTACTGTAGCTGTATGGGGGTCGGGTTTCACCTGGTGTATCAGCTCTACTCCACTACACTACAGTCCTCTCAATTTCATTCTGAACTCACCGGGTCAATAGCAGTTCCAGAAAACTCACATTTTGCACAAATACGACATTTGCATCAAATATGAAAACTGGTGGTATTTTAGTGTAATAGGGGTTCGACTAAGTTTACATGGTCTCACTAACTCACTAGCAAGCTCCTGAAATCCTAACACATCACCTTAACACAAAGTTCCTACTAAACATCCCAAATCACACTAAAACGCACCAATATCCATTAACCGATGCAAATCTACCCAAACTAAGCTAACTAGGGGATCAAGTTAGGAATTATACCTCACTCTCGACCCTAGGGAGCTGCAGGAAGAAGAAGAAGTGGAGAGAAGTCGCTGCACAAGGAACTGGGGCTGCTGCTGCTCACTGCTGTACCTGCTGCTGCTGCTGTGCTTGCCTCTGCTTGCTGCTGCTGTTTGTGCTTGCTGCTGCTGCTGCTGAGTGCTTCAGTTGTTGCTGTTGCTTTGCTAGCTGCTGCTGCTGGGGCTCTGCTGAGTGTGTGGGTGTGTTGTGTGAGTGTTTGAGGGAAAGAAAACAAGGAGATTGGGAGGAAATCATCACCCTAGGTCAACCCCTCACTCTCTCTCTCTTCATTAATTGCAAGCATGGCTTGCCATGATGCACTCTCCCTCTCTCTCACTCACAAGTCAACACACAAAGAAACTAATTCAAATCAAAGAGATCTTTTAATTAGCTATTTAAAACCACTTAAACCCAAAAGACTTTTAACCCTCAAGATTAACCCACCATGGTTAATAATTATGGTATTTACTTGATTTAAAAACCCTAGTTTACATGCACATGTGTGTGCAAGCCTAGGAAAATTTTGGAAAAATAATTATTAAATTAGGGAAAATATTTAAAACACAATTTGGTAAACTTTTTATTAAAAATCATTATTTAATTATAATTATACACTAACCCTTATCCTAAGGTGTTACAATACTAGAAGAATACAGGCATGGACACCAGTCACACTTGAAGAGTTCCTTAAGCATATTCTTGAGAACAGCGACACTGAAATTAACGAGGGATACAACTCGTCAGAAAAACCCGAGGATTATGTGGCGAGTTTCCACATGATCTCTCATTCGTCTGTGAATGGCAAAGAAGCTCCATCAGCAATAGAAAAGAACATAGAGAAGCCGGGGGCAGGACCGGCATCAAAATCCCTGGAACCGTCAGACGACCTGATCGATAAACTGCTGAACGAAGCCCTTCAAAAGAGCAAAACTGACCGAGAGCGTAAAATGGCCATATACGAAAAGGTCAAGCATCGGCGTCAGGACGAAGAAGCTGCGGCGAAGAAGAGTCACAAAGCATTCCAACCAGATCAAAGCACACCCGCGGCAGACAAAAACAGGTTTAAGATAGGGAAACGGTTCGCCAAAACCATGTCAATGGGGATGAAGCCACCACTTGTCAAAGGAAATACTCCCGGGAGTACATACCTAGATGAAGCGGATGTACACCCAAACTACTATTTATACCATCAGAGGATTACACACCCCACCGAAGAGTGCAGCGCCGTCAAGAAGTGGTGGCAGGGATACGTGGCCCACCGACAACATTTCAAGAGGATGAAGCGTGAAGCTCGTCGACAGCGAAAAAATGTGACAGATGAGCATGGAAAAACGACTAGCAGTTGTTATATGGTTGATACCAGTTCAACAAAAGGGAAAATCCAAGTTCTCACATTTGAGAGCGATTCTGAGGAAGAAATAACCTTCAGCTCTCTCTTTAAGGAATCCACATCTGGAAAAGAAGAAGAGGTGAAGAACTGTGAGAACATTCAGCTGTGTAACCGTACATTGACTGAGAAGGACGTCGGGCCTACAAACAAAGGTTCGAACAAAAGAGACAAGGGGAAAGAAAAAGTCCCTGAGAAAATTGTCCTCGATGATAGAGTCGTTAAAGAGCTCGCAGTCAAAGAACCGCCTAAGAAAAACAAGGTGGATTACAATGTTCTGTCACATCTGAGGAAGATACCTTCACAACTGAGCATACTGAATGCTCTCCTCCTGTCTAAAGAGGTACAAGATTCTATAATCAAGGTGCTGCAAGAGCCTGATCAGTTCCAAGCTTTCTTTGCGAAAGAAAAGATGAAGGACGAGCTGGAAGAGATTCATACAGCTGACATCACATTCGGCGATGAAGATCACCTCCTCGGAACGTGCGAGCACAACCGTCCTTTATATGTCACCGGGTACTGCCATGACATTAAGATAGGGAAGATTCTGGTCGACAACGGGTCGTCCGTCAACCTTCTCAACGTGAAGGTCCTAAAGGAGATCTGCATGAACGTTCAGCACCTGGACCGGGAAAAAATTACTATCTCTGGGTTCGACTCGCAGTCATCACAGACGCTTGGGTCCGTAATACCGACACTACGCTTCAGGATGCTCGTCGCTGACATCAAGTTTCATGTCATCGATGCCAAGACTTGCTACAACGCTCAACTCGGCAGGCCTTGGTTACATGAGTACAATATCATCCCTTCTAGACAACATCAGTATATGAAGTATTTCAAAGACGGCCTCGAGTACACAGTTATAGGGGAGCTAAACCTATTCTCCGTAAATGAAGTCCGCAAATATGAAGAGGCCAAGTACTTCTTACCAGACTTCGAATACATGGAAAGATTTCATAAACGGAGGATAAACAAAAAACCGTTGTGACTATCCCGATCTTTGGGAGCGATACCGAGGAAGTGGAAGAAATAGTCTACTCGGGGCAGCCCCAAGGCAATAGGCCAGGACCATCTATGCCTATTTTGGTCTTCGGCAGCGACTCTGAAGACGAGATCAACGCAGTATTCTCTGTTCGTCCATCAATACAAACCATCATTGGAGTTATTCAGGGTTTGTTAATCACTATGGTTCCGCAGCAGCATTACAAGGAACTTGATGCATTCGATACATACGGCGTGCAAGAGTTGCAGACCTTTTACGTTCCTCCTAGGCGGAGAGATGAAAAGGCGATCCTCTTTTATCAATCCATGGAGACTAAAGTGGAGAAAGAAGTCTGGCAAGGTACTGATCTTGCGCTTGATAGGCTTCAACCAATCCGGCTGCCCAGATACTACGCAGAGGGATTGAAGAGGCTATTAAGATGCCAAGGCATACCCTTTAAACAAATTTCTCGACAAGCCCAGTTCTGCAACAAGATTTGGGACGTTCCAGGGACTCAGAGAAAGATGCCCAACGGGATGATGGAGAAGGCTGGGCTTGGATACGTTCAGTCCAAGAAACGAGAGCGATTCCATGGCTGCCATGTTATACATAACTCCGGTGGAGAAGCGAATGCATTTCCAGATAGCGCTGATATCGAACCAGAGTGAGATCCCTCCATGAGAATTCCAAGCCCGTCATTTGAAGAACAAATTGACAAGCTAATAAGGAAAGTGGGTCAAAAGGTTCGGGATGACCACAGCCATGAAATGGCCATTTACGAGAAAGTCAAGACGTAACGTATCATTCAGCAGTCTACAGAAAGAGAAGACGACGATGCCCTTCATCTTCAGCCTGTTGTGCGCTCTCATGGCAAGGAAAAAGTCCGACGCAGAGGCAACAACAAGATTAAGAGCGGGAATGACGTTCAAAGACAGCAAAGCGGATCCAAAGTCATGCGAAAAAGAAAAAGTCAGCTGGAATCCGTCTTTTATGAAAAAGATGGGTCGGGAATACTCTTTCCCTCAAGACAAGACAAGGAAAATATTCAACCTTATCATGAAGCATCAAATGATGACACTCCAGGAGTCTCAGCACCCTGATCAAATAAACGAGGTCTATCATCCGGCTTATTGCTCCTACCACCGAGCAATAGGACATCCTCTTGAATTGCTTAACCTTCAAAGACTGAGTCGAAGACCAATGTCATCAAGGCAGGTTTGCTCTTTCTGACAATTGGAGGGTAGCCCCACCACGAAAGTATGAGCCAATAGCAACCTACAATGTGAGGGAAAGTCCAGATCAACATCAAGCTTGGAAACAAGCTCATACCTACCGCATGGTAACATTCTCAAAGGAGGTAGAGTATGAGAATGTGGACATCCTCTCCCAGTGCTTCGCAAATGAGGATGAGGATGAGGTGATCTCAGAATTTCCACCGGCGCCGAAAGAGCTGGAAGATGGGATACACACCATGGTCGACAACCTGAGAAAAATCGATTTGGGGACGGCGAACGAGCCAAGGCCAACGTTCGTTAGTGAGCTGCTATCTGAATAGCAGGTGGCCACGCTAAAGGACGTACTTATGAAGTATAAAGACTGCTTCGCATGGAACTATTCCGAGATGCCGGGACTAGATCCAAAAATAGCCGTGCATAAACTGGCAATATCACTGGACTTCAAGCCAGTCAAAAAAGCACCAAGAAGAATGCGGCTCGAGCTTGAGATGAGTATCAATGCCGAAGTCAAGAAGCTGATCGACTCCGGCTTCATCCAAGAAGTTCAATATCCCGACTGGATCGCCAACATTATCCCAGTGATGAAGAAAAATGGGACAGTACGCATCTGCGTGGACTTCTGGGATCTCAACAAAGCTTGTTCGAAGGATGACTTCCCAGTACCTGTTACCGAGCTGATGATCGATAACACGTCCATTTATGAGGTCTTCTCCTTCATGGATGGATATTTAGGCTACAGTCAAATAAAGATGCATCCTGAAGACCAAAAGCATACTGCCTTCCGGACTCCGCTAGGTATATTCTGCTATAAGGTGATGCCCTTCGGCTTGAAGAATGCAGACGCCGCCTACCAGAGGGACATGACGAAGATATTCGATGACCTCATCCATGAGATTATTGAATTCTATATTGACGACCTTGTGGTGAAAAGAAAATCGTACGAGGAGCACTGGGAGCATTTGAAACTAGTGTTCCAGCGTCTTCGGAAATATAATCTGAAGATGGACCCTCTGAAATGCACGTTTGGAGTTTCCTCAGGAAAATTCCTAGGGTTCATCGTACAACACCGGGGCATCGAAATAGATCCATCAAAGATCAAGGCGATTATGGAAATGCCCTTGCCAAGAAATCTCAGGCAACTGCGCTCTCTCTAAGGGAAGCTCGCGTATATCTGACGGTTCATAGCTAACCTCTCCAGCAAATACCGCCCCTACAGCCATCTAATGAAGAAGGGGACCCATTCATTTAGGATCATAAATTCCAGAGTGCAATGGATGAAATCAAGCAATATCTGCAGAACCCGCCGGTACTAACCGCTCTGGTCAAGGGAAAGTCTCTCATCCTGTACACAACATCCCTTGAAGGTTCTTTAGGCGCACTATGGATACAAGAGAACGACCAGGGGAAGGAGAGAGCTCTCTACTATTTAAGTTGAGTCCTTCTGCGGGCAGAAAACAACTACTCCCCCATTGAAAAGCATTGCCTAGCACTGATCTTCGTGATAACGAAGCTTCAACATTATGCCCTGGCACATGAAGTCCATCTCATATCAAAGGTGGATCTTCTCAAATATTTGATGTCAAGAGTCATTTAACGGGGACGCTTGCCAAATGGGCCCTCCTCTTGATGGTGTTCTCGATAACATATTGACCCTTCAAGGCAATAAAAGGCCAGGCCATCATCGACTTTCTCGCTGAGCATCCGATACCGGCTGATTCTTCCTTAAATTGAGAATTTCCTGATGAACATGCGTTCGACACAATCGAAGGGAAGACGGAGGAAAATAATGTCCAATGGGAACTCTTCTTTGACGGAGAGTCTTCTATGAAGAAGCAAAAGAAAAACACCCCCATAATCAAAGCTGGGGTATGCCTTATCTTTATGACCCCACAAGGAGGGATAATGCATTTTGCCCTTTCCTTAACAGAGCCGAGAACAAACAACGATGCGGAATAAGAAGCTTTGATAGCAGGTCTTGAGATTACTGTCGACATAAGGATCGAAAACATCCTCATATATGGGGACTCCCAGCTGATCGTTAGGCAAGTAAATGGTGACTATCAGACGTGCAAGCCAGAGTTGCTAAAATATGGCGAAAGGGTGCAGCAACTGCTGACTCAAATTCCATTCTACGACCTGGAAAGCATACCGCGGGCGGAAAATAGAAAGGCAGATGCATTAGCCAAACTCGCTAAAGAACTGGCTGATGACGTAAGGATCATTGTGCAAAGCCGCCGGATTCTCGCGCCAGCAGAAATATCTCCGGAGTCGTCTGAAAGAAAAGAAGCGACTAGACAAGCGGTCCTCTAAATAGAAGACGAAGAGAGGGTCAAGGACTGGAGGGAATTCTTTATAGACTACTTCAAATCCCGTCGAACACCCGAAGACACGTCGTTAAGACATCAACTCATGAAGCGAGCCCTGTCTTTCGCCTTCATCAAGGATACTCTTTATAAGAGATCATTCGACTGTCTGTAGCTGAGATGCCTGGGACCAGAAGAAGCAAAAAGGGTCGTCCAAGAAACTCACGACGGATTCTGCGGTTCTCATCAGGCCGGACCAAAGATGAAGCTGAAGATCAAGAGAATGGGTTACTATTGGCCCACAATGATCCAGGACTGCTTTGAATATGCGAAGCAGTGTCACTCGTGCCAAATTCACGAGGACTTCATCCACAAACATCCAAATCCACTACACCCAACACTGGCTAGCTAGCCGTTCGAAAAGCGGGGAACTGATATAATCGAGTCCATCGAACCAGTATCGTTCAAGGGACATCGGTTCATATTAGTGACGACCGATTACTTCTCTAAGTGGGCAGAAGCAGTACCGCTAAGAGAAGTGAAGATGGAGAACATCCTCCATTTCTTCATGACACACGTCATCTACCTGTTTGGCACTCTACGACGAATCATCTCGGATAATAGACCGGCCTACAGAAGCCATAAAATCAGTCACTTCGCACAGCAGTATAATATAGATTGGAGATACTCTTCAGTCTATAATACCCGAGATAATGGTCTAGCTGAGGCTTTCAACAAGACCTTGATGAAGATCATAAAGAAAACAGTGTCCAGAAATATAAAAAAAAAGGCTGGCACAAGAGACTGCATGAAGCTCTCTGGGCGTATCGAACCACGTTCAAAACGGCCATGAGTACTACGTCGTTCGCGTTGGTATTCGGTACGGAAGCAGTACTTCCCTTGGAGATAGAGTTACCCTCTCTACAAGTAGCAGTTCGATACGAGCTGACAGATGAAGAAAATGCCCATCTTCGGCTTAAGGAGCTCGATGCCCTCGATGAAACTCGTCTCATGGCACAGCAAAACTTGGAAGCTTACAAAGTATGGTTGATGCGCTCATACAAAAAACTGACTGGGCCGAGAACATTCCGCCAAGGTGAACTCGTGCTAGTTGTAAAACGACCTATGATCCCCAACCGTGCAAAACGGGAGAAATTCGAGCCAAACTACAAGGGTCCGTATATCATAGACAAGGTCTACTAGGGTGGGGCCTACTTGCTCATGGATATGCATGGTGAAAGACCCTTCCGGCCAATAAACGGCCGGTTCCTTAAGAAATACTACGCTTTACAAGTCGCGGCTCAGGTTAATGATAGATGATGACGCTTGTGTCCGCTCGCTGTCTTCCTGAATCCAAACTCTATAAGTAGTGTCCGGCAATACTTCGCCTCGAAACTAACAATGGACCGAGATGTCCCTAAACTAATAATGGATCGAGATGTTCCTAAACTAACAATGGACAGCAATGTCCTTAAACTAAATATGTCGCCTCAAACACAACGATAGTGGAATTCAAGTCCACAGGTTCCAGCGGCAAAGACTACAACTCAAATCCCGCTGGCTACACAACTACCCCGGTGGCGAAGTCCCCCTAAGTGCCACAAAAAAACGGTACGTCTACAAGCGAAATGGGCACGGATGAAAACTCGCCATAAGTAAAAACATCAGGGCTACCGGAGAGCTTGTGAAAACCTGAAAGGGCGCAATCTCGTTGTTAAAAAAACGGTACGTCCACAAGAGAAATAGGCACGGATGAAAACCTGAAAGGGCTTCGTGAGTAAAAACAGCAGGGCTACCGGCGAGTTTGTGAAAACCCGAAAGGGCGCAATCTCATTAAAATAAAGACATCTTCTAGGTCCTCTCGGCCTTATAAGGAGAAAACACCTGCGTGCGATCCTTATGACTCACAAGGGAGCAACACACTTAGGGATCCCCACGATTCTTAAGGAGAAATTACACTTACAAGATCCTCACGACTCGTAGGGAGAATTCCCCCCTATGAGACCCTCACGGCTCATAGGATTCAAAAACTTTAAGATACAGGGACCTGAACCTGTTCATAAGCCATCACACTCCCCATTGCTGCCCTACAAGCAGTCCAATATTGACCCTTGTATATAATCTACGGGCTTAAATAAACGTTCCCGCACCAAGTCCCACCAATGACAAGGAATGTCCTCATGTGGCGAACGACACCTATAAGTCCTCTCGACTTGTAAGGAGAAAACACTCTTGTAAGATCCTTACGACTTGCAAGAGAAAATATCACTTAGGAGTCCTCACGATTCCTAAGGAGAAAATACACCTGCAGGATCCTCACGACTCGTAGGGAGAAAATACCTTTATGAGACCCTTACGGCCCGTAAAGTCGAAAAGTCATAGTCAAGAGGATCCTAACCCTGTTTGCTAAGCCGCCTTTGTTCAAATCGACAAAGGCAAATGATGATTCGCTCCTGGCAATATTCCAGTCGCAGCGGAGCTGATGCCAAAATTGGTATCAGATCTCAAGTTCCATACTCGCAACAAAAATCAACGAGCAAAAATGCATATGAAATAGCCAAAATGATGGGGCAACTCGCAATAAAAATCAGCGAGCAAAATATGTGCATATAAAAACAGCCGAAATGTTTGGGCAACTCGCAATAAAAAGCGGCGAGTAAAAAGAAAAAACAGCCGAAATGGTTGGGCACCACGATAAAACAGCCGAAATGATTGGGCAATCATGACTTTCGCATATAAAAAGCTGAAATGATAGAGTATCGCGGAAACAAAAAAATAAAACTTCGGCCCTGCAGGCGAGTCCACATCGACCCCTGTATACAATCCATGGGCACAAACGGAAAAGGGAACCACATTTTCCCACCAGGCTTCATCAGAAAGAAAGTCAGGTCTTGACAGCAATATCTGCAGCCTAGAGATCAACAACGGAGTTCCTCCTCACTCCAGCAGGATGCAGATGCAACGTCAGCAACCGACCCCAGGGTCAAAAAAACGGAGCCATGGCAAAGTCCTTAGTTCCAAGCCTCGACAGTTCACCAACAACCGAGAGATAACCTAGACATTCGTCGCAATATAGCAGACACAATGTCAACAAATGAAGCGAAGGAAGATCCCTAGGTTCAGGGTCTTGACGGCAACATCTACAGCCTAGACATCAACAACGACGTTCCTCCTCACTCCAGCAAGATGCAGATGTAACGTCAACAACCAACCCCAGGGTCAAAACAATGGAGCCATGGCAAAGTCCCTAGTTTCAAGACTCGACGGTTCACAGACGACCTAGAGACAACCTCGACATTCGTCACAATATTACAGACACAATGTCAACAAACGAAGCAAAGGAAGATCCCTAGCTTCAGGGTCTTGACGGAAACTCAAATAAAACCTGAAATACTATCGGAGATCATCCCACATCATTACGGAGTAGTTATGACTCATCGGGGCTCCTAAATTGAGCATAACCTCAAGTAAAAAGCGGCATGGAAAATCCCTAACGCTTGCTCTTCCGACGGTAATATAACCTGAGAGATTACTTGAAGACATCTTGTCCATCCCCCGAAGGGATCAGAGACATGACAGTCGCGGGGCTACTCGAACAGCAAGATTGCGTATCGGGGAATGCATCAGCCAACGCGACGGTACGACGGAAAAAAAAACCTTAGTACCACAGACCCTAACGGACTTCTATCAGCAGAGGTTAACTGTGACATTAGGACATTCTTGCGAGAACTTCTCGATTCGTCTCGACTCGTAGGGAAAACAATGTTCCTGCGAGAACTTCTCGACTCATAGGGAAAAAGCCTTAGGCAACAGGGACCTGAACCAGTCTCCTAAGCACTGGGGCCTTGCAAGTAGATTCAAGATAGACTATTGTATAGTATCCATGGGCTATACTCTCCAAAGTCGAATATCGACAAGGAGGGAAAAAACCACTTACGAGTCCTTTCAACTTGTAAAGGGGGAAAATTCTCTTGTGAGATCCTTACGACTCTCAAGAGAAAATGCACTTAGGAGTCCTCATGACTTCTAAGGAGAAAATACACCTGCGAGATCCTTTCGACTCGTAGGGAGAAAACCCTTTATGAGACCCTCACGGCTCATAAAGTTGAAAAGTCTTAGGCGGAAGACCTGAACCTGTTTCCTAAGCCATCGCTGCCCTACAAGGAGGTCAAGATGGACTATCTACATGCCACATTTTCCATAGTTATATGCCAATATGAAATAAAGTATGTCTTTTATTTATGAATTCAAGTGAATACAAGATACATTTTATAAAGGAATAAAAATGAATACAAGATACTCTCATTCAGGAGTGAATACAAAAAAGAGAGAAGAAGAGTATACAACGACAAAAAAAGGCTTAAGCCGGTAGACGGTGCAGTAGGCTAGTAAGTTCTTCAGTCTTCCGCTGAACCTCGGCTTCATGCTCCGTTATTGCAACAAGGTGGGTCCCCGCCTAAGTATGCTAAGTCTGATATGAAGCAAACCGACCCTCAATCTCCCTTTCAGCGACTTTATGAGCTTCAACCATCTCACGGGTAAAGATAACAGTGTTGTCAAGAGCTACCACCTCTGTGATAGCTTCTTGAAGCACCCGCCAAATTTCTTACGCACGAATGGTCTTGGCAGTAAGTTGAGCCTGAAGTTCCCCCAAAGCATTCGAAGCTAACTCCCTCTCCAAAAACTTCCAGTTGAGCCTCTTCTCGCACGATTACAGATTGGCTGCGCACCGTTCGATCCATCCCCGCAAACTTGATTTCATGGTTAAGATGTCAGGGGGAAGGCGGATGCATTCAAGCCCGTGTAGGCAGACTTCCACTCGGTGAAAATACTCAACCCAGATGTGTACCAATGCTTCATCATGATAGGTGGCGAGAAAGGAAAAGGAAGCATTGGCCTCGACAGCAAATTCTTCGGCCATGACAGAGGTAACAACGCGAAGGTCCTCGATGAGAGTCGTCAGGGAGTAGATGCTTTGTCTCGCCGTCCTTTAAGACGCATGCCAGGCATAAGGACCCAGTGGCATGAAAATCCGAGATTCCAGCGGAGTTAGGGTTAGCAGAGCTGTCAAGATTTATGAACAGTCGGTGAGATTCATAAACATGGAACAGACAAAGCAATGCCATAGATAAAACCTCACTTACCCACGGTCATGCAATGGGGGTTTGAAAGATCCCCAAGCCCATCAAGGATCACAACTTCGTCATCAGCTTCCAGAACTATGGAGAGCATGTTAGCATCATAAAAAAAAGACGTAATAATAAAACAAAAAGTGGTCAGAGGACACCGACCTTGCCCAGAATAAAGGACTATGCTTTGAGGGGGTATTGCTTGTAGGGCGGCCATATCAAGTAGACGCTGGAAGGTCTTCTTGGTAGATATATCCATGATAGAAGCCGCCAGTTCCCGCAAATCTGAAGGAAAAAAGAGTTCGGATAACGGAGAGATCATTAAAACGAAATGTAGGAGATTACCTTCGATACTCCGTCCGCCTTGAACTAGGGGGATAGCAGCTTCGGCAACCTCCTACACACCATCAGGTACACCACTAAAGACATTTGTCGGCATGGCGGCTTCCAATTCAGAAATAACAGCCGCCACAGGTTCTGAGGAGGCAACAACGGTCTCAGCGATCCTTTCTACAATCTCCAAGACACCACCAGAGAGATCCACTGGAGCTACGGCTGGTAAGGTCACCACTATGGAAAGTACAGATGCTAAAAGGACGTAAGCTACCACCGGGAGATCCAAGATAGGACTAACGGCTTCGACAAACTCTTCTACACCCTTTGGTCGTCACTAGAGATGTCTATAGGGTTCGTAACCGGTAGGGTCACCTCTGCTGGAGGAATAGATACCGAAGGAACAGAAGCTACCACCAGCTCCACAACAGGAATAGTGGCTGTAATGATCTCCTATACACCTGCCGGTGCGTCACGAGAGACATTTGTAGAGTCCACAGTTATGGCCCGATCTGGATTCAAATCCTTTTTCGCCGCTGAAGTCCCTGCGAAGTTTTCACAAAAATGAGAAGACATAAAAATAATATAGACTATTCGCTGAAAGAAGAACATAAGAAAGACGCATACCAATGCGCCAAGGAGCTTGAAGTATGGCTTTCTCCAGACGTTTTTCCTTTCTTTCTAAGTGCACTCGCTGGGGTTCAAGTGCAGATGAATAACTGCATGTCTTTAATGCAAGCTCATCTTCGGAGGCGATCATTATGGGCTATTTGAGGGCCCGTTCTTCTTCCATCAGCAAAGGACCTATATGTACCCGCCATAATGATGGATCAATGTCATAGAAGATAACCGAAGGGTAGGGCTTTTTCGGGATTCGCACATTCTCGGTCTCATCCTGTAAGCGCCTTAAAGCCTCAGCCAATTGCGCGGCTTCCTCGGCGGACGAGCCAGGATAAATAAGATCGGCGTCCGATTCCTCCATAGTTATCGGTTCGTCCTGAATGAACGGATCGGACTCAAGCAAGGTGTCAAGTAGGCCGGCGACCAATCACTTCCTCCTCTTAGAACTTATGCTAGCACTGACCGAAGAACGCTTCCTTCCCCTCGGCACTTTGGCACGACGTTGACCAACCTCACTTCCAGTATTCCCCTTTGGCGATACTACTGCTGATGACACCGCCATTGATGATGCCGCCACTGATGACACTACCGCTGGAGCTTCATTGGAGGCCTTTGCTTGGGTTCTAGTGCGCACTGGCATACCAACAGTGTGAGGAGTCAATTCTATTTCTGCGGCCTTAGGGATAAGTACCACACTGCCATCCCTCAATAGAGGGCGAACCACTGTCTGCAGCCGCAACGGAACACCAGTGGCTTGGGTCGGAGATGGAGCTCTACATTCGAGAGTATCCGCTTCTCCTCGGCAATGACAGGACCGACTCGATGATGATACCAACTGATTGAAAGAATTAAGGTTAACCGCAATCAAGACGGTGTCGCTATGCAGCTAGCCGGTTGAGCACGGGTCGATCCACAGGGAGATGGTTCTATTTCCGTTCTTGTCTTAGACGAGTCAATAAAGAATCTGTGTATGTTTGTTCGATTCTATCCTAAGTGTATTATTTGCAAGTATAAAATTGTTAAGAAAAAGATACGAGATTATAAGCTAAAGAAATCCGTACTCGAAACCTTTGAGCCGAATCTTGACCAATTGAAGCTAGAGCAATCGGCAACAACGTGGATTAGGGGATTTAAGCGCGGTATTCGTGGAATACGGCTTATTTACCCTTGTCCTTCCGTTCTTGTCTCTTGCTTTCGCCTCCGGCCAAACCGAACGCAACCGGTCGCTGTTAGGAATCACCGTTACCTTGTCAGGGTACGGTGCCTAACGGAGCGCTTGCGTATCGTTTTGGCAGAGTTCAATGGAAAATACGGGAAAAGGAAATGGGCAAAGAAACATTAACTTATAATACCGTATTTCTTCTTAACAAAGATAATTACATTCATTCACAAGAAAGAACCAAAAAGAGAGAACAAAAAGAAAAGAACAAAGAAAAGAAAAGATTACAAGTAAGTAAGTGCATGAAATGAAATTGCAAGAAAGTAAAGCAAGATAATAATAAGCAAGTAATAAAAAGAGATAAAAAGAACAAGAAAGTAATTACAAGAACATAGAACTCAAGACAAGCATGTGATCAATAGCCAACCCTTAAACTTGCAAGCTCAATCAAGAGGTTGCAAGATCAAGGGAAGGGTAGAGAACGCATGTGAAATGAAGAACTAGTCCCGTGAGAAAATACGACCCTTGAGATTAATAACTAACCCTTAACCATTCAATCTCAATGAAGAGGTTGAATGATCAAGAGAAAGCAAGAATCTCAAAGGGAAGAAGAAATAAAAGAGAATGATACAAAACCCTCATCTTCATTAATCTCCCACTCAAAAAGCTCTCACTACAATTTTCATGGAAAAAGAATGAAGAAGAAGAAGAAAAAGAACTAAAACTACAAAAGAATGGAGAACAAAGAATGACTAAGGTTGGGCTCAGATCTGCTATATTTATAGGCAGGGAAATGAAACCCTAGGGACAAATTCTGACATAAAATGAAGTACCCAAAGTGCCCATGAAAAACGACAGAATGAAGACCCCAGATGGCCGCGGATCTGCGGCCCTTTAGTGGTGTTGGGCTGTGGGCTTTGGTCGGGGTCCCTGGTTTGTTGTCCTCTTCAGTGTGGTACATATATTTTCTGAAAATACTTTCACATTTCTTCCAGAATTTCTGTTGAGGAAAGGTGGACTTTTGTGGATGCTTTTGTCATGATTGCCTCGAGCTCCGCTTAGATTTCTTGGAACTTGTTGCCATTGAGCCTTGTGCATGAAGGTGACATTGATTTGACATTTTGTCTTCCTAAACTGGTATCTGGCAACATACGGATGACGAGCGGAGACCGTGTTTTCTCAGTGGTTGGTAGGAACCCGGATTTTGTCGTGTTTTCCATGAATTTCACCGTTTTAGAACCGAGAACCTGTATCCTGCAAATATGTAACAAACACGGATTAAAAGCACCAACCTATAAACAACCGAGCGTAAGAATGGGCGGTATAAAATGCAGTATTCTGTGATGAACAAATATCCCCAAACTTAACTTTTGCTCATCCCGAGCAAAACCAATTATTCACAAAAAATAAAATCCTAACCGCACTTTCGTAGGGAACGCGATTGCACTGAGCACGTGCAACAAGCCGTTAAACCCCTAGGTGTCCCTAGTAGGAGGAGTGTTGTCTCCTGAGGGTTTTCAGCGGATTACACCCACAAAATCCCGTCAAGCTAGTGTCATAAGTTAACATTGACTCTACTCCTACAGTTTAGTATTTACGTTAGAAATTCTATCATCCTAAGTTAGAAATATCCAACCCTTATGCTTCACACCTCTAATCTATTTATTCTTAGATCATATACGTTCCAAAAAAGTTTAGAAAGATGTTGGTTCCCCTGAGTTTTCCTTCTAAAGTGCGGCCTCAAATTAGGGATTTTTATCAACTTTACAGAAAACACAAGTCTTATTCTTTATTTCTATCTTTTATTCAAACATCGATTGTATACCCCTACGTGTGTGTATATTTGCACCCCTACACTCAAGAATTCAATTCAAGCTATAATACCCTTGCCCTAATACCTAATACTACTTCTTTTCATTAAGGATGGACGGATTTGCTCACACACCTTTCATGCGACTATTAATGCTTCTTGAGGCACTAACGACCGATTACTGAATGTGTGAACTTTAAAGCGTAAATAGCAGTTTCCAGGTCTTGACTTTATTCTATTTTTCTTTTTCTTTTTCTTTTTCAAGACCGGATATATTTTTCAATATACTCTTTTGGTGTTTAGCTTTAAATACCGTTTTTTCTTTCATACTAGGCTTTCAGGCAAGAGTATTTCTAGGTATCCTCTACTATCCCAAGTTTCAAGGTGCGTGTAGGTACAGTTTGTAGGGTATATACTTTCTAAATTTGAACTCAAGAAAAGAAACTATTTTTCAGACTTATCCTCCGGTAAAGCTTCAATACTTTCCCTTTATCTTGACTTAACTCAAGAACTGAACTCAAGATTACCTAGTTCTCAAAAAAACTGTAAGGACGTATACTTACCAAGTTTAAACAGAAAGAGGGTTATTTTTAGGGTTTTCAATTCCTAAGCCTAGAATTTAGTTATTTCTATCATATCAACTAAACTTTCGGAATAAAGATCTAAGTTACCCTATTAGCTAACTTGACGACAAAGTTTTTATATTTTTTGGAAAATTTTCAATTTTTGTGGGTTTTTAATAGGGTATGCAAATGCAAAATATACAAATGAATGCGAAGGAAGAAAGCTTACCGAGCACACCCCCAAACTTAAACTTGACAGTGCCCTCACTGTCAGGCTATACCGAGAGGGTCAAAATTGCCGGCGCTCCCTAAAAACAAATTATATACAAAACAAAAAAGAAAACAAAAAAAATATATACAAAAAAGGTGTCCCCCCCAAACTTAAGTAAAACAGTGTTTCCACTGTTAAGCGTTGAAATTCAGGATTAGGGGGGAAAGAACAGTATCAAGCTATACAAGGCCTTACACAGGCCAAAAGTTAACACCAACCATTCAAAGATTTTATCGCTATAATGTACAGGTTGGTGGAAGAAGGCGTAGAGAAAAGAGATGGAGAATACGCGAGACCCTATGCGGAGAGAAGCGGGATATGGTCTCGGTATATGAGAGGAAGAAGAATGGCGGAAGGGAAAAAGAAGTGGAATACGAACTTGAGGGTGCAAATGGAGTAAATAGATTAGCACAATTTATGATGACTGATGTGTGAAAAGCGATTGTGCTAACATATTTATCCGTCGAGAAATGGGGTCAAATCCCTCAAGATTCGTGAGAAACCATGGGTACGCCGAACTTGGTAGACCAGACATACGAAATGAAAGTGAGACGGGTACATGCAAGGTCGGAACGATGGAAAGGGTGGGGGGAAGTGAGTGAGGAAGGTTATCGGTTAAAGGTTCAGGAGGGTGTACACGGTCAGTGGAAGGGATAGGATGAATTGGAAAATCCGACTCATCAATTAAAACTGTTTCATCCTCAGTACTATCCTCAATATTCTCCTCAAAATTTATCTCATCCATGCAATTTTCAACAAAATCAAGACGCATATGGGGTTCGGAAAAAACATTTAATGACTCGGGATGATGATTTGAAGAGACAAACTCAGCCAAATCTACGGGTTCATCATCCAAAATATCCCCAGCGTCAATATCCTCAATCAAGTGAAAATCAAGATTCTCTGACACCTCATCAAAAGCATGGATATTAATCGATTCTGGTTCTAAGATATAGGTGTAGAGGTCAAAAGGATTAGGTATAGTTTCACTTGGAAGGGACCCTTCACAATCGGGCAAATCAAACACTACGAAGTCGCACAACTCATTCATCATTCTATCTTCAATTGATAAATCATGTGGGATACTCGATAGACTTTCAAAACAGGAGTTGTGGGATTCAATTTGGGACGGGTAGGTTTGATTTGGAAGGGGGTACATCTCACTCTCTCCACTCAAATTCACAGCCTGTCCTGCCGCCTCATCATACATTGAAAAAGTTGGAGCTAGTTGAAAACTAGCTACCGGGTCACTAGGTTGCATGAGGGCGGCCATGGACGCATTCAAATCCATCATCTGTTGGCTTGACGCTACCCTAAAGTCTTCCAACGACTGTTCTAGACTAGACATTGGTTGTGAAGGGGTTTCAGTAAAAGATTCAAAGTTGTTTGGATACTGAAAACTCCCAAATGGCGGTTCTGATACAATGTCTAGGGAAGGTGTAAAAGTTGGGTAGGACTGGTAGGAATTGAATGGCTGGACAGGAGTGGGATCAACATTGGGATAAGAAGGTGAATGGAATTGTTGATCCCAAGAATTTGTAGTGGTGAAAGGAGTGAAAGATCGGCTACGAGATTGTTCAATACGTTCAGCAATAGACATAGGTCTCGGGGTTACAACTGGATTTTCAAAAGGGGTATCAACGCAAGAAGGTGTGAATGTTTGAAACGGTTGATACGAAGTGGATTGCGGGGTCCAGTTGTTCGTCCTAGACGCGTCTATCCGATCTTTCAAAGAAATTTTTGGCATGGAGGGGTCGTTTGATGTTCGACCAAAACAAGAACCGTATGAAGTAATGTCTGGTTGTGGGTACCAAAGTTCGGCAAGAGTTTTGCGAGGTGGAGTACCCATGAGAGAAAGAGAGAAAGGCAGAGAAAAGGAGGGGAAAAAGAATGTGATATTTTTTTTATTTTTTTTTTAGTTTATATATTAACAAAAGAATAAAAAACAATATGGACAAAAACAATCACGACACAAAAATACCACACACCTAATCGTTCTAGGGTTCACCTAGGTCAACTAGACCTGCTCCAGAACTTGATTGTCGAAGTAAAACTGTGTCGAGAAACAGGCTCAAGATACACTGATCACGAGGCCAGGTAAGTGCAGAGATAAGGGGAGGTTTTCCAACGCTTTCGCGAAGTTCCTTAATTAAATAACCCTTTCTCTTTTGGCGGTTTCGCCGTTAACACTTTCTTAGAAACCTCGTAAACAATATACCATTAAGCAAGGTTCTAAACACAGTTAACTTCTCCTAGTGAGCGCGAAGTCCTTAAGGCTTAAAGTCTAGTTTCTTTTAAATTTTGTGTGGGCAAACGTTATGCTCAAGTTCGTGATTTGTGGGCCACGGAAAAGGTGATGAAATCCTTTACCGTATGTTGTGGGGTTCGCTTGCCCTTAAGTCCGTATTAATGTATGCAATGCGCAATTCAATAAAAATTCTATAAAGAATCAAACAATCGTTTTTTAGTTTAAGCGCGGCACTGCAACAAATACGGGTTAGTCAATTTTTAGCGTTTGCTAGCAAACTTGCAAAGAATCCTGCAAAGAATAGTATATTGGAAGCGTCGGATTTGAGAAGAAGGTGTTGGTAAAGTACGTACCGTTAAAATTTTGGGTTAGGAAACCCCCGTTGAATCGAATCCGGTAAGCTTGAAAAGTTCGCTTGCGCGGGTCAAACTACCCGGATCTTTGGCACTGTACTTCGTAAATCACCCTTGCCTTGAATGCACACTTTGCTCCCCACAATCGCAGTTTGCAAACTTGCAAAAATCTGCACTCTTGCCCACAAAAATGATCAAAAATAACAAAAAGATTTTTTTTTTTTATAAATATATACAAAAAGAATATTAACCCGAATAACAAGAAAGAAAATACGCTACCGTCTCCCCAGCAACGGCGCCATTTGATTGAAAGAATTAAGGTTAACCGCAATCAAGACGGTGTCGCTATGCAGCTAGCCGGTTGAGCACGGGTCGATCCACAGGGAGATGGTTCTATTTCCGTTCTTGTCTTAGACGAGTCAATAAAGAATCTGTGTATGTTTGTTCGATTCTATCCTAAGTGTATTATTTGCAAGTATAAAGTTGTTAAGAAAAAGATACGAGATTATAAGCTAAAGAAATCCGTACTCGAAACCTTTGAGCCGAATCTTGACCAATTGAAGCTAGAGCAATCGGCAACAACGTGGATTAGGGGATTTAAGCGCGGTATTCGTGGAATACGGCTTATTTACCCTTGTCCTTCCATTCTTGTCTCTTGCTTTCGCCTCCGGCCAAACCAAACGCAACCGGTCGCGGTTAGGAATCGCCGTTACCTTGTCAGGGTACGGTGCCTAACGGAGCGCTTGCGTATCGTTTAGGCGGAGTTCAATGGAAAATACGGGAAAAGGAAATGGGCAAAGAAACATTAACTTATAATACCGTATTTCTTCTTAACAAAGATAATTACATTCATTCACAAGAAAGAACCAAAAAGAGAGAACAAAAAGAAAAGAACAACGAAAAGAAAAGATTACAAGTAAGTAAGTGCATGAAATGAAATTGCAAGAAAGTAAAGCAAGATAATAATAAGCAAGTAATAAAAAGCGATAAAAAGAACAAGAAAGTAATTACAAGAACATAGAACTCAAGACAAGCATGTGATCAATAGCCAACCCTTAAACTTGCAAGCTCAATCAAGAGGTTGCAAGATCAAGGGAAGGGTAGAGAACGCATGTGAAATGAAGAACTAGTCCCGTGAGAAAATACGACCCTTGAGATTAATAACTAACCCTTAACCATTCAAGCTCAATGAAGAGGTTGAATGATCAAAAGAAAGCAAGAATCTCAAGGGGAAGAAGAAATAAAAGAGAATGATACAAAACCCTCATCTTCATTAATCTCCCACTCAAAAAGCTCTCACTACAATTTTCATGGAAAAAGAATGAAGAAGAAGAAGAAAAGGAAATAAAACTACAAAAGAATGGAGAACAAAGAATGACCAAGGTTGGGCTCAGATCTGCTGTATTTATAGGCAGGGAAATGAAACCCTAGGGACAAATTCTGACATAAAATGAAGTACCCAAAGTGCCCATGAAAAACGACAGAATGAAGACCCTAGATGGCCGCGGATCCGCGGCCAATACCCCCTATTGGCCGCGGATCCGCGGCCCTTTAGTGGTGTTGGGCTGTGGGCTTTGGTCGGGGTCCCTGGTTTGTTGTCCTCTTCAGTGTGGTACATATATTTTCTGAAAATACTTTCACATTTCTTCCAGAATTTCTGTTGAGGAAAGGTGGACTTTTGTTGATGCTTTTGTCATGATTGCCTCGAGCTCCGCGTAGATTTCTTGGAACTTGTTGTTGCCATTGAGCCTTGTGTATGAAGGTGACATTGATTTGACATTTTGTCTTCCTAAACTGGTATCTGGCAACATACGGATGACGAGCGGAGACCGTGTTTTCTCAGTGGTTGGCAGGAACCCGGATTTTGTCGTGTTTTCCATGAATTTCACCGTTTTAGAACCGAGAACCTGTATCCTGCAAATATGTAACAAACACGGATTAAAAGCACCTACCTATAAACAACCGAGCGTAAGAATGGGCGGTATAAAATGCAGTATTCTGTGATGAACACCAACCCGTAAAAGACCCCATACACCTTGGAAGATAGTCGGACTCAGGGATCACGAAATGGGAGCCGGTGTTCAGTCGCATAAAATGATGGATGACGTCACGAGTGACTTCCAGAGACGGGGTGGGCTCAACTAAGAACGCCTCGAAAGGGACACCCTGGTTATAACACAATTGCTGGACAAAGCGGTGCGGATTATACCGCATAAAAAGAGCCGTGTTATTCTGACGGAATACCAAGTAGCCCGACCTAATCGAGTACAGGTGCATAATCTCTTTAGGCTTTAAAGATGGCGCTCCCCCTTTTGATAGATCAAAAAGCTGTTGAACGGGCCCCGCAGGAGCAGAGAGGGCTCTGTCACTAAACACCATCCCACCATCGTTTGAATATGGGTTGAGCAACATGTGAAGGGCCTCTAGCTGAGTCGGATCGGGAGCAGAAGCATCCCCCAACCTCATAACCCGTGGGAAGGTATAGGAGTCATAGAAATCTGGCCGCCAATGTGCTGCAAATGCTCCTAGTACATGCATCTCAATCCACGACATGAAGTAGTGGAGGGAGAAATTCACAACATCCGCACATCGGGTCAAAGTATTGGCCGCAACGCTTAATCCATGATATAGGTGCGACGGTCCCGCAATACCAACGGCCAATCATGCCCTTTCAGCTACGCGATGAGCGGGGTAGAAGACAAAAGCTCTCATGAAGCGTCGATGCGTCGGAATGGCAAACCAACTGAGCCAAAAGCTGATAAAGCCGACGAAGAAGGTCTCTTCATCCAATCCATGGGCCACAATCGCATCGAAGGACACGGCCGACGAGATCGGAATATAAAACTGCGGCATGTTTTCTTTGGCCGGCAGTTTATTCAGCCCAAACCTAAAAGGTTCATCAATGTTCGCAAACTTTGGAGCCTTTTTGGATAAAGCGTCTTCACGAATAAAGCGGGCGATGAAGCTCTCAAAGGTGACGCCCTGCCCCACTGACATCGCGAACAGTTTCTCAAAAATACCCAGAACCTTGATTAGACTAGGGTACTTATGGCGGACGGCGTTTTCAGTCGTCAAGCCATCAAGCATAGCCGGCATGGTCGCGAACACGTACTAGTCGGGAGGCAGAAGCTCTTCATAATGCTCTCCCTGATTGGCAGTCCAGAAATCTCGCGAAACTCTTCCAGTGAAATAGAGATCTCACGATCCCCTAGCAAGAAGGTGTCGGTGGGAAGATTCCATTGGTTCATAAAAGCTTTAACCTACCAGACGTGAGGAGCCTGGTAATGAAAAAGAGACGTGTATACCGCTTGATATAGTCCAACCTTCTACAACCGTGCACAGTGGGTGGAAAGAACATATCGAGCCCAGGGAAGATAGCCTGCTGGGTGGCGAGGGGTAAGCCCTACCTTATAAACTTGTCCCTAGGATTGGGCTTCACCTTGACAGATGCGGCGCCCAGAGATATTTATAGCCGGCAAGGGCTGGTTGGGTATCCTGACTGTTGACGACTCAAGCCGGTCTGTAGGAGTCCAATTAGCCGCCTCCACCGCATAAGCGGTTTGTGGGCACTCCATCAGCGATATTGGATGGAGGGGCTCTGTTGACACCTCACAAGTAAAGCTGCGGCGGCCCCGGATGATGTGACTATACCAAACTCCCCATAAGTGCAAAATAGTACAGTCTCTATCATGGGCCCTGATCATCGCCATAGCTTCTTCATCCGATGTCGATTGCGGAAAAGCGGTGTCTAAGCGAGTAAAGGAAAAGTAGGGAAGAGAAGCCATTGTTCCTGAAATAAGGGAAAGAAAACCGTTAATGAAACCTGTGTGTGTGTGTGTGTGTGTGTGTGTGTGTGTGTGTGTGTATAACAACAGAAGGAAACAACAGGAAGTTTGTTCTATGGGACCATTGATTGCAAAACTAATGGACCCCACAAAATCAACATGACGGCTCACCAATGATTAGACAGGATAATCATTGTGAGAATCAATAAAGATTCTCATTAATAAGACACTGGAGTTTAAACAACTTTGATATCCTCATAGAAAAAACAAATTCTGATTAAAATACCCAATAAATTCAAATTTGTGCAAATAAGGGTCAAACCCTATGAAAATATTCTCAAGAACACCAGGGAATAAAATTCCCGAAGGGCCCTCTTGATCTTCAAAGCTAAGCTCTTTAGTGAGGAATTAAATTCCTTTTAAGCGGTGGAATTAAATTCCAGAAACCCTATGATGGGGAAACGAAAGATAGATTTAAAATGCCATGAATTCTCAAAGATCGGAGGAGAAATTCCCAATCTTCGAAGACATTGGGGTTTACTACTTAAAGATTACGTCTTTTGAATCTCTAAGAGATGGGTTTCAGAAGGGAGCAAAGCCCTTATGGTGGGTTTAAAATAAAAAAAATAGTTTCTTTGTTGTTCAAGATCTTTACCCAAAGAGGTTCTTTCTGACAGAGTTTAACTCTGAAATTTCAATGGGCAGAGAACTAAGCTCTGAGGAGGAGAACTAAATTCTCAAAGAAAACAAGGAAAGAAGAAGATGAAAAAACAGTGGCTTCCTAAAGACAAGACCCTTGCATTTATAAAACGTGATAGGGAGCGGTTCATCTTCCTATTCCGCTAGGCAATCCAACGGCTGTAAGGGTGACAGCGTTGCACTCACGTGCAAGCTACGTGAGAACAACGATGTGGGGGCATTTGTTCCCTTATAAAAAAGGAGAGAGAAAAGAAAAGAAAGAGAGAAAAAGCGATGGGAAAATTTCCAACTAATATAGCATCACGTGCCTACACGTGAGCGCCTATGAATAAAGATTATAGGCGCTGCGCTTAACAATTGACAGGACGAAATTGAGCCTCACGTGCAAACACGTGAGCATCTATATACAAAGTATATAGGCGCCATATTAAAACAAATAGCAGGCCAGAGAAGATCACGTGTTAGCATGTGATGCCCTATTAGGATGTTGCGTATAAACAAACAAGTTTAACTTAGTGGGGGTCACGTGCTACACGTGAGTGGTCCTAAACACCTTCCAAGCCGATAGAATTAAATTCTAAATAAAGGGATCAAAACCCTATTTGGAAAATATTTCCTTAAATCTTTCTAAACAAGAAAGATTACTCTCTGTAAAACAGAGCACTGTTGGATTAAAAAATCCAATGGTGATAAAAAATTATTTATCTACAGAAAAAATTCTGTATGGGAAAATATTTCCCTAATCTTGTTAAAAACAAGAAAAATATCTTCAGTAAAAAAAAAGTCCTTGGATCAAAGATCCAACGGTGGATAAAATCCCCAAATCAATTGAGATCTCTCAATGAGAGATTTCTTCAACTAAATCAACAAACTTGCTTCTACGATATAAAGGACCCAAGACTTCAAGTCTTGTATAAAAGGGACCCCCCATAAGTTTTGAGAAATAAAAAGAAAAGAGAAAAGAGAATTCAATTCTCTAAAGGAAGAAAATCCCCTTCTTAAACAAAAATCCTAGGTAAGATGAAAGTACAGAGATTATTTTCTCTCCAAGGGTTTAACCTTTTAAAAAAGAACTTAGTTCTTCCTATGGTTGAGGTCTACAGAAGCAGATCTCCCCACAAGTTAAGAATTTAATTCTCATCGGGGAGACCCTGTTAGGCAGATTAAAAACTTAGGGGAAAGAACTAAATTCGAAGAATTTAATTCTTCCAAAAGTATATACGAATTTAATTCCTCTGATAAAACTAAAGTTTAACTGCAAAAGAATTTAATTCTTATAAAACAAGGGACCTAAAATTCTCAAAACTCAGATTAAAATCTTTGTGCATGTAAAAGAACAGACTGGTGATTCATTAGCGTTCAACGCTATATAACAAAGGCTCATGTGTTCCCACGTGAGCGCCTCTGAGGAACAAAAAGGAAGGACTGAGATCGAATCATGTGACCCCCAAATAGTTTCTTCACACTTATATGGAAAAGGGGAAAATTCCAAAGACAGCGCTCACATTTTGAGCACCTCATATGTTCGCACGTGAGCATTATATAAGCTAAATGCTTAGCACTTATAAAGGGAAAAGGGAATAAATCCAAAGAGGCAGTGCCCAACTTTGGGGCGCCTCACGTGCTCACACGTGAGGGCCATAGGAGTTAAGTGTTTAACACTTGTATATATAGACGGGGATTCAAACCCAAGGGCACGGCACCAACTTTCAGGTGCCTCACGTGCCACACAAGAGCGCCCTAAATTTCAGTGTTTAACACTGGTGTAGAGACTCACATGAGAGCACGTGAGCACCGAGCATATATTAGTGTTTAACACTATAAAAAGCCAACTTCAGCTCCAAATTGGCTAAGTCTTCCTGGGATTAAAATATTTTGGATCTCCAAATAGACAGAGTCTCTATACCTATGACTTCCCAAACTAATTGACTAGAATGATGTCCATCACACATCTCCTAAGTTAATCCTAGTCTCCCGAAAATGACTAATGATTCTTAGATAGTCCACCATAATCTCTCCCCTTAATCTGGAATTTGGTTCAAGGGTACATCTCTCCATATCTCTGATACATGTCGTTGTAATTCTTCAGCGTTTTCAGAGATGTGGAGGGTCCCGACAACCAACAACTCTTTATGCACTCCCGAACCAATGAGCACATCCCTACGGACCGTAACGTCCTTAAACTAATAATGGACTGTAACGTATTTAAACTAACAACGGACCGAAACGTCCTTAAACTAAAGCAATAGAGCCCAAATGCTCTTTTGTTGGGTCTGGATGATCCCAAAACCCTGTTGAGTAGATCTTAGTCTAAAATTAGACTAACGTATCCTCAACAAACATTTAAGTTGATCTTAATCTCAAATGAGATTAACGAGCCTTAAATCAACCCAAACCCAAATCTAAGAATATACGGATTTAGACTAATCCACGCCCTACGGACGACAACATAAATTAGTCTCTGTATACAATCCACGGACAACCAAAAATAAAACAAATACACACGACACGAAGTGATCTTCTGGATCAGGAGAAAGTGGTTATCGCTATGCGGTAACGTAATTAACTGCAGGGGCTTGCGCCTACAGGGAAGAGTGTCCCCACAGTCAAAAACCCCTAAGAAATGAGGGGGAATCTGACGAAATCTGCTACAACGGCCGCATCCGCCTAAACCTCCGATACATGGTGCCATAAATCAACTTGGTATCTTCGGAGAGGTGGACGGATTAATCCAAATAGTATATGCCCCCAAATTCAGGCAAGACGGCCTACACAGTTCCGTTTCCCATTTTTGGCAGTAAACAATCGCCATCATAATACTGGTTATCAAGAAACAATCATACGGGATTCATCAATGATAAAAACAAATCAGATAGCATACTATCATCTTGAGTAAGACTGTTATACCTGTATAAGTCCTCCCTCGATTATCATAACCGCCTACTTGCAATCACAATAATTGCCTTGAGGGAACTATATCCAACAATCTCCCACTTGCACTTAAGGCCAATTATTGTGGTATCGCGTACCCACTACTCGTGTGCTACTGAATACCCAACTTCTTTACTAATCGGTTTCACAAACCATGTTGAGTGATACCCCGTCTCAAGAATTTGTCTGGATACTTGATGGGACCAAGTTTATAAATGAACAACTCCATCCAACAAACTTCTTGGGCTGTATCCTCTGTTGAGTCATAACCAGCATCATGCACCATGATTACCTCAGTATCCCTATTGGAACACTATCCAATCTCCTGATCTTCAGAAGAGGGTAAACTCAAAACTCTGACAGCGTCTCTGTCATCCAGGTCACCTTGGAAGCCTGAACCAATAAACGCCTCCCAGAGAAGGCTGTCGTTATCTTATACCAAGAACATCCACTTATGTTCATGATTGCTTCCCTTTGTTTCTCGAGAATTGGATTAATATATGCTTATTGCAACTAGTGCAAAAGCAATATCTGGTGTTGTACAAGACATTGCATGATTGACTCAATTGCCTGAGCAAATGATATGTCATTCATAACACCCCCTCTACTCATTAGTCTATAAGACATCTCTTTAGAGAGAGTGACTCTATCACCTGCGGGTACACCACCACGCCAGGAGTCGTCCATTCTAAAATACTTTTAGAATGCTGTCTAAATACCCGATTGTGAAACTTTCTAAATCTAGATCTAAAACCAGAATCCCTGATACATTATCTATCTGGTTTTTGTACAAAACATTGCATGATTGACTCAATTGCCTAAGCATATGCTATGTTATTCATGCCAGTCACTCTCCTCATCAGTCTAGAAGACATCTCTTTAGAGATGGTGACTCCATCACCTGTGAGTACACTACCACGCCAGGAGTCGTCCATTCTAAAATACTTTTAGAAGGCTGTCTAAATACCCGATTAAGAAACATCCCAAATCTAGATCTAAAACTAGAATCCTGATACAGTATCTATTTGGTTTTTGTACAAGATATTGTATGATTGACTCAATTGCCTAAAAAAATAATATGTCATTTATGCCAGCCCCTCTCCTTATCAGTCTAGAAGACTCTCTTTAGAGAGGGTGACTCCATCACCTGCGGGTACACTACCACGCCAGGAGTCGTCCATTCTAAAATTCTTTTAGAATGTTGTCTAAGTACCCGATTTGGGAAATATCCCAAATCAAAATCTAGTCACCAGAATTCCTGATATACTATCCATATCCAACATGAAGAAAATGTTAGTTATATGTATGCCCTAGAGGCCATTATTGTACATAGGATGTATATTGTAGTGGATGCTAGGACATATATAGGTATGACTTTCTTGCTCGACATGATAGTATGCTATCTGATTGCTCTTTATCTTGACATGTATTCTTTTTGTCTCTATGTTACATGTTGATAAAGCCCTTAGGATGTGTACTCGACTTCCAGGAATATGATGTAGATCATACTAGTGGGGCCTGGGTAGTCCATGAGTACATCCTTCAATGTTCCTAGTCGTGGGAATATCGAGACGGGGCATCAATATTCCAGTGTAGACTAGCGTATATCTTCTCGACCCATGTGATGGGCGATGGATGATCCTATATCCATTGGTGTTTGAGATCAGAGATGGTATGCGGGTGCTCAGTGGAGACTGGGTACACAGAACGGACTCGCCGAGAACTCCTAAATGGTATTATACCTTACGTCAGATGGAAGTTCTCTGGTGACACTGGTACAACTTAGTCTGTTGACTCAAGATCGTCATAGAGTCTTGTGTGTCTCCCACTGTGCTTTGATTTCCACCCTACCACGGCTCTAATGAGTCGTGCAAACAGGTGGTTTTTGGGTACAGTCCGGATTCACATGGAGGCAATGAGCGATAGGAGGGGATTCGTCTCTCCCGGTATTAGGGGTTGATGTTGCGCTATGCTCGACTGGCCATAACTGGAAATCCATGGCCAGGGTTGCAGTGATTTAGTGGTAAGTGTTATCAGTAGTTTCATGCTTGTTATGGACCTTACATCGGCATGACTTATCGAGCTGCTGGGGTCTGACATTTACCACCCCTAGGCGAGATATGCCACATATCAGACGATCAGACCGGACTGTGCGGTAAGTGTTGCTGGTTAGATTCACAGGAGTGTGAGTGGGCTTGCTCGTTGATCTTCTGATCGCTCAATACCCAGGTGGCCGTTAAGTTTAGCAGACCGCTTGCGGCTTGTGGGTGTTTGATATGATCATCACCTGTTGCCGGCGTATTGACGAGTCTTTAGAGTCCTACACAGAGGTTTCCTAGCTCAAGCGAAACGAAATAGGAGCGCATATGAGATATGTGCGGGACCGAGAATAATACCAGTATGTGATACTGTATTCTATTCTCGCGATTTGTATCATTGGACGGTTATATAAGATATAGCCGGGTTACCGAATCAAGTGTTGATTCGATACATTGATACACTTAATATTAGTCGGTTATATGCAATATGACCGGATCATTAAATCAAGTGTTGATTTAATGATTTAATGTATAATTATATAATATTACTTTACATTAACTAATATTGGTTCATTTAAGATTGATTTTCTTACTTGAATGTGCACATTGCTTATATGAGATATATGCAAGTGTACATGTTTGTATCATGCTTGATGATACATACAAGTTGTGTGTATGAGACTTGAACCAAATTGAGGTTAAATTAGGGTTTACTAATTTCCTAATAAATAACAAATGAAAGAAGACTTTGGTCAAAGTTATCAAGCTTCATGAAGCTTGAAGAAACTTTGAGAAAGTCAATTTCTTTTGTCATTTCTTTAGGATGCTAGTTAACCCAACCTTTAACCCAAGTCTTTGGTTAATTCTCTACACAAGTTAAGCATGAGGGCTTAACTTAACCATGGTACCATTATTAAAAGGATAAGTTTCATTCTTTATTCTATAATTCTCATCATTATTCTTTCTTCTTCTTCTTCTTCAAGAAGAAAGCTCACTAACTCTAATGGTGCCATGAGATTAAGAGTGAGAAATCCAATTCTAAAATGAACCCATTTCCTATTTCTTCATCCTCTACCACTTGCCATGTAGTAGAGTGTGTTATCTTCACAAGTTTCATGACCAAGTGAAGATGGAGCTTGAGTTTGAGTCGCCTCGACGTAGATCATCTTCGGCATCGAAGTCAACGACCTAGCCCGCCCATTTCTCCGATGAAACCGACGCTAGAGTCCGGGATTCCGATGATCGCAATGGAGGGACGTCAATACGGAGCTAGAGAAGTAGAGGACCGGATCTACAAAGGTTGTAGTCTCTTTCACTTAGTAGCAAAGTAGTTTGCTTGCATGTTTCGCCTTACCTCGAGTTAACAATCTAGTATAGGGTTCTTTGGCACGTGGAAATTTTTGATTTTGGTATGGTTGATCAGTTGTAGAACCTCATGGGTGTGCCTAGGAACCCTACAGTGGTATCAGAGCCTAGCTAGAGCTTTAGGCGAAGTGTAGACGATGTTAGAAGTCCGATCGAACCCAAAACCCTAATCCAAAACCCTTCTCTGTACAATTTTTCAAAACTGGGATTTTTGTGAATTAAAAATATGCAGAAAAATCAGCAGGGTTTTCTAGGAAATAATGTGCAGCACGTGCGCCTGAGTCGACTAAAGCGCCGCGGAACCGTGGCACGAGCATAGCTCGTGCAGCGGTTCCGCGGCCATACAGTATCATTATTTTGTGAATTTTGCACAGTGATTTCTTTCTTTAGTTGCTGAGTTTTCTGGGAATTTTTAAATTATACTCAAGAGTTGAGTTTTCTGGGTTGTATTGGGAGTTCATTGTTTCGATCGAAAGTTTAACTTCGTCTATGTGTTTTTCCGGGTATTTTAGAACATGTTGAATAGTTCGACCGGATATAAATACCCAATTTTTTCCCTGTCGGGAAATTTCCAAATGTTGGATTTTTCCGTGGTTTAAGAACGTTCTAAGTAGTGCAAGTAACGCGATGGACCCTCTAGAAGACAACAAACCTTAACTCGATTATGTGACTGTCTTGAACTGCCCTTTGAACCTTAGGGTTTGGGGCAGTACGACGTGCCACATGTGAGGCGTTGGCTTGACCCTTCTACGGCTGGACCGTTGCTACTGTGGAATGAAGTGGATGTTTTTAAACTTATTTCATGCGTTGAGCTGTTTCGGGAAAACTTAGGTGTTTGATTGTTCGATCGGAAAGTTTAACATTTTCTATTTATCCGGAATGTGATACAATATTTGGAATTCACAAGTAGTTATGAGATAACTAATATGAATGTTATAAACATAGCACTTTAGTCTCACTTGATCGGTTGCCACGGAATTTTGATGCGATCAAAAGTCCGTCGCAATCACGTAGCGTACGCGGATATTCGCCGGGTAAACTTAATAGACAGCCACACCCCATAGCCCCGACCAAGTGACTGTAGGAGAACCCCGTTGCCGAAAGCATCCGTTCGGGTGCTCGCGGTAGCGGTGTTCCGCCTTGGTGCACTTCGTCGACGGCATCGGGGGTGCGGCCGCCTACTAAAGTTTGCGACGAGCATTCGATCAAAATGGCGGGAATCTTGTTGAATTGCCCGACTTGATATTGAAAAGAGTTTTCGATAATGAGAATAAAATGCGGGGTTTATAATTTTTAGGCATGAGATGTCTAAGGAATTCATTTGATTAGGCATGTGATGTTTAAAGAGGTTGCGGATTCCAACTGTTGTAGTTTTACACTTTCTTTTCTGCGACCGTAAGTGTAATATGTGATATCGCCGGTTTCGTTGCTATATGTCAACGAAAATTGGGATACGCATGTTTATTTACGTTGATGACATGTGATGTTATGTGTTGCTGGATATGTTATATTGGATCGTCGTGTTTGAATAGCCGGGGGGTTTTTATGTGAGATGAGTGTTTTTCATTTTCATTCATGTAAAAACTTGTATGTAATATTCTTTTATTGGGGCACTTCCAGGTTTCGGAAGATGTCACCGTTGATGTATATTATTTACTTTTCCGCATTAGGATAGACCCAAGGAGGGGAGCACAAGTAACCGGGTTCTAGGGTCCAGTGGGAGACCATCTCGAGGAGTCGAGTCTGGGTCTCCTAACTCTAGAATTGGTAGGGTTTCTTGCCGCTCTCGTAGGGGTCTAGGGATGTGGGATTGGCTATTCATCACGACCGTAGAATCTGTGTTTTATACAGGCTCAAAATAAAACACGGACGTCCTAGTTTATCCAATATTTCATATGACATTTTCTGCTGCGTTATCTGTGATGTGATCATGTGATGTGTTCAGATAGATATAGTATATATGATATATTATATAGACGTTGCTTATGTTTTACACCCACGCTAGCCCTGCCTCGCTCTGGCGTTAGTTACCTAACCTAACGGTGCAGACGAGACATCGAGGCGAATGCGGATGGCATAAGCGTACGTTATATTTATCTGTGATGTTTAGATGGATTTAAATGATGGGATATTCATTAATATGATTAATGAAAGAAAATAAACCTAAAAGATGTTGTGGAATCGAATTTCAAAAATAAAAACAGGTAGCTACAGTTCTTGCTTTGCATCGCGGTGTTCCTTGTAGAACATCCTGCACCTTATTCGATAAGGAAAGGACCGAGATCCATTCACCGGGAGTGACTCCTTTAGCAATAACTGGCAGATGCTACAACCCTCGGTTTGTCTTTTGATTGCTTCTATAGTTTTTGCTTTGCACAGCGGTATATATGATATATCCTGCACCTTATTCGATAAGGAAAGGGCCGACGATCCCTTCACCGGGAGTGACCCCTTTAGCAAAACTAAAAAGGCCTAAAAACACTCCATTTAAAAACCATTTGATTCCGCAACGAGATCAAGTTCAAAGCGTTAAAGGTTTTATTAAAAACCATTCGCAACCCTCCGACATTTTAGGAAGTAGAGTACTTAGTATTCGTGCTGTGTTTGTTGACCATAGTCATGGCACAGTGTACGGTACCTAAGTGATGTCTTCCTACACCGCATATGATGCGATTAGTTAGGACAGTCATATGGCTTTGTTGACCTTAGCCAAGGGTCATGTGGGTGGGTCTAATTAATCACGAAATGACGAGTAGAACTTGACTAGTGCTTATGATTTGTTGACCTTAGCCAAGGTCATAGGTGCTAGGGGTAAAAACCACTATCGGGAGTTTCAGGTGTTGAAATTTGCAATGGGATTGCATACCTTCTATATGATAGTTGGATCCCGATACCCACTGCGAGTAATTGTTACTCCTGGGAGAGTTTTGCACTTTATAATTAGCCGATCAAGTAGGTGTCTAGAAAAGTGTCAACGGGGTTACGCCTTTGGGAAAACGAGGTTTACTTTAATTAGGTCCGTGCGAAAGCATGGGGAACCTCCCTCAAAGTACCGACACTGGCCTGGCTGAAAGATTGGCGAACTTGTAGAGTGTAATTAATCCCGGCTAGTCTTTTCTTTTAAGGTTTGAAGGAAGATTTGATAAAAACAGTAGGAGCCATCCTGATTAGATAAAATATATAACCAATCTAATCTTGCAAGAGCGCACGCAGAGTGTTTTCTTCTCTCTCTCTCCAGGTAGAGACCATATCACGCCTTAATCAAGATAATAATATGGATGTATTGACCGAACCCGCTTGTTATACTGTGCTGGGGAACGTTGGTCCCGCTCCAACTTATAATTGTTATAAGACAGAGCAGGAAATAGGGGAATACCATAATTCCTATGCCGCCCAAACGAAGAAAGTGCATATGATGCATCTCCTTCGGGTGTGTTCATTATAAAGAACTGTTTCTCAGTGTCCTCTACGTCCTAGGTATTAGATACCGGATCAGGATCCCGCAAATGTAATCCGTTACATAGGGCTACAGAAAGGTAGAGAACTGAGTACGGGTGATAAGTTTCATGAGACAGAAAATGGGGCAAGTGTTGCAGCCAAGTCTGTTGGTCACTGTCATCCTGTATTACCAATACATTGATTCTGAACAAATGCTATTAGATACCGAACCTGATATACAAAATCATATCAATCTCTTTATTTATTAAAGAAGGATACAATTTTGTATTGTTGGATAATGTTTTGAACATTTCCTATATCAATAGTTGATCGGTTCAGGCACGTTATCTAAAAGCATTGACGTTCTAAATCAAACTATAGTTCCTAGTATACAGAACACACACAAGAGGAAGAGTTCAGAAATGAACGAATTCTTCTTGAGCTATTGTAGACTAGGTCATATCAATGTGACCCGACTATCTTAAGTTACATTTAGATGCATATTTAAATTAGTTTGAATTTACATCTTATGAAACTTGCCAGTCATGTCACAAAGATTAGATGACCATAGCTCTGTTTATTGGAAACAGAGAAAGAGTTAGTAAACTCTTAGGACTCATACATGATGATGTATGTAAGGTCCCCTGTCTACACATGCCATGACCGGTTCTTTGTATTTCATTACATTCTCTGATAATCTCGTAAGATCAGACATATGTTCCTGTTGAAACACAAGTCCGAACCTTTGAGATATTCACAGAATATAAGTTAGAAATAGAGAACCAAAAACTGGGTATAAGTATTATATCCTTTGATGAGATCAAGGAGGAGAATACTTGAGCACGGAATTCCTGGACTATTCTAAAGGAGAATGAAATTCTCTCTCAGCATTACTCCTCCGTATACATCATAGTACGATGGTATATCGGGTCGGAGCAATAGCACCCTATGTGATATGGTGTTCTCTATGATGAGTACTACTGAGTTTCCTATTTCCTTTTGGGAGTTATGCACTTGGGAAGCTACATACCTATTGAATTGGGTTCAAATCAAATCAGTTGCCTACCACTTCATATGTGATATGGAAAGAGAAGAGCCTATATCTTAAGTTGGTTAAGATTTGGGATTGTCCGGACTATGTCTAAAAGCAAAATCAGGACAAGCTCGAGGCAAGGTCTGTTAAGTAGAACTGGAAAGGTTCCAGCTATACAAACTACGGCTGATGATTTGATAGAACCAAAGGATTCAATAGTCTCCGACGAACCTCAGCATCTCCGCCGATCTAGCAGGGTTCTTCATCCGCCTAAGAGATACTTCGGTTTCTCGATGACAGTGGGAGCAAGGATTGCATCATGAGATGATGACCCAACTAGTTTCGAGCAGGCCATCGAGAGTAAGGACTCTGTAAGAATGGCTGGGTGCTTAGCGATCTGAGATGGAATCCATGTACACCAACAAAGTATGGACTTTGGTTGCTATATCTGAAGGGTTAAATCCCCATCAGGAGCAAGTATATCTTGAGAAGATTACTTGGTGTAGATGGAAAAGTTGAGACTTTCAAAGCTAGACTTGTAAAAGGTTTTCGTCATCGACCAGTCGTGGATAATGATGAAACCTTTTCCAGTGGCAATGCTTAAGTCCATCCGGATCCTACTTAACATTGCTACATACCATGACTACGATATCTGGTGGTTGGGTGTCATGACTGCTTTTTTAAATAACTGATTTAGAAGAGAACGTCTATAAGAACACAGCCAGAGGGCTTCGTAAAAGTGGGAGTAGCGGAAACGTGTGCAAGTTGCTTTACAGGATAAAGCAGGCATCGCGAAGTTGGAACATCTGTTTTGATGTGGTAGTCAAAGAGTTTGACTTCATCAAAATGTTAGATGAACCTTGTATGTACAAAAAGGTAGTATGGAGTATGGTGATGATCCTCGTAGAGTACGTGGACAACATACTCTTGATAGGAAAAGAGTTTCCTATACTACGCACGGTCAATCTCCTCTTATCACAAGAATTCTCCATGTAGGATCTATCTGATACCTCATAAATCCTGGGATTTGGATCTATGAGATAGATCTAAATGGATGTTAGGCTTCTCACTAGGTTTAGTAAGATGGTATCAGTTGATCCTGGGGAGAATCACTGGAAAGGTTCCAGGAAAATAAGGACGACTGAATGTCAGTCGCAGGCATTGTCTTTACCCTCAGTGGAGGGACGATATGTTGGAAGAGTTCCAAGCTAGATACCGTGGCAGACTAGACGATAAAGGCTAGTGACATCGCTATCAAAGATACTACCAAAGAGGCAGTTTGGGTGTATATTAGTTCATGAGATGAACTAGGTTCCTACCATTGTGTGATAATGGAAGTGTGGCTTTGGCCCAGGAAGCCTGGTCCCATCAGTGACCCAGACATATTCTGAGGCAGCATTGCCTGATCAAGGAGATAGTTGATCTCCAAGGTGATTGAGGTTAGGAGAGTAGACTCAGAGGAAAACATGGCGGATCCACTCACAAAGGCCTTTTCCCATAGAGAGACTTATATGGGATGGTTGAGTATGTGATACTGCAACCACTGCTACAGATGGCCCTAGTGCAAGTGGAAGATTGTTAGTTATATGTATGATCTAGAGGCCATTATTGTACATAGGATGTATATTATAGTGGATGCTGGGACATATATAGGTATGACTTTCTTGCTCGACATGATAGTATGCTACCTGGTTGTTCTTTATCTTAACATGTATACTTTCTGTCTCTATGTTACATGTTGATAAAGCCCTTAGGATGTGTACTCGACTTCCAGGAATATGATGTAGATCATACTAGTGGGGCCTGGGTAGTCCATGAGTACATCCTTCAATGTTCCTAGTCGTGGGAATATCGAGACGGGGCATCGATATTCCAGTGTAGACTAGCGTATATCTTCTCGACCCATGTGATGGGCAATGGATGATCCCATATCCATTGGTGTTTGACATCAGAGATGGTATGCGGGTGCTCAGTGGAGACTGGGTACACTGAACGGACTCACCGAGAACTCCCAGATGGTATTATACCTTACGTCTGATGGCGGTTCTCTGGTGACACTGGTACATCTTAGTCTGTTGACCCAAGATCGTCATAGAGTCTTGTGTGTCTCCTACTGTGCTTTGATTTTCACCCTACCACGGCTCTACTGAGCCATGCAAACAGGTGGTTTTTGGGTACAGTCCCGATTCACATGGAGGCAATAAGCGATAGGAGGGGATTCGTCTCTCCCGGTATTGGGGGTTGATGTTGCGCTATGCTCGACTGGCCATAACTGGAAATCCCTGGACAGGGTTGCAGTGATTTACTGGTAAGTGTTATCAGTAGTTTCACGCTTGTTATGGACCTTACATCGGCATGACTTATCGAGCTACTGGGGTCTGACGTTTACCACCCCTAGGCGAGATATGCGACATATTAGACGATCGGACCGGACAGTGCGGTAAGTGTTGCTGGTTGGATTCACAGGAGTGTGAGCGGGCTTGCTCGTTGATCTTCTGATCGCTCAATACCCAGGTGGCCGTTACGTTTAGCAGACCGCTTGCGGCTTGTAGGTGTTTGATATGATCATCACCTGCTGCCGGCGTATTGACGAGTCTTTAGAGTCCTATACAGAGGTTTCCTGGCTCAAGCGAAACGAAATAGGAGCGCATATGAGATATGTGCAGGACCGAGAATAATATCGGTATGTGATATTGTATTCTATTCTCGCGATTTGTATCATTGGACGGTTATATAAGATATAGCCGGGTTACCGAATCAAGTGTTGATTCGATACATTGATACACTTAATATTAGTCGGTTATATACAGTATGACCGGATCATTAAATCAAGTGTTGATTTAATGATTTAATGTATAATTATATATTTGATATATTACTTTACATTAACTAATATTGGTTCATTTAAGATTGATTTTCTCACTTGAATGTGCACATTGTTTATATGAGATATATGCAAGTGTACATATTTGTATCATGCTTAATGATACATACAAGTTATGTGTATGAGACTTGAACCAAATTGAGGTTAAATTAGGTTTTACTAATTTCCTAATAAATAAGAAATGAAATAAGACTTTGGTCAAAGTTATCAAGCTTCATGAAGCTTGAAGAAACTTTGAGAAAGTCAATTTCTTTTGTCATTTCTTTAGGATGCTAGTTAACCCAACCTTTAACCCAAGTCTTTGGTTAATTCTCTACACAAGTTAAGCATGAGGTCTTAACTTAACCATGGTACCATTATTAAAAGGATAAGTTCCATTCTTTATTCTATAATTCTCATCATTATTCTTTCTTCTTCTTCTTCTTCAAGAAGAAGAAAGCTTACTAGCTCTAATGGTGCCATGAGATTAAGAGTGAGAAATCCAATTATAAAATGAACCCATTTCCTATTTCTTCATCCTCTACCACTTGCCATGTAGTAGAGTGTGTTATCTTCACAAGTTTCATGACCAAGTGAAGTCAACGACCTAGCCCGCCCATTTCTCCGATGAAACCGACGCTAGAGTCCGGGATTCCGATGATCGCAGTGGAGGGACGTCAACACGGAGCTAGAGAAGTGGAGGACCGGATCTACAAAGGTTGTAGTCTCTTTTACTTAGTAGCAAAGTAGTTTACTTGCATGTTTCGCCTTACCTCGAGTTAACGATCTAGTATAGGGTTCTTTGGCACATGGAAATTTTTGATTTTGGCATGGTTGATCAGTTGTAGAACCTCATGGGTGTGCCTAGGAACCCTACAAAAAATACTATGTGACAACCAAATTTTGACCGACTGTAGTATAGGAATATCACTTCCTATTTGGAGCATGTCATCCAAATCTCAGACAGTACTCCCTACATCTTTTTTATTAGGTTCATCTTTTGTTTTGATGAAGTCAATCATCTTGACTATCATATCAAAACAGATGATCCATCTTCGCTATCCATGCTTCAGTTTACGAATAGACATAAGCAACATGCACACCTTCCGCTGCTCCCACTGACTACGATATAACCCTCTGGCAGAGTCATATACACGTACACTTCCAAAATCTTATTTGGTAAGACGTTATAGTCACCCACCTGCTAGATATCATAGCCTGAACTGCATCAGTGTCAAATCATATCCATATGGACTTCAGCGTAGACACTGAAGTAAAAGTCACATCACAATCCATAACGGGCATTTAATGAAAACTATTTACAACAAGTCTAGCCATATTAGGTTAGTACCTTTTCACTTACACGGATCTCGAAAGATCTACTTACTCCTAATTGGTTTCACCTCTTCAGGAGCACCCAGCAAAGTCCATAATCCATGATTTGCTGAAGTGTGTGGAGTCCATCTTGGGTTTGAAACATCTGGTCACCTGGAAGTTACCACTTCCTATGACCTGCTGATAACAAGTAAGGGGAATAGCAGTGCCAAATCATAATCGTATAGACTTCAGCATTGACACTGAAGTAAAAGTCTCATCGCAATGCATAACGGGTATTTGATGAAAACCATTCATAACATGTCTATCCTTATTAGGTTGGCACCTTTCCACCTGCACAGATCTTGAAAGATTTACTTGCTCCTAATGGGTTTTACCCTTTCAGGAGCACCCAGCAAAATCCAAAATCCATAATTTGCCATCTTGGATATGAAGTATCTGGTCACCTGGAAGTTACTACTTCTTATGATCTACTAATAACTAATAGGGTAATCATCACCATGATACTGACCTCCCTGTCACCGTCAACAAAAAAACCGAAGTATCTCTCACGTGTCTAAGACCACCTACTAAAATCTGTGGAGTGGCTAATGGTTTGTCAAGTCCAATTGAATTCTTAGGTTCTACTAAATTTTCTGTAACCGTTTGTAGTTCTGGAATCACTTCCAATTCTACCATTCTTCCACTAGTTTCTTTTGAAACAAAATTCCTTTTACAAAAAAAAATGGCAAGTCAAGAATAATGTAACTATTGATCTTGAAAATGGTAGAAACAAAATCCTAATGAATACTTGGGATAATCCACAAACCTCCATTACCGATGCGTGCCTCAAGTTTTTCCGGATTTTGCTTTTAAACAGAAACCAAATAACTCCATATCTTAACAATCTCAAAATATGTAACCATTCTATGTCCATATAGAATCAAGGCACTAATTTAGGTAGAACCTGATTCAAAAGGCATGCAACTGTTTCCGAGTGCATATCACCAAGGAAAAAGGCCAATACAGCATTACTCATCAAGGAGCATACCCATGGATGAGTAACCTGCGAGAGAATCAAGTTCTCAATATTACTATGATGGAATACCTAGTATAAGTATCTATATCTTCGATCACCTCGAAGAATCCCGATACTTCCAACGTATGATTCTCTACTTTATTCTTATACCTACAAACTTCTCAAAATTTTTGGACCTTACATTACTACGAATACATGTCTAAAACCAGAGAACTAATAGGTAAATCTAAATGAAGTAAGAGTATCAACCCCTTGTTCTGAAAGACACTAGATAACATACATTTTCTTGTATAAGTCCCAAGAATATACCAACTCAAAATCTGTGTTTTGTAAATTGAAAATTGTATCTTGGTTAAGAATATCTTACACCGTTATTCAATGTATCTTACCTTATCCTTAACTGATAAAGGAAAATGTTTACAACACAATTTTCAAAATGTATATATCACTTTATAAAATAAAGGTATAGATATTTCATTTTAAAATTTGGTGCATAACAACGGTTATTTGAAACCAAATATTTGTCGTCAGACAAAAGTCAGGCGATTTAATCCAATATCACCAATTACAACGAATTCCGATATTGAGGATCTGTCACGCCCCGCTTCCCAGTGTACGGTAAATGGGACGCGACGAGGTCCGCTACGTATATACTCAGAAATACTTACGCTAAGCGTATCTAAGCAATATAAAAGTAAATACACAAGAGACATGATATAATAAAAACAACAACTTTTATTTATTAACTTTCTTTGTACAATACATGAAAGGAAATACAACTGAAATAAAAAGCTGCCTAAACGGTGGCATAACAGGAAATGAAAAGTACAGAAGAGAAAAGTGTACAATGAAACTAAAGTGCAAGGTCTTCGGTAAACTGCTCCAAGTCTTCTTGAGATGGCTCGATTTCCGTTGGGTCCAAACCACCTGATGACATTCAAAGAAGAAAGAAATAGAATGTCGTCAGCGAACAGGTCACTCGGTAAGTCCCAAAGGTAAGAAAAGAATAGATAGAGAGTAAGATAGAAAGAGTATATTATTATCGTTGTATTATATTGTTATATTGTTGTAGTGTTGTGTTAACGCTGTTGTTTGTAGCTGGGTACAGAAAAATGCCAGTGTATACGAGAGGAGTCTCTATATGCCAGAGACTAGAGGCACGTTAAGTACAAGGCTCCATTATACAACCCGGAACAACGGAAATTGGATTCATGTTAGGTGTCTTAATCTTACCATCTCGTGCCACCTTTAACACCTTCCGTACCAATCTACCCCTTAAACTCCGCGATTTCTTGTTTGTATTGTTATCTTATAAATTGTGTTGGTTGTATGATTGATTGACTGACTGACCGACCGAAACCATGATATCAGGAAACGGTTATAACCGTAGAGTCATGTAAATGGAATACTGAGAATCATGTAAAAGGAATATATCCATGGTTCGGTTCAGCCAAATTGTATAAACTGATAATTGTATTCATGGATTCATTTTAAATTGGAAACTTGTAGATTATAAATTGACTTGAATCATATTCAAGTCAGATTAATCAAACTCAAACCCGAGTCAGACAATCAGGGATGTGAATCGAAGTCTTATAATTGCTAGGGTCCTTAGGGTAATTTATAAACTTGAGGGGTTTTATGTAAAAATACTTTTATATACTTTTCAAAATACGCCTCAAGTATTTATTATTCGTCTTTAGGGTTGTAATGAGGGTGGATTTTATGTTGTGAGATTTCTAGTGAAAATATCCTAGTTTTATAAATAAGGGTATTTATCTGTAATATTGATTTATTTGAAGTTCATGGTATTTTAGTGTAAAATTTATTCTTGTGATTTTTAGAAAAAGGTGGAATATTTATATTATAATAAAATAGATATTTAAATGATAAATATACATATATTTATACAAAAATAGTTTTAATAAATAATTTATATTCCAAAAATCTCATTTTCTTAAGATGTCGTATTTTAAACCTTTCGAGACCGAATGCTCCTTGCGGAGGTCTGAATCTCGCACTACTAGCCCGAGGGTGCGCGATAAACCGCACGATCCCGAACGGGTTCCCCAAAGATGGGTTGTAGCGGCGCTTTGCAAAGATTGTAAAACACTAATCTTTTAGAAAACAGTTTTATAAAATAAAAGGTATTTATTCGCAAAGTGTAGTTTTCCGTATTTTAGATTCTAGGGTTTCCTAAGCCAACTAGCCTATCTCTAAATGGTCTAAACGACAAGTCGTTAGAAGCCTCAAATCGCATCTTCACTGCTAATTGCGGCCAGGTAAGTGCCAGGTAAGTGGGAGGCTCTCCACTACAAGTAGTGGCCCTAATTAAGTAACCACTTGCCTTAGACACACTTGTCTAGACACCACAAAGTCAGTTTAGATAAACGATCGATGTCCACAACTTATCGTATTTTCCTAGTAAGAAATATTTACTTAAAAGTGTAACAAATCCCTTTAAGAATGGTTTTATGAAGATTATGGTATTTTAATGAAAGTTTCGTTTTACCGTATTCTAAGTTTTGATGGTATCGTTTTAGGGTTGTATTTGCGTGTGTGTGGAGGTAGGTCATTACCTCGTGCTCTACTTTAAATGTATATTAAGGTTAAGGGGTTAAATGTGAAATTGAAATATGATGGTATTAAAGTGAAAAATACGATAAATTGAAAAGGTTATCATTTCATGTGTGAAAACTTATTCAAATTGATTTTTATAAGTTTAATGGTCAAGATGAAGATGTTTAGGAATGAATGAATTGATTAGAAGAAGAAAAATAAACATTATGGTATTAATGTGAAAAAGAATACGATATTGCAAAAGCTATCATTTCATGTGAGAAACTTTGTCCAAATTAATTGTTATGAGATTAATAGTTATCATGAATAAGTTTAGGTATTATAGAATTGGTGATAAGTGAGATTTTATAGAAAAACCGAATCGGAAATCGATTTGTTCCGATTTCCGTCGGGTTTCATAAGTTCGTATTTTTGAGATGTAGAAAAAAGGGAAGAATGGGACTTACGGGTTTTCGATTAGGAAAAGGAGTGAGGGGGACTAAAGGGGTTGCCGATGCGTTGCGTCGTCGCCGGTTGTTCCTCAAAACGCCGCCGGAATTTCGTCGGAGCTTCACCGCGAACTTGTTTTCAAAGTACACAACTCTTAGAAATTTTTGAGAGAGTGAGCTTAGGATTTTTGGGATGAGAGGGTAGAGGGGAGGGGGTGTATTTATAGGGTAGGCTAGGGGTAGGGTAGGTGAAGGGTTTTTTAGATAAAAATGTAAAAATGTATAAAATCATTAAAAGTTGGAGTAAATAGGGTATATGAAAGGTTTTAATGTAAAAATTATAAAATCATTAAAAATTGGAGTAAATAGGGTATATGAAAGGTTTTAATGTAAAAATGTATTAAAAATCATTAAAATGGAGTAAATAGGGTATATGAAAGGTTTTAATGTAAAAATGTATTAAAAAATCATTAAAATGGAGTAAATGGGGATTTCAAAGGTCTCTGAAACCGATCTAGGAATTTGAAATGTACATAGGGGTTTCGAAGATGAAGAGACTCAATATTGAAGAAGAATTTAAAACAAAATAAATATTAAAAATAATGTGGGGCATGGGATTTGAACTTTGGTGGCTTAGTTCAGCAATGCAAGGTATTACCAATGAGCTACATGCTCCTTCTTGTAATTAAATTGTTAATTAATTACTTAAATATTGTGCTCAGGCAATAAATGCCCTTTTATGGATTTTTGAAAAAATATTTGAAAAAATTTTTATAGGAAAGAGTGTATCAGAAAATTAGGGTTGTTACAGGATCAAATCGCCTATTTCCCAATATTCCACTCCTACTCATAATCTGTAACACCGTACAGATATGAGATCCAAGTCCGGTAAATACATAACCTAGAGTCATAATTGATTGAGAAAACAGTTCTCTTTTACAAATACATAGAAATACTAAAATATGAAAATGTTTCATATGGGTGGCCAGGTATTCCTACTAATGCCTTTTCATTATCCAGATTCATGACAGTAGTCACAATTTTCTTTACCCTCACTTCAATCCATTATATGTCTCTACATCTTACCTTCTGCACACCGTGCCTGCGCTAACTGGTTTTCTTCCTTACCTACCTTTTGGCACCAGCCTGAAGTTTGGAAGAAGACTATCCAATAAGTGTAATAGGTGTACTCTCTTAATACAGGGAGCTCTCGCAACCTGAGAGAAGATAAAGGGAAGAGACAACCAAATAATCCTATTCAATTTCTTCAGAACATGTGGTCATTCTCGATTAAAGTAACTTCTCCGAGTTCGTATGTAACTATACGATGGTTGTTCCAAGCGATATAGATCATCGTAGTGATACGAAGTGTTCTAAAGAAATGCAAAGGGTAAAATATGAGTAGCAGGGACATATGCGGCTTTGTCGCGAATCAAGACAAGCCATAGCCAAAGGGTGTAAGAAGGTTCGGTTAATTTGGTTCATAGGTTTTTAAGGTAAGTCATGGGTCACTGTACCAGAGAAAGAGAGAGAAAAGTAACACTCCGTGTGCACTCTATCAAGATTAGATTGGTTATCACTTTATCTAATCAGAATGGCTCCCACTATTTCCTCTAATTCTCCTTCAAACCATAAAAGAAGAACTAGTCAGGATCATTTACACTTTACAAGTTCGCTAACTGTTCAGCCAGACCAGTGTTGGTACTCCGAGGGAGATCTCCCGTGCTTTCGTACGGACCCAATTAATAACATCGTTTCCGCATAGGCGTAACCTCGTCAACACTTTCTAGACACCTAATAGGTTAGCTAATTATGAAGTGAAAAATCTCCCAAGAAGTAATACATACTCATCAATGGGAATCGGGGCCGAACTATCATCATGTGATAACCTGACGGAATTCACTCAAGTCACCACACTCTAGAAGGAACGTGCATGCCTGGAAAGTTTCCAGTATATTTGAAACTCCCGATATGGTTTTTTCCCCAAGTATCTTATAACCTTGATGAAGGCCAACAAATCATCGCAAGTCAAGTTCTACTCGTCGTTGTCCTGATTAATCTAAACCCACCCGTACTCGCCTTTTACGAAGTCCAACAAGGCCGTACGACTGTCCTAGATTAATGCATCTCTATGCTGTAGAAAAGTAACACAAAGCTACCATACACTATGCCTTGACGAAGGCCAACAAACATAGCATGAATACTAGGCGCTACCTGTCTGAAATGACGGAGGGCTAGGATGATTTTTGGCGAAAAACCTTTAATGTAGTGAACTTAATATCGTTGAAGGAACTCAAGTGGCTTTGAAATGGAGTAGTTTAAGCTCCGCTTTGTAAAACTAGTAACATAACTTTTGCTTAAGAGCGAACTTCCAGTGAAGGGATCAAGGCTCTTCCCTCATAGAATGAGGTGCGGGATATTCCTAACCGAATATCTCTCTGCAAAGCAAAAGAATATGACCATAAGTTTTGAAGAAAACCGAGTAATTTTAAAATTGGTTCCGACAACATAATTTAGGTTTATTTTCCTTGTATTATATAGATAATGTATTCCCATCATTTTATGTTTCCAAGCCATAAATGAAACAACCAAAATAACATGCTTTTTATATGTCATCTGCATTTTCCATGGGACCCCGTCATGCACCGTTAGGTTACTTAACTAACTGCAGAGAAGGGGCAGGACTAGCGCGGATGCAAAATATATAGAACCTTCTACTAAATATATATAATATATATATATCAATATCCAAGGCAGATAATAGTCATCACAGGCAGATAAAAATCATCACAAGCATGCGAACAACAATGTGGAATAGCGGATAATCTAGGATCCCCATGTTTCATTTGAGCCATAAATGAGATGCGGCGTTCCCCGGTCGTATGGATAGACAGTGCAATGATGATCCTAGACCCCTACGAGTGTGGCAAGTTACGTGCTAATCCCCGAAGTGAGGCAACCCCAATCAACAAAGTGAATGGGCCACCCAACACCTCACGGAATCCGGTAACTTGAGCACCCCTCCGTGAGTCAACCTATACCCCCTCCGAGTGCAGCGAATAGACTGTCAATTCTAGAGTAAAGCCTACCGGTCTCAACGTCATGAGATGCGAGGCCTGTTACCCTCTAGAACCCGGCTATTTGAGCACTCCTCCGCAGGGTAATCCTAATACAGAAAAGAAAATATATATATAATGGTGACATCGACCTTAACCTGATCGTTCCCCAATAAAAGAATATACAAGCTGGAAGAAACGGCAGTCCACATGTCGGACGCTCGGCTCGCAATAATGAATATACAAATGAATATGACCTGTATATCTAACATTGCACACAAGGCTATCCATCACGACAATCCATCCATAATATCAGTGCAACACAGAACATCAACGTGAATATCATGTTCATAAACCCGTCTGATTGTACATATAGCAACCAGTCAGATTGTACCGCTCTATGAGATTCACGGTTGCAGAAACCAATAAACGCACTGAAAGCCACGAATTCAAAATTTCGATCGATTAAAACTTTCCGCATTAGCCCCAAGCACAAACCGGTACTCAAACAAATCTTGGCTAAAACCAAATATCTCAAAAATCACATTTCCATGATATAGAGCACTAGAAAAAATTTGGGGCACAACGGCCAAATTTTGACCGCGGAACCGAGGCCAGATGGCATGTTTGGCAGCAGTCCCACGACCAAATTTTGGGCTTATGTGCCCAAAATTTTTCCTGGTCACTAATTTTGCCCGCATATAAATTAAGGCAATCTAAACAATTTTTTGAACAACTTTAAAATTCGAACAGCGGGGATGTTATTGAAAATGCAATTCGGAAATTCTGTCGATCAAAACTCTAAACAAGTGCAAACTAGCTAGTTAAGCTTTATGGAGTGGCTATAATACCATGTTGGGTTTCGGTGCCCACGCCTCGGAAGCCGCGACCGAGGCGGAAGCGAAAACAAAAATTTACACGAGCACCGAACACCTGTAAAACCCAGGAAATGGTCCAATAATCAAAACTAGCTAACTAAAAGTGTAAGGGTTGGAAAACCATAACTTTTGTCGCGTGTCCACCCAATTGTGGAATACTCCTCCATGCTCGTAGCCGCCAGAATCGCGCTTGAAAATCAACCACCCTCGCCGAAGACAATCCAATCGAGGGAATCCGGAGGAGGCTCTAACCGATTATCTACACTTGATAGGTGTGGATGGTCAGTGATGTAGGAATATTTCACTAAATTTTTCTCTCTTTTATCTCAAGCTTATGAGAGCAATAGGAGGAAGAAGAAGGAGAAGACGTGAGGAGATGATGGTTGCTTACACTTACAACCATGAAACATGAGGCATAAGATGAAGAAATTCATTTAGTCCAAATGAAAAAGAATGGCTACATAAATCACAACCATGAAGCAATAGTGCACGAAATATATGCCCATCACAATTCAAGCCATACCTCTTTATTTATCTAGTCATGCTTCATGCCACCTCATTACCACCTCATTTTCCATTTGTTTTTCAAAAAGAAAAAACAAATATGAGGTGTCATTCTTTTAGAAGCATTCTCATATAAATACGAAATACTTCACCCGATATATGTATCGATACATATACGCGTATCCGTATAAAAATACGGATAGCACCAAAGAGAGAAAATGAATAGGGAACTATAATACTAAAATATATGTATCAAAATACATATATATAAATTATTAAATCAAAACCTGATTTAATAATCCGGCTTAATCCTAAGCCGGCTAGAATTATTAATCGCCCGATTAAAATCCGTGTATCGCGTACACGAATTTAATCGGACCCCTGCACGTACCAACGTACAGCTCCGACATCTATCGCCTGAACTGGGAAACCCCTCTATGTGGGACTCTAAAAACTCGACAATACGCTGGCAGTGGATTTAACTACAAGCACATCAGCGGCACTAGCTGTACGTAATGGCTATCCAGTTACTTGTCGAAAAGGGGATCGACAATTAAGTAAGTCCTTACCCTACTGAATTTGAATGTGACAATCTCCGTATAGTTCGGTCTCTTCGTCAACAAGTATCGCATATCGGGTCTAGAGGGTGGATAACGTCAGACCACTACTAACCCGATAAGTCGTGTCTGAGTCAAGCTCATCACCAATAGAGATACTACTGATCAACTATCAGTAAATCTCATCCACCGTGGTCATGGATTTCTGATGATAGCCAACTGAACACAACGCGACATCAACTCCTAATACCTGGAGAGACGAATTCCTGACAGTCGACCACTGTCTCCATATGGCTCGGGACTGTACCCAACTAAAACATGTTTGCATGACTCTTTTGAGCCGTGGTAAGGTAGTAATCAAAGTACAGTGGGAACTCATACGAGACAAATGACGACTTCAGATCAAAGGACTAACATGTACTCATGCCATCTGAGAACTTCCATCTGACGATAGATATAATACCATCTAGAAGTTCTCGACGAGTCCGTCCAGTGTACTCACCTCCAGTGAGCACCTGTATACTATCATAAGTGACACAACACCAATAGCTTGTGAGATTGGCCACCGCCCCTCGTTGGGGTCTAGAAGCATATATACTAGTCTACTCCGGAATATCGATATCTAGTCTCGATACTCCCACGACTAGGGACATTTAAGGATGTGCTTATGGGCAACCCAGCTCCCACATATATGATCGCCATCATAATACTGGTTGTCAAGAAACAATCCTACGGGCTTTATCACTGATGAAGAAAAAACAGATAATATACTATCATCTCGAGTAAAACTATTATATCTGTATAAGTCCTCCCTCAATTATCATAATCGTGTACTTGCGATCACATTAATTGCCTTGAAGGCACTATATCCAACAGATAATAGACCCTAGAATTAAATTTGAAGGTTTAGAAGTTCTTTTATCCAGGTTCCATGCAGCCATGAGGCATAATATAGATATTGATGATTATGTTATGACCGTTTGAAGTAATTTAGAAGAAGTGTTTAATTTGTATGTCGCACGATTTTCTGCTGATAGAACTAGTAGACCACCGACCATAACTAGTTCACGTGCTTTGACTCCAGTTTTAGCACTTATTCAACAAAAGAAAAAGGCACGAGGCCCCGTAGCCTCATCATCGCCATCTTTTAATGAGTTATCAATATATTTACAAACCGAATCAGACGTAAATTATGTCATAAATGAATTTGATATTTTAGCCTGGTGGAAAAGCCACGAACATTTGTATCCGGTGCTTTCCACCACGGCCCGTGATTTACTAACAATTCCAATGTCTACAGTAGCGTAAGAAAGTGCTTTTAGCACATGTTGCATGATATTTAACAAGAAGAGATGCAGTTTGGCGCACGACACAATGGAGTGTATGATTTGCTCGCAAGATTGGGAAGCAGCATCTGTTAGGAAACAAAATGCAATCACTCTAGACTTGGATTATATACCTGAGGAGCTTGTAGGATCGGACGGGACCAATACCGAAAGAGGAACCACAACCGGCGCCGATGAGTAGTGAGTAAGATCTGTAATAATAGAAAAAAAAACTGCGTACACTTGATTCTCTCCCATTAAGCTCAATATTTGAGAGGGATACGCAGGCAGCTCGAGTGGATTCAGTTTTTAATGTAAAAAAACAACAATTGTATTATGAAATTTTAATCTGATTTATTTTAATAAAAAAAAATGTTAAATTTTCATTCTTTTTGGCTTAATTTTTATTTTTTAAATTTTTTTCAAATGGTAAATTTTCATAGCCAAGCGAATTAATTCGCCTAGCTCTTCCGAATTGCATCGTCTCGCCTCGCGAGTCGTCGCGGCAAGGTGATGGGTTCAATCCCATCTACTGTTAGGATCGCCTCGCCTTGCCCACGCAAACGAGACGAGCCCAGCTCGCCTCGTTTGGGTGGCGAAGCAGACGAATCGAAAAGCGAATCTCTTGCCTCGCTTCATTAGCCACGCCTACTATCCCTATGTTTTTGTGAAGGTTCAGTGGGAGCGCATTTCCCCACAATGATGTGATTGGATCCGCCAGTGTCCCTCCCCGTTAAATCTAATAGTTTTTTATATAGCAGGCCTTTTGTATCTCTTTCCACTCCCTCCCACACAAACAAAAAAATATGGCCATTGTTAATTGTTAATATTACCAAAATCTTAGATTAGTTTTGCTAGCCTCTGTGAATTTTTGTCCTTCTTGAAGAGGAAAGAGCCGTAGATCGTTAGCTTTTTTTTAAAAGAAAAGCAGGGCTCTAAAAGTTAAAGCCCGTCCGATAAAACCTTTGTTGAAAAAACTAAAATACAGAAAATATACAAAAGAAAGACAAAATACACAGCCCTACAGTTGGCCTCTCCATAACTAAAAAACATGACAACAGCAAAAATGATGAAGAAAAGGATACGAAAAAGGAAAAATGAAGGAGGCAGAATTGTCCACAATCACACTTTTGTGGGCTTTCTGAGAGCAGGAATTATGCTTTTTATGGTTGCCAAGGGGTACCTTGCTTGCTGAGATCAAGCTCCATATGTTTCCATTAGCCAAAACCATCACTTTGCTATGCTTGCACGTAACTAGATTCCATCAAGCCAATAACAAGGATGGAAATTTCAGTGACTCAATATGATAAGTACCAGTTTTGAAAATCATTTTTTATGGTCAGCAAAAGATTGGATGCAGACAATTAATTTTGGGCGAAAAAGAGGATGTTAAGAGGGCCCAATCTAACAAAAAAGACCACAACTGTGAGCCTACATCACCACATGACATTTTTCAAAACTAGTAAACATCTCTTCACGAAATACAGTTCGAGAAAAATACGATATGGATGAAAGCTCAAGGCTCATACAAGGGCCAGAGAATTCCACGGAACATCTTGTGAGTTGTTGCTAAACATTTTTATTATAATTGTAAATGTTTCGATTAGAGAAATTTGATGCCAAATTTCGTAAATTTTGGGTCTATTTAACTGCTTTCAATTCGCCAATAACAAACATATATAACTCTGGATGATAAATTTAATTAGAGTCATCTATCTATCTATTTATCTATCTATCCATATACTAAAATAGAGATCGGGTTTGTGTCAAAAAATGAACTTTTTAGTTAATACTAAAAAAGTCCTGCCGACAGTAAATATTTCTTGTGAAGGTATGTGTACTCAAAAGTCTACGTGTCTTTTTGGGAGATTCTCAAAACGTATTTGCCTTCTTCATTTTTTATGACTTTTTTCTCTCTTCTTCCTTGATTCTCTCCTGAGCTTCCTCCCTGCACTTATTTTGGCTGCCTTACCATCAATTCTCCTCCATCTAAGATTGAATCATAGAGAAGATCTACTAACAAAATAGTGATTCTTGAGATATCAGGTATGATATCAACCCAAAGAACTCATCTATATTCAAGAATTTTGTGTCATTCTGGATTTTGGGTTTTCAATTATTTGCGGTTTCGATTAGAAGAATATAATGAAATAATAGAAAGTTGTATCGACTACATGGTGGTTGTTTTGTTTCTATTTCTTGCATTAAGGTTGTTTGTTGAAACGCCCAAGTGAAGATTTTTTTAATTGTTGATGGATTTGTGATGCCGGAAATAGCAACTTTTGATGTTGAGTGCTTCCATTATTTAATATTAGGAGCCTTACTTCCTTTTCTCAATCGGTATCCTCGAAATAATCTTATAGAGTTAATTTCATAAACTCTCTCCATTTACATTTCAGCCAAGACTTTTGACATATTAGAACACCCCGTACCCATAAGCAATTAGCTCCCGTGTTTTATTAAATGACGATTTAACGAAAATATATCAAATATCTCCCAAAAGCATGAAAAATAAAAATAGAGGATGACACATTCCCTACCAAAAACTAAATGCAAGTTTTATTCTCGCCAAAAAAAGAAAATAGCAGCCTCCTCCCACAAAATATGTGTTTCGGAACCGTTACCACTCACGGGCTGACCTTCTCCATTTCGTGCCGCCTCGTCCTCTAAACCCAAGGGAGCTGAATTCCCCAAGCCTGCTGCTGAGCCCTCATCATCTGCCACAATTCTTGCTTTTTTCTTGACTCTCTTTGCAGCACCACCTGACCAGAATTCAATGATTGCTTCAGTCACATTTAGAATACTCAAAACAGATTTCTTTGAATCTTTTGAATATTTAAAGATTCTATTATTTTGCACGAATATTCCAACGTATTTGTGCCTATTATGTGAATAGGCTCTAAATATTAATTCTGTTACTGTGAGTAAGCAACATGATCCATGTCTGGAAACAATTCTCACTCAAAAATAAAGAAGTGTTGATTGGTTTGTCTTCTGCAAAATGCAAAATACATATCGGACTTTCCCTTATTTATCTGCGGACTTTCTCTATTTTTCTTCAATTGATTTGTCTGTTGTAAAATACAGATTGGACTTTCCCTTATTTATAGCCGGACTTTCCCTATTCATCCGCGCAGATTGTGTGGGCTACATTCTAGTATCTATTAAATATGAGTAAGGATACCCAAAAAATATTAAAATAAATTATATGTGAATAACTGAATATGATTTAGTTATTTTTATTCAGACCTCGAGACAATAAAATCTGTGTCCCAGGGAAAACAATTTATGAAAATAAAGTAAATATTAGAAGTAATAGCCAAAGTTGTCAAATCATGATGTGAATCGTATTTCGTTTTTCTTATAAATCGTATCGTATATCGTATCAAATCGTAGATCGTAAGATATGATATCCGTTCGTGCAAGATCGAAGCAATTAGACATATTAACATATATATAATAATTATATGACTAAATCAGCAGGGCAATACATTATATAAAATATAGTATTTAGTTAATTATTGGTCGCACAACTGATAATACATGAATCAAATCATGTGAATATATGATTAAACATAATGATTAAGATAATTAATCAATTATCAGGCGTTGAGACAACAAGGAGATCGATGGCGAGGCATTTCAAAGACTCGAATGCGAGTAAGCTCGAAATGGTGTTTCTAGGAAAGAAAGACCGAGAAAGGATTGGAAAATTAGGAATTTTGCCAATTCGGGATTAAAATAAAACTCGAAATATTCCAACCCAATCCAAAAACTTCAAACCCGACCCATATTTTGAACTGATTCGAATCATGAATCGTAAAAATCGTATGATAAAAATCATGAAACGTACGATTTGAACGTAACCCGATACAATCTTACGATATATATCAGAATCTGTCGTAAAATTCGAATTGCGAACACTTGGTAATAGGCAGGCCGGACCCAAATAGACCCAAGCCCATTGAACGGATCCTGGATTTGAACCGGGTCGGGTAGAACATTATCTTGACACCGTTTGTGAAATTGTGCCCGTTTATAGTTAAAAACCGAGCTCAATTAAACCCTAGTCGCTGTGCTCTCCCCTTCGATTTTGCAAGTTTTTTTAGCTGACTTAATCATTTCTGCACTTAATTTTTGCTTTCATTTCAAATTAAACATAGTTTCAAAAAAAAATGCCAACAATTTTTTGTGCTACAGTACAAGGGCTTCCATCTTTTTTCTTGATTTTGGTAAATTTATTTATCATGTGAGTGCAGATATAGATGATTGGTTAATGTAAAATCTCCCATTTCTGTGGGTGTTGATAATTTTTTCACTTTAAGATATGTGCTGAAAGGAAAGTGATGATGCTCCATATTGACGACCCATCAAGATCAAGGCACGTGGCAGATGACGTGTCCCAGAACCCAGAAGAAAGGGCCCACAGAGACCGACCAGGTCGTCCGGATACCCGACCCGCAAGATCTAGCTGGCTCTCCTCATAGCCCCCTTGAAACTGGCCTCCTCGGCCTCTCAGCTCGCCTCGAACTGCCACCGGACCAAGACTCCTCGGTCCCCTTGCTCGTCTCCGAGCTCCCCAGCTGAGGCTATCTTCCTCGGTCCCTCTGACCGACCAACTCCACTACTCAGGCGTAACCGCTGCTCCGCAAACCTCGCCATGCGCAGATTCTCCGCCAGCAACATCTCACGTTCCACGCCATCGCGGTCCCCATTTATGGGCGATCTGCTCTATACGCGGGCGTGACGTCGGAAGCGTAACTGCCGGCGAGATCCTCGCGCCTGCTGCGTGCTGCCGCCGCTATAAAACCCCCATCACAGAGGGGTCAAGTAAGCCATTTTTTTACTCCACTCAGCCGTAACTCTGCTCGGATATATTACTAACTTGATCGTCGGAGGGTCCTCGGTGGTACCAAACCATCCCGGGACTTCTTTGCAGGTATTCGGCGTCAAACTCCTCGTACAAACTCAAATCACCAATCTCCTCAAATCCATTGAGACCCACACGCAACAGGAGACCACCTTCAAAATCCACCGGGAGATCGACGGAAGACAACATCTGACGGAGACCCGAAAAGGACCTCCATCAGTTGGCGCGGTTTGTGGGAAAACAAAATTCCACAAAAAACAAAGCTGGCCTTCCGATCTCCATCCCCATGGCAAGCGATCACCCTGAAAATCCAGATACCAGCCGCCGCCTCCCCCTCACCGGAGGAGCGGGTGAACCTCCTCCGGTGACCGTCATCAACGCCCTCGCCGGCCGAATAGACCGACACCCCCTCCCTTGACGGGGTCGCACAGAGGGGGCTCGCCACGGCGGCTCGAGGGCCACCTCGCCCAAGGATTTAAGCCCTCACTAAGAGGCAGCCCAGCAGCTACCCTGCTCGGTTATCCCTGGCGGGTAGCTTCCCTACCGCAACGCCAGGGATCAGAAAGTCCTCCCAGAGGCAGTCGAGCCCGAGAATCCCTCGCTCGGCTATCCCTGGCGGGTAGCTTCCCTACCGTAACGCCAGGGATCAGAAAGTCCTCCCGGAGGCAGCCGAGCCCGAGGATCCCTCGCTCAGCTATCCCTGATGGGTAGCTTCCCTACCGCAACGCCAGGGATCAGAAAGTCCTCTCAGAGGCAGCCAAGCCCGAGGATCTCTCGCTCGGCTATCCCTGGCGGGTAGCTTCCCTACCGCAACGCCAGGGATCAGAAAGTCCTCCCAGAGACAGCCGAGCCCGAAGATCCCTCGCTCGGCTATCCTTGGCGGGTAGCTTCCCTAACGCAACGCCAGGGATCAGAAAGTCCTCCCAGAGACAGCCGAGCCCGAGGATCCCTCGCTCGGCTATCCCTGGCGGGTAGCTTCCCTACTGCAACGCCAGGGATCAGAAAGTCCTCCCAGAGGCAGTCGAGCCCGAGGATCCCTCGCTCGGCTATCCCTAGCGGGTAGCTTCCCTACCGCAACGCCAGGGGTCAGAAAGCCCTCCAAGAGGCAGTCAAGCCCGAGGATCTCTCGCTCGGCTATCCTTCAGGACAAAAGCCCTCGCCAAGAGGCACTAGGAAGTAACCCTGCCCGGCCAAGGGTCCTTGGTAGGCTTCTTACAGCCCTATAGCTCTTCCCAAGCCAAGGGTTTCTAGGCACGCGCACAAGGGTCTACGAGGCATCAACCATGCCCGATTAAAAAATTAGCCGTGCCGAATAATCCGAAGCCGGATCTTTAAACTAAGGTTTAGGCGAAAACAAGCATGTTAAACTCTTTAACACTAAGTGAGAGGGATTATTACAACCTTTGTAGATCCGGTCTTTCACTTCTAAAGCTCCGTGTTGAAGTCCCTTCGCTGCGATCATCGTGTTACGGACTCTCGAGAGGTTCCACGAAGAGAAATATGCAGTCTTGCTTCCGATCTTCGATACAATGACGCTCTACCTTGAAGTTTCGTTAACACAAGCTAACACTCATAAATGAAGTGAACACTCTCATCTAAATGGCAAGGATAGATGAGAATGATGAAGTAGGATTTTTGCTCTCATTTGTTTTCTAATTCTCACTCGTTTTCCATCACTTAGAAAAAGCTAGAAAGCATTTTCATGAAAAGAAAGAAGGAAGAAGATGAACAATATCATGAAAAACCTTTTGTGATGAATAATGAAAGAATTAATATGATGAATAATGCAACCATGGTTGACTAAACCATTGTAGAGAATTAACCAAGGGCTAGGGTTTGGGTTGGGTTAAGTATGAGTCATAGATAAATATCAACACAAATATCTTTATCATGACAAAAAGAAACCTTCTAGAATCTACTAGAAGTCTTAACCCTAATCCAAACCCTAATCATGTTTAAACTCCACTAAACATGTTGCATTAGTTATCATATCATGTTACAATATTATATATCACATATATAATATTTATCGTAACAAAATAAAATAATACAATTAACATATATCGCATATATATCATTGTATTACCCGAATGAGAAAAAGAATCTTTTAGTGAGCTAATATTAGTTAATGTAATTTAATATATCATATATATTATTATACATTAAATTATCGAATAAACACTTGATCCGACAATCCGGCTATATCGCATATAACCGACTAATATTTATCCGTACCGATTCATCGAATCAACACTTGATCCGATGACCCGGCTGATATCAAATATCGCGAGTATAGAATACGGTATCTCATATCGCATTATCCTCGGTCCCGCACATATCACATACGTGCCCCTACTCCGTTTTGCCTGAGTCAAGAAACCTCTGTGCATGACACTAAAGAATCGTCAATACGCCGGCAGTAGGTGATGATCATATCAAACACCCACAAGCTGAAGCGGTCAGCTAAACGTAACAGATACCCAGGTATTGAGCGCTCAGAAGATCAACAAGCAAGCATGTACATTCTCCTGTGAATCCAAACAGTAACACTCCCGTACAGTCCGGTCTCGTCGTCTGATATGTCTCATATCTCGCCTAGGGGTGGTAAACGTCAGACCCCAGTAGCTCGATAAGTCATGTCGATATGAGGTCTATAACAGTTCGAGAAACTACTGATAACACTTACCAGTAAATCTCAGCAACCCTGGCTAGGGATTTCCGGTTATAGCCAATCGAACACAGCACAACATCAACTCCCTATACTGGGAGAGACGAATCCCCTCCTATCGCTCATTTCCTCCATGTGATTCGGGACTGTACCCAAAAGCCACCTTTTGCACGCCCTCTTGGACGTGGTATGATGGAAATCAAAGAACAGTGGGAATCACACAAGACTCTATGACGATCTCGAGTCAACAGACTACTCTGTACCAGTGTTTGTTCATCACAGAATATTGCATTTTATACCGCCCATTCTTATGCTCGTTTGTTTATAGGTAGATACTTTTAATCCGTGTTTGTTACATGTTTACAGATTACAGGTTTCCGGATCAAATACTGCAAATCAACACTAAAACTCCACAGTTACGCCAAAATACAGAACAACTGTCACAGACAGATAAAAGCCGGGTTTCCGTCATCCGCATCCGTCTAGTACCGCTTACCAGTTCAAAAGTGCAGGACGAAAACAGTCGTCATTTCTGGTCAAGCGTGGGGCCCACTGAAGATATTCAAAGATGCGTGGGGCCCACTGAAGATATTCAAAGATGTGTGGGACCCGAGGGAGTAGAATGTCAAAAGTGTTGAAAAGTAAAAGCCATCTATGTTGACTCTGGAAACTGAGAAAATCGTGGAAAGATATTGAAATTCTGTACATATATAACAACACAGCACAATAAACCAGGCATACCCACCAAAATTGACTGACCAACTCACCAAGATGGCCGCGCTTGCGCGGCCAAAAGGGGGTTTTGGCCGCGCAAGCGCCGCAGGGTGGGGCCCACTCATTGCCGTCTTTTGGGGGCAGTTTTGTCTTTGCATGTTTGGCCTGCTGGTTGCCCTAGATCTTCAACTCCCTGCCTATAAATACAGCAGACCAGAGCTTAACCAAGAGAGCCATTTTTAGAGCCATTTTGGAGCTAGTTTAGAGTTTTTTCTTTGTTCTTCATTTGTGTAATTTTGTTCTTCTTCTTCTTCTTCTTCATTCCTCCATTAAATTGTAGTGAGAGCTTTTGAGTGGATGTCAATGAAGATGAGGGATTTGTATCTTTCTTTGTAGTTCGGCTCCCCCTTGAGATTTCTGCTTTCTCTTGCTCATTCAATCTCTTCATTGAGGTTGAATGGTTAAGAGTTAGTTATTGATCTCAAGGGTCGTATTTTCTCCCGGGACTAGCACTCCATTTCACATGCGTTTTCTACCCTTCCCTTGATCTTGCAATCTCTTCATTGAGGTTGCAAGTTTAAGGGTTGGCTATTGAGCACATGCTTGTCTTGAGTCCTAGTTCCGTGTTCTTTTTATCGCTTTTTATTACTTGCTCTTTATTACCTTGTCTTTATTTACTTGCAATTTATTTTCATGCACTTTAATACTTGTATCTTTTCTTTTCTTTGTTCCTTTCTTTTTGTTCTCTTTTGTTCATATTGTGAATGTTGTAATTATTGTCATTGTTATTGTCATTGTTAAGAATTAATACGGTTTTATAAGTTAACTTTTCCTTGCCAATTCCTTTTCCCGTTATTTTCCATTTGAACTCCGTCCGAACCATACGCAAGCGCTCCGTTAGGCACCGTACCCTGACAAGGTAACGGTGATTCCTAACCACGACCGGTTGCGTTCGGTTTGGCCGGAGGCGAAAGCAAGAGACAAGAACGGAAGGACAAGGGTAAATAAGCCGGATTCCACGAATACCGCGCTTAAATCCCCTAATCCCCGTTGTTGCCGATTGTCTAGCTTCAATTGGTCAAGACTCGGCTCAAAGGTTTTTGAGTACGGATTTCTTAGCTTACAATCTCGTATTTTCTTAACAACCTTATACTTGCAGATAAACACATAGGTTAGATCAAACACTCATACAGATTCTTTATTGACTCGTCTAAAACAAGAAGGTAAGATAACACCATCTCCCTGTGGACCGACCCGTGCTCAACCGGCTAGCTGCATAGCGACACCGTCCTGATCGCGGTTACACTTTAATTCTTTGAACATCCGACACGCCAAAAGCGTGCGATCAAATGGTGCCGTTGCCGGGGAGACGGTAGCGTATTTTCTTTCTTGTTATTCGGGTTAATATTCTTTTTGTATATATATAAAAAAAAATATTCTTTTTGTTTTTTTTGGACAATATTTTTGTGGGCAAGTGTGCAGATTTTTGCAGATTTGCAAACTGCAATTGTGGGGAGCAAAGTGTACATTCAAGGCTAAGGTGTTTACGAAGTACAGTGCCAAAGATCCGGGTAGTTTGACCCGCGCAAGCAAACTTTTCATGCTTACCGGATTTGATTCAACGGGGGTTTCCTAACCCAAAACTTAACGGTACGTATTTTACTAAACACCTTCTTCTCAAATCCGACGCTTCCAATATACTATTCTTTGCAGGATTCTTTGCAAGTTCGCTAGCAAAACGCTAAAACTTGACTAACCCGTATTTGTTGCAGTGCCGCGCTAAAACTAAAAAACGATTGTTTTATTCTTTATAGAATTTTTATTGATTTGCGCATTGCATCAATTAATACGGACTTAAGGGCAAGCGAACCCCACAACATACGGTAAAGGATTTCATCACCTTTTCCGTGGCCCACAAATCACGAACTTGAGCATAACGATAACCCACACAAATTTTAAAAGAAACTAGACTTTAAGCCTTAAGGACTTCGCGCTCACTAGGAGAAGTTAACTGTATTTAGAAGCTTGCTTAACGGTATATTGTTTACGGGGTGTCTAGGAAAGTGTTAACGGCGAAATCGCCAAAAGAGAAAGGGTTATTTAATTAAGGAACTTCGCGAAAGCGTTGGAAAACCTCCCCTTATCTCTGCACTTACCTGGCCTCGTGATCAGTGTATCTTGAGCCTGTTTCTCGACACAGTTTTACTTCGACAATCAAGTTCTCGAGCAGGTCTAGTTGACCTAGGTGAACCCTAGAACGATTAGGTGTGTGGTATTTTTGTGTCGTGATTATTTTTGTCCATATTCTTTTTTGTGTATATTTCATTCTTCTGCTAACAACTAACTAAAAAAAAAAAATTCACATTCTTTTTCCCCTCCTTTTCTCTACCTTTCTCTCTCTCTTTTCATGGGTACTCCACCTCGCAAAACTCTTGCCGAACTTTGGTACCCACAACCAGACATAACTTCCTACGGTTCTTGTTTTGGCCGAACTTCGAACGACCCCTCCATGCCAAAAATTTCTTTGAAAGATCGCATAGCAGCGTCTAGGACAAACACTTGCACTCCTCATTCCACTTCGTATCAACCATTTCAAACATGCACCCCCGCTTATGTTGATACCCCTTCTGCAAGTCGTCCTTTGTCCATCGCTGAACGTATTGAACAATCCCGCAGCCGATCTTTCACTCCTTTCACCACTTCAAATTCTTGGGATCAACAATTCCATTCTCCGTCTTATCCACCTGTTGATCCCACTCCTGTCCAGCCATTCAATTCCTACCAATCCTACCCTACTTTTGCACCTTCCCTAGACATTGCTTCAGAACCGCCTTTTGGGAGTTTTCAGTATCCATACAACTGTGAATCTTTCACTGAAACCCCTTCACAACCTATGTCTAGTCTGGAACAGTCATTGGAAGACTTTAGGGTAGCGTCAAGCCAACAGATGATGGAGTTGAATGCGTCCATGGCCGCCCTCATGCAACCTAGTGACCCGGTAGCTAGTTTTCAACTAGCTCCAACTTTTTCAATGTATGATGCGGCGGCAGGACAGGCTGTGACTTTGAGTGGAGAGAGTGAGATGTACCCCCTTCCCAATCAAACCTACCCGTCTCAAATTGAAACCCACAACTCCTGTGTCGCAAATGAATTATCGGTTGAAGATAGAATGTTTAATGAGTTGTGCGACTTTGTAGTGTTTGACTTGCCCAATTGTGAAGGGTCCCTTCCAAGTGAAACCAATTCTAAACCTTTTGACCTCTACACCTCCATCTTAGAACCTGAAATGATTGATATCCATGCTTTGGTTGAGGTGTCGGAGAATTTTGATTTTCACTTGATTGAGGATATCGACGCTGGGAATATTTTGGATGATGAAAACGTAGATTTGGCTGAGTTTATCTCTTCAAATCATCATCCCGAGTCGTTAAATGTTTTTCCCGAACTTCATATGCGTCTGGATTTTGAAGAAATGTGCATGGATGTGCAAAATTTTGAGGAGAATATTGAGGATAGTTTTGAGGATGAACCAGTTTTAATTGATGAGTCGGATTTTCCAATTCATCCTGTCCCTTCCACTGACTGTGTACAACCTCCTGAACCTTTAACCGATAACCTTCCTCAACCACTTCCCTCCATCCGTTCCATCGTTCCGACCATGCAAGAACCCGTCTCGCTCTCATTTCATATGTCTGGTTTACCAGGTTCGGCGTACCCATGGTTTCTTACGAATCTTGAGGGATTCGACCCAATTTCTCGGCGAGTAAATATATTAGCACAATCACTTTTTACACATCGGTCATCACAAATTGTGCTAATCTATTTACTCCATTTGCACCCTCAAGTTCGTACTTCACTTCTTTTTCCCCTCCGCCATTCTTCTTCTCATCTACCGAGACCGCATTCCACTTCTCTCCACAAGCGGTCTCGCGTAGTCTCCATTTCTTACCTCTCCGCATTCTTTCACCAGCCACTGCTATATCATGATAAAATTTTTGAATGGTTGGTGTTAACATTTGGCCTGTGTCAGGCCTTGTATAGATGGATACTGTTCTTTCCCCCCTAATCCTGAATTTCAACGCTTAACAGTGGAAACACTGTTTTACTTAAGTTTGGGGGGACATTTTTTGTATATATTTTTGGTTTTCCTTTTTTTTGTTTTGTATATAATTTGTTTTCAGGGAGCGCCGGCAATTTTGACCCTCTTGGTATAGCCTGACAGTGAGGGCACTGTCAAGTTTAAGTTTGGGGGTGTGCTCGGTAAGCTTTCTTCCTTCGCATTCATTTGTATATTTTGCATTTGCATACCTTATTTTAAAAACCCATAAAAATTTAAAATTTTTCCTAAAATATAAAAATTTTGTCGTCAAGTTAGCTAATAGGGTAACTTAGATTTTTATTCTGAAAGTTTAGTTGATATGTTAGAAATAACTAAATTCTAGGCTTAGGAATTGAAAACCCTAAGAATAACCCTCATTCTGTCTAACTTTGGTAAGTATACGTTCTTACAATTTTTGAGTTCAGTTCTTGAGTGAAGTCAAGATGAAGGGAAAGTATTGATGCCTTACTGGAGGGTAAGTCTGAAAAATAACCCATCTGAAACTTGATTGGAATGATTACACACCAAACCCACTAAACACGTCTTTTTATCCAAAAAATAATTGAACTACCGGTTATATCTCCGTTCGTATTGAATCATCATGTTTTTCACGCTAAACTGTCTTTTGTTTTTGGACCTAGGTAACTTGAGTAATTAAGTCCGCTGGGGTGTTTCTACACCTAATGCCCTAAAACCAACTGGTTTGGGTGCATTGGCCCAAAGCTCGCTAAGAAGCCTAGAAAGTCCAGTTTAAAACAAAGTCAAGCAAGTGTTCTCTCCGAGTTAAAATTTCTAACGGTTCTATTGTGTGAGAATAATCTTGATAAAAGACAAGCTTTTATAAAAAAAAAAATTTAACGGAGATATGAAGGTTTTACTCTATGATAAAGACTATTGCACGTTCACAGAGGTGTGTATGAAATGAAAACAAGAAAAAGGTGGAGTGAAGAATAAGACTTGTGTTTTCTGTAAAGTAGATAAAAATCCCTGATTTGAGGCCTCACTTTAGAAGGAAAACTCAGGAGATCCAAGGTTAAATAGATAGGAGGTGTGAAAAATAAGGGGTGGATATTTCTGACTTAGGATGATAGAGTTTCTAACGTAATAACTAAACCGTAGGAGTAGAATCAATGTTAACTTATGATACTAATTTGACGGGATTTTGTGGGTAGTATCCACTGAAAACCCTCAGGAGACAACACTCCTCCTACTAGGGACACCTAGAGGTTTAACGGCTTGTTGCACATGCTCAGTGCAATCGCGTTCCCTGCGAAAGTGCGGTTATCTTTTTATTTTTGTGAATAATTGGTTTTGCTCGGGGCGAGCAAAAGTTAAGTTTGGGGGTATTTGTTCATCACAGAATATTGCATTTTATACCGCCCATTCTTATGCTCGTTTGTTTATAGGTAGATACTTTTAATCCGTGTTTGTTACATGTTTACAGATTACAGGTTTCCGGATCAAATACTGCAAATCAACACTAAAACTCCACAGTTACGCCAAAATACAGAACAACTGTCACAGACAGATAAAAGCCGGGTTTCCGTCATCCGCATCCGTCTAGTACCGCTTACCAGTTCAAAAGTGCAGGACGAAAACAGTCGTCATTTCTGGTCAAGCGTGGGGCCCACTGAAGATATTCAAAGATGCGTGGGGCCCACTGAAGATATTCAAAGATGTGTGGGACCCGAGGGAGTAGAATGTCAAAAGTGTTGAAAAGTAAAAGCCATCTATGTTGACTCTGGAAACTGAGAAAATCGTGGAAAGATATTGAAATTCTGTACATATATAACAACACAGCACAATAAACCAGGCATACCCACCAAAATTGACTGACCAACTCACCAAGATGGCCGCGCTTGCGCGGCCAAAAGGGGGTTTTGGCCGCGCAAGCGCCGCAGGGTGGGGCCCACTCATTGCCGTCTTTTGGGGGCAGTTTTGTCTTTGCATATTTGGCCTGCTGGTTGCCCTAGATCTTCAACTCCCTGCCTATAAATACAGCAGACCAGAGCTTAACCAAGAGAGCCATTTTTAGAGCCATTTTGGAGCTAGTTTAGAGTTTTTTCTTTGTTCTTCATTTGTGTAATTTTGTTCTTCTTCTTCTTCTTCTTCTTCATTCCTCCATTAAATTGTAGTGAGAGCTTTTGAGTGGATGTCAATGAAGATGAGAGATTTGTATCTTTCTTTGTAGTTCGGCTCCCCCTTGAGATTTCTGCTTTCTCTTGCTCATTCAATCTCTTCATTGAGGTTGAATGGTTAAGAGTTAGTTATTGATCTCAAGGGTCGTATTTTCTCCCGGGACTAGCACTCCATTTCACATGCGTTTTCTACCCTTCCCTTGATCTTGCAATCTCTTCATTGAGGTTGCAAGTTTAAGGGTTGGCTATTGAGCACATGCTTGTCTTGAGTCCTAGTTCCGTGTTCTTTTTATCGCTTTTTATTACTTGCTCTTTATTACCTTGTCTTTATTTACTTGCAATTTATTTTCATGCACTTTAATACTTGTATCTTTTCTTTTCTTTGTTCCTTTCTTTTTGTTCTCTTTTGTTCATATTGTGAATGTTGTAATTATTGTCATTGTTAAGAATTAATACGGTTTTATAAGTTAACTTTTCCTTGCCAATTCCTTTTCCCGTTATTTTCCATTTGAACTCCGCCCTAACCATACGCAAGCGCTCCGTTAGGCACCGTACCCTGACAAGGTAACGGTGATTCCTAACCACGACCGGTTGCGTTCGGTTTGGCCGGAGGCGAAAGCAAGAGACAAGAACGGAAGGACAAGGGTAAATAAGCCGGATTCCACGAATACCGCGCTTAAATCCCCTAATCCCCGTTGTTGCCGATTGTCTAGCTTCAATTGGTCAAGACTCGGCTCAAAGGTTTTTGAGTACGGATTTCTTAGCTTACAATCTCGTATTTTCTTAACAACCTTATACTTGCAGATAAACACATAGGTTAGATCAAACACTCATACAGATTCTTTATTGACTCGTCTAAAACAAGAAGGTAAGATAACACCATCTCCCTGTGGACCGACCCGTGCTCAACCGGCTAGCTGCATAGCGACACCGTCCTGATCGCGGTTACACTTTAATTCTTTGAACATCCGACACGCCAAAAGCGTGCGATCAGTGTCACCGGAGAACTGCCATCTGACGTGAGGTATAATACCATCTGGGAGTTCTCGGCGAGTCCGTCCGGTGTACCCAGTCTCCACTGAGCACCCATAAACCATCCTTGATGTCAAACACCGATGGATATGGGATCATCCATCGCCCATCATATGGATCAAGATCCATATACGCTAGTCTACTCTGGTGTATCGATGCCCTGTCTCGATACACCCTCGACTAGGAATAGTTATAGGATGTACTCGTCGACTACCATGGCCCCACTAGTATGATCTCATCATAGTCCCAGTTGTCGAGTACATATCCTAAAGGCTTTATCAACATGTAACATAGAGACAATCAGAGTACATGTTAAGATAAAGTACAACCAGATAGCTTACTATCATGTCGAGCAAGAAAGTCCTCCCTATATATGTCCAAGCATCCATTACAATATACATCGTATGTACAGTAATGGCCTCTAGGGCATATATATAACTAACAATCTCCCATTTGCACTAGGGCCATCTGTTGTGGTATCACATACCCAACAATTAGCTGTGGTTGAAGTATCTCATACTCAACCATCCCATAAAAGTCTCTACTGGGAAAAAAGGCCTTTGTGAGTGGATCCGCGCTGTTGTCCTCTGTGTCTACTCTCCTAACCTCGATCTCCCTGGAGATCAACCATCTCCTTGGAGATCAACCATCTCCATGATCAGGTGATACTGCCTAAGAATTATATCCGGATATCTGATGGGACGGGGGTTCCTTGGCATAAGCCACAACTCCATTGTCACACAATGGTAGGAACGAAGTTCATCTCATGAACTTATATATATCCAGATTGCCTCTTTGGTAGTATCCTTGGTAACGTTGTATCTTGCCTTTTAATCGTATAGTAAGTCACGGTATCTAGCTTAGAACTCTTCCAACATACCGTCCCTCCACTGAGGGTATAGACAATGCTTGCGACTGACATTCAGTCGTCCTTATCACCCTGGAACCATTCTAGTGATTCTCCCAGGATCGATTGATACCATCTCACTACACCTAGTGAGAATCCTAACATCCAATTAAATCCATCTCATATATCCAAAACCCAGGATTTAGGACGTATCACTTTGATCCTATATGGAGAATCCTTGTGATAAGCGGAGATTGACCGAGCGTAGCATAGGAAACTCCTTCCCTATCAAGAGTATGTCATCCACGTACTCCACGAGGATCACCACCATACTCTCTACTACCTTTTTGTATATACAAGGTTCATCTACCATTTTGATGAAGTCAAACTCTTTGACTACAACATCAAAACAGATGTTCCAACTCCGCGATGCCTGCTTTATCCTATAAAGCATCTTGCACATGTTTCCGATGCTCCCACTGTCTACGAAGCCCTCTGGATGTGTACTTATAGACGATCTCTTCTAAAATATCATTTAGAAAAGAAGTCATGACACCCAACCACCAGATATCGTAGTCATTGTATGTAGCCGTGGCAAGTAGGATCTGGATGGACTTAAGCATAGCTTTGAAAGTTTCAACTTTTCCATATACGCCAAGTAATCTTCTCAAGATATACTTGCTCCTGATGGGGATTTAACCCTTCAGATAAAACAACCAAAGTCCATGCTTTGTTGGTGTATAAGGCTTCCATCTCAGATCGCTTAGGCATCCAGCCATTCTTACAGAGTCCCACTCCTGATGGCCAGCTCGAAACTAGTTGGGTCATCATCTCATAATGCATTCTTCACTCCCACTGTCATAGAGAAACCGAAGTATCTCTCAGGTAGGTGAGGAACCCTACTAGATCGGCGGAGAGGCTGAGGTTCGTTGGAAACTATTGAATCATTCAGGTTTACCAAATCATCAGCTGTAGTTTGTATAGCTGGAACCTTTCCAGTTCTACAGAACTGTCCTTGCCTTGAGCTTTGTCCGGATTTTGCCTTTAGACATAGGCCGGACAACCCCAAATCTTAATATCCTTAAAAGATGGGCTCTTCCCATACCATATCATATATGGAGTGGTAGGCATCTGATTTGATTGGAACCCTATTCAATAGGTATGCAGCTTCATAAGTGTATAATTCCCAAAAGGAAATAGGAAACTCAGTAGTACTCATCATAGAGCGCACCATATCAAATAGGGTGTGATTGCTCTGCCCCGATACACCGAGGTGCTGTGGTGTATACGGAGGAGTAATGCTGAGAGAGAATCTCATTCTCCTTTAGAATAGTCCAGGAATCCCGTGCTCAAGTATTCTCCTCCTTGAACTCATCAAAAGGACATAATACTTATACCCGTATTTGGTTCTCTACTTCTAACTCATATTCATTGAATTTCTCAAAAGGTCCAGACTTGTGTTTCAATAGGAACATATGTCCGAATCTTGAGAGATAAACAGTGAATGTAATGAAGTATAAAGAACCTGTCCTGGCATCTGTAGACAGGGGACCTTCATACATCGGCATGTATCAATCCCAAGAGTTCACTAACTCTTTCTCTGTTTCCAATAAACAGGGCTGTGGTCATCTTATCTTTGTGACATGACCGGCAAGTTTCACAAGATGTAAATTCAAACTAATTTAAATATGCATCTTTATGTAACTTCAGCTAGTCGGGTCGCATTGATATGACCTAGTCTACAATGCCTCAAGAAGGATTCGTTCATTTCTGAACACTTCCTCTTGTGTGTGTTCCGTATACTAAGAACTGTAGTTTGATTTAGAACGTCAATACTTTTAGATAACGTGCCTGAACCGATCAACTCTTGATATAGGAAATGTTCAAAACATTATCCAACAATACACAATTATATCATTTCTTTACTAATAAAGAGACCGATATGATGTTGTACATCAGGTTCGGTATCTAATAACATTCGTCTAGAATCAATGTATTTAATAATACAGGGTGATAGTGACCAACAGACTTGGTTGCAACATTTGCATCGTTTCTATCTCATGAAACTTATCACCCGTTCTCAGTTCTCTACCTATCTGTAGCCCATGTAACAGATTACATATGCAGGATCCTGATCCGGTATCACATACCCAGGACGTAAAGAATACTGAGAAACGGTTCTCGGTAATGAACACACCCGAAGATGATGCATCAGCATGCACTTTCTTCGTTTGGGCGGCACGGGAATTCTGGTAATCCCTAATTTTCTGCTCTGTCTTATAACAATTATAAGTTGGAGCGGGACCAACGTTCCCCAGCTCAGTATAACAAGCGGGTTCGGTCAATTCTTCCGTATTTTTATCTTGACTAAGGCATGATATGATCGCTACCAGGAGAGAGAGAAGAAAACACTCAGCGTATGCTCTTGCAAGATTAGATTGGTTATCTAATATATCTAATCAGGATGTCTCCCACTGTTTTAGTCAAATCTTTCTTCAAACCCTAAAAGGAAAGACTAGCCGGGATTAATTACACTCTACAAGTTCGCCAATCTTTCAGCCAGACCAGTGTCGGTACTTTGAGGGAGGTCCTCCGTGCTTTCGCACGAACCTAATTAAAGTAAACCTCGTTTTTCCCAGGGGCGTGACCCCGTTAACACCTTTCTAGACACCTACTTGATCGGCTAATTATAAAGTGTAAAACTCTTCCAGGAGTAACTCTTACTCGCAGCGGATATCGGGATCCAACTATCTCATAGAAGGTATGTAATCTCATTGCAAATTTCAACACTTGAAATTCCCAATAATATTTTACCCCTATCACTTATGACCTTAACTAAGATCAACATATCATAAGTACTAGTCAAGTTCTACCCGTCATTTCAAGATTAATCAGACCCACCCTACATGACCCTCAACTATGATCGACATAATCACATGAATGTCCTAACTAATCGCCTCATATGCTGTGTAGGAAGACATCACTTAGCTACCATACACTACGCCTCAACTAAAGTCGACATACGCAGCACGAATACTAAGTACTCTACTTCCTAAAATGACGGAGGGCTACGACAGGTTTTTTTATGAAAACCTTTTGCATAATGAACTTGATATCGTTGTAGAATCGAGTGATTTTAAATGGAGTGTTTTTTAGGCTTTTCTAGTTTTGCTAAAGAGGTCACTCCCGGTGAAGGGATCGTCGGCTCTTTCCTCATCGAATAAGGTGCAGGGTATATCATATATACCACTATGCAAAGCAAAAACTATAGAAGCAATCAAAAGACAAACCGAGTTTGTAGCATCTGCTAGTTTCACTAAAGAGGTCACTACCGGTGAAGGGATCTCGACTCTTTCCTTATCGAATAAGGTGCTGGATGTTCTACAAGGAACACCACTATGCAAAGCAAGAACTAGAGCTACTAGTTCTTAAACAAGTTTCTACAACATCTTTAGGTTTCTTTTAGTTCATTAATCTCATTAACGAAGTCCCATTTTAATATGCTTCACAAGCATCACATTTGGAACGAAATCTGCAATATAACATATATCTCATATATATAATATAAACATTCATCTCAGGCAGTAATATGATCTCATCACAGAACATGCAACAGAAGAACAAATATGAAATATTGGATATACTAGGACGTCCGTGTTTTTAATACGAGCCTGTATAAAACACGAATTCCACGGTCGCGATGAATAGCCAAACCCACATCCCTACACTCCTACGAGAGCAGCAAGTAACACTGCCAATTCTAGGGTTAGGAGACCCGGTCTCGACTCCTCGAGATGGTCTCCCAATGGACCTTAGAACCCGGTTACTTGTGCTCCCCTCCTTGGGTCTACCTAATGCGAAAAAGTAAATAATATACAACGGTGACATCATCCTCAGCCCGGAAGTGCCCCAATAAAAGAATATTACATACAAATGAATTTTACATGAATGAAAAAGAAAAACTCTCATCTCACATAAAACCCCCGGCTATTCAAACAGGACGATCCAATATAACATATCACAGCAACACATAACATCTCATATCATCAACGTAAGTAAGTATGCATACGCCGATTGTCGTCGATGTATAGCAACGAAAACCGGGGATACAACTACATACTACAATTACGGTCACAGAAAAGAAAGTGTAAAACTACAACAGTTGGAATCCGCAACCTACTTAGACATCGCATGCCTAACCAAATGAATTTCTTAGACATTGCATGCCTAACAATTATAAACCCCGCATTTTAGTCTCTTTATCGAAAACTCTTTTCAATATCAAGTCGGGCAATTCAACAAGATTCCTGACATCCTGATCGAATGCTCGTCGCAAACTTTAGTAGATGGCCGCACCCCCGATACCGTCGACAAAGTGCACTAAGGCGGAACACTGCTGCCGCGAGCACCCGAACGGATGCTTTTGGCGACGGGGTTCTCCTACAGTCACTTGGTCGGGGCTATATGGCGTGGCTGTCTATTAAGTTTACCCGGCGAGTATCCGCGTACGCTACGTGATTGCGACGGACTTTTGATCACATCAAAATTCCGTGGCAACCGATCATCTGAGACTAAACTGCTATGTTTATAACATTCAAATTAGTTATCTCATAACTACCTGTGGATTCTAAATATTGTATCACATTCCAGATAAATAGACAATGTTAAACTTTCCGATTGAATAATCAAACACCCAAGATTTCCCCAATATATCTCAACACGTGAAATCAGTTTAAAAACATCCATCACATGCCACGGTACCAATGGTCCAGCCATAGAAGGGTCAAGCCATTGCCTCACATATGGCACGCCGTACTGCCCCAAACCCTAAGGTTTAGAGACAGTTCAAGACGGTCACATAATCGAGTTAAGGTTTGTTGTTTTCTAGAGGGTCCATCATGTTACTTGCATGACTTAGAACGTTCTTAAACTCGAGAAAAAATCCAACTTTTGAAAAAATTTCCGACAGGGGAAAAAGTGAGTTATTGATATCCGTTCGAACTTTTTAACAGTTTCTATAAATTACCCGGACAAACTAAACAAAGTTAAATTATCCGATCGAATTAACGAGTCCCCAATACAACCCTAGAAAACTCAACACTTGAGTGGAATTAAAACGTTCCCAGAAAAAAATAACAAGAAAGGACCTAAGAATAATTACATGAAATTTCAGGGACTAAATCACAATTTTGGCCGTGGAGCCGCCGCTAAACCTTTGGTTTGGCCGCGGTTCCGCGGTCAAAATATTGACTTAGTGGACCGTACTTCACAGTAATTCTTAGTTTTTCCTGTTGTTTTTATGAGCATTTTTAATTCAGAAAAATCAACATTTTGAAAAAATATCCAGAGAAGGGGTTTTATCGGGGTTCTCGGGTTCGATCGGACTTTAAACTTCGTCTAGACTTCGCCTAAAGCTCTAGCTTGGCTCTGATACCACTGTAGGGTTGCTAGGCACGCACACAAGGGTCTACGAGGTATCAACCATGCCCGATTAAAAAATTAGCCATGCCGAACAACCCGAAGCCGGATCTTTAAACTAGGGTTTAGGTGAAAACAAGCATGTTAAACTTTTTAACACTAAGTGAGAGCGATTACAACCTTTGTAGATCCAGTCCTTCACTTCTAAAGCTCCGTGTTGAAGTCCTTTCGCTGCGATCATCGTGTTCCCGACTCTCGAGAGGTTCCATGAAGAGAAAAATGCAGTCTTGCTTCCGATCTTCGATACAATGATGATCTACCTTGAAGTTTCGTTAACACAAGCTAACACTCATAAATGAAGTGAACACCCTCATCTAAATGGCAAGGATAAATGAGGATGATGAAGTAGGATTTTTGCTCTCATTTTTTTTCTAATTCTCACTCATTTTTCATCACTTAGAAAAAGCTAGAAAGCTTTTTCATGAAAAGAAAGAAGGAAGAAGATGAACAATATCATGAAAAACCTTTTGTGATGAATAATGAACGGATTAATATGATGAATAATGCAACCATGGTTGACTAAACCATTGTAGAGAATTAACCAAGGGCCAGGGTTTGGGTTGGGTTAAGTATGAGTCATAGATAAATATCAACACAAATATCTTTATCATGACAAAAAGAAACCTTCTAGAATCTACTAGAAGTCTTAACCCTAATCCAAACTCTAATCATGTTTAAACTCCACTAAACATGTTGCATTAGTTATCATATCATGTTACAATATTATATATCATATATTAATATTTATCGTAACAAAATAAAATAATACAATTAACATATATCACATATATATCAATGTATTACCCGAGTGAGAAAAAGAATCTTTTAGTGAGCTAATATTAGTTAATGTAATTTAATATATCATATATATTATTATACATTAAATTATCGAATCAACACTTGATCCGACAATCCGGCTATATCGCATATAACCGACTAATATTTATCGGTACCGATTCATCGAATCAACACTTGATCCGATGACCCGGCTGATATCAAATATCGCGAGAATAGAATACGATATCTCATATCGCATTATCCTCGGTCCCGCACATATCCCATACGTGCCCCTACTCCGTTTTGCCTGAGTCAAGAAACCTTTGTGTAGGACTCTAAAGAATCGTCAATACGCCGGCAGTAGGTGATGATCATATCAAACACCCACAAGATGCAAGCGGTCAGCTAAACGTAACAGCTACCCAGGTATTGAGCGCTCAGAAGATCAACAAGCAAGCCTGTACATTCTCCTGTGAATCCAAATAGTAACACTCCCGTACAGTCCGGTCTCGTCGTCTGATATGTCGTATATCTCGCCTAGGGGTGGTAAACGTCAAACCCCAGTAGCTCGATAAGTCGTGTCGATATGAGGTCTATAACAGTTCGAGAAACTACTGATAACACTTACCAGTAAATCTCAGCAACCCTGGCCAGGTATTTCCGGTTATAGCCAATCGAACACAGCACAACATCAACTCCCTATACCGGGAGAGACGAATCCCCTCCTATCGCTCATTGCCTCCATGTGATTCGGGACTGTACCCAAAAGACACCTTTTGCACGCCCTCTTGGACATGGTATGATGGAAATCAAAGCACAGTGGGAATCACACAAGACTCTATGACGATCTCAGGTCAATAGACTACTCTGTACCAGTGTCACCGGAGAACTTCTGACGTGAGGTATAATACCATCTGGGAGTTCTCGGCGAGTCCGTCCAGTGTACTCAGTCTCCACTGAGCACCCGTACACCATCCTTGATGTCAAACACCGATGGATATGGGATTATCCATCACCCATCATATGGGTCAAGATGTGTATACGCTAGTCTACTCTAGGGTATCGATGCTCTGTCTCGATACACCCTCGACTAGGAACAGTTATAGGATGTACTCGTCGACTACCGTGGCCCCACTAGTATGATCTCATCATAGTCCCAGTAGTCGAGTACATATCCTAAGGGCTTTATCAACATGTAACATAGAGACAATCAGAGTACATGTTAAGATAAAGTACAACCAGATAGCTTACTATCATGTCGAGCAAGAAAGTCCTCCCTATATATGTCCAAGCATCCATTACAATATACATCGTATGTACAGTAATGGCCTCTAGGGCATACATATAACTAACAAAACCAAAGTCCTCCCAGAGGCAGTCGGGTCCTTGCTCGGCTATCCCCGGCTGGTAGCTTCCTACCACAACCGACAGGGATCAAAGTCCTCGCCAAGAGGCACCGGGCAGTAACCCTGCTCGGTCCCCGTCATGAAGGATCAAAAGTCCTCCCAGAGGCAGTCAAGCCTGAGGATCCCTCGCTCGGCTATCCCTGGCGGGTAGCTTCCCTACCGCAACGCCAGGGATCAGAAAGTCTTCCCAGAGGCAGTCGAGCCCGAGGATCCCTCGCTCGGCTGTCCCTGGCGAGTAGCTTCCTTACCGCAACGCCAGGGATCAGAAAGCCCTCGCCAAGAGGCGCCGAGCAGCCACCCTGCTTGGCCATCCTTCGCAGGCCTCTCACGGCCCCTCCAGCGTCAAGGATCAAAGCCCTCGTCAAGAGGCACCGAGCAGCTGCCCTGCTCGGCCATCCTTCGCAGGCCTCTCACGGCCCTTCCAGCGTCAAGGATCAAAGCCCTCGCCAAGAGGCACCGAGCAGCTACCCTGCTCGGCCATCCTTCACAGGCCTCTCACGGCCCCTCCAGCGTCAAGGATCAAAGACCTCACCAAGAGGCACCGAGCAGCTACCCTGCTCGGCCATCCTTCGCAGGCCTCTCACGGCTCCTCCAGCGTCAAGGATCAAAGCCCCCATCGTGAGGCCGCCGAGTTCCTTCCTACTCGGCGCATCCCCAGCGGGCATCCTCCTGCCCATCAGATGCTGAGGATCTCAAGCCCTCATCGTGGGGCCGCTGAGTTCCTTCCTGCTCGGCGCATCCCCAGCGGGCATCCCCTGCCCATCAGACGCTGATGGTCTGAAGCCCTCATCACGAGGCCGTCGAGTTCCTTCCTGCTCGGCGCATCCCCAGCGGGCATCCTCCTGCCTATCAGATGCTGAGGATCTCAAGCCCTCATCGTGAGGCCGCCGAGTTCCTTCCTGCTCGGCGCATCCTCAGCGGACATCCTCTTCCCCATCAGACGCTGATGGTCTGAAGCCCTTATCGCGAGGCCACTGAGTTCCTTCCTGCTCAGCGCATCCCCAGTAGACGTCCTCCTGCCCATCAGACTCTGAGGATCTGAAGCCCTCTTCGCGAGGCCGCCGAGCCCCTTCCTACTCGGTGCATCCCGGCTGGTAGCTTCCTACCCAGCAAAGACAAGGATCAAAGTCCCCCTTAGAGGTAGCCAAGCGGCTTCCCTGCTCGGCTATCCCTGGCCGGTAGCTTCCCTACCCGCAACGCCAGGGATCAAAGCCCTCGTAAGAGGCACCTGAGCGGCTACCCCGCTCGGTCATCCCAGGCTGGCGGTTGCCTACCCATGACGCCAGAGATCAAAACCCTCGTCAGGGGGCAACCGCGCAGCTTCACTGCCCGGTTATCCTTAGCAGGCCTCCTGCGGCCCTCCAACGCTAAGGATCAAAGTCCTCCTTAAAGGCAGCCGAGCGGCTTCCCTGCTCGGCTATCCCCAGCCGGTAGCTTCCCTACCACAACGCCAGGAATCAGAAAGCCCTCCCAGACTCGGCCATCCCTGGTCGGTAGCTTTCCTACTCGCAACGCCAGGGATCAAGGCCCTTGCTGAGATCAACTGAGTAGCTTCCCTGCTCGGTCATCCCCAACAGGCATCCTCCTGCTCAACAGACGCTGCGGGTTTGTAGCCCTCTTAACGAGGCCACTGAGCCCATCATATGCACCGGATCGGAAGCCCCGACAAGAGACATCAGGTCTATCCAAGTCTGAGTGATCCCCCCTCGACTTTGGGGCCATGGAGATGCCTCCTTCTCAGAAAAGGCTTGACAGCCCGGGGACGCATCCCGACGAAATCTTAGGAGGGGGCTCACCCCGGGTGGCCCGGCAGTCCACTCTTGACCCGAACCGCCAGCTGGTCGGGGCAAGAGTGGGGGGCTAATGATGATGCTTTATATTGACGACCTATCAAGATCAAGGCACGTGGCAGATGACGTGTCCCAGAACCTAGAAGAAAGGGCCCACAGGGGCCGATCAGGTCGTCCGGGTACTCGACCCGCAAGCTCTAGCTGGATCTCCTCATAGCCCCCTTGAAACTGGCCTCCTCGGCTTCTCAGCTCGCCCCGAGCTGCCACCGGACCAAGACTCCTCGGCCCTCTTGCTCGTCTCCGAGCTCCCCAGCTGAGGCTATCTTCCTCGGTCCCTCCGACCGACCAACTCCACCACTCATGCGTAACCGTCGCTCCGCAAACCTCGCCATGCGCAGATTCTTCGTCAGCAACATCCCACGTTCCACGCCATCACGATCCCCATTTATGGGCAATCCGCTCTTTACGCGGGCGTGACGTCGGAAGCGTAACTGCCGGCGAGATCCTCGCCCCTGCTGCGTGCTGCCGCCGCTATAAAACCCCCCATCACAGAGGGGTCAAGTAAGCCATTTTTTACTCCACTCAGCCGTAACTCTGCTCGGATCTATTACTAACTTGATCGTCGGAGGGTCCTGGGTGGTGCCAAACCATCCCGGGACTTCTTTGCAGGTACTCGGCGTCAAACTCCTCGTACAACCTCAAATCACCAATCTCGTCAAACCCATTGAGACCCACACACAATAGGAGATCACCTTCAAAATCCACCGGGAGATCGACGGAAGACAACATCTGACGGAGACCCGAAAAGGACCTCCATCAGAAAGGCATTCAATTTGAAATTTCACTTAACACTACTTAATTATAAAGGAAAAAAGGAAAAGAAAAGAAAATATTATTGTTCCCTTGTTTAAGTCGTAGAGTCGGGTCTGTCACTATCTAATTTACAAGTCGAAAGAGAAAACGAAACAAAACATAGTGTTGGAGATATTACAATGAAATCAGAAATAAAAATAATAAAATTGCACTAAAATAATAATATATGGAGCGGAAATCAAGACACGGATATCTCGCTTTCTTTAAGGCAAATTTCATTCCGTACAAAATCCAGAGGTTCGATCCGATACAATGGGTTGCTGGCTTGTTGCCTCGAGAATACAATAGCCCCGCCTCCATGGTTCGCTTGCCAACTTCTGCATAAAAGTGAAGAGCAAGAGCTCTCCTCATGATTTTCTCTGCCCAATATTTTCAAGTTACATGGAGGATTGATTTTTATAAGAAATTTTTGTGTATTCTCTATCACCTTTTTTCTGGGACTATGCCTCTGTGTATATATAGAGCTTTAGAAAGAGTAACATAAAATAAAAAATATTTATCTAAATTAATAAACCAAAAAAATTTAATCACTGCATGGAAGACACAAGGCAACATTTCATTCTCAAATGTATAATTATTGAAAGCAATAGTATGCCTCCTTAATTCGGTTTTAAAACCTTGCGATGCAAGCCTAATATCCTAAGGCTTTTATGGCTAAAGATCCATGGGCTTTACTGCGATATATCCCATGTCGATGTTGCCTCTTCCTGTAAAAGCAATAAACGTTAGAGGCCCACATAGAGCAGCCCAAATTAAATAAATAAATATTTTAGCTAAAATTTCCCAGACTCATTTGATAAAACCTTACCCGAATTCTTTTACTAACCCTACACTGTCGACCTCTGGAGCAACGTTTGAATGCGCTCGTCCTTGCCCACCCTCTCTACCAAGTATATCGCAGAAGCCAACAGCTTGGCTGGCGAAACTGGAAAAGACCGCTATAATTTATCTGTTTACATAAATGAATATGAAGATGAGTTACATTAGCTGCATATGAAATGTAACAATGCCCATGAAAACCACTTGGTTGAGGGGTATGAATTTGAGGGTTTTGTACCATACCGTAAGACGGGTAAATTTCACAGAAATATCTTTTAAAGTTTTTTCTACAGTTGAAGATACTCACAAGCGGTGTCTCCTCGGATTACGACACGTGGCGGATGACGTGTCCCGAAGGCTACGGAGGTGGGATAAACGAGTTGCATTGTGAGGATTTCTCGGGAATTCATCTCGGGGAATATGTCCGACCTTTCAGGAGACCTCCCTGAATGCATTCCGCCTTCACCTGAGAATCTACCAACTGCTCGCCTCCGAGCTATCTCAGTCTCCTTGCTCGTCTCCGAGCATCCGACATGCCGAGCGTCCTCGGCCTCCAGGCTCGTCTCCGAGCCTCCGACATGCCGAGCTTCCTCGGCCTCCCTCGATCTACCGGGAGCGCAGATCCCATGCGCCCATCAACGGCTCCGCATATATCGCTAGGGCAAGATATCCGCCTCCCCACGATCCATGTCCCACACTAGCACATCCTTCCATTAATGGGTGCATCCCTCCATTCAAAGCGAGGATAACGCGGGGGGTAACTGACAGCGGTGATCTTGCGCCCGCTCGTTCTACGCGACCCCTATATAAACCCTTCTCTCAGACGACTCAGGTCACTTGAATTATCTTAATACGCCGCTACTCTGCTCCTATTCCTCGGCTCTAACTTCGTCGGAGGATCCTACGGTGGTCCCCCACTCTGGGACTTCTTTGCAGGTAGCTTGATGTCCAACACCAACCCATTGGGATCCACACCCAAAAACTCCAAAACCAAATCATAGCCGTCCAAGACAGCCATCGCAGGATCGACAGAGGACAGCATTTGAAGGAGATCCGAAGCTCCATCAGTTGGCGCTGTCTGTGGGAACGAAAGACTTATTTTGTTCCACCAAAAAAGTTGATCTTCCAGCCTCGATCCAATGGCGAGCGATGACCACAACGATCCAAACACAAGCCGCCGCAATGGAGGCGGGAGCGGCTCGCCTCCCCCTCTTAATGCCATCCACGCCTTGTCCATCCGGATAGATCGGCTCACGATGCTGGTAGATGCCCTCATCCGCGTTCAAGCGGCGGGCCATACCCACCAGAGCGCGGGTCCCCCTCCTTGGGATAGCGACGTCCGCCAAAGGACGGACGGGCACACTCAAGTTATCGATCTACCTCTCCCTCATCACAGCGTCACTGAGCTCCGGCGGGCCGACTCTTGCCACCTTAACACATACGAGGCGATTGATTCCATGACCCGCTGGGCGCCGGACAGCTCCACGCCCCAGTCTCATGGTAGACTAGGCCGTCGCCCTATTGCCCGTCGTGCATTCTCTCCTCCTGAGGAGGTGTCCGTCAGCTCGCCTGCTTCCAGGCATGACCGACTCCCCCACTCTCGACAGGATCGCGCGAATGACGAGCATAGGGACCACTCGAGAAGGCCTTCGCCCGAGAATCTGAGATGCCTGATAGAGCGAAATCGAAGCCGTACCCTAGCGTAGACCCGGAGTGAGGATAGCTACCACTCCGACTGTATGGAATCTTCGGGTTACCACCACCGACTCGAGGCCCTCGAGAAGAAGATCAAGGGCATACGCCGGGATGGCCAAGCGTCCGGCAAAAGGGGCCGATACTCCGTCGATTCGCTGACGAAACCCTTTATGGAAGAAATGCTGGCTGAGCACGTCTCGTCCAGGAACAAACCTCCCAAGGTGGCACTCTTCGACCGGAAATCCGACCCGAAGGACCATATAGACGCGTTTACGGCGGGTATGAGCATCCAGGATAACTCTGATGCGGCTCAATGCTGAGCCTTCCCCACCACCCTCATCCGGGCTGGACGGGACTAGTTCCGAGGACTTACGCTATGCTCCATCTCGACTTTCGAAGAGCCGGTCTCCCAATTCCTCGGTCATTTCATAGGGAATCGACAGCAGAAGAGGACGGTCGACTATCTGTTCACCATCAAGAGCGGAGGCAAAGAATCCTTCAAAGGATATGTTACCCGCTTCTATAACACGCTCCTCGAGGTCCCCGAGCACCGCGATGAAACAGTCATCACCGCGCTGAGGTTGGGTCTTAGGCACAAAGAGTGGCTCCGCTCTTTTGCATTAGCGCAACCTAAGAACATGGCCGAGATAAAAGCCTGGACCGAGCGGGAGATCTAACTCGAGTCCGAGGTGAACTCAAATCTGCCCAGAGGCGACCAAACCGACCAAAAGAAACGGGGCAGAGAGGAGAAGAAGAAGGTCGACCGTCCGAAGCCTTACTCACAGAGGTTTCAGGAGTACACTCCTCTAAACATCTCCCAGACCGAGCTGCTGGAGGAGGCAAAGGGCGAGAGGTTCTTAAACTCCCACCGGTGACCCAAAAGGCGGGCAAGCATCTCCGAGGCCCGTACTGCGCCTTCCACATATCGCAGGGCCACCCGACCGAAAACTGCAAACAACTCCGTGACTACATCGAGGAGTTGATCCGCTCCCGCCACTTGGCGAAGTACTTGCGAGACAAGCGGCAGGCAAAGCAAGAGCAAGAGAACCAGCCCCTCCCGGGGAGATAACGATCGGCCAAATCATGGTCGTTATCTTGGATCCTGCTTGAAAAGCTGGCGGAAACCACAGCCTCTTCCCGGTCGAGAATGTAGGCACTCCACCTCAGAAGAAGGCCAGGAAAGATGAGCCCATCATCTTTACCGATGAAGACCTCCACGGTATATCATTGCCTCAACGACCCACTCGTAATAACGGCCAGAGTCCACCATTACGAGGTCCAGAGGATTTTGGTCGACTCAGGGAGCTCGACGGATATCCTGTTCCATGACTACTTCCAACATATGGGACTAGGACCATCCGACCTTCGACCTACCTCCCATGTACTCTCGGGGTTCACCAATCACTCCGTCCCTACCGAGGGATTGGTTACCCTCCTACTTAACATTGGGGAAGCGGGACATACACGAACCGTACCTGTGGATTTCCTCATCTCCAAAGTCCCTTCGTCCTACAACTGAAAGTGTTTCTTAGCACCACTACCAAGTTTCTAGAGGCATCAAGTATGCAATTTTGAAAAATCTAGTGGGCTAAGCTACACTAACCTAAAATCGAACTAGAGAATTAGGGTTTCAATGCATGTAAACAAACTTTACACTAAGGGAATAGAGAATACAACCTTTGTAGACCGGTCCTTCACTTCTAAAGTTCCAAGTAGTAGTCCCTTGAACTCTTCATAGGCTCCACTAGGCAAAAGGAACAAGCTTGATCAAGGATCTTCGAGGACGAAGATGATCCACCTTAAAGTTACTCTAACACAAGCTACCTCTTCACTAATGCAAGAATTAGTGAAGCAAACAACCTAATCTTATGGGCTAGATGAGAGTAGGTTGATGAAATATGAATTTTGCTCACTTTAGAAAACTCTTTCTCCTTTTCTTTTATCACCTCATGAAAAGCTAGAGAGCAAGAATGAGATGAAGAAGATGAACTTGTGTTGAACTAGGGTGAAGAAAATACCCCATAGATATTTGCAGAGAGTTAACCATGGATAAAAATAATGGTTGGGTTATAAAATATCTAGAGTAAAAAAAAATTAGTGGAATTAGTCAAGGCTTCTACTTGCTTCCACAAGCATCAAGCCATGACAATTTCCACCATATTTTGAATCAACTCTTAATAAATAAAACCCCATGTTTCTCCCAATAAGAGAGCAATGCTCTGTTCAAATTTGAACTGAGGCAGCGCCTCACGTGCAAAGCACGAAAGCACCAGCGCTCGGAGTTAAAAACCCTGAGGCAGCACTAAGAGTTAAAAACTCTGAGGCAGCGCCTCACGTGCAAAGCAAGAGAGCGCCAGCGCTCAAAGTTAAAAAATTCTGAAGCAGCGCCAAGAGTTAAAAACTCTGAGGCATCACCTTACGTGCAAAGCACGAGAGCACCAGCGCTCAGGGTTAAAAACTCTGAGGCAGTGCCAGAACTAAAAGTTCTCCACCCATGGATCAAAGATCCAACGAAAATGATAAATCATCAAAGCACAGAATTAAATTCTGATTAAGGAAATACTCCTCAAATCTTTCTAAACAAGAAAGATCGTGCTTTGTAAATCAGAGCACCGTTGGATCAATGATCCAATGATGATTAAAAATCACCAAGACACAGAATTAAATTCTGATTGAGGAAATACTCCTCAAATCTTTCTAAAGAAGAAAGATTGTGCTCTGTAAATCAGAGCACCATTGTGTCAAAGATCCAATGGTGATTAAAAATCACCAAAATGAAGAATTAAATTCTGATTGAGAAAATACTTCTCGAATTTTTCTAAACAAGAAAGATTGTGCTCTGTAAATCAGATCACCATTGGATCGAAGATCCAATGGTGATTAAAAATCACCAAGATACAGAATAATTTCTGTATGGGAAAATATTTCCCAATTTTGTTAAAAATAAGAGAAATGTCTTCTGTAAAACAGAAGTCCTTGGATCAAAAATGCAACGGTGGATAAATTCCCCAAATTAATTAAGAAATCTCTCAATGAGAGATTTCCTTAACTAAATCAACAAATCAGCCTCCACTATATAAAGGACCCAATACTTCAAGTTTTAAAGAAGGAGGAACCCCCCTCCCCCATAAACTGCAAGTTCAAAAGAAAAGATGAAACCCTAGATAAGAAGGAACAAAACACAGAGAACATCTTACTTCTTCTTCGTCTCCACAAGAGTTAAACTCTTCCAAAGAATTTAGTTCTTTCTTCGAGCAAAAGATCTGCAGAAGCAAACTTAATAGAAAAACTAAGTCCAAAGAATTAAATTCTTATAAAAACAAGGAACCTGAAATTCTCAAAACTAGAACTCCATGCATATTAGGGATCACGTGTTCACATGTGACCACCTTTGATGAACATAAAAGAAAGATTGAAATAGATTACATGTTCACACGTGACCCGCCCCCAGATAGTGCTTAGCACTTATACAAAAGAAAAGCGAATAAACCCAAGGAGGCAATGTCTAATTCTGAGGCGCCTTACGTGCTCACACGTGATGGCCACAAGAATAAAGTGTTTAACACTTATAAAAAGAAAAAGGAATAAAACCAAGCGAACAACACCAACCTTTAAGAAGTGTTTAACGCTGCTTTAGAGCCTCACATGCCATACGTGAGCGCCCTCAACTTTCAGTGTTTAACACTGCCTTAATGTATCACGTGGGAACACGTGAGCGATGAAGATACATTAGTGTTTAACACTATAAGGGACCAACTTCAACCCTAAATTGGTTACGTCCTTCCTGAGATTAAATCTCCAAGCAAACTGAGCCTCTATGCTCAGAACTGATAACTCCTCAATCTGGAATCTGGTTCAAGGGTACATCACTCCACCCCTCTGATACAAGTCATTGTAATCCTTCAACGTCTTCAGATTGGTGGATGGTCCCAATAACCAATAACTCTTGGCACACCCCCAAACCAATGAGACTAGACTTCATGGATCGTAATGTCCTTAAACTAACCATGGACCGTAATGTCCTTAAACTAATCTTTATGGACTTTGATATACTTAAACCCAATGGAAAGCCAATGGACCGCAATGTCCTTAAACCCAATGGACTGCAACGTTCTTAAACTAAACTCTATGGACTATGATGTCCTTAAACCCAATGAACCGTAACGTCCTTAAACTAAATTGATAGGACCTAAATGCTCTTTCTTTGGATCTAAATGATCCTAAAACCTTATTAAGTAGATCTTAGTCTAAAATTAGACTAACGTATCCTTAACAAACATTTAAGTTGTTCTTAATCTCAAACGAGATTAACGATCCTTAAGTCAACCAAACCCAAATCTAAGAAATACGGATTTGGACTAATCCACGCCCTACGGGCGGCAACATAAATTAGTCTCCGTATACAATCTACAGGCAACCTAAAACAAAACAAACACACACGACACGAAGTGAATATCTGGAGAAGGAGAAAGTGGTTATCGCTACGCGATAACGTAATTAACTGCAGGGGTTTGCGCGTGCAGGGAAGAGCGTCCGCACAATAAAAAACCCCTTGCAAACGAGGGGGAATCTGACGAAGTCTGCTACAGCGGCCGCATCTGTCCAAACCTTCGATACACTATGCCATAAATCAACTCGGCATCTTCAGAAAAGTGGATAGATAAAACTAAATAGTATCTGCCCCCAAATGCAGGCAAGACGTTTGTCTTTCCCTGTTTTCGGCGGTAAACAGATTCTGGCACGCCCGGTGGGACCTCTTCCTCTTTCCGCTCCACACTTTGTGTGTCATGTTTTTCCCATGATCAGATAATCGCGGTTTATATGTTTGTGGTTGCCCTTTGGTGATGGGATACTAAAGCCAGCATTTCGTCTTTAGGAAGAATAGCGTTTGCTTCCACCCTAGCAATTCATGCTTTATCATATATGGTGGAGTCAAGTATGGGCCACTTGCAGCCTCATATCTGTGCAATCCGGCTCTTCAAGAAATCAATGGGCTTCTCTTTGGGTCGATGCTCCCACCTCCCACACTCGGTGCCTCAACGCCGATGGAGGAAGCCCAGAGAAAGTCTGTCTTCCACAGGTTGGTTTCCCAAGCTGCAACTTTGTTGACAGAATCAGTCCTCAAACAATTGACACCTGCCAAGGACCAAGGTCGACGCAGAGGGAAGAATATTAAGCTCTCAAAGGAAACATGGGGCAGGCTCGGAAAAATCCTGAGGCTAATCAAATCATGGCCGCAAGAAACGGTTGACGTCGATATCGACATCATACAAAACGAGCTGGGGGCAGTTCTCCGTATGGTTCTGTTTCAACCCCAGTGGTGAGTGTTGTTGTTCCAACTGGGAATAGTTTCAAACCGTTGCAATGGGTCAGACAAAATTCTCCTACCGCAATATTGAAGAAATCTCCGCAACCCATGGAGATTCCATGAGAGCAAAAACCAGTTCGCTCCCTGAGACAACTTTCCTCATTTATATATAAGGTGTGGAAGTAGGTGAAGGGGACTCATCCAAAGACGGATCCTAATACAGCGGTTCCTCCTAAAACCAAAGCGGCTTTTCACAAAAATAGAGGCCTAATAAAGCTCAAGTGCCCGAAGCAAACTCCAAAGGACAAAACTCCAAACACCCCAAGACTGGGGGCATGGTAGTTCACATAGTCTATGTAGTGAATTCGAAAGACGAAGTTCGAGCTTCTACTAGTCACCGACCTCAAACTCGTCCCCTGACAAAAGTTCAACTGCAATGTGAAAAGCTGCAGGAGATGCTCGCTCAGACAGTAGCAAACGCTAATCCATCGCCTAAATCCCGAGGACGCACCCGAAGAAAGAATAGAGAAGGAGCCGGATATTGATTTTTTAAAGAGCGCTCTGAAAAAGGGAGATGCAGCAGCGGCAGAAATGTCCACTCAAATGAACCAGATGGACCTTCTGATTCAGAATATGGCTGGAATGATGGTTCAATCGGAACCACTTGCAAATGAACCACCAGTAGTCGGTCCTAAAGACAAGGGTGACGTTTCAAATCCTCTGCAAACCTCATCAACGGCTGAGCAGGAAATGATTCCTAAAGAAAAGCTGGACACATATATCGCTCAGCAAATCAAAACTCACTATGCCAGTGAAGCATCAAATAGGCCAATCAAGACTGGTCGACCGTATCTGGCGTGCTACGATCAAATACAGTACCCGCCAGAATGCATACTTCCGACTCCATATATACAAAGGAACCAGGAATCCTCACTAGCACATCACGCGATTTAAATCCATGTGCGGTAACACTGGAGAGAATGATATATTTCTCTTCTGACAGTTCGTCAGCTGTCTGGCATACATTGCCTTCGTATGGTATGCGGAACTCCCGAATGATTTCGTGAAGAGCTTCGACGAAATGGATATGCTCTTTTGTTAGGGGTTCGCTAATGAGAACGAACATACTACTGTGACGGCGCTGGTCAACGAAAGAGTTAGACCGAATGAGACTTGGGTTTAATATGTTACCCGATGGCGAAATCTCAGGTCAAATACAAGCAACGCATCGATGAAGTTGCAACCATGGGAATGCCCATAGCCACCCTTGACCCAAAATCAAAGGCGTCCTAGTATATGGCCCTCTTCAAGACGACGACCTTCCAAAAACTCATGGATAAAATGGCTCGATTGGATCAAATGGGTCAAGACTCTTTCTCGTCTGATAATGACGAGTGAAAAGCGGAGTCAAGATGGCGTTTGTTGCCTACGCTCAACAAAGATAAGCGGCTCTGAAGCAACCTGTCGCCAAAATAACGACAGCGTGGGTACTTGTTCCCCCCAAGATATACGCAGGGGGCATATTCTTCACTGGCGGAAGAGCCACTATGTAGAATGGTCCTTTCTTCTTAAAAGATAGGAAGGATATTAAGGGGCCTACAAACAGGTCCCATAATCTAGTGGAATGCCCCACTTAAAAAAACGGTATGTCCACAAGCAAAATGGGCACGGATGAAAACCCGAAAGGGCACCGTGAGTAAAAACAGCAGGACTGCCAGCGAGCTTATGAAAACCCGGAAGGGTGCAATCTCGTTAAAAAAATGGTACGTCCACAAGCAAGATGGGCACAGATGAAAACCTGAAAGAACGCCGTGAGTAAAAACAGCAGGACTGCAGGCGAGCTTATGAAAACCCATAAGGGCCTCACGACTCGTGAGGAGAATCCCCTCTGTGAGATCCTTACGGCTCATAGGATTCAAAAGCCTTAAATTACAGGGATCTAGACCTGTTCTTAAGCTGTCACATCTCTCAAATTGCCCTACAGGAGGTCCATATTGACTCTTGTATACAATCCAGAGGCACGGATAAATATTTCTTTGCCAAGTTCTGCAGATGGCAAGAAATGACCCCATATGGTGAATAACACTTATAGGTCCTTTCGACTAATAAGGAGAAAACACTCTTTTGAGATCCTTACGACTTATAAAAGAAGACACTACTTAGGAATCCCTACGATTCTTAAGGAGAAAATACGCCTACGAGATCCTCACGACTCGTAGGGAGAAAACCCTTTATAAGACCCTTACGGCTCATAAAGTCAAAAGTCTTAGTCGACAGGATCCTAACCTTGTCTACTAAGCCACCTTTGTCCAAATTGACAGAGGCAAATGATGAGTCGCTCCTGGCGATATCCCAGTTGTAGCGATGCAGATGCCTAAACAGGTATCAAACTCTAAAGTCAACCTCTCCGGCAAATGCCGCCCCTACAGTCATCTAATGAAGAAGGGGACCCTATTCGTCTAGAATCATAAATGCCAAAGTGCGCAGGACAAAATCAAGCAATATCTGCAGAGCCCGCCGGTACTGACCGCTCCGGTCAAGGGAAAGCCTTTCATTCTGTACACAACAGCCCTCGAAGGTTCGTTAGGCACGTTATGGGCATAGGAGAACGACCAGGGGAAGGAGAGGACTCTCTACTATTTGAGTCGAGTTCTCCTGGGGGATGAAAACTACTACTCCCCTATCGAAAAACACTGCCTGGCGTTAATCTTCACGATAACGAAGCTTCAGAATTATGCTTTGGCACATGAGGTCCATTTCATATCAAAAGTGGATCCTCTTAGATATTTGATGTCAAGAGCCATACTAACGGGACGGTTTGCTAAATGAGCCCTACTCTTAATAGAATTCTCGATAACATACAGACCTCTCAAGGCAGTAAAAGGCCAGGCCATCGCCGACTTCTTCGCTGAGCATCCGATACCTGCCGATTCACCCCTAAATTTTGAATTGCCATACGAGCATGTGTTTGACACGATCGACGGGGAGAGAGGAGAGAGTGATACCCGATAGGAACTCTACTTCGATGGGGCATCTTCCATGAAGAAGTAAAAGCACAACTCCCCCATAATCAAATCCGGGATAGGCCTTGATTGGTAGAGTTTTTGCATGCTAAGTTTGTTACCGCAATCAAGATGGTTTCGCTTATAGCTAGCCGGTTGAGTACGGGTCGTCCGCAGGGAGATGGGAATCTTTTTCTATGTGCTTTAACGAGTTAAGTCCAAATGTCCAAGTTTGTTTTGAAATTAACTATGTGCTAAAATGATATGTAAAGAGAGCTTGTTAGGGTTAGGATTAGGTTAGTTTGAGTTAGGAGTCGCTCACTTCTTTCGTTGCCACTCTTAATATCGGTGTTACGGTAATCGGCAACAACGGGGATTAGCACGACTACGAAGGAACTTGCGAGTATAAGCTAGGCTTTCCAACGCATAAGTTCTTCCTTTTGGTGCTTGTCCGTCCGTTCTTGGCTCTTAGCCTTAACCTCCGGTTAATTCAACCATAACCGGTCTCACTACGGAATCACCGCTATCATGTAGGATAGGGTGCCGTAGGGAGCGGATTGTGGTTCAATTAACGGGAGTTCGAATCAAGATGTTGGGCAAGGAAAGAGTGAGAGAGATTTCATTTTCTCAAACTTCCCTTATCCTACCCTAACAAGTATGGAAACTACTCACACATCATAACAAAAAGAAAATAGAACAAAAGAAGAAGGTAGAAAGAAAGAGGTTAGAAGATTACAACTAGCTATTTGCGACCTCACCTCGGCAAGGATCAAGCGTAAGCATCATGGTTGTTTAAGGATAAAGGAAAAGAGAACAAGAAAGAAACAAATACAAATAACAACAACTAAATTAGCAAATGAAAATTACAAGCAATAATAGTTAACAAAATAAAAAGACAAGCATGGTAAGAACAAGAACTCCTTTATTCATTCTTCACTCACAAAAGCTCACTACAAGTTTTTTAATGGAGAAGAGATGAGAGGAGGAAGAAGAAGAACAACATATAACCTAAATCTAAATACAAGAATATGCATCCTTGGCTTTGGCAAGTTCTGGACTATTTATAGGCAGGGAGCTGGAAATCTAGGGCAACATTCTAAACAAAAACGGAATTACCAATCTGCCCCCAAAAACACTCCTTCTGAGGAGCCAGTACGGCCGCGTTTTCGCGGCCTAAGCATGCTTATGCCGCGGAAACGCGGCCGTTTAGAGGAGTTGGCTCCTCGGATTTTGTGTGCTTCCCAGGTCTTTTATGTCCTTCAGTCTGGTATATGTTGTTTCTGATAATCTTTTCACATTGCTTCCAGAATTTTGGTAGATCAAAAGGTGATTGAATGTGGATATTTTGTCATGATTTTCTTGAGCTCCGCGTAGATTTCTTGGACTTTGTGTTGCCATTGATCTTTATGCATGAAAATGACATTGATTTGCCATTTTATCTCTTAAACTGGTGTGTGGCAACATACGGATAGAGAGCGGAGACCCGTGTTTTATCTGTGGTTGGCAGTAATCCGGATTTTGTCGTGTTTTTTCATGAATTTCACCGTTTAGATCCGAGAACCTGTATCCTGCAATTGACTAGCAAACACGGCTCAAGAGTACCTACCGATAAGCAATATGATAAAAATTGGGCGGTATAAAAATGCAAAAATCTGATATGAACATGCCTCATCTTCGTGACTCCACAAGGAGGGATAATACGCTTTGCCTTTTCCTTAACAGAGCCGAGGACAAACAATGAAGCAGAATATGAGGCTTTGATAGCAGGTTTTGAGATCGCTGTCGACATGGGAATCGAAAACCTCCTTATATACGGAGACTCCCAGCTGGTCGTTACTCAAGTAAACGGCGACTATCAAACATGCAAACCAGAGTTGGTAAAGTACGGTGAGAGAGAGCAACAACTGCTGACTCAAATCCCTTCTTACGTCCTGGAAAGAATACCGCGTACAGAAAATAGCAAAGCGGACGCATTAGCCAAACTCGCTAAAGAACTGGCTGACGAAAATCTCGATGACGTGAGGATCATTATACAAAGCCGTCAGGTTCTTGCACCAGCAGAAATATCTCCAGAGTCGTCTGAAGAAAAGGAAGCGACCAAGCAAACAACCCTACAAATAGAGGACCAAGAAAAAGCTAAGGATTGGAGAGAAGTCTTCATAGACTACTTCAAATCCCGTCGAACATCTGAAGATGTATCCTCAAGACATCAGCTCATAAAACGAGCTCTGTATTTCGCCCTCGTCAATGATGCCCTATATAAGAGATTGTTCGACTCTCTATAGCTGAGATGCCTGAGACCGGAAGAAGCAACGAGAGTCTTCCAAGAAACTCACGATGGATTTTGCGGTTCTCATCAAGCCGGGCCAAAGATGAAGCTGAAGATCAAAATAATGGGCTACTATTGGCCCACGATGATTCAGGACTGCCTCAAATACACGAAGCAGTGCCACTCATGCCAAATTCACGGAGACTTCATCCACCAGCATCCAAACTCGCTACACCCAACAGTGGCTAGCTGGCCGTTCGAAATGTAGGGAACCGGCGTAATTAGGCCCGTCGAACTAGCGTTATCCAAAGGACATCAGTTTATATTGGAGACGACTGATTACTTCTCTAAGTGGGCAGAAGCCATACCGCTAAAAGAAGTGAAGATGGAGACCATCCTTCATTTCTTCAAGACACACGTCATCTATCGATTCGGCACTCCACGATGGATTATCTCCGATAATGGGCCGGCCTACAGAAGTCACAGAATCAGCCGCTTCGCACAGCAACATAACATAGATTGGAGATACTCTTCGGTCTATAATCTCTGAGCTAACGGTCTAGTTGAGGCATTCAACAAAACCTTGACGAAGATTATAAAGAAGACGGTGTCCAAAAATACAAAGGACCGGCACGAGAGATTGCATGAAGCTCTCTGGGCTTATCGGACCACGTTCAAAACGGCCACAAATACAATGCCATTCGCGTTGGTATTCGGCACAGAAGCGGTACTCCCCCTCGAGATAGAGCTATCCTCTCTACGAGTGGCGATTCATTACGAGCTAACAGACGAAGAGAATGCTCATCTTCGGCTTGAGGAGATCGACGCCCTCGATGAAACTCGTTTCATGGTGCAGCAAAACTTGGAGGCTTACAAAGCAAAGATGACACGCTCATACGAAAGATTAACTAGGCCAAGAACATTCCGCCAAGGCGAACTCGTGCTAGTGGTAAAGAGACCTATGATTCCCAATCGTGCCAAACGGGGGAAATTTGAGCCAAACTATAAGGGCCCGTACATTATAGACAAAGTATACCAAGGTGGGGCTTACTTGCTCATGGATATGCATGGCGAAAGACCCTTCCGGCCAATAAACGGCCGATTCCTTAAGAAGTACTACGCCTGACAAATCACGACTCGGGTCAATGATAGATGACAACGCCTATGTCCGCTCGCTATCTTCGTGAGTCAAGACTCTAAAGGTAGTATCCAACGATACCCCATCCCATACACGGAAAACAACGGACCGAAACGTCCCTAAACTAACGATGGACCACAATGTCCTGAAACTAACTACAGACCGAAACGTGTTTAAACTACTACGAACCACAGCATCCTTAGGCTAACGTGGCAAAAAAAAACGGTACGTCCATAAGCGAAATAGGCATGGTTGAAAACCCGAAAGGGCTCCGTGAGTAAAAACAGCTGGGCTACTGGCGAGTTTGTGAAAACCCGAAAGGGTGCAGACTCATAAAAAAAATTCATGCACACTCGCAAGGTCCTCTCAACCTTGTAAGGAGAAAATACTTGCGTGAGATCCTTACGACTCACAAGGGAGCAACACACTTAGGGATCCCCAAGATTCCTAAGGAGAAATTACACTTACGAGATCCTCATGACTCGTAAGGATAATTCCCCTATGAGATCCTCACGGCTTACAGGATTCAAAAGTCTTAAGTTACAGGGACCTGAACCTGTTCTTAAGCCATCATATCCCCCAAATTGCCCTACAGGAGGTCAATATTGATCTTTGTATACAATCCATGTGCATAAATAAGCGTTCCCTCGCCCAGTTCCACCAATGGTGTGAAATTCCCCTATTTGGTGAACAACACTTGCAGGTCCTCTCGACCTGCAAGGAGAAAATGCTCTTGTGAGATTCTTACGACTCTCAAAAGAAAACGCACTTAGAAGTTCTCATGACCTCTAAGGAGAAATTACACCTACGAGATCCTCACGACTCGTAGGGAGAAATACCTTTATGAGACCCTTACGGCTTACGAAGTCAAAAGCCTTAGTCGTCAGGTCCCTAACCCTGTCTACTAAGCCACCTTTGTTCGATAGCGGTGAAGGCAAATGATGATTCGTTCCTAGCAATATCCCAGTTGTAGCGATGATGATGCCTAAATCGGTAGCAAATTCCAAGTCCTTTCGCGGCAAGTGATGATTCGCTCCTGGAAATATTCTAGTCGCAGCGATACTGATGCTAAGATTGGTATCAGATCTCAAGTTCCAAACTCACAATAAAATCAGTGAGCCAAAAATGCATATAAAATAGCCGAAATGTTTGGGCAACTCGCAATAAAAAGTAGTGAGTAAAAAGAAAAAATAGCCAAAATGATTGGGCACTGCGAAAAATAGCCGAAATGATTGGGTAATCACGACTTTCACGATATAAAAAGCTGAAATGATAGAGCATCGCGGAAAGAAAAAAATAAAAGAATGAAACTTTTTTCCTACAGGTGACTCCATACTAACCCCTGTATACAATCCATTGGCATAAACGAAAAGGGAACTATATTTCTCCACCGGGCTCTTTCAAATGGAGAGTCGGATCTTAAAGGTCACATCTACAGCCTAGAGATCAGCAATGGCATTTCTTCTCATTCCAGCAAGATACGGACGAGACACCACCAATCAGAACTACAGCAAAGTACCTAGTTCAAAGACTTCACGGTTCACAGACAACCTAGAGTCAACCCTGACACCGCAGAAAGCGGAGCAAGTCAACCCCGACATCGCAGAAAGCGGAGCAAGTCAACCCAGACACCACAGAAAGCGGAGCAAGTCAACCATGACACTGCAGAAAGTGGAGCAAGATAGCCAATGACCTCCCCATCAGAACAACGCGCCGTCTCGGAAACAAGTCAGCCAATGACCTCCCCGCCGGATCAATGCTCCGTCTCAGAATCAAATCAACTCAAAAATCTCTCGATTCAGGGAAATCAGCATCCTTGGCAAGAACCTCTCGATTCGCATTGCCCCACAGGGAAATCAGTGTCTTTGCAGGAATCTCTCAATTAGTATCGACCCCAAGAAAATCAGTGTCCTTGGCACAAACCTCTCGATTCAGGGAAATCAGAGTCCTTGGAGAGAATCTCTCAATTCACGTCGACCAGCAGGGAAATCAATGTCTTTGCAGGAATCTCTCGATTCGTTTCGACCCCAGGAAAATCAGTGTCCTTTGTAAAAACCCCTCGAGAAATCAGCATCCTTGGCGAGAACCTCTCGATTCGTGTCGACCCGCAGGAAAATCAGTGTCTTTGCAGGAATCTCTCGATTCGTCTCGACCTCCAGGAAAATCAGTGTCCTTAGCAAAAACACCTCGATTCATGGAAATCAACATCCTTGGTGAGAACCACTCGATTCGTGTCGACCCACAAGGAAATCAGTGTCTTTGCAGGAATCTCTCGATTCGTCTCGACCTCCAGGGAAATCAGTGTCCTTGGCAAAAACCTCTCGATTCAAGGAAATCAGCATCCTTGGCGAGAACCTCTTGATTTGTTTCGGCCCGTAAGGAAATCGGTGTCTTTGCAGGAATCTCTCGATTCATCTCGACCTCCAGGGAAATCAGTGTGCTTGGCAAAAACCTCTCGATTCAGGGAAATCAGCATCCTTGGCGAGAACCTCTCAATTCGTTTCGGCCCGCAAGGAAATCAGTGTCTTTGCAAGAACCTCTCGATTAGTCTCGACCTGCGGGGAAATTAGTGTTCCTGTGCATAAAGAAAATTCTCTTGTGGGATCTTTACAATTCTCGAGAGAAAACGCACTTTGGAGTCCTCACGACCCCTAAGGAGAAATTACACCTACGAGATCCTCTCGACTCGTAGGGAGAAAAGTCTTTATGAGATCCCCACGGCTCATAGAATTGAAAAGTCTTAGGCAGCAGACCTGAACCTGTTTCCTAAGCCATCGCTACCCTACAAGGAGGTTAAGATGGACCGTTGTCTACCATTTATAGGCCACATTTACTGAAGTAACACGCCAACAACGCAGCAAAGTAAAGAAAGCGATAATATGAGATAAAATGTGCCTTTTATTCATGAATTTAATTGAGTACAAGATACATCACATAAAAGAATAAAAAATGAAATGATGAATGAAAATGAATGCATGTTATTCATAGATTACAAATTTTCAGTCAATACAAAGGTGATTACTGAGAAGGAGGCATCTTCAGTAAGTCAGCAAGCCGCTCGTGCACTCCTCTCAACTCCTTTTCATGGTCAGCTACCACGGCCAACTCCGCTTCAATTCGAGCCCGTTGCTGCAAACAGGATGAAAATTTCTTATTGATTTCCTGCTGAGCAGCGTCGCAACTCTGCGTAACCCGCTTAGTGAAGTCAAGCTTCTGCTTCAGCGCCAGCCTGTCAGAAATACATCGTTGGAGGTCTTCAAAAATAGCTTTCAGCCGCGCAACATTCATTTCGACCTGGGCACGCAATTGGATAGACTCGCTGGAAGCCGCTTCATGTTCCTTTCGCTTCAGGGTCGCCTCTTTTTCAAAATGGCGGATGAAAGGAACACTACTCTCGACCCACGCAGCCCGCTGGGAGTTTAGAGCTGATACTTTAGGAGTGAGACGCTTGAGCTCAATCTCATGTAGGCAAGCCTCGATCTTTCTGCAGTAATTAACCCAACACTCGACGACACCTTCGTCATGGAAGTTCACGAGCATCGCCGGCATAAGATTAACCTCAGCAGAAAAATCTGCAGCGAATGTGAGGGTCTCGGAGTCAAGATCCTCGACGAATTCGCTCAACATTCGCAGGCTAGTTGCAGCGCCCCTGGAAGACGGACGTTTAGCAAAGGGCCCTGCAGGCTTTGGGATGGGAGACTCAATGGGAGCCAGAGCCGGTGCGATTGCTGCAAAACAAATTATGGTCAAATATCGACTCAAGAGCTAAAGAAAATACACGAGCAACGGAGTCTACTATACCAGCTGTGACAGGCGGCAGGAGGGGGAGTGTCGGAGCCACGGCTATTCCTTTGCCTCCTCCTTTGACCCGTGACGCTATATTCAATATGAAGAAGAATTAGCAATGACATGGCTACCCGTAAAAGAAAGGAAAGGATGTCGGTTAAAAGCTATACTTACCGACACCAGTGGATAGGGCGATTTCTGACTGGAAGGAGAAATGCGGATTCAGCACCTGATACAGATGGTCAAAAAGGACTCCTGCAAAGTTGTGACAATATACTGTCAATACAAGGAGGATGATACCCACAATGAAACTGATAAATTGCAAACCTATACCTTCCATCATTCCAGAGGGCATAGGAGAAGGCGGGGGAACAACAACCGTCATGGCGGCGACCGGAGGTGCTTCAAATGGCACAATCTCAGCGTTCGCTGCACCTATAAACAAAATATCGTCAGAAGAAACTGAACGGGATTGAGAAATAAAACAGTGACTCAAGACTTACCTAATGGGTCATCGACCAAAACCGTGACGGAAGCATCACCAGGCATAGCGGCTTCTTCTTTCTCCTTCAGTGGGGTAGTTTCTTCGCCTATGGCTTCATCCCCTGATTCGACAAGGGTTATCGTGACGCTTGTGATGCCCGCCGATACCAGGGAGCCACAATGGGAAAGAGCGGCGGTTTGGGTAGTCCCAGACTCCCAAGAGAGAAAGTAAACACTTCGGGCTCCGTGGTCGCCATCGTCTCGCCTGCCATCTCATCGCCAGGACTCGACCCTGCAAGATATGGTATATAAGAATTTGCATATCGAGTTCTAATAAAAAAATGGGCATTACGTTACCTTGCGAAAGATTCTCGGTTGCATCCCGAGCCGCGTGCGCAACCAGTCTATGGGCGGTAGACAGCGCAGCTGGAGCACCCTTTGAAGGAATAGCGACAGATGGAGTGGTGCATGAGCCTCCACCTACAGCCAATGCGGCATCACGTTCCTTCGCCGCGTGCATCCTGCGTTTCCTTTCAGTTTGGGCCGTAAGAGCCGACCTCCTCAAGACCTCGGACAAAGGGACATCGTCGTCCGAACCAAGCTCTGCCTCTGGAGCCTTTACGGCACCCTTCATCGGCTGCTTTAGCAAAGCCTCCTGCGGGGACGTTGGGAGAGCTGGGGACACAACAGCTGGCTCCGGAAGTTTTGCCGCATCGCTGCTCGGGATCGGCACTACACTTGGAATAACCCGAGTCAAGGTAGTCCCTACAACAAGATGAAAGAAAGGGTCAGAGAATGAATAAAGAAAGGGATAAAGGCATAATGAATGGAATTTTACCAAGGCCCAAAGAAGCGCGGAGCCTCTCTTCCTCTTCAAATGTTATGAGGGAAACTGCGAGAGCCTCTTCGGCAGAGATACCTGTTGAAGAAGAAAGCGTCAGTAGAAGCATAATAAAAGAAGATAACCGTGAAAGAATGTAACCGAAGTATACCTGATTTCGCGATAGTGATAAGTGCCGCTTCATCGCGAGCCAGTCGCTCGGAAGCCACAAGGGCAGCGTGGAGATCAGTGTCATCTGCAGGCGTGATGAATAAAACTTCATTGGTCCTATAGTCGCACAAACCCTCGCTGTAAGGAGCATGTGGCTCCTGGCCAAATATGACGTCAGCAGAAAATAGCGACTTCTTCTTTTGTGAGCGAGCGCTGGCAGCCGATGACAGGAGCTTGCGCTTAACGGGCATTTTTGGGCGACGAGTCCCGATCTCCGTACCCACGCCAGACTCCGGGGACGCTGTAGCTACCGTTTCTATAGGAGCACGGAGTAGAGGCATCTCAGGAAAGGCGCGTGAGACCGCAACCGCGCCGGCTTCTTTTAAGGAAGGATCAACAGCGGTCCGTCACTTTAAGGGGACATCTGAATTACAGGCAGGGACAGTACCCTTGCAATCGAGCAGTAACCACCTTTCTTCCCTAATAACAACACCTGTCGCATGCTGGTACCACGCCACGAATGCGTTTGAGACTTTTGGAATGCAGCTCGGCTCACTGATAAAAAAGTTGGACCCAGTGTTTAGTCGCATGAAATGGTGTAGCGCATTGTGGATACCCTCTTCCGTAGCAACCGGCTCAGCTAAAAAAGCATCTAGCGGGACACCCTGATCGTAGCTCGACTGTTGAGCGAAACGGTGTGGGTTGTACCTCATGAACAGCGCCGAGTCGTTCTGCCTAAACACTAAAAAGCCTGGCCTGATTGAATACAAATACAGGATCTCCCGAACCTTCAATGTAGGATCCCCGTCTTTGAAGGTATTGCGCAGAGGCTGCACCGTCTTAGTGGATTCCTTGCAGATAGTTAGTGTCAGGACCCAAAAGTATGGAACGTGACTGGCACTTAAATTACGAATTGTCTCAATGCGTACGTAATCTAAGTAAGCCAAAGCCTAGAAATCAAACCAAGTAAAGAATTAGAGTGAAGGAAAACTCATTTTAACGCAAGTGGTTTTAACAAATAAATGGCATTTAATCATTTTAAAAGCAACATCATATTTTCCCAAAAATTTCGGCAGAGTTTCCTTTATAAAAACTGCCCCCAAACGGGTACAACACATAAAAATACATATATATCATGAATAAAGGCTTCTCCAAGCAGGAGTTAGCTCTTCGCCGATGGAGGAAACTCAACTACATGCACATGTAACAAAAGTGCACAATAAGCATCATAAAGCAAGAAATAAGAAAATACCACGTTGGCTCAAGTGAGCAACGGCACCAAACTCAAATACAAGTCTCACGAGTCTCACCGTCTAGACCAAAATATACAAGGGTAGATGGAGTATACTAGATACAAAATAATATACACGATGGAAATAAATATCCTCGCAACCCACCTATGAGCAATGCGCAAGTCCAAGCAAAAGAAACGAAGTGAGGAAGTGCACCCCCCGCTACTATGTTGACGGGTCGGACCTGTAAGATACTGTGGCATAATGGGGGTGAGTTGCCAACTCGTGAGTAGTAAGTAACATCTAATAAGGCTATCGTAAGTATGCACGCAATTCCATCACAGCCTACATATACTAATATGATGCGATGCACTAGCAGGTATGCAACATGAATGCAAAATCAACACGAGATCTGAATATGTTTAGTACGAGGAAATCTGTATTCTTATCTCAGTAAAACTCCTATAATTTAACTGTAGTATCATCAATGAAATCAACAGAAATCTGTGTCAAGCATCGACACAAAATATGAATATCTCAATGTCTCAATGTATCAATATCTCAATATGTCGGGCTCCGGCAATCCGGACTGGCCCATATCATCAAGTCTCAGGCTCCGACAATCCGGACTGGCCCATATCATCAAGTCTCGGGCTCCGGCAATCCGGACTGTGTAGGGTTGCTATGCACGCGCACAAGGGTCTACGAGGCATCAAGCATGCCCGATTAAAAATTTAGCCGTGCCGAACAACCCGAATACGGATCTTTAAACTAGAGATTAGGCGAAAACTAACATGTTAACAACTTTAACACTAAGTGAGAGGGATTACAACCTTTGTAGATCCGGTCCTTCACTTCATATGCTCCGTGTTGTGGTCCCTTCGCTGCGATCATCGGGTTCCGGACTCTCGAGAGGTTCCACGAAGAGAAAGATGCAACCTTTGCTTCCGATCTTCGATACAAAGATGATCTACCTTGAAGTTTCGTTAACACAAGCTAACACTCATGAAATGATGTGAACACCCTCATCTAAATGGCAAGGGAAGATGAGGATGATGAAGTAGGATTTTTGCTCCCTTTATTTATCTTTTCCTCATATTTATTCATCACAAATATCAAAACAAGCAAGCTTTTCAAGAAGAACTCAAGGAAGAAGAAGAATAGTGATCATTTTCTTTTGTGATGAATAGTAATCAAGAATATATGGTTGATTATCAAACCATGGTCAAGGATGAGAGGCTAAACCAATGTAGAGAATAAACTAGAGTTAGGGTTTGGTTAGGTCAAAGCATGAGTCATAACAAAATATCTTTATCATGACAAAATAGAATCCTTCTAGAAAGAACAAGAAGGAACTAACCCTAATCAAACCCTAATCCCTTATTATCATCCTTAAACATGTTTTATAATAAATCATATCATGTCACAATAATATATATCACATATATATTATATATTTGCAACAAAAGAAAATAATACAATTAACATATATCGCATATATATCAATGTATTAATCCGGTGAGAAAAAGAATCTTTTAGTGAGCAAATATTAGTTAATGTAATTTAATATATCATATATATTATTATACATTAAATTATCGAATCAACACTTGATCCGACAATCCGGCTATATCGCATATAACCGACTAATATTTATCCGTACCGATTCATCGAATCAACACTTGATCCGATGACCCAGCTGATATCAAATATCGCGAGAATAGAATACGGTATCTCATATCGGATTATCCTCGGTCCCGCACATATCACATATGTGCCCCTACTCCGTTTTGCCTGAGCCAAGAAACCTCTGTGTAGGACTCTAAAGAATCGTCAATACGCCGGCAGTAGGTAATGATCATATCAAACACCCACAAGCTGCAAGCGGTCAGCTAAACGTAACAGCTACCCAGGTATTGAGCGCTCAGAAGATCAACAAGCAAGCCTGTACATTCTCCTGTGAATCTAAACAGTAACACTCCCGTACAGTCCAGTCTCGTCGTCTGATATGTCGCATATCTCGCCTAGGGGTGGTGAACGTCAGACCCCCGTAGCTCGATAAGTCGTGTCGATATGAGGTCTATAACAGTTTGAGAAACTATTGATAACACTTACCAGTAAATCTCAGCAACCCTGGCCAGGGATTTCCGGTTATAGCCAATCGAACACAGCACAACATCAACTCACTATACCGGGAGAGACGAATCCCCTCCTATCGCTCATTGCCTCCATGTGATTCGGGACTGTACCCAAAAGCCACCTTTTTGCACGCCCTCTTGGACGTGGTATGATGGAAATCAAAGCACAGTGGGAATCACACAAGACTCTATGACGATCTCGGGTCAACAGACTACTCTGTACCAGTGTCACCGGAGAACTGCCATCTGACGTGAGGTATAATACCATCTGGGAGTTCTCGGCAAGTCCGTCCAATGTACCCAGTCTCCACTGAGCACCCGTACACCATCCTTGATGTCAAACACCGATGGATATGGGATCATCCATCGCCCATCATATGGGTCAAGATGCGTATACGCTAGTCTACTCTGGTGTATCGATGCCCTGTCTCGATACACCCTCTACTAGGAACAGTTATAGGATGTACTCATCGACTAGTGTGGCCCCACTAGTATGATCTCATCATAGTCCCAGTAGTCGAGTACATATCCTAAGGGCTTTATCAACATGTAACATAGAGACAATCTGAGTACATGTTAAGATAAAGTACAACCAGATAGCATACTATCATGTCGAGCAAGAAAGTCCTCCCTATATATGTCCTAGCATCCACTACAATATCATCGTATGTACAGTAATGGCCTCTAGGGCATACATATAACTAACAATCTCCCACTTGCACTAGGGCCATCTGTTGTGGTATCGCATACCCAACAATTAGCTGCGGTTGAAGTATCTCATACTCAACCATCCCATAAAAGTCTCTACTGGGAAAAAGGCCTTTGTGAGTGGATCCGCGCTGTTGTCCTCTGTGTCTACTCTCCTAACCTCGATCTCCCTGGAGATCAACCATCTCCATGATCAGGTGATACTGCCTAAGAATTATATCTGGATTTCTGATGGGACGGAAGTTCCTTGGGTAAAGCCACAACTCCATTGTCACACAATGGTAGGAACGAAGTTCATCTCATGAACTTATATATATCCAGACTGCCTCTTTGGTAGTGTCCTTGGTAACGATGTATCTTGCCTTTAATCGTCTAGTATGTCATGGTATCTAGCTTGGAACTCATCCAACATACCGTCCCTCCACTGAGGGTATAGACAATGCCTGCGACTAACATTCAGTTGTCCTTATCAGCCTGGAACCTTTCCAGTGATTCTCCCCAGGATCGATTGATACCATCTTACTACAACTAGTGAGTGTCCTAACATCCAATTAGATCTATCTCATATATCCAAAACCCAGGATTTAGGAGGTATCACTTTGATCCTATATGGAGAATCCTTGTGATAAGCGGAGATTGACCGAGCGTAGCATAGGAAACTCCTTCCCTATCAAGAGTATGTCATCCACGTATTCTACGAGGATCACCACCATACTCTCTATTACCTTTTCGTATATACAAGGTTCATCTACCATTTTGATGAAGTCAAACTCTTTGACTACCACATCAAAACAGATGTTCCAACTCCGCGATGCCTGTTTTATCATATAAAACATCTTGCACATGTTTCCGCTGCTCCCACTGTCTACGAAGCCCTCTGGCTGCGTGCTTATAGACGTTCTCTTCTAAAACATCACTTAGAAAAGCAGTCATGACACCCAACCACCAGATATCGTAGTCATGGTATGTAGCCGTGGCAAGTAGGATCTGGATGGACTTAAGCATAGCTTTGAAAGTCTCAACTTTACCATGTACACCAAGTAATTTTCTCAAGATATACTCGCTCCTGATAGGGATTTAACCCTTCAGATAAAGCAACCAAAGTCCATACTTTGTTGGTGTATAAGGATTCCATCTCAGATCGATTAAGCATCCAGCCATTCTTACAGAGTCTCATTCCTGATGGCCAGCTCGAAACTAGTTGGGTCATCATCTCATGATGCAATCCTCACTCCCACTGTCATAGAGAAACCAAAGTATCTCTCAGGTGGGTGAGGAACCCTACTAGATCGGCAGAGAGGCTGAGGTTCGTTGGAAACTATTGAATCCTTTGGTTCTACCAAATTATCAGCTGTAGTTTGTATAGCTGGAACCTTTCCAGTTCTACATAACAGACCTTGCCTTGAGCTTGTCCGGATTTTGCTTTTAGACATAGGCCGGACAACCCAAATCTTAACAAGCTTAAGATATGGGCTCTTCCCTTTCCATATCACATATGAAGTGGTAGGCAACTGATTTGATTTGAACCCTATTCAATAGGTATGCAGCTTCTCAAGTGCATAACTCCCAAAAGGAAATAGGAAACTCAGCAGTACTCATCATAGAGCACACCATATCATATAGGGTATGATTGCTCCGCCCCGATACACCGACGTGCTGTGGTGTATGCGAAGGAGTAATGCTGAGAGAGAATCTCATTCTCCTTTAGAATTGTCCAGGAATTCCATGCTCAAGTATTCTCCTCCTTGATCTCATCAAAGGACATAATACTTATACCCGTATTTTGGTTCTCTACTTCTAACTTATATTCTGTGAATATCTCAAAAGGTTCGGACTTGTGTTTCGGCAGGAACATATGTCTGAATCTTGAGAGATTATCAGAGAATGTAATGAAGTACAAAAAAACCGGTCTTGGCATGTGTAGACAGGGGACTTTCATACATCAGCATGTATCAATCCCAAGAGTTTAATAACTCTTTCTCTGTTTCCAATAAACAGAGCTATGGTCATCTTATCTTTGTGACATGACCGGCAAGTTTTACAAGATGTAAATTCAAACTAATTTAAATATGCATCTAAATGTAACTTCAGCCAGTCGGGTCGCATTGATATGACCTAGTCTACAATGCCTCAAGAAGGATTTGTTCATTTCTGAACTCTTCCTCTTGTGTGTGTTCTGTATAGTAAGAACTGTAGTTTGATTTAGAACGCCAATGCTTTTAGATAACGTGCCTGAACCGATCAACTCTTGATATAGGAAATGTTCAAAACATTATCCAACAATACAAAATTATATTCTTTCTTTACTAATAAAGAAACTGATATGATTTTGTATATCAGGTTCGGTATCTAATAACATTTGTTCAGAATCAATGTATTCTGGTAATACAGGGTGACAGTGACCAACAGACTTGGCTACAACACTTGCACCGTTTTCTGTCTCATGAAACTTATCACTCGTTCTCAGTTCTCTACCTTTCTGTAGCCTATGTAACAAATTACATATGCGGGATCCTGATGCGGTATCACATACCCAGGACGTAAAGGATACTGAGAAACAGTTCTCTATAATGAACACACCCGAAGATGATGCATCAGTATGCACTTTCTTCGTTTGGGCGGCACGGGAATTCTGGTAATCCCCAATTTCCTGCTCTGTCCTATAACAATTATAAGTTGGAGCGGGACCAACGTTCCCCAGCTCAGTATAACAAGCGGGTTTGGTCAATATATCCGTATTATTATCTTGATTAAGACGTGATATGGTCGCTACCTGGAGAGAGAGAGAAGAAAACACTCAGCGTATGCTCTTCCAAGATTAGATTGGTTATATAATATATCTAATCAGGATGTCTCCCACTGTTTTAATCAAATCTTCCTTCAAACCCTAAAAGGAAAGACTAGCTGGGATTAATCACACGCTACAAGTTCGCCAATCTTTCAGCCAGGCCAGTGTCGGTACTTTGAGGGAGGTCCCCCGTGCTTTCGCACGAACCTAATTAAAGTAAACCTCGTTTTCCCAGAGGCGTAACCCCGTTAACACCTTTCTAGACACCTACTTGATCGGCTAATTGTAATGTGTAAAACTCTCCCAGGAGTAACTCTTACTCGCAGCGGATATCGGGATCCAAGTATCTCATAGAAGGTATGCAATCTCATTGCAAATTTCAACACTTGAAATTCCCAATAATATTTTTGCCCCAAGCGATCTATGACCTTGACAAGGTCAACAAACCATAGACCGCAAGTCAAGTTCAACCCGTCATTTCCTGATTGAATTAAACCCATCCGCACGACCCTTGACAAGGTCAACAAAGTCGCACGACTACCCTAATCCAATCGCATCATATGCTTATACAGATAAGCAGTAATCAGCTACCGCACACTACGTCTTGACAAGGTCAACAAACGCAGCACGAATACTAACTATTACTTATCTGAAATGACGGAGGGCTACGACGAGTTTTTCAGAAAACCCTTTGCGTAATGAACTTGATATCGTTGTAGAATCGAGTGATTTTAAATGGAGTGTTTTTAGGCTTTTCTAGTTTTGCTAAAGGGGTCACTCCCGGTGAAGGGATCGTCGGCCCTTTCCTCATCAAATAAGGTGCAGGATATTTCACAAATATCACTATGCAAAGCAAAACTCTAAAAGCAATCAAAAGACAAACCGAGTTTGTAGCATCTGCCAGTTATTGCTAAAGGAGTCACTCCCGGTGAAGGGATCTCGGTCCTTTCCCTATCGAATAAGGTGCTGGATGTTCTACAAGGAACACCGCTATGCAAAGCAAGAACTAGAGCTACCAGTTTTTATAAACAAGTTTCTACAACATTTTTGGTTTCTTTTATTTCATTAATCTCATTAATGAAGTCCCATTTTATTATGCTTCACAAGCATCTCTTTTGAAACGAAATCTGCAATATAACATATATCTCATATATATAAAATATAAACATTCGTCTCAGGCAGTAATATGATCTCATCACAGAACATTGCAGTAGAAGAACATATATGAAATATTGGATATACTAGGACGTCCGTGTTTTTAATACGAGTCTGTATAAAACACGGATTCCACGGTCGCGATGAATAGCCAAACCCACATCTCTAGACCCCTACGAGAGCGGCAAGTAACACTGCCAATTCTAGGGTTAGGAAACCCGGTCTCGACTCCTCGAGATGGTCTCCCACTGGACCCTAGAACCCGGTTACTTGTGCTCCCTGCCTTGGGTCTACCTAATGCGGAAAAGTAAATAATATACAACGGTGACATCTTCCGCTACCTGGAAGTGCCCCAATAAAAGAATATTACATACAAATGAATTTTACATGAATGAAAAAGAAAAGAAAACTCTCGTCTCACATAAAACCCCCGGCTATTCAGAACGCGACGATCCAATAGAACATATCAGAGCAACACATAATATCTCATATCATCAACGTAAGCAAGTATGCGTATCCCGATTGTCGTTGATGTATAGCAACGAAGCCGGCGATACACCACATACTACGCTTACGGTCATAGAAAAGAAAGTGTAAAACTACAACAGTTGGAATCCGCAACTTCCTTAGACATCGCATGCCTAACCAAATGAATTCCTTACATCTCATGCCTAACAATTATAAACCCCGCATTTTAGTCTCATTTATCGAAAACTCTTTTCAATGTCAAGTCGTGGAATTCAACAAGATTTCCGATATTCTGATCGAATGCTCGTCGCAAACTTTAGTAGACGGCCGCACCCCCAGATGCCGTCGACGAAGTGCACTAAGGAGGAACACCGCTGCCGTGAGCACCCGAACGGATGCTTTCGGCAACGGGGTTCTCCTACAGTCACTTGGTCGGGGCTATGGGGCGTAGCTATCTATTAAGTTTACCCGGCGAGTATCCGCGTACGCTACGTGATTGCGACGGACTTTTGATCACATCAAAATTCCGTGGCAACCGATCAATTTGAGACTAAACTGCTAGATTTATAACATTCAAATTAGTTATCTCATAACTACTTGTGGATTCCAAATATTGTATCACATTCCAGATAAATAGACAATGTTAAACTTTCCGATTGAATAATCAAACACCTAAGATTTCCCCAATTTATCTCAACACTTGAAATTAGTTTAAAAACATCCATCACATGCCACAGTACCAATGGTCCAGTCGTAGAAGGGTCAAGCCAACGCCTCACATGTGGCACGCCGTACTGCCACAAACCCTAAGGTTCAGAAGCAGTTCAAGACGGTCACATAATCGAGTTAAGGTTTGTTGTCTTCTAGAGGGTCCACCGCGTTACTTGCACGACTTAGAACATTCTTAAACACGAGAAAAAATCCAACTTTTGAAAATTTTTCCGACAGGGGAAAAAGTGAGTTATTGATATCCGTTCGAACTTTTTAACAGTTTCTAAAAATTATCCGGACAAACTAAACAAAGTTAAATTATCCGATCGAATCAACGATTCCCCAATACAATCCTTGAAAACTCAACACTTGAGTGGAATTAAAATATTCCCAGAAAAAATTAACAAGAAAGGGCCTAAAAATAATTACATGAAATTTCAGGGACTAAGTCCAAATTTTGGCCGCGGAAGCGCCGCAAAACCCATGGTTTCGCCGCTGTTCCGCGGTCAAATTTTCGAGTTAGAGGTCCGTACTTCACAGTAATTCTTAGATGTTCCTGCTTAATTTTATGAGAATTTTTAATTCAGAAAAAACCACATTTTTGAAAAATGTACAGAGAGGGTTCCGTGTCGGGGTTTCGGCGTTCAATCGGACTTTAAACTTCGTCTAGACTTTGCCTAAAACTCTAGCTTGGCTCTGATACCACTGTAGGGTTGCTATGCACGCGCACAAGGGTCTACGAGGCATCAACCATGCCCGATTAAAAATTTAGCCGTGCCGAACAACCCGAATATGGATCTTTAAACTAGAGATTAGGCGAAAACTAACATGTTAACAACTTTAACACTAAGTGAGAGGGATTACAACCTTTGTAGATCTGGTCCTTCACTTCATATGCTCCGTGTTGTGGTCCCTTCACTGCGATCATCGGGTTCCGGACTCTCGAGAGGTTCCACGAAGAGAAAGATGCAACCTTTGCTTCCGATCTTCGATACAAAGATGATCTACCTTGAAGTTTCGTTAACACAAGCTAACACTCATGAAATGATGTGAACATCCTCATCTAAATGGCAAGGGAAGATGAGGATGATGAAGTAGGATTTTTGCTCTCTTTATTTATCTTTTTCTCATATTTATTCATCACAAATATCAAAACAAGCAAGCTTTTCAAGAAGAACTCAAGGAAGAAGAAGAATAATGATCATTTTCTTTTGTGATGAATAGTAATCAAGAATATATGGTTGATTATCAAACCATGGTCAAGGATGAGAGGCTAAACCAATGTAGAGAATAAACTAGAGTTAGGGTTTGGTTAGGTCAAAGTATGAGTCATAACAAAATATCTTTATCATGACAAAATAGAATCCTTCTAGAAAGAACAAGAAGGAACTATCCCTAATCAAACCCTAATCCCTTATTATCATCCTTAAACATGTTTTATAATAAATCATATCATGTCACAATAATATATATCACATATATATTATATATTTGCAACAAAAGAAAATAATACAATTAACATATATCGCATATATATCAATGTATTAATCCGGTGAGAAAAAGAATCTTTTAGTGAGCAAATATTAGTTAATGTAATTTAATATATCATATATATTATTATACATTAAATTATCGAATCAACACTTGATCCGACAATCCGGCTATATCGCATATAACCGACTAATATTTATCCGTACCGATTCATCGAATCAACACTTGATCCGATGACCCAGCTGATATCAAATATCGCGAGAATAGAATACGGTATCTCATATCGGATTATCCTCGGTCCCGCACATATCACATATGTGCCCCTACTCCATTTTGCCTGAGCCAAGAAACCTCTGTGTAGGATTCTAAAGAATCGTCAATACGCCGGCAGTAGGTGATGATCATATCAAACACCCACAAGCTGCAAGCGGTCAGCTAAACGTAACAGCTACCCAGGTATTGAGCGCTCAGAAGATCAACAAGCAAGCCTGTACATTCTCCTGTGAATCCAAACAGTAACACTCCCGTACAGTCCGGTCTCGTCGTCTGATATGTCGCATATCTCGCCTAGGGGTGGTGAACGTCAGACCCCAGTAGCTCGATAAGTCGTGTCAATATGAGGTCTATAACAGTTCGAGAAACTATTGATAACACTTACCAGTAAATCTCAGCAACCCTGGGCAGGGATTTTCGGTTATAGCCAATCGAACACAGCACAACATCAACTCCCTATACCGGGAGAGACGAATCCCCTCCTATCGCTCATTGCCTCCATATGATTCGGGACTGTACCCAAAAGCCACCTTTTTGCACGCCCTCTTGGACGTGGTATGATGGAAATCAAAGCACAGTGGGAATCACACAAGACTCTATGACGATCTCGGGTCAACAGACTACTCTGTACCAGTGTCACCGGAGAACTGCCATCTGACGTGAGGTATAATACCATCTGCGAGTTCTCGGCAAGTCCATCCAGTGTACCCAGTCTCCACTGAGCACCCGTACACCATCCTTGATGTCAAACACCGATGGATATGGGATCATCCATCGCCCATCATATGGGTCAAGATGCGTATACGCTAGTCTACTCTGGTGGATCGATGCCCTGTCTCGATACACCCTCGACTAGGAACAGTTATAGGATGTACTCATCGACTACCGTGGCCCCACTAGTATGATCTCATCATAGTCCCAGTAGTCGAGTACATATCCTAAGGGCTTTATCAACATGTAACATAGAGACAATCTGAGTACATGTTAAGATAAAGTACAACCAGATAGCATACTATCATGTCGAGCAAGAAAGTCCTCCCTATATATGTCCTAGCATCCACTACAATATACATCGTATGTACAGTAATGGCCTCTAGGGCATACATATAACTAACAGACTGACCCATAATCTCAATATCTCAAGTCTACGTTGGTATCCACTGGATATCCGCTGCGTCACAAATAACCGGTTGGTAGTGCTCCTCTGTCGGGCTCAACGCCATCATCTGCGACCATCTTGCCCCGGGGTACCGCACCGGGTCTACCATGCACCCAAAGACATTTCTTCCTCCTCCTCGAATCGGGTGTATGATACCGCTCAAGAACCGAGAAATCTCATGGTGGACGACACATACATCATAGCACGAGAAAACAGCAACTTGCATTATTAAAATGATAACGGTTTATAAAATTTTGCGTTTTCCCCAAAAATCCAGAAATTTCTTAATACCGAAATCCTCATGAAAAATCACCATATGTACACATGTCGATTATGATGAATGCCTATGGTATCAAAAATATGAAATAGGATGTGTGACTAGAAAACTATGCATGAACGATGATACAATGAGGTATATGCATATGACTAACAATCTTACATATCCATCCTGATGAATTGAATATACAAATACAGGTTTACAAATCACATATGTTGCAATGGCTTTATATTCTGCTTTAAACAAGTTATATAGTGTTCGTGGCATAGCAATTACCAAGGTATGTGTGTCCATATGAATAGTGCCCGTGCCGCATAAACCAATGGTAATGGTACAAGTGTCTTATGAGATGATATCACATATATCTATATAAAAGATGATGCGATGCAACAAGATGAATAATTATGAACTACGCATATAAATGCAAGTACTAAAAGAAATTCTAACTATCGGGCGTCTTGCGCCATCCAGACGATTCCCCCGTAGATGTATACATCTACTCACCGGGATGCCTCGGCTAATCTGATCCGATTTCAGCTCTGCCATTTCCACGCCACATCCGACGCCTCTGCAACCGATCCTAGAATTGCACAAACACAATATATGAGGCTAAATATCCTGAAACGACATGAAGATAACGATACGCAAGAATGAACGTCCACAAGTTAGACCTGTGTGCACTTGGTGCACAAAACGCGTACGACAACGCCACAACCTCAACTAGGAGTCGCTAAAGGTGACAACCACCAAACCTAGAACCCGATTGTACAGATCGCCCGTTCCCAATATCCTAATTATCATAGGGAATAGTATAAATATTACTACAACGTCACATTCAACCAACACCTAATTATACCGAAAACTTAGTAAGCATTCAAATGGGATTTCGGTGCAATACATCATGGATTAACGACCTAATGCCCAAAATCTCATGTAGACTTCCTAATAAGCCATGCGCCACAATAAAAATAACATCACACTAACCCACAAAAATCATGAAATTTGCTTGCATAACCACTTGATTAGAATAATTTTGAAGTCACTTAAGCAAGGTAACCACTTAGATTAGGTTTGTATAATCACTACATGGCAAACTAAACTTAATTAATATAGTAGTGATAGTTGAAACCCAGCCCTAACTCAAACCTTCATCTTTAAAAACCCAAACTTGCAATTAGCACCAAATTAACACTTAAACAATTTAGATTAAGATAATTAACCACAAAGTAACTATTGTGTCAAGATTTATACCTCAAGATTATAGAATTTAACTTGCAATTTGGCCTCCCCAAAATGGTCTCTTGGTCCAAGATTTAAGCTAGATTTGGTTAAAAGAAATGGATGAAGAATTAGTTTTGGATTTGTGAGGTTTTAATTGGATTTTTGATGGATTTTGGGGATTTTTAGAGAAGGAAAAGAGATGGGAAAATGGGGGATTTTCATGCAGTGGGCTCGGCAGCTTGGGAGGGGGAGAGAGAGTGAGGTGAGTGTAAAAAAGAGCCAAATAAAGAAGACCCATACCTCACTTAATTACACCATATTCCATTGTTTTTTGTTTTCTTTTTTCTCTTTAATTTCATTCCTATTGAACTTTGAAGAGGGAAAATGTGGGGATTGCAGCAAGATGAGGCTCGACCAAAGCGAGGAGAGAGGAGTGAGTGGTTGTGTGTGTGTGAGCATGTAGAAACATCCCCCATCAAACATACATTAACTTATGCATAATTATTTAATTAAATTTTATTTTATTTTTAAACCTAGACTTCTCAAGAACCTTGGAGTCAATTAGAGAAAGAAGTAGCATGTTATAAACTAGGTTTAAAGTTGTCATGGTTCACATTTGTATAATTAACCCATTCCAATTTGTAATTATCACTAATTAAAGTATTAGTGAAAACTTATAATAATATTTAAAATAATTAATTACGGAAAATATTTTAATGAACTAGTAATTTTATAAGTGACCAAATAAATACCAATACTAGCCATTTCATATCTAAAATAGGTATAATTTACTATATATTGAAAAATAATTGTATCTTGGATTTTACGGAAAATACCAGTTATTTTACCGATTATCGGAAATTTCACCTAAACGATTTTTCAGAGCGTTACAATCTTCCCCCTTAAAAAAATTCGGTCCCCGAATTTAAAAATCTAACTACGCGAACACTCAAAAAGATGGGAATATGTCTTCCGCATCTCATCCTTGGTTTCCCACGTGACCTTTCTCGCCGTGCGGGCCACATCAAAGAACCTATACGGAAGGTATGATCTTGGACCTCAGTTTCTTCACCTGCCAATCTAGAATGACTATCGGCTGCTCGTTGAAAGAAAGATCGCATTCCAGCCTGATGCTGTATCACGCGAGAGGGGTCATGAAGATACTTGTGAAGCATTGGTAAATGAAACACGGGGAGAATATCTGGAAAGCTGGGTGTAAGAGCCAAACGATAAGCATCTGTGCCAAAACGTTCGAGAATCTCGAAAGGGGCCCACATATCTGGGACTAAGCTTCCCTTTCTTTCCGAATCTCAACACGCCCTTCATCGGAGAAACCTTCAAGAAAACATGATCACTAAATATAACTCAAATTTGCTCTAACTTCAGTCTGCATTAGATTTCTGCTCGCTCTGGCCGCTCTCATCCTATCCCAAATCATCGGAATCTTTTCGGTCATCTCATGCACAATCTGTGGCTCCAAAATGCTGCTTTCACTGAGCTCTGTCCAACAAACTGGTGATCGACATTTCCTCCTATATAATATCTCAAAGGGTGCTGTCTGAATCGTCTCCTGGAAGCTTTCATTGTAGGAGAACCCTATTAAGGGCAAGTGGCGATCCCAACTGTTAGAGATAGTGCCCTCAGAGTCAATTATTGGATCACATGCACGTGATTGTAATGATTAAGGGAGGACCTATCCCGGCAGGACAGTCTTACTCAAGATGATAGTATGCTATCTGGTTTATCTTTATCATCGTATACTGCATTAGGTGACCTTACTGATCACTATTGCACGTTGATAGAGCCCCTAGGATTCTTGCTTGACTACTAGCAGTATGAGGGCGATCATATACGTGGGAGCTGGGGTCTATAAGTACATCCTTAAAAGGTCCCTAGTCGTGGGAGTTTCAAGACAGGGCATCGATACTCCAGAGTAGACTAGTGTATACAGTCGAGACCCCGACGAGGGGTGGTGGCCGGTCTCACAAGCCACTGGTGTCAGTTGGTTCACCTAAGATGTATACAGGTGCTCATTGGGTTATGAGTACACCGGACAAGACTCGCCGGGAACAAGCTAGTTGGTCATATACCTGACGTCAGATAGCAGTTTCCTGGTGACATGTGTACAGGTTAGTTCATCGACCTGAGGATCGTCATTTGTCTCGTGTGAGTTCCCACTGTACTTTGATTACTACCCTACCATGCTCAAAGGAGACGTGCAAACAGGTTTTAGTTGGGTACAGTCCCGAGCCACATGGAGGCAGTGAGCGGATCTTCAGGGGTTCGTCTCTCCCGGTATTGGGGGTGAGGTCGCGCTGTGTCTAGGAGAGCCATTACACAAAGCCCTCGGCCGAGGCAGGAGATTTACTGGTAGGTATTCCAGTAGTATCTCAGGGTGTTCTGGGCTACACTCCGACACAACTTGTACCGCTTTAGGGGGTCTGACTTTTACCAACCCCCTAGGCCCGCCATGCGATGCTCATAGATGAACGGACCGGACTGTACGGATATTGTCACTGACAGGCTCAGTAGGGTGTCAGGATGAGTTCGCTCATCGACGTCCCTTTTGGTCAATACCTGGTAGCCCGTTACGTATAGGCTAATACCTCTGACGTGCTAGTGGTTAAATCCACAACCAAAGTGTTGACGAGTCTTTAGAGTCCCCCACAGACCAGTTTCTCAAGTTTCGGGCGAAACGCTGTAGAGGCCGTATGGAGATATGGCAGGGTTCGATCAGATAGGTTTGGTATTGCACGAATCATGATCGGACGGATAATACTAGCGGGCTTTGGTTTAAGCCGGATCCTAGTATAGTACAGTGTAGATTTTGTCTCATTGCATTTGTATTTCGGTCGGAATACAAATGCGGGTATGTATATAAAGTAGCGGGGTTTTCCTATAATTTATTACGGGATCAGTTTTTTGGAGTTGCCAGTTTGTTTTCCGTTTCGGCCATTTTCCTTTGTATCTTTCCTTGGCCGGAAATTGGTGGAGGAGGGCTTATTTGCAAGCATGCAAATTTGTTTAGTGGAGGGTGTTATTTGCATATTGTTGTATCATGATAATCCTACCACCATTTGACTTCTTCTTGTCATCATGGCTTGACTTGTGGAGACATGATTGGGTTTTGGAGTGTTGGTTTTGTTATGTGATGATTATTTCTCATGATAACCTTTTTCTCTCTCTTTGGTGGATGATAGCTTACACCCCCCTTTGACTTTTTGCTCTTCTCATTCTTCACAAGTTTTGGCCGGCCACCTCTTCATGGGGCTGTCCCAATTTTTGGGTGGGGAATTACTCTCATTTTGGCTTGGTAATATCATATAGCTTCTCCTCCAAAAGTTCATATCTCATACCTCCACCAAAAGGCAACTTCTAGTAACCCCAAATGAGACATAGAGCACTACACTTGTTCTATAGCAAATCTTGGGCACGTCGACTCGCCAACTTCGTGCCTGAGTTGCTTCGGTCCAGAGGTGGGAGCCCGTAAAAGAAGCCGGCGATGTGGTGCCCTTCCGGCGAGGAGGTGGAGACCGGACATTCCGCGGGAGATCGGGACGACGATGAGAATACCGAAGGACACGGATCGCTCAGTATATCTCTCTACCCGTTCTTTAGTTAGCTAGAATTAGTTTAATGGCCCGATTCGAGAATTTTGTGCGCGGTGGTGCTAGTTTACAAGTTCGTAAAAAGTTTCGTTTCCGCATTCCGGCGTCGGATTGACGGCCGGGGCGCCGCCGTGAACTTACACTGGTATCAGAGCCACGCCATTAACCTAGTCTAGCTTGCTCTAGTGTGTTTAAAACTTCGATCGAACAAATATCCCAAAACTGCATTTTCAAATTATCAGTTTTCTGTCGAATTTTTTTTTGGCTCGAAATTTTTTTCAGTATGTTGCAGAAATCTGAGCAGGAAATTCTAAGCAATCTGGGAAAATTTGGTGCAGTGTTTTTGCCATTCCATTGCGGAACCGCGGCCTTAACCCTACTTTGGCCGCGGTTCCGCCGCAGTATAGTAGGTTCACTGCACCATATTTCTTCAGTTGGTTGCTGTGTTGGAAATGGGGTTTTTGGAATATTCTTTTTGGGCCCAGAATTTCTTTAAGTGCTACAGTAATGCTTGGGGGCCCACTTAGGAAAATTTGATCGATCGAAAATTTTAAACATTAGTTCACAGTATTTACATTATATCTGCGACCGTGAATGTCACTTGATCGGTAAATCCTGTCTAACTGCTATAGCCCGGTTAGAAGGATTTGCGAACGTGACATTCGCGTTGATGTTCTCTGTTGTGCTATGATGTTGCGGATTGGTCGTGGGGATAGCCTGGATGCAATGTTAGTACATTTTTGGTTGTATTATGTACATTTGATATTGCGGGGCGAGCGTCCGACATGTGGACTGTCGTCACTGCCTGTTTGTATATTATTCTTTTGGGGCATGACCAGGTTGAGGTTAATGTACCCGTTGTATGTATATTTTACTTTCTGTATTAGGATTACCCTGCGGAGTGGTGCACGGATAGCCGGATTCTAGGGGGCAATGGGCCCGCATCTCATGGCATTGAGACGGAGGGGGCCCCACTCTAGAATTGGCGGGCTATTCGCCGCACTCGTAGGGGGTATAGGTTGACCCAGGAGGGGTGCCCAAGTTACCGGATTCCGTGAAGTGCTGGGTAGCCCATTCACGTTGCTGAAGGGGGCTGCCTCGCTTCAGGTTTTGGCGGATAACTTGCCGCGCTCGTAGGGGTCTAGAATTTCATTGCACAGGCTATCTACACGACCAGGGGAGCGTCGGGTTTCAGTAGCGGCTCTGTGAAACCCGGGGATCCCAGATATCTGTATTGTTTTGTGATGCTTATTACATTTCTGTGATGTTGCATTTTATCACGCCTTGAGCGAAATATTATATATACTAATAGATGTTGTATATGTTTTGCATCCACACTAGTCCAGTCCCCGCTCTGTCGTTAGTTAACTAACCTAACGGGTAATGACGGGACCCAGTGGCGAATGCGGATGGCATATACGTACGTCATTATTTTCGTTCTTTGTGGTGTGATCAATTGATGGGACTGCGTTGATTCGGATCAATGCAAGTTAAAAACAAACCTATTATGATGTTGTTGGAACAATTTTTCAAAAAGCTGTTATTGCAAGGGCGTTCTCTTTTGTTTTGCACAGTGGTATTCAGTTATGAATATCCAGCACCTCAGTCGACGAGGCAAGGGCCAAGATCCCTTCACCGGGAGTGACCCCTTGGACAGAAGTTTGCGTCAGGGAAATAACTTCACTGTAGTCGTTTACTTTTGCTTTGCATCATGGTATTCAGCTGGAATATCCTGCACCTCATTCTACGGGGAAAGAGCCGAGATCCCTTCACCGGGAGTGACCTCTTTAGCAAAGGTTTTCGTCACTATATTTTTATAAAAGCTATCCGTTCCTTCAACGATATTAAGTTCATTACGTTAAAGGTTTTCGACAGAAACCATTCGTAGCCCTCCGTCGTTTCATATGAATAGTCAATAAGTATTCAAGCTGTGTATGTTGGCCAAAGTCAAGGCATAGTGATTGGTAGCTATTGGGTATTCATATGCAGCATAGATAGATGCGTTGGTTTGGGATAGTCGTACTACTATTTTGGCCAAAGTTAAGGGTATGTACGGGTGGGTTCAAATTAACCTGGAGAATGACAGGTAGAACTTGACATGTGACTTATGATATGTTGGCCAAAGTCAAGGTCATAAGAGCATGGGGCAAAAATCACATCGGGAGTTTCTAAAGAAACTGAAACTTGCCAGATATGCGCATACCTTCTGGAGTGTGATAACGTGAGCGGATTCCGTCACATTATCATGCGATGATAGTTGGATCCCAATTCCCACTGATGAGTTGGTTTACTCCTCGGGTGTTCCCGACTAATTCTTCTTTTAGGTTTGGAGGAGAATTTAACGGTACAGTGGAAGGTTTCCAGATTAGATAAATTGGCAACCATTCTGATCTAGGTTAGAATGCACGCTGAGTGTTTCTTTTCTCTCTCTCTTTGGCAGCGACCATGACCCGACCCTAGACTATGACTCAGTGACCAAGATTAACCGAACCTTCTTAAACACTGGCTTTTGGATTGTCAGAGTTGCAAACCTCATTGCCACTCCTACTTTTACTCTTTTCTCCAGGACACCCCGTATTACTACAAACGTCCACTTCCATTGGACAAAACCATCGTATGGTTATATACGAACTCGAAGGAAGTTATTCGAGGATGGTTTCCGGTTCTGGAGAAAACGAATAGGACTATTCAGTTGTCTTTTCCTTTTACCTACTCTCAGGTTGCGAGTACTCCTTGGTTTAGGAGATAGTACACCTATTACGCAAATTGGATAGTCTTCTTCCAAACCATAGGCCGGTGCCGAACGGTGGGAAATAAAGAAAACCAATTAGCGTAACGATGGTGTACATAAGGTATTAAGTTAAGACAAAGAAAGGGATTAGAAGGAGGGCAAAGTAAATTGCGACTGCTATTCACGACCAAACCAAGTATTTCTTTGCTAATCCTAAATCACCTTTGTATTTCTCCAGAACACTCCGTATCACTACGAAGATCCACAGTTTATTGGATACTCCATCGTATGGTTATATACGAACTCGAAAGGAACTTTTTCCAGTTCGGGGATGGATTCTGGTTCAGGAGAAATAGGAATAAGGTTTATTCGGTTGTCTTTTATCTTCACCTTCTCTCGCAGTGCGAGTGCTCCTAGGATTAGGACAGTACACCCATTATGCTTCTTGGATAGTCTTCTTCCAAACCATAGGCTGGTGCCGAACGGTAGGGAAGGAAGAAAACCATTTGGCCTAAGAGGGTGTACAGAAGGTAATGACTAAAGACATATAAAGGGATTTGGAGAGATGACAAAGAATTACACGGTTACAGTTGTGAATCTGGATAATGGAAGAGGCATTACTAGGAATACCGGGATACCCATCGAAACATTTCAATGTTTCAGTTTCACTGTGTACTGTTAAAAGAAAACTGATTTCCCAATTAGCACTTGCTCCAGGGTATGTATTTACCAGGTTTGATTCTCACATCTGTATGGTTTTACAGATGGTGAGTGGGAGTAAGTTATTGGGAATTAGGTGATCATCCCCATTATATCGGGATTCGTTGTAATCGGTGATATTTGAGGAAGTCACCTGGGTTGTTTGCCGGACGACAAATATTTGGTTTTGAATATCCGCTGTCATGCACCAATTTCAATTGATATATCTGTACGTCTATTTTTATAGAGTGAGATATAACTTTTTGAAATTATGTTTATGATATTTACCTATATCAGTGGATGGTTAGGTAAGGAGCATTAAATAGCAGTGTAATTCTTCATAACCATAGTACAGTTTTCAACCTACGACACACAAGGATTGAGTTGTCAGACTCAAGGGACTTATACAGAGTATTGTATGTTGTCCAGTGTCCATTAGGACAGAGGGGATGGTCCTCGTACTATATTCGGTTTACTTATGACTTCTCTAGTTTTTAGACAGGTGTTTCGTAGAAACACAGGGTCCAAATTTTGAGAAGTTATAGGTATATGAATAAAGTAGAGAACCGGGTATTGCAAGTATCGGGATTCTTCAAGGTGATCGAAGATGTAGATGCTTGTGTATGGTATTCAGTTGATAAGTAATGATTAAGAGAACCTGCTTCTTTTTCAGGTTACTCATAATTGGAAGTACTCCTAAGTTGAGTAATGCTGATCGGCCTCTTTCCATTTACTTGACATGCACTGGAGACAGCTGCATGATATGAATCTGGTTCAATTAAATCAGTGCCTCTGTTTCTATATTGGATATAGAACAGTTCATATCTTAACGATGTTAAGGTACGGGGAGTTGTCCGGCTTATGCTTAAAACCAGACTCTGGATAACTCAAGGCACGTTTCTGTAATGGCTGTTTATGGGTTGACCCAGGCTATGACGAGGGTTGACTTTTCTACCATCTGGAAGATCGATAGTGATATTGTTCTTGACTCGCTACAGTTTTAAATAAAATGGATTTTTTCAGAAAACAGTAGTGGGAGTATGGTAGAACTGGAAGTGATTCCAGAACCGCAGACGATTACTAAAAATTTGATAAGAACCTAAAGATTCAATCTAGTTTGACATTCCATTGGCCACTCCGCAGACACGGTGGGTAACCTCAGGCACCCGAGAGGTACTCCGGTAACCTCAAGGACGGTGGCAGGGAGGTTCTTGTATACCCAGGCTTGCTTTTGCTGTTGTTCCAGACTGTGAGACCCGGCAGGAGGATAAGTATAGTGTCGTTCTAAACTAGCTTTAGAAGTGCACATGTATATGACTCTGCCAGAGGGTTGTCGTAGTCAGTAGGAGTAGCGGAAGCATTGGTGGACAGATAGCTTATGTCTATTTATGGACTAAAGCAGATATAGCGGAGATAGATCATCTATTTCTGATGTGACAGTCATAGGTTTGACTTCATCAGAATAGGGGATGGATCTGTTAAGAAGGTAGTAGGGTGTGATGTCCTGGTATTTGGATGACATACACAGAGTAGGAAGTGATATTCCTATGTTACGATTGGTTATACATTGCTTGTCACACGGTGGTTTCTCTACATAGGACTTGGATTTTATATCAGATATACTGGTTACTGGATCTATGGTTTTAGATCTAGATTTGGGTAGTTTCCCAATCTGGGTACTTAGACAGCATTCTAAAGGTGTTTTGGAATGGATGACTCCTGGCATGGTAGTGTACCTGCAGGTGATGGAGTCACCCTCTCTAAAGGTGTCTTACAGACTAAAGGGGAGAGGGATGTGCATGATTGGCAGATCACTTGCTTAGGCAATTGAGTCAATCATGAGATGTCAAGTACCACGCCGGATGTTGTTTTTATAGTAGATGTGATAAATTGATATTGATCCAATCCTGGAGAAACATTCGGAAGCAGTTTTAGAATATAAGTGGATGTTCTAGGGAATTGATGACGGCAGCCTCCTTCGGGAGACAGTTATCATTCCAGGCTTCCAAGGTGACTTGGATGACAGAGTGACTGTCAGAGTTATAGTTTTCCTTCTGACGAGGGGTAGTATTTTGGACAGGTGGTCCAAGGCGATACTGAGGGAGGTATGGCGCAGGATACTGATTAAGTTCAGTTGACGATACAGTCTATGAATTTTGGATTTGGAGTTCATTTATGAGCTAGGTCCCATCAGACATCCAGACACATTCTGAGACAGGTATTGCTCATTTCGGGAGATGGGTTTCTCCACGAACTTGAGATATAGAGAGACATAGAAAGAAACATCACAGCGGATCCACTCACTGAGGCTATTCCTCGAACGCAATAGTTTCGCAAACTAGCTTTGTGAGACTGACTAGTAGAGGAGTAGGGTGTTCGGTATCACACGGGCTGTGAGTATGCGAAATCGCAATAATTATCCTTGAGTGCAAGTGGGAGATTGTTGGAGATAGTGCCCTCAGAGTCAATTATTGGATCACAGGCACGTGATTGCAATGATTGAGGGATGACCTATCCCGGCAGGACAGTCTTACTCAAAATGATAGTATGCTATCTGGTTTATCTTTATCATCGTGTACTGCTTTAGGTGACCTTACTGATCACTATTGCACGTTGATAGAGCCCCTAGGATTCTTGCTTGACCACCAGCAGTATGAGGGCGATCATATATGTGGAGATGGGGTCTATAAGCACATCCTTAAAAGGTCCCTAGTCGTGGGAGTTTCGAGACAGGGCATTGATACTCCAGAGTAGACTAGTGTATACAGTCGAGACCCCGACGAGGGGCGGTGGCCGGTCTCACAAGCCACTGGTGTCAATTGGTTCACCTAAGATGTATACAGGTGCTCATTGGGTTATGAGTACACCGGACAGGACTCGCCGGGAATATGCTAGTTGGTCTTATACCTGACGTCAGATAGTAGTTCCCTGGTGACATGTGTACAGGTTAGTTCATCGACCTGAGGATCGTCATTTGTCTCGTGTGAGTTCCCACTGTACTTTGATTACTACCCTACCACGCTCAAAGGAGACGTGCAAACAGGTTTTAGTTGGGTACAGTCCTGAGCCACATGGAGGCAGTGAGCGGATCTTCAGGGGTTCGTCTCTCCCGGTATTAGGGGTGATGTCGCGCTGTGTCTAGGAGAGCCATCACACAAAGCTCTCGGCCGAGGCAGGAGATTTACTGGTAGGTATTCCAGTAGTATCTCAGGGTGTTCTGGGCTACTCTCCGACACGACTTGTACCGCTTTTGGGGGTCTGACTTTTACCAACCCACTAGGCCCGCCATGCGATGCTCATAGACGAATGGACCGGACTGTATGGATATTGTTACTGACAGGCTCAGTAGGGTGTCAGGATGAGTTCGCTCATCGACGTCCCTTTTGGTCAATACCTGGTAGCCCGTTACGTATAGGCTAATACCTCTGACGTGCTAGTGGTTAAATCCATAACCAAAGTGTTGACGAGTCTATAGAGTCCCCTACAGACCAGTTTCTCAAGTTTCGGGCGAAACGCTGTAGAGGCTGTATGGAGATATGGCAGGGTTCGAACAGATAGGTGCGGTATTGCACGAATCATGATCGGACGGATAATACTAGCGGGCTTTGGTTTAAGCCGGATCCTAGTATAGTACAGTGTAGATTTTGTCTCATTGCATTTGTATTTCGGTCGGAATACAAATACGGGTATGTATATACAGTAGCGGGGTTTTCCTGTAATTTATTACGGGATCAGTTTTCTGGAGTTGCCAGTTTGTTTTCCGTTTCGGCCATTTTCCTTTGTATCTTTCCTTGGCCGAAAATTGGTGGAGGAGGGCTTATTTGCAAGCATGCAAATTTGTTTAGTGGAGGATGTTATTTGCATATTGTTGTATCATGATAATCCTACCACCATTTGACTTCTTCTTGTCATCATGGCTTGACTTGTGGAGACATGATTGGGTTTTGGAGTGTTGGTTTTGTTATGTGATGATTATTTCTCATGATAACCTTTTTCTCTCTCTTTGGTGGATGATATCTTACACCCCCCTTTGACTTTTTGCTCTTCTCATTCTTCACTAGTTTTGGCCGGCCACCTCTTCATGGGGCTGTCCCAATTTTTAGGTGGGGAATTACTCTCATTTTGGCTTGGTAATATCATAGCTTCTCCTCCAAAAGTTCATATCTCATACCTCCACCAAAAGGCAACTTCTAGTAACCCCAAATGAGACATAGAGCACTACACTTGTTCTACAGCCATACTTGGGCACGTCGACTCGCCAACTTCGTGCCCGAGTTGCCTCGGTCCAGAGGTGGGAGCCCGTAAAAGAAGCCGGTGATGTGGTGCCCTTCCGGCGAGGAGGTGGAGACCGGACATTCCGCGGGAGATCGGGACGACGACGAGAAGACCGAAGGACACGGATCACTTGGTATATCTCTCTACCCGTTCTTTAGTTAGCTAGAATTAGTTTAATGGCCCGATCTGGGAATTTTGTGCGCGGTGGTGCCGGTTTACAAGTTCGTAAAAAGTTTCGTTTCCGCATTCCGGCGTCGGATTGACGGCCGGGGCGCCGCCGTGCACTTACACCAACTGCCACCGAAACTAGAATGCAAGCTCGGAGCATAACCTTAAGAATCTGAAAGGTCCGCTCTGATTGACCGTCGGTCTGCGGATTGAAAACTGCACTGAAACTCAATCTGGTGCCCAAAGCCTCCTGAAGTTTCTGCCATAGTCGGCTGGTGAACTGGGAGTTTCTGTCGGACACAATACAAGTCGGAACTCTATGTAGTCATAAAATCTCATCAACATATATCTGAGAATACTGATCGAATCCGAAAATGGTCCTTACTGGTAGAAAGTGAGCCGCTTCATCAATCGGTCTACGATCACCCAAAAAGGGTCATACTCTCGACTGGTCCTAGGTAGACCCACGATAAAATCCATAGAAATTTATTCCCATTTCCACTCCGGAATGCCAAAGGTTGTAATTCTCCTGCTGGTCTCTGATGCTCAGCCTTGACTTGCTGACAAGTCAGCATCCCGAAACAAAATCTATGACATCTTTCTTCATCCCTTCACACTAGTAGATTCTATCAAATCATAATACATGGTGGTGGAAACCGGATGAACACTATATGCTGACTGATGCGCCTCCTCAAAATTTCACGTCTCAATCCTCTCGGAATCTGGCATACATAGTCGAGTCCCAAATCATAGTACTCCCTGATTATCAATCACGAACTCTGTGTTGGAGATAGTGCCTTCAGAGTCAATTATTGGATCACAGGCACGTGATTGCAATGATTGAGGGAGGACCTATCCCAGGAGGACAGTCTTACTCGAGATGATAGTATGCTATCTGGTTTACCTTTATCATCGTGTACTGCTTCAGGTGACCTTACAGGTCGCTATTACACGCAGTTAGAGCCCCTAGGGTTCTTGCTTGACTGCCGGCAGTATGATGGCGATCATATACGTGAGCGCTGGTGGTCTATAAGCACATCCTTAAAAGGTCCCTAGTCGTGGGAGTTTCGAGACAGGGCATCGATTCTCCAGAGTAGACTAGTGTATACAGTCGAGACCCCGACGAGGGGCGGTGGCCGGTCTCACAAGCCACTGGTGTCAGTTGGTTCACCTAAGATGTATACAGGTGCTCATTGGGTTATGAGTACACCGGACAGGACTCGCCGGGAACATGCTAGTTGGTCTTATACCTGACGTCAGATAGCAGTTCCCTGATGACATGTGTACAGGTTAGTTCATCGACCTGGGGATCGTCATTTGTCTCGTGTGAGTTCCCACTGTACTTTGATTACTACCCTACCACGGCTCAAATATTGTATATTTTAGCCGGCAATTTCCCCATCTTTTGCATACATTTAGAAGAGTTCGGTATTCATATTTCACATATTAGCAAATCGGTCGTTAAATATCAGATTTCATGTATTAGACTTTTAAACCGACACTTTAAGGGAAATTAACCGCATTTCATGGCATCGCATCATTTCTGTATTTGCGCAACACTTGTCTTGAGTCTGTGCAGGAAATACAGAAGAAAAGCAAAAGAGCTGATCAAAAATACGCCAACTAAATCATTTCAGATCTGGTAGCAATTCAGATGGAGAAATACAAATCAATACATCAAAAGAAGGCCCATGAGACATACCAAACAAGTACCAGAAGAATAGAAGCCCAAAGCCCACAAGTAGCCGCGGATCCGCGGCAGAATCCTACTTGAGCCGCGGATCCGCGGCGGATCTGCCACGTCAGCAGTTTATTTTTACAGGAAAACTCCAATCTCTGGGCCCATATTCATTTCTGATATGTAAAATTCCAGAATTCTCTCGAAGGGTCTACCAGATCAGCAAAGATCATTAAGCAAGGCTAATCCTAATTAAGCTCCTAATTAATCCACATCTAGAAGCTTCTCCCCTAACTAACTTTTGGAGGGAAATTTGAATTTCCTCAACAAACTTTTGGAGGGAAACTTAGAATTTGAAATCCTAGATCTAGGGTTAGTTATCTATAAATTGGAACCTAGACCTAGGGTTAAAAGCGAATCAATCTTTAATCAATAATCAATAACCATTGGTTCATTCTACACCATTTTCTTCCACAAGTCTCGTGACAAGGCTTGTGCGAAACCCTAACCCTAATTCCACTCCAAATCCAAGATCTTGAGTACCAAATCAAGTGAGAAGCCTTCAACCTTTTAGGAGCCGAGCCGATCTTCAATCGGGCAAGTGATCCAAGCCGATCCGCGATCCACGGAGACGAGCGAAGCCAAATCGACGATCAAGTTCTTCCTCTTGTAGTTCTTGAGCGAATGTAACTAAATTGTTGATATAAATAAAATGTGAAATTCTTTGATCTTGCTTTCTTTTAATTCTTGCATCATGATTAGATCTCAATTTGTAATTGTTGCTCTTGTTGTGATGTGTGAGTGAAACTCCGCTCGTAAAGTAGTCGAGACGATTGTAGAATGATGATGTAACAAATCTTAATACGATTTTTAAGTCCTACGAGTTTTGTAAACCCCAGCAAGTTCAAGAATCGATGACCTAGTTTCGTAGCGATGCTTTCTTGATTGTGATCGCTCGAAATTAGGGATCTACGATCGTTTCTTGAATTTACTAGAGGCTAGAATATGAATGATATCGATGAATGAACAAGGGATAAGATGAAACCCTAGTTTCACAAGAAATCCCTAATTCTCGATCGATCATCATCTATCTAGTATCAATTCATCGAAGGATAAGAATACGTAATTGTAAGATTACATCACATCTATAGATCCGATCGATTCCTACGAGCCTCATTTCGATTCTTGATATTTGGTTTGGAAAAATCATCAAACAATCAATTCTTGATTCTATCTTTTAATGCTTTCTTAGATCTAGTTTTTTCTCATTCTTGAACTTCAAATATAAATCTTGAATTGTTTTGTTTTCTTTCTTTAAAGTTTCAATTCATCTAATTCAAAAGACGAACGATTACACTTTCCCTGTGGACGATCCGCACTCACATACTAACTACATCCGACACCGTAGTTGATTGCGGTCAAATAATTTTTGGTTGTGATTTCTTTACAATTTCATACTACACATCAAGAATTCTTTATCAATCAAATGGCGCTGTTGCCGGGGATTATTTGATTCGATACTTTTACATCCAATCAAGAAAAATTTACAATCAAATGGCGCCGTTGCCGGGGATAGTGCGCTAATAGTTCGTATTTTGAAATTTGAGTTGAACAATTTATTTCATCAAAATTTTTAGATCTAAACTCGTACAAACCCTAATACGTGTGTTGTGATTTGTTGCGAGAAAATCTGGAATCACTGGAGCTGGAGAAAATTTTTTCTGAAATTTCCAGAGAGCTGTAGAAATCAACAACAAGCTACTGTTGAAATTTGGTAGAGTGAACAGTACATTCAGGCACGATTACACGGCAATACCCCCCCAACTGCGGCGGTTCCGCGGCTATTTGAAGCCCTCTCTGTTCCAATTTTCCTCTGTAAGCTTCTTACCTTCTCCTCTCTCCTCTTTTTAGCTCCAATTAACATTTTGCTGCAGGTTTCTTTGCAAATAAATCGCAGCGCCGCAAAAACAAAATAAAATTTGTGCGTGTTTTTGATTCTTGGTTGTTTGCATATTAATACGGAAATTTAAGGGGCACGACCAAATTCAAATTAGGTGGGGAGTTCATTACCCTTCCTAGGCCCCGAAAATAGCAAAACATGCTTCCGCATTGACCTACATTAACTAAAAAATATCTAGAGATGACTCTAAGGACCGTCGCGCTCAATTAGGACAAGAGAAGGCCGTGGGTAATTCATTGCTTATCCGCGTTTTCTTGTGGTGCCTAAGGCGAGTGTGTCTAAGACTAGTGGTTTTTAATTAGGCCCACTACTTACGTAGTGGAGTACCTTCCCACTTACCTGGCACTTATCCGGCCACAGGGGAACAAAGAGGTAGTGGAGGATTTATCCTGCGACTTGTCTTTTGGCAGTTAGGAGCGGTCTAGAGTTTGACCTAGGTGACCACTAGATTCTAGGGTTTTTGTGTGTTGCATTTGTTTTGTTGCATCATATTTTTCAAAAATCCGTATCTTTTTCAAAACAAACACCAATCACATTCATTCTTTCCCCTAATTATAAATTCACGCTGCCACTTGTATTAACCCTTTTAAGTGCAAGATAGGCTGGACATGGGTTTCTAGTGCCCGTTAGTCCGCGTTTCCTTTTATCGACCCAAAAGTCGGTATTTCTACATTTACCTTTTCTTTTACCCACCACCACACCCACTTCGATGGATCCACCTCCATCGAACTTCTTTTCTACTACTCTGCCGCCGTCCGTTGGTGCGCAGAATCCACCTCGCATTTCTCTCCAAGAGAGATGCTATCCAACACGAAGTCCACTTTCCACCTGTCCTTCCATTCCACCAGCCAACGGGGAAAATTTTCAAATAAAACCCCAATACATCAACCTTCTACCAAAATTTCACGGTCTCGAGTCTGAGGACGCATACGTGTTTATCACGAAATTTGAAAATGTATGCGCAATGATGGGTACCTCACAGTTGTCTGTGGATGCTTTCCGTCTACGTCTTCTCCCATTCACTTTGTGCGATTTAGCCGAGAAGTGGCTATATAACACTACCGCACATTCTATTTCAAATTGGGATGAATTCGTCAAAGCATTCCTTAAGAAATTTTACCCACATCAAAAGACAGCTCGAGTCCGTAGCGAAATCTATCAATTCACCCAGCTTCCAAATGAAACATTTTCAAAATGTCTTGAACGTTTCAAGGATCTGTTAGTCCAATGTCCACATCACGGCATCCCGAGATGGGAACTGTGCCGAATCATTTATGAGGGCATTACTCCTTACACAAGACAGACCCTTGAATCCATGTGTCAAGGCAACTTTATAACCAAAGATGATGGGGAAGCATGGAACTTTCTAGAAAATTTCGCTGAAAAATCTTTACAGTGGGAGGGTGCGAGTCAATCGTCTAGGGATGGCAATTATATTTCCATAGGAGTTAGAGCTGACATTGCAGCTATCAATAAGAAACTCGAGAATATGGAAAACAAATTTTTAGCTGCCGCCCTAAGTCAAATATCACTCTCCAAAACTGTATGTGGTTGTTGTTCTGATCCGTCTCACTTGACAGAAGAATGTCCATTTCAAGGTCCTGAGCATACAAATGCCGCATTTCAAAGACCTAGAAACGATCCATCTTCCTCCACATATGATCAGGGTTGGAGGAATCACCCAAATTTTGCTTGGAACCAATCACAATTTCAAAACACGGTTCCAAACCAAAACAATTACCAAGGGGTCCCTCCACCACAACAGCAGCCACCACTTCAATTGAGTCAGCACCCCTTTCAAGCACAAAACTTTCAAAATCCGGCCAACACTTTTGCACCATCTATTCCTTTGCAATTGACCGGTACAGATAATACCTCTGCACTAGCACAAACCTTGGATACTTTCATGAACCAATCCATCCAAGGGACGGCAAGTTTGCAATCTTCCGTTGAGAATGTAATGAAGATCATTATCTCTCAAAATGAAAACATCAAATCGATGGAAGAACAAATTGCACAACTAAAAGCCGAAATGAGTGCACGAGAGAAAGGGAAACTTCCAACTCAACCTTTACCCAATTCTGGCTATTCACATCATGTGGATGCACTCACGTTGAGATCTGGAAGAGTGCTTGACCATCACCTTGGGGAAGAGTTTGATGATACTAATAAATCAATCAATAACACCCCGGCTGAGACCTTTCCTCACACACACACTTCTGACCCCAGTTCTTCTACCCCACCACCTTCTTCCGAGCTTATTCTTCGTTTCCCAAAAGGCTCGCCACTACAGCCCACCTCTTTTACTCCTCCACGGATGATCCCCACTTCTATTTTGGGATCGGTTCCACACCCACTTCCTTCTCCTATGATGGACCCAGCGCTTATTGCTAAAGCACCTTATCCTAATCGGTTAAGGGCTAACACATCGAGTCCACATATGGAGAAGATTATGAACATTTTTAAGCAAGTAAACACCAACATCCCTCTCCTAGATGCCATCCAACAAGTTCCGTCCTATGCGAAAACTCTTAAGAACTTGTGCACTAGGAAGAGGAAGAATTCAGTGCCCAAGAAGATTTTTATGGAAAAAACAATAGACACGGCTTTCCCCCAACAATTACCGAGGAAACGTAAGGATCCAGGATATCCTACTATTTCCGTTTCTATTGGGGGAAAACACATTAACCGTGCTCTACTAGATCTTGGCGCTAGTGTTAACTTGCTTCCATACTCAGTCTATGAGCAACTAGGTATCGGAGAGTTGAAGCCAACCAATTGCACTCTCCAGATGGCTGACCGATCAATCACCAAACCTTGGGGTGAACTGGAGGATGTGTTAATAAAAATCGGAGAATTTATATTCCCGGTAGATTTTATTGTAATTGATACACAGCCTGTAGCGAACCCACGGAATAAAATTCCGGTGATTTTAGGTCGCCCCTTTTTGGCCACTTCCAATGCAATAATCAACTGTCGTAATGGTTCTATGACCCTATCTTTCGGGAATAGGTCAATAGAGCTGAACATTTACAAATTGGGAAGTGTACCCTCCGAACCTATTGCTCAGGTATGTTCTGTCGACTTAATGGATGTCGACAGCAGCGAATTTGATGATCCTCCTGATATCGATCTTGACTCTTTTCATATGTTATTGTTTGACCCAACTTTGTATCATACACATACGGACTCTTCCACCGAGATGTCCGGGTCAACAATTAACACGGATTATGAACTGTTCTTAGAGTCTGAAGATCACCCCGCACTTTGTGATGACATTATTCATCGGGGTATAGATGGAACTTTTGAGGAAATCTTCGCTGATGAACTCGTATTTTTGAATGACACGGGTGTTGAGATGAATCATGTCCCACTCACTGAAATTGAACCTCCACCCCTTCTTTTGACTTGTAAAAAGAATGCGAGTAATCCATCACATACACTGTATCGTCTCTCCAAAATGAGACGCACACACATTCTTTTCCACCACTTAACCTTTCCCCACTTCTTCTTCCACCAACCCGAGCACTGCATTGATAAATTTTTTGAATGGTTGGTGTTGACATTCGGTCTTTGCAAAGCTTGGCATTGACCACTGATTTTTGACCCCCACTTGTGATTTTAAAAGATTAACATTGCATAACTCAAGTTTGGGGGGGGGGTATATTTTTCTGGCTACTGAAAAGAAAATTTTTACAAAAAGATGAGCCAAAAATAAGTTTACGGGAAGATCTTCACTTAAATATTTTGCCCCCACTAATAAATTCCTCCCAAGCTTATAGGTTTTTCGAGATTTAGCAGAAGGCAACAGTGAGGACACTGTTGAAAACAAGTTTGGGGGAGGTTTGTGCTTATTTTCGCATCATTTGCATATCATTTTGCATAAGCACAAAACATTTTTTTTAAAAAACCTATAAAAATTTAAAAATTTTCAAAATTATAAAAATATTTTTGTACATAAATAAGATAATGAAAGTTTAGATAGTGAAAAATTACACCCATGAGATTAGAAAATTTTTAGAAAACTAAGAAAATTAGAAGTTTTCTTATACGAACTAGTAATAAGTAGTTATGAGCCGTTGTCCCAAGGGTTAGTAAGATGAAAGACGTCACTAATCTGAGGATAAAAATAAGTCTGAAAAATAGTTTCTATTCTGGAAGCCAAACATTTTGAACGTTGCTACCCTGCTATTCGCACTTACACACGTCTTAAAGACTGGGATAGTAGAGGATACCTTGAAATGCTCTTGTCTTAAAGCCAAAAGTATGAAGGAAAAAAAAATGAATAAAGAAAATATAAAGTGGTGAAAAAAATGGACACTGGTTTTGTTATCACCAAGGGCAATAAAAAAAAATATATAGCTAGGGTGCTTCTTCACCTAGTGCCCTAAGGCCAACTGGTCTGGGAGTCACTGCTATGCCTGAGGTGGTGCAAGACGAAGAAAATACACCAAGTAAGCAAGCACAGGAGTAATCGGTCGGTTAGTACCTCAAGAAGTATTAACGGTCGCATGAAAGTGTGTGAGCAATCTCATCTAGATATTCATTAATTAAAAAGTACTGAGGCTGATAGGCAAGAGTATGATAGCTTGAATTGAATTCTCCGGGTGTAGGGATGTCTTTACACACACGCATGGTTATATGATCGATGTTTGGAAGAAAGATAGGAATGAAAAATAAGACGATGTTTTATTGAGGGAGGACGTGATTTCTAACATCTTTTCATGACCATTAAGATAGGGCTCATGACAACCGAAAAGCTAGCTTAGTTGGAAACCCTAATTTTCAAGGCTTTTCTTTTACAATTCTTTTCTTTAAATGTAATATTCATGATCTTCCTTTTATTATTGGATTTTGTGGGTGCAATCCGCTGAAAACCCTCAGGAGACAACACTCCTCCTACTAGGGACACCTAGAGGTTTAAAGGCTTGTTGCACGTGCTCAGTGCAATCGTGCTGCCTACGAAAGTGTGCTAGTTAGTTTTTCTCTTTCTTTATTTTCTCCTTCTCTTTTTAATAAAACATTCGCTCGAGACGATCGAAATTAAGTTTGGGGGTATTTGATCAGTCGAAAATATTGTATATTTTAGCCGGCAATTTCCCCATCTTTTGCATACATTTAGAAGTGTTCGGTATTCATATTTCACATATTAGCAAATCGGTCGTTAAATATCAGATTTCATGTATTAGACTTTTAAACCGACACTTTAAGGGAAATTAACCGCATTTCATGGTATCGCATCATTTCTGTATTTGCGCAACACTTGTCTTGAGTCTGTGCAGGAAATACAGAAGAAAAGCAAAAGAGCTGATAAAAAATACGCCAACTAAATCATTTCAGATCTGGTAGCAATTCAGATGGAGAAATACAAATCAATACATCAAAAGAAGGCCCATGAGACATACCAAACAAGTACCAGAAGAATAGAAGCCCAAAGCCCACAAGTAGCCGCGGATCCGCGGCAGAATCCTACTTGAGCCGCGGATCCGCGGCGGATCTGCCACGTCAGCAGTTTATTTTTACAGGAAAACTCCAATCTCTGGGCCCATATTCATTTCTGATATGTAAAATTCCAGAATTCTCTCGAAGGGTCTACCAGATCAGCAAAGATCATTAAGTAAGGCTAATCCTAATTAAGCTCCTAATTAATCCACATCTAGAAGCTTCTCCCCTAACTAACTTTTGGAGGGAAATTTGAATTTCCTCAACAAACTTTTGGAGGGAAACTTAGAATTTGAAATCCTAGATCTAGGGTTAGTTATCTATAAATAGGAACCTAGACCTAGGGTTAAAAGCGAATCAATCTTTAATCAATAATCAATAACCATTGGTTCATTCTACACCATTTTCTTCCACAAGTCTCGTGACAAGGCTTGTGCGAAACCCTAACCCTAATTCCACTCCAAATCCAAGATCTTGAGTACCAAATTAAGTGAGAAGCCTTCAACCTTTTAGGAGCCGAGCCGATCTTCAATCGGGCAAGTGATCCAAGCCGATCTGCGATCCACGGAGACGAGCGAAGCCAAATCGACGATCAAGTTCTTCCTCTTGTAGTTCTTGAGCGAATGTAACTAAATTGTTGATATAAATAAAAGGTGAAATTCTTTGATCTTGCTTTCTTTTAATTCTTGCATCATGATTAGATCTCAATTTGTAATTGTTGCTCTTGTTGTGATGTGTGAGTGAAACTCCGCTCGTAAAGGAGTCGAGACGATTGTAGAATGATGATGTAACAAATCTTAATACGATTTTTAAGTCCTACGAGTTTTGTAAACCCTAGCAAGTTCAAGAATCGATGACCTAGTTTCGTAGCGATGCTTTCTTGATTGTGATCGCTCGAAATTAGGGATCTACGATCGTTTCTTGAATTTACTAGAGGCTAGAATATGAATGATATCGATGAATGAACAAGGGATAAGATGAAACCCTAGTTTCACAAGAAATCCCTAATTCTCGATCGATCATCATCGATCTAGTATCAATTCATCGAAGGATAAGAATACGTAATTGTAAGATTACATCACATCTATAGATCCGATCGATTCCTACGAGCCTCATTTCGATTCTTGATATTTGGTTTGGAAAAATCATCAAACAATCAATTCTTGATTCTATCTTTTAATGCTTTCTAAGATCTAGTTTTTTCTCATTCTTGAACTTCAAATATAAATCTTGAATTGTTTTGTTTTCTTTCTTTAAAGTTTCAATTCATCTAATTCAAAAGACGAGCGATTACACTTTCCCTGTGGACGATCCGCACTCACATACTAACTACATCCGACACCGTAGTTGATTGCGGTCAAATAAATTTTGGTTGTGATTTCTTTACAATTTCATACTACACATCAAGAATTCTTTATCAATCAGGAGTCGTGCAAACAGGTTTTAGTTGGGTACAGTCCCGAGCCACATGGAGGCAGTGAGCGGATCTTCAGGGGTTCGTCTCTCCCGGTATTGGGGGTGAGGTCGCGCTGTGTCTAGGAGAGCCATTACACAAAGCCCTCGGCCGAGGCAGGAGATTTACTGGTAGGTATTCCAGTAGTATCTCAGGGTGTTCTGGGCTACACTCCGACACGACTTGTACCGCTTTTGGGGGTCTGACTTTTACCAACCCCCTAGGCCCGACATGCGATGCTTATAGACGAACGGACCGGACTGTACGGATATTGTCACTGACAGGCTCAGTAGGGTGTCAGCATGAGTTCGCTCATCGACGTCCCTTTTGGTCAATAGCTGGTGGCCCGTCACGTATTGGCTTATACCTCTGATGTGCTGGTGGTTAAATCCACAACCATAGTATTGACGAGTCTTTAGAGTCCACCACACTTTCAGTTACTCAAACTTTCGGGCGAAACGCTGTAGAGGCCGTATGGTGATATGGCAGGGTCCGATCAGATACGTGCGGTATTGCACGGATCAGGATCGGACGGTTTGTACTAGAGGCCGTATAGATATATGGCAGGGTTCGATCTGATACGTGCGGTATTGCACGGATCAGGATCGGACGGATATTACTAGCCGGCTTTGGTTTAAGCCGGATCCTAGTTTAGTACAGTGTAGATTTTGTCTCATTGCATTTGTATCCGTTCGGAATACAGATGCGGGTGTGTATGCACAGTATCGGGGTTTTCCTGTAATTTATTACGGGACCAGTTTTCTGGAGTTGCCAGTTTGCATTCCGTTCCGGCCGGTTTTCCTTTGTTCTTTCCCGGCCGGACTTTTCCGATGGAGGGGGTTATTTGTAAGTTTGCAAATAACCATTTGTGGAGGGGTTCTTTGTATTTGTGGCATTATGAAAGATTAAGCATCTTTGCTTTTCATGATGGCTTGCTTTTTGAGATTAGAAGTGATTAGAAATTGATTTGAGAGAATGATCATTACCTTTTGATGTGAAGCTTACTTTTGATGTGGTCACCCTTTTGCATCTCCTACACTTACCTCCCTTCTTGTTATGGTTTTATTTTTTTTCATTCCTCCACCATTCTAACAAGTGATGAGAGGCTTCACTTGAGAGAAAAAGAATGAGAGAGTTCATTTTTGGTGATGTGAGGAATTCTTCATCTCATCTTCTTCTTGCTAGAAAATTGAAAGCACCAATTTTCTTTACCTCTTCTTCCATCCATCAATGGCAACTACATAAACTTCAAGAGACAAAGTTTCTACACTACATATTCTACAGCAAACCTTGGGCACGTCGACTAGCCTGCTTCGTGCTCGAGTTGCCTCGGTATTGAGGTGGGAGCCCGTAAAAGATGCAGACGATGTGGTGCCCTTCCGGCAAGGAGGCGACGACCGGAGTTTCCCCGGAAGATCGGGACGATGACGAGAAGACCGGAGGACTCGGATCACTCGGTATATCTCTCACCCTTTCTCTTAATTTCTAGTATCGGTTAATGGTTACGATCCGGGTTTATTGTCCGCGATAGCGCCAGTTTAAAAGTTAAGAAAATTTTGATTCCGCATTTTGGCTTCGGATAGACGGCCGGGGCGCTGCCGTGGCGCAACACTCTGAATCTATACCCTGTCAAACCTGCTCCACGATCTCTAACAAACGAACGTCATCGGACTATGCCTCATGGATATGTTCGAATAACTGTGGATGTGTACGGACACCGACAAGTTTTCCCCTGGTCGTTGTAACTCAAACTGCACTTGGCTATCACAAAGAACCTGCTAATCTGCCGTTGACAGTCTCTGAACTGTGCTCAACAAGGAAAGATATCTCCGGCCTCCGACTCAAGCATCTGCCACAACTGTCGCCTTGCCCGGATGATAAAGAATCTTGCAGTCATAGTCTTTCACTAGCTCTATCCATCTGTGATGTCTCAAATTTAGATCTCGCTGCTGAAAGATATACTTTAAGCTCTTGTGGTCTGTGAATATCTGGAACGACTCGCCGTATAGTTAATGTCTCCAGATCTTGAGTACAAAAACAACCCCGCCATCTCTAAGTCATGAGTGGGGTAGTTCTATTCGTGCTTTTTCAGCTGCTGAGAAGCATAGCAAAAACCAACGAAACTGTCTGATCCTAAAGGCAAAGATAATATTGGCGCCGTAATCAAACGAGTCTTCAACTGCTGAAATCTTTGCTCGAATACCATAGCCCAACGAAAAGAAATGCCCTTCTGGGTCACCCGGTCAACGTTGCAGTTATATGCAAAAAAAATCCTGTACGAAATATCAATAGGATCCGCCCAAGATCCAAAATGCTGCGAACCTCAGTCGCTAATACATGTCTAGGCCAGTGCCAAACGACCTCGATCTTCTTCGGTTCCATTCTTACCATCTCTTATAACTGCGTATCCTAAGAAGTCCACACTATCCAACCAGAAAACACACGTGTATAATTTAGCGAATAGCTGGTGCTCCCTTAAGGTCTGCTACAAAATCCTCAATTACTGCCCAGGCTCCACTCAGCTCCAAAAGTGTATTAAAATGTCATCAACGAACACGATAATAACTGATCAAGAAACGACCTGAATATGTGGTTCATCAAGTCCATAAACGCTGCTGGGGCATTGGCGAGCTTGAACGACATCACCAAAACTCATAACGCCCGTAATATGTGAAAAGCAGTCTTCGGAATATCATCCTCTCGAACCCGCAACTAATGGTAACCTGATCACCAATCAATCTTTGAGAAATGCCCCACACCATGGAGCTAATCGAACAAATCTTCAGTACGAGGTAAGGGATATCTGTTCTGCACAATAACCTAATTCAACTGACAAAAATCGAAGCACAAACACAACTGTCGTCTTTCTTCTTGACGAACAGAACAGGAGATCCTCAAAGTGACACACTCGGACGAACAATCCCTTTATCCAACAATTCTTGCAAATGATACTTCAGTTCTTTAAGCTCCACCGGATCCATCCGATATTGCGGTAGAGAAAAAGGACTCCGTGCCGGAAATCAGATCAAAGCAGAATTTAATATCGTGCTCTGGTGACAAACCAAGCAACTCATCAGGAAAACATCTGGAAACTCTCTCCCAATCGGGACCTGGTCCAACAGGACCTCTACGGCTCTAACATCATAACATATGCTAAGAATTCCTGACATCCTTTTCTCAAAAGCTGACTAGAGTGAAGAGAAGAAATCAAACCGGGAAATGCGACGCTACGGTCTCCCCGAAAATAAAACTAGCTTACCCGGAAAACTAAATCTGACTGCCTTCTCACGGCGGTCCACGGATGCATAACACGTAGTTAACCAATCCATGCTCAGAAAAACTTCGAAGTCAAACATATCGAGAAAAACAATTTGACAGAAGTGTCCCTATCTTTGATACGAACGAAACATACACGAACGAAAAAAAACATTTTAAGTGACAAAAGACCCGCCTACTGGAATAATAGCAACCAGTGGCAGATCAAACAAGGAAAACTCTCAGTCCAAACTCGGTACAAGGAGCGTAGATACAAGTTTAAACAACAAAAAAAATACGCATCAGAAAGAAACACCGAAAGGACACCTGTCACAACTGCGCCTATCTAATCGCCTTTGAGCTGGAATACCTGTACAAATATGCTTCGATCCTAGAAACGACTGAAGTCTCAGAAATGCGCTCTACTGGAAGCAAGGTTATGTTCATAGCAGCGGCGTAAGTGTCAAAATGCTGGGTGCCGATGGCACGAAATTACTGCATGTCCAATCTCCACACGAACCTCTTTATCCGTTTCTCTTCAGTGTCCACTAGGTAAGGAGCATATCGGACCATTGAGTAAACTAAATATCGTACTTGGACACTGTCATCCCTGAAGTCTTACTCAAAGGCTCAAAACTATTGGCTCGGGCATCTTGAGCGCTCTCTGGAAGGAAACGAGCAAGAAATACTGCTGTGAACTTATCCCAAGTCATAGGACATAGATCTGCAGCTCGGCCTCTCTGAATTCACTCTCACCACGTCTCAGCAAGACCTCTCTAGACGAAAACTCACAAGCTCGGTCCAAATCTCGTCAGAACATCTCTGTGAACGACAAATCATAGCCATCCCGTCGAGGATTGTCTACGGGACCTCTGCTGCATCTATGCCGGTGAAAACAAACTGGAAGCCTCAACCTCAAAAACTCCTATAATGATACAGAAATAATCTTGGTAACAACAGAAACAGCTGCATGTGCAGCAGGTACAATCATAGTCCCTGCAGTAGGAGGGACATCATCAGCTCTCGGAGCTCGGCTAACCTCAACGAACAATCCAACCATCTGTCGCATGTCCTAAGTACTCGACTCCAGCCTAGCCATCCGTCCTGGAGAAGGCGGATCATTCTGTCCTTGAGGGGTAGGCATACAGCCCCGATCGGTCCTCATCTCAAACGAGTCAACTCTAATCTCATTCCCAGCGGTAGCCCTCTGGCCCTCGTAGTCTCCGGCAGCATAGTGTCTGGAGCAAGAACATGATTGATAGGAATATTGCGATCAAATCAAAGGATTTTCGGAATCAAGGAAGGAAATACAAGAAAATATACATATATATCCTAAGGTTACTTAGACGGAGTACCGTATCGTAAGGATGCCGTGGAACATACACACGCTACGTCACTCTACTTAAGTCACCTACTCCATCTATCAAAGGTCATTCTACACTCAGAAAGGTAAAACCTAACGCTCTGATACCAACTTTGTCACGACCCGAAGGTACGGAACGTGGCTAGCACTTAAATTATGAAACGTCTCAAGGCGTACGTAATCTAAGTAAGCCAAAGCCCAGAAATCAAACCAAGAATTAGACTGAAGGAAAACTCGTTTTAACGGAAGTGGTTTTAACAAATAAATGGCATTTAATCATTTTAAAAGCAACATCATATTTTCCCGAAAATTTCAGCAGAGTCTCCTTTGTAAAAATTGGCCCCCAAACGAGTACAACACATAAAAATACATATATATCATGAATAAAGGCATCCCCAAGCGGGAGCTAGCTCTTCGCCGATGTAGGAAACACAACCACATGCACATGTAACAAAAGTGCACAATAAGCATCACAAAGCAAGAAATAAGAAAATACCACGTCGGCTCAAGTGAGCAACGACACCAAACTCAAATACAAGTCTCACGAGTCTCACCGTCTAGTCCAAAATATACAAGGGTAGATGGAGTATACTAGATACAAAATAATATACATGATGGAAATAAATATCCTCGCAACCCACCTACGAGCAATGCGCAAGTCCAAGCAAAAGAAACGAAGTGAGGAAGTGCGCCCGCCACTACTGTGTTGATGGGTCGGACCTGTAAGATACTGTGGCACAACGTGGGTGAGCTGCCAACTCGTGAGTAATAAGTAACATCTAATAAGGCTATCGTAAACATGCACACAATTCCGTCACAGCCTACATATACTATTATGATGCGATGCACTAGCATGTATGCAACATGAATGCAAAATCAATACGAGATCTGAATATGTTTAGTACGAGGAAATCTGTATTCTTATCTCAGTAAAACTCCTGTAATTTAACTGTAGTATTATCAATGAAATCAACAGAAATCCGTGTCAAGTATCGACACAAAATAAGAATATCTCAATATCTCAATGTATCAATATCTCAATATCTTGGGCTCCGGCAATCCGGACTGGCCCATATCATTAAGTCTCGGGCTCCGGCAATCCAGACTGGCCTATAATCTCAATATCTCAAGACTACGTCGGTATCCTCTGGATATCTACCACGTCACAAATAACCGGTCGGTAGTGCTTCCCTGTCGGGCTCAACGCCATCATCTGCGACCATCTTGCCCTGAGGTACTGCACCGGGTCCACCATGCACCCACAGACGGTTCCTCCTCCTCCTCGAATCAGGTGTATGATACCGCTCAAGAACTGTGAAATCTCATGATGGACGACACATATATCATATCACGAGAAAACCGCAACTTGCATTACTAAAATGATAACGGTTTATAAAATTTTGCGGTTTTCCCAAAACTCCAGAAATTTCATAATACTGAAATCCTCAAGAAAAATCACCATATGTACATATGTCGATGATGATGAATGCCTATGGTATCAACAATATGAAATACGATGTGTGACTAGAAAAATATGCATGAACGATGATGCAATGAGGTATATGCATATGACTAACAATCCTACGTATCCATCCTGATGAATTGAATATACAAATATAGGTTTACAAATCACATATGTTGCAATGGTTTTATATTCTGCGTTAAACAAGTTATATAGTGTTCGTGGCATAGCAATTACAAAGGCATGTGTGTCCATATGAATAGTGCTCATGCCGCATAAACCAATGGTAATGGTGCAAGTGTCCTATGAGATGATATCACATATATCTATATAAAAGATGATGCGATGCAACAAGATGAATAATTAGGAACTACGCATATAAATACAAGTACTAAAAGAAATTCTAACTATCGGGCGCCTTGCGTCATCCAGACGATTTCCCTCATAGATGTGTACATCTACTCACCGGGAAGCCTCGGCTAATCTGATCCGATTTCAGCTCTGCCATTTCCGCGCCACATCCGATGCCTTTGCAACCAATCCTAGAATTGCACAAACACAATATATGAGGCTAAATATCCTGAAACGACACGAAAATAACGATACGCAAGAATGAACGTTCACAAGTTAGACCTATGTGCACTTGGTGCACAAAACGCGTACGACAACGCCACAACCTCAACTAGGAGTCGCTAAAGGTGACAACCACCAAACCTAGAAGCCGATCGTACCGATCGCCCGTTCACAATATCCTAATTATCGTAGGGAATAGTATAAATATCACTACAACATCACATTCAACCAACACCTAATTATACCGAAAACCTAGTAAGCATTCAAATGGGATTTCGGTGCAAAACATCATGGATTAATGACCTAATGCCCAAAATCTCAAGTAGACTTCCTAATAAGCCATGCGCCATAATCAAAATAACATTACACTAACCCACAAAAATCATGAAATTTGCTTGCATAACCACTCGATTAGAATAATTTTGAAGTCACTTAAGCAAGGTAACCATTTAGATTAGGTTTGTATAATCACTAGATGGCAAACTAAACTTAATTAACATAATAGTGATGGTTGAAACCCTATCCCTAACTCAAACCTTCATCTTTAAAAACCCAAACTTGCAATTAGCACCAAATTAACACTTAAACAATTTAGATTAAGGTAATTAACCACAAAGTAACTATTCTGTCAAGATTTATACCTCAAGATTATAGAATTTAACTTGAAATTTGGCCTCCCCAAAATGGTCTCTTACTCCAAGATTTAAGCTAGATTTGACTAAGGAGAAATGGATGAAGAATTAGCTTTGGATTTGTGAGGATTTAATTGGATTTTTTATGGATTTTGGGGATTTTTAGAGAAGGAAAAGAGATGGGCAAATGGGGGATTTTCCTACAGTGGGCTCGGCAGCTTGGGAGGGGGAGAGAGAGTGAGGTGAGTGTAAAAAAAATGCCAAATAAAGAAGACCCATACCTCACTTAATTACACCATACTCCATTGTTTATTGTTTTCTTTTTTCTCTTTAATTTCATTCCTATTGAACTTTGAAGAGGGAAAATGTGGGGACTACAGCAAGATGAGGCTCGGCTAAAGCAAGGAGGGGAGAGGAGTGAGTGGTTGTGTGTGTGAGAGCATGTAGAAACATCCCCCATCAAACATACATTAACTTATGCATAATTATTTAATTAAATTTTATTTTATTTTTAAACCTAGACTTCTCTAGAACCTTGGAGTCAATTAGAGAAAGAAGTAACTTGTTATAAACTAGGTTTTGAGTTGTCATGGTTCACATTTGTATAATTAATCCATTCCAATTTGTAATTATCACTAATTAAATGTATTAGTGAAAGCTTATAATAATATTTAAAACAATTAATTACGGAAAATATTTTAGTAAACTAGCAATTTTATAAGTGACCAAATAAATACCAATACTAGCCATTTCATATCTAAAATAGGTATAATTTAGTCTATATTGAAAAATAATTGTATCTTGGTTTTTACGGAAAATACCAGTTATTTTACCGATTATCGGAAATTTCACCTAAACGATTTTTCAGAACGTTACAGTTAGGACCTTATCGACGAAGGTCATGCTATCCCCGATCGTACGCGGGCGAAAGACCAGACCCCGAGCCTCTCGCTGTGACGGATCTAAAGCAGAAGCGTCAACTAGGAATATAACCCGAGGGAAATTGTAACTGTCATAGAAACGAGGCTGTTTGTGGACTCCAAAAGCTCCGAGCATATACAGCTCGATCCACGACGTGAAATAATGCAGCGGGAGATTTACGGGCTGTACCCCCGGCTGAGTGTTGTCTGCCGCTATGCTGATGCCATGATACCGGTGAGCTAACCCAGCGATCCCAATGGCCACTCGTGTCCCGACAACCATTGGGTGAGCCGGATAGAAGACGGATGGCCTCATATATCGAGGGTGCATTGGGAGCACAAACCAGCTTAACCATTGGACAAGGAACCTAAAAAAGAACGCCTCTTCGTCGATGTCTGAAGCTGCGAGCTCTGCAAAGGGGAAGACCACGGTATCTGGGAAGAAGAAATTCTTTTGATCTGCTTCCGCTGTCAGTTGGCTATCTAAGCCAAAACCAAAGGATCGTTAAGCTTAGCAAACTTCGCAGCTTGTTTTGACAAGACTTCCGGGGGAAGAAAGCGGGGGATGAAATCTGCGAAGCTGACCCCGTGCCCTCCGGATTCGAGAAAAAGACTCTCGTAAATATTCAACACCTTGATCAGACTCGGGAATCGATGTTGAATAGCATTCTCCGGAGTAAGATACATCACCACTGATTTGGTGGCGAAGATGTACTCGTTAGGGGGAAGTATTTCCTTATAATGTTCCCCTCTGATGAGTAGGCCCGAAATTTCTGCGAATTCCACCAAGGAAATTGAAACCTCCCGGTCCGATAAAAGAAAGATGTGAGTCAAGTATTCCACTGTTCCAAGAAAGCCTTGACCCACCATACGTGAGGCACGGGATACTGGAAAAGGGATGCATAAATAGCAGGGTACAATCCGAGCTTCAGCAACAGCGACTTTTTGGCCGACAAGATGTACTGAGCCCACTGCAAGTATCCGACTGAATGATAGGAAATCAAGCCTATCTTGTATGCCTGTCCCAAGGGCGCGACTCGCCTTGGCATATGCGCCATCCCAGAATATCTAAAGCCATCGGCGGCTGTACAGGTTTCGAGCCCATCGAGGGCTGGAGGTTTCCATCGGTAATCCAGTTAACCTTCTCCACTACATAATTCACCTGGGGTGAGTCAGCATAATGAATTGAGGAAATTGGCTCTGAAGGCACTGCATAAGAGAAACTGTGCCGACCCTGAATAATTTGGTTATACCACAACCCCCATAAGTGAAGAGACTTCTGCTCCGGGTCGTGATCTTTGATCAGTGCAAAAACTTTCCGATCCACAGGCGCGTCGGCATATGCACTCTTTGGGCGGACAAACGCGAAAGAAGAGTCAGAAGACATAGTACTTGCGTAAAAAGAAACGAGAGAAATAGGGACCAAGGGAACCCACAAAATCAAAGTGACGGCTCATCATTGATGAGACAATCAATCATTAAGGAGAAAATCCTAAAAGGATTCTCATTTAATGAGATGCTTATTAGGCCAAGGAGTTGAACTCCCCCGAGAGCAGTGCTCTATAGACAGAATTTACATCTGTCAGTCAAGAAAGGAATAAAATTCCCCAAAAATTTCTAAAGAGTTATGCTCTAAAAGACCCCAAGATCTTTAAAGATCTGAAGAAACTATAAGAGTTCTTCATTAACAGGTTAAGAAACCCTAAGAAATATTTATTTAGATCTATGATCTAAGAAGAGCAAAGCTCTATTTTAATTAACGGTTTTAAGAAACCCTAAAAAAGATTTCTTTAGATCTATGATTTACGAAGAGCAAAGCTCTGTTTTAATTAACAGTTTAAAGAAACCCTAAAATACACCTTAAAAGATCAGTGATCTAAGAAGAGTAAAGCTCTGTTTAATGGGTTCGATTAAGATCCTTACCAAAAAAAATTGGACAGAGTTCTAACTCTAAAAGGAATTTCCTTGGGCAGAGATCTGAACTCTGAAGGGAGAATTAAATTCTCAGAAAATAAGAAACCAAGAAGAAGAACAGAAGTCATCTCAAGGGCCGAAAGCCCTATTTAAAGGCGCTGGAAGACAGTCCAACTTCCAAGACGATCCAATGGTGGAAAGGTTGTCACCGCTGCACTTACGTGTGAGCCACGTGAGCGCAACGGTGGGGGTCATTTCTTTCCCCCCAATAAGAGAGCAAGGCTCTGTTGAAAATTTGAACTGAGGCAGTGCCTCACGTGCAAAGCACGAGACCGTCAGCGCTCAGAGTTAAAAACCCTGAGGCAGCGCCAAGAGTTAAAAACTCTGAGGCAACGCTTCACGTGCAAAGCACGAGAGCGCCAGCGCTCAAAGTTAAAAAAACTCTGAGGCATCGCCAAGAGTTAAAAACTATGAGGCAGCACCTCACGTGCAAAGTACGAGAGCGCCAGCGCTCAGTGTTAAAAACTCTGAGGTAGCGCTAGAACTAAAAGTTCTCCACCCTTTGATCAAAGATCCAACGGAGAGGATAAATCATCAGAGCACAGAATTAAATTCTGATTGAGGAAATACTCCTCAAATCTTTCTAAACAAGAAAGATTGTGCTCTGTAAATCAGAGCACCGTTGGTTCAATGATCCAATAGTTATTAAAAATCACCAAGACACAGAATTAAATTCTGATTGAGGAAATACTCCTCAAATCTTTTTAAACAAGAAAGATTGTGCTCTGTAAATCAGAGCACCAATGGATCAAAAATCCAAGGGTGATTAAAAATCACCAAAATAAAGAATTAAATTCTTACTGAGGAAATACTTCTCGAATATTTTTAAACAAGAAAGATTGTACTCTGTAAATCAGAGCACCGTTGGATAAAAAATCCAATGGTGATTAAAAATCACCAAGATACAGAATAAGTTCTGTATGGGAAAATATTTTCCCAATCTTATTAAAAACAAGAGAAATGTCTTCTGTAAAACAGAAGTCCTTCGATCAAGGATCCAATGGTGGATAAATTCCCCAAATCAATTAAGAAATCTCTCAATGAGAGATTTCCTTAACTAAATCAACAAATCAGCCCCCACTATATAAAGGAACCAAGACATCAAGTCTTAAAGAAGGAGGAACCCCCCCCATAAACTGCAAGTTCAAAAGAAAAGAAGAAACCCTAGGTAAGAAGGAACAAAACACAGAGAACATCTTACTTCTTCTTCGTCTCCACAAGAGTTAAACTCTTCCAAAGAACTTAGTTCTTTCTTCTGGCAAAATATCTGCAGAAGCAGATCTCCCCACAAGTTGAGAATTTAATTCTCATTGGGGAGATTCTGTCATGCAAATCCAAAAGCTAGGGGAAGATTTAAGTTCAGAGAATTTAATTCTCCCAAAATTTATACAGAAATTTAATTCCTCTGATAAAACAAGGGTTTAACCCTTCATATATGAACTTAGTTCTTCCTTATGGTGAAAGATCTGCAGAAGCAGATCTCCCCACAAGTAGAGAATTTAATTCTCATCAGGGAGATTCTGCCATGCAGATCCAAAACCTAAGAGAAAAACTAAGACCAAAGAATTAAATTCTTATAAAAACAAGGGACCTGAAATTCTCAAAACTAGAACTCCATGCATATTAGGGATCACGTGTTCACACATGACCACCTTTGATGAACATAAAAGAAAGATTAAAATAGATCACGTGTTCACACGCGACCCGCCCCCAGATAGTGCTTTAGCAGTTATAAAAAAGAAAAGGGAATAAACCCAAGGAGGCAATGTCTAATTCTGAGGCGCCTACGTGATCACACGTAGTGGCCACAAGAATAAAGTGTTTAACACTTATAAAAAGAAAAGGGAATAAAACTAAGCGAACAACACCGACCTTTAAGAAGTGTTTAACACTGCTTTAGAGCCTCACGTGCCACACGTGAGCGCCCTCAATTTTCAGTGTTTAACACTGCCTTAAAGTATCACGTGGGAACATGTGAGCGCTGAAAATATATTAGTGTTTAACACTATAAGGGACCAACTTTAACCCCAAATTGGTTACGTCATTCCTGAGATTAAATCTCCAAGAAAACTGAGCCTCTATGCTCAGAACTGATAACTCCTAAGTCTGAAATCTGGTTCAAGGGTACATCTCTCCACACCTTTGATACATGTCATTGTAATCCTTCAACGTCTACAGAGAGGTGGAGGGTCCCAATAACCAATAACTCTTGGCATACCCCCAAACCAATGAGACTAGACTTCATGGACCGTAATGTCCTTAAACTAACTATGGACCGTAATGTCCTTAAACTAATCTTTATGGACTATGATGTCCTTACACCCAATGGAAACCCAATGGACCGCAAGGTCCTTAAACTAAACTCCATGGACTATGATGTCCTTAAACCCAATGGACCGTAACGTCCTTAAACTAAATTGATAGGGCCCAAATGCTCTTTCATTGGATCTAAATGATCCTAAAACCTTATTAAGTAGATCTTAGTCTAAAATTAGACTAATGTATCCTTAACAAACATTTAAGTTGATCTTAATCTCAAACGAGATTAACGATCTTTAAATCAACCAAACTCAAATCTAAGAAAATACGGATTTGGACTAATCCACGCCCAACGGGCGGCAACATATATTAGTCTCCGTATACTATCTACGGGAAACCTTAAACAAAACAAACACACATGACATGAAGTGAATATCTGGAGAAGGAGAAAGTGGTTATCGCTACGCGGTAACGTAATTAACTGTAGGGGCTTGCGTCTGCAAGGAAGAGCGTCCCTACAATCAAATACCCCTCGCAAATGAGGGGGAATCTGACGAAGTCTGCTACAATGGCCGCATCTGTCAAAACCTCCGATACACGGTGTTATAAATCAACTTAGCATCTTCGGAGAGGTGGATAGATAAAACCAAATAGCATCTGCCCCAAGTGCAGGCAAGCCGTTTGTCTTTCTCTGTTTTCGGCGGTAAACACCCTTTTTATCTTTAGTTTGGTGTGAGTCTCATACACCCATGTCCTATATATCATCCACCATGACACAATATATAAATACATACACACACACACACACACACACACACACACACACACACACACATATATATATATATATCACATATATATTAAATGCATTTAAAAGAGAAGAAATTCTTTAGTGAGCTAATATTAGTTAATATATATTAATATATCAAATATATAAATATATATCAAATTATTAAATCAACAATTGATTTAATAATCCGGCTATATCATATATAACCGATTAATATCATGCATATCAATTTATCGAATCAACACTTGATTCAATATCCCGGTTATATCACATAAAACCGATCGATATTATATATCGCGAGATTAGAATACGGTATCACATACACATATTTAATCAAGGTCCGGCACATATCACATATGTGCCCTACTTCGTTTCGCTTGAGCTAGGAAACCTCTGTATGGGATTCTAAAGACTCATCAATACGCCAGCAGTAGGTAATGATCACATCAGTCACCCACAAGTCGTCAGTAATACTAGCTGGACGTAACGGCTATTTAGATATTGAGTGAATAGAAGATCAACAAGCAAGCTTGTCCAAACTCCCCGCAAAGCCTATAAGCAACACTTACCGTACAGTCCGGTATCTTCGTCAGATATGTAGCATATCAAGTGTAGGGGTGGAATCGTCAGACCCCAATAACTTGATAAGTCATGCCGATGTGAGGCTCATAACTGTTTGAGAAACTATTGATAACACCTACCAGTAAATCTCATCAACCCTGGTCAGGGACTTGCTGTTATAGCCAATCGAGCATAGCGTAACATCAACCCCCAATGCCAGGAGAGGCGAAACCCCTCTTATCGCAAATTGCCTCCATGTGACTCGGGACTGTACCCAAAATTCACCTGTTTACAAGACTCTTTTGAGCCGTGGTAGGGAGGAAATCAAAGCACAGTGGCAACCATACAAGACTCTATGACGATCTCGGGTCTACAGACTAACCTATACCAGTGTCACCAGAGAACTGCTATCTGACGATATGTATAATACCAACTAGGAGTTCTCGGTGAGTCGTGTTCGGTGTACCCATTCTCTAATGATCACCTGTGTACAATCTTTGATGTCAAACACCAATGGATGTGGGATCAACCATCACCCTCTACAGGGTCAAGAAACGTACACACTAGTCTACTCTGGAATATCGATGCCCTGTCTCGATACTCTCTCGACTAGGAATAATTAAAGGATGTGATTACGGACTACCCAAGCCCCACTAGTATGATCTGCATCATAGTCCCGGTAGTCAATCTAACATCCTAAAGGCTTTATCAACATGTATCAGAGAGACAGTATAATAATACTAGTATACATGTTAAGATAAAGAGCAACCAAATAGCATACTATCATGTCGAGCAAGAAAGTCCTCTATATATATGTCCAAGCATCCACTATAATATACAATAATGTACAATAATAGCCTCTAGGACATACATATGACTAACAACAACATTCTCCTAGGACATCTGACCTTAAACGATCTCCAAGCCCATATCTCAACTTATCACCTCGCGATCAAGTTTCCTTTAAATCAAGAGGGAATAGGCCTGGCCCACGGAGACCAGCAAACCGCTAGGATTTGCCTCACCTCGACATCCACTGCCGAAGATCAAAGCGACGATTTTGAGGACATACCTGACTTCCAGGGGTCTTTAGATACGCACGACGACCAAATGGAAGTCAGAGGCGCCCCAGTAGAAGCATTAATGGAAGTACCATTTGAAGTAGGGGTCAATGACCGAACATTCCAGATCGGCTCTCTCTTGACTGGGGATCGCCGCGAAGAACTGATCCGCTTCCCGAGATAATTCGGACATTTTTGCTTGGACACCGGCAGACATGCCCGGAATTGACCCTAGAGTGATCTCCCACAAGCTCGGGGTCGATCCGAAAGCAAAGCCCATCCGAAAAAAGAAAAGAAGCTTTGCGCCGGCCAAGCAAAAGGCGATAGAAGAAAAAGTGGATCGACTGCTCACCGCTAACTTTATCAGGAATGTGGAATACTCTGATTGGCCGGAAAATGTAGTCATAGTCAAGAAGGAGAATGGGAAATGGCGCATGTGCATCGATTTCACAGACTTAAACAAAGCCTGCCTCAAAGATAACTATCCCCTCTCTCGGATAGACCATCTTGTAAATAGCTCAGCATGCCATGAACTATTGAGCTTCATGGACACCTTCTCGGGCTACAATCAGATCAGGATGAACCCAGTCGATGAATAACTGACCGCCTTCACCACAGACCGGGGGGTATATTGCTATAAGGTGATGCCCTTTGGACTTAAGAACGTCGGGGCCACGTATTAGCGCCTCGTTAACAAACTATTCAAACCTCAGATCGGGAGGAACATGGAAGTCTACATCGACGACATGCTCGTAAAATCAACCTCATCAGACGGGCACTCCAAAGATCTCGGGGAGACATTCGCCGTCCTTCACAAATACAAAATGAAGCCGAACCCAGCTAAGTGTGCGTTTTGAGTCACCAGCGGGAAATTCCTTGGGTTCATGGTCACCCATCGAGGAATCGAAGCGAACCCAAAAAAGATCAGCGCCATTCTCAACATGGCCACACCAAAGAGCAATATTGAGATCATGCAGCTCACGGAGAGAGTAGCCGCTCTGAGTCGCTTTATATCAAGATCCGGGGAGAAGTGTCTCCTATTCTTCAAAGCCTTGAGAAAAATTCCTAAGTTCAATTGGTCGGAGGAGTGTCAGAGCGCTTTCGAAAAGCTCAAGGCACACCTATCAACTCCCCCACTGCTCACTCGACCAGTCGAAGGCGACGAGCTATTATTATACCTTGCGGTCTCTGATCAGGCTGCAGGCTTGGTGCTCGACAGGGAATTCGGCGGTGTACAGAAGCCGGTTTACTATGTAAGCCCCGTTTTCATGGACGCGAAAACAAGATACTAAGCCATAGAAAAGATGGTCTTGGCACTAGTTATCGCCTTAAGAAAACTACGGCATTACTTCCAGGAGCACACCATCATCGTCCTCACCGAGCGACCTATAGGGACTATTCTCGCTTCCCCTGAATCATCAGGACGACTAGAGAAATGGAGGTGGGAATTATCCCAATTCGACATCAAGTACCGCCCCAGACAGGCCATCAAAGCGCAGGTCCTACCAGACTTTGTGGTCGAATCCTCTACTGAGGAAGGAAGTGGGGCTGGCCAGATCATCCGAGGCCCGGATGAGGCGGAGATGAAATACTCTTTGAAGCTAAGGTTCAAAGCTTCGAACAATACCGTGGAATACGAGGCTTTGTTAGCCGGATTGTGAATCACCTCCGGGGTAAGGCTGAAAACGATCTAAATTCGCAGTGACTTTGCATTGGTCGTCGGCCAAGTAACCGGGCGATTCGAGGCCCGGGAACCACTCATGATCAAATATCTGGCCGAGGAAAAAGGCTCTGCAAAAATTTCGACGAAGTCCAGGTAGAGAAAATCCCCAGGAACTTAAACACCCGAGCCGACGCTTTAAGCAAGCTCGCTTCTTCCTATTCGGCCAACTATAAGAGGAACATCTACTTCGAGGTCCTGCCACGGCCCAGCATGGAAGACAGGGAGGTAACACTTCAGATCTATACAACTCAGGAAGAAGGCCGGGATTGGAGAAAGCCCCTCGTGGAGTTCCTAAGGGACGGTGTACTTCCCGAAGACTGAGGAGAAGCTCATCGGCTGCGGGCCAAAGCACAACATTTCGTATGGAACAACAGAAACTTATACAAGAAATCATACACTCAGCCTCTGCTCCGGTGCATCGACCCCCAAGAGTCTGACTACGTTCTGCGAGAAATACATGAAGGGGTCGGGGGAGCACATCAAGGGGCTCGAACCTTGGTCCAAAAGGCACTACTGCAGGGGTGCTATTGGCCTATGACGCCGAGAGGTTGGTTAGAAGATGCAAGAACTGTCAACTCTTCGGCAGCATTCCTCATCTTCCCACTACCGAGATAACTTTACTCGGTTCCCCTTGGCCATTTTCACAATGGAGGATGGATATGGTGGGCCAACTCCCCACCGGCATCCTCATCGTTGTCGACTATTTCACAAAATGGATAGAGGCCGTAACCATCAGGAAACCAGACGCTATCTCTACAATAAAGTTCTTGCAGAACAACATAATCACCGGATTTGGGATCCCGAGATGCAAGATCACCGACCACGGGACCTTCTTTGAAAATTACAAAGTCAGAGAGTTTTGCAGCGAGTACCACATATTGATGAAGTTTGCCGTGGTTGCCTATCCTCAATGCAACGGGCAGGCAGAGGTAGCGAACCGAGGCGTCATCCGCGGTCTCCGAGCTTGTTTATAAGGAAGACAAGGCGGCTGGGTCGAGGAATTACCTCGGGTCTTGTAGGCATTGCGAACGTCGAAGAAAACACCTACGGGAGAAACCCCGTTCAGTTTCTGCTACGGTACAAAGGCAATGGTCCCGGCGGAGATCGGACTGCCCAGTTACAGGGTTGAAGATAGAGGTCGTAACCATCAGGAAACCAGACGCTATCTCTACAATAAAGTTCCTGCAGAACAACATAATCACCGGATTTGGGATCCCGAGATGCATGATCACCGACCACGGGACCATCTTTGAAAATTACAAAGTCAGAGAGTTTTGCAGCGAGTACCACATATTGATGAAGTTTGCTGCGGTTGCCTATCCTCAATGCAACGGGCAGACAGAGGTAGCGAACCGAGGCGTCATCCGCGGTCTCCAAGCTCGTTTATAAGGAAGACAAGGCGGCTGGGTCGAGGAATTACCTCGGGTCTTGTGGGCATTGCGAACATCGAAGAAAACACCTACGGGAGAAACCCCGTTCAATTTCTGCTACGGTACCAAGGCAATGGTCCTGGCGGAGATCGGACTGCCCAGTTACAGGATTGAACATTTCGACGACGAAGCCAACACCTCGACGCTCCAAAACAACTTGGACGTCATATTGGAGAAGCAGGACCGAGCACAAATCAGAGTGGCCGCCTATCAACAACAAACCACTCGCTACTACAACGCCCGGGTTAATTATCGGGCCTTCAAGACAGTAGATCTGGTCTTACGAAGAAACGAGTTCGCAGACCCGAGCAGGCTACATAAGTTATCCTCGAAGTGGGATAGACCTTTCCTCGTGAAAGCGGCATTGCCTGGCGGGGCATACCGCCTGCAGGACGCCCGGGGCTATAATTTTCCCCGACCTTACAACGATGAAAAGCTCAAGTTATACAAATGAAAAATAAATGTATCTGTATCCTCTTTCTAAAATAAATAATGTTCTTCCTGTTGTCATTTAGTTAAAGTTTAAAAATTGTATGAGAAGAGAAAAACAGGAGACAAAACCCTACCACCAAAAACAAACTTTATTGGTTAAAGGGTATTATAGGCTCCCCAGCCTTACAATAATTACAATAGAGGGAGGCGGAGATCAAGAAAGCACTGTTGCTGGTACTCCGAGCAGATCTCTTGCAGCCGAGCCCGAGCTTCCTCCTCCCGCTTCCTATGACGGTGCCCGTGGACCCTAGATACCACGGAAGTGTCGGGGGCCTGATCCGACAGGCAAGAAGCAACGATCTTCCTTTTCTGGAAACACTCCAGAAGAAGACTAACCAACCGCTCCCGCCTGCTCTGCGAGATCTGGCCGAGGTGGTAGAGCGAGTGTGATCGCCTCATCCTTCAGCCGTGGAGACAAGGCATTGTGCAGACCCGGGAACATCCTCCAGATCGTGTAAATGAGCTGTTGGAATTTCAAGTATTGAAATTTGCAATGAAATTGCATACCTTCTATGAGATAGTTGGATCCCGATACCCACTGTGAGTAAGAGTTACTCTTGAGAGAGTTTTACACATTACAATTAGCCGATCAAGTAGGTGTTTAGAAAGGTGTTAACGGGGTTACGCCCCTGAGAAAATGAGGTTTATTTTAATTAGGTCTATGCGAAAGCACGGGGAACCTCCCTCAAAGTACCGGGACTGGCCTGGCTGAAAGATTGGCGAACTTATAGGGAGTAATTAATCCTGGCTAGTGTTTTCTTTTAGGGTTTGAAGGAAGATTTGATAAAAACAGCGTGATCCATCCTGATTAGATAAAATAATATCCAATCTAATTTTGTAAGAGCATAAGCTGAGTGTTTTCTTCTCTCTCTCTCTCCAGGTAGCAACCATGTCACGCCTTAATCAAGATAATAATATGGATGTATTGACCGAACCCGCTTGTTATACTGAGCTGGGGAACGTTGGTCCCGCTCCAACTTATAAATGTTATAAGACCGAGCAGGAAATAGGGGATTGCCAGGATTCCCGTGCCGCCCAAATGAAGAAAGTGCATGCTGATGCATCTTCTTCGGGTATGTTCATTCCCGAGAACTGTTTCTCAGTATCATCTACATCCTGGGTATGAGATACCGGATCAGGATCTCATATATGTAATCTGTTACATGGGCTACAGATAGGTAGAGAACTGTGAATGCGTGATAAGTTTCAAGAGTTGGAAACGGTGCAAGTGTTGCAGCCAAGCTTGTTGGCAGTTATCACCCTGTGTTACCAAATACATTGATTCTGAATGAATGTTATTAGATACCGAACCATATCAGTCTCTTTATTATGTAAAGAAGGATATAATTTTATATTGTTGGATAATGTTTTGAACATTTCCTATATCAAGTGTTGATCGGTTCAGGCATGTTATCTAATAACATATACATTCTAAATCAAACCACAGTTCTTAACGTATAGAACACACACAAGAGGAAGAGTTTAGAGATGAACGAATCCTTCTTAAGGCATTGTAGACTAGGTCAATTCAATACGGCACAGCTAGCTAAGTTACATTTAGATGTATATTTAAATCAGTTTGAATTTACATCTTATGAAACTTGCCAGTCATGTCATAAAGATAAGATGACCATAGCTCCGTTTATTGGAAACAGAGAAAGAGTTAGTGAACTCTTGGGATTAATACATGATGATGTATGTAGGTCCCCTGTCTATACATGCCAGGATTGAGTCTTTATACTTCATTACATTCACTGATAATCTCTCAAGATTCGGACATATGTTCCTGTTGAAACACAAGTCTGAAGCTTTTGAGAAATTCAAAGAATATAAGTTAGAAGTAGAGAACCAAAACGGGTATAAGTATTATGTCCTTTGATGTGATCAGGGAGGAGAATACTTAAGCACGGAATTCCTGGACTATTCTAAAGGAAAATAAGGTTCTCTTTCAGCATTACTCCTCTGTATACACCATAGCACAACAGTGTATCGGGGTGGAGCAATCGCACCCTATTAAATATGGTGCGCTCTATGATGAGTACTACTGAGTTGCCTATTTCCTTTTAGGGAGTTATGCACTTGAGAAGCTGCATATCTATTGAATAGGGTTCCAACCAAATCAGGAGCCTACCACTCCATATGAGATATTGAATGGGAAGAGCCCATGTCTTAAGAAAGTTAAGATTTGGGGTTGTCCGGCCCATGCCTAAAAACAAAATCCGGACAAGCTCGAGGCAATGTCAGTTCTGTGGAAGTTTGTTGGATATCCCAAGCATTTACGAGGGAATATCTTCTACCACACCAAGGAGCAAAAGGTGTTTTGTTTCTCAGCATGCCACCTTTTTAGAAAAAGAATTTCTTGTGAAAAAATTAGTGGTCATGAGGTAGAACTGGAAGGAGTTCCAGCTATAAAAACTACAGCTGACGATTTGGTAGAACCGGAGGATTCAATAGTTCCCGACGAAGCTCAGCCTCTACGCCAATCTGGTAGGGTTCCTTATCCACCTGAGAGATACTTCGGTTTTCACTATGATAGTGGGAGCGAGGATTGCATCATGAGATGATGACCCAACTAGTTTCGAGCAGGCCATCAGGAGTAGTGACTTTGTAAGAATGGCTGGATGCTAAGCAATCTAAGATGGAATCCATATACACCAACAAAGTATGGACTTTGGTTGCTTTATCTGAAAAGTTAAATCCCCATCAGGAGAAAGTATATCTTGAGAAGATTACTTGGTGTAGATGGAAAAGTTGACACTTTCAAAGCTAGTCTTGTTGTAAAAGGTTTTCATCATCGACCAGGTGTGGATTATGATGAAACCTTTTCTAGTGCCTATACTTAACTCCATCCAGATCCTTCTTTCCATTGCTACATACCATGACTACGATATCCGGCTGTTGGGTGTCATGACTGCTTTTCTAAATAGTGATTTAAAAGAAAGCGTCTATAAGTACACAGCCGGAGGGCTTCGTAGACAGTGGGAGCAGCAGAAACGTGTGCAAGTTGCTTTACGGGTTAAAGCAGGAATCGCGGAATTAGAACATCTGTTTTGATGTGGCAGTCAAAGAGTTTGACTTCGTCAAAAGGATAGATGAACCTTGTATATGAAAAAAGGTGGTAGGGAGTATGGTGGACTTCCTCGTATTCTATGTGGATGGCATACTCTTGATAGGAAAGATGTTTCGTATGCTACACTCAGTCAATCTCCTCTTATCACAAGGATTCTCCATATAGGATCAAGGTGATACCTCATAAATCCTGGGTTTTGGATCTATGAGATAGATCTAAGTGGATGTTAGGATTCTCACTAGGTGTAGTGAGATGGTATCAATCGATCCTAGGGAGAATCACTAGAAAGCTTCCAGGGTGGTAAGATCGACTGAATGTCGGTCACATGCATTGTCTTTACCCTCAGTAGAGGGACAGCATGTTGGAAGAGTTCCAAGATTGATACCGTGACGTACTAGATGATAAAGGTTGGATACATCGCTACCAATGATACTACCAAAGAGAGAGTCTAGGTGTATATAAGTTCATGAGATGAACTTCGTTCCTAACATTGTGTGACAATGGAGTTGTGGCTTTGGCCTAGGAACCCCCATCCCATTAGTAATCCAGACATATTCTAAGGATGTATCACCTGATCATGGAGATAGTTGATCTCCAGGGGGATAGAGGTTAAGAGAGTAGACTACAGAGGACAACACGGCAGATCCACTCACAAAGGCATTTTCCCAAAAGAGACTTTTTATGGGATGGTTGTGTATGAGATACTACAACCACTGTTGATTGTTGGGTATTGGATACTACAACAGATAGCCCTAGAGCAAGTGGGAGATTGTTAGTTATATGTATGCCCTATAGGCCATTACTGTACACATGATGTATATTATAGTGGATGCTTGGACATATATAGGGAGGACTTTCTAGCTCGACATGATAGTATGCTATCTGTTTTCTCTTTATCTTAACATGTAAACTTATTGTCTCTCTATTACATGTTGGTAAAGCCCTTAGGATGAGTACTTGACTACCAGGATTATGATGCAGATCATACTACTAGGAACAGAGTAGTCGGTAAGTACATCCTTTAAATGTTCCTAGTCTTGGGTGTATCGAGACAGAGCATCGATATACCAGAGTAGACTAGCGTATTGCTTCTCAACCCATGTAGATGGGTGATGGATGATCCCATATCCATTGGTGTTTGACATCAGAGATAGTATACGGGTGCTCAGTGGAGACTGGGTACACTGAACGGACTCGCCGAGAACTCCTAGATAGTATTATACCTATCGTCAGATAGCAGTTCTCTGGTGACACTGGTACAGGTTAGACTGTAGACCCGAGATCGTCATAGAGTCTTGTGTGATTCCCAATGTGCTTTGATTTCCAACTTACCACATTCAAGAGAATGTGAAAAACGATGTCTTTTGGGTACAGTCCCGAATCACATAGAGGAAATGAGCGATAGGAGGGGTTTCTTCTCTCCCGGTATTGGGGGTTGATGTTGCGCTGCGCTCGATTGGCTATAACAGGAAGTCCTTGGCCAGGGCTACTTACTGGTAAGTGTTATCAGTAGTTTATCGACCCGTTATGAGCTTCACATCGGCATGACTTATCGAGTTACTGGGGTTTGACGTTTACCACCCCTAGACGAGATATGCGACAAATCGGACGAAGAGATCGGACTGTACAGTAGTGTTACTGATTGGATTCGCAAGAGTATGAGTAGGTATGCTTGTTTATCTTCTGATCGCTCAGTACCCGGGTGGCCGTTACGTTTAGCAGACCGCTTGCAGCTTGTGGGTGTTTGATATGATTATCGCCTACTGCCGGCGTATTGACGAGTCTTTAGAGTCCTACACAGAGATTTCCTGGCTCAAGCGAAATGGAGTAGGAGCACATATGTGATATGTACGGGACTGAGATTAATACGATATGTGATACCGTATTATATTCTCATGATTTGTGACATCGGTCGGTTATATGTGATATAGCCGGGTTATCGGATCATGTGTTGATTTAATAAGTTGTTACATATGATATTAGTCGGTTATATATGATATAGCCGGATTATTAAATCAAGAGTTGATTTGATAATCTAATGTATAATTATATATTTGATATATTAATTTACATTAGCTAGTATTAGCTCACTTAAGATTTATTTTCTCACTTGATTTGTGCATGTGTATATATGTGATATATATAAGTGTACAAAGTTTTGTGTCATGCTTGATGATACATGCAACTTGGGTGTGTGTATGACTTACACCATGCTATGTACAATGTAGGGTTCTTATTTATTTTGGTAAATCAAAATGGTGGCATTTTTGTCATGGCAAGAAGCTTTGAGAAGCTTGGATTTGCATTGACTTAGTTCACAACTTTTGTTTTGCCTAAGATATTTATACACCCAACCATTATTCTAGCTATGGTTAAGTCTCTACAAAGATTAATATATGTTATTAACTCACCATGGTTTCTATTCTCCACTTGATATTTTTTCATGAGAGATATTTCTTCTTCTTCTTCTTCTTTAAAAAAGTTTTCTAGCTTCAATGGAGATGAGAGAAAAAGAGTGAGAAAATTATTTCTAAAATGAGTAAAATTCCTATTTCATCATCCTCTACTACTTGCCATTTAGTATAGGGTGTTTGCTTCACTAATTCCACAATTAGTGAAGATATAGCTTGGGTTAGTGTCTCCTCGACGTAGATCATCTTCGGCCTCGAAGACTTCGATGCAATCTTGTTCATTTCTTCATGGGAGCCTCTCTAGAGTCCGAGAGTTCATGGTCGCAGCGAAGGGACTACTACATGGAGCTAATGAAGTGAAGGACCGGTCTACAAAGGTTGTATTCTGTTGGATGTATATGCCCTAGAGGCCAGTATTGTATATGTATACATTTGGATACTAGGGATACGCATGTACAGAACAATCTTGCTCAGTTTTATAGTATATTATTTGACTTGTCTTTATCGGGATATGTGTATTTATTTGTATTGTTGTTATATCTGGTTTGCACATATTGATAAAGACTCGATACGATAGTATATTATAGCGGTTTGTCTTTATCTTAACATGGCATATGTCATACTCATTATTACATATTGCGGTAACATGTTGATAAAGCCCCTAGGATCTTGCTTGACTACCTGCATTGTGATGGCGATCATACTTATGGGAGCAGGGTAGTCCATAAGCACATCCTTAAATGGTCCCTAGTGGCGTGAGTATCGAGACTGGGCACTGATACTCTAGAGTAGACTGGTGTGTACGTTTCTACCCCCGTCGGGGCATGGTTGATCCCGTACCCATTGGTCTGATGCACCTAAGATCGTATATAGGTGCTCACCGGGTGTGAGTATACTGGACGGACTCACCGAGAACTTCCATATAGTACTATACCTATCGTCAGATGGAAGTTCTCAGGTGACATGTGTACAGGTTAGTCTTTAGACCCGAGGTCAGCATTTGTCTCGTGTGAGTTCCCACTGAACTTTGACCACTACCCTACCATGGCTATACTGAGTCGTGCAAACAGGTTTTGGTTGGATTCAGTCCCGAGCCACATGGAGGTAGTAAGCGATTGTCGGGGATTCGTCTCTCCCGGTATAGGGAGTCGAAATCGCACTGTGATTCGATTGGTCAGGACCATAAGACCTTGGCCAAGGCACTTGGGATTTACTGATAGGTTGATCAGTAGTTTCCCGAATTGGTCCTGAACCACATCGGCATGACTTATCAGGTTATTAGGGTCTGACGTTCACCATCCCCTAGATCCGGTATGCGATACTCTTTGACGAAAAGACCGGACTGTACGGATATTGTCACAGATAGGCTCAGTAGGAGATCCGGATGAGTTTGCTCATCGGCCATCTTTTCGACAGGTACCTGGGTAGCCGTTACGTACAGCTAGTGTCGCTGACGTGCTTGTGGTTAAATCCACTGCCAGAGTACTGTCGAGTATTTAGAGTCCCACACAGTGGGATTCCCTGATTCAGGAGAAATGATGTAGTATCCATATTGGATACGTGCAGGGTTCGATCGATTAATGTACTTTGTACTCGGACTTTCGATCGGACAGTTGGTAATACTAGCCGGCTCGGGTTTGAGTCGGATTATTAAATCAGGTATTGATTTAATAATTTACGTATATGTATTTCGATATATATATTCTAGTATTACGTTCTTCGTGTTATTCTATCTCTTTTGGCATTCAGATTTTTATCTGATTGCCGGTATATATGTACAGTAGACTGAAATTCGTATTTTCTATAGATTTCCTTCTAGAAGGTGGCTACCTCATTATGTATTTTCCTTTTATTTAATAATTGGAAATGAGGTGTAAAGTGAGAGGTGAGGGAGGAATGGAGGTGACCATGCTTCAATAATGAACAAATGAATTTATAATTCATTTTTGGTTTACTATTGAAGCATGGTTGCTATTGTTTAATGAAAGTAAATAGCATACAAAACCTTTGTGTTTTATTTTCTCTCTCATGCTTGATCATTATTTTCTTGAGCTTTATTTTCTCTCCAAGCTCCTCCCTCTTCTTGTTTTCCTCCATATTCATCTTCTTCCTCTTCACTAACATTCTCATGTGTTGAGAAACAAGTGAAAAGGTTAGAAAAGAGATAGCAAACACTTAGACACCCTCACTACATTCTAGACCACTTAGTTTAGCAACCCAAGTTCTCTAGGTGCTCCTTATAGTCACTTGATTAGGAGATAGAGCCATGGATCATATTCCCCGGGTGGATCATCTACAACAAAGCAAGGCCGGAGAACAAGCTCGATCCCGGAGGACCGATGGAGCCAGAGTTGGAGATCAAGCAAGTTCAAGGAGACCACTTGGAGCACATGACGAGGAAAGAAGACCGAAGGACTTGATCCTCTTGGTATATCTTCTTTCTTAGTAGTTAGAACTCACAATTAGCTAACTAGGTTTATGGTTAAAGATCCGGTTAAGTTTTATTCTAGTGGCAAGTTTTCGATCGTCTTAAAATTTTTGTTCCGCATTTGACCACGGAAGTTGGCCGGGGCACTAGGGTAACCCTTCATGGTATCAGAGCCAGCCCATAAACCCTAGTATAGCAGGTTTAAAACAATGTTAAAACAACGAAAGAAAAACTACTCTGGAACACCAAAACCAAAAGTGCAGTTTCTGTTGATTTTAAAAGGGTCTCTAAATTTTTTTTAAACATATGTAGAATGCTCTTTACACCATGAGATATACCCAGAACAAAAACGAGACAATTTTGCCATAAAAAAACCGGCCACACACCCTCAAAAAACCGGCCACCTCGGTTTTGTCTTGGCCAAATGAATTTTTTTTTGTTCTGGGCACTCATCTCAAAGGGTTTGGTCATTTGGTGTTGTTTATTTTTAGCCCAAATTTGATTCTCTGTAGATTCAAGTTTGAGGCAACTTGTGGTGTTTCGAATTCGTTATATTTAATACTGTTTAACAGTTTACAGTTCATTCACTTTTATCTGCGACCGGGAATGTCACTCGATCGGTAAAACTCGTCTGATCACTATATGTTCCTTTAGACGGGTTTTGCGAACGTGACATTCGCGTTGATGTTGTGTGCTTGTTCTGTGATTATGGTTGGATTGTCGTGATGGATAGCATATGGTGTAATGTTATAATACAATTTATATTTCATTTGTACATTTTTTATTGCGGGGCGGGCGTCCGACATGTGGACTGCCGTCTTTGCCGGGTTGTATATTATTTTGGGGCACGACCGGGTTGAGGTCGATGTCACCGCTTGTATATAATTTTTTTCATTTTCTGTATTAGGATTACCCCGCGGTGGGGTGCACGAATAGCCAGGTTCCATCTCATGACGCTGAGACGGAGGGGGCTTCATTCTAGAACTGGCGGGCTATTCGTCGCACTCGTAGGGGGTACAGGTTTTCATTGCACAGGCTATCCACACGACCGAAACGTCGGGTTTTATTTGTGGCTCAAATGAAACCCGGGGCTCCAAGATTATCCACCATTCTGTATTGTTATCTGTGATGTTGTTTATTATCATGCCTGGGACGAATGTTATATATACTTATATATATACTAGTAGATGTTGTATATGTTTTGCATCCACGCTAGTCCAGCCCCCGTTCTGTCGTTAGTTAGGTAACCTAACGGGTGATGACGGGGCCCCGTGGCGAATGCGGATGGAATATACGTATATTTTATTTTCATTCTTTTCTGGTGTGATAGGTTACAAATTGATGGGACCGCATTAATTTTGATTAATGCAAGATAATTAACCTATAAGATGTTGTTGGAACCAAGTTTTATAAAACTGACATTACAAACGTTCTCTTTTTCTTTGCATAGTGGTATTCAGTTTAGAATATCCTGCACCTCATTCGATGAGGCAAGGGCCGAGATCCCTTCACCGGGAGTGACACCCTGAGTAAGAGTTTGCGTCAGGGTAATAACTTCACTATAGTCGATTATTTTTGCTTTGCATCGTGATATTCATTTTGGAATATCCTGCACCTCATTCGATGAGGAAAGAGCCGAGATCCCTTCAAAGGGAGTGACCTTTTTAGCAAAGGTTTTCGCCACTATATATTTGTAAAAACCACTCAGGTTCCTTCAACGAAATCAAGTTCGTTACGTTAACGGGTCTTTCGCCAAAAGCCCAGCCGTAGCCCTCCGTCGTTTCAGATAATTACTACTTAGTATTTGTGCTGTGTTTGTTGATTATTCGTCAAGGCACAATGAATGGTAGCTGAGTAATAGTTCTCTGTTGCACAGATAGATGCGATTGGTTAGGACGGTCGCATGATTTTGTTGATTATTCATCAAGGATCATGCGGGTGGGTCTAATGCAATCCAGGATAACGACGGGTTGAACTTGACTAGGACCTTTTGATTTGTTGATTACGTCAAGGTCACTTGGGTCCTAGGGGTAAAAACCACATCTGGAGTTTCAAACATACAGGAAACTTGCAGATTTAGCATACCTTCTGGAGTGTGGTGACTAGAGTGGATTCCATCTAGTGCATCGCACAATGATAGTTGGATCCCGATCCCACTGATGAGTAGGATTACTCTTGGAAGATTTTTTCGCTTAACAATCAATGCTATAAACCAAGTAGGTGTCTAGAACGGTGTTAGCGGGGCTGCGCCTCTAGGAAAAAGAGGTTATGTAATTAAGGAACTTCGCGAAAGCGTTGGAAAACCTCCCTCGAAGTACCAAAACTAGCCTAGCTGAAAGGTTAAGCAAGTATTGTGACGTGCGATTAAATCCTGACTAGTTCTTCTTTTAGGGTTTGAAAAAGAATTTGAGGAAACAGTGGGAGCCATCCTGGTTAGATAAATTAATAACCAATCTAATCTTGCAAGAGCACACGCTGAGTGTTTCCCCCCTCTCTCTCCAGGTAGCAACCATTTCACGCCCTAATCAAGATAATAAAATGTATCGCTTGACCGATCCGAATTCTTATTCGGGGCTGGAGAACGTCGGTTTGGCTCTAACTTATGACAACGGTCATGAGTATGAGCATGGGAAAGAGGTTTGTTTGAATTCCCTGATGTCCCCATCGAAGAAGAAACATACCATTGCATCTTCTTCAGGTATTCTTGTAGTTGAGAACTGCTTTTCGGTCAGTCCTACCTCCTGGGTACTAGATACCAGATCAGGATCTCATATCTGTAATTTATTACAGGGACTGAGAAAAAGTAGGATAGTTGGACCTGGTGATATGTCCCTCAGAGTAGGGAACGCAGCATAAGTTAATGCTGCGGCCGTCGATGAATATCACCTAGTGTTGCCAAATAGCAATACTATGATTTTGAATAATTGCTACTATGTACCTTCCATGTTATGCAACATAATATCAGTTTCTTTACTTGATAAAGATGAATATAACTTTGTTCTTGATAGAAATATCATGAGCATTTACCTTCATAAGGTATTCGTTGCAGAAGGTACACTATGTAATGGTATCTATTTTCTAAATCAGAATACAGTTCTGAACGTACAAAACACACGCAAGAGGAAGAGTTCAGATACGAACGTATCCTACTTGTGGCATTGTAGACTTGGTCATATTGGAGAGAAAAGACTGAGTAAGTTACATAAAGATGGATTCTTGAATATGTTCGAATTTTCATCTTATGAAACTTGTCAGTCTTGTCTCAAAGGAAAGATGACCAAATCTCCATTCACCGGACATGGAGAAAGAGCAACAGAGCTCTTAGGACTCATACATAGTGATGTTTGTGGTCCGATGTCTATATATGCAAGGGGAGGGTTCTCGTACTTCATCACATTCACTGACGATCTCTCTAGATTCGGATATGTGTATCTTATGAAACACAAATCTGAAACTTTTGAGAAATTCAAAGAATCCAGGAATGAAGTAGAGAACCAGATTGACAAAAGTATTAAGATCCTCCGGTCTGATAGGGGAGGGGAGTACTTGAGCACGGAATTCCTAGATTACTTAAAAGAGAATGGAATTCTCTCTCAGCTTGCTCCTCCTTACACACCACAGCACAACGGTGTATCGGAGCGAAGGAAATCGCTCCATGATGAGTAATGCTGAGTTGCCTTTTTCATTCTGGGGATATGCACTTCGGACAGCAGCATACCTTTTGAATCAAGTTCCGTCGAAATCTGTGCCCAACACTCCGTATGAAATATGGAGTAGCAAGAAATCATGTCTTAAATTTATTAAGATATGGGGTTGTCCGGCCTATGTGAAAACACAGAAACCGGACAAACTAGAGGCACGGTCAGTTCTATGTAAATTTATGGGATATCCTAAGGATTCAGTAGGATGTCTGTTCTACCATACTGAGGAACAGAAGGTGTTTGTATCTCGCCATGCTACCTTCTTAGAAAGGGGTTTCTTGCAAAAGAAACTAGTGGGAGTATAGTAGAACTGGAAGAAATCCATGAACCACAAAATGTAACTAAAGATTTGGAGGAACCACTAGATTCAGTAATCCCAGACGAACCTCAGCCACTCCGCAAATCTAGTAGGATTTCTCATCCGCCCGAGAGATACTACGGTTTTCTCATAGATGGGGATCGAGAGGATTGCATCATGGAAGAAGATGATCCTACTAGTTTCAGGCAGGCCATTATCAGTAGGGACTCTGATAAGTGGCTGGATACTACGCAAACTGAAATGGAGTTTATGTACACCAATAAAGTGTGGACCCTGGAAGTTGCTCCACCTGGGGTAAAACCCGTTGGATGCAAATGGATCTACAAGAAGAAACTTGGTGCAGATGGGCAGGTGGAAACCTATAAGGCTAGACTCGTTGCAAAAGGTTTTCGTCAAAGACCAGGAGTGGACTATGACGAAACATTTTCTCCAGTGGCTATGCTCAAATCTATTAGGATCCTGCTTGCCATTGCTGCCTTCCATGACTATGAAATATGGCAGATGGACGTAAAAACGGCTTTTCTAAATGGATGTTTAGAAGAGTGCGTCTATATGGATCAACCAGAAGGTTTTGTGGACAGTGGGAGCAGCGGAAAGGTGTGCAAGCTGCTTAAATCCATTTATGGATTAAAGCAAGCATCGCGGAACTGGAACATCTGTTTTGATGTGACAGTCAAGGACTTTGACTTCATTAAAAACGAGGATGAGCCTTGTATTTATATGAAGATTGTAGGATGAACTGTCGTGTTCCAAGTCTTGTACGTGGACGACATTCTTTTGACAGGAAATGGCATTCCTATGCTACAATCGGTCAAGCTATTCTTATCACAAAGGTTCTCTATGAAAGACCTAGGTGATGCCTCGTACATTCTTGGGATCAAGATCTGTAAGTCCACGTTGCCCACCCCGGTGCTTACGGGGAGGCGGAAACGTTATGAAAAATATAATTTTTACAACACCAGGCAACATGGACTATGTAAAGGAGGGATCTTTGCTAAACAAAACTAACTACAAAGCTAAAGAGAGTTAGCTACTCGGAAAGCGGGTTATACCTAGGTCTTCAAGTCCTTCTCTTCTTGCTCCTTGGAGTGAAAGAACGGGTTCTCCTTATTGCTTCTCTTACAGAAGAAAGATCCACCCGAGGGCTTCAACCTTTGGCTCCAACCTCAAACTAGAAGTAACTAAGGTGCTTGGTGTGCTAGACCTAGGACCTTAGAAAGAGTAGAGAGTGTTTTTGAAGGGATTATCTCAAGCTCAAATGGTTCTCAACTCATGAGAGGGGAGAGCTATAGAGAGAGGAAGAGGAGGAGAGAGAATGGAAATGAACAAGTGAGAAGAAAAAATGCAACCTTCTCACATATATGTGATTTATGAAAATTAGATAATTAGCTAAGTTAATTGTCATGGTTAATTAAGAAATGACCATTATCATTTCACATTAAATGCTTTTGCAAGGATCAAAGACCATCTTTCATATGGAATGATGATGGTCAACTTGTCAACCTAGGTCAACAAATCAAGTATAGTCAAAAGGTCAACAACCCTAACCATGGACAATTATAATTAACTAATTATTAATAAATCATAATTCACACATAAACATTAGGGTTAAGAAAATGACAATGGTCATCAACCCTAATGAAAGTCCTCTGCCTCTGTCTCAGTCAACTGTGCATACACACCCGTATCCGTGTTCCGAAGAACACGAATACAATGAGATAAAACCAATCCCAAATCATATACTAGGATCCGGCTTAAACCAAAGCCCGCTAGTATAAGCTGTCCGGACACCAAAACGTGCACAAGTGCGTGGATGTGAACGAACCCCGTCGCAATACCATGCGACCTCTACTCATTTTGCCTAAAGGCGAATAACCCTCTGTGTGGGACTCTAAAGACTCGACACTACGTTGGAAGTGGGTTTAACCACAGACCGCAAGCGGCACTAGCTGTACGTAACGGTCCTCAGGTAGATGCCGATAAGAAGACTGACGAGGTAAACCCATCTGAACTCCTACCGAGCCTGAATGTGACAGTCTCCGTACAGTCCGGTCTGTTCGTCTAAGAACATCGCATGGCGGGCCTAGGGGATGGTAAACGTCAGTCCCCTACTAGCGGTACAAGTCGTGCCGGAGTGTAGCCCAGAACACCTGAGATAACACTGGAAACCTACCAGTCTATCTCGCTTGCCCTGGCCAGGGACTTTATGTAATGGCTCTTCTAGACACAGCGCGATATCAACCCCCAATACCGGGAGAGATGAATCCTGTCTAACCATCACTGCCTCCAAGTGCTTCAGGACTGCACCCAAAAACTACCTGTTTGCACGACTCCTTTGAGCCGTGGTAGGGTAGTAATCAAAGTACAGTGGGAACACACTCGAGGCGAATTGACAGTGTCAAGTCAACGGACTAAGCTGTACTCATGTCACCTGGGAACTGATAACTGACGATAGGTATAATACCAACCAACAGTTCCCGACGAGTCCTGTCCAGTGTACTCGTAACCTAACGAGCACCCGCATACTATCCCAAGTACGACGTACTGACGGCTGTGGGACAGGCCGTCTCCCAAGCTGGGATGAGAAGCGCATACACTAGTCTACTACGGAGTATCGATGCCCTGTCTCGATAGTCCTGCCACTAGGGACCTGCATAAGGATGTGCTTATAGATTACCCAGCCCCCACGAGTGTGACTGCCATCACAACGCTGGTAATCAAGCAAAGATCTGAAGGGCTCCACTAATGTGTAAAGGCGATATGCTAAAAGAAACACATGCACACATTAAAGCAGAAACAAACCAAGTAGCATACTACCATTTTGAGCAAGAATGTCAATACAAGGTGAATATCCCATGCTTCCATCAAGTAATATACAATCCAGTATGATACAGTAATGGCCTCTAGGGCATATACACTAACAAGATCTACAGAGATAGATCCAAGAGACTATTGGGACTTTCACAGTCCAGGTAGATAGAGACCATACTAAAGAGATTTAGTATGGAAGATTCCAAGCATGGTAACATACCCGCATTGCACGGAATCACCCTCTCCAAGGAGATGTCCCCCAAGACTGACGAGGAGAGGGTTCGCATGAGCACTATACCCTACGCTTCGGTGGTAGGATCTATAATGTATGCGATGTTATGTACAAGACCAGATGTAACTTACGCGCTAAGCATGGTAAGCCGGTATCAGTCAGACCCAGGTGAGAACCACTGGATAGCAGTAAAGAACATTCTCAAGTACCTGAGAAGGACTAAGGAGATGTTCCAGATTTACGGTAATGGAGACCTTAGGGTCGAGTCCTTTACCGACTCAAGCTTCCAGAGTGACAAGGATGATAGAAAGTCTGCCTCGGGTTTTGTGTTTACCCTCAACGGAGGGGCGGTATATTGGAAGAGTTCCAAACAGGATACTGTCGCAGACTCAACGATGGAGGCTGAATACATTGCTGCAAGCGATGCCGCAAAAGAGGCGGTCTAGATGAAGAAGTTCGTAGCTGAACTTCATGTAGTTCCGTCCATTGTTAACCCAATACCGTTGTATTGCGATAACAATGGGGCTATAGCCTTAGCGAAGGAACCACGGTCCCATCAGAAATCCAGGCACATCTTAAGATGGTATCACCTGATCAGGGAGATCGTAGATCGCCAGGAGATCGAGGTCCGGAGAATGGATACGAACGACAACACGGCGGATCCATTTACAAAGGCCCTCCCTCAAGCACAGTTCGAGCGACTTGTATGTTGGGTATGCGGTACGCCGGCAGCTGGCCTTAGAGCAGATGTTGGGTATTCGGTACGCCAATCACTGGCCTTTAGTGTAAGTGGGAGGTTGTTGGATGTATATGCCCTAGAGGCCAGTATTGTATATATATACATATGGATACTAGGGATACGCATGTACAAAACAATCTTGCTCAGTTTTATAGTATATTATTTGACTTGTCTTTATCGGGATATGTGTATTTATTTGTATTGTTGTTATATCTGGTTTGCGCATATTGATAAAGACTCAATACGGTATTATACTATAGTGGTTTGTCTTTATCTTAACGCGGCATATGTCATACTCGCTATTACATATTGCGGTTACATGTTGATAAAACCCCTAGGATCTTGCTTGACTACCTGTGTTGTGATGGCGATCATATTTGTGGGAGCAGGGTAGTCCATTGTAAGTGCACGGCGGCGCCCCGGCCTCCATCCCGAGGCCAAAATGCGGAAGCGGCGATATACTTAAAATTTTCTTGAACTGGCACCACCGCGCACTAATACCCGGATCGAACCATTAACTAGTCCTAGCTAACTACAAGATGGGGAAGAGAGATATACCGACTGATCCAAGTCCTCCGGTCTTCTCTTCGTCGTCCCGATCTCCCGCGGAATGTCCTGTCTCCACCTCGTCGCCGGAAGTGCACCACATCGCCTACATCTTTTACGGGCTCCCACCTCAATACCGAAGCAACTCGGGCACGAAGCTGGCTAGTCAACGTGCCCAAGATTTGCTGTAGAATGGTGTGTAGAACTTGTGTCTCATTTTGGGATTGTGGATGTTGCCATTGGTGGAGGAGAATGAAGTAGTGGAGATATGAACTTTTAGTGACCAACTTGGGGATTTTTGCAAGCATCAAGAGAGTGAAAAATCCCACACCAAAAATGAAATCCCCCTTTCCCTCAAGTGGCCGGCCCATGCATGGAATGAGAGAGGGAAAAAGTCAACGGGGAGGTGACCAAAAGAATAATGCAAGAGAGAGAGAGAGAGATGAATGGTTATCATATGGAAAAATGATCACAAAGAAACACCAACACTCAACAACCAAATCATGCAAAGAAGTGATCACCAAAAGAGAACCTCACTCCACCACAACCATCATGAAAACCATGTCATAAAAAAGTCAAGCCATGATGGATGAAGATGTCAAATGGTCAAGGGATAGTTCATCATCATGATACAAAGAAATGTGCAAAGACCCCCTCCACAAATGCCTATTTGCAACAATGCAAATAAGCCCTCCTCCACCAATCTTCGGCCAATGAACGATACAAAGGAAATCGGCCGAACCGGAAAGCAAACTGGCAACTCCAGAAAACCGGTCCCGTAATAAATTACAGGAAAACCGCGATACTGTGCATACACACCCGCATTTGTATTCCGACCGAAATACAAATGCAATGAGACAAATTCTACACTGTACTATACTAGGATCCGGCTTAAACCAAAGCCGGTTAGTAATATCCGTTCGATCCTGATCCGTGCAATACCGCACGTATCTAATCGAACCCTGCCATATATCCATACGGCCAATAGTACTAACTGTCCGATCCTGATTCGTGCAATACCGCACGTATCTGATCGGACCTTGCCATATCTCCATACGGCCTCTACAACTTTTCGCCCGAAAGCTGAGTAACTGAATGTGGGGGACTCTAAAGACTCGTCAACACCTTGGTTGTGGATTTAACCACTAGCACGTCAGAGGTATAAGCCAATACGTAACGGGCTACCAGGTATTGACTAAAAGGGATGTCTGTGAGCGAACTCAGCCTGACAACCCTACTGAGCCTGTCAGTGACATTATCCATACAGTCCGGTCCGTTCGTCTATGAGCATCGCATGGCGGGCCTAGGGGGTTGGTAAAAGTCAGACCCCCAAAAGCGGTACAAGTCGTGTCGGAGTGTAGCCCAGAACACCCTGAGATACTACTGGAATACCTACCAGTAAATCTCCTTGCCTCGGCCGAGGGCTTCGTGTAACGGCTCTCCTAGACACAGCGCGACCTCACCCCCAATACCGAGAGAGACGAACCCCTGAAGATGCGCTCACTGCCTCCATGTGGTTCGGGACTGTACCCAACTAAAACCTGTTTGCACGACTCCTTTGAGCCGTGGTAGGGTAGTAATCAAAGTACAGTGGGAACTCACACAAGACAAATGACGATCCCCAGGTCGATGAACTAACCTGTATACATGTCACCAGGGAACTGCCATCTGACGTCTGGTATATGACCAACTAGCATGTTCCCGGCGAGTCCTGTCCGGTGTACTCATAACCCAATGAGCACCTATATACATCTTAGGTGATCCAACTGACACCAGTGGCTTGTGAGACCGGCCACCGCCCCTCATCGGGGTCTCGACTGTATACACTAGTCTACTCTGGAGTATCGATGCCCTGTCTCGAAACTCACACGACTAGGGACCATTTAAGGATATGCTTATAGACTGCCAGCTCCCACGTATATGATTGCCCTCATACTGCTGGTGGTTAAGAAAGAATCCTAGGGGCTCTACGAACGTGCAATAGTGACCTGTCAGGTCACCTAAAGCAATACACGATGATAAAGGTAAACCAGATAGCATACTATCATCTCGAGTAAGACTGTCCTACCGGGATAGGTCCTCCATCAATCATTGCAATCACGTACCTGTGACCTAATAATTGACTCTGAGGGCACTATCTCCAACATCCATAAGCACATCCTTAAATGGTCCCTAGTCGCGTGAGTATCGAGACTGGGCACTGATACTCCAGAGTAGACTGGTGTGTACGTTTCTACCCCCGTCGGGGGATGGTTGGTCCCGCAGCCATTGATCTGATGCACCTAAGATCATATACAGGTGCTCACCGGGTGCGAGTACACTGGACGGACTCGCCGAGAACTTCCATGTGGTACTATACCTATCGTCAGATGGAAGTTCTCAGGTGACATGTGTACAGGTTAGTCTTTGGACCCGAGATCGGAATTTGTCTCGTGTGAGTTCCCACTGAACTTTGATCACTACCCTACCATGGCTATACCGAGTCATGCAAACAAGTTTTGGTTGGGTTCAGTCCCGAGCCACATGGAGGCAGTGAGCGATTGTCGGGGATTCGTCTCTCCCGGTATAGGGAGTCGATATCGCACTGTGATTCGATTGGTCAGGACCATAAGAGCTTGGCCAAGGCACTTGGGATTTACTGATAGGTTGATCAGTAGTTTCCCAGATTGGTCCTGAGCCACATCGCCATTACTTATCAGGTTATTAGGGTTTGACGTTCACCATCCTCAAGACCCGGTATGCAATACTCTTTGACGAAGAGACCGGACTGTACGGATATTGTCATGGATAGGCTCAGTAGGAGATCCGGATGAGTTTGCTCATCGGCCTTCTTTTCGACAGGTACCTGGGTAGCCGTTACGTACAGCTAGTGTCGTTGACGTGCTTGTGGTTAAACCCGCTGCCAGAGTACTGTCGAGTCTTTAGAGTCCCACACAGTGGGTTTCCCTGATTCAGGCGAAATGATGTAGTAGCCGTATTGGATACGTGCAGGGTTCGATCGATTGATGTACTTTGTACTCGGACTTTCGATCGGACAGTTGGTAATACTAGCCGGCTCGGGTTTGAGCCAGATTATTAAATCAGGTATTGATTTAATAATTTACGTATATGTATTTAGATATATATATATATATATATATATATATTCTAGGATTACGTTCTTCATGTTATTCTATCTCTTTGAACGTTCGGATTTTTATCTGATTGCCGGTATATATGTATAGTAGACTGAAATCCGTATGTACTACAGATTTCCGTCGAGAAGGTGGCCACCTCATTAGGTATTTTCTTTTTAATTAATAATTGGAAATGAGGTGTAAAGTGAGAGGTGAGGGAGGATTGGAGGTGACCATGCTTCAATAGTAAACCCAAAATGAATTTATAATTCATTTTGGGTTTACTATTGAAGCATGGTTGCTATTGTTTAATGAAAGAAAATAGCATACAAAATCTTTGTGTGTTATTTTCTCTCTCATGCTTGATCATTATTTTCTTGAGCTCCATTTTCTTTCCAAGCTCCTCCCTCCTCTTGTTTTCCTCCATCTTCATCTTCTTCCTCTTCACTAACATTCTCATGTGTTGAGAAACAAGTGAAGAGGTTTGAAAAGATATAACAAACACTTAGACACCCTCACTACATCCTGGACCACTTAGTTTAGCAACCCAAGTTCTCTAGTTGCTCCATATAGTCACTTGATTAGGAGCTAGAGCCATGGATCATATTCCCCGGATGGATCATCTACGACAAAGCAAGGCCGGAGAACAAGCTCGATCCCGGAGGACCGATGGAGCCGGAGTTAGAGATCAAGCAAGTTCAAGGAAACCACTTGGAGCACATGACGAGGACAGAAGACGGAAGGACTTGAGCCTCTTGGTATATCTTCTTTCATAGTAGATAGAACTTACAATTAGCTAACTAGGTTTATAGTTAAAGATCCGGTTAAGTTTTATCTAGTGCCAAGTTTTCGATCATCTTAAAAATTTTGTTCCGCATTTAGCCACGGAAGTTGGCCGGGGCACAAGGGTAAGCTTTCATATTCCTTGTTCACTTTAGTTGCAAAGTTGTTTGATTTTCATTTCGTCGAATTTTCTAGTAATGATTCTAGGGTTACGGTTAGCTAGAATGAATTTTTGAAATTGGCATAGACGATGCCTCCCAAAATCTCGCTGCTATACTAGACAACCCTGCAATGTAGCCCACGGAAGGTTGAACAACGTCCTCACTCCTGCCAATGCGGCCTGCGGAAGTTTGAACGACACCCCGTGAGGGCTTAGGGGAAACTCGAAAGCCCTCCTTACGAGGCCGACTGGTAGCCTCCTGCTCGGCGCATCCATAGCGGGTTGCTTCCTGCCCAACAATGTTGTGGATCCAAATTCCTAGCCAAGAGGCCGCAGAGCAGCTTCCCTGCCCGGTCCATCCCTAGCGGGTAGTTTCTTACCCATCTACGCTAAGGATTTGAAGCCCTCTTAACGAAGCCACCGAGCAGCTTCTCTGCCCAGTCCATTCCTAGCGGGTAGCTTCCTACCCATCTATGCTAAATATATGAAGCCCTCATTGCGAGGCCACCGAGCAGCTTCCTGCCTGGTCCATCCCTAGCGGGTATCTTCCTACCCACCTATGCTAAGGATCTGATGCCCTCTTAACGAAGCCACCGAGCAGCTTCCTGCTCGGTCCATCCCTAGCGGGTAGCTTCCTACCCATCTACGGTAAGGATCTGAAGCCCTCTTAACGAGGCCACCGAGCAGCTTGCTTCCTTCCCGGTCCATCCATAGTGGGTAGCTTCCTACCCATCTACGCTAAAGATCTGAAGCCCTCATTGTGAGGCTACCGAGCAGCTCCCTGCCCGGTCTATCCCTAGCCGGTAGTTTCCTATCCATCTACGCTAAGGATCTGAAGCCTTCATTATGAGGCCACCGAGTAGCTTCCTGCCCGGTCCATCCCTAGTGGGTAGCTTCCTACCCATCTACGCTAAGGATCTAAAGCCTTCTTGATGAGGACACCGAGCAGCTTCCCTGCCCGGCCGGTTCCTAGGGGGTAGTTTCCTACCCAATAACGCTAAGGACCTAAAGCCCTCTTAACGAGGCCACCGAGCAGCTTCCTGCCCGGTCCATCCCTAGCGGGTAGCTTCCTACCCATCAACGCTAAGGATCTAAAGCCCTCACTAAGAGGCCACTGTACATACTCCTGTTCGGCTCATATGTATGGGGTAGGTTCCTGCTCTAAGAAAAGATGGATCCAACGCCCTCGTCAAGGAAGGATCAGTCAACACCGACCTATTCTAACTTATCTATTTTTCGATTCATGCTAAATGAACGATCGCCACCTCGACTCCGGGGAACGGGAGGGTACCGACCTTCTGTTACTCGACTTACACTCGACGCGCGATCGTCACATAAAAAGGCCGGACACCAACCCATGACCTATCGCGGGATTAGGCTATTGACGAGCTAAATATACTTGCAGAATGAAAATACAAAAAAAAGTATGCGAGGTAAACATTTGGACAATGAAGAAGAAGGTGCACTTTATTTATGATCCGAAAATAAATACAAGGTATTATGGGCTCCTCAGCCTTATAAAAATGCCCGGAGGTTTACAAAACTTTGAAAGAAAGAGAGTGAGAGAAAATCCCCTAGGCAGGAAAGCTCAAGCCATAGGCTCGGGGAGGATCTCGCCCTGCTCGACGCCAGCGTCGGGGAACAAAACGGCGACCTCTGGATCGGCGCTTCCACCAACAGCCTCACCCCTGGCGGCCTCCTAGGCAGCCTCACCCCCGGCGGCCGCCCCGGAAACTTCCACCTGCAGCGCATCCATGAAGAGAGGGTGCTGGACCCGGAGCTCGCTGTTGACGAACTCCGGCATCAACACCATGACGGTGTCGAGAGACTGGTGCTAAACGATGGCCGAGGCATCGGCAAGGTTGATGTAGAACTGGTCCGACGCTTTATACCTTTCTACGGGCTTCACCGCCTGGACCTCGGCAAGCTTCATGGCCTCGAGCGTTACCCAGGTGCCCTTCCTGCTAACGCCCCTCGACTTCTTCATTGCATTATAGAGGTTAACAACCTCCTCCAACATGGTTTGGATAGCCCGGTTAGATTCACTCAGAAGTCGATGAGATTCCTTATACTTGGAGTTCGTCAGCTCCTCGGGGACCATCCGGGCTTTGAGGGCCGCTATCTTCTCTTCCGCTTGTTGCAGCCGAAGGCACAGATCCTCCTCCCATGAAGACGATTCACCCGCCTTCTTCATGGCCGGGGCAATCTCCTCGGATTCCATATTTACAATGAGGGCGCAGTGATGGAGGACCTGAGGAAAAGCAGCAAAAGGTGTTAGAAATGTTCAAACTGGAAAAAAATATGCTTAAGAAGATTCTTAAAGGAAAATGGATACCGACCTGAACTGCCTCCTGAGCAATGGCGGCCACCTGGGCCTTCAGGGTCCCCCGGGGAATGGGTTGAAATTTTTGGTGTCTTCCAGTGACTGGGTTTTAGTGTTTCAGGTGTTGTTTGTCTTTGCTAATTTTGCATGTGATGTAATCTTACACTATAAGCAATTTGGAGTGTTTCGTATTCATAGTTTTAACTTTGTTTCGGGTATTCATATGTTTTCTAGGCGAAGTTAAAAAGTTCGATCGAATGTCAAAAACCTATTTTTCCAAGTTTAATGTATTCGGAAAAACATGCAAGTAATTCTGTGAACCCTCAAGAAGAATGAAACCCTAACTCGACTTTTTGGATCGCGGAACCGCGGTCATACCCTATAGTTTGCCGCAGTTCCGTGGCAACATGAGTGAGGCTTGGGTCTGCCCTTCTACGGCTGGTGCATAGGTATTGTGGTATGTTCTGGGTATTATTGAACTGTGCTCAAGTGTTGAGCTGTCGGGGAATTGTGGGACTTTGATGATTCGATCGAAAAGTTTAACCTCGTCCGGGTATCATGTAATGAGATACAATACTTGGAATGAAAAGTAATTTGAATTTTATAAATCTAGAAATTTAGTCTCATTTGACCGGTTTCCATGGGATTTTGATGTGATCAAAAGTCCGTCGCAATCACGTAGCGCATGCGGATACTCGCCGGGTAACCTTACTAGATAGCCATGCCCCATAGCCCCGACCAAGTGACTGTAGGAGAACCCCGTGGCCAAAAGCATCCATTCGGGTACTCGCGGCCGTGGTGTTCCTCCTTAGTGCACTTCGTCGACGGCATCGGAGGGTGCGGTCGTCTGTTAAAGTTTCCGATGAGCATTCGATCAGGATGTCGGGAATCTTGTTGAATTTCCCGACTTGATATTGAAAAGTGTTTTCGAGATCGAGACTAAAATGTGGGGTTTATAAATGTTAGGCATGTGATGTCTAAGGAATTCATTTGGTTAGGCATGAAATCCAATATATGTGATACATTGGGTTTATGATGTTTAAGGAGGTTGCGGATTCCAACTGTTGTAGTTTTTCACTTTCTTTTCTGAGACCGTAAGTGTAATATGTGGTGTATCGCCGGTTTCGGTGCTATATGTCAACGACAATTGGGATACGCATATTTACTTACGTTGATGACATGTGATGTTATGTGTTGCTGAGATATGTTATATTGGATCGTCGTATTTTGAATAGTCGGGTTTTTTTTATGTGAGATGAGAGTTTTTCATTTTCATTCATGTAAAAACTTGTATGTAATATTCTTTTATTGGGGCACTTCCGGATTGAGGAAGATGTCACCGTTGATGTATATTATTTACTTTTCCGCATTAGGATAGACCCAAGGCAGGGAGCACAAGTAACCGGATTCTAGGATCCAGTGGGAGACCATCTCGAGGAGTCGAGACCGGGTCTCCTAACTCTAGAATTGGTAGGGTTTCTTGCCTCTCTCATAGGAGTCTAGGGATGTGGGTTTGGCTATTCATCACGACCGTGGAATCCGTGTTTTATACAGACTTAATTTAAAACACGGAAATTCTAGTATATCCAATATTTCATATATGTTCTTCTGCTGCTCTGTGATGTGATCACTGTGAAATGTTCTGAGACGAATGCTTATATTATATATATATATATATATATATATGAGATATAATAAATAATGTTTCTTTCGTTTCATATGTGATGCTTGGGAAGCATATTATGATGGAACTTCATTATTGAGATTAATGAAATAAAAGAAACCTAAAAGATTTGTAGAAACTTGTTTTAAAAACTGGTAGCTCTAGTTCTTTCTTTGCATAGCGGTATTCCTTGTAGAATATCCAGCACCTTATTCAATAAGGAAAGAGCCGAGATCCCTTCACCGGGAGTGACCTCTTTAGCGATAACTGGCAGATGCTACTCGGTTTCGTATTTTGACTGCTTTTCTAGTTCTTGCTTTGCATAGTGTTATTTGTGAAATATTATGCACCTTATTCGATACGGAAAGAGCCGAGATCCCTTCACCGGTAGTGAGATCTTTAGCAAAACTAGTAAAATCCTCAAAAACACTCATTTACAAAATCACTCGATTCTATAACGAGATCAAGTTCATTACGCAAAAAGTTTTCTTAAAAACCTGTCGTAGCCCTCCGTCATTTCAGATAAGTACTAGTTAGTATTCGTGCTACGTTTGTTGACTATGTTAAGGCGTAGTGTGCGGTAGCTAATTAGTGCTTATCTGCTTAAGTATGAGATGCGATTGGATTAGGGTAGTCGTGCGACTTTGTTGACCATGTTAAGGGTCGTGCGGGTGGGTTTAATTCAATCAAGAAATGTACGGTTTGAACTTGACTAGAACTTTTGATTTGTTGACTATGTTAAGGTCATATAGCTGCTAGGGGCAAAACATTATCGGGAATTTCAAGTATTAAAATTTGCAATGAGATTGCATGCCTTCTATGAGATAGTTGGATCCCGATACCCACTGCGAGTAAGAGTTACTCCTGGGAGAATTTTACACATTATAAATAGCCGATCAAGTAGGTGTCTAGAAAGGTGTTAACGGGGTTACGCCCCAAGGAAAACGGGGTTTATTTTAATTAGGTCCATGCGAAATGTCCATATCAGATTTTCGCATTTTTATACCGTCCATTCTTGAACACATTGCATATAGGTAGGTACTCTTGATCTGTGTTTGCTGAATAATTGCAGGTTACAGGTTCTCAGCTCTAAGCAGTGAAATTCATGAAAAAGCGTAACAAATTCAAGACTTCTGCCAACCACAGAAAAATACGGGTCTCCGCTCACTATCCGTATGATGCTACATACCAGTTCAAAGGATAAAATGGAAAATCGTTGGTCATTTCATGCACAAAGCACAATGGCAGCACAAGATCCAAGACTTTAACGCGGAGCTCAAGAAAATCAAGGCAAAAAGTCCACATCATTTCACCTTTATGGACTGCTGGAAATCTGGAAGAAAAATGATGAGATCCTGAGAAACCAAGTGTACCAAACAGAAGAGAACGACAACATGGAAAACCACCGAAAAGATGAAGCCCCAATTCCACTACATGGCCGCGGAAATGCGGCCAACATGGCACTTAGGCAGCGGATCCGCGGCCGAGTCAGCTCAGTTTGACTCGTTTTTTAAGGGTAGTTTTGTAATTATATTTGGGGGCAGATTGTATCCCTAGGGTTTCAGCTTTCTGCCTATAAATAGCCCAGTGCAAAGCCAAGTGAAGGGTGTGCTTTTATTTGTATTAGATTTTAGGATTAGATTTTGTAGTTCTTCTTCCTCTTCATCTTTCTCCATTAAAATTGTAGTGAGCTTCATGAGTAATGATAAATAAAAAAGAAGTTCTTTTCTTTAACATGCTTGTCTTGTAATTGTGTTTTATTATATTTGCTTGTAATTTTCATTTGCTAATCTAGTTGTTGTTATTTATTTGTTTGCTTTTTTTCTTCTATTTTTCTTTATCTTTATAACCATGATGCTTGAGTATGATCCTTGCCAATGTGAGATCTCAAATAGCTAATTGTGATTTTCTCAACCCATTTCTTTCTATCCTCCTTCTTTATTTTGTTTTCTTCTTCTTTTTAATGGGTAAGTAATTTCTCACTTGTTAGGGTAGGATAAGAAAAGTTTGAGAGAAAGAAATCTCTCTCACTCCTTTCTTTGCCCAACATCTTGATTCGGACTCCGGTTAATTGAACCACAATCCGTTCCCTACCGCACCCTATCCTACATGATAGCGGTGATTCCCTAGTTAGACCGGTTGTGGTTGAATTAACCGGAGGTTAAGGCTAAGAGCCAAGAACGGACGGACAAGGACCAAAACGAAGGAAGTAAGCATTGGAAAGCATAACTTATACTCGCAAGTTCCTTCCTAGTCGTGCTAATCTCCGTTGTTGCCGATTACCGTAACACCGATACTAAGAGTGGCAATGAAAGAAGTGAGCGATTCCTAACTCAAACTAACCTAATCCTAACCCTAACAAGCTCTCTTTATACATATTTCAGCACATAGTGAAACTAAACAAACCTAGACAAATTGGACTTAACTCGTTAAAACACACAGAAAAAGATTCCCATCTCTCCGTGAACCGACCCGTACTCAACCGGCTAGCTACTAAGCGAAACCGTCTTGATTGCGGTAACTAATCTAAGCACGCAAAAAGTCTAACAATCAAATGGCTCCGTTGCCGGCGAGACGATAGTTTATTTCCTTATGTAATTTCGGGTTAATTTGTGAATATACTTATAACAAAAAACAAAAAAAATATATTGTAAAAATCATTTTGTTATTTTTGATTAGTTTTTGTGCAAGTGTGCAGGATAGGAAGAAGGTCAAGTTCGGTGCCAAAGTCGTGGGGAGTTAGACCCATATCTCGCGGTTACACCGCGGCGGATCAAGACGGAACCACGGTTTGCTGTAAAATTCAAGAGCAAATTCAGTGACCAAATCAAGGTTCAGGGGTCCTAAACAAGAATAGGAGACTTCAACAAGCACAGAGAAGAAATTTGAAGCTCCAACTCGACTGACAAGCCGCGGAAGCGCGGCGGAATTGCAAGTTTGACCATGGAACCGCGGTCAAAAGGTGACGTCAGCTTTTGAAATTCTCTATGACTATCCCAATCCTCTTCTCACCTCCTCTAAACTCCACTGAACTATTCTTTCTGCTGCATTCTTTGCACAAACTCTCTTCCCCTCTCCAATAAAATTATTTTTGTGCAGGATTCTTTGCGCCGCCGCCAAATAATTTTTGCAAGTGTTTTAGATTTTTGTTTGTTACTCTTTTGCATATATAATGCAGACTTTAAGGGGCTATAACACAAATTCAGATTGGGTGGGGATTTCATCACCCTTCCTAAGACCCCAAAAATCACTAAAAGCATACGCATTACCCTTGAGCTTAATAAAAAATATCTAGACTCAACCAACTAAGGACTGTCGTGCTCAATAGGACAGAGGAAGGTTGTGGGCATTCGATCGTTTATCTAAACTTGACTTTGTCGTGCATAGGCTAGACAAGTGAGAAAGGTAATTTTAAAAGGCCCGTCTCACGGTGATTCATGAGCGGAACCCTCCTTTCCTCATTTGTGCTTACCTGACCACAATTGGCAGTGAAGATACGATTTGAGGGTTATCTCACAATTTGTCACTTTGGAACAATTAGGAGCAGTCTAGTGGACTTTGAAGACCATAGCTCTATGTATGATTGTGCACATTTTGACTGTGATTGTTTGAAGTTGTGCCATAATTCTGTACATATTTTTGCTAAAACTCTTTCTAAAAAAAAGAAAAAAAAACAACAAAACAAAAAACTTTTATAAAAACTTGCCCTTTGTCGCCAGAATTCCATTTCACCCACCTTTCATCCGCATTTCTCCCTTGACATTTTCTTAACCTCACCTTCTACTCTATGACTATACTAAACTCGTTTAGTGTATGTCCGGTTGGGCTTGAGACACTAGTGCCCGCCTAGTCCGTGTTATGTTAGTCGCTACCGACTACGCGATCGACTCCGACGTCGAAACTCCCTCCACACCTCTTTCACCCTTACCTTTGCCGGCCAACTCCGAAATTGATCGAGATTCTGTCCATACATCCTCACTTTCACCTTCTCCATCACCAAATTTTTCTTCTGAGATGTCAGGATTTCCTCCTAACATCCCTTTACCTCCCCCGGGACCGATTCCACCTCATCTGGGTGCGAATAACCCGCAACCACCTCCTGTTGTAGCGCCATAGCGAATCACGCACCTGGATCGTTCTATCCTACCCGCTCTGTACTCTCTACATGTCTTCACTTCCGCCGGCCAATGGGGATAATTTCGAAATTAAGCCCCACTTCATCAACATGTTACCTAAATTTCACGGGGTGGCATCCGAAGATACCTACATCTTCATCAACAAATTTCAAAACGTCTGTGCAATGATGAAGACAACCCAACAGTCTGACGATGCTATACGGCTATGAGTCATTCCTTTCACTCTATGTGACCTTGCTGAGAAGTGGCTTTATAGCACCGTATCGCATTCCATAACCAGTTGGGATGAGTTTGTAAAAGTTCTACCCGAATCACAAGACCGCGAGAATCTGAAACGAAATCAACCAATTTTCCCAGCTTCCTACCGAACCTTTTTGGAAGTACTTTGACCGATACAAAGACCTTCTTGTTCAGTGCATCATCACGGTATTGAGAGATGGCAAATTTGCCATACCTTATACGAGGGCCTAAATCCAGCAATTAAGCAGTTGTTGGAAACCATTTGTCAAGGCCATTTCCTATCCAAATCTGATGAGGAAGCTTGGCAATTCTTCGATGATCTCGCGGAACAAACGCTTCAGTGGGAAAGCACCAGACCGAACACTTCTTCTTCTTCTACTTCTTCTAGTCTCTCTAGGGCAGGCGTTCATTAACTCGCTATCTCAATTGCAATGAAGGCCGAGATGGCAGCAATCACGCAAAAACTGGAAGCAATTGAGAGCAAATTCTCATCTCCTTCTCTTGCCCCTGCTCTTCCCCCTCGTACCATCTGCGCTTGTTGTTCTGATCCATCCCATTTGACCGAAGAGTGTCCTTACAACCCACCTTCTCAAGGACAGGATCAGGTCAATGCTGCCTTTCAGCAAAGACCAAGAAATAATCCATACTCTTCCACTTACAATTCTGGTTGGAGGAACCACCCTAATTTCTCTTGGAATCAGAACCGGCATCAATTCCAAGGCCACAACAACTTCCAGAGGCCTCCTCCTCAACAACAAGCTCAGCAACAAACTCAACATCAATATCAGCAGCCCTTCCAATCCCAACCTTTTCAAAATCAGACAAACAACTTTGCACCTAACAATTCTTTTCCTCAAAACAACTTTGTTCCGTCAAATAACGATAATGTTTCCTCGCTAGAATAGAGTCTAGAGGCGTTTGTTAAGCAATCGACTCAATCCACCACCAACATCCAGTCTTCTATTCAATCTCTGGTGCAACACACTTCTGCACACGGGCAAAACATCAAGACCATCAAAGCCCATATTGCATAACTGAATACAGCTTTAAGCGAGCGAGAGAAAGAGAAGCTTCCATCTCAACCACTCCCAAATCTTGGTCACCCACATAATGTACATGTTGCTCTTGAACAACAGAACCATAATGTGAGTGTCGTGACTACGTTGAGATCTAGAAGGATGCTGCACAACAACATTGGCACAGATGATGACACCTCGGCTTCTTCTTCTTCTTCGTATTCTGAGCCTACTCTCCATTCTTCAAAAGGCTCTTCTTCTTCCGCTGCTCCGAACGGACCCACATCTCACTCCACTAAATCTCCAGTTCTGGGATCCGTTCTAACTCCACAATCTCCTCCACAAGCATTAGACTCAACGAATTTAAAAAACGTTCCATTTCCAAACCGGTTGAGGACCTATAAACAAAATCCACAAATGGAGAAGATTCTGGAGTTTTTTAAACAGGTTAACATCAACATTCCCCTCTTAGACGCAGTCCAACAAGTCCCTTCCTACGCAAAAATCTTGAAAGACTTATGCACTAAGAAGAGGAAATCTTAGGTACCCAAGAAGGTTTTCTTAGCTAGTGCTGTGAGTGATGCTCTTACCCAAGATTTACCTCAAAAACAAAAGGACCCTGGCTGTCCTACGATTTCACTAACCATTGGGGATAAGAACATCAATCGCGCACTTTTGAATCTTGGTGCCAGTGTTAACCTGATTCTGTATTCGGTATATGAGCAACTAGGTGTAGGAGAGTTAAAACCCACACACTGTACTCTCCAAATGGCCGATCGATCTATCACCCATCCTAAGGGTGAGCTAGAGGATGTGTTAATCAAGGTTGGGGACTTCATATTCCCCGTTGACTTCATTGTTTCAAACACACAACCTGTAGCTAACCTCCGGAATCAAATTCCGGTGATACTCGGTCGTCCATTCCTTGCAATCTCAAATGCTGTGATCAATTGTCGAAATGGTTCGATGAACCTATCTTTTGGAAACATGACAATTGAACTCAACATTTTTAGGTTAGGGAATCAGCCCTCTGAACCTAATGCTCATATACTCGACGTTTGTTCGATCCAGGAGATCACCCGAGACGACTGTGAATTCGAGGAGATTTTATTCGATCATAGCAATCTTGACGCTACTAGTGCGTTCCTCTTTGAACCTGCTGCTGTTTCCGCTCCCGACAATGATTATGAGTGTTTCACTTTTTCGAACGATCTTAGCCTGTCGCCACCCGAGATTGAATCTTTTGAATTTCTGGATGCGTTAGCTGAACCATCCAACTCGGTCGCTTACACTTGTTTTTAACTTCTGCTGGAATCCTTTGAGTTTGAGACCTTTTCGCCAATTTTTCCTTCAATCGTTTTACCTCCAACGCTCAAACTCAAGCCGTTGCCGTCTCACTTCAAGTATGCTTACTTAGGTGAGAACGAGACCCTTCCTGTCATCATCTCGGCTTCTCTAGCTCCAGAGCAGGAGAAAGCCCTTCTCACGGTCTTGCACAACAATCAGCAAGCTTTTGGCTGGACAATGGCGGACATCAAGGGGATTAGTCCCCTGATCGTTGAACATCACATTCATATGATGGATGATGCCAAACCAGCCTGGGATCCACAAAGGCGACTTAATCCAGTCATGAAGGAGGCTGTGAAAAAAGAGATCGTCAAATGTCTACATAGTGGTATCATTTACCCTATCTCTGATAGCCAGTGGGTCAATCCCATACACGTTGTCCCCAAGAAGTCCGGCATAACGGTCATCACCAACGAGGCGAACGAGTTAATCCGTACTCGCACCCAAACTGGATGGAGAGTATGCATTTATTATAGAAAACTCAATGCCGCAACGCGGAAAGACCACTTTCCGCTACCATTCATTGACCAAATGCTCGAACGATTGGCTAGACATGAGTACTACTGCTTTTTGGACAGCTACTCTGGCTATAACCAAATTCCCATTGCCGAGAAAGATCAGGACAAAACCACGTTCACCTGTCCTTTCGGCACGTTTGCATATCTCCGCATGCCCTTCGGGTTATGCAATGCACCCGCTACCTTCCAGCGGTGTATGATGAGAATCTTCTCAGACATGGTGGAGAAATTCTTGGAGATATTCATGGATGATTTCTCCATCTTTGGCGATTGCTTTAACAAGTGTCTGCAGCATCTCGACGCTGTCCTTACCCGGTATAAGGATAAAAACCTCACTTTGAACTGGAAGAAGTGCCACTTTATAGTACGCGAAGGTATTGTCCTGGGACATATCATTTCGCAAAATGGTATTGAGGTAGACTGTAACATTTCAGAAAAATAAAATATTATTTTTGGGAATTTTTATAATTAAATATTAAATATAATGAATATTTTAATATTGTGGTATAATTAAATACCGATAAATAGGAAAATTTTGAAATTTTTTAGAAATTACAGAAATGAGGGTGCTTTATGTGATTCATGCAAATTATGAAAGTTTATGATTTATTTGACACTAATTTAGTGCTAATCGCGATTAAAAATCGCTAATCGGGCTTTAAGCGTGTTTTGTGCACATGACATGCACATGTCATTTTAACACTTGTTACATTTTTTCCCTACATGATTTTTGGGTGTATGGTTGGCTGTTTTGGGTTTACTATTGAGGAGAGAAGGAAACAAAGAAAAGAAAAAGGAAAATGGAAATGAATAAAGAAATAAGCATGGGCAAGTGAGAGAGTGTAAGGGGTCAAGAGAGAGCCTTACCCTTTTGTCTCCCCCTCATTTTCTTCATCTCTTTCTCTCTCCCTTAACTCCATGGCAACGCCTCCTCTTCAACCATGCAAAACACCCTCAACCCCACATCAAAACCCCATCCCCATTTCAATAAAAAGATGCATGAGCTCACTAGCTACACATTGGACCAAGAAAGCTTGCATTTTGAACACTTGGGCAACTCAAGAATTTTCTTGAGTTGCCAAATGAGGTAATCGTTTCATAAATAATATCGTATTTCATTTACTTTAGCACCCATATTTTTTTAGAACCGATTTAGTGATAAATTGTGAACTTTGAAAATTTGAAGTTAAGCTTAGGGTTTTGATGTGATTCCAAAGGTGCAATTGAGGCTTAATAATGACATTAAACCCCTATAGGGATTGTATTATGGATTGAAACCATAGAATAAACTGGAATACGAATTTAGAAACCCGATATCGGAAAAACTGTGAAATTTTGATGGTATTTGGAAATCTGCTAACACCCGGATGACCTAAAAATTATTTAGCAAGGACAATGATATATGTAGGCATCTAGGAAGTATCACCCAAAACTCTAGCCCCTACCTCCCCAACCTGGCCGCACATTTAACCCAGAAGGCCGCAATTTTCGGCCTGGGTCCCGCCATTTTGATTCGTGTTTCTTCCATGGCTCCATCTCCTGTAAACTAGACCCTTGGCATATGCAAAATTGTCTGATTTTACCTAGAGTAAAATCTGGGATCATTTTCTTGTGTTGGCGCATTATTTTACGACTTTTTTTAACATGGGTTTTGGTATTTGATATTTCGTTTCCGTCGTGTGGCGTTTGAACGTCAACGACTAGGGTTATTGGTCGTGTTTGCATGCGAGGCTATAGGTTTTTACCTATGAGCGTAGCGTGTACCGTTTTTGGCTTTCTGATGTGATTTTAATATGAATTTGCGATTGGATTATATGTGTAGGTACCCCACGTGATGTCGAGACGTTGAAGATGAAGATGGTGACATCGGCATCGACACACAAGAAGCAAGGTGAGTAGATTTATATCTACGGGGAGAAGTCCGGTGAATGGCGTATAGCACCCCCGCAAAGTTATAAGGAATTATATGATGGGATACGATATATATACCTTTATATGTTAGGATGTGATATGAGCCTTAGCAAGAAAGCTTTAGGAGGTTAGGGGTTAGTGTTAGCGAGTATGGATGAAAGGACTCTAGTCGATTTCTTAGTCCCGAAACCCTAGGGTAAAGATTTGCATACATGCACATACACATACTCGCATACTTTAACTTCCTTGTGTGTATTGGGGACATATTTATATTTGTATTCCTATGCTTGGATGACGAGAATGTTATATGATATTTGGGGAATGAGTCGATCTTATCGGGCATAATACCGTGAGATATTTAGTGCACGACCGAGATATGTCATGATGTTATAGCGGGTCGTTGGACGACGATACTATGTTGATGATATATTATGATAGTTGACGAGTTATATATCGAGATATGAGATATGATATGTTAAGATATTATAATGTATCGCTTGGGCGATGTATACTCCTATATGATGATAAGTATGGATGAAACCGGATTGTATGAGGCTGTAGATCAGTAGCCAGATCATGATTAGTGTCGATGATATTAGTAGTGTGCTAGACTTAGATTAGTACCCCCTGTTCATCATTTGTGATGATGTGGATATCAGATGAATAATGAGATAAATAAGATATTTGACCCATACCCAGATTTGGGATGCCGTACGATAGATTTACCGTATAAGAGATAGTTATGAGAATAGATCCGCACTTTTGACTTGAGGATGCCATATTATTTATTATATCGTACGTGATAATGTTGAGGCGAGATCACCGACTACTAGGTATGTATGTATAGATCGACTTAGGAAGATTCCCTTACCCTTTTGACTGGGCTCGAGTCATACTCTTTTTCAAAAGTAGGAAATCGTGAGTATGTTTATATACCAAACTGCATGACTCGGATATTGGGTAGGTATATTTTCAGTGTTGTTGTTATCACATCACTTCCTATCTATTCATGATGTTTCATCGCACCGCATACTTATATTGCGTTTTTTATGCCATTATTGAAATCATGTTGTCAGGACACCAGCACCATTACCGATGATGCGTATGTTCCACATACACTTACTTGCCGGCTCACACACATCATCATCGGTAATTGCCATATCACGTACACTTTAGAGAATATTATTTCATTGACATAGCTTGTTAGCTGATAGTTTCGACATGATATTAGTGTACTTGCTTTATATGTCAGGTTAGACATTTCACTTATCACTTGCAATTTCATCCATATTATTATTCACTGTTATGCAGTATTATGGAGTTTTATGCTGATATTCACTGTTTATTTACTGTCGATTATTGGATTTCGGATTTTTATGAGATTCCTGGATTTGGGAGAAAACCGTAAGAATATATATAAACTTCTTTCTCTCTCTCTTTTTTTAAAATAAAAAGTGCGGTTTTCTCGTGATGTATGAGTCGTCCACCATGATGTTTTCTCGGTTATGAGATGGATTTCGAGACCCGATTCGAGGAGTTGGATGAACCATCTGCGGGTACATGGTGGACCCAATAAGATACCCCGGGGCAAGAAGATCGAGGTGTAGACGATGAGCCCGGCAGGGGCAGACTGCCTACTGGTGATTTTACCAGGCGCGTCGGATATCTGGAGGATACCGTTCGTGGTCGTGTGATTGATGATAGGGGGCCGATCAGGACTGACGGAGCCCTAGATAGTGAGATTTGAGACATTGGGATTCTGAGATATTGAGGTATTGAGATTTGTTGATACAATCAGTCTGGATAGCCGTAGCCTAAGATATTGGGATTTATGTTTTGTGTCGATACTAGACACTGTTTATATTGATTTCATTGATGATACCTCGTTTTAAATATACAGAAATCTCACTAAGTTATGAAAGCAGTTTTCTTCAATTACATGCATTCTGTTTTCATGCATTCATATCTCATTCATATGATATGTTACTACCTGAGGCACTGCCACGAGCACTCGGTATTACACTTGGTATAGATGTTTATCCTTGCCACCTTTTCATGCTTCAGACTTTATCATATTGAGGATATTTATATATTGATCGTATTGATCTAGGATAGCGTCATGCATGAGATTTTCTACTCGTAGATGTTTTCTACTCATGAGTTGGCAACTCACCCCCATTGTGCCATAGTTCTTGCAGGTTTTGCCGTACAGGTTTCGTAACGTCTTTGCTGGCACACTGCTCCCTTTCCGGGTGATTGCTTTGGTGGGTGGGTTCTTTTGCATCAGGACCACCATTGTATATGTGTTATTCAGTTGTATCTAGTAAACTCCATCATCCAGACATGTATATTTATTTCAGACTTAGAGACCCGTGATGTATATTCTTTCGACCTAGAGTCACGCGTTGTATTATTTTCGGTTTTTCATGTTGTTTTTGAGTTCCTTTCAGTTTTGATTCTCGTCCTTCGGCGTTGTATATTATATTGCTTGCGTGATTGTGGCCGTTGATTTACGAAGAGCTAGCTCCCGTTTAGGGATGCCTTTTATCATTATATATGCTTTTATCATGTTGTTCCCCGTTCAGGGCCAGTATTTACAAAGGAAACTCTGCCAAAATTTTTAGAAAAGACTTGTGATTTTTTTTAAAAATACATATTCGGCTTATGTTGCTAAACTACTTGATTTAAATTGTTTTTTCCTTCACTCTACTGCTTTACTTGGTTTGGATTTCTGGGTTTTAGCTTACTTAGATTACGTTCGCCTCGAGACGTTTTGTAGTTTAAGTGCCGGTCATGTTCCGTACTTTCCGGGTCGTGACATAGACAAAGCGATGATTGAAGTCATTTCCAATCTCCCTCCTCCCAGATGCGTCAGAGACATCCGAGCTTTCCTTAGCCATGCCGGTTTCTATAGATGGTTTATCAAGGACTTTAGCAAGATTGCTAGACTCTTGACTCTTCTTCTAGCCAAGAATACCACATTCGACTTCAACTCGAGCTGTGTGACTGTGTTCGAATCACTAAAAAGCTCACTCACTTCTGCTCCCATTCTTTCTTCTCCTGACTGGACATATCCCTTTGAGATTATGTGCGATGCATCCTACTTTGTTATCGGTGTGGTCCTTGAACAGCACATCGATAAGATGTCGCACGTAATTTACTATGCTAGTCGGACCCTGAACGATGCCCAACTGAATTACACAACAACCGAGAAAGAATTCTTGGCTGTTGTATTTGCATTAGAAAAATTTAGGCCTTACTTGATCGGCTCTCCAGTCATTGTCTACACAGACCATTCAGCTCTACGCCATCTTTTTTCAAAGAAGGACGCAAAATCTTAGTTGATACGTTAGATCCTCTTACTTCAAGAGTTTGACCTTGTCATCAAGGACGAAAAAGGATGTGAAAACGTAGTGGCCGACCATCTTTCACGACTTCCTTCTTCGCCGACTCTTACACTTCCAATAAATGACATTTTTCGGGATGAACAGCTCTTGACAGTATCGTGCGAACCCTAGTTCGTAGATATTGTGAACTATTTGGAAACAAGATTACTACCGAACGAATGGTCAAGTCAGGACAGACTTCGATTCTTATCCTAAGTAAAACACTTTTACTGGGTCGAACCCTATCTGTTCAAGTACTGTCCCGACCAGATTATTCGTCGGTGTGTTCCTGATAATGAGTTCAAGAGTGTGATGTCGTTTTGCTACGATCAAGAGTGTGGCGGGCATTTTGGCCCAAGAAAGACAGCCGAGAAGATCTTGCAGTGTGGCTTCTACTGGCCACAACTCTTCAAAGACGCTCATGATTACTGCAAGACTTGCTCCCAGTGCCAACACTTGGGCCGGATATCAGGGAGAAACGAGATGCCGCTCCAACCAATCTTGGTTGTCGAGATTTTCGATGTTTGGGGAATTGATTTCATGGGCCGTTTCCTAGCTCTTTTGGGAACCTGTATATTCTTCTAGCTGTTGATTATGTCTCTAAATGGGTCGAGGCTGTGCCAAGCCGGACTAACGACAACAAGGTTGTCATTAAATTCCTTAAGGAAAACATCTTTTCCCGGTTTGGGCACCCCCGCGCAATCATTAGCGACAATGGAACGCATTTCTGTAATAGGACTTTCGAGGCCTTGATGCGGAAATATTCAATTAATCATAAGCTATCCACGCCCTACCACCCCCAAACATGTGGGCAAGCCGAAGTGTCTAATCAGCAAATCAAACAGATTTTGGAGAAAACGGTTTCCAAGAACCGTAAGGATTGATCTTTGAAACTCACTGATGCCCTTTGGGCATTTCCAACTGCTTATAAGACTGATCTTGGCATGTCTCCTTATCGGCTTGTTTACGGAAAGGCTTACCACCTTCCAGTAGAAATCGAGCATCGCGCATTTTGGGCGATCAAAGAACTGAATCTAACCCTTGAAGATGCGAGCAGCCATCGGAAGCTGGAGCTCAACGAACTGAACGAGCTTCGGGATAAAGCTTACGAAAATGCGGTTGTCATTAAGAACCGAACGAAGGTGTTTCATGATAAACACCTTACGCGCAAAACTTTCACACCTGGACAACAAGTGCTTCTTTATGATACCTGACTACATTTCCATCCCGGTAAGCTTAGATCTCGCTGGAAATGACCTTTTTTGTGCCGACATTATATCCGCACGGTGCGGTGGATTTGGAAAATCCAGAGGACGGTTCAATATTCAAAGTGAACAGACACAGGGTGAAACCGTTCCTCACCGTAGACCCATCGGAGGAGCTCCTGATATTGCAGGAGCCGGTTTACATTAACTAATCTTCCTCCGTTTACCACCAGACTTCGGTTATCGAGCCATAAACAGTGGAAACACCGTTTCAAATAAATTTGGGGGTATGTATATACCATTTTGTTTTTTTGTGTACCTGGTGAAATTCACACTTTTAATAATTTGTAAAATAAAAAAAAAATTGCCAAATTTTTAGGAGGGTGTTTTTTGTAAATATTCATAAATAAAATAAAATAGAAATTAAATAAAATTCTTTTTTTAATTATTCTTTTTGGAGGGGATTTTGTACAAATGACCTTCAGCCCCTATAAATACATCTTGACCCCCTTTTTCTGCATTTACAGAGCTTCATTCTAACCCTAACTCAAAACCCTAGCCGTCGCTCCAATTTCCACCGACGATCTCCTCAACATGCCGTACAACCTCCGCCGACTGCCCCATTCCGCCACGCATCCGCCGCTGTTAAGCCTCGTCACCCTCTGAAATTTTCAGAGGAGGTTCGATCTTCTAAACTCTTCTCTGGAAATTTCATAGTTCTGTATTTTGCTCTCTGTCATGGCCCCTACTTTGCAATTTGAAAGGGATTTCTCCCACTTATTTGAGCATGACTTATACGGTAGCTATTTCGGCGACAAGATCCGAAAGCGCGGATGGAACTTTCTGTTATTTAACCATCTGAACGTATTCGCGCTTCCGGATCTTGTTGCGTGTTTCTATGATAGTGTAGAGGAGGGTTGTTTAGCACAACACGGGTACATTCGATTACTGTGGGGGATCGGGAAATTTTAATCGATAGGGACTTCATCCACGAAGTCACTTTAATACCACGAATCCCCGTCCATGATAAACCCCTCCGCTTTGAGGACTACGTACCATTAATGGGAGATGACTGTTCTAGGGAGCCTAGGAAGGGCATTCAGGCTCGCATGCTATATGCAAACGTTTTAACTGTATGCCGTTGGGCACAAAACAATATTTTTGGCAGTTCGCACAATAACACATTTTTTACTCCATCCCTTCATATAGTGCACACTTTAATGACCAGAAACCCTAGCTACGACATGTGCACTGTGTTACTATACTCGATTGGCGCCGGCAAGAGGGCTGCCAATTATCCATGCCCGATATTGGTGATACAACTGTGTCACCATTTCCTTCCTTTTCAGGAATTTGAAATTTACATGCATGGTGGGGTTCCCATTCGACCCCTTCTTGAGGGTGTCTCCACATCCTACACACGACTTCATGAAGTATGGTCGCGCACCGAGCCGGCCGAAGATGTGATGGCCAAGACACCCAGCTCGAGCTCCACAGCGAGCGATGAAGAGCTCACTCGCGCTGCGCAAGCGTGCTTAATTCGACGAACCCATAGGGGGTAGAATGAGTGATAGGGATGCTGACAAACTTTGATCAGCGATTGACGAGTCTGGAACAGGGAATGTCCACCCTACTGGCCAGAGAGGAACGAGCACGATCGAGGGAACGGGAGACAGATAGAAGTGAGGCTGGAACTAGTGAGGCCGCGTCTAAGACACACCGCAGGGAGCAGTGAGGACACTGCTATCAGTAAGTTTGGGGGTGAGGTTTGGTTGTAAATAGTTATCTTTGCATTGCATCTGCACGTTTTTTTTTATTTTTTGTAAATATTTGTTTTCCTTTGCATATTTAATTCCGTATCGTATTTTTCTGCATTGCATCTTTATAAAAATATATATATAAATTAAAAAAATTAGAAATTAAAAATATCAATATTGGCCATATTTGACTCGTGTTCGACATGACGGTTCTGGTTAGAAAAAAAAAGATCCTAAACTTAGTAAATTAAAAATCCTAAAAATAACCTTCCTTGAAGTATAACTATAGAAAATATACGTCATTGCAGTTTATTTAGAAATAAGCCAATTTTGAGTTCGGTTCAAGGGCTAAGTCGAAATGAGGGAAGAATATTGAAAGCTCTACTTGAAATGTAAGTCTGAAAAATAATTCTGAACCTTAAGTCCAAATTCTGAAAATAGATACCTTACAATTTGCACATACACGCATCTTCGAACTTGGGATAGTAGAGAATACCTAGAAATACTCTTGCCTGAAAGCTTAGTATGAAAGAAAAAACGGCATTTAAAGCTAACCACCAAAAGAGTATCACTGAAAAATATATCTGGTCTTGAAATAAATATAAAAAAAAGAATAAAATACAAGACATGGAAACTGCTATTTACGCTTTAAGCTCATGCATTCGGTAATCGGATGTTAGTGCCTCAAGAAGCATTAATAGTCGCATGAAAGATGTACGAGCAAAACCGTCCATCATTAATGAAAAGAAGTAGTACTAGGTATTAAAGCAAGAGTATTATAGCTTGAATTAAATTTCCAAGTGTAGGGGTGATAAATACACACACGTGGGGTTTATGATCGGAGTTTGGAGGAGAGCTAGGAATGAAAAATAGGGCTTATATGTTCAGTAGAGATGATAAAAATTCCGGATTTGAGATGGTGTTTTAGAAGGAAAACTCAAAAGATGCTGAAAGCTTTATAAACTGGAAAAACGTATATAATCTTAAGTTAAAAGAAAAGGAAGTATGAAAAATACGAGTTGATGATTTCTAAGTTGAAGATGATAGAGTTTCTTGCCAGAATGCTGAACTGTAGAATTAGAATCGACGGCCAATTTGATTGGATTTTGTGGGTAGTATCCGCTGAAAACCCTCAGGAGACAATACTCCTCCTACTAAGGACACTTAGAGGTTTAACATCTTGTTACACGAGCTCAGTGCAATCGTGTTCCCTGTGAAAGTGAGGTTAGGAGTTTTATGAATAAATTTGCTTTGCTCGGGACGAGCAAAAGATAAGTTTGGGGGTATTTGTTCATATCAGATTTTCGTATTTTTATACCGTCCATTCTTGATCACATTGCATATAGGTAGGTACTCTTAATCCGTGTTTGCTGAATAATTGCAGGTTACAGGTTTTCAGCTCTAAGCAGTGTAATTCATGAAAAAGCGCAACAAATTCAGGACTTCTGCCAACCACAGATAAATACGGGTCTCCGCTCACTATCCGTATGATGCCGCATACCAGTTCAAGGGACAAAATGGCAAATCATTGGTCATTTCATGCACAAAGCACAAGGACAGCACAAGATCCAAGACTTCAACGTGGAGCTCAAGAAAATCATGGAAAAAAGTCCACATCATTTCACCTTTTTGGACTGCTGGAAATCTGGAAGAAAAATGATGAGATCCTGAGAAACTAAGTGTTCCAAACAGAAGAGAACAAGAACATGGAAAACCACAGAAAAGATGAAGTCCCAATTCCACTACATGGCCGCGGAACCGCGGCCAACATGGCACTTAAGCCGCGGATCCGCGGCCGAGTCAGCTCAGTACTGACTCGTTTTTTAAGGGTAGTTTTGTAATTGTATTTGGGGACAGATTGTATCCCTAGGGTTTCAGTTTTTTGCCTATAAATAGCCCAGTGCAAAGCCAAGTGAAGGGTGTGCTTTTCTTTGTATAAGATTTTAGGATTAGATTTTGTAGTTCTTCTTCCTCTTCATCTTTCTCCATTAAAATTATAGTGAGCTTCATGAGTGATGATAAATAAAAGAAGAAGTTATTTTCTTTAACATGCTTGTCTTGTAATTGTGTTTTATTATATTTGCTTGTAATTTTCATTTGCTAATCTAGTTGTTGTTATTTATTTGTTTTTTTTTTTACTTCTTCTATTTTTCTTTATCTTTACAACCATAATGCTTGAATATGATCATTGCCAAAGTGAAGTCTTAAATAGCTAGTTGTGATTTTCTCAACCCATTTCTTTCTATCCTCCTTCTTTGTTTTGTTTTCTTCTTCTTTTTAATGGGTGAGTAATTTCTGACTTGTTAGGGTAGGATAAGGAAAGTTTGAGAGAAGGAAATCTCTCTCACTCTTTTCTTTGCCCAACATCTTGATTCGGACTCCCGTTAATTGAACCACAATCCTCTCCCTATGGCACTCTATCCTACATGATAGTGGTGATTCCCTAATTAGACCGGTTGTGGTTGAATTAACTGGAGGTTAAGGATAAGAGCCAAGAACGGACGGACAAGGACCAAAAGGAAGGAACTAAGCGTTGGAAAGCCTAGCTTATACTCGCAAGTTCCTTCCTAGTCGTGCTAATCCCCGTTGTTGCCGATTACCGTAACACCGATATTAAGAGTGGCAATGAAAGAAATGAGCGATTCCTAACTCAAACTAACATAATCTCAACCCTAACAAGCTCTCTTTATACATATTTCAGCATATAGTGAAACTAAACAAACCTGGACAAATTGGACTTAACTCGTTAAAACACACAAAAAATGATTCCTATCTCTCCGTGGACCGACCCATACTCAACCGACTAGCTACCAAGTGAAACCGTCTTGATTGCAGTAACTAATCTAAGCACGCAAAAAGTCTAACAATCATGAAAGCATGTGGAACCTCCCTCAAAGTACTGGCACTGGCCTGGCTGAAAGATTGGCGAACTTGTAGGGAGTAATTAATCCCGGCTATTCTTTCCTTTTAGGGTTTGAAGGAAGATTTGATAAAAACAGTGGGAGCCATCCTGATTAGATAAAATAATAACCAATCTAATCTTGCAAGAGTATACGCTGAGTATTTTCTTCTCTCTCTCTCTCCAGGTAGCGACCATGTCACGTCTTAATCAAGATAATAATATGGATGTATTGACCGAACCCGCTTGTTATACTGAGCTGGGGAACGTTGGTCCCGCTCCAACTTATAAATGTTATAAGACTGAGCAGGAAATAGGAGATTACCAGGATTCCCGTGCCGCCCAAATGAAGAAAGTGAATGCTGATGCATCTTCTTCGGGTATGTTCATTACCGAGAACTGTTTCTCAGTATCGTCTACGTTCTGGGTAAGAGATACCGGATCAGGATCCCATATATGTAATCTGTTACTTGGGCTACAGATAGGTAGAGAACTGGGAATGGGTGATAAGTTTCAAGAGTTGGAAACGGTGCAAGTGTTGCAGCCAAGCGTGTTGGCAGTTATCACCCTGTGTTACCAAATACATTGATGCTGAACGAATGTTATTAGATACCGAACCTGATATACAACATCATATCAGTCTCTTTATTATGTAAAGAATGATATAATTTTTTTTTGTTGGATAATATTTTGAACATTTTCTATATCAAGTGTTGATCGGTTCAGGCATGTTATCTAATAACATATACATTCTAAATCAAACTACAGTTCTTAACGTATAAAACACACACAAGAAGAAGAGTTCAGAGATGAACGAATCCTTTTCAAGGTATTGTAGACTAGGTCATTTCAATTCGACACAACTAGCTAAGTTACATTTAGATGCATATTTAAATCAGTTTGAATTTACATCTTGTGAAACTTACTAGTCATGTCACAAAGATAAGATGACCATAACTCCGTTTATTGGAAACAGAGAAAGATTTAGTGAACTCTTGGGATCGATACATGATGTATGTAGGTCCCCTATCTATACATGCTAGGATTGATTCTTTATACTTCATTATATTCACTGATAATCTCTCAAGATTCGGACATATGTTCCTGTTGAAACACAAGTCTGAAGCTTTTGAGAAATTCAAAGAATATAAGTTAGTGTTCATTTCATAATACTACTTTTTATTACCTCTCATTCGTTATCTGTTTTGCTATTTATCGGTACTTTTAATCAGTGTTTGCTCAGTTATTACAGTTTACAGGTATTCATGATACAACACTGAAAACATACTCAAAATCATGGATATGACGTTTGGGAGCCGACACTGCAAGCAGACCAGAAAACCGACTGATACCCTATTAGCTCTTTTGGAAATAAAACATGTGTACATATTTTTTGTTTAAAATTGGTCCAACACACAAGTGTGCACATGCCATGGACCAAGTATGGGGCTGCTATAGACCATAGTAGGCTGCCTTGGCATCATGAGATAAACAAGTAGGCACGCAACTTGTGCAAGTGGGTGTGAATGCATTTATTGCATAAAGTTTGGATGTGATGTAAAGACCATGTTTCCCTCCATTCCTCTGCATACAAACCAGGTTACAATTGACCAAGCAAACAGAGCCAGAGTAATTAGAGAGTGTACACAAGCACACCACGGCATTACGAGCCCCCCTCCTCGGATTTGGACCGGCGACATCCCCACCATATCCGGCGACCTCGGCCCCCTACCCCCTTTTGACCCCATATTTTCTCTGATTGTTTATTAGTGCCACATCATCACTTGTATATTGTTTGTTTATTCTGTTTTGTAACTTATAAATACCAGAACTGATCTAAAGAAAAGGCCATGCCAAATAGATGTAGTATATTTCTTAGTTTGTTTATTTTTGTTTTAGCTTGAGGGTGGGTGATCTTCATTTGGTTTCTTCTTCCTCTTCCCTCTTAAAGCTCTCTTTGGAGAGATTCATTAGGGAGGTTGAACAAGCTAACATAATCTTGTATCTCAATTCTTCAAGTGATTAATAAATTGCTGCTTTCTTTTTATACTTGCTTTCTTTACTTGCCTTTTATTCATGCTTAACTAATCTTTCATTTTGGTTGCGGTGTGAGTGAGGAAATGAGATGAAAGGCTTTGCCTCCTCCACTTCTTGATTATGTTTAAAATGCTTAACTTATGATTCTAACTTAAATATTGCTAATGTATTGATATGATACGGTATTTTGACACATGGTTACTTGTAACCTCCTCATATACCGTATTCATTCCCTTTCCCTATTTCCAATGTTTAAGGTAAAATCTATTTAGTGTTAAATTTGCTAAGTTTGGATATTGTATCTTGTGATTAAGGACTTGACAAATCTGTTAATTTCATATACGATATACCATCACAACTTCTTAGCAAACTCAACACTAATATCATTTGCTCTCACTAACCACTTTGTGATTTTGTTGTTGTGGTATGCTTGCTAACCCTTGTGTTTAGTGTGTGATACCCCAAGCGCGGACATACGAACGGTAAGTGATCAAAACGGAACAGTTTCGTGCTTTGCGGCGAATATCGGACTTTGACGGTTTGTGCTCCGCAACCGTGTTGACAAGTCATACTTCATGCCGAGATCAAGATAAGGCCGGACAACTCATGACCAAGGAAGTGTAGAGGTAAACGTCGCGATTCAAGCTTCCGAGCCAAGCCACAACCATTCTTTCCTTAACTCCTTTCTTGCTTTTTCCTTGTTTGTATTCTTTTATATATTTTTTGTGACAAACCCCAATTCGTTAATTTGTTAATCTTAAACAACAATACTTAATACACAATTCCCTGCGGATCGACCCGTGCTTGCCGGCTCGCTACAACACGCCGTGCACTTGCGGTTTATAAATAGTAAAACGAGAACAATCTCGTGTGCGCAATCCGTTTTCCTAAAACCATATCTCATATTTCAAAACATACGCATTTGCGCGCGCGGGTGAATTCCCAACAAGTTTTTGGCGCCGTTGCCGGGGAGTTGTAGTCATTAGGTATTATTATTTCTGGTTCTACTAACAAAACTAACTTTCTAACTCAAATTTTTTCAAAACTAACTCTAACTAGATTCTTTCACTTTTGTTCTCTGTTGCTGAACCTGCTATCATTCTGTGCTGAAATTAAAAAATCAAGTAAGACCATAAGAATACTTATCTTTCCTAGAGAACCCACCAAAATTTCCAGCACCTACCTCCTAAACAAAGCCGGCGACATCCAAGGAAATTCCGAGCTCGCCGGCCTGTTTGTGGGGTTTTGGGTTTTTTTTCTTTTTTGGTGATCTCCAGTGCAGTGTTGGTACTCTTTTGGTATTGTTTGATTTTTCTAATTTTTTGTATGCAGGAATTGGGGCACACGTATCGCTTTTGACACTAAATATCGTATTTTCCGACATTTTAGGTTTTTCGCGGAATTACGACCAGCGATCATGCGGAGTAAGTTTCAATTTCAATTTCAAAACGTTAGGGGAGAATAGTGCTAAAGATCCGGGTAGTTTGATCCGCGCAAGCGAACAATCAACGACTCGGATCACTTTCAAAGTGGTTTTCTTAAACCAAATCATATCGGTACGTATTTCCTAACACTTTCGCTCGAATCCGACGCAATCCAATTTTCTATTTTTTGCAGGATTCTTCGCACAATTTTGCCGCCAAAGAAACAAGAGAACTAACAGTATTTTTTTGCAGTGCTTAAATAAAATTGAAAAAAGAATTGTTTTAATTGATTAATTTTCTTAAATTCTTTTATTGATTGCACATTGCATTTTAATACGGAATTAAGGGCACAAAGACCAAAACAAGATACGATAAAGGATTTCATCTCCTTTTCTCCGTAGCCCATAAATCACAAAACTTCATTCTTGCATACCCCTAGTAATTTAAAATCAATTAGAACTCTGACTCTAAGGACGTCGCGCTCATTAGGAGAAGTTAACTATGTTTAGAACTTTGCTTAACGGTATATCGTTCACGGGGTGTCTAGGCAAGTGTTCAAGAGAAAGGGTTATTTAATTAAGGAACTTCGCGAAAGCGTTGTAAAACCTCCCGTTCTCCCTTACACTTACCTGGCTTCATGATCAGTATATCTTGAGCCTATTTCTCGACACAGTTTTACTTCGTCAATCAAGTTCTTGAGCCGGTCTAGTTGACTTAGCATAACATAGACTGCTAGGGGTGTGATATTCTTTATTTTTGTGACATTTGTGAAATTCTTGTTATTATGGGTGATACACGATTCAATTCTATTTTTCACGATTCTTATTCTTTTTTTTATACTCAGTCCCAGTCCATTTGTACAAATTGCCAAAATTCTTCCCACATTCATGAAAATTGTCCTTTTCTAGGGGGTGACCAACCGTCCCAAATTTTTGATAACGGCCACCCACCTAACACTCCTGAACCCAGTCCCACTTCAACCATAGACCAAATGATTGAAGATTTAGAGAAATAGGTCGACAGAATGACTGCTCTAGCATCACCACCATCACAACCCCTCCAACCCGAAACAACTGAACCATCGTTAGGGAGTGACGGTGAGATAGATGCTAGGTTGACCACTTTTGAAAAGGGTATTGAAGTAATGACTGCGGTCGAGAACCAATCAGCTGCGACGCTAGCCCTGAGTAATTATTTGTTGCTCAAGCTCAATCTTTGGCTAGAATCGAGGAACAAACGAAACATTTGGCTGAAAGAATTCTAGGGGGTGAACACAGTCAATCGGAACCCAATAGTGTCAACATCTGTCAGCTAGGGAATCACCCGAGTGAAATAAATGATCAGATCAATTTGGATGATTTTTTAGATGATGATACCACTGAATTGACTAGGTGTTCACAGGACACACAAGCAAACTCTCTAAGTCAGTCCACCATTAGCCTTCAGGTATCCACTGAGCCTCTTGTCACTTATGATTTAGAGATTGATTTAACTGAAATAATACTTGAAGAGGATATTCTTGAACCGACTGATTTTTGCTTTCCAACTTTAGAGGAGGAACCTTGTGAAATTGATGGGTATGGTTGGGATAAATTGATAGAAAAGATCAATGATTAGGAACCCACAATTTTTGTATCACCTAGTGATATTGTTTCGGAAGAAACATTAGGATGGGAACCTACTTTTTTAGATGATATGAACCTACCCATTTGTGAATGTGATAAGGGAGAATTCGTTTTGGGAGAGTTTGTAAGTGATGAGAGTAAGATTGTGGAAAATAACAGGGAGGAAGACGGTGTTGAAAATTATTCTTTTATACAGAGTTTTGAGAAAATTTTTGCTGATGAACTTGATATTCTTGGTGAGTTTGAGTCAGGACCAATTTGGGAACATCCGAGAAACCTTTCTTTTGCTGAACTTTTTGCGGATGAACTCCAGTTTTTACACGAACTTGACTTCGGAGCTCAACATGTGCTTATTGAACATTCAATTCATTAAGAAAACAATTCTTTTTCTTCTTCAAAACTCCGTCTTCACCTTCAGCGTCTTCTGATCCCTACCTTTACACACCCATGCCCTTTACTAACTTCTAACCATTTTTCGTATATTCTCTTTTTCTTTTTATTATACCTATTCTTTTGCCAGCCATGACACTATATTGACAAAATTTTTGAATGGCTGGTATTAATTTCTAGACTAACCCAATCGTTTCATCTGTATATGTTGTAATTAGTCATGGGTTTTTTTCTCTTTCTTTGAATAAAAGTCTCACACCGATGTCTAAGTCTAGCTACCGGAGACGGGGGTAACGATGAGGACATCGTAAAACTCAAGTTTGGGGGTGAGCACTCCGTTTATTTTGCTGCATCATGTGTATATTCTGCATTGCATACATATTAAAAAAACCATAAAAATTGAAAAAAAATTCCCAAAAATATAAAAACTTTTTCATGTTAGTTAGTGGGGGAACTTAGACTCAAAGTCAGATGGGTCGGTTGATGAGTTAGAAGCAACTAAACCTTTTTTGTGAGACCGACGACCCGAAAAATAACCTCCTTTGTGTTTAACCGTAGCTAATATGCGTTTTTATAACACTTTTCACGTATCGTATGCTTTTAAGAATGTGATGAAAGTCTGACATGTCTATAACTTTTTTTAAATTGATAAAAATCTTTAGGATCAAACAGGTTTGTCTGAGTTAAGCAAAATATCAAGAATAGTTCATACAGTGAAGTAGATATGAAGAATTTTATAGAGATTTTAACAGAAGCTAAAACTCTGAAAAATAACCCATCTAGAATCTTGTTGGAGTAATTACACACCTTATCACATGTAACGTCTTTTGATTTAAAAGAAAAAGCTGGCTATATCTCCATTTTCACTCAAGTGCTAAATTATTTAAAATAAAATGAGTCTTTTATTTTGTGGCCTTGGTAAGTTGGGTAATTAAGTCCTTGGGGTGTCTCCACACCAAATGCCCTAAAACCATCTGGTTTGGGAGTCATTGACCCAAAGCTCGCTAAGTTTCCAATCGCCAGATAAACAAGCTAAGCAAGTGTTCTCTCCAAATTAAAAGTCCTAACGGTTCTTTGTGGGAGAATAATCTTGGCAGAAACGAATTTTCTATTAAAACAGTTTTTTTTACGGAGATATGAAGGTTTGTATTTATAAAGACGTTTTGCACGATAATGAAAAGTGTGTATGAACAAAAACAGGTGAAAGGTAGGGGTGAAAAATAAGACTTAGATTCTCTTTTAAAATTGATATATATTCTGACTTGAAACCTAATTGGAGAATAAAACTTTAGAAAATCTTAACTCCTTCCAAACTTGTGTGATCCTTTAGAAGTTTATCCTGGTCCGTAATTTTTAACATAATGACCCTAATCAAGTTTTTAAAAAACCTGTCGACACTACCGTACAATCACGAAAAGACACGTATTAGCTTTTGTTAAACAAATTGCGATGAGTGAAAAATAGGGTTTAATGTTTCTGACTTGGGTGATAGAACTTCTAGCTTTGATTCTTAACTTTAGGATTAGAATCAACAGTTTCTCCGCATTACTAACTTGACTGGATTTTGTGGGTGTAATCCGCTGAAAACCCTTAGGAGACAACACTCCTCCTACTAGGGACACCTAGAGGTTTAACGGCCTGTTGCACATGCTTAGTGCAATCGTGTTCCCTACGAAAGTGAGGTTATGATTTTTTTTGTTTTGCTCGGTATGAGCAAAAGATAAGTTTGGGGGTATTTGTTCATCTCATAAAACTGCATTTTATTACCTCTCATTCGTTATCTGTTTTGCTATTTATCGATACTTTTAATCAGTGTCTGCTCAGTTATTACAGTTTACAGGTATTCGTGATACAACACTAAAAACATACTCAAAATCACGGATATGACATTTTGGAGCCGACACTGCAAGCAGACCAGAAAACCGACCGATACCCCATGAGCTCTTTTGGAAATAAAACATGTGTACACATTTTTTGTATAAAATTGGTCCAACACACAAGTGTGCACATGCCATGGACCAGGTAGGGGGCCGCCATAGACCATGGTAGTCTGCTTTGGCATCATGAGGTAAACAAGTGGGCACACAACTTGTGCAAGTGGTTGTGAATGCATTTATTGCATAAAGTTTGGATATGATGTAAAGACCATGTTTCCCTCCATTCCTCTGCATACAAACCAGATTACAATTGACCAAGCAAACAAAGCCAGAGTAATTAGAGAGAGAACACAAGCACACCACTGCATTACTGTTAGTGTATATGCCCTAGGGGCCATTATTGTATCATACTAGTTTGTATATTACTTAATGGAAGCATGGGATATTCACATGTATATAACAGTCTTGCTAAATAAGGTAGTATGCTACTTAGTTTTTCTATCTTAATATGTGAGTATACGTATTGATAGAGCTCTCAGGATCTTGCTTGACTACCAGCGTTGTGATGGCAGTCACACTAGTGGGGGCTGGATAGTCTACAAGCACATCCTTATTCAGGTCCCTGGTCGTTGGATTATCGAGACAGAGCATCGATACTCCGGAGTAGACTAGTGTGTACGCTTCTCATTCCAGTTGGGGAGATGGTCTGTCCCACAGCCGTCGGTACGTCGTACTGGAGATAGTATGCAGGTGCTCGTTAGGTTACGGGTACACCGGACAGGACTCACAGGGAACTGTTGGTGGGTTTTATACCAGTCGTCAGTGAACAGTTCCCAGGTGACATGAGTACAGCATAGTCCGCAGACTTGACACTGCTACTTCGCCTCGAGTGTGTCCCACTGTTCTTAGATTGCTACCCTACCACGGCTCAAAGGAGTCCTGCAAACGGGTAGCAGTTGGGTGCAGTCCCGAGCACTTGGAGGCAGTGGCGGTTAGACAGGATTCGTCTCTCCCGGTATTGGGAGTTGATATCGCGCTGTGTCAGAGAGCCATTACGCAAAGTCCCTGGCCAGGGCAAGCGAGATTTGCTGGTAGGTTCCAGTAGTTTCTCAGGGTGTAATGGGCTTTCCTCCGACATGACTTATACCGCTATTAGGGGAATGACGCTTGCCGCCCCCTAGGCCCGATATGCGATAGTCTAAGACGAACGGACCGGACTGTATGGAGATTATCACATCAGACTCAGTAGGAGTTCGGATGGGTTTCCTCATCGGCCTTCTTATCGACATCTACCTAGGGACCGTTACGTACAGCTAGTGCCGCTTGCGGTCTGTGGTTAAACCCACTGCCAGCGTAGTAGTCGAGTCTCTAGAGTCCCACACAGAGAGTTTCCCTACTCCAGGCGAAACGATATAGAGGTCGTATGGTTTTACGACAAGGGTTCGGACGCATACGTGTGTTTACGCGCGTACGACTTTCGGACAGTTTTTACCAGTCGGCTTTGGTTTAAGCCAGTTACTGGTATCTGGTTATTGGATTTATACAGTCTAAAGTTTTTCCGTATTTTTGCGGAAAGGAGGGGCGTTCTCGTAATTCTGCGAGAAGCTTCTAGAAGGTGGTGACTAAGGAGGTTAAGGTGGCATATAGAATGATTGTGATTAGTGAGTCACCTAGATGATTCATACATGTCTTTTGTCCATGTAATGAATCATCACTAGATATTATCAAGCATGGTTGTTAAATTGTTATTTATTCTTTTTTTGATAAAAAGAAATGCTTGATATATATCATATTATCTCACTATTCTCATTTTATTATCTTTATCATCTTCTCTCTCCTCAAGCTCTCCCTCTTCAAATACTAATCCTCCCCTCTCATGAGTTGAGTACAAGGATTAGTAAGACTACTTAATCCATAACCCTCTCTATATTTCACCTAGCTTCTTTGATTAGCACTTAAAGAAGTTTAGTTGCCTCAAGTTTAGAGGCTAAGCTTGGAGTAAAGCTCTCGGGTGGATCGTCTACTACTTCGAGAAGGCCGAGGAGGAGGAGGAGTTCACAAAGACGAAGGACACAATTCGTTAGGTATAATCCCTAAACATAGTAGCATAGAAACTCTATGTTTGTTGTTAGTTATCGTTTAGTTTCGATTCATGCGGTTAGTCGATGTTTGTTCACTAAACAAGTTCGTTTTTGAAAATTCCGCCTCCCCACAAGTATTGGGGTGTTCTACATCGACTTATAGTGGTATCAGAGCCTCGCTAAACAATAAATATGGTAGTTTGCAGCACCCGCAGGGGGTCTTGGGTGGGGTAATGGCTATTCATCACAACTGTGTAATCCGTATTTTGTTGCAGGCTCAAAACAAACACGGATTGCTAGCAAATCCAATTAAGTTCATCTGTGATCTGGAATGAATATCATTGCGTCAGACGAATGTAAAATATCTATATATATGATAGCTATTTAGACGTCACTTATGTTTTACACCCGCGCTAGCCCAGCCCCCGCTCTGTCGTTAGTTAAGTAACCTAACGGGTAATGACGGGACCCCGTGGCGAATGCGGATGGCATAAGAGGACGTTGTATTTTCGTTGTTTTCTGCAATGATAGGTTAATGATGGGACGCATTATCTATAATGCAAAGACAATAAACCAAAGTTTTAATCGTTGGAACAATTTAAAAGAAACCACTCGGTTAATTTTAAAAACAGATATTTTTAAATGCGGAGCCTTAACCACTCCTTTTAAAAGCTATCAGGTTCCTTCGGTTATATCAAGTTCACTACGTTCACGGTTTCGCCAAAACCATTCGTAGCCCTCCGTCATTTCATCTGGGTATTCAGTAGTATTCAAGCTATGTATTTTGACCTAACGCCAAGGCATAGTGTTTGGTAGCTACTGGGTATTCATTTGTTGCATAGATAGATGAGTTGGTTTGGGACAGTCGTAATATCATTTTGGCCGAACGTCAAGGATATATACGGATGGGTTCAAATTGACAAGATAATGATGGGTAGAACTTGACATGTGACTTATGACATTTTGACCTAACGCCAAGGTCATAAGAGCATGGGGCAAAAATTTATATCGGGAATTTCTAAAGAAACTGAAATTTGCAAAGAGATACATACCATTTGGAGTTTGATGAATGTTGGTAGCATTCCTTCAACATTATCATACGATGATATTTGGATCCCGATCCTACTGTGAGTATATGCTACTTATCAGGATATTCATCACTTAACGATCAATGCTATAAACCTAGTAGGTGTCCAGAAAGGTGTCAGCGGGGTTACGCCCCCAGAGAAAAGAGGTTATTTAATTAAGGAACTTCACGAAAGCGTTGGAAAACCTCCCTCGAAGTATCGACACTAGCCTGGCTGAACGGTTAAGCAAGTATTATACGGTGAGAATAGTCATGGCTAATTCTTCTTTTATGGTTTGAGGAAGGATTCGAGAAACAGTGGGAGCCATCCAGTTTAGATAAACTAAAAACCACTCTAAACTTGCAAGAGCATCATGCTAAAGAGTTTTCTTCTCTCTCTCCTAATTGCAGCGACCCTGAAAATGACTGGACTTAAGTTACTTTTAGAGAAAAATATACTGACAGGGCTAAACTATAAAGATTAGCTGCGGAATGTCAAAATGGCTTTGACCTATGACAAATTGGGGTACGTCCTCACCGCTACGGCACCTGCTGTCCCTGGTCCCAAATCCAGTAATGCGGATAAGGAAATCTGCAAGACCTGGGATTTAGATTGCGCGAAAGCCAAGTGCATCGTGCTTGCTTCGATGAACAATGAACATCAGAGGAGGCACGAGGATATGGACCTTGATGGCATATTTCTCCATACAAAGGAACTTTATGGAAAGCAATCTCGTATAGCAAGATACGAGACCTCTAAGAACTTGTTTCGAGCGAGGTTGGCTGTCGGGTCATCGGTAGGAGAACATGTCCTAAAGATGATCGGCTATATTGAAGAGCTCGCAGACCTTGGGACGACTTTGGATAATGAGCTCTATACAGACCTTATTCTCCTGTCCCTTCCTCACACCTACGCCCAGTTTATCCTGAACTTCAACATTCAAAGAAAAGAAGTTGAACTTCCAGAACTCCTGAACATGTTAAGGAGTGCAGAGGGCATCTTGAAGAACACAAGGGAAACACCCGCTATGTTTGTTGGCGGTACATCTTCTTCCGGGTCCAAGGCAAGGGCCAAAGGAAGGAAGAAGAAGGCCGCACCCAAACCTAGAGGAGGTGTTAGTAAGGTGGGAGGGAAAGGAAAGAAAAAGTTTGCGGTACCGGTAGTTGGCCAGGATGAGTGCTCCCATTGTCACAGGAAAGGGCACTGGAAGAAGGATTGCAAGGCGTGGAACGCCAAGAACCAGGAACCGAAGCAAGCTGTGGCTTCGACTTCAGGTGTGTTTGTAATTGAGAATTGTCTGTCGATCAACTCTACTTCCTGGGTATTGGATACCGGATCAGGATCTCATATTTGCAATTCATTGCAGGCACTGAGAAACCGTAGAGTGCTGAAGGAAGGTGATATGACCCTAAAGGTTGCTAACGGAGCTAGCGTGGGAGCTGCGTCCGTCGAGGATTATCACCTAGGATTGACGAGTGGACACATTTTGGTTTTACATAACTGTTTTTTTATGCCAAGCTTAACGTGTAATATCATATCAGTTTCCTTGTTATCAAATAAAGGTTATGATTTCACGTTTGTAAGAGATGTTGTCAAAATCCACCTTAATCATGGTTTGATTGGGTCAGGTACACTAAATAACGGTATATATGTTTTAAACCAAATCCAAATTTTCAATGTCCAGAACACACTAAAAAGAAAGTCTCCAGATTTAAATAAAGCTTTCTTATGGCATTGTAGACTGGGTCACATCAATGAGAGAAGGTTGACTAAGTTGCATAGAGAAGGATATTTGGACTCGTTCGAATATCAATCTTATGACACTTGTCAATCTTGTCTCAAAGGAAAGATGACAAAGACTCCATTCACTGGACAAGGAGTAAGAGCGAGCGAGCTCTTAGGACTCATACACAGCGATGTATGTGGTCCAATGTCTACACATGCAAGAGGTGGTTTTTCCTATTTCATTACTTTCACGGATGATTACTCAAGATACGGATTCATTTATCTGATGAAACATAAATCCGAGGCTTTTGAGAAATTCCAAGAGTATAAGAATGAAGTAGAAACCAAACCGGCAAAAGTATCAAGACACTTAGATCTGATCGAGGTGGTGAATACTTGAGTGCCGAGTTCCTAGGTTACCTAAAAGAGAAAGGAATTCTCTCTCAGCTTACTCCTCCATACACTCCACAGCATAATAGTGTATCGGAGAGACGGAATCGAACCCTATTAGATATGGTACGATCCATGATGAGTAATGCTGAGTTACCGCGATCTTTCTGGGGTCATGCGCTAGAATCAGCGGCATATCTTTTGAATATGGTACCTACCAAGACTGTGCCTACCACTCCATATCAGATGTGGAGCAGGAAGAAACCCCATCTACAGTATATAAAGATTTGGGGATGTCCAGCTTTTGTTAAAAAGCAGCATGTGGACAAGCTCGAGGCACGATCAGTAAAGTGTAAGTTTGTGGGATATCCAAAGAACTCCAGGGGATATCTATTCTATTACGCAGAGGAACAAAAGGTATTTGTTTCTCGTAATGCCCATTTTCTAGAACATCAGTTTTTAGAAAAGGAATCAAGTGGGAGCGAAATAGAACTGGAAGAAATTCCAGAACCACAAACTGCTAATGAAAGTTTGGTAGAACCGGAAGTTCAAGAAGAACAGGACATTCCCGCACCCCTCCGCAGGAGTAGTAGGCCGTCTCATCCGCCTGAGAGATACTACGGTTTTCTCATAGACGGGGATAGAGAGGATTGCATCATAGATGATGATGAACCTACTGACTTCCAGCAGGCCATCCAGAGCGGCGACTCGGTACGATGGCTAGATGCAATGCGGACCGAAATGGAGTCCATGTACACCAACAAAGTATGGACTTTGGACTTTGCTCCAGATGGGGTAAAACCCATAGGATGCAAATGGATCTTCAAGAAAAAGATTGGTGTAGATGGACAGGTGGAAACCTATAAGGCTAGACTTGTTGCAAAGGGTTTTCGTCAAAGACCTGGTTTGGACTATGACGAAACTTTTTCTCCAGTGGCTATGCTCAAATCCATTCGGGTCCTTCTTGCTATTGCTGCCTTCCATGATTATGAAATATGACAGATGGACATAAAGACGGCTTTTCTGAATGGAAATTTAGAAGAGTGCGTCTATATGGATCAGCCAGAGAGTTTCAATCAGAGTGGGAGCAGGGGGAAAGTATGCAAGCTGCTTAAGTCCATTTATGGACTAAAGCAGGCATCGCGGAGTTGGAACATCTGTTTTGATGAGACAGTCAAAGAATATGACTTTATCAAAAATCCAGATGAACCGTGCATATATAGTAAAGTTGTAGCCAGAAGTGTCGTATTCCTCGTCTTGTACGTGGATGACATTCTATTGATAGGAAATGACATTCCTATGCTACAATCTGTCAAAGGATTCTTGTCACACAGGTTCTCCATGAAAGACCTGGGTGATGCCTCTTACATTCTGGGGATCCGGATCTATCGTGATAGACCCAAGAGGATGTTGGGACTTTCGCAGTCCAGGTATATCGACACTGTACTGAAAAGATTCAGTATGGAAGATTCTAAACGCGGTAATCTACCGGCTTGTCACGGAATCACCCTTTCCAAAGAGATGTCTCCCAAGACTGATTTGGAAAGGGAACGCATGTCTATTATACCCTACGCTTCTGCGGTAGACTCTATAATGTATGCGATGTTGTGTACCAGACCAGATGTAGCTTACGCACTGAGCGTGGTGAGCCGGTATCAGTCAGACCCAGGGGAGAAACACTGGATAGCAGTAAAGAACATTCTCAAGTACCTGAGAAGGACTAAGGAGATGTTTTTGGTTTACGGTGGAAAAGACCTCAGGTTGGAGGCCTTTGCTGATTCCGGCTTCCAGAGTGATAAGGACGATTCTAAGTCCATGTCGGGTTATGTCTTTACCCTCAATGGAGGGGCGGTGTGCTGGAAGAGCTCCAAGCAGGACACCGTTGCTGACTCGACAATGAAAGCGGAGTATATAGCTGCTTGCGATGCCGCAAAAGAAGCAGTCTGGATGAAGAAGTTCCTAACAGAACTTCAGGTGGTTCCTACCATAGTTGATCCAATACCTCTGTATTGCGACAACAACGGAGCTATAGCTTTAGCGAAGGAACCAAGGTCCCATCAGAAGTCCAGACACATCTTAAGGCGGTATCACCTGATCAGGGAGATCATTGATCGTCAGGAGATCGAGGTTCGGAGAGTTGCGTCTGAAGAGAACATTGCCGATCCATTCACAAAGGCCCTACCTCAGATTCAGTTCGAGAGGCTATTCGAGATCATCGGTCTTCGATATGCCAGTACATGGCCCTAGTGCAAGTGGGAGATTGTTAGTGTATATGCCCTAGGGACCATTATTGTATCATACTAGTTTGTATATTACTTAATGGAAGCTTGGGATATTCACATATATATAATAGTCTTGCTAAATATGGTAGTATGCTACTTGGTTTTTCTATCTTAATATGTGAGTATACGTATTGATAGAGCTCTTAGGATCTTGCTTGACTACCAGCGTTGTGATGGCAGTCACACTAGTGGGGGCTGGGTAGTCTACAAGCACATCCTTATTCAGGTCCCTGGTCGTTGGATTATCGAGACAGAGCATCGATACTCCGGAGTAGACTAGTGTGTACGCTTCTCATCCCAGTTGGGGAGATGGTCTGTCCCACAGCCGTCGGTACGTCGTACTGGAGATAGTATGCAGGTGCTCGTTAGGTTATGGGTACACCGGACAGGACTCACAGGGAACTGTTGGTTGGTTTTAAACCAGTCGTCAGTGAACAGTTCCCAGGTGACATGAGTACAGCATAGTCCGCAGACTTGACACTGCTACTTCGCCTCGAGTGTGTCCCACTGTTCTTAGATTGCTACCCTACCACGGCTCAAAGGAGTCGTGCAAACAGGTAGCAGTTAGGTGCAGTCCCGAGCACTTGGAGGCAGTGGCGGTTAGACAGGATTCGTCACTCCCGGTATTGGGAGTTGATATCGCGCTGTGTCAGAGAGCCATTACGCAAAGTCCCTGGCCAGGGCAAGCGAGATTTGCTGGTAGGTTCCAGTAGTTTCTCAGGGTGTAATGGGCTTTCCTCCGACACGACTTATACCGCTATTAGGGGACTGACGCTTGCCGCCCCCTAGGCCCAATATGCGATAGTCTAAGACTAACGGACCGGACTGTATGGAGATTGTCACATCAGACTCAGTAGGAGTTCGGATGGGTTTCCTCATCGGCCTTCTTATCGACATCTACCTGGGGACCATTACGTACAGCTAGTGCCGCTTGCGGTCTGTGGTTAAACCCACTGCCAGCGTAGTAGTCGAGTCTCTAGAGTCCCACACAGAGAGTTTCCCTACTCCAGGCGAAACGATATAGAGGTCGTATGGTTTTACGACAAGGGTTCGGACGCATACGTGTGTTTACGCGCGTACGACTTTCGGACAGTTTTTACCAGTCGGCTTTGGTTTAAGCCAGTTACTGGTATCCGGTTATTGGATTTATACAGTCTAAAGTTTTTCCGTATTTTTGCGGAAAGGAGGGGCGTTCTCGTAATTATGCGAGAAGCTTCTAGAAGGTGGTGACTAAGGAGGTTAAGGTGGCATATAGAATGATTGTGATTAGTGAGTCACCTAGATGATTCATACATGTCTTTTGTCCATGTAATGAATCATCATTAGATATTATCAAGCATGGTTGTTAAATTGTTATTTATTCTTTTCTTGATAAAAAGAAATGCTTGATATATATCATATTATCTCACTATTCTCATTTTATTATCTTTATCATCTTCTCTCTCCTCAAGCTCTCCCTCTTCAAATACTAATCCTCCCCTCTCATGAGTTGAGTACAAGGATTAGTAAGACTACTTAATCCATAACCCTCTCTATATTTCACCTAGCTTCTTTGATTAGCACTTAAAGAAGTTTAGTTGCCTCAAGTTTAGAGGCTAAGCTTGGAGTAAAGCTCTCGGGTGGATCGTCTACTACTTCGAGAAGGCCGAGGAGGAGGAGGTGTTCACAGAGACGAAGGACACGATTCGTTAGGTATAATCCCTAAACATAGTAGCATAGAAACTCTATGTTTGTTGTTAGTTATCGTTTAGCTTCGATTCATGCGGTTAGTCGATGTTTGTTCACTAAACAAGTTCGTTTTTGAAAATTCCGCCTCCCCACAAGTATTGGGGTGTTCTACATCGACTTACAATTACGAGCCCCCCTCTTCAGATTTGGGCCGGCGACATCCCCACCATATCCGGCGATCTCGGCCCCCTTACCCCCTTTTGACCCCATATTTTCTCTGATTGTTTATTAGTGCCACATCATCACTTGCATATTGTTGGTTTATTCTTTTTTGTGGCCTATAAATACCAGAACTGTTCTAAAGAAAAGGCCATGCCAAATAGATGTAGTATATTTCTTAGTTTGTTTATTTTTAGTTTAGCTTAAGGGTGAGTGATCTTCATTTGGTTTCTTCTTCCTATTCCCTCTTGAAGCTCTCTTTGGAGAGCTTCATTAAGAAGGTTGAACAAGCTACCATAATCTTGTATCTCAATTCTTCAAGTGATTAATAAATTGTTGCTTTCTTTTTAAACTTGCTTTCTTTACTTGCTTTTTATTCATGCTTAACTAATCTTTCATTTTGGTTGTGGTGTGGGTGAGGAAGTGAGATGAAAGGCTTTGCCTCCTCCACCTCTTGATTATGTTTAAAATTCTTAACTTATGATTTTAACTTAAATATTGCTAATGTATTGATATGATACAGTATTTTGACACATGGTTACTTCTAACCTCCTCATATACCGTATTCATTCCATTTCCCTATTTCCAATGTTTAAGGTAAAATCTATTTAGTGTTAAGTTTGCTAAGTGATTGTATACTTTTTTGTACGTGGTTTTAAAATTAAGAATACCGCATTCAAGACGATGTCGCTTGATAGCTAGTCGGTTGAGTACGAGTCGATCCACAGGGAAAATGTGTTCTTTCTTTAAGTTCTAACGAGTTAAGTCCTATTTTTGGTAGGTTTTGTTTTAAAATCTAAGAATGAGATTAAATTGATTTAAAGGCTTGCTAGGGTTAGGATTAGGTTAATTTGGAATAGGGATTCTACTCACTGCTTTTAATGCCCTTGTTAAGAATATAGGTGTTAGGGTAATAGTCAACAAAGGGGATTAGCACGACTAGGAAGAAACTTAGTTTCTTTCTTTTGGTGCTTGTCCGTCCTTTCTTGGCTCTTAGCCCTAACCTCCAGTTAATTCAACCACAACCGGTCTAACTAGGGAATCACCGCTATCATTTAGGATAGGATGCCGTAGTGAGCGGTGTGTGGTTGAATTAAATAGAGCCCGTATTATAAAAATTATATGGGCAAAGAATGGAGTGAGAGATTTTCTTCTCTCAAAACCTTCACTATCTTAACCCTAACAAGTGAGGAATTACTCACTCATTAGGAAAGTGATGATAAAATTCATTTTTATATTTTATTTTAATAGACTATCTAAATTGCAGATAATAAAAGACAGATAAAAATTAATGCAGAAATTAATTTCAGATAAAAGAATGCAAGATAGAATGAAAACTTACTTTATTGATACCTCTCAACAATGCATTACAACTGAATTAAAATTTCAATCTAAGAAATTAAAAAGAGGCATTCCTAATTAGGCTTTTGGTTTTCCTATTTATAGATAGGAGAAAACCTTAGGTTACAATCTGATCCACATTTGAATTTATAAGACTGCCCTAAAAAAACCGAGTCAAAGTACCGACACCCACCAACACACGCACTGACACGTGCACCTTATGGCCACGGTTCCGCGGCAGAAAGCCATGTTTGGCCGCGCTTCCGCGGCTATACTGAGGGATCTCTGGCTCAACTTCTCAGGGTTGCTTCATGTTGCTTTTTCCTTCTGTTTTCTTCACTTGGTTTCTCAAAATTTCTTCTATTTTCTTTCAGATTTCCAACAGTGCAAATGATGTGGACTTTTACCGTGAGCTTCGCGTTGAAGTCTTGAATCTTGTGCTGCCCTTGTACTTTGTGTATTGAACTGTCTACTGATTTTCATTTGTCTTGGGATGCGGCGGCGCCCCAGCCGTCTAAACGACGCAAAATGCGGAACAAAAACTTTTTTCGAAACCGGCGCTACCGCAACCCAAATACCCGGATCGTTCCATTAACCGTAAACTAGAAAACTGTAAAGAGTTTGAAAAGATTATACCGATCGATCCGTGTCCTTCGGTCTTCTATCATTGCGCCAAACTCCCCCGATGTTACGCCGACGAAGTTCGATCCCGGTCTCGCTCGTCAAGATGGCACCACGTCAACGAATCTTTATACGGGCTCCCGCCTCGAACCGAGGCAACTCGGACATGAAGTTTGCTAGCCGACATGTCCAAGATCGAAGTAGAGAGAGTGTAGGATCTTTTGTCTTAAGGCATCCAAACGATTGGGTGGAGGTAAATTGGAGTTGCCATTTGGGATCAACATGTGAGCAAGGAATTTGCAAGGGAAGAAAAGACCCCAAAGGGCTCGGCCATTCTCACAAAAATGATGATGGAATGGTTCTATGCGTAATGCAGAGAAGGAAGTGATGGTTTTGATTCAAGTGAGTGTGTCAATCTTTCACCACAAAAAACGCCTTGCATTTTTAAAGCTTGCGAAATTGCAAGGATCCCCCTGAACTCACGCCAGCCCATGCTTCCTGCACTCACACCAGCCGATGCTCAATAAATGAGGCAACTGTTCATGCTCGAAAATCAGTGCAAAGGCATGGCCAAAAAAAATGGTAAGAACAAGGTCAATGCTCGCAATAAATTAAACGAGGACCAAGATGTTTAAGACGGAAAATGAAACTGGCAACTCCGAAGGTAATCCCGTAACGAATTACGAGATTACCTCTCAACTGTAAAGACATACCCGCATCCGTATTCGACTGAATACGGATGCAATGAGACTAAAATATTTCGACACTATATAATACTAGGATCCGGCTTAAACCAAAGCCCGCTAGTATTATCTTTCCAAACCATGACACGTGTACAAGTGCACGTGCATATTCGAACCCTGCCATGAAACCATACGGCCTCTACAACGTTTCGCCCAAACTTGGGAAACTTTTTGTGGGGGGCTCTAATGACTCATCAATACACTGGCACTGGGTATAACCACTAGCACGTCAGAGGTACTAGCTGTACGTAACGGTTGCCCATGTATTGATCGGAAGGGAAGCTGATGAGCGAACTCATCCAGAAACCCTACTGAGCCTGACAGTCACAATATCCGTACAGTCCAGACTGTTCGTCTATGAGTATCGCATATAGGGCCTAGGGGGCTGGTAAACGTCAGACCCTTAATAGCGGTATAAGTCGTGTCGGAGTATAGCCCAGAACACCCTGAGATACTACTAGAATACCTACCAGTAAATCTCGATTTCCCTGGCCAGGGATTTCGTGTAATGGCTCTCCTAAACACAGCGCGATCTCATCCCCAATACCGGGAGAGACGAATCCCCGACGATCCGCTCACTGCCTCCATGTGGCTCGGGACTGTACCCAACTAAAACCTGTTTGCACGACTCCTTTGAGCCGTGGTAGGGTAGTAATCAAAGTACAGCGGGAACTCACATGAGACAAATGACGATCTCAGGTCGACAGACTAACCTGTACACATGTCACCTGAGAACTGCTATCCGACGATATGTATAATACCAACTAGCATGTTCCTGGCGAGTCCTGTCCGGTGTACTCATAACCCAATGAGCACCTGTATACATCTTAGGTGAACCAACTGACACCAATGGCTTGTGAGACCGGCCACCGCCCCTCGTTGGGGTCTCGACTGTATACACTAGTCTACTCTGGAGTATCGATGCCCTGTCTCGAAACTCCCTCGACTAGGGACCATTTAAGGATGTGCTTATAGACCCCAGCTCCCACGTATATGATCGCCATCATACTACTGGCAGTCAAGCAAGAATCCTATGGGCTCTATCAACATGCAATAGTGAACTAAAGCATGTACACGATGATAAAGACAAACCAGATAGCATGCTATCATCTCGAGCAAGACTGTCCTATCGGTATAGATCCTCCCTCAATCATTGCAATCACTTACTTGCGATCCAATAATTGACTTTGAGGGCACTATATCCAACAATCTCCCACTTGCACTTAAGGCTAATTATTGCGATGTCGCGTACTCGCAGCTCGTGTGATACCGAACATCCAACTCCTCTACTAATCAGTTTCACAAAGCTCGTTTGTGAAACTATTGTGTTCGAGAAATAGCCTCAGTGAGTGGATCCGCCTTAATGTTTCTTTCTGTCCATCTTTGTCTCAAGTTCACTGAGAAAGCCATTTCCCGAAATGAGCAATACCTGTCTTAGAATATGTCTGAATATCTGATGGGACACAGTTCATAAATGAACTCCAAATCTAGCAAACTTCTTAGACTATATCGTCAACTGAATTTAATCAGTATTCTGCACCATGCCTCCCTTACACTACTAAAATAGGGGGTTTCCCCTACGGATATTGAAATCCGTAGGGGCAGATTTATTTTGGCCCTACGGATTAGTCTGTAGGGCCAGACAGTTGCCCCTACGGTCTTTACATATTTATATAAAAATTATTAAATCTTAAATTGTTGTTTGCCCCTACGGAGCCGCAAACCAAGAACCTACGGACTTATCCGTAGGAGCATCTAAATAGGGATTTAAGTTAAAGGCTCAGATCGATCCCTAAGCTCATTATTCCTAATTCTCGTGCGAAGAAAAAATTCCCAAACCCTCGTTCCCGCCGATCAATCGTCGTTCTCGTCGTCGCCAGCGCCGCCGATTCATCGTATCCACCGCCTGCTTTCGTCGTAGCCACCGCCTGCTTTCGTCGTCGCCAGCGCCGGCTCATCTCCGTTCTCGTCGTCGCCTCTGCACATGTAAGGAAATCATCAATTACTCAAATTTTTGATTGGGGCTGGGGCTGCGGTCTGGGGCTAGGGCTAGGGTTGGGGCTGGGGCTCGGGCTGCGGCTAGGGCTGTGGTTGGGGTTGGGGCTCGGGCTCGGGCTGCGGTTAGCATTAGGGTTGGGGCTAGGGCTGGGGCTGCGGTTGGGGTTAGGGTTCGGCAGGGGGTTGCTGTTGGGGTTAGGGTTGGGGTTAGGGTTAGGGTTGGGGTTTTGGATTTCAGGGTCTAAGTTAATTTCCATTCTAATTAGCATTAAGCTCATTAATTGAAATGTTGATGATGATCATAAGAGGAAAATGTGTCTAGATTGAGAAGGTGTTGAAAACTGGACTAATAATGTGGGTAAAGCCCAGTTTAATTAATAATTTTATCTGTCATTCTCAAATTTTCTTGGAAACGGAGACTGTTTTGTGGAACTTTTAGCCGTTGGGCATGTTGGGGTTTTGTTTTTGGAGTCATGGGACCTGGCATTTGGTAGGTATCCAAAGACCCCGTGTCTGATTTTGGATATTTTTGATTGATTTAAACTGTGGGTCTGAGTAGTCCCTTAATTTGATCTGGTTAGGGTTTGAGTATGCAAAGGATTTGTAGTCTGGTGGAAATTTTGAAGGTGTTTTCGGTTGAATATGTTTGCTAATTGCATAAGATGCTCATAAGATTCTGGATTTTGAGGATGGGCCGTTATAATTGGAAATGCTTAGAATTGTAGGACCTTCTTTGTTTTAGCTATAAATAATTGCAAAAAAAAGACACATTTCTGATTTGAAGAAAAGGAAGGGCAAAATAGGGATTTAGTTATGGATTTTACTTGGGCGTCTCCTCTTTTAATACATGTCTATCTTTGCAAGAATATCGTGTCACATATTTGGTTTTAGCATCTGTACGCAACTGCTTTGATTATCATCGTGTTATTAACATCTTGAACCTCTATCCATTTTCTAATATGTTTCATAGTTAATATAATAATCTTTTGTCTATATTTGTTGACAGTGGCCTTTCTTTTGGATGAACATGTTTTTTGATGCATATTTCAGTCATGTGAATTCATATGTTGCGTATAACGCTTTATGATATCAGTATCCTACATTTGTAGTTTTAATTGTTGATTGTTATAGATGAATGACATTGCAATAATAGTTTTTGGTAGATGAATGCCATTGCAATGTATGATGACCAGTTCTATCAATCTCGATCTCAATGGTTTAAAATCATGTTACACATACAACACGAATGCACAACAAACGCATCATTAGAGAGTGATTCGAGATGTTCAAGTTAAAACCAATATATGATACTCGATGATAATATGAAACCTTCATATTCTCATCGATACTCATATATGAAACTAAAAGCGCCACTTAGTCCCCGTCTATCGGTTAACATACGTGTGATGCTCGTCGTGACATAGAACTATACGAAAGTTGTTAAATATCGGACGATATAACTCGATACTAACAACCGTCGTATAGTCTATGCGACAAGAAAATTCAATCGTATGGTAACCGATAGATTTGTCCCGTGTAGACAAGTTAAGAATGTATAAAGCAAACACCTTCATTCACTTGTGTTTTCATCCGTTTCGAGATATTTCGTTGGTACCTTTCCGCTGATTCTCCGTGTACAAAGATAGATTAGATGTTCGTTTCAACGTTGTTTCACAGCTTTGAAATGATTATCTATTCTATTACAGTGTATTCGGAGAACAGCGAGGAGGTGCTGCCAAAATTTACTCGAAACGGTTGAAAGCACAAGTGATGGGTGTTCGCTCTATACATTCTTAATGGGATAGAAGCCTACCCCCGACAGCCGGAACACACACATACAACAAGAATACACAACAAACGCATAATTAGAGAGCGATTCGAGATATTCAAGTTAAAACCAATGTATGATAATATAAAACCTTCATATTCTCATCGATACTCATATATGAAACTAAAAGTGCCACTTAGTCCCCGTCTATCGGTTAACATACGTGCGATGCTCGTCGTGACATAGAACTATACGAAGGTTGTTAAATATCAGACGGTATAGCTTGGTACTAACAACCGTCGTATAGTCTACGCGACGAGAAAATTCAATCGTATGGTAACCCATAGATTTGTCCCGTGTGGACAAGTTAAGAATGTATAAAGCAAACGCCTTCATTCACTTGTGTTTTCATCGGTTTCGAGATATTTCGTCGGTACCTTTCCGCTGGTTCTCCGTGTACAAAGATATATTATATGTTCATTTCAACGTTGTTTCATAGCTTTGAAATAATTATCTATTCTATTACAGTGTACTCGGAGAACAGCGGGGAGGTGCTACCGAAATTTACTCGAAACGGTTGAAAGCCCAAGTGATGGGTGTTCGCTCTATACATTCTTAATAGGATAGAAGCCTACCCCCGACAGCCGGAACACACACATACATCAAGAATACACAACAAACGCATAATTAGGGAGTGATTCGAGATGTTCAAGTTAAAACCAATATATGATAATATGAAACCTTCACATTCTCATCGATACTCATATATGAAACTAAAAGCGCTACTTAGTCCCCGTCTATCGGTTAACATACGTGCGATAATTTATTCTTTTCAACGACAAACACACACACAAAGCATATACACGGATTTTCTCCTTTGTCAGTAACTATCCCATTCTTATATTTCTCAATATAGTCAGCATAACCTACAATTTATATGTTATACAGTCTAACATGGCCTATGAGTACGTAAGAGTTAAGAACTGGATGTATGTGGATTGGAAACAACGTATGCAACCTAAGTTTGTCGCAGGAGTTGCTGCTTTCCTTGAATTTGCATGCGAACATAATAAGATCATAATAGAGAAGATTCTCTGTCCGTGCGATAGATGTGGCAATAAGTACTGGCAGAAGGTAGAATTGGCAGAGCTTCATATTGTAAAACATTGGTTTACTAGATTTTACACAACTTAGAAATATCACGGGGAAGGAGAAGAATGCAGTACTGCGGCAGAAGAAGAAGGAGAACACGATAATGCGGCAGGAGAAGAAGAAGAATTCGGTAATGCGGCAGAAGGAGAAGACGGAAATTTATTTCCATCAGAAGAAATGGAGGATATGATAGAGGCTGCCCTAGGTGAATCTATTCGTACCGAAGATGACATTCCTTCCGGTCAAGGACCGCGTGCGGATAAATATGAAAATTTCATGAATGATGCTAGGAAACCAATTTATGAGAATGCGAAGTATTCCACCCTCTCATGGTTCGTCCAACTTTTCCAGATTAAGTGCCTAAATGGATGGAGCAACAAGTCATTCACAATACTTCTTTCGTTCTTGAAAGATTCTATGCCTCCCGGAAATGATGTGCCCGACAGCTGGTATAAAGCCCAGAAGATGATGTCTGATTTGGGTCTAAAGTGCGAGAAGATTCAAGCATGTCCTAAAAATTGCGTGTTGTACCGGAAAGAGAATTCAGATTTGAAAGAGTGTCCAACATGCGGAGAGGCCAGGTATAAGCCGAAAGATTCTGATAAGAAGCCCGATATACCTGTGAAGATAGCATGATACTTTCCCATAACACAGAGGCTACAGAGGCTATTCAGGTGCAAGAAAATAGCCGAGGCAATGATTTGGCATCACCGTGCTCCTCCAAGTGAAGATGGAAAAATGAGCCATCCAAGAGATTCACCGGCATAGAAGGATTTCGATTGGAGGCACACAATATTCAGTAGCGATCCTCGCTACTGAATATATTTATTATTAACATTGATTTCGATAGGAGGCACGCAATATTCAGTAGCGATCCTCGCTACGCAATATTCAGTAGCGATCCACGCTACTGATATATACCGGAGGTATATATCACACTTCAATTTTCGTTTAACCTTGATTTCTTAATACAACTTTGTCTTAATATTGATTGTCTTGATATTTCGTGCAGACGCAGGGCCTCCCCATCCCCAAAGGGGGACTCGAGGCCCTAATCAGTCCCATAGGCTGAGGCCTGACAGAGCTAGGGGGGAGGAAGCATTCTTCCTCTTTTTTACCTTTGACTATCGCTATACCGGTCCTCATGCCGAGAGGTTCGGCCGATATATGGAGGACGAGAGCTGGCTCGTGAAGAACTATCCACTTCACGTTGAGTGGGGCGAGCAGCACCGGCGCTCATTCGCCCTCTTCTTTGATCAAGCTCGGGTACGTATTAATATATATTTTCATTTGATCTATCCAATATATTTATAATTAACACTTGCAATCTAATAACAATGTTTTTTTTGTATTTTCAGTTGGATTACGATTTTCAGCCTGTAGCCGACCCTGATCACCCGGGGAGGGTGCTCGACCTTCATGCTCTGTACAATGGCCTGATGAAGAACATGCAGGCCAAGATCCGATACAACAGGAATGAGCTGAATGCCAACTGCTACTCCCTGTGGATGGCGACCCCCGAGGCAGAGAGAGCGGCCCTCCTATCTACTCCGGCGTTTGCGAGAGTCGAAGTAGAGACATGGCCTCTATTGTGCGAATATTTCGATTCCCTACGCAAACAGGTATGTATTTTAAATGTAATTCATTGTTTAGGATATAATTTATTTTTTTGTGTTCCTTAATTAGAAAACTAAATGTTAATGCGTTGTGCAGAAACAGGCTACTCAGAATACAGAGAACAGGAAGTCGGCGAAGAGGGGTCGCCCTACTTACACAGGTGGCTCGAGGAATATTACTCGAGCCATTGAGTTACCGGTAAATTACAATAGACCGACCTTTGTGATATTCTGCAATATTAAGAGTTATTTTCTAATATTTCAAATATTAAGAGTTATTTTATAATATTGCAGACAGCTCGGACCGTGGCGTCAGGTGGTACACCGAGCGTGCTGTCCGCATATCTTGCCGTCCACGGCACCTCGACAGATCCCGCCAAGGGCGAGTTTCGATATCCCGACGTCGCTACCCAGGGGTATTGCGTAAGTGTTAATATTTATTCTACCCATATTTCAAATTTTAGTTTTGGAAGGTTCAAGTTTAAATTTTACACTTATACTTTACTGCTTAATGTGGGTGTAGGAGCGGGTGGTTGAGCATGCCGAGGCCTCGGGGATCGATTTTACCGGATAGAGCGATCCGAGGCTGCTGACGCCAGTTCTGGACGCCGCACACGGAGGGCACCACGGAGGTTGGGAGAGAGGCCGGGGACTGGGCCCTAGCAGGGCCCATATGAGGTTGGACTCCACCCTGGTGGTTACTTCCTCCGTCTCCAGTGAGCGACGTGTCCAGCAGGAACTGGAGAGCTTGAGGGCCACCGTTCAGGAGTTGAAGGAGATGCTGGTATGTATACTACTTTATAATAAAATATCATGTCATATTATAGATATCAACATATCCATAATTAGTACGTAGCTTGAGCTTATTTGGTTTTAGACTTAGGTTTGATTAATCATACATACATATGTAATTAAAATAAACAACGGTTTTCCAAACTAGATATCTAAATGGGGTTTCGAAATAACTTGATAATGATACGAATTCGAATAATACACAGTTTTTACACGCTTCTTACACACGTTAGGTCCAGACGCGACATAGTACATCGGCCGAGCCTCCACATGCATCTCCTTCGGCTGCGGCTCCGTAAGCCACTACATCGGCTGCGGTTCCGCAGACAGCTCCTATAGCTCCACCGCCCACTCAGACTCTCGCAGCCGCGGCTCCGCAAGCGAATACCTCGACGGCGGCTGCGCAGACCACATCACCAGCTCCACAGGCCGCTCAGACTCCCGCACGTGCCGAATTGCATAGTTTATTGACCGAGGAGCAGGCGCGCTTGATTCTATCGTTTATCAGAGGTGGAGCTAGATCGAGCTAGGGTAGCTTTTTGATTCATATTTTTTGAAACATGTATTTATTTATATCATACATATTGTACTACATTTTGAAATGATATTGATATTTGATATTGGTTTATATTTATATCATATTCAGTTTTTTGGTTTCTTTTGTTTATTATATACGTGAGATGTGATTATGAATACTGCGATATATGTTGTGTGATGATTAATTTTATATTTTATTAATATATATTATTGTGCACAGGGCGGGAAAAAATCAGGCAGCCCTTTTTTTAAAAAAAATACAGATAATATGTACCTACGGATTAATCCGTAGGTAATCATATTGCCCCTACGGATTAAATCGTAGGGGCAAAATATCAGCAGTAACTGATATTTCCCCCCTGATCTCAGTACCAGGGGGTTGGGAGTGCCCCTACGGATATGTCCGTAGGGGCAAACAAAGGCCTCTGCGGCGTTATCCGTAGGGGCAAAATATCTGGATTCCTGATATTTTACCCCTACGGATAAGTACCTACGCAGATATCCGTAAGGGATAGTACTTAGCCTTACGGATATCTTCGTAGGTACAGTTAATATATTTAAAAAAATTGTATATAAAATAACTTTTTTTACCCTACGGCCTACTCCGTAGATGAAACTGGCCCTATACAGAACTCCGTAGGGGCAAGTTCAGGGCTTCAACTTGCACCTACAGGTTATTTTTTCGCCCCTGCGGATGTATCCGTAGGGGCAGTGGTTTGACCCTACGGATTTATCCGTAGGGAAACCCTTATTTGTAGTAGTGTTAGTATCCATTTGGACCATCTGTCCAAACTACAGCCCCTTGTCAGAGGAAAAACTATAACTCTGACAGTCACTCTGTCATCCAGGTCATCTTGGAAGCCTGGAATGATAACTGTCTTCCGAAGGAGGCTGTCGTTATCAAATCCCTAGAACAACCACTTATATTCTAATACTGCTTCCGAACGTTTCTTCAAGATTGGATTAATACCAACTTATTGCATCTAGTGCAAAACAACATCTGGTGTGCTACTTGACATCTCATGATCAACTCAATTGCCTAAGCAAGCGATCTGCCAATCATGCACATCCCTCTCCCCTTTAGTCTATAAGACACCTTTAGAGAGGGTGACTCCATCACCTGCAGGTACACCACCATGCCAGGAGTCGTTAATTCTAAAATACATTTAGAATGCTGTCAAAGTACCCAGATTGGGAAACTATCCAAATCTAGATCTAAAACCATAGATCCAGTAACCAGAATGCTTTATATAATATCCATATCCTATGTGGAGAAAACACTGTGTGACAACCACAGTATAATCGATCGTAATATAGGAATTTTACTTCCTACTATGTGTATGCCATCCATATTCCAGGACATCACACCCTACTACCTTCTTAACAGATCCATCCCCAATTCTGATAAAGTCAAAACCTATGACCGTCATATCAAAATTAGATGATCTATCTCCGCTATATCTGCTTTGGTCTATAAATAGACATAAGCTACTTGTCCACTATGCTTCCGCCGCTCCCACTGACTACGATAACCCTCTAGCAGAGTCATTTACACGTGCACTTCTAATGCTAGTTTAGAACGGCGCTATACTCATCCTCCTGCTAGATCTCATAGTATGGAACAGCAGTAGTGTCAAGTCTGGGTAAACAAGAATCTCCCTATCACCGTCCTTGAGGATACCGAAGTACCTCTCGGGTGCTTGAGGTTACCCACCATATCTGCGGAGTGGCTAATAGAATGTCAATCCTGATTGAATCTTTTGGTCCTATTAAATTTTCCATAATCGTTTGCGGTTCTGGAATCTCTTCAAATTCTACCATACTCCTACTAATGTTTTCTGAAAAAAATCCATTTTACTAAAACCGTGGCAAGTCAAGAACAATATCACTATTGATCTTCCAGATGGTAGAAAATTAACCCTCGTCAAAGCCCGGGTTAACCCACAAACTGCCATTACAGAAATGTGCCTTGAGTTATCCAGAGTCTGGTTTTAAGCATAAGCCGGACAACTCCTCATACCTTAACATCGTTAAGATACGAACCATTCTATATAAAATATAGAAATAGAGGTACTGATTTAATTGGAACCAGATTCAAATTATGCAGCTGTCTCCAGTGCATGTTCTCTAAATGGAGAGAGGCCGATCAGCATTACTCAACTTAGGAGTGTATCCAATTATGAGTAACCTGAAAGAGAAGCAAGTTCACAAAAACCATTACTATCAACTGAATACCAACCACAAGTATCTACATCTTCGATCACCTTGAAGAATCCTGATACTTGCAACACATGGTTCTCTACTTTATTCCTGTACCTATAACTTCTCAAACTTGGACCTTGTATTTCTACGAAACACTTGTCTAAAACTTGAGAAGTCACAAGTAAACAAATACAGTATAAGGACCAACCCCTTTGTCCTAATGGACACTGGACAATATACAATACTTTGTATAAGTCTCCTGAGTTGAATAACTCAAACTCTGTGCATCGTAGGTTGAAAACTGTACCCAGGCGATTGCCTCAAATATCACCAATTACAACGAATTCCGATATAATGAGGATGATCACCTAATCCCCAATAACTTACTCCCACTCATCATCTGTAAAACCATACAGATGTGAGAATCATACCTGGTAAATACATACCGTGGAGCAAGGGTCCAATTGGGAAATCAGTTTTCAATTAATAATGCACAGTGAAACTGAAACATGAATATGTTTCAAAGGGGCATCCGGGTATTCCTAGTAACGCCTCTTCCAATATCCAGATTCATGACTGTAACCGTATATTTCCTTGCCATCTCTCCAAATCCCTTTATTTGTCTTTAGTTGTTACCTTCTGTACATCATCGTTAGGCTTAATGGTTTTCTTCCTTCCCTACCGTTCGGCACCAGCTTATGGTTTGTAAGAAGACTATCCAATAAGCATAATAGATGTACTGTCCTAATCCTAGAAGCACTCGCAACCTGTGAGAAGGTAAGGATAAAAGACAACTGAATAAACCTTATTCTTATTTCTCCTGAACCAGAATCCATCCTCGAAAAAGTTCCTTCGAGTTCGTATATAACTATACGATGGATTTATCCAATGGAATTGGATGTTCGTAGTGATACGAGGTGTTCTGGAGAAATACAAAGGTGAAGTAGGAGTGGCGATGAAATACGTGGTTTGGTCGTGAATGTTAACAGTCGCAATTTATCTTGCCCTCTTTCTGATCCCTTTTATTTATCTTTACTTATTACCTTCTGTACACCTGACTTAAGCTAATTAGTTTTCTTCATTCCCTACCTTTCGGCACCTGCCTATAATTTGGAAGAAGACTATCCAATAAGCGTAATAGGTGTACCCTCTCCTAATCTTAGGAGCCTTCACAACCTGAGAGAAGGTAAAAGGAAAAGGCAACTGAATAATCCTATTCAATCTTTCCAGAACCTGAATCCATCCTCGAAGAAGTTCCTCCGAGTTCGTATATAACCATACGATAGATTTATCCAATGGAAGTGGATGTTCGTAATAATACGGGGTGTTCTGGAGAAACTCAAAGGGTAAAAGAAGAAGTGGAAATGATGTATGCAACTCAGACAATTCAAAAGCCAGTGTTTTAAGAAAGTTCGGTTAACTTGGTCACTGAGTTATAGTCTAGGGTCGGGTCATAGTCGCAGTCAAAGAGAGAGAGAAAAGAAACACTCTGCATGCACTCTAACCTGAATCAGAATGGTTAATCATTTTATCCATTCAGGAAATCTCCCACTGTATCCTCAAATTCTCTTCCAAACCTAAAAGGAGAATTAGTCGGAATCACCCGAGGAGTAATCCTACTCACCAGTAGGAATCGGGATCCAACTATCACCACATGATAATGTGATGGAAGCCACTCACGTCATCACACTTCAGAAGGTATGCGCTTGCCTGGAAAGTTTCCTGTATGTTTGAAACTCCCGATATGATTTTTACACCAAGCAGCTTATGAACTTGACAGATGCCAACAAATCATAAGTTGCAAGTCAAGTTCTACCTGTCATTGTCTTGATTAATTTAGACCCACCCGTACTCGCCCTTGACGGATGCCAACAAGGCTGCACAACTGTCCTAGATTAATGCATATCCACGCTACAGAAAAGCAACACATAGCTACCGCACACTATGCCTAGACGGAAGCCAACAAACATAGCACGAATACTAGGTGCTGCTTTTCAGAAATGACGGAGGGCTACGGCTGGTTTTGGGCGAAAAACCTTTAGCGTAATGAACTTGATATCGTTGAAGGAATCCAAGTGGTTTTATAAATATATAGTGGCGAAAACTTTTGCTAAAGAGGTCACTCCCGGTGAAGAGATCTTGGCTCTTTCCTCGTCGAATGAGGTGCAGGATATTCCAAACTGAATACCATGATGCAAAGCAAAAAGTAATCAAGTATAGTGAAGTTATTACCCTGACGCAAACCACTGTCCAAGGGGTCACTCTCGATGAAGGGATCTCGGCCCTTGCCTCGTCGAATGAGATGCTGGATATTCATAACCGAATACCACTGTGCAAAACAAAAGAGAGCGCCCATATAATAACAGCTTTTTTAAAATTTGGTTCTAACAATATCATATATAGGTTTGTTTTCCTTGCATTGATAAAAATCAACGCAGTCCCATCAATTGATCACACCAGAAAAGAACGAAAATATGATGTACGTATATGCCATCAGCATTCGCCACTGGGTCCCGTCATCACCCGTTAGATTACTTAACTAACGACAGAGCGGGGACTGGGCTAGCGCAGGTGCAAAACATATACAACATCTACTAGTATATATATCAATATATAATAATCGCTCCAGGTATGATAAATGCAACATCACAGAAAAGAAATAAGCATCTCAGAACAATTCAGATAATCTGGGATCCCCGGGTTTCATAGAGCCGCAAATGAAACCCGACGTTCCCCTGGTCGTGTGGATAGCTTGTGCAATGAAAACCTAGACCCCTACGAGTGCGGAAAGTTACCCGCCAAAACCTGAAGCGAGGCAGCCCCCTTCAGCAATGTGAATGGACCACCAGCACTTCACGGAATCCGGTAACTTGAGCATCCCTCCTTGGGTCAACCTATACCCCCTACGAGTGCGGCGAATAGCCCGCCAATTCTAGAGTGAAGCCCCCTCCATCTCAAAGCCATGAGATGCGGGCTCGTTGCCATCTAGAACCCGGCTATCCATGCACCCCACCACGGGGGAATCGTAGTACAGAAAAGAAAATATATACAACGGGTACATCGACCTCAACCCAGTCGTGCCCCAAAAAAATAATATACAAACAGACAGTGATGACAGTCCACATGTCGGACGCTCGCCCCGCGATATCAAATGTACATATAAAACTAAAAAGCATTAATACTGCACCAAGCTATCCACCACGACCAATCCGCAACATCACAGCACAACACAGAACATCAACGTGAATGCCATGTTCGCAAATCCGTCTAAAGTGACTATAGCGATTAGACAAGATTTACCGATCCAATGACATTCACGGTCGCAGATAGAAATATAATGTACTGCAAACTAACACATTTAAAATTTCGATTGACAAAACTTCCCGAAGTGGGCCCCAAGCACAAATCCAGTGCTCAAAATAATCTGGGCCAAAACTAAATTTTCAGGAAACCTCAGTTTCAATTTAAAGACCCTAAGAAAAAATTTAGTGCACTGAAACCAAAACACTGCGGCGGAACCGCGGCCAAAACATGGGTACGGCCGCGGTTCCGCGGTGTAACAGAGGGCTCATACTACAAAAATTTTACAGTTGTCTTAGAAAAGCCTGCCTGATTTTCTGAAACACTCAAAATAATTTTTCGATGACAAAAATTTCGACAGAAACTTTAATATTGAAATTGCGGTTTCGGAAATTTTGTTCAATCGGGCTTTTAAACATGTTAGAACAAGCTAGTAAGCGGTTAATAGTTTAGCTTTGATACCATGTTGGGATGCGGCGGCGCCCTGGCCGTCTAAACGACGCCAAATACGGAACAAAACCTTTTTTCGAAACCGGCGCTACCGCAACCCAAATACCCGGATCGTTCCATTAACCGTAAACTAAAAAACTGTAAAGAGTTTGAAAAGATTATACCGATCGATCCGTTTCCTTCGGTCTTCTATCTTTACGCCAAACTCCCCGATGTTGCGCCGACAAAGTTCGGTCCCGGTCTCGCTCGTCAAGGTAGCACTACGTCAACGAATCTTTATACGGGCTCCCGTCTCGAACCAAGGCAACTCGGACATGAAGTTTGCTAGCCGACATGTCCAAGATCGAAGTAGAGAGAGTGTAGGATCTTTTGTCTCAAGGCACCCAAACGATTGGGTGGAGGTAAATTGGAGTTGCCATTTGGGATCAACATGTGAGAAAGGAATTTGCAAGTGAAGAAAAGACCCCAAAGGGCTTGGCCATTCTCACAAAAATGATGAGGGAATGATTCTCTATGTAATGCAGAGAAGGCAGTGATGGTTTTGATTCAAGTGAGCGTGTCAATCTTTCACCACAAAAAACGCCTTGCATTTTTAAAGCTTGCGAAATTGCAAGGAACCCCCTGAACTCACGCCAGCCCATGCTTCCTGCACTCACACCAGCCCATGCTCAATAAATGAGGCAACTGTTCATGCTCGAAATCAGTGCAAAGGCATGGCCAAAAAAAAATGGTAAGAGCAAAGTCAATGCTCGCAATAAATTAAACAAGGACCAAGATGTTTAAGACGGAAAAGAAAACTAGCAACTCCGAAGGTAATCCTATAACGAATTACAAGATTACCTCTTAACTGTAAATACATACCCGCATCCGTATTCGACCGAATACGGATGCAATGCGACTAAAATATTCCGACACTATATAATACTAGGATCCAGCTTAAACCAAAGCCCGCTAGAATTATCTGTCTGAACCATGACACGTGTACAAGTGCACGTGTATATTCGAACTCTGCCATGAAACCATACGTCCTCTACAACGTTTCTCCTGAACTTGGAAAACTTTCTGTTGGGGAATCTAATGACTCATCAATACACCGGCACTGGGTATAACCACTAGCACGTCAGAGGCACTAGCTGTACGTAACGGTTGCCCATGTATTGATCGGAAGGGAAGCTGACAAGCGAACTCATACAGAAACCCTACTGAGCCTAACAGTAACAATATCCATACAGTCCGGTCTGTTCGTCTATGAGTATCGCATATAGAGCCTAGGGGGCTGGTAAACGTCAGACCCCCAATAGCTGTATAAGTCGTGTCAGAGTATAGCCCAGAACACCCTGAGATACTACTGGAATACCTACCAGTAAATCTTGATTACCCTGGCCAGGGATTTCGTGTAATGGCTCTCCTAAACACAGCGCGATCTCATCCCCAATACCGGGAGAGACGAATCCCCGACGATCCGCTCACTGCCTCCATATGGCTCGGAACTGTACCCAACTAAAACCTGTTTGCATGACTCCTTTGAGCCGTGGTAGGGTAATAATCAAAGTACAGTAGGAACTCACACGAGACAAATGATGATCTCAGGTCGACAGACTAACCTGTACACATGTCACCTGAGAATTGCTATCTGATGATATATATAATACCAACTAGTATGTTCCCGGCGAGTCTTGTCCGGTGTACTCATAACCCAATGAGCACCTGTATACATCTTAGGTGAACCAACTGACACTAATGGCTTATGAGACTGGCCACCTCCCCTCGTCGGGGTCTCGACTGTATACACTAGTCTACTTTGGAGTATCGATGCCCTGTTTCGAAACTCCCTCGACTAGGGACCATTTAAGGATGTGCTTATAGAGCCCAGCTCCTACGTATATGATCGCTATCATACTGCTGGCAGTCAAGCAAGAATCCTGTGGGCTCTATCAACATGCAATAGTGAACTAAAGCATGTACACGATGATAAAGACAAACCAGATAGCGTACTATCATCTCGAGCAAGACTGTCCTATCGGTATTGGTCCTCCCTCAATCATTGCAATCATGTACCTGCGATCCAATAATTGACTTTGAGGGCACTATATCCAACAATTTGTTTCTTGAACTGGTAGGCGGCATCATACGGATTCATCTATTGTTGGTCGTAGTCTCACATTTGTAGCGTTTTTTCATGAATTTTACTGTAACGACCTGAGAACCTGTAACCTGCAACTATTTAGCAGATATAGATCAAAAGCACCTATTTATATGTAATATGAATAAGAATGGGTGATATAATAATGCAAAATTCTGATATAAACAAATACCCCCAAACTTATCATTTGCTCGTCCCGAGCAAAACCAATTTTATTCTCGAAAAAACCTAACCTCACTTTCGCAGGGAATCGCGATTGCACTGAGCTCGTGCAACAAGCCGTTAAACCTCTAGGTGTCCCTAGTAGGAGGAGTGTTGTCTCCTAAGGGTTTCAGCGGATACTACCCACAAAATCCAATCAATTTGGCCTGTTGACTTTCATTCTTCAATTTGGTATTCTAGTAAGAAATTCTATTATCTTCAAGTTAGAAATCATCAACCCGTATTTTTCACACTCACTTTTCATTTAACTTAAGATCGTATATGTTCTGCAAATTTATTCAGCTTTCGGCATCTTTTGAATTTTTCTTCTAAGGTTCCATCTCAACTTAGGAATTTTTATCACCTCTACTGAAGGTATAAGCCCTATCTTTCATTCCTATCTCTCATGCAAACCCCAATCACATACCCCTACGTGCGTGTAATTTTCACCCCTATACTTGGAAATTCAATTCAAGCTATCATACTCTTGTCCATCATCCAAAGTACTTTTAGTTGGTGAATTTTAGATGAAATTGCTCAAACATCCTTCATGCGACCGTTAATACTTCTTGTGGTACTAACGACCGATTACAAAATGTGTTCGCGCATTTAGGCGTAATTCCTCGTCTTGTAATACCTGAGGCTTAGCAGTGACTCCCAAACCAGTTGGTCTAAGGCACTAGGTGATAAAGCACCCTCGCTATATATTTTTTATTTATGCAGTCTTAAGTAATTACAAAGCCAGTGTTCATTTTTTTTTATCTCTTTATTCACACTTATACTTTTATTTTATTTTCCTTCATACTAAGGATTTTAGACAAGAGCATTTCAAGGTATCCTCTACTATCCCAAGTTTCAAGGTGCGTGTAGGTGAGAGTTGTAGGGTATATATTTTCAGAATTTAGACTTAAGGTTCGGAATTATTTTTCAGACTTACATTTCAAATAAAAATTTTAAAACTCTTCCATTATTTTGACTTAGCCCAAGAACTGAAATCAAAATTTGCCTATTTCTGAATAAACTATAAGGACATATATTTTCTATAATTAAACTTTCAGAAAGGTTATTTTTAGGGTTTTTAATTTACCAAGTTTAGGATCTAGTTTTTCCTAACTAGTCAACCGTCATGTTGAACTTAAGTCAAATATGGCAAAAATTGAACTTTTCAATTTTTTTTAATTTTTAAAATTTTTCAATTTATATATATATATATATATATATATATATATATATATATATTATTTTTTATACAGATGCGATGCAGAAAAATAAGATACGAAATTAAATATGCAAACAAATATGTACAAATTTTTTTTATATTTTTAATATAAGTATGTAAATGCAAAAATATACACATGAATGAGAAGGAAGAAAGCTTACCGAGCACACCCCAAACTTAAACTTGACAGTGCCCTCACTGTCAGGCTACACTAAGAGGGTCAAAATTGTCGGCACTCTCCTGTTTGTTTCTTTTTTTATTTTTTTCAATTTTTTATTATTATTAACAGAAAAAGAAAACAAAATATATATACACAAAAAAGTCCCCCCAAACTTAAGTGAAACAGTGTTTCCACTGTTGCCATTTTTTTTAATCTCATAAACCTGTAAACTTGGGAGGAAAAATTTAATAACGGGGATATGAAATATGATCATGAAAATCTCCCCCAAACTTATTTTTGGCTCACCACTTTGAATTAGAAAAATTATTTTCAAGAGCCAAATTATAACCCCCCCCAAAAAACTTAAGTTAAACAATGCTAAGTTTTTAAAGAGAGGAGTCAAAGTTATCGGTCAATGCCAAGCTTTGCAAAGGCCAAAAGTCAACACCAACCATTCGAAGAATTTATCAGTGAAACGCACCGGTTGGTGGAAGAACATGTTGTATGGAGCCAGGAAGAAGTGGGGAAGAGATAAGTGGTGTAAAAGGAAAGGTTTACGTCTCGATTTGCAGAGACGAAACAATAATAGTGAACGGAAACGAGAATGTGGATGATTAGGAATAGGAAGAATGGTCACATTCTTGTATGGGATAAGAAGAAATGGTGGTGGTTCGACTTCTTCAGGTGGAGGTTGATTAATCACAAAATCCGTGTCTTTTAGGAATGCGAGTTCATCGGCGAAAATATCTTCGAAACTTTCATCGATGGTCCGATTGAACGTTCCAATGTCAATAAGTGTCGCGCCAGAATTCAACACACTTGATTTTTCAAAAATTACGGAGGTAGGAGACTCGTAAGGCTCATCTACCTTATTCTCAAAAGAGTCTAAATCAAGTTCTTTTTCTAGAATTATCGAACTCAAAATATCGGATTGTGATTCATTAACACTCGCTATCATTAAAGGAAGATTAGAAGAAGAACCAGAGAAAGTGGGAGAAAGAAGTGGAATACGAACTTGAGTGTGGGAATGGAGTATATAAATTAGCACAATTTGTAATGACTGATGTGTAAAAAGCAATTGTGCTAATCTATCAACCCACTGAGAAATGAGGTCAAATCCCTCAAGATTCGTGAGAAAACATGGGTACGTCGAACTTGGTAAACCATACATTGAAAATGAAAGTGTAACGGTTTCTTGCAAGGTCGGAGCGAGGATGGAGGGAAGTGAGTGAGGAAGGGTATCGGTTAAGGATTCAGGAGGGTGTGCGCAGTCAATGAAAGGAATAGAATGAATTGGAAAATCCGACTCCTCAAGTAAAACTGCTTCATCCTCAATAATTTCCTCAATACTCTCCATGCAATCTTCATCAAAATCAAGACGTATATGAAGTTCGGGAGAAATATTTAATGACTCAGGATAATGAATTGGAGAAAAAATTTAGTCAAATCTGCGGGTTCATCATCCAAAATATTCCCAGTGTCGATATCCTCAATCAAGTGAAAATCAATTTTCTTAGACACCTCATTAAAAGCATGGATATTAATCAATTCAGGTTCTAGAGTGGAGGTGTAGAGGTCAAAAGGATTGGTGATGGTTTCACTCGAAAGGGACCCTTCACAATCAGGTAAATCAAACACTACAAAGTCGCACAACTCATTAAACATTTTATCTTGAACTGGTGAATCATTTGGAACACTTGATAAACATTCAAAACTGGAGTTGTGGGATTCAATTGGGGATGGGTAGGTTTGATTTGGAAGGGTGTACAGCTCACTCTCACCACTCAAATTCTCAACCTGTCCTACCGCCTCATCATACAATGGAAAATTTGGAGCTTGTTGGAAATTAGCTCCTGGGTCACTAGGTTGTATAAGGGCGACCATGGACGTATTCAAATCCATCATCTGTTGGCTTGACGCTACCATAAAATCTTCCAACGACTGTTCCAGACTAGACATGGGTTTTGAAAGGAGTTTCAGTAAAACATTCAAATTTGTTCGGATACTGAAAGCTCCTAAATGGCTGTATAGAAGTAATGTCCAGGGAAGGTGCAAAAGTTGGGTAGGATGGATAGGAATAGAATGGTTGGACAGGGGTCGGATCAACATACGGATAAGAAGGTGAATGGAATTGTTGATCCAAAAAATTCACAGTGGTGAAAGGAGTGAAAGATCGGTTACGAGATTGTTTAATATGTTCAGCAATAGACATGGGTTTCGGAGTTACAACAGGACTTGAAAAAGGAGTATCAACGTAAGAAGGTGGTGAAGGTTGAAGTGGTTGATACAAAATGGATTGCGGAGTCCAATTGGTTGTCCTAGACGCGTCTATTCGATCTTTCAAAGAAATTTTCTGCATGGAGGGGTCGTTCAAAATTCGACCAAAACAAGAATCGTAGGAAATAATGTCTGGTTGTGGGTACCAAAGTTCGGCAAGAGTTTTGTGAGGTGGGGTACCCATGATGTGATGAGAGAAAAGAGAAGAAAAAGAATGTGATTTTTTATAAAAAAAAATTGTTTGTTTTTGGATTTTGAAATTTTTGAAAGTATTTTTTTTTAGAAAAAGTTTTTGCAAGAATGTGTACGGACTTACAGCAAAATTTCAAACAATCACAGTTAAACATGCACAATCATACCTAGAGCTATGGTCTCCTAAGTCAACTAGACTGCTCCTAACTGTTCCAAAGTGACAAGTTGTGAGATATCCCTCAAAACGCCTCTTCACCGCCAATTGTGGCCAGATAAGAACAAATGAAGAAATGAGGGTTCCGCTCACGAATCACCGTGAGACGGGCCTTTTAAAGTTACCTTTCTCACTTGTCTAGCCTAGGCACCACAAAGTCAGGTTTAGATAAACGAACGAATGCCCACAACCTTCCTCTGTCCTAATGAGCATGACAGTCCTTAATTGGCTGAGTCTAGATATTTTTTAATTAACTCAAGGGTGGTGCATATGCTTTTAGTGATTTCTGGGGTCTTAGAAAGGGTAATGAAATCCCCATCCAATCTTAATTGGTGTTATAGCCCCTTAGATTCCGTATTAATTATGCAAAGCAGTTAGCACACCAAAAATCTAAAACACTTGCAAAAAAAATTTTTTATTTGGCAGCGCAAAAAATCCTGTACAAAAATAATTTATTGGATAGGAGAAAGAGAATCTGTGCAAAGAAACTTGCAGGAATTTTTTTTCAGTGGAGTGCAGAAGAGAGGAGAGGAGAAAAGAAATACTTACAGAGAAAATTGGATGATGATGTCACCAGTTGACCGCGGTTCCGCGGTCAAACCCTTGCTTCTGCCGCGGTTTCGCGGTGGATCAGTGAGTTTGGACCTTCTGACTTTGTCTCTGTGCTGAGTTGGTTTTCCTCTACCTGTTCAGATCTCCTGTTTCTGGATTTGTTCACTGAGTTTGCTCCAGATCTGAAACAGAGTTTGCTCCAAGCCTGCACACTTGCACAAAAACCTTTCAAAAATAATAAGATGATTTTTACTTTTGTTTTTTTTTTGTTTTAAAATTTTTCAATTTTTATAATTTTTCAAATTTTTTTTAACCCGAAATTACACAAAGAAAGAGATTACCGTCTCTCCGGCAACGGCGCCATTTAATTGTAAACTATTTTGTACGTGCGTTTTAAAATTAAGAATACCGCAATCAAGACGGTGTCGCTTGGTAACTAGCCGGTTGAGTACGAGTCGATCCACAGGGAAAAGGTGTTCTTTGTTTAAGTTCTAACGAGTTAAGTCCTATTTTTGGTAGGTTTTGTTTTAAGATCTAAGAATTAGATTAAATTGATTTAAAGGCTTGCTAGGGTTAGGATTAGGTTAGTTTGGAATAGGGATTCTACTCACTGCTTTTAATGCCCTAGTTAAGAATATAGGTGTTAGGGTAATAGTCAACAAAGGGGATTAGCACGACTAGGAAGAAACTCAGTTTCTTTCTTTTGGTCCTTGTCCGTCCTTTCTTGGCTCTTAGCCCTAACCTCCAGTTAATTCAACTACAACCGGTCTAACTAGGGAATCACCGCTATCATTTAGAATAGGGTGCCGTAGTGAGCGGTGTGTGGTTTAATTAAATAGAGTCCGTATTATAAAAATTATATGGGCAAACAAAAGAGTGACAGATTTCCTTCTTTCAAAACCTTCCCTATCCTAATCCTAACAAGTGAGGAATTACTCACTCATTAGGAAAGTGATGATAAAATTCATTTTTATATTTTATTTTAATAGATTATCTAAATTGCAGATAATAAAAGACAGATAAAAATTAATGCAGAAATTAATTTCAGATAAAAGAATGCAAGATAGAATGAAAACTTAATTTATTGATACCTCTCAACAATGCATTACAACTGAATTAAAATTTCAATCTAAGAAATTAAGAAAAGGCATGCCTAATTAGGCTTTTGGCTTTCCTATTTAAAGATAGAAGAAAACCCTAGGTTACAATCTGATCCACATTTGAATTTACAAGACTACCCTAAGAAAGCCGAGTCAAAGCACCGATACCCACTGACACACGCACCGACAAGTGCACCTTATGGCCGCGGTTCCGCGGCAGAAAGCCATATTTAGCCGTGGTTCCGCGGCCATACTGAGGGATCTCTGGCTCAACTTCTTAGGGTTGCTTCATGTTGCTTTTTCCTTCTGTTTTCTTCACTTGGTTTCTCAGAATCTCTTCTATTTTCTTTCAGATTTCCAACAGTGCAGATGATGTGGACTTTTACCGTGAGCTTCGCATTGAAGTCTTGAATCTTGTGCTGCCCTTGTGCTTTGTGTATTGAACTGTCTACTGATTTTCATTTGTTCCTTGAACTGGTAGGAGGCATCATACGGATTCATCTATTGTTGGTCGTAGTCTCACATTTGTAACGTCTTTTCATGAATTTCACTGTAACGACCTGAGAACCTATAACCGGCAACTATTTAGCAGACATAGATTAAAAGCACCTATTTATATGTAATATGAATAAGAATGGGTGATATAATAATGCAAAATTCTTATATGAACACCATGCTTGGATATCGTATCTTGTGATTAAGGACTTGACAAATCTCTTAATTTCATATACGATATACTATCACAACTTCTTAGAAAACTCAACACTAATATCATTTGCTCTCACTAACCACTTTGTGTTTTTGTTGTTGGGGTGTGCTTGCTAACCCTTGTGTTTAGTGTGTGGTATCCCAAGCGCGGACATACGAACGGGAAGTGATCAAAACGGAACAATTTCGTGCTTTGCGGCGAATATCGGATTTTGACGGTTTGTGCTCCGCAACCACGTTGACAAGTTGTACTTCATGCCGGGATCAAGATAAGGCCGGACAACTTATGACAAAGGAAGTGTAGAGGTAAACGTCGCGATTCAAGCTTCCGAGCCAAGCCACAACCATTCTTTCCTTAACTCCTTTTCTTGCTTTTTCCTTGTTTTTATTCTTTTATATATTTTTTATGACAAACCCCAATTCGTTAATTTGTTAACCTTAAACAACAATACTTAATACACAATTCATTACGGATCGACCCGTGCTTACCGGCTCGCTACAACGCGCCGTGCACTTGCGGTTTATAAATAGTAAAAGGAGAACGATCTCGCGTGCGCAATCCATTTTCCTAAAACCATATCTCATATTTCAAAACATATGCGTTTGCGCGTGCGGGTGAATTCCCAACAGTTAGAAGTAGAGAACCAAAATGGGTATAAGTATTATGTCCTTTGATGTGATCAGGGAGGAGAATACTTGAGCATGTAATTCCTGGACTATTCTAAAGGAAAATGAGATTCACTCTCAGTATTACTCCTCTGTATACACCACAGCACAACGGTGTATCGGGGCGAAGCAATCACACCCTATTAGATATGGTGCGCTCTATGATGAGTACTACTGAGTTGCCTATTTCCTTTTAGGGAGTTATGCACTTGAGAAGCTGCATATCTATTGAATAGGGTTCCAACCAAATCAGAAGCCTATCACTCTAAATGAGATATGGAATGGGAAGAGCCCATGTCTTAAGCAAGTTAAGATTTGGGGTTGTCTGGCCTATGTCTAAAAGCAAAATCCGGAAAAGCTCGAGGCAAGATCAGTTCTGTGGAAGTTTGTTGCATATCCCAAGCATTTGCGAGGGAATATATTCTACCACACCGAGGAGCATAAGGTGTTTTGTTTCTCAGCATGCCACCTTTTTAGAAAAGGAATTTCTTGTAAAGAAATTAGTGGTCATGAGGTAAAACTGGATGGAGTTCCAGCTCTACAAACTACAGCTGACGATTTGGTAGAACCGGAGGATTCAATAGTTCCCGACGAACCTCAGCCTCTCTGCCGATCTGGCAAGGTTCCTTATCCACCTGAGAGATACTTCAGTTTTCTCTTTGACAGTGGGAGCGAGGATTGCATCATGAGATAATGACCCAACTGGTTTCGAGCAAGCCATCAGGAGTAGTGACTCTGTAAGAATGGCTGGATGCTAAGCGATCTAAGATGGAATCCATATACACTGTAAGTGCACGGCGGCGCCCCGGCCGTCAATCCGACGGCCAAATGCGGAAGCGGTAATAAACTTTAAATTTTACTGAACTGACACCACCGCGCACTAATACCCGGATCGAACCATTAATTAGTCCTAGCTAACTACAAGAAAGGGAAGAGAGATATACCGACTGATCCAAGTCCTCCGGTCTTCTCGTCGTCGTCCCGATCTCCTGCGGAAGCTCCGGTCTCCACCTCGTCGCCGGAAGTGCACCACATCGCCTACTTCTTTTACGGGCTCCCACCTCAATGCCAAGGCAACTCGGGCACGAAGCTGGCTAGTCGACGTGCCCAAGATTTGCTGTAGAATATAGTGTACAAGTCTCATTTTGGGATTGTAGGAATTGCCTTTTGGTGGAGGGATGAACTATGGAGTTTGGAGATGGAACTTGTAGGAATTTTCCAAAGCCAAATGAGTGTAATCCCCTCATGTAAAAAATGGGACAGCCCCTAAAGAGGAATGGTCGGCCACTACAATGGGGAGGAGAGCATGAGGGAGTGGGTGTATCAATCAAAGAAAATAAGCCCACCATCATACAAGAGAGAGAGAGGGTTGCAATGATAAACAATGATCACCAAATCAAAACCCACACTCAACGACCTACCACCAACCTCATCATCAACAACCATGATGAGCCAAAAGTCAAGCCATGATCAACTAAAAGAAAGTCAAGGTATGGTGCTATAATCATGATGCAACAAAAATGCAAAGACCCCCTCCACAACCACTTATTTGCAACAATGCAAATAAGCCCTCCTCCACCAATCTTCGGCCAATGAACGATACAAAGGAAATTGGCCGAAACGGAAAGCAAACTGGCAACTCCAGAAAACTGGTCCCGTAATAAATTACAGGAAAACCCCGATACTGTGCATACACACCCGCATTTGTATTCCGACCGAAATACAAATGCAATGAGACAAAATCTACACTGTACTATACTAGGATCCAGCTTAAACCAAAGCCGGCTAGTAATATCCGTTCGATCCTGATCCGTGCAATACCGCACGTATCTGATCGAACCCTGCCATATAACCATACGGCCTATAGTACAAACTGTCCGATCCTGATCCGTGCAATACTGCACGTATCTGATCGGACCTTGCCATATCTCCATACGGCCTCTACAACTTTTCGCCCGAAAGCTGAGTAACTGAATGTGGGGGACTCTAAAGACTCGTCAACACCTTGGTTGTGGATTTAACCACTAGCACGTCTGAGGTATAAGCCAATACGTAACGGGCTACCAGATATTGACTAAAAAGGACGTCTGTGAGAGAACTCAGCCTGACAACCCTACTGAGCCTGTCAGTGACAATATCCGTACAGTCCGGTCCATTCGTCTATGAGTATCGCATGACGGGCCTAGGGGGTTCGTAAAAGTCAGACCCCCAAAAGCGGTACAAGTCGTGTCGGAGTGTAGCCCAGAACACCCTGAGATACTACTGGAATACCTACCAATAAATCTCCTTGCCTCGGCCGAGGGCTTCGTGTAATGGCTCTCCTAGACACAGCACGACCTCACCCCCAATACCGGGAGGGACGAACCCCTGAAGATACGCTCACTGCCTCCATGTGGCTCGGAACTGTACCCAACTAAAACCTGTTTGCACGACTCCATTGAGCCGTGGTAGGGTAGTAATCAAAGTACAGTGGGAACTCACACAAGACAAATTACGATCCCCAGGTCGATGAACTAACCTGCACACATGTCACCAGGGAACTGCCATCTGACGTCTGGTATATGACCAACTAGCATGTTCCCGGCGAGTCCTGTCCGGTGTACTCATAACCCAATGAGCACCTGTATACATCTTAGGTGATCCAACTGACACCAGTGGCTTGTGAGACCGGCCACCGCCCCTCGTTGGGGTCTCGACTGTATACACTAGTCTACTCTGGAGTATCGATGCCCTGTCTCGAAACTCACACGACTAGGGACCATTTAAGGATATACTTATAGACTGCCAGCTCCCACGTATATGATCGCCCTCATACTGCTGGTGGTCAAGCAAGAATCCTAGGGGATCTATCAACGTGTAATAGCGACTTGTCAGGTCACCTAAAGCAGTACACGATGATAAAGGTAAACCAGATAGCATACTATCATCTCGAGTAAGATTGTCCTACCGGGATAGGTCCTCCCTCAATCATTGCAATCACGTATCTGTGACCTAATAATTGACTCTGAGGGCACTATCTCCAACAATCTCCCACTTGCACTCAAGGCTAATTATTGCGATGTCGCATACTCACAGCCCGTGTGATACCGAACACCCAACTCCTCTACTAATCAGTCCCACAAAGCTCGTTTGCGAAACTATTGCGTTCGAGGAATAGCCTTAGTGAGTGGATCCGCTTTGTTGTTTCTTTCTATGTCTCTCTATATCTCAAGTTCGCGGAGAAAGCCATCTCCCGAAAAGAGCAATACCTGTCTTAGAATGTGTCTGGATGTCTGATGGGACCTAGCTCATAAGTGAACTCCAAATCCAAACTTCGTAGACTGTATCGTCAACTGAACTTAATCAGTATCCTGCACCATGCCACCCTCAGTATTGCCTTGGACCACCTGTCCAAAATACTGCCCCTCATCAGAAGGAAAAACTATAACTCTGACAACCTCCTTGTCGTCCATGTTACCTTGGAAGCCTGGAATGATAACTGTCTCCCGAATGAGGCTGTCGTTATCATATCCCTAGAACATCCACTTATGTTCTAAAACTGCTTCCTACTGCTTCTCCAGGATTGGATCAATGTCAACTTATTGCATCTAGTGCAAGAACAACATCTGATGTGGTACTTGACATCTCATGATTGACTCAATTGCCTAAGCAAGTGATCTGCCAATCATGCACATCCCTCTCCCCTTTAGTCTGTAAGACACCTTTAGAGAGGGTAACTCCATATTCTGCAGGTACACTACCGTGCATGGAGTCGTCCATTCTAAATACTCTTAGAATGCTGTCAAAGTACCCTGATTGGGAAACCACCCAAACCTAGATCTAAAACCATAGATCTAGTAACCAGTATGTCTGATATAAAATCCATTTCCTTTGTGGAGAAACCACTGTGTGACGACCAAAGTATAACCGACTGTAGTATAGGAGTTTCTTTTCCTATTCTATGTATGTCATCCAAATACCAGGATATCACACCCTACTACCTTCTCAGCAGATCCATCCCCTATTCTGATGAAGTTAAACCCATGACTGTCACGTCAGAAATAGATGATCTATCTCCGCTACAACTGCTTTAGTCTATAAATAGACACAAGCTACTTGTCCACCAATGCTTCCGCTGCTCCCACTGACTACGACAACCCTCTGGCAGAGTCATATAGACGTACACTTCTAAAACTAGTTTAGAACGACGCTATACTCATCCTCCTGCCGGGTCTCGCAGCCTGGAACAACAGCAATGGTAATTGTGGGCAAACAAGAACTTCCCTGTCACCGTCCTTGAGGCTACCGTAGTACCTCTCGGGTGCCTGAAGTTACCCACCTTGTCTGCGGAGTGGCCAATGGAATGTCAATCCAGATTGAATCTTTAGGTTCCTATCAAATCTTCAGTAATCGTTTGTGGTTCTGGAATCACTTCCAGTTCTACCATACTCCCACTACTGTTTTCTGGAAAAAAATCCATTTCTGATAAAACTGTGGCGAGTCTGGAACAATATCGCTATTGTTCATCCAGATGGTAGAAAGTCAACCCTCGTCATAGCCTGGATCAACCCACAAACAGCCATTACAGAAACGTGCCTTGAGTTATCCAGAGTCTGGTTTTAATCATAAGCCGGACAACTCCCCGTACCTTAACATCGTTAAGATATGAACTGTTCTATATCCAATATAGAAACAGAGGCACTGATTTAATTGAACCAGATCCAAATCATGCAGCTGTCTCCAGTGCATGTCAACTAAATGGAAGGAGGCCGATCAGCGTTACACAACTTAGGAGCATTTCCAATTATGAGTAACCTGAAAGAGAAGCAAGTTCTCTTAATCATTACTATCAACTGAATACCATACACAAGTATCTACATCTTCGATCACTTTGAAAAATCCCGATACTTGCGACACCTGGTTCTCTACTCTATTCAAATACCTATAACTTCTCAAAATTCGGACCCCGTGTTTCCACGAAACACCTGTCTAAAAACTAGAGAAGTCATAAGTAAACCGAATATAGTACGAGGACCAACCCCTTATGGACCCTGGACAACATACAATACTCTGTATAAGTCCTTTGAGTCTGATAACTCATTCACTGTGTGTCGTAGGTTGAAAACTGTACTTATGGTTAAGAAGAATTACACCGCTGTTTAATGCTACTTACCTAACCATCCACTGATATAGGTAAATGTCACAGACATAATTTCAAAAAGGTATATCTCACTCTATGAAAATAGACGTGCATATATATCAATTTGAAATTGGTGCATAACAGCGGATATTCAAAACCAAATATTTGCCGACCGGCAAACTACCCAGGTGACTTCCTCAAATATCACCGATTACAACGAATCCCGATATAATGAGGATGATCACCCAATTCCCAATAACTTACTCCCACTCATCATCTGTAAAACCATACAGATGTGAGAATCATACCTGGAAAATACATACCCTGGAGTAAGTATCTAATCGGGAAATCAGTTTTGTTTTAACATTACACAGTGAAACTGAAACATTGAAATGTTTCGTTGGGGTATCCTGGTAATCCTAGTAATTCCTCTTCCAGATTCACGACTGTGACCGTATGATTCTTTGCCACCTCTCCAAATCCCTTCATATGTCTTTAGTCATTACCTTCTACACACCCCTTAGGCCAAATGGTTTTCTTCCTTCCCTACCGTTCGGCACCAGCCTATGGTTTGGAAGAAGACTATCCAATAAGCATAATGGGTGTACTTTCCCAATCCTAGGAACACTCACAAAGCGAGAGAAGGTGAAGATAAAAGACACCTGAATAAATCTTATTCCTATTTCTCCTGAACCAGAATCCATCCCCGAACTGGAACAAGTTCCTTTCGAGTTCGTATATAACCATACGATGAAGTATCCAATAAACTGTGGATCTTCGTAGTGATACGGAGTGTCCTGGAGAAATACAAAGGTGATGTGGGAGTGGTAACGAAATATTTGGTTTGTTCGTGAATATCTGTTGCAATTTACTTTGCCCTCTTACTAATCCCTTGCTTTGTCTTAACTTAATACCTTCTGCACACCATCGTTATGCTAATTGGTTTTCTTCATTCCCTACCGGTCGGCACCTGCCTATGGTTTGGAAGAAGACTATCCAATTTGCGTAATAGGTGTACTATCTCCTAAACCAAGGAGTACTCGCAACCTGAGAGAAGGTAAAAGGATAAGACAACTGAATAATCCTATCCGTTTTCTCCAGAACCTGAAACCATCCTCGAATAAATTCTTTCGAGTTCGTATCTAACCATACGATGGTTTTGTCCAATGGAAGTGGACGTTCGTAGTAATACGGGGTGTCCTGAAGAAAAGGGTAAAAGTAGGAGTGGCAATGAGGTTTGCAACTCTGACAATCCAAAAGCCAGTGTTTTAAGAAGGTTCGGTCAATTTTGGTCTCTGAGTCATAGTTTTAGGGTCGGGTCAATGGTCGCTGCCGAAGAGAGAGAAAAGAAACACTCAGCGTGCACTCTAACCTAGATCAGAATGGTTACCAATTTATCTAATCTGGAAACCTCCCACTGTACCTCAAATTCTCCTCCAAACCTGAAAGAAGAATTAGTCGGGATCACCCGAGGAGTAAACCAACTCATCAGTGGGAATCGGGATCCAACTATCATCGCATGATAACGTGACGGGATCCGCTCACGGTATCACACTCCAGAAGGTATGCGCATATCTGGCAAGTTTCAGTTCTTTTGAAACTCCCGATGTGATTTCTGCCCCATGCTCTTATGACCTTGACTTTGGCCAACATATCATAAGTCACATGTCAAGTTCCACCCGTCATTCTCCAGGTTAATTTGAACCCACCCGTACATACCCTTGACTTTGGCCAAAATGGCAGCACGACTGTCCCAAACCAACGCATCTATCTATGCTGCATATGAATGCCCCAATAGCTACCAATCACTGTGCCTTGACTTTGGCCAACATACACAGCTTGAATACTATTGACCACTCATATGAAACGAAGGAGGGCTACGAATGGTTTCTGGTGAAAACCTTTAACGTAATGAACTTGATATCGTTGAAGGAACTGATATCTTTATAGAAAAATATAGTGACGAAAACCTTTGCTAAAGAGGTCACTCCCGGTGAAGGGATCTCGGCTCTTTCCCCGTAGAATGAGGTGCAGGATATTCCAACTGAATACCACGGTGCAAAGCAAAAGTAATCGGCTATAGTGAAGTCATTGCACTGACGCAAACTTTTTGTCCAAGGGGTCACTCCCGGTGAAGGGATCTCGGCCCTTGCCTCGTCGACTGAGGAGCAGGTTATTCCAACTGAATATCACGATGCAAAACAAAAGTGAACGTCCTTGCAATAACAGCTTTTTGAAAAGTGTTCCAACAACATCAGATTAGGTTTGTTTTTAACTTGCATTGATCCGAATCAACGCAGTCCCATCAATTGATCACACCACAAAGAACGAAAATATACTGATGTACGTATATGCCATCCGCATTCGCCACTGGGTCCCGTCATTACCCGTTAGGTTAGCTAACTAACGACAGAGCGGGGACTGGACTAGCGCGGATGTAAAACATATACAACATCTACTAATATATATACCAATATATTATATTCGCTCAAGACGTGATAAAATTCAACATCACAGAAATATACAACATCACAGAAACAATACAGATATCTGGGATCCCCGGGTTTCACAGAGCCACTACTGAAACCCGACGTTCCCCTGGTCGTGTGGATAGCCTGTGCAATGAAAACCTAGACCCCTACAGGCGCGGCAAGTCACCCGCCAAAACCTGAAGCGAGGCAGTCCCCTTCAACACCGTGAATGGACCACCCAGCACTTCACGGAATCCGGTAACTTGGGCACCCCTCCTGGGTCAACCTGTACCCCCTACGAGTGCGGCGAATAGCCCGCCAATCCTAGAGTGAAGCCCCCTCCGTCTCAATGCCATGAGATGCGGGCTTGTTGCCCTCTAGAACCCGGCTATCCGTGTACCCCTCCGCGGGGTAATCCTAGTACAGAAAGTAAAATATACATACAACGGGTACATCGACCTCAACCTGGTCGTGCCCCAAAATAATAATACAATCAGGCAGTGACGGCAGTCCACATGTCGGACGCTCGCCCCGCAATATCAAATGTACATAATACAACCATAACAGTGTACTAGCATTGCATCCAGGCTATCCCCCACGACCGATCCGCAACATCACAGAAATACATAGAACATCAACGTGAAAGTCACGTTCGCAAATCCGTCTAACCGGGCTATAGCAGTTAGACCGGATTTACCGATCAAGTGACATTCACGGTCGCAGATATAATGTAAATACTATGAAATAATGTGTTTAAAATATCCGATCGATCAAATTTTAACAAGTGGGCCCCAAAGCATTACTGTAGCAGATCAGGAAATTCTGGGCCCAATATTAATATTCCAAAACCCCAATTTTAACTCCAGAAAGATACTGTAGAAATTTGGTGCAGGGAACCAAACAGTGTGGGGCGGAACCGCGGGCCAAAGGGGGGTTTGGCCGCGGTTCCGCGCTTCCACTGTGGACTCACCCTGTCGAATTTCTACAGTAGCCTTATAACTTCCAGAACATCATTATTTTACAACCTGAAAAATTTTTGGAGACCAAAAAATTTCAACAGAAAACTGTTGTGAAGAAAATACGGGTTTTGGAACATTTGATCGATCGGAACTGAAAAACACATTAAAGCAAGCTAGACTATGTTAATGGCGAGGCTCTGATACCACTGTAAGTGCACGGCGGCGCCCCGACCGTCAATCCGACGGCCAAATGCGGAAGCGGTGATAAACTTTAAATTTTACTGAACTGGCACCACCGCGCACTAATACCCGGATCGAACCATTAATTAGTCCTAGCTAACTACAAGAAAGGGAAGAGAGATATACCGACTGATCCAAGTCCTCCGGTCTTCTCGTCGTCGTCCCGATCTTCTGCGGAAGCTTCGGTCTCCACCTCGTCGCCGGAAGTGCACCACATCGCCTACTTCTTTTACAGGCTCCCACCTCAATGCCGAGGCAACTCGAGCACGAAGCTGGCTAGTCGACGTGCCCAAGATTTGCTGTAGAATGTAGTTTACAAGTCTAATTTTGGGGTTGTAGGAATTGACTTTTGGTGGAGGGATGAACTATGGAGTTTGGAGATGGAACTTGTAGGAATTTTCCAAAGCCAAATGAGTGTAATCCCCTCATGTAAAAAATGGGACAGCCCCTAAAGAGGAATGGCCGGCCACTACAATGGGGAGGAGAGCATGAGGGAGTGGGTGTATCAATCAAAGAAAATAAGCCCACCATCATACAAGAGAGAGAGAGGGTTGCAATGATAAACAATGATCACCAAATCAAAACCCACACTCAACCACCTACCACCAACCTCATCATCAACAACCATGATGAGCCAAAAGTCAAGCCATGATCAACTAAAGAAAGTCAAGGTATGGTGCTATAATCATGATGCAACAAAAATGCAAAGACCCCCTCCACAACCACTTATTTGCAACAATGCAAATAAGCCCTCCTCCACCAATCTTCGGCCAATGAACGATACAAAGAAAATTGGCCGAAACGGAAAGCAAACTGGCAACTCCAGAAAACTGGTCCCGTAATAAATTACAGGAAAACCCCGATACTGTGCATACACACCCGCATTTGTATTCCGACCGAAATACAAATGCAATGAGACAAAATCTACACTGTACTATACTAGGATCCGGCTTAAACCAAAGCCGGCTAGTAATATCCGTTCGATCCTGATCCGTGCAATACCGCACGTATCTGATCGAACCCTGCCATATAACCATATGGCCTATAGTACAAACTGTCCGATCCTGATCCGTGCAATACTGCACGTATCTGATTGGACCTTGCAATATCTCTATACGGCCTCTACAACTTTTTGCCCGAAGGCTGAGTAACTGAATGTGGGGGACTCTAAAGACTCGTCAACACCTTGGTTGTGGATTTAACCACTAGCACGTCAGAGGTATAAGCCAATACGTAACGGGCTACCAGGTATTGACTAAAAGGGACATCTGTGAGAGAACTCAGCCTGACAACCCTACTGAGCCTGTCAGTGACAATATCCGTACAGTCCGGTCCGTTCGTCTATGAGTATCGCATGGCGGGCCTAGAGGGTTGGTAAAAGTCAGACCCCCAAAAGCGGTACAAGTCGTGTCGGAGTGTAGCCCAGAACACCCTGAGATACTACTGGAATACCTACCAATAAATCTCCTTGCCTCGGCCGAGGGCTTCGTGTAATGGCTCTCCTAGACACAGCACGACCTCAACCCAATACCGGGAGAGACGAACCCCTGAAGATACGCTCACTGCATCCATGTGGCTCGGGACTGTACCCAACTAAAACCTGTTTGCACGACTCCTTTGAGCCGTGGTAGGGTAGTAATCAAAGTACAGTGGGAACTCACACAAGACAAATGACGATCCCCAGGTCGATGAACTAACCTGCACACATGTCACCAGGGAACTACCATCTGACGTCTGGTATATGACCAACTAGCATGTTCCCGGCGAGTCCTGTCCGGTATACTCATAACCCAATGAGCACCTGTATACATCTTAGGTGATCCAACTGACACCAGTGGCTTGTGAGACCGGCCACCTCCCCTCGTCGGGGTCTCGACTGTATACACTAGTCTACTCTGGAGTATCGATGCCCTGTCTCGAAACTCACACGATTAGGGACCATTTAAGGATATGCTTATAGACTGCCAGCTCCCACGTATATGATCGCCCTCATACTGCTGGTGGTCAAGCAAGAATCCTAGGGGCTCTATCAACGTGTAATAGCGACTTGTCAGGTCACCTAAAGCAGTACACGATGATAAAGGTAAACCAGATAGCATACTATCATCTCGAGTAAGACTGTCCTACCGGGATAGGTCCCCCCTCAATCATTGCAATCACGTACCTGTGACCTAATAATTGACTCTGAGGGCACTATCTCCAACATACACCAACAAAGTATGGACTTTGGTTGCTTTATCTGAAGAGTTAAATCCCCATCAGGAGCAAGTATATCTTGAGAAGATTACTTGGTGTAGATGGAAAAGTTGAGACTTTCAAAGCTAGAGTTGTTGTAAATGGTTTTCGTCATCGACCGGGTGTGGATTATAATGAAACCTTTTTCTAGTGCCTATGCTTAAGACCAACCAGATCCTACTTTCCATTGCTACATACCATGACTACGATATATGGCGGTTGGGTGTCATGACTGCTTTTCTAAATAGTGATTTAAAAGAGAGAGTTTATAAGTACACAGCCAGAGGACTTCGTAGACATTGGGAGCAGCAAAAACGTGTGCAAGTTGCTTTACGGGTTAAAACAGGTATCGCGGAGTTAGAACATCTGTTTTGATGTGGTAGTCAAAGAGTTTGACTTCTTCAAAAGGGTCGATGAACCTTGTATATACAAAAAGGTAGTAGGGAGTATGGTGGACTTCCTCGTATTGTACGTGGATGACATACTCTTGATAGGAAAGGTGTTTCGTATGCTACACTCGGTTAATCTCCTCTTATCAAAAGTATTCTTCATATAGGATCAAGGTGATAACTCCTAAATCCTGGGTTTTAGATCTATGAGATAGATCTAAGTGGATGTTAGGATTCTCACTAGGTGTAGTGAGATGGTATGAATCGATCCTAGGGAGAATCACTGGATAGCTTCCAGGGTGGTAAGGTCGACTGAATGTCAGTCACAGGCAATGTCTTTACCCTCAGTAGAGGGACGGTATGTTGGAAGAGTTCTAAGCTAGATATCGTGACATACTAGATGATAAAGGTTGGATACATTGCTACCAATGATACTATCAAAGAGGGAGTCAGGGTGTATATAAGTTCATGAGATGAACTTCGTTCCTACCATTATGTGATAATGGAGTTGTGGCTTTAGCTTAAGAACCCCCGTCCCATCAGTGATCCAGACATATTCTAAGGCAGTATCACCTGATCATGGAGATGATTGATCTTTGGGGAGATCGAGATTAAAAGAGTAGACTACAAAGGACAACACGGTAGATCCACTCACAAGGGCCGTTTCCCAAAAGAGACTTTTTATGGGATGGTTGTGTATGAGATACTACAACCACTGCTGATTGTTAGGTATTGGATACTACAACAGATGGGCCTAGTGCAAGTGGGAGATTGTTAGTTATGTGTATGCCCTAGAGGCCATTACTGTACATATGATGTATATTGTAGTGGATGCTTGGACATATATAGGGAAGACTTTCTTGCTCAACATGATAGTATGCTATCTGGTTTCTCTTTATCTTAACATGTACACTTATTGTCTCTCTATTACATGTTGGCAAAGCCCTTAGGATGAGTACTTGACTACCAGGATTATGATGCAGATCATACTAGTGGGGACAGAGTAGTCGGTAAGTACATCCTTCAAATCTTCCTAGTCGTCGATGTATCGAGACAGGGCATCGATATACCAGAGTAGACTAGCGTATTTCTTCTAGACCCATGTAGATAGGCGATGGATGATCCCATATCCATTGGTGTTTGACATCAAAGATAGTATATGGGTGCTCAGTGGAGACTGGGTACACTGAACGGACTCGCCGAGAACTCTTAGATGGTATTATACCTATCGTCAGATAGCAGTTCTCTGGTGACACTGGTACAGGTTAGCCTGTAGACCCGAGATTGTCATAGTGTCTTGTGTGATTCCTACTGTGCTTTGATTTCCACCTTACCACGTTCAAGAGAACATGCAAAACGGTGGCTTTTGGGTACAGTCCCGAATCACATGGAGGCAATGAGCGATAGGAGGGGTTTCGTCTCTCCCGGTATTGGGGGTTGATGTTGTGTTGTGCTCGATTGGCTATAAAAGGAAGTCCCTGTTGGTGTTTATGCCCTAGAAGGCCATTACTGTATCATACTAGCTTGTATATTACTTAATGGAAGCTTGGGATATTCACATGTATATAACATTCCTGCTAAACATGGTAGTATGCTACTTGGTTTTTCTATCTTAATATGTGAGTGTACGTATTGATAGAGCTCTTAGGATCTTGCTTGTCTACCAGCGTTGTGATGGCAGTCACACTAGTGGGGGCTGGGTAGTCTACAAGCACATCCTTATTCAGGTACCTGGTCGTTGGATTATCGAGACAGAGCATCGATACTCCGGAGTAGACTGGTGTGTACTCTTCTCATCCCAGTTGGGGAGATGGTCTGTCCCACAGCCGTCAGTACGTCGTACTGAAGATAGTATGCAGGTGCTCGTTAGGTTACGGGTACACCGGACAGGACTCACAGGGAACTGTTGGTTGGTTTGATACCAGTCGTCAGTGAGCAGTTCCCAGGTGACATGAGTACAGCATAGTCCGCAGACTTGACACTGCTACTTCGCCTCGAGTGTGTCCCACTGTTCTTAGATTGCTACCCTACCACGGCTCAAAGGAGTCGTGCAAACAGGTAGCAGTTGGGTGCAGTCCCGAGCACTTGGAGGCAGTGGCGGTTAGACAGGATTCGTCCCTCCCGGTATTGGGAGTAGATATCGTGCTGTGTCAGAGAGCCATTACGCAAAGTCCCTGGCCAGGGCAATCGAGATTTGCTGGTAGGTTCCAGTAGTTTCTCAGGGTGTAATGGGCTTCCCTCCGACACGACTTATACCGCTATTAGGGGACTGACGCTTGCCGCCCCCCTAGGCCCGATATGCGATAGTCTTGGACGAACGGACCGGACTGTATGGAGATTGTCACATCAGACTCAGTAGGAGTTCGGATGGGTTTTCTCATCGGCCTTCTTATCGACAACTACCTGGGGACCGTTACGTACAGCTAGTGCCGCTTGCGGTCTGTGGTTAAACCCACTGCCAGCGTAGTAGTCGAGTCTCTAGAGTCCCACACAGAGAGTTTCCTACTCCAGGCGAAACGATATAGAGGTTGCATGGTTTTGCGACAAAGGGTTCGGACGCATACGTGCGTTTACGCGCGTACGACTTTCGGACAGTTTTTACCAGTCGGCTTTGGTTTAAGCCAGTTACTGGTATCCGGTTATTGGATTTTTACAGTCTAAAGTTTTTCCGTATTTTTGCGGATCGGAGGGCGTTCTCGTAATTGTTCGAGAAGCTTCTAGAAGACGGTGACTAAAGAGGGTTATGTGTCATATTCATTGAATGAGGTTATGAGTCATGGTGGTGATTCATTCATTGCATTAATGCACATTTATTGCTTAATGACTCATGCTAATGAATCACCACTAGATATTTTATGAAGCATGATTAATCATCACTCTTTATCCTTTTCTTATTATTAGAAAATGCTTCATATATGATATGATACTCATAAACTTATATCATAATATTATTCACATTCTCTCTCCTCAAGCTCTCATCTTCAAGAGACTAATCCTTAATCCTCATGTGTTGAGATCAAAGGTTTAGTTAGACTTAAGCATCCATTACCTTCACTCTATATCATCCTTTCTTCTTTGATTAGCAATCAAAGTAGATTAGTTACCTCAAGTTAGAGGTGTAGCTTGGTGTTTTGCTCTCGGGTGGATCGTCTACTACCTAGAGAAGGTCGAGGAGAACAAAGGAGGACACAAAGACGAAGGACTAGTTTCGATAGGTATAATCCCTAATCACAAGTGATAAGAAAATCTTTGTGTACGGTTATTTATAGTTTAGCTTCGATTTAAGCGGTTAGTCGATGTTCGTTCCTTAAACTTGATTGTTTTTGTAAATTCCGCCTCCCCACAAGTACTGGGGTGTACTACATCGACTTACAGTGGTATCAGAGCCTCGCTAAACAATAAATAACTTGATTGCAAATTTGTACGAATTTCGAACGGAAAAACGAAGCCGGAAAACCCTAAATCTGTTCAGTTTCTGTCGAACTTAAAATGAAGTCCAAAAATTTTTCAGGTGTGCTCAGAAAGCTAGAAAGGAGTCCAGGAGAACACCCAAGAAATTCGAGCCCATGACTCGGCTAAAGAGCCGCGGAAGGGCGGCGGATCCCACCGATCCGCCGCGCTTCCGCGGCCGAGTTGCCGAGTCATGGACTCATCTTTCATGTGTGGGTCCCCTGTGATATTTGGGGTTTTCTGGAATATTTTATATTTGCTCAGGTTACTGTTTAACAGAGCAGATTTTGGAGCAATATTGATGTTGTTTAATCGATCGAAATTGTACAGTATTTGCATATTGGATTATATCTGTGATTGTTTAATGTGTTCGTAAACCTCCCCCAACTGCTAGTATGTCGGTTGGCAGGGGGTTGCACATTTCTGAAATGGTTATATCTGTTTGTGCATATAAACTGTATTGGACTGTTGTGGTGTATAGCCGGGGTTTTGCAAAGGGTTATTGTTTAATTCATTTGTTGTAAATGTAATATGTTGTAATATTATTTTGCGGGGCACATCCAGGTTGCGGTTGTAGCCACCGTTGTATTATTTCATTTTACTGTTTTTGCTCCTAGGACTGACCCAAGGTGGGGTACACAGACTGCCGGGTGCGTAGTTTGCCGTACTCATAGGGGTCGAGGGTGGGGTAACGGCTATTCATCACAACTGTGTAATCTGTCTTTTCTTGCAGGCTCAAAAGAAATACAGATTGCTTGCAAATCCAATATTGTTTATCTGTGTTCTGGAATGAATATCATTGCGTCAGACGAATGTAAAATATCTATATATATTGTAGCTATTTAGACGTCACTTATGTTTTACACCCGCGCTAGCCCAGCCCCCGCTCTGTCGTTAGTTAAGTAACCTAACGGGTGATGACGGGACCCCGTGGCGAATGCGGATGGCATAAGAGGACGTTGTATTTTCGTTGTTTCTGCAATGATAGGTTAATGATGGGACGCATTATCTATAATGCAAAGAAAATAAACCAAAGTTTTAATCGTTGGAACAATTTAAAAGAAACCACTCGGTTATTTTTAAAACAGATATTTTTAAATGCGGAGCTTTAACCACTCCTTTTAAAAACTATCAGGTTCCTTCGGTTATATCAAGTTCACTACGTTCACGGTTTCGCCAAAACCATTCGTAGCCCTCCGTCATTTCATTTGGGTATTCAGTAGTATTCAAGCTATGCAGTTTTGGCCAACGTCATGGCATAGTGTTTGGTAGCTGCTGGGTATTCATTTGTTGCATAGATAGATGAGTTGATTTGGGACAGTCGTATTATCATTTGGCCAACGTCAGGGATATATACGGATGGGTTCAAATTAACAAGATAATGATGGGTAGAACTTGACATGTGACTTATGACATTTTGACCAACGCCAAGGTCATAAGAGCATGGGGCAAAAATCTATATCGGGAATTTCTAAAGAAACTGAAATTTGCAAAGAGTTGCATACCATTTTGAGTTTGATGAATGTTGGTAGCATTCCTACAACATTATCAGACGATGATATTTGGATCCCGATCCTACTGTAAGTATATGCTACTTATCAGGATATTCGTCACTTAACGATCAATGCTATAAACCTAGTAAGTGTCCAGAAAAGTGTCAGCGGGGTTACGCCCCCAGAGAAAAGAGGTTATTTAATTAAGGAACTTCGCGAAAGCGTTGGAAAACCTCCCTCGAAGTACCGACACCAGCCTGGCTGAACGGTTAAGCAAGTATTGTACCGTGAGAATAGTCTTGACTAATTCTTCTTTTATGGTTTGAGGAAGGATTCGAGAAACAGTGGGAGCCATCCAGTTTAGATAAACTAAAAACGACTCTAAACTTGCAAGAGCATCATGCTAAAGAGTTTTCTTCTCTCTCTCCTAATTGCAGCGACCCTGAAAATGACTGTACTTAAGTTACTTTTAGAGAAAAATATACTGACGGGGTCAAACTATAAAGATTGGCTGCGGAATGTCAAAATGGCTTTGACCTATGAAAAACTAGGGTACGTCCTCACCGCTACGGCACCTGCTGTTCCTGGTCCCAAATCCAGTAATGCGGATAAGGAAATCCGCAAAACCTGGGATTCAGATTGCGCGAGAGCCAAGTGCATCGTGCTTGCCTCGATGAACAATGAACATTAGAGGAGGCACGAGGATATATCCCTAGATGGCATATTTCTCCATACAAAGGAACTTTATGGAGAGCAATCTCGTATAGCAAGATACGAGACCTCTAAGAACTTGTTTCGAGCGAGGTTGGCTGTCGGGTCATCGGTAGGTGAACATGTCCTAAAGATGATCGGCTTTATAGAAGAGCTCGCAGACCTTGGGACGACTTTGGATAATGAGCTCTATATAGACCTTATTCTCCAGTCCCTTCCTCCCACCTACGCCCAGTTTATCCTCAACTTCAATCTTCAAGGAAAAGAAGTTGAACTTGCGGAACTCCTAAACATGTTAAGGAGTGCAGAGGGCACCTTGCAGAAGGAAAGGGAAATACCCGCTATGTTTGTTGGCGGTGCATCTTCTTCCGGGTCCAAGGCTAGGGTCAAAGGAAGGAAGAAGAAGGCCGCACCCAGACCTAGAGGAGGTGTTAGTAAGGTGGGAGGGAAGGGAAAGAAAAAGAAAGCAGTACCGATAGTTGGTCAGGATGAGTGCTTCCATTGTCACAGGAAAGGGCACTGGAAGAAGGATTGCAAGGCGTGGAACGCCAAGAACAAGGAACCGAAGCAAGCTGTGGCTTCGACTTCAGGTGTGTTTGTAATTGAGAATTGTCTGTCGATCAACTCTACTTCCTGGGTATTGGATACCGGATCAGGATCTCATATTTGCAATTCATTGCAGGCACTGAGAAACCGTAGAGTGCTGAAGGAAGGTGATATGACCCTAAAGGTTGCTAACGGAGCTAGCGTGGGAGCTGCGTCCGTCGGGGACTATCACCTAGGATTGACGAGTGGACACATTTTGGTTTTACATAACTGTTATTTTGTACCCAGCTTAACGTGTAATATCATATCAGTTTCCTTGTTATCAAATAAAGGTTATGATTTCACGTTTGTAAGAGATGTTGTCAACATCCACCTTAATCATGGTTTGATTGGGTCCGGTACTCTAAATAACGGCATATATGTTTTAAACCAACTCCAAATTTTCAATGTCCAGAACACACTAAAAAGAAAGTCTCCAGATTTAAATAAAGCTTTCTTATGGCATTGTAGACTGGGTCACATCAATGAGAGAAGGTTGACTAAGTTGCATAGAGAAGGATATTTGGACACGTTCGAATATCAAACTTATGACACTTGTCAATCTTGTCTCAAAGGAAAGATGACAAAGACTCCATTTACTGGACAAGGAGTAAGAGCGAGCGAGCTCTTAGGACTCATACACAGTGATGTATGTGGTCCAATGTCTACAAATGCGAGAGGTGGTTATTCCTACTTCATTACTTTTACAGATGATTTCTCTAGGTATGGATATGTTTTCTTAATGAAACATAAATCAGAGGCCTTTGAGAAATTCCTGGAATACAAGAGTGAAGCGGAAAACGAAACAGGCAAAAGTATTAAGACACTGAAATCTGATCGAGGTGGAGAATACTTAAGTGCCGAGTTCCTAGGTTACCTAAAAGAGAAAGGAATTCTCTCTCAGCTTACTCCTCCATACACTCCACAGCACAACGGTGTATCGGGGAGACAGAATCGAACCCTATTGGATATGGTACGATCCATGATGAGTAATGCTGAGTTACCGCGATCTTTCTGGGGATATGCGCTAGAATCAGCGGCATATATTTTGAACAGAGTTCCAACCAAAACTGTGCCTACCACACCATATCAGATGTGGAGTGGGAAGAAACCCTATCTTCAGTATATAAGGATTTGGGGATGTCCAGATTTTGTCAAAAAGCAGTTTGTGGACAAGCTCGAGGCACGATCAGTAAAATGTATGCTTGTAGCATATCCAAAGAACTCCAAGGGATATTGCTTCTATTACACAGAGGAACAAAAGGTTTTTGTTTCTCGTAATGCCCATTTTCTAGAACAACAAGTTTTAGAAAAGGATACAAATGGGAGCGAAATAGAACTGGAAGAAATTCCAGAACCACAAGCTGCTACTGAAAGTTTGGTAGAACCAGAGGTTCAAGAAGAACAGAACATTCCCGCACCCCTCCGCAGGAGTAGTAGGCCGTCTCATCCGCCTGAGAGATACTACGGTTTTCTCATAGACGGGGATAGAGAGGATTGCATCATAGATGATGATGAACCTACTGACTTCCAGCAGGCCATCCAGAGCGGCGACTCGGTACGATGGCTAGATGCAATGCGGACCGAAATGGAGTCCATGTACACCAACAAAGTATGGACTTTGGACTTTGCTCCAGATGGGGTAAAACCCATAGGATGCAAATGGATCTTCAAGAAAAAGATTGGTGTAGATGGACAGGTGGAAACCTATAAGGCTAGACTTGTTGCAAAGGGTTTTCGTCAAAGACCTGGTTTGGACTATGACGAAACTTTTTCTCCAGTGGCTATGCTCAAATCCATTCGGGTCCTTCTTGCTATTGCTGCCTTCCATGATTATGAAATCTGGCAGATGGACGTAAAGACGGCTTTTCTGAATGGAAATTTAGAAGAGAGCGTCTATATGGATCAGCCAGAGGGTTTCAATCAGAGTGGGAGCAGCGGGAAAGTATGCAAGCTGCTTAAGTCTATTTATGGACTAAAGCAGGCATCGCGGAGTTAGAACATCTGTTTTGATGAGACAGTCAAAGAATATGACTTTATCAAAAATCCAGATGAACCGTGCATATATAGTAAAGTTATGGCCAGAAGTGTCGTATTCCTCGTCTTGTACGTGGATGACATTCTATTGATAGGAAATGACATTCCTATGCTACAATCTGTCAAAGGATTCTTGTCACACAGGTTCTCCATGAAAGACCTGGGTGATGCCTCTTACATTCTGGGGATCCGGATCTATCGTGATAGATCCAAGAGGATGTTGGGACTTTCACAGTCCAGGTATATCGACACTGTACTGAAAAGATTCAGTATGGAAGAGTCTAAGCGCGGTAATCTACCGGCTTGTCACGGAATCACCCTCTCCAAAGAGATGTCTCTCAAGACTGATTTGGAAAGGGAACGCATGTCTATTATACCCTACGCTTCTGCGGTAGGCTCTATAATGTATGCGATGTTGTGTACCAGACCAGATGTAGCTTACGCACTGAGCGTGGTAAGCCGGTATCAGTCAGACCCAGGGGAGAAGCACTGGATAGCAGTAAAGAACATTCTCAAGTACCTGAGGAGGACTAAGGAGATGTTCTTGGTTTACGGCGGAAAAGACCTCAGGTTGGAGGCCTTTGCTGATTCCGGCTTCCAGAGTGATAAGGACGATTCCAAGTCCATGTCGGGTTATGTCTTTACCCTCAATGGAGGGGCGGTGTGCTGGAGGAGCTCCAAGCAGGACACCGTTGCTGACTCGACGATGGAAGCGGAGTATATAGCTGCTTGCGATGCCGCAAAAGAAGCAGTCTGGATGAAGAAGTTCCTAACAAAACTTCAGGTTGTTCCTACCATAGTTGATCCAATACCTCTGTATTGCGACAACAACGGAGCTATAGCTTTAGCGAAGGAACCAAGGTCCCATCAGAAGTCCAGACACATCTTGAGGCGGTATCACCTGATCATGGAGATCATTGATCGTCAGGAGATCGAGGTTCGGAGAGTTGCTTCAAAAGAGAACATTGCTGATCCATTCACGAAGGCCCTTCCTCAGATTCAGTTCGAGAGGCTACTCGAGATCATTGGTCTACGATATGCCAGTACATGGCCCTAGTGCAAGTGGGAGATTGTTAGTGTTTATGCCCTAGAAGGCCATTACTGTATCATACTAGCTTGTATATTACTTAATGGAAGCTTGGGATATTCACATGTATATAACATTCTTGCTAAACATGGTAGTATGCTACTTGGTTTTTCTATCTTAATATGTGAGTGTACGTATTGATAGAGCTCTTAGGATCTTGCTTGTCTACCAGCGTTGTGATGGCAGTCACACTAGTGTGGTCTGGGTAGTCTACAAGCACATCCTTATTCAGGTCCCTGGTCGTTGGATTATCGAGACAGAGCATCGATACTCCGGAGTAGACTGGTGTGTACGCTTCTCATCCCAGTTGGGGAGATGGTCTGTCCCACAGCCGTCAGTACGACGTACTGGAGATAGTATGCAGGTGCTCGTTAGGTTACGGGTACACCGGACAGGACTCACAGGGAACTGTTGGTTGGTTTGATACCAGTCGTCAGTGAGCAGTTCCCAGGTGACATGAGTACAGCATAGTCCGCAGACTTGACACTGCTACTTCGCCTCGAGTGTGTCCCACTGTTCTTAGATTGCTACCCTACCACGGCTCAAAGGAGTCGTGCAAACAGGTAGCAGTTGGGTACAGTCCCGAGCACTTGGAGGCAGTGGCGGTTAGACAGGATTCGTCCCTCCCGGTATTGGGAGTAGATATCGTGCTGTGTCAGAGAGCCATTATGCAAAGTCCCTGGCCAGGGCAAGCGAGATTTGCTGGTAGGTTCCAGTAGTTTCTCAGGGTGTAATGGGCTTCCCTCCGACACGACTTATACCTCTATTAGGGGACTGATGCTTGCCGCCCCCCTAGGCCCGATATGCGATAGTCTTGGACGAACGGACCGGACTGTATGGAGATTGTCACATCAGACTCAGTAGGAGTTCGGATGGGTTTTCTCATCGGCCTTCTTATCGACAACTACCTGGGTACCGTTACGTACAGCTAGTGCCGCTTGCGGTCTGTGGTTAAACCCATTGCCAGCGTAGTAGTCGAGTCTCTAGAGTCCCACACAGAGAGTTTCCTACTCCAGGCGAAACGATATAGAGGTTGCATGGTTTTGCGACAAAGGGTTCGGACGCATACGTGCGTTTACGCGCGTACGACTTTCGGACAGTTTTTACCAGTCGGCTTTGGTTTAAGCCAGTTACTGGTATCCGGTTATTGGATTTTTACAGTCTAAAGTTTTTCCGTATTTTTGCGGATCGGAGGGCGTTCTCATAATTGTTCGAGAAGCTTCTAGAAGACGGTGACTAAGGAGGGTTATGTGTCATATTCATTGAATGAGGTTATGAGTCATGGTGGTGATTCATTCATTTCATTAATGCACATTTATTGCTTAATGACTCATGCTAATGAATCACCACTAGATATTTTATGAAGCATGATTAATCATCACTCTTTATCCTTTTCTTATTATTAGAAAATGCTTCATATATGATATGATACTCATAAACTTATATCATAATATTATTCACATTCTCTCTCCTCAAGCTCTCATCTTCAAAAGACTAATCCTTAATCCTCATGTGTTGAGATCAAAGGTTTAGTTAGACTTAAGCATCCATTACCTTCACTCTATATCATCCTTTCTTCTTTGATTAGCAATCAAAGTAGATTAGTTACCTCAAGTTAGAGGTGTAGCTTGGTGTTTTGCTCTCGGGTGGATCGTCTACTACCTAGAGAAGGTCGAGGAGAACAAAGGAGGACACAAAGACGAAGGACTAGTTTCGATAGGTATAATCCCTAATCACAAGTGATAAGAAAATCTTTGTGTACGGTTATTTATAGTTTAGCTTCGATTTAAGCGGTTAGTCAATGTTCGTTCCTTAAACTTGATTGTTTTTGTAAATTCCGCCTCCCCACAAGTACTGGGGTGTACTACATCGACTTACATTCCCTGGCCAGGGCTGCTTCAGAGATATACTGGTAAGTGTTATCAGTAGTTTCTCGACCCGTTATGAGCCTCACATTGACACGACTTATCGAGTTACTGGGGTCTGACGTTTACCACCCCTAGACGAGATATGCGACATATCAGACAAAGAGACCGGAATATATGGTAGTGTTACTGATTGGAATCGCAGGAGTATGAGCAGGCATGCTTGTTGATCTTCTGATCGCTCAATACCCGGGTGTCCGTTACATTTAGCAGACCGCTTGCGGCTTGTGGGTGTTTGATATGATCATCGCCTACTGCCGGTGTATTGACGAATGTTTAGAGTCCTACACAGAGGTTTCCTGGTTCAAGCGAAACGAAGTAGGAACACATATGTGATATATGCGGGACCGAGATTAATACGATATGTGATACTGTATTATATTCTCGCAATTTGTGAAATCGGTCAGTTATATGTGATATAGTCGGGTTATCGGATCAAGTGTTAATTCGATAAGTTGTTACATATGATATTAGTCGGTTATATGTGATATAGCCAGATTATTAAATCAATAGTTGATTTGATAATCTAATGTATAATTATATATTTGATATATTAATTTACATTAACTAGTATTAGTTCACTTAAGATTTATTTTCTCACTTGATTTGTGCATGTGTATATATGTGATATATATAAGTGTACAAAGTTTTGTGTCATGCTTGATGATACATGCAACTTGGGTGTGTGTATGACTTACACCATGCTATGTATAATGTAGGGTTTTATTTATTTTGGTAAGTCAAAATGGTGGCATTTTTTTCATGGCAAGAAGCTTTGAGAAGCTTGGATTTTCATTGACTTTGTCCACAACTTTTTTTTTGCCTAAGATATTTATAAACCCAACCATTATTCTAGCCATGGTTAAGTCTCTACAAAGGTTAATATATAATATTAACTCACCATGGTTGCTATTCTCCACTTGATATTTTTCATGAGAGATATTTCTTCTTCTTCTTCTTCAAAAAGCTTTCTAGCTTCAACGAAGATGGGAGAAAAAGAGTGAGAAAATTATTTCTAAAATGAGTAAAATTCCTACTTCATCATTCTCTACTACTTGCCATTTAGTATAGGATGTTTTCTTCATAAATTCCACAATTAGTGAAGAGATAGCTTGGGTTAGTGTCTCCTCGACATAGATCATCTTAGGCCTCGAAGACTTCGATGCAAGCTTGTTCATTTCTTCATGGGAGCCTCTCTAGAGTCCGGGAGTTCATGATCACTGCGAAGGGACTACTACACAGAGCTAATGAAGTGTAGAACCGGTCTACAAAGGTTATATTCCTTGTTCACATTAGTTGCAAAGTTGTTTTCTTTTCATTTCGTCGGATTTTCTAGTAACGATTCTAAGGTTAGGGCTAGCTAGAATGGCAAATTTTTGAAATTGGCATGGACAATGTCTCCCGAAACCTTGCTGCCGTGCTAGACAACCCTGCAATGCGGCCCACGGAAGGTTGAACGACGCCCTCACTCCCGCCAATGCGGCCCGCGGAAGTTTGAACGACACCCTGCGAGGGTCCAGGGGAAACTCGAAAGCCCTCCTCACGAGGCCGCCGGGTAGCGTCCTACTTGGCGCATCCCCAATGGATAGCTTCCTGCCCAACAATGCTGTGGATCCAAATTCCTAGCCAAGAGGCCGTAGAACAGCTTCCCTGCCCGGTCCATCCCTAGCGGGTAGTTTCCTACCCATCTACGCTAAAGATCTGAAGCCCTCTTAACGAGGCCACCGAGCAGCTTCCCTGCCCAGTCCATTCCTAGCGGGTAACTTCCTACCCATCTACGCTAAAGATATGAAGCCCTCATTACGAGGCCACCGAGTAGCTTCCTGCCTGGTCTATCCCTATTGGGTGTCTTCCTACCCACCTACGCTAAGGATCTGATGCCCTCTTAACGAAGCCACCGAGCAGCTTCCTACCTGGTCCATCCCTAGCGGGTAGCTTCCTACCCATCTACGCTAAGGATCTGAAGCCCTCATAACGAGACCACCGAGCAGCTTGCTTCCTTCCCGGTCCATCCCTGGAAAGAACCTACTCAAGATCTCTTCCGATCTCGCCTATACCGAACTATACGGAGGTTGGTACTCTTACCCAATCTTTTCTCGCTTCCTGTACATCTACGTTCTCAGCACAAAATTTCCTCGGGAACTGGCCATATCCCAACGCCTCTGTATGCATATCAGATCTCAAATCTTAATGGGGAGTACCAACAACTCGTCAGCATCTCGCACGAATATCTTGTTTCACTCGTCTTTATTATCGTCCACTTTGACGTCATGTCATGCTATCTCCGTATTGCAAAATTTCTCAGCTACAATCAATCCGGAACCTCTCACACAGACTCAAAATCACGAACTCGGTATTTTCATCACTCTGTAGAAGATATCTATCTGAACACGTCTTCGGGAACTCGTCCCAACCATCAAAGGAATACTCAATACTCGTCCATTCTCGATCAACTCACAACGCATCAGAGTGAGGACCTCTATCTGAAACTGGTTAGCTTACCGATCTTACATCGGAATATTCGACGAACAAAGTTGTAACACCTTAGAATGCGATTAGTGGTTAATTATGCATTAATGCGGTTTTTTAGTAAAAAGTTTACCAAAACAGTTTTCAAATATTTTATAAAAATTAATGAATATTTTATTAGTATTTAAATTGGGCTTGCACACACATGTGCATGTTAACCTAGGGCAAATTTGGGGTTAAACCATGTTTATATAGCCATGGGGTGTTAAACCATTTTACTAATTACAATATGTTAATTATCAATCAATTAGTTTTCAAATTCAAAAAAAAATTTAAATACTGGTTTCTTTTGGGTTGACTTGAGGAGAGAAGAAGAGAGAGAGAGGGAATGATGAGGTTGAGCATGGGGGGACAAGCATGCTTAGCATTAAATGAGGAGAGAGGGAGAACCATGCTTGCTCCGATACCCCCCTCTCACTCTCTCTATTATTTGTTTCATTCTCATTTTCTTTCTCTCATTTCACTTTCACTCTCTCTCTCTCTCCCTAAGCTGAACTACTCTTCTCCTTCATCAAACCCTAACCCAAATCTCCAAGATCCCCACTACACCTCATCAAAACTCATCACTTCCTTCATCACACTTGATCCTAAACCCCAATTGGTCACTTGGAGCTAGGAAAGTGTGGATTTTGGAGCAACTTGTATAAGTATAACTCCCTAACTGATAATAAGGTAGTTAATGTGTAGTATTACATTGTAGTTTATGTTCTAAAACATTAAGTTTCAGTTTTTGCTCAAATATCGTATTTTAGTGTCGTATTTTGATACTTGTAACTTGCAGTGACCCCATGAGTTTCCAGCAAACCCAAACAGTGTAGTAGTGTAGTTCTAGTTACCCTGAGTGTGCAAATGGAGTTCGAGCACAACCTGGGCGGTTTTGGCCGGCGACGTGGGGCCCAATTCCGGCAAGCTCGGCCGTCGTGGGGAGTTTGGGGTTGTAACTTGGTGGGTAGCTGTCTGCAGTGAATTTAGGTTGTTTGGTATTGTTTGGTTTTTGTGTTTTTACAGTGGGATAAATCTGGGATCGTTTAGCTAGTTTTAATGTTTCGTAGGTTTTAGTGATAATTTTGGGGTTTAAGTGGCGATTAAGTTAAGTTAGGGTTTTTATGATTAGATTAGCTATATTAAGGGTTGTTAGTGTCGCTTAATGCAAGTCTTTTCACCGGGTTACACAAAGTGCCTTGGTGTCGCTAAATAGTGTTTTAAAAACGTTTTTAAACCAAGTTTTAGGATACAGAGTTTCTGCTGTTCTGGAGTTATTTTCTTGGTAATCAAACATATACATTAGACTATACTGTATGTTAGAAGTGTAGTGTGAAAACCTGGACCTTTTTTACCTGTTTTGAACCGAGATCACCCTGTAGTAGCCGGCCCATTTTTGGTGAAACACGTTGAAATTTTGCAAGTAGTTGTCTGTAGGTATTATAAAAGGTTTGGTCTTGCTAGTTTTTCTTGTTTTTGCTCCAGGTAAAATCTGGGACCATTTACCTATAATTAGTGTAGCGGGACTTGCGCGACACGTACGTTCCGAGTTGGGTTTGGTGTTGCTGTGTGTCACAGTGTATCGGGGTGGTTTTAGACGTATGCACACACGTTTTGATGTTTCGAATGCACACGCGTTTAGCTTGCGACGCTAGTTTCTCGTATGATCTTGATATCGCGTTTTTTGCAGGATTTTGCCTTATATGTGTTGTTTTGTGTAAATTCTAGGATCGCAGCCGGGGACTTCGGACACCGCGAAGAAGGGGAAGCAGGTGGTTGGATACACTTAGCACGAGATCACCTGTGAGTAAATTTAACATCTACGGGGAAATCGCCCGTATGGCGTTATGCGTCAGGGCTTGATATAATATTGTAGCCGCATATTCACGTTCGTATATGTTGATTTTTGCATAAGCATCATTACATGCCATTACATTGATATGCTCGATTATTACCTTATGGACACTGCACCATTACTTACAGTTCATGCGCACGAGCACTAATTTGCATGCCACACCCACACCGTCGGTAATTGCCATGACACGCCAATACAAATATACAGTATTTTATTGTTTATCGACTTTGGCGCAAGGATTATTACAAGCATATTGTACACCCATACTTGCGCACATATTTATTGTACTCCCATACTTGCGCACATATCTATTGTACACTCATACTTGCGCACATATCTATGGTGCACTCTTACTTGCGTGCATGCATATTTTACACACATACCTGTGTACATACATATTTGGCACATGCGCAGATGAAGCTGGCCTTGGTTTTGAGGATTGGAAACTGCATGACGTATTTTTAAAAAAAACTGGATTCGTTTAAAAGAACGGTTTTTCCTTTCTATGCCCATAGTACGATTTTATAATGCATACGTCACATTGTATGGATTTACGCATTGAGTTTGGATTTCATATGATTTCTAGATTTGAGAACCGTGGTATTATTTCAAGAAAGTATGCATTGTTTTGAAAACCATGTTTCTCTTGATATGATATTTTGGTGCATCCACCTTGCGTTTTCTCGGTTCTGAGACGTATGATAGAAACCCGATTTGAGGAGTTGGATGATCCGTTTGCAAGTTAATGGTGGACCCGGTATGGTATCCTAAGGCAAGAACGGATCTGTCGTGCAGTAGACGATGAGCCTGGCAGAGGAATCACTACCTACCGGTGATTGGTTGGACCTGGCGTTTATCCGGAGGATTCTGACCAGAGTCGAGAGATGGATATGGGCCGACCCGTACTGCAGAGGCCCGAGGGCCGATTCCGCAGACGAAGCCCGTGGGCCGATCCGGATTGATAGAGCCCGATAGGTGAGGATTTGTGTGTCGATACTGGACTGTAGGGTTCCTAGGCACGCTAATGAAGTCTCACAAGGCATTAACCATGCCAATTTCAAATTTTATGAGTGCCGAGAAACCCTAATACGGATTCGTCGACTAGAGTTTAGGCGAAAAATGAAACTAGTTAACATCTTAACTATAAGAAAGAGGCTACAACCTTTGTAGATCCGGTTCTCCACTTCCTTAGCTCCACGTAGACGTCCTCTCGCTGTCCGTCTCGAATCCCGGACTCAAGCATAGGCTTCATCGGAGAAATGGGCGGGCAAGGTCGTCGGTTTCGTGCCGAAGATGATCTACGTCGAGGCAACACAAGTTCAAGCTCCAACTTCACCAAGTTGTGAAACTTGTGAAGAAAACACCCTATACTACTTGGCAAGAGGTAGAGGATGAAGAAATAGGAGGTGGGTTCACTTTAGAATTGGATTTCTCACTCTTTTTCTCAAGATGCCATTGATGGAATCAAGCTTTCTTTCTTGATGAAGATGATGAAGAAGAAGAAAGAATATGATAAGTGTTATATAAAAAGAATAATAAAATCAATACTTATAATCTTCTAACCATGGTCAAGTGTAGAGAGTTAACTATAGTTTATAAGAGTGGTTAGGGTTAGGAGAAGAAGACAAAGTGGTCACTTGGTCAAAGCTTCATGAAGCTTCAACAAGCTTCATGATAAAAGAAACCATTTTGTTTTCTATTATCTATTTCTCAAAAAAGAAAAGATAAATAATTAAGTGAAAAATGAAACCCTAACCATTCACTAAACATGGTTTAAGTCTTTACACAAATCCAAGTGAGTATGTATCATCAAACATGATACAATCAAGTGCACACAAAATATATCACATATACAATGTGCATATCAAGTGAGAAAATCCCTTTTAAAATGAACCAATACTAGTTAATGCAAAGTAATATATCAAATATATAATTATACATTAAATCATTAAATCAACACTTGATTCAATGATCCGGTCATGTCGCACATAACCGACTAGTATACAATGTATCGATTTATCGAATCAATGATTCGATAACTAGGTTATATCGTATACAACCAATCAAAACATTCATCGCGAGAATGTAATACGGTATCACATACACGCATTATTCTCGGTCCCGCACATATCTCATATGCGCTCCTATTTCGTTTCGATTGAGCCAGGAAACCTCTGTGTAGGACTCTAAAGACTCGTCAATACGCCGGCAGCAGATGATGATCATATCAAGCACCCACAAGCCGCAAGCGGTGTGCTAAACGTAACGGCCACCCGGGTATTGAGCGATCAGAAGATCGACGAGCCAGCCCGCTCACACTCCTGTGAATCCAACCCGTAACACTTACCGTACAGTCCGGTCTGTTCGTCTGATATGTCGCATATCAAGTCTACGGGTGGTAAACGTCAGACCCCAATAACCGATAAGTCGTGCCGATGTGAGGCTCATAACGGGTCGAGAAACTACTGGTAACACTTACCAGCAAATCTCTGATCAGCCCTGGCCAGGGACTTCCCTGTTACGGCCAATCGAGCACAGTGCAATATCAACCCCCAATACCGGGAGAGACTAAACCCCTCCTATCGCTCATTGCCTCCATATGACTCGGGACTGTGCCCAAAGACCACCGTTTTGCATGCCCTCATGGACGTGGTAAGGTGGAGATCAAAGCACAGTGGGAATCATACAAGACTCTATGACGATCTCGGGTCTACAGACTAACCTGCACAAGTGTCACCTGAGAACTGCCATCTGATGTGAGGTATAATACCATCTGGGAGTTCTCGGCGAGTCCGTCCAGTGTACCCAGTCTCCACTGAGCACCTGTATACTATCTCTGATGTCAAACACCAATGGATATGGGATCATCCATCGCCCATCTCATGGGTCGAGAAGCGTATACGCTAATCTACACTGGTATATCGATGCCCCGTCTCGATACACCCACGACTAGGGACCTTGAAGGATGTACTTATGGACTACCATGTCCCTACTAGAATGATCTGCATCATAGTCCAGGTAGTCAAGTACACATCCTAAGGGCTTTACCAACATGTAACTATAAGACAGTATAAAGAAACTAGTGTATATGTTAAGATAAAGAGTAACCAGATAGCATACTATCATATCGAGCAAGAAAGTCATCTCTATATATGTCCAAGCATCCAATATAATATACATCATCTGTACAATACTGGCCTCTAGGGCATACATACAACTAACAATCTCCCACTTGCACTAGGGCCAGCTGCTGTAGTATCGCATACCGAGCATCCCGAAGAGTTTCTCAAACTGTGTCTGGGGAATGGTCTTTGTGAGTGGATCCGCCGTGTTGTTCTTCGTGTCAACCCTCCTGACCTCGATCTCTCGGCGATCAACAATCTCCCGGATCAGGTGATACCGCCTCAGAATATGCCTGGATCGCTGATGGGACCTGGGTTCATTGGCCAAAGCCACCGCTCCATTGTTATCACAATACAAAGGTATTGGATGCTCAATGGATGGAACCACTCCAAGTTCAGTAATGAACTTCTTGATCCAGACAGCCTCTTTAGCAGCATCGTTGGCAGCGATGTATTCAGCCTCCATCATCGAGTCTGCCACGGTTTCCTGCTTGGAACTCTTCCAGCTAACCGCCCCTCCGTAAAGGGTAAAGAAAAATCCCGACTGCGACTTAGAGTCGTCCTTATCACTCTGGAAGCTCGAATCGGTAAAGGACTCCACTTGGAGTTCTCCGTTACCATACACCAAGAGCATCTCTTTAGTCCTTCGCAAGTACTTGAGAATGCTCTTCACAGCTGTCCAGTGACTCTCTCCAGGATCAGCTTGATACCTGCTCACTACACTTAGTGAGTATGCTACATCGGGTCTGGTACATAGCATCGCATACATGATAGAGCCTACAGCCGAAGCATAGGGTATCCCTTGCATGCGAGCTCTCTCCAAATCAGTCTTGGGAGACATCTCTTTGGAGAGAGTGACTCCAGAAATCGTGGGCAAGTTCCCACGCTTGGATTCTTCCATACTAAACCTCTTTAGTATGGTGTCAATATACCTGGATTGGGACAATCCCAAAATCCGTTTGGATCTATCTCTATAGATCCTAATTCCCAATATGCAGGAGGCATCACCAAGATCTTTCATTGAGAATCTTTGTGATAAGAAGAGCTTGACCGATTGCAGCATAGGAATATCATTTCCTATCAAGAGTATGTCGTCCACGTACAATACGAGGAAGACAACCTTACTCTCTGCCACCTTCTTGTAGATACAAGGTTCATCTGGGTTTTTGACGAAATCAAACTCTTTGATAACGACGTCAAAGCAGATGTTCCAACTCCACGATGCTTGCTTTAATCCATAAATGGATTTAAGCAGCTTGCACACCTTCCCGCTGCTCCCACTGTCTACGAAGCCCTCTGGCTGAGTCATGTACACGCACTCTTCTAAATCACCATTCAGAAAGGCGGTCTTAACATCCATTTGCCAGATTTCGTAATCATGATATGCAGCGATGGCAAGCATGATCCGGATGGATTTAAGCATAGCCACTGGAGAAAAGGTTTCATCATAGTCCACACCTGGTCTTTGACGAAAACCTTTTGCTACAAGTCTAGCTTTGAAAGTCTCCACTTTCCCATCTACACCAAGTTTCTTCTTGAAGATCCACTTGCTCCCAATGGGTTTTACCCCTTCAGGAGCAACTTCCAAAGTCTATACTTTGTTGGTGTACATGAATTCCATCTCGGACCGCATTGCATCTGTTAGTTATATGTATGCCCTAGAGACCATTACTGTACATAGGATGTATATTGTAGTGGATGCTGGGACGTATATAGGAAGGACTTTCTTGCTCGACATGATAGTATGCTATCTGGTTACTCTTTACCTTAACGTGTGCACTGATTGTCTCTCTGTTACATGTTGGTAAAGCCCTTAGGATGTGTACTTGACTACCTGGACTATGATGTGGATCATACTAGTGGGGACATGGTAGTCCATAAGTACATCCTTCAAAGTCCCTAGTCGTGGGTGTATCGAGACGGGGCATCGATATACCAGAGTAGACTAGCGTGTACCGTCTCGACCCATACAGATGGGCGATGGATGATCCCATATCCATTGGTGTTTGACATCGGAGATGATATACGGGTGCTCAGTAGAGACTGGGTACACTGGACGGACTCGCCGAGAACTCCCAGATGGTATTATACCTTACGTCAGATGGCAGTTCTCTGGTGACACTGGTACAGAGTAGTCTGTTGACCCGAGATCGTCATAGAGTCTTGTGTGGTTCCCACAGTGCTTTGATTTCCATCTTAACACGTCCAAGAGGGCGTGCAAAACGGTGGTTTTTGGGTACAGTCCCGAGTCACATGGAGGCAATGAGCGATAGGAGGGAATTCGTCTCTCCCGGTATAGGGAGTTGATGTTGCGCTGTGTTCGATTGGCTATAACAGGAAATCCCTGGCCAGGGTTGCTGAGATTTACTGGTAAGTGTTACCAGTAGTTTCTCGAATTGTTATAGACCTCATATCGACACGACTTATCGAGCTATTGGGGTCTGACGTTAACCACCCCTAGGCAAGATATGCGACATATCAGACGATCAGACCGGACTGTACGGTAGTGTTACTGGTTGGATTCACTGGAGTGTGAGCGGGCTTGCTCGTCGATCTTCAGATCGCTCAATACCCGGGTGGCCGTTACGTTTAGCAGACCGCTTGCGGCTTGTGGGTGCTTGATATGATCATCACCTGCTGCCGGCGTATTGACGAGTCTTTAGAGTCCTACACAGAGGTTTCCTGGCTCAAGCGAAACGAAATAGGAGCGCATATGAGATATGTGCGGGACCGAGAATAATGCGTGTATGTGATACTGTATTTCATTCTCGCGATCAATGTGTCGAATGGTTGTATGCGATATAACCTAGTTATCGATTCAAGCGTTGATTCGATAAGCCGATACATTGTATACTAGTCGGTTGTGTGCGACATGACCGGATCATTGAATCAAGTGTTGATTTAATGATTTAATGCATATTTATATATTTGATATATTACTTTGCATTAACTAGTATCGGTTCACTTTAAATGGATTTTCTCACTCGGATGTGCGCATTGCATATGCGATATGATATTGTGCACTTGTTTGTATCATGGTTGATGATGCATGCCTACTTGGTTAAGTGCAAAGAATTAAACCATGGTTAACTAAATGATTAGGGTTTTATTTTCTTAAATTATTCATTTATTCCTTTTTGGAATTATTTTGCATAAGAAGAATTGGTGGCTTTCTTTTATTCTTTCATGAACTTTCATGAATGTTTGACTTTGTCACCAATTTTGTCTCATGCTTAACCCTAACCATTTCTTTTAACCATGATTGATTCTCTACACCTAACCATGGTTCTAATATGATAAGCATTCATTTCTTTTCCAATTTTAAATAACTTATCATAACAATTAGCTTCTTCTTCTTCATCTTCTTCAAGGAAGAAAGCAAGCTCCATCAATGGTGATTGATGGAAATGAGTGAGAAATCCAAAACTAAAGTCTACCCACTTCCTATTTCTTCATCATCTACCTCTTGCCAAGTAGTAGAGTGTATTTCCTTCACAAGTTTTCATGGCTTGGTGAAGGTGGAGCTTGATTTAGCGATGCCTCGACGTAGATCATCTTCGGCACGTCGTCGATGACCTAGCCCGTCCGTTCTCCGATGAAGCCGACGCTAGAGTCCGGGACTTGTTATGGACAGCGAGGAGAATTCATTGTGGAGCTATGGAGGTGGAGAACCGGATCTACAAAGGTTGTATTTCCGTATCTCTTAGTTAAGTGTTAACTAGTTTATTGTTTCGCCTAGATTTCTAGCAACGATCCGTAGTCGGGTCTCTCGGCACCCGTAAAATTGTAAAATGGCATGTTCGATGCCTTATGAGACCACTATAGGGTGCCTAGGAACCCTACACTGGTATCAGAGCCTAGCTAGAGCCTTAGGCGAAGTCCAGACGGAATTTGAAGTCCGAACGAACCCGAAACCCCAATACAAATTGCTCTCTGTACTTTTTCTGAAAACATGGATTTTTCCAGATTAAAAATTGCCAAAAAATTCAGCAGGCAATTGTATGAGTTACTGTGAAGCACGTGATGCTAAATCCACTAACGAAGCGCGGAACCGCGGCCCCCACCATAGGATTAGCGGCCGTTCCGCGGCCACACTGTAGATTTATATCACGTGGCTTGCACAGTAATTCATGTTTTGTAGTGCTGAGTCTTCTGGAAATTTTTAATATTTTATCCAGAGTTTTATTTTCTGGGTTGTTTTGGGGATTCGGTGTTTCGATCGGAGTATCAGATTTTGTCTATGTGGCTTTCCGGATAAATTTTAGAATATGTTAAAAAGTTCGACCGGATATAAATACCCAATTTTTCCCCTATCGGGAAATTTCCAAGTGTTGAATTTTTCCGTAGTTTAACGACGTTCTAAGTAGTGCAAGTAACTCGATGGACCCTCTAGAAGACAACAAACCTTAACTCGATTATGTGACCGTCTTGAACTACCCTTTGAACCTTCCGGTTTGGGGCAGTACGGCGTGCCACATGTGAGGCGTTGGCTTGACCCTTCTACGGCTGGACCGTTGGTACTGAGGCACGAACTGAATGTTTTTAGACTTGTTTTATGTGTCGATCTGTATCGGGAAAACTTGGGTGTTCGAATGTTCGATCGGAAAGTTTAACATTTTCTATTTATCCGGAATGGGATACAATAATTGGAATTCACAGATAGTTATGAGATAACTGAATGAATGTTATAAACATAGCAGTTTAGTCTCACTTGATCGGTTGCCACGGAATTTTGATGTGATCAAAAGTCCGTCGCAATCACGTAGCGTACGCGGATACTCGCCGGGTAAACTTAATAGACAGTTACACCCCATAGCCCCGACCAAGTGACTGTAGGAGAACCCCGTCGCCGAAAGCATCCGTTCGGGTGCTCGCGGTAGCGGTGTTCCGCCTTGGTGCACTTCGTCGACGGCGTCGGGGGTGCGGCCGCCTACTGAAGTTTGCGACGAGTATTCAATCAGGATGTCGGGAATCTTGTTGAATTGCCCGACTTAATATTGAAAAGAGTTTTCTATTTTGAGACTAAAATGCGGGGTTTATAATTCTTAGGCATGCGATGTCTAAGTAATTCATTTGGTCAGGCATGCGATGTCTGAGGTGGTTGCGGATTCCAACTGTTGTAGTTTTACACTTTCTTTTCTGTGACCGTAAGTGTAATATGTGATATCGCCGGTTTCATTGCTATATGTCAACGACAATTGGGATGCACATGTTTACTTACGTTGATGACATGTGATGTTATGTGTTGCTGGATATGTTATATTGGATCGTCATGTTTGAATAGCCGGGGGTTTTTATGTGAGATGAGTGTTTTTCATTTTCATTCATGTAAAAACTTGTATGTAATATTCTTTTATTGGGGCACTTCCAGGTAGCGGAAGATGTCACCTCTTGTATATTATTTACTTTTCCGCACTAGGATAGACCCAAGGAGGGGAGCACAAGTAACCGGGTTCTGGAGTCCAGTGGGAGACCAACTCGAGGAGTCGAGTCCGGGTCTCCTAACTCCAGAATTGGTAGGGTTGCTTGCCGCTCTCGTAGGGGTCTAGGGGTGTGGGTTTGGCTATTCATCACGACCGTGGAATCCGTGTTTTATACTGGCTCGTATTGAAAACACGGACGTCCTAGTATATCCAATATTTTATATGATTCTTCTGCTGCAATATCTCTGATGTGTTTCTGTGATGGATATAGTATATAGTATATATGATATATTATATAGACGTTACTTATGTTTTACACCCGCGCTAGCCCTGCCCTGCTCTGTCGTTAGTTACCTAACCTAACGGTGCACGAGGGGACATCGAGGCGAATGCGGATGGCATAAGTGTACGTCATATCTATCTGTGATGTTTAGGTACATAAATGATGGGACTTCATTAATGAGATTAATGAAATAAAAGAAACCTAAGATGTTGTAGAATCGAATTTCAAAATAAAACAGGTAGCTACAGTTCTTGCTTTGCACAGCGGTGTATATGATATATCCTGCACCTTATTCGATAAGGAAAGGACCGAGATCCCTTCACCGGGAGTGACTCCTTTAGCAATAACTGGCAGATGCTACACCCTCGGTTTGTCTTTTGATTGCTTTTAAGTGTTTTTGCTTTGCACAGTGATATATATGATATATCCCGCACCTCATTCGACGAGGAAAGGACCGACGATCCCTTCACCGGGAGTGACTCCTTTAGCAAAACTAGAAAAGCCTAAAAACACTCCATTTCAAAATTCATTCGATCCTACAACGATATCAAGTTCATTACGCAATAGGTTTTCAGAAAAACCTGTCGTAGCCCTCCGTCATTTCAGATAAGTAGTAGTTAGTATTCGTGCTGCGTTTGTTGGCCTTTGTCAAGGCGTAGTGTGCGGTAGCTAATTGGTGCTTATCTGCTTATGCATATGATGCAGATTGGATTAGGGTAGTCGTGCGGCTTTGTTGGCTTTCGTCAAGGGTCGTGCGGGTGGGTTTAATTCGATCAAGAAATGTACGGGTTGAACTTGACTAGCGGGCTATGGTTTGTTGGCTTTCGTCAAGGTCATAGCACGCTAGGGGCAAAATATTATCGGGAATTTCAAGTGTTGAAATTTGCAATGAGATTGCATACCTTCTATGAGATAGTTGGATCCCGATACCCGCTGCGAGTAATTGTTACTCCTGGGAGAGTTTTATACATTACAATTAGCCGATCAAGTAGGTGTCTAGAAAGGTGTCAACGGGGTTACGCCTCTGGGAAAACGAGGTTTACATTAATTAGGTTCGTGCGAAAGCACGGGGGACCTCCCTCAAAGTACCGACACTGGCCTGGCTGAAAGATTGGCTAACTTGTAGTGTGTAATTAATCCCGGCTAGTCTTTCCTTTTAGGGTTTGAAGGAAGATTTGATAAAAAGCAGTGGGAGCCATCCTGATTAGATAAAATAATAACCAATCTATTCTTGCAAGAGCGCACGCTGAGTGTTTTCTTCTCTCTCTCTCCTGGTAGCGACCATATCACGCCTTAATCAAGATAATAATACGGATTATTGACCGAACCCGCTTGTTATACTGAGCTGGGGAACGTTGGTCCCGCTCCAACTTATAATTGTTATAAGACAGAGCAGGAATTTGGGGAATACCAGAATTCCCGTGCCGCCCAAACAAAGAGAGTGCATGTTGATGCATCATCTTCGGGTGTGTTCATTACAAAGAACTGTTTCTCAGTATCCTCCGCATCCTAGGTATATGATACCGGATAAGGATCCAGATATGTAATCTGTTACATAGGGCTACAAAAGGGTAGAAAAACTGAGAACGGGTGATAAGTTTCATGAGGCAGAAAACGGGGCAAGTGTTGCAGCCAAGTCTGTCAGTCACTGTCGCCCTGTATTGTAATACATTGATTCTGAACGAATGTTATTAGATATCGAACCTGATATACAAAATCATATCTGTCTCTTTATTAGTAAAGAAACGATAAAATTTTGTATTGTTGGATAATGTTTTGAACATTTCCTATATCAAAAGTTGATCGGTTCAGGCACGTTATCTAAAAGCGTTGATGTTCTAAATCAAACTACAGTTCTTAGTATTCGGAACACACACAAGAGGAAGAGTTCAGAAATGAACGGATCCTTCTTGAGGTATTGTAGACTAGGTCATATCAATGCGACCCGACTAGCTGAAGTTACATTTAGATGCATATTTAAATCAGTTTGAATTTGTATCTTATGAAACTTACTAGTCATGTCACAAAGATAAGATGACCATAGCTCTGTTTAATGGAAACAGAGAAAGAGTTTGTGAAATCTTGGGATTGATACATGTTGATGTATGTAGGTCCCCTGTCTACACATACCAGGATTGGTTCTTTATACTTCATTACGTTCTCTGATGATCTCTTTAGATTCAGACATATGTTCTTGTTGAAACACAAGTCCGAACCTTTTGAGATATTCACAGAATATAAGTTAGAAGTAGAGAACCAAAATATGGGTATAAGTATTATGTCCTTTGATGTGATCGAGGAGGAGAATACTTGTGCATGGAATTCCTGGACTATTCTAAAGTAGAATGAGATTCTCTCTCAGCATTACTCCTCCGTATACACCATTGCACGATGGTATGTCGGGACGGAGCAGATACACCCTATTTGATATGGTGTGCTCTATGATGAGTAATACTGAGTTACCTTTTTCCTTAGGGGGTTATGCACTTGAGAAGCTGCATACCTATTGAATAGGGTTCGAATCAAATCAGATGCCTACCACTTCATATGTGATATGGAAAGGGAAGAGCCCATGTCTTAAGCTAGTTAAGATTTGGGGTTGTCCGGCCTATGTCTAAAAGCAAAATCCGGACAAGCTCGAGACAAGGTCTGTAATGTAGAACTGGAAAGGTTCCAGCTATACAAAATACAGCAGATGATTTGGTACAACCAAAGGATTCAGTAGATTCCAACGAACCTCAGCCTCTCCGCTGATCTAGTAGGGTTCCTCACCCACCTGAGAAATACTTCGGTTGCTCTATGACAGTGGGAGCGAGGACTGCATCATGAGATGATGACCCAACTAGTTTCGAGCTGGCCATCAGGAGTAAGATTCTGTAAGAATGGCTGGATGCTTAGCGATCTGAGATGGAATCCTTATACACCAGCAAAGTATGGACTTTGGCTGCTATATCTGAAGGGTTAAATCCCCATCAGGAGCAAGTATATCTTGAGAAGATTACTTGGTGTAGATGGAAAAGTTGAGACTTTCAAAGCTAGACTTGTTAAAGGTTTTCGTCATTGACCAGGCGTGGATAATGATGAAACCTTTTCCAGTACCTATGCTTAAGTCCATCCAGATACTACTTGCCACGGCTACATACCATGACTACGATATCTGGCGGTTGGGTGTCATGACTGCTTTTCTAAATACTGATTTAGAAGAGTGCGTCTATAAGCATACAGCCAGAGGGCCTCGTAAATAGTGGGAGCAGCGGAAACGTGTGCAAGATGCTTTATAGGATAAAGCAGGCATCGCGGAGTTGGAACATCTGTTTTGATGGATTAGTCAAAGAAGTTGACATCATCAAAATGGGAGATGAACCTTGTATAAACAAAAAGGTAGTAGGGAGTATGGTGACGATCCTCATAGAGTACATGGATGACATATTCTTGATAGGGAAGGAGTTTCCTATGCTACGCTCGATCAATCTCCGGTTATCACAATGATTCTCCACATAGGATCAAAGTGATACCTACTAAATCCTGGGTTTTCGATCTATGAGATAGATCTAAATGGATGTTAGGACACTCACTAGAAGTAGTGAGATGGTATCAATCGATCCTGGGGAGAATCACTGGAAGTGTTCCAGGGTGATAAAGACGACTGAATGTCAGTCGCAGGCATTGTCTTTACCCTCAGTAAAGGGATGGTATGTTAGAAGAGTTCCAAGCTAGATACCGTGACATACTAGACGATAAAGGCAGGATACATCGCTGCTAAAGATGCTACCAAAGAAGCTGTTTGGGTGTATATTGGTTCATGAGATGAACTACGTTCCAACCATTGTGAGACAATGGAGTTGTGGCTTATGCCAAGGAACGCCGGTCCCATCAGTGATCCAGACTTATTCTAAGGCAGTATCACCTGATCATGGAGATGGTTGATCTCCAAGGTGATCGAGGCAAGGAGAGCAGACTCAGAGGATAACACGGCGGATCCACTCACGAAGGCCTATTCCCAGAGAGAGACTTTTATGGGATGGTTGAGTATGAGATACTTCGACCACTGCTACAGATGGCCCTAGTGCAAGTGGGAGATTGTTAGTTATATGTATGCCCTAGAGACCATTACTGTACATAGGATGTATATTGTAGTGGATGCTGGGACGTATATAGGAAGGACTTTCTTGCTCGACATGATAGTATGCTATCTGGTTACTCTTTACCTTAACGTGTGCACTGATTGTCTCTCTGTTACATGTTGGTAAAGCCCTTAGGATGTGTACTTGACTACCTGGACTATGATGTGGATCATACTAGTGGGGACATGGTAGTCCATAAGTACATCCTTCAAAGTCCCTAGTCGTGGGTGTATCGAGACGGGGCATCGATATACCAGAGTAGACTAGCGTGTACCGTCTCGACCCATACAGATGGGCGATGGATGATCCCATATCCATTGGTGTTTGACATCGGAGATGATATACGGGTGCTCAGTAGAGACTGGGTACACTGGACGGACTCGCCGAGAACTCCCAGATGGTATTATACCTTACGTCAGATGGCAGTTCTCTGGTGACACTGGTACAGAGTAGTCTGTTGACCCGAGATCGTCATAGAGTCTTGTGTGGTTCCCACAGTGCTTTGATTTCCATCTTAACACGTCCAAGAGGGCGTGCAAAACGGTGGTTTTTGGGTACAGTCCCGAGTCACATGGAGGCAATGAGCGATAGGAGGGAATTCGTCTCTCCCGGTATAGGGAGTTGATGTTGCGCTGTGTTCGATTGGCTATAACAGGAAATCCCTGGCCAGGGTTGCTGAGATTTACTGGTAAGTGTTACCAGTAGTTTCTCGAATTGTTATAGACCTCATATCGACACGACTTATCGAGCTATTGGGGTCTGACGTTAACCACCCCTAGGCAAGATATGCGACATATCAGACGATCAGACCGGACTGTACGGTAGTGTTACTGGTTGGATTCACTGGAGTGTGAGCGGGCTTGCTCGTCGATCTTCAGATCGCTCAATACCCGGGTGGCCGTTACGTTTAGCAGACCGCTTGCGGCTTGTGGGTGCTTGATATGATCATCACCTGCTGCCGGCGTATTGACGAGTCTTTAGAGTCCTACACAGAGGTTTCCTGGCTCAAGCGAAACGAAATAGGAGCGCATATGAGATATGTGCGGGACCGAGAATAATGCGTGTATGTGATACTGTATTTCATTCTCGCGATCAATGTGTCGAATGGTTGTATGCGATATAACCTAGTTATCGATTCAAGCGTTGATTCGATAAGCCGATACATTGTATACTAGTCGGTTGTGTGCGACATGACCGGATCATTGAATCAAGTGTTGATTTAATGATTTAATGCATATTTATATATTTGATATATTACTTTGCATTAACTAGTATCGGTTCACTTTAAATGGATTTTCTCACTCGGATGTGCGCATTGCATATGCGATATGATATTGTGCACTTGTTTGTATCATGGTTGATGATGCATGCCTACTTGGTTAAGTGCAAAGAATTAAACCATGGTTAACTAAATGATTAGGGTTTTATTTTCTTAAATTATTCATTTATTCCTTTTTGGAATTATTTTGCATAAGAAGAATTGGTGGCTTTCTTTTATTCTTTCATGAACTTTCATGAATGTTTGACTTTGTCACCAATTTTGTCTCATGCTTAACCCTAACCATTTCTTTTAACCATGATTGATTCTCTACACCTAACCATGGTTCTAATATGATAAGTATTCATTTCTTTTCCAATTTTAAATAACTTATCATAACAATTAGCTTCTTCTTCTTCATCTTCTTCAAGGAAGAAAGCAAGCTCCATCAATGGTGATTGATGGAAATGAGTGAGAAATCCAAAACTAAAGTCTACACACTTCCTATTTCTTCATCCTCTACCTCTTTCCAAGTAGTAGAGTGTGTTTCCTTCACAAGTTTTCATGGCTTGGTGAAGGTGGAGCTTGATTTAGCGATGCCTCGACGTAGATCATCTTCGGCACGTCGTCGATGACCTAGCCCGTCCGTTCTCCGATAAAGCCGACGCTAGAGCCCGGGACTTGTTATGAACAGCGAGGAGACTTCATTGCGGAGCTATGGAGGTGGAGAACCGGATCTACAAAGGTTGTATTTCCGTATCTCTTAGTTAAGTGTTAACTAGTTTATTGTTTCGCCTAGATTTCTAGCAACGATCCGTAGTCGGGTCTCTCGGCACCCGTAAAATTGTAAAATGGCATGTTCGATGCCTTGTGAGACCACTATAGGGTGCCTAGGAACCCTACAGCATCCAGCCATTTCACTGAGTCCCTACTCGTGATGGCCTGCTCGAAGCTAGTTGGGTCATCATCCTCCATGATGCAATCCTCGCTCCCACCATCCATGAGAAAACCGTAGTATCTCTCAGGTTGGCGAGGAACCCTACTAGATCGGCGGAGAGGCTGAGGTTCATTGGGAGCTACTGAATCCTCTGGTTCCACTAAATATTCTATTTTGTTTTGTTCAGCTGGAACCTCTTCCAGTTCTACCTCAGAGCCACTAATCTCTTTTGCAAGAAATTCCTTTTCTAAAAAGGTGGCATGTTGAGCAACAAATACTCTTTGTTCCTCACTGTGGTAGAAGATATACCCTCGCGAATATTTGGGATATCCAACAAATTTACACAAAACAGATCTTGCCTCGAGTTTGTCCAGTTTTTGTCTTTTGACATAGGCCGGGAAACCCCATATCTTTATAAAATTAAGATATGGTCTCTTCTCTTCCCATATCTCATATGGTGTGGTAGGCACAGATTTGGTGGGAACCCTATTCAGTAGGTATGCTGCTGTTTCCAGTGCATATCCCCAGAAGGAAACAGGTAACTCAGCTACACTCATCATAGAGCGCACCATATCCAATAGGGTGCGGTTCCTCCGTTCTGATACACCGTTGTACTGTGGTGTATATGGAGGAATTAGCTGAGAGAGAATCCCATTCTCTTTTAGGAAGTCCAGGAATTCAATGCTCAAGTATTCACCTCCTCGATCAGATCGAAGGATTTTAATACTTTTTCCAGTTTGGTTCTCGACTTCTTGTTTATATTCTCTAAATTTCTCAAAAGCTTCTGATTTGTGTTTCATCAGGAACACATATCGGAATCTAGAGAGATCGTCAGTGAATGTAATGAAGTACGAAGAACCATCCCTGGCATGTGTAGACATGGGACCGCATACATCACTATGTATTAGTCCCAAGAGTTCGGTAACTCTTTCTCCGTGTCCCGTAAACGGAGTTTTGGTCATCTTGCCTTTGAGACATGACTGGCAAGTTTCATAAGATGAAAGTTCAAACGGATTTAAATATCCATCCTTATGCAACTTAGCTAGTCGTGTCGCATTGATGTGACCCAGTCTACAATGCCATAAGAAGGATTCGTTCAGTTCAGAACTCTTCCTCTTGTGTGTGTTTGTTATGCTAAGAACTGTTGATTGATTTAGAACATAAATGCCATTGCACAACGTGCCTGATCCAACCAACTTTTGGTTACGGAAAATGTTCATAACATTGTCCTATAATAGAAAATTATATCCCTCTTTACTCAACAAAGAAACCGATATAATATTGCATATCAGGTTCGGCATGTAATAGCATTCGTTCAGGACCAATGTATTACCAGTTGGTAATACAAGGTGATATTCCCCAACAGTCTTAGCTGCAACAATTGCACCATTTCCAACTTTTATGTCTTTATCACCTTCTCCAAGTTCTCTATCTTTCCTTAGCCCATGTAACTGATTACATATATGGGATCCTGACCCGGTATCTAATACCCAGGACGTACAGCAAATGGAGAAACAGTTCTCTGTAACGAACACACCCGAAGAAAATGCATCAACATGTACTTTCTTCAATCGGGTGGCATGGGAATCCTGGTATTCCCCTATGTCCTGTTCATTCCTATAACTCTTATAAGAAAGAACGGAACCAACGTTCCCCAGCATAGTATAACATGCGGGTTCAGTCAATACATCCATATTATTATCTTTATTAGGGCATGACATGGTCGCTACCTGGAGAGAGAGAGAAGAAAACACTTTAGCGTATGCTCGTGCAAGATCAGATTGGTTATTATCTTATCTAATCAGGATGGCTCCCACTGTTTTTATCAAATCTTCCTTCAAACCCTAAAAGGAAAGACTAGCTGGGATTAATTACATACTACAAGTTCGCCAATCTTTCAGCCAGGCCAGTATCGGTACTTTGAGGGAGGTCCCCCGTGCTTTCGCACGAACCTAATTAATGTAAACCTCGTTTTCCTAGAGGAGTAACCCCGTTGACACCTTTCTAGACACCCAAGTTTTCCCGATACAGATCGACACATGAAACAAGTCTAAAAACATTCAGTTCGTGCCTCAGTACCAACGGTCCAGCCGTAGAAGGGTCAAGCCAACGCCTCACATGTGGCACGCCGTACTGCCCTAAACCCGAAGGTTCAAAGGGCAGTTCAAGACGGTCACATAATCGAGTTAAGGTTTGTTGTCTTCTAGAGGGACCATCGCGTTACTTGCACTACTCAGAACATCCTTAAACCACAGAAAAATCCAACACTTGGAAATTTTTCCGGCAGGGGAAAGATTGGGTATTTACATCCGGTCGAACTTTTTAACATCTTCTAAAATTATCCGGAAGAACACATAGACAAAATTTGATAATCCGATCGAATCTTCGATTCCCAATGCAACCCCAGAACACTCAACTCTTGAGTCAAATTAAAAATTCCCAGGAAAACCAACACTGCAACATAGGAATTACTGTGCAAAATTGAACAACAGAGGAGACTAGATGGCCGCGGAACCGCCGCATTAGGCATGCTAATGCCGCGGTTCCGCCGCGCTTCTATGGCATTAGGCTATCGAATTTCACAGTAACTCTTACAATCACCTGCTTACTTTTCTGCATATTTTTAATATGGAAAAAACCCAGTTTTTAGAAAAATTCCAGAGAGCACTTAGGTTTTTAGGGTTTCGGTTCGATCGAGTTTCAAACGTCGTCTACACTTCGCCTAAGCCTCTAGCTAGGCTCTGATACCACTGTAGGGTTCCTAGGCACGCTAATGAAGTCTCACAAGGCGTCAACCATGCCAATTTCAAATTTTATGAGTGCCGAGAAACCCTAATACGGATTCGTCGACTAGAGTTTAGGCAAAAAATAAAACTAGTTAACATCTTAACTATAAGAAAGAGGCTACAACCTTTGTAGATCCGGTTCTCCACTTCCTTAGCTCCACGTAGACGTCCTCTCGTTGTCCGTCTCGAATCCCGGACTCAAGCATCGGCTTCATCGGAGAAATGGGCGGGCAAGGTCGTCGGCTTCGTGCCGAAGATGATCTACGTCGAGGCAACACAAGTTCAAGCTCCAACTTCATCAAGTTCTGAAACTTGTGAAGAAAACACCAAATACTACTTGGCAAGAGGTATAGGGTGAAGAAATAGGAGGTGGGTTCACTTTAGAATTGGATTTCTCACTCTTTTGCTCAAGATGCTATTGATGGAATCAAGCTTTCTTTCTTGATGAAGATGATGAAGAAGAAGAAAGAATATGATAAGTGTTATATAAAAAGAATAATAATCAATACTTATCATCTTCTAACCATGGTCAAGTGTAGAGAGTTAACTATAGTTTAGATGAGTGGTTAGGGTTAGGAGAAGAAGACAAAGTGGTCACTTGGTCAAAGCTTCATGAAGCTTCAACAAGCTTCATGATAAAAGAAACCATTTTGTTTTCTATTATCTATTTCTCAAAAAAGAAAAGATAAATAATTAAGTGAAAAATGAAACCCTAACCATTCACTAAACATGGTTTAAGTCTTTACACAAATCCAAGTGAGTATGTATCATCAAACATGATACAATCAAGTGCACACAAAATATATCACATATACAATGTGCATATCAAGTGAGAAAATCCCTTTTAAAATGAACCAATACTAGTTAATGCAAAGTAATATATCAAATATATAATTATACATTAAATCATTAAATCAACACTTGATTCAATGATCCGGTCATGTCGCACATAACCGACTAGTATACAATGTATCGATTTATCGAATCAATGATTCGATAACTAGGTTATATCGTATACAACCAATCGAAACATTCGTCGCGAGAATGTAATACGGTATCACATACACGCATTATTCTCGGTCCCGCACATATCTCATATGCGCTCCTATTTCGTTTCGATTGAGCCAGGAAACCTCTGTGTAGGACTCTAAAGACTCGTCAATACGCCGGCAGCAGATGATGATCATATCAAGCACCCACAAGCCGCAAGCGGTCTGCTAAACGTAACGGCCACCCGGGTATTGAGCGATCAGAAGATCGACGAGCCAGCCTGCTCACACTCCTGTGAATCCAACCAGTAACACTTACCGTACAGTCCGGTCTGTTCGTCTGATATGTCGCATATCAAGTTTAGGGGTGGTAAACGTCAGACCCCAATAACCGATAAGTCGTGCCGATGTGAGGCTCATAACGGGTCGAGAAACTACTGGTAACACTTACCAGCAAATCTCTGATCAGCCCTGGCCAGGGACTTCCCTGTTACGGCCAATCGAGCACAGCGCAACATCAACCCCCAATACCGGGAGAGACGAAACCCCTCCTATCGCTCATTGCCTCCATATGACTCGGGACTGTGCCCAAAGACCACCTTTTTGCACGCCCTCATGGACGTGGTAAGGTGGAGATCAAAGCACAGTGGGAATCATACAAGACTCTATGACGATCTCGGGTCTACAGACTAACCTGCACAAGTGTCACCTGAGAACTGCCATCTGACATGAGGTATAAAACCATCTGGGAGTTCTCGGCGAGTCCGTCCAGTGTACCCAGTCTCCACTGAGCACCCGTATACTATTTCTGATGTCAAACACCAATGGATATGGGATCATCCATCGCCCATCTCATGGGTCGAGAAGCGTATACGCTAGTCTACACTGGTATATCGATGCCCCGTCTCGATACACCCACGACTAGGGACCTTGAAGGATGTACTTATGGACTACCATGTCCCCACTAGTATGATCTGCATCATAGTCCAGGTAGTCAAGTACACATCCTAAGGGCTTTACCAACATGTAACTATAAGACAGTATAAAGAGACTAGTGTACATGTTAAGATAAAGAGTAACCAGATAGCATACTATCATATCGAGCAAGAAAGTCATCTCTATATATGTCCAAGCATCCAATATAATATACATCATCTGTACAATACTGGCCTCTAGGGCATACATACAACTAACATGGACAAGAGTATTTCATGATGTTTTCGAGTTCCGATGTTGGGCACTCTGTTCCTATGAGATTTACAGGATATGAGGGCCGATTAGATTGACGGCGCCTGAGTTATTGGAATTTAAGGTGTATTTGGTGGACAACGGGTTTTTCCACGATGATGATTCATGTTTATAATATGTTTTCACATACTCAACATTCATTTATATGCATTGCGTCATGTATTTTAATACCGGATAGAGTACCTCGCATGATTATTTTATTCCCTGATTATCATATTGATGTTATTAGTTGCAAATGCTAGAGAATCGCAATACGTGCATACTTGTGATTACCTGTATATGTTATTTACTATTCATGAGTTGGTAACTCACCCCCGTTGTGCCACAGTGTTTGCAGGTAGACCCTCAGAGTAGTCGCGGCAGGGCTACATCATTGTATCTTTTTGTTGCGGATACCGCTACAGTTGGCGTGCGAGCCGTTTTGCTTATAGGTGGGTTTGCGGTTATCCGTTTATTTTTCATTGTACACCTCATTGTATCTAGTACTCTCCATCTACCATTTATGTATTGACTTAGAGACCAGTTGTGAGGACGGTGTTGTATATTCTTTTGTGACTCTGGGTGTCGAGCTCGTGTGAGCCGACTTTTATTTATGCAGTTTTATCTCTTTTTATGCTGTTTACACTTGTATAGTTCATGTCTTCGCTACGACGTCATATAGTATTCTTGTGTTGGTTGTTTCCGCCGTTCGGCGTGATTGATCCCGTTTGGGATGCTCTTTATATTTCATGTGTTGTTTTACCCTTTTCTTATGTTGTACCCGTTTCGGGGCTTATATTTATAAAGGAGGTGCTGCCGAAATTTTTAATAAAATAATTTAAACTTGAAAGATTTTTACTTAGAATTTCCAAATGTCTTTTTTTCAAATGTTTTCATCACTTACCCTTTTTATGGTTTAGATGTCCGGGTTTTCGGCTTACTTAAATTTGCGTTACGCCTAATGACGTTACGTGGTTTAAGAGCCGGTCATGGGCCGAACTTTAGGTCGTGACAAAGATGGTATCAGAGCGTAGGGTTTACCTTTCAGAGTGTAGGATGACCTTGGTATGATGGAGTAGGTAGCTTAAGCAGAATGGCGTAGCGTGTGTATGTTCTGCGGCATACTTACGATGCGGTACTCCGCCTAAATGACCTTAGGTATCATTGGTTGAGATTCCTTCATGATTATATACATTCTTGTGATTCGATTTCTGTATCCTTATCAAATTCTATTTCTTTTCAGCCATTATGCTGCCGAATACTACGAGGGCGCAGAGAGCGGCCGCGAGAGCCGAGGTCAGGGTTGGCTCGTCCAAGACGAGGACTGACTAGGGCGGTACGCCCATTTTACCGAAGCAAATAGTTCCCCTTTGATAGACCATATTGCTATGCTAGGAGCCGGTATGCAGGATTTGCGCCAAATGATGGGGTCGTTAGTTGAGGCCGTTTGAGTGTAGAGACTGGAGGATGTTCCACCTGCTACGGGGACCGCGATGGTACCTACAGTTCAGGCAGTTGCACCTGAAGCCACGGAGGTTATCACAGTATCGCTATCTGAGTTTATGAGGCTGAAGCCTCCGGTCTTCACAGGCACCGATGCAGCCGAGGATCCGCAGTCTTTTATTGATCGGATGGCCGGGATATGTCGTTCACTGAGATGCTCCGACGTGAGATGGGTAGAGTTCGCAAGCTTTCGTCTAGAAGGCCTTGCGCAGAAGTGGTGCGAGTCGGTAGAGAATGGCAGAGCAGCAGGTCTTCCTCCAATGACCTGGACTGAGTTCATGACGGTGTTTCTTGCCTGTTTCCTCCCACAAAGTGTTAGAGATTCTCAAGCGCGCAGTTTCGAGTCATTACGCCAGATGCCGGATATGACGGTGGCGGAGTATGATGTGCAGTTCACCGAGCTATCTGTCTATGCCCCATATTTAGTAGCTACTAAGGAGATGCGGGTCAAGAGGTTTGTTCGAGGCCTGCTTACCCCGTTGTTTCTTACAATCAGCGCACAGTATTGCGAGACCTATGCAGCAACTGTAGATGCAGCCCTTTTGGTCGAGGTGCGACTTGCCGAGACTTCGGTAGTTCCGGAACCGAATAGAGTTCACACTGATACATCAGCACAGAGACTTCCGTTTAGATGTCGTGATAGACGTCTTGCAGGTGGCAGGGACTTGGGGCAAGGCTGGCTGTTCAGTTCTTATCCCCAAGAGGGTCAGCGGTCATTATCGGGATGTTTCCGATGCAGGAGTTCTTATCATCGTGTTCGAGATTGTCCTGAGCCATGAGAGGGCGAGCCAGCCGCACCACGTGTTACCTTACCACCTTCACCACCTCAGAAAGCATTGCCTCTTGGACCTGTTGTTGCTCCGCGTCAGACTTATTCACCGAGAGGTTGGGGTCGCGGAGGGTTCGTTCAGAGAGGACGGGGTTACTGAGGCAGAGGACAGCCAGTTGTCGGCAGAGGATGGCCAGTAGCAGGTAGAGGGCAGGCACGGGTGTTTGCTTTGACGCATCAGGACGCGCTGGCGTCCAATGCAGTGGTTTCAGGTACCCTATCAGTATGTTCTTTTAATGCACACGTGTTGTTTGATCCGGGGTCTACACACTCGTATGTCTCTACACACTTCATGCCGAGTTTGGGCAGAGAGTCGGGTTTGCCTGATCAACCGCTTGTTGTGACCACTCCTGTTGGCGAGTCGTTTGTTGCGAGACACATGTTTAAGTCGTGTGTTGTCCGTTTGGGTGAGAGAGTTGCCTGTCGACTTGATCTTTCTTGAGATGTTGGACTTCGATGTTCTCCTGGGCATGGACTGGTTAGCCACGTGCTATGCGTCTGTGGACTGCCGCAAGAAGACAGTTAGGTTTTGTTTTCCCGGCGAGTCGGTTTTTGTTGTGCAGGAGGACCGTGCTGTCGCCCCTCACAGTTTGATTTCGTCTCTTCGCACTGGTCAGCTTTTGAGGAAGGGATGTCAGGGATTTCTAGCGTATGTTTGCGATACTAGAGCTACAGAGGTTCCGTTGGACCAGGTCCTGATTGTTAATGAGTTTCCTAATATTTTCCCTGACGAGCTTCCTGGGCTACCGCCTGAGCGCGATATTGTGTTCTGCATTGACTTGATTCCCGGCACGGGCCCTATTTCCATACCGCCTTATCGGATGGCCCCGGCGGAGCATAGAGAGTTGAAGGGACAGTTGCAGGATTTGCTAGATAAAGGGCTTATTCGACCTAGTGTGTCTCCTTAGGTGCTCCTGTTCTGTTCGTCAAGAAGAAGGACGGCAGTTTGTGCTTGTGTATTGATTACCGCCAGCTGAACCGGGTTACCGTGTGGAACAGATATCCCTTACTACGTATCGATGATTTTTTCGACCAGCTTCAGGGTGCGTGACACTTTTCAAGGATTGACTTGTGATCAGGCTACCATCAGTTGCGGGTTCGGCAGGAGGATATTCCGAGGACGGCTTTTCACACACGTTACGGGCACTACGAGTTTTTGGTGATGTCGTTCGGACTCACCAATGCCCCAATAGCGTTTATGGACTTGATGAACCGCATTTTCAGGCAGTATCTTGACCTGTTCATCATCGTATTCATTGACGACATTTAGGTGTATTCCCGGAGCCGAGAGGAGCATGAACAGCACCTGCGGATCAGATTGCAGACTTTGAGAGAGCACCAGCTGTTCGCGAAATTCTCCAAGTGCGCATTTTGGCTTGACAGCGTTGATTTCTTGGGTTACGTGATTACAAGAGATGGTATATGTGTGGACCCGAAGAAGATCGAGGCCGTTTAGTATTGGCCCAGACCAGCATCAGTTACAGAGATTCGCAGCTTTCTAGGCCTGGCCGGCTACTACCAACGATTTGTTCAGGACTTCTCCCGTATCGCTGCACCGTTGACCGGGTTGACCCGGAAGGGAGTTCCTTTTGTTTGGACGGAGGCGTGCGAGCATAGCTTTCAGCAGTTGCAGACTCGTTTGACTATGGCGCCGGTGTTATCATTGCCTTCAGGATCGGGCGGATTTGTGGTTTATTATGATGCTTCTCGAGTGGGACTAGGTTGCATGTTGATGCCGCACGACAGGGTTATCGCGTATGCTTCTCGACAGCTGAAGACACACGAACAGAATTATCCTACTCACGATTTAGAGATGGATGCAGTGGTGTTTGCACTCAAGATCTGGAGACATTACCTATACAGCGAGTCGTGCCAGATATTTACGGACCACAAGAGCTTGAAGTACATATTTCAGCAGCGAGACCTGAATCTGAGACAACGCCGTTGGATGGAGCTAGTGAAAGACAATGATTGCGAGATCCTTTATCATCCGGGCAAGGCGAACGTAGTGGCGGATGCCTTGAGTCGGAGGCCCGGAGGAAAGTTATCTTGTTTGAGCGCCGTGCAGAGGTAGTCGTCAGCAGATTGGAAGATTCTATGCGACAGCCGAGTGCAGTTCGAGTTTACTCCAACCGGGGGACAGCTTGAGCATATTCAGGCACGTCCACGGTTGCTTGACCGTACGAGAGGCACAGCCCAGTGATGACCGTCTTTTAGAGATCATGGAGCAGGTTAGACAGGGCAGAGATTCCGAGTTCGTGATCGATGATCAGGGGGTACTACGATTTGGGACTCAACTATGTGTACCAGACTCTGAGGGGATGCGGCGTGAGATTCTTGAGGAGGCACATAGATCGATATACAGCGTTCATCCAGGTTCCACCAAGATGTACCATGATCTGAGAGACATTTACTGGTGGGACGGAATGAAGAGGGACGTCACAGACTTCGTATCGAGATGCATAACTTGTCAGCAAGTCAAGGCCAAGCACCAGCGGCCCGCGGGAGAGTTGCAGCCTTTGCCCATTCCGGAGTGGAAATGGGAGCAGATTTCTATGGACGTCATTGTGGGTCTACCCAGGACCAGTCGAGGGTATGACTCTATTTGGGTGATCGTGGATCGATTGACGAAAGTGGCTCACTTTCTTCCAGTGAAGACCACTTTTGGATTTGCTCAGTATGCCCAGATATACATAGATGAGATCGTGCGATTGTATGGCGTCCCGACTTGTATCGTGTCCGACCGAGGCACCCAGTTCACGAGCCGACTATGGCAGAGACTTCAAGAGGCGTTGGGAACCCAATTGAGTTTCAGCACTGCATTTCATCCACAGACCGACAGACAGTTAGAGCGGACTATTCAGACTCTTGAGGACATGCTCCGAGCGTGCGTTTTAGATTTCGGTGGTAGCTGGGATCATCATTTACCAATAGTAAAGTTCTCCTACAACAACAGCTTCCAGGAGACGATCTAGATGGCACATTTCGAGGCTCTATACGGGAGGAGATGTCGGTCGCCCGTCTGTTAGACAGAGCTCGGCGAGAGCAGTATCTTGGGGCCGCATATCGTACAGGAGACGACCGAGAAGATACAGTTGATTCGAGATCGGATGAGAGCGGCCCAGAGTAGGCAGAAATCGTATGATGACAGACGCCATCGCAGACTAGAGTTTGCAGTTGGCGATCATGTTTTTCTGAGGGTCTCTCCGATGAAGGGCGTGATGAGATTTGGGCGAAAGGGGAAGCTTAGTCCCAGATTTGTGGGTACCTTCGAGATCCTCGATCGTGTCGGCGCAGTTGCATACCGTTTGGCTCTTCTACCCAGCTCTCCGGACGTTCACCCCGTATTCCAAGTGTCGATACTTCGCAGATACCTTCAAGACCCTTCTCACATGATCCAGCATCAGACCGTTCAGCTTGAGCTCGATCTTTCGTTCAACGAGCAGCCAGTAGTGATATTGGAGCGGTAGGTGAAGAATCTTCAATCAAAGGTCTTGCCATCTGTAAAGGTTCTTTGGCACAGCCCGAATGGTGAAGAGATCACTTGGGAGGCCGAGGGCGAGATGCAGAATAAATTCCCTCATTTCTTTGAAGGTACGCGTAGCTATATTTTAAACTCGGGGACGAATTTCTTTAAGGGGGAAGATTGTAACACCTTAGAATGCGATTAGTGGTTAATTATGCATTAATGCGGTTTTTAGTAAAAAGTTTACCAAAACGGTTTTCAAATATTTTATAAAAATTAATGAATATTTTATTAGTATTTAAATTGGGCTTGCACACACATGTGCATGTTAACCTAGGGCTAATTTAGGGTTAAACCATGTTTATGTAGCCATGGGATGTTAAACCATTTTACTAATTACAATATGTTAATTATCAATCAATTAGTTTTCAAATCCATTTTTTTTTTAAATAATGGTTTCTTTTGGGTTGACTTGAGGAGAGAAGAAGAGAGAGATAGGGAATGATGAGGTTGAGCATGAGGGGACAAGCATGCTTAGCATTAAATGAGGAGAGAGGGAGAACCATGCTTGCTCCCATACCCCCCCTCACTCTCTCTATTATTTGTTTCATCCTCATTTTCTTTCTCTCATTTCTCCTTCACTCTCTCTCTCTCCCCCTAAGCTGAACACTTCTTCTCCTTCATCAAACCCTAACCCAAATCTCCAAGATCCCCACTACACCTCATCAAAACTCACCACTTCCTTCATCACACTTGATCCTAAACCCCAACTGGTCACTTAGAGCTAGGAAAGTGTGGATTTTGGAGCAACTTGTATAGGTATAACTCCCTGACTTATAATAAGGTAGTTAATGTGTAGTATTACATTATAGTTTCTGTTCTAAAACTTTAAGTTTTAGTTTTTGCTCAAATGTCGTATTTTAGTGTCGTGTTTTGATACTTGTAACCTGCAATGACCCTGTGAGTTTCTAGTAAACCCAAATAGTGTAGTAGTGCAGTTCTAGTTACCCTGAGTGTGCAAGTGGAGTTCGAGCCCAACCTGGACGGTTTTGGCCGGCGACGTGGGGCCCAATTCCGGCGAGCTCGGCCGTCGTGGGGAGTTTGGGGTTGTAACTTGGTGGGTAGCTATCTGCAATGAATTTAGGTTGTTTGGTATTGTTTGGTTTTTGTGTTTTTACAGTGGGATAAATCTGGGATCGTTTAGCTAGTTTTAGTGTTTCGTGGGTTTTAGTGATAAGTTTGTGGTTTAAGTGGTGATTAAGTTAAGTTAGGGTTTTTAAGGTTTGATTAGCTATATTAAGGGTTGTTAGTGTCGCTTAATGCAAGTCTTTTCACCTGGTTACATAAAGTGCCCTGGTGTCGCTAAATAGTGTTTTAAAACGTTTTTAAACCAAGTTTTAGGATACGGAGTATCTGCTGTTCTGGAGTTATTTTCTTGGTAATCAAACATATACATTAGACTATACTGTATGTTAGAAGTGTAGTGTGAAAACCTGGACCTTTTTTACCTGTTTTGAACAGAGATCACCCTGTAGTAGCCGGCCCATTTTTGGTGAAACACGTTGAAATTTTGCAAGTAGTTGTCTGTAGGTATTATAAGAGGTTTGGTCTTTCTAGTTTTTCTTGTTTTTGCTCCAGGTAAAATCTGGGACCATTTACCTATAATTAGTATAGCGGGACTTGCGCGACACGTACGTTCCGAGTTGGGTTCGGTGTTGCTGTGTGTCACAGCGTGTCAGGGTGGTTTCAGACGTATGAACACACGTTTTGATGTTTCGAATGCACACGCGTTTAGCTTGCGACGCTAGTTTCTCGTATGATCTTGATATCGCGTTTTTGCAGGATTTTGCCTTATGTGTGTTGTTTTGTGTAAATTCTAGGATCGCAGGCGGGGACTTCGGACGCCTCGAAGAAGGGGAAGCAGGTGGTCGGATACACTTAGCACGAGATCACCCGTGAGTAGATTTAACATCTATGGGGAAATCGCCCGTATGGCGTTATGCGTCAGGGCTTGATAGAATATTGTAGCCGCATATTCACGTTCGTATATGTTGATTTTTTCATAAGCATCATTACATGCCATTACATTGATATGCTCGATTATTACCTTGTGGACACTGCACCATTACTGACGGTTCATGCGCACGAGCACTAATTTTCATGCCACACCCACACCGTCGGTAATTGCCATGACACGCCAATACACATATACAGTATTTTATTGTTTATCGACTTTGGCGCATGGATTATTACATGGATATTGTACACCCATACTTGCGCACATATCTATTGTACACCCATACTTGCGCACATATCTATTGTACACTCATACTTGCGCACATATCTATGGTACACTCTTACTTGCGTACATGCATATTTTACACACATACCTATGTACATACATATTTGGCACATGCGTAGATGAGGCTGGCCTTGGTTTTGAGGATTGGAAACTGCATGACGTATTTTAAAAAAAATTGGATTCGTTTAAAAGAACGGTTTTTCCTTTCTATGCCCATAGTACGATTTTATGATGCATACGTTACATTGCATGGATTTACGCATTGAGTTTGGATGTCATGTGATTTCTGGATTTGAGAACCGTGGTATTATTTCAAGAAAGTATGTATTGTTTTGAAAACCCGGTTTCTCTTGATATGATATTTTGGTGCGTCCACCATGCATTTTCTCGGTTCTGAGACGTGTGATAGAAACCTGATTCGAGGAGTTGGATGATCCGTTTGCGAGTTCATGATGGACCCGGTATGGTACCCCGGGGCGAGAACGGATCTGTCGTGCAGTAAACAATGAGCCTGGCAGAGAGATCACTGCCTACCAGTGATTGGTTGGACCTGGCGGTTATCCGAAGGATACTGACCAGAGTCGAGAGTTGGATATGGGCCGATCCGTACTGCAGGGGCCCGAGGGCCGATTCCGCAGACGGAGCCCGTGGGCCGATCCGGACTGACGGAGCCCGATAGATGAGGATTTGCGTGTCAATGTTGGACACGAGTATTTCATGATGTTTTCGAGTGCCGATGTTGGGCACTCCATTCCTATGTTATTTACAGGATATGCGAGCCGATTAGATTGACGGCGCCTGAGTTATTGGGATTTAGGGTGTATTTGGTGGACACCGGGTTTTTCCACGATGATGATTCGTGTTGATAATATGTTTTCCCATACTCAGCATTCATTTATATGCATTGCGTCATATATTTTAGTACCTGATAAAGTACTTCGCATGATTATTGTATTCCCTGATTATCATATTGATGTTATTAGTTGCACATGCTAGAGCATCGCAGTACGTGCATACTTGTGATTACCTGTATATGTTATTTACTATTCATGAGTTGGCAACTCACCTCCATTGTGCCACAGTGTTTGCAGGTAGACCCTCAGAGTAGTCACGGCAGGGCTACATCATCGTATCTTTTTGTTGTGGATACCGCTACAGTTGGTGTGCGAGCCGTTTTGCTTATAGGTGGTTTTGCGGTTATCCGTTTATTTTTCATTGTACACCTCATTGTATCTAGTACTCTCCATCTACCATTTATGTATTGACTTAGAGACCAGTTGTGAGAACGGTGTTGTATATTCTTTTGTGACTCTGGGTGTCGAGCTCGTGTGAGCCGACTTTCATTTATGCAGTTTTATCTCTTTTTATGCTGTTTACATTTATATTGTTCATGTCTTCGCTACGGCGTCGTATAGTATTCTTGTGGTGGTTTTTTCCGCCGTTGGGCGTGATTGCTCCCATTTGGGATGCTCTTTATATTTCATGTGTTGTTTTACCCTTTTCTTATGTTGTACCCGTTTCGGGGCTTATATTTACATGGGAGGTGCTGCAGAAATTTTTAATAAAATAATTTAAACTTGATAGATTTTTACTTGGAATTTCCAAATGTCTTTTTCAAATGTTTTCATCACTTACCCTTTTTATGGTTTAGATGTTTGGGTTTTCGGCTTACTTAAATTTGCGTTACGCCTGATGACGTTACGTGGTTTAAGAGCCGGTCACGGGCCGAACTTTGGGTCGTGACAAAAGTCATCTCTGGATCAATCTACTCTAGATCTGAGTAAGACTCTCCCTACTGGAAATCTTCAACTCAACAGGTCCTGCGTCAGCGCATCAAATCTAACAAATCACTTTCGTCTCTCAACTCAAGATAGACTAGCTATCTCCTGTCGCATCTCTGCCTGGCAGCTCTAGCGATCTCAGCTCGTAAGCTCTGAAAGCGACATCTCGTCAATCTCAGCAACAGCTGGGTCATCTACCTGCACGGTAGATGACATTACAATCTCTGAGGTATGCCGTATATCAACAGTCCTCTCACAACAGGCAACCTTTAACAATGGCTCGATCATCCGGTACAAAACCTCACCCTCGTCTCGAACGAGAGGTCACAACACAACACCACATCGATACGTTCCCATGTCACCAGAAAACACGATGGTCAGTTCTCGTCCACGACGAGCTCGCCCTGAATGTATCACTAGCAGCAGCTCAAACTGCGCTCAAACCATGGTGACAGGAACCTCAATCATGTATCGACGAAAATAGATCAAGGGATGAAATGAATCAACGGATCCATAATGAATACATGATCATAAGGAGAAAAGAAATCAGTGAGGGTATAATCATTGAAACGAATAGAATCAAGGATCTCAAATGGATGTATAATCAGGGGAACGAAGAGAATCACCAGTCTCAAGATATGTACATCCTAAGGTCACTTAAGTGGAGTATCGTATCGTAAATATGATACGGAACATACGTACAGTACGTCACTCTACTCAAGCTACCTACTCCATTAATCAAGGTTAGCCTATATAACGAAAGTTCGGGTCTAATACCCCCCGTTCAAGTCTATGTTCCGTAAGGTCAAGCCTAGGTTCTGAAATAGATTATGCCCCAGACTCCAAACCTAAACTCGAAGTAAGGTTAATCCTAGCGCTTTGATACCAACTTGGTCACGACCCGAATTTAGTTCATGACCGGCACTTAAATCACGCAACGTCTAAAGGCGCAATGTAAATTAAGTAAGCCGAAACCCAGAAATCTAAACCCTTTTTTATTAATTTTGGGCAGCACCTCCCTTGTATCTTTTGATCCAAAATAGATATACAACAATATATAGGCATCCTCAAGTGGGAGCTAGCTCTTCGCCAAACGGCGGGTCACAACCACGCAAGACAAAATATAACTATACGACGCCCAACGGCGAAGATCCACACAAGGAATAAAGTAAAGAAAGACATCAAACCTACCAAGCGAACATAAAACCCATTGCTCAAGTCTTGCAATAACAAGTCTTGCTAAGTCTTACTACTTATACAAATACTAGTTTCTAATTTGATGGAGTTGACTAGATACAATAGGAATAATAATACAAGAGTGGCACGATCCAACATGTACCACCTACCAAAGCAATTCACCCGAAAAAAGCTGTGTGCCAGCGATATCGCTACTGATCCATGCGGTCAACCTAAAAGAATTGTGGCACAACGGGGTGAATTGCCAACTCATGAGTAGAAAACATCATCAGGTAGAAATCGAAATAAACAACGATTCCTAGGTCAACTATATCATAAAGGTAATACTATGATATTTAGGGTGACCGTATCTGCATATGTGTCAACATAATCAATGCCTATCAGCAAGTGGATATCATCCAACCATATAATCAATGCCTGTATGCATGTGGATCTCATCCACATGTCCATCAATGACACAATCAACTCCATGGAACCTGAGTGTCCAACATGGACACATCGCAACATCATGAAGGAAGAGGATGTATGTAAATATCATGAAAGCATATGCAAGTAAATATGAGGATATAAATCAATGTGTGTCCCTTGCGACACATCAAAATCATGGAACCTGAGTGTCCAGCATCGAGACTCGAAACATTATGAAACCCGTGTCCAGCATCGACACGTAAATCCTTATAGCTCAGGCACCGCATCCTCAAATCGACCCTCAAATCTGTAAGTCTCATGGAACCTGAGTGTCCAACATCGACACTCACAACATCATGAAACCATAGGCTCCATCTGCGGAATCGGCCCGCGGGCTCCGACAGTACGAATCGACCTATATCCATCTCATAACTCCGGTCGGTATCCCCCAGATAACCGCCGAGTCCAAACACTATCACTGGTAGGTACTAGCCCTCCTGCCATGCTCATCGTCTATACCACGAAAATCACCTCTTGTCCCGGGGAACCATACCGGGTCCACCATGTACCCGCAGACGATACCTACCGCTCTTCGAATCCGGTTTCTAACACAGGTATTAGAACTGAGAAAACTCATGGTGGACGCACTGAAATATCATATCAAGAGAAAACGGGTTTTCAAACAATACATAAATTCTTGAAATACCCCTATGGTTCTCAAATCCATAAATCACATGAAATCCATATCTCAATGCGTAAATCCATGAAAACATGATATATGCAACATAGAACAGTAATATGAGCATATCAAGGGGAAACCGTTATTTAAATGCATCAAGTTATTAAATATATCATGTGGTTCCCAATTTATCCAAAATCCAACGCAACATCATATAAAGTGAACATGTAGCTATAGCAAGTATATGTGTAAGTATGTAGGTATGCATGTATGCTATATTTCATATGTGCCATCGCACAAGAATCAATACCTCAATGTCGCTAACCAATAGCAAGGTATATGTGGAAGCATAAAGGTATGCATATATGCTATATTTTATATGTGCAATGGAATAAGAATCAATGTCTCAATATCCCTAACCAATACAACATCACATATGTATAGGTGCAGCTATAGCAGGGTATGTCATGCAACATAGCATAATGATGTGAGCATAGTAAGTAAATCATGCAAGGAGTCATATCATGATGCAGCAATTCTACTATGTAATGACATGGCAATTATTGATGATGAAGGTGTGTGAGCCGGCCAATCTGTGTAAGTGTAACATACACATCATCGATAATGGTGTAGATGTATTAGCACAGGTATATGTAATGTAATGTGAATGACATGAACGTAGCATAAAGTACATCGTCAGCTAAATGCTATGGGGTATACGTGTCTATAATATATCCGAGTCAGTGAATCTATCAATCGGCATCCAGTCTCACAACATCACGTACGATATAATCCATCGTACGGCATATCACTCAAGATTCACAACATTATATATGTCTATATACCTATATCCCAGGTCACATCCGTATCAATATCATATCGTGGACCGACAAAGTATCAACTATCTCATATCGACTCGCATCCATATAACGACATATCACACTAAGTCATCATATCACATCGTATACTCGTTCATCACATTAATATCTCGCATCACATTATATAAACGTCATACTTGTTCTTTTTCAATTCGTACCTATCATGATTCACTTCTCATTTCATATTCACATATGTCAATATGTTCATTAGTGTCAACTTCTATCATATTATCATTTCTAAATCCTATAATCATGTCCGTCGCATATCATTTATCAGGATATAATAATCAAACGATCTTCCGTATCAATGTTTGCGGGGGTGCTATACGCCATCCACCCGACTTCCCCCGTAGATATTAATCTACTCACCTACTAAACTCCTCGCTTAACCGTAGTCGATGTGCTTCGTCGTCTCGAAATCCACATGAAAATACCTACAATATCAACACATATCACAATACCGTCAAAATCAATGTCCGAAAACCGATACGGCACACGGTTCGCTCATAGGTTAGAACCTATAGCCTACGCATGCAAAACCAACCAAACAACCCTTGTCGTTGACGTACAACCATCCAACGACCCAAAACAATATCAAATACTAAAACCAAGAATTCCAAAATACGGAAAACATAACCAAAACCCACTCACAATAGCTCCCAGATTTTGGTTCAGGTCAACTAGAACTAAACAAACAAGTATAGGGTATTGTATATGGAGTATGTGTGCTACTGGACCAATTCCTGAACCAATCACCTACACTTGGCCGGCCACATTGCCCCCAAATCCGGCGAGCTCGGCCAAGTGGTGAGAGAATGGGCTCGTATTTGCAGGGTGTCTTCCTATTGGTCCCACTAGGTCTCTGGTATTTTTTGCTTTTCTTAGCAACTTCCCAGGTCATCCCAGATTCCCTGTAGGCCCTAAGGTTTCACAAAACCGACACGAAACTAATTCTAACTTCATGTATCAGGTTCTAAACTCAATTCTAGGTCAATAGAACACTTTCTAAGGTCTTGTAAACACTTCCTACCCCTCAATTGGCCACTTGACAGCAACTTATAATATTCTAAAATCGATAACCTCATTAACTCAATTTCTAACTAGAAATATGATATTTAACACCAAAAACTAAACTAAAGTGTATGGATTACCTTATTTGCAACCATAGAACTTTCTTGAGTTGCCCAAATCTTCAAAATCCAAATTTGGAAGGTTGCAAGGGTTTAGAATGGAGGTGTGCATGTTTTTATTGAAGAGGGCATAAGATTTTGGTGAAGGATTGGAGATGATGCATGAAGTAGTGGAGGTTGAAGAAGAAGAAGCAAAGAGATGAAGAAATGATGAGGAAGATGAATGGATGGCAGCCCCCTCTCTCTCCTACACTCACTCTCTCTTATTCTCACCCTCCTCACAAATATCTATTTTGTTTTTTTCATAAAAATCTCTTTTGTCCATAGCATCAAATTGATTCTATTCACACTCAATTCATTTCCTTTTCTTTTCTTTTCCTTTTCATTTCCTTGCTCATTCTCTATCTCCCAAAACTCACAAACACACACATGCACACATACACATGACATGGTGCAAAATCATGAAAAATGTACAAACACGGGTTTTATCCATAATCCGATAAATATTATTAAAATAAATAAATCATTTTATTCTCCGATAAATTTCTAAATATTGGTATACACTTATACCACTTTACGAAAATCCCAATTTCGCAAATCGGGTAGTTTTCACGAAATATATTATTTTAATACTAAACTAAAGTGTATGGATTCTCCACGAGTTCGGCGCTAGCTGGTCCGAGGCAAGATGGAAGCAGCGAAGCACCCCACATACCTCGGCTGAGAAGAGCAGACGCATTCCGACCCGGAATGCTTCTAAATACAGGGCAATCTTCTTACCCTGCACCTAGTCTGCCTGCTTACCCTCTCTAGCTAAGTGAGGCGAATAGTTGGAAGGAATATGGAATCGAGCCTGAATCTCGGTAAGCTCATCCACATTCCTCAAAATAGAGGACGCATCGCAGGCGTTCCCGATGCGCGCCTTAGGCGCCCTTGTCGCCACCTGACGATGAACGACACGGGCAGCCCTGGCTCTAGGGAGCGAGCCTGACACAGTCGACGCGGTAGAAGAACCCTCTCGGAAGACCCGCTGGACTCGGCTCCAACAACCGGAGCCTCATCGTCCGACTAACCCTAACTATCTCTACAGACTCCTCAGATGAAGACATCTAACCTGATTCAAGAGAATGGGCTCGCTGAGGAAAAATCACGGGTGATCCGATCTAAAAGAAAGGAACGCCAAGTAATTTTCGACAACGAAAGCAAATTATGGCGGAAGTGTTGGCCCTAGAGATGCCCCCTCCTATTTATACACCCCAAAGAAAGCATCCGACAGCCCAGATCGACTCCCGCCAAAAAGAAACGTCGCTCCCTCCAGCCGTTAGAGCTCCACGTATCGATTGACCATTGGGGGCGTCCTTTCGGTTGCAGGTGACAACCGACAGCCTGTCGCGTCCGCCAACCGACGCTCGACACGTGGCCCGTATCCCAACAGGTGAACGACTGAAACGGCGCCCCCTCTTTAAAGTGTGATCATTTCATTTGATCCGCTGACGCCATCGGGGATATGCGTGAAGATTCAGGTGCACGACGAGGCGACACGTGGGCCCAAAAGATCGAAACAACGCTACTGCTAAACGTCCTGCCGTTCCCAGGCGATCCGCAATACGATTCCTTAGTGCCAAATTGAGCAGAAGAAAGACCAAGCAGACCGCTCTCGACCCGACCTTTGGATAAGTCGGAACGAGAGTGGGGGGCTAATGATGATGCTCACAAGTGGTGTGTCCTCGGATTAAGATACATGGCAAATGACGTGTCCCGAAGGCTACGGAGGTGGGATAAACGAGTTGCAATGCGAGGATTCTTCAGGACTTCATCTCGGGGAATATGTCCGACCTTCCAGGAGACCTCCCTGAATGCATTCCGCCTTCACCTGGGAATCTACCAATAGCTCGGCTCCGAGCTATCTCAGTCTCCTTGCTCGTCTCCGAACAACCGACGTGCCGAGCTTTCTCGGCCTCCAGGCTCATCTCCGAGCCACCGACGTGCTGAGCTTCCTCGGCCTCCAGGCTCGTCTCCGAGCCTCCGACGTATCGAGCTTCTTCGACCTCCCCCGATCTACCGGGAGCGCAGATCCCATGCGCCCTGCAACAGCTCCACGTATATCTCCAGGGTGAGATATCCGCCTCCTCACGATCTGCGTCCCACGCTAGCACATCCTTCCATTAATGGGAGCATCCCGCTATTCAAGGTGAGGATAACGTGGGGGCGTAACTGACGGCGGTGATCTCGCGCACGCTCGTTCCACACGACCCCTATATAAACCCCTCTCTCAGACGACTCAGATGACTCGCTCTGCTCCTATTTCTCGGCTCTAACTTGATTGTCGGAGGGTCTTACAGTTGTCACCCACCCGGAACTTCTTTACAGGTAGCTCGGCGTCCAATACAAACCTATTGAGATCCACACCCAAAAACTCGAAAACCGAATCACAGCCGTCCAAGACAGCCATCGCAGGATCGACGGAGGACAGGATCTGAAGGAAATCCGAAGCTCCATTAGTAGTAAAATACCTTAAACTATGGGTTTTAAAGAAAATATTTCATTAAGATACCCTCAGAAGTAGAACTTAAGGTATTTTATTGTAATAAAAGAATTTGAATGGAAAAATACAGTTCAGGGTATTTTTGTGTAATTTACCGTTGTATAAATATATTTTATTCTTAAACCGTTAAGCTTTTTATAATGACCTTGTTGCTGCGCTCTTTCCTATTTCTTATAAATATCTTTTAAAGTTTTTATTTCCTATTTCTTATAAATATCTTTTTAAGTTTTTACTATAGTAAAATATCTTAAACTATGGTTTTAAAGATTTTTTTTCATTAAGATACCCTCAGAATTAGAACTTAAGGTATTTTAATGTAATAAAGGAATTTTAAGGTATTTTAACGGAAAAATGTAGTTTAGGGTAATTTGTGTAATTTACCCTTGTATAAATATATTTTATTCCTAAACTATAATATCTTAAGCTTTTTATAATGACCTTGTAGCTGCGCTCTTTTCTATAGTTTCACATTTGAATTTGGTGTTGAAGACTTTTCTTAGAGCTCAGATTCAAATTCGTTTCACACTTGTGTATTGACTGCTTGACCTATAAATCATTAATTACTAAGTTTAATATCTCCTAATTATTATTGTATAATAAAAGAGCAATCAGGCAGCAATTAATTTTGAATTTTCATTTTGCTGTTTTCCTGTGAGTGATTATGACTAGGCCTTAATCTTTTCATCATAAAGTGACAAAATGCAGCTCTAAATATTAGGAATTTCACAAAGAGATCAGGAATGCAATTCACGAGAATTGACGAAGGTGACATCTACCTGCAACTTTGACTAACAACAACTTTTAAATGCCGTTAAGTATTGCATTTTTGTCGATTCTATAACGTATATGTGAAACCGAAAGAAAAGTAAATGAGGATACAAATTTTGCTTTTCATATATGGTTGGTATGAATTCATGTTGATGATTAAGCTTATTGAATCAAGGGTAAATTGCAAAAATTTACCATGAACTTTCACGTTTTTTTCGATTGATAACATGAACTAATTTTATAGCAGATTTCTACCATGAACTACCATCTCGGGTTGCAAATTACTACCATATATTTTATGCGGTTTCATTGTATCAATCACAAAAAAATGAAGTGCAAAAAAAAGTTTATTGTATCAATCGCTAATTATGAAACTTCATAGTATCAATCGTAAAAAACGTGAAAGTTTATGGATACATTTTTGCAATTTACCCTTGAATCAATGTTTGATTGCCTCTCATATGTTGGTACATGTAATAAACATGATTAAATTAATAAAATATCAAAAAATAAAAGTACTTGCCAATTCTTTAAATCTAAATATCTCCGGTGAATAACCAAGAAAAAAATCCTTAGGAGGCTTTTTGGTTAGGCGACGTAAAAAATCTATATACTCCACGATTTATTTCCAGTCGACATCCATCATTAACATGTTTATCACGCAAGATGTGGATACACACCAAATTTCATGTGATTCCATCCCCTTTTCACCATTGAGTTAGCAATATAAAAGTTCTATTATAGGTAAACCGTTAATTTTGCAACCATTAAATCAGCGGTAAAAAAGTGATGTAATCACATGAAATTTGGAATATCCACATCTTACATCATAAAGATAATGATGAAGGGTGTCGATCGTCGAAAAAACTCGTGTGGTGTTGTATTTTTTCGACGCTATAGGAGAAAATTCTATCCTACATGGCACCTTTCCTCCATTATTCCTCTATATCTATCTATGTATTATTACTTTATTACTTTGTCATTAATTTCTTAAGGATGTTTTATATTTTGAATAATTTGTTGATGAATAAGGAATTCGGATTTGTTATAATTGTTGAAGTTTTTGTTAGGAGTAATAATCTTCTTAAATATTCTCTGTTAAAGCTATTTTTAAAGCTTTTACAATTAATGTTTCCACAGGATTTTCTAATTAGAAATGTCAATGACTTAGACCTCATTAGAATTAAGAATTTTTTCATTGTTTAAATATTTTAGAGGGTATGTTATATAATACACTGCGGAACTTTCGGGTTTTTGAGATACCACGATTCTACTTCTAAAATGTCATGAACCCTTCTTGACCTAGCGACATTGTATGAAAATGTACAATTCTTTAAATTGTTTAAGGAATGAGAGGCATAAATAAATGATCTACTGAATAACCCAAAATGAAGCAAATGTGACATTTTTGGAAAAATATCTTTACAAAAATATACTTCAAGTGGGGGTTTATAATATTTTTTAAATTCAATGGTTTTATCTTAGAAACCTTAAAAGTTTGATGGTGCTTTATGAAATTTATCTAGTTTTAGATAAATAAATATGAGAGCGCCACATTTTCTTAACTTAAACGGAATTTTCTTATTTAAAATATTTATTAATTATGTAATTTAAATATAGAGTAAATTTTAGAAAATGCCATTGACCTTTAACATCATTGAACATTAAAAATACCATAAAAGCCCCTGAATGTCATTTTTCTCAGGAAAAAAAGGTGATTTTATAAATAAAAATATGACATATTCCATTCATTTTGAGGCTATTCATTCTATAAAAAAGAAATTTTGTGGCTATTTAGTCAGATCTTGCATGTGTCAATCAAACTAAAGATTTCAAATAACATTAGTAGTTTATAGGGGTTTTATGGCTTTACTAAAGTTGAATGGACTTATCTCAAAAATCTCGAAATGGCGATAGCGTTAAATAAAATTTATCCTTAAATATATCTATATTTTAAAATTATAACCATTGAAGTTTTTGTTAACCTAATGATTTACTTATTATTTCCGTTAAAAACCATTTTTTTTTCTTTTGCGGCTATTGAACCTATAGGATTTTCTCATCAAAATAGTCGAAAATCGTGGACCATATGAAATAAAGTTTTATAAAAGCGTCGTGTCTATGGTAGAAAATCCCACATTTGGGAGAAACACATTTGGGAGAAACTTCCTCACCATAATAAGTGGAGGGATTCGACCTCAGGATCACCCACCTACACGGGGCATGATTTTACTGCTCCATCTAAAAAGAGCACCATGTATCTATATTAGTTTTTGTTTTTTAAAGTTATAGCAGTATAGGTGATGCAATTTTATTTTGTGAAGTCATATGGGGGGTGCGTGGGGGGTGGAGTGGGTGGGCGGGAGGGGAATTGGAAAGCACACACACAAATGGGTCAGTCAAATGTGAATGCCGTTTCTTAGACGATGGGTGCTGGTGATTAGTTTCCACAAGATTGTGACATGATTTGTACATTCCGTAATCAATGATCTTATTTAAACTACTAGGGCACGCAAGACCTAGATCTAACCAAAAACAAAGCCAAGGTGAACAAAAATGGGGAGCACCATCTCAAACTCCAAGATGTTGATGCTATCTTTCCTCTTTTTGGCTCTTTTCTTTTCTGAGGCCAACTCAAGGGAGATGCCAACCTTTCAGCTCCTAAACGAAGGTATGCCATGAATTTCTTTGTAAATATTGTTTTATTTTTATTTATGGATGAATATGCTGAATGACTCTTGCCCTCTTCCTTGATAGTGAAGAAATTTCCTCCAAACATGCTAGAATTTCAAATTTCATTGCTCTATTTCAAAATATAAACTATTCATAAAACAGAAACTACGTTGATTGGTTAATTTTTCTTTAAAAAAATTATTATTCTCTTTTATATATATATATATATATATATATATATATATATATTATGAAAACATGATTGTTTATGAAGCAAGTTTATGTGAGGAAAAGGGGCTTTCAGTAGCCTAAGTGGAGATCCAGGATCTAGCCGGGAGTCTCATATTTATAAGAGATGGCTAATTTAACCCATCTGTTATCTCAAAAAATTTGTGTGAAGACGGTGAATGACTCTTGCCCTCTTCATTGATAATGGAGAAATTTCCTCCAAACATGCTAACATTCAAAATATAAATTATTCATAAAACTGAAACTATGTTAATTGGTTAATTTTTCTTTAAAAAATTTATTATTGTCTTCTAAACATCTAAATGTTATGAAAACATGAATTTTTATGAAGCAAGTATATGTGAAGATATGATGAACTTATACAATCATTTTCATTCTAATTTTATTCTCTTCTGTAGGCCATAGAAAAAGAATTTGGAAAAACAATATATAGACAGATTATGTTTGATAAAAGGCAGTGATATAGCAAAGAGCGAACCATAGAACCATAGAATGTTCTGGTTTTTGGGTAAATTTTTCAAGTACAAAATAAATATGACACTATATATATATTTTATTAAAATAAAACACTACTACAGGACATGGATTTGTTCACGGTTTATACCGTTATAGAACCACTGATAGTATATTTATATTTTCACTTTGACAATGTAAATTAGCTTTGTTGTATAGGTGGAGATACCGCGGGTGTAAAAAGGCAGCGTATCACAGAGTCACCACCGTCACCCATGGCCAACCGGTCACCACCCGATGACATATTTGGAACCCATGGATGATCGACAACAATATTGAAGATTTGCCATCCAATATATATAATTTAGAAAGGCATATATACTGATTGTGATTTTAGCATGGAATTAAATTGCCAATAATTTTGTTATAATATTTTGGAGTAAGTTTCTTCCTCTTGACCGAATCTTCAAGTACATTAGCAGATTTGTTATCAATAGTTTAGTGCGACATTTGGATTGAAATTCCATATGTTGGATGCATGTTTCAATTAGACGAAAATAGTTTGTAGTACCATGAGCGTGACATTTGGGTTGCCAATAATATAAAGGTTTGTCTTAATTTTGTGGAAATCTTTTGTTTTTCCTTCTGCTATTTTAATGCCATAGATAAAGGATCTTAAAATTTGAAATTGTCAAATAATTTTCGGATTGACACTCGGCATAAAAATTCTAGAAATAATTTTTAATAAAAACCATAACTATTAACTAACTATTCTTATCATATTAAATTATTTAAAATAATAAATTAATAGGATGTTTGAATAACAAAATTAACTAACCTGTTTATTATAGACGTCTTATTTGCAATGATCACCTAGAGCGCACATACCATAACTATCACTATTAATGCTAACCAATAAGTGCCTCCGTGCCATGCACGGGTCCGGAGAGTTGTCCAAAAACTATGATATCGCATAGATGATCAAAATCACAACTAAATTTTATTACAGGCAAAATTTTCAAGCTGAGTCTAAATTGTCTCGAAACAATTTAGATTTTTTTTTTCATTTTCTCTCAAAACAATTCCATAAAAGTTGGTTTCTTTACACATTTCTACATGGATGTATTCAACGATATTCGAAAATTCCTGCCATCATCACTGATTACATTTAAAATTTGAAAAGATTTTGCCCGCGGAATCTTCCTGCTATCACCATTAAATACTGTGGACCCCCGTCTTTCAAACCATGGTTATCTTCACACCTTCATGTACTTTAGCTAATTTTCGTATTATATAATTCAACTCACTGCTTTTAATATATATTTCAAAAATGTATATAACTTTTAATATATATTTCATAGCGTTATTAGCAATCGATCAAAAGTGATTGGATTTTCGTTTCTTATAACTATACATATTCATATTTGCATCCGCTAACGACCATATGATACGAATATGGTAACATCTACCTCCGATCCATACGAGATCGATGAAAACTATACAAAAGTAATAGTGAAAGTGTTGATTGCAATTTTTCAAAAGATATCCGAGCCTCATATTGTTGAGTGATAAACCTATAACGGAGAATCAACGCTACGACAAAATAATCACACAACAACAAACATGATACTGACGAAAGATCACAAATAATAATAAAATGCGAGAATAAGAAAATAGAATCACAAACAAATCAGAAAAAACGAGGAATTAGTTAACGAGACTCACCCACCGTATGGCTAGTCACCGGCAGAGCAGAATTTGCAAAGTCTATTATAATCTCGAATCAAGTACACCATGAGCAACCCTAAGAGATTTCTCTAGATCTAAACCGTCACCCTCTGAATACAATAGTCTCTCTTAATAGCAGTATATTAATCATATGGGAGGTCCCTATATATAGGCAAACCCTAATCCTATTTTAAACAGGAGATAAACTCAATTTACCAAACATAAGATTCACACAGATTTCCTGTCGACAGATGTTTGAAAAAGAAATGGTCAAATGGTCTGACGTTTGCCAACTCTTTGTAAGGCTTCGTCTCCTTTGGCAGACGTCTTCACCTTTACCATCAGATGTCTGCCGATGCTGTAGATCGGGCTTCAGCATCTCCAAACGACTGTCACAGATATCTGGCTACGCTATGTACTTTTGGTTTCGACTTGACTAGATGTCTGCATCCTCTCCATCAGACATCTGGCGTTGCTCTATATTTCTGACATGGCTCTCGTGCATGTCCAGACATATATACTCCTCACATCAAATGTTTGCTGGAAGTTTCTCCACAAATTTAATAATCTCTCACTTGGAGACACTACCGTCTTGATTCCCAACGCTAATAAACTTCATATGACTCCGTTCTACTCTCTTCTCATCAGATTTTCATGGAGAGCTTCACCAATTTGGAACAGAGATTTAGCTTATCTCTGTCTACAACTTTGGTGAACATATCCGCAGGATTCTTTTCTCCCACGATCTTCTGCAGTGTCAACTCCCCATCTTCCAACACTATGCGTATGCAATGGTACCACACCTTGATGTGCTTCGTCCGAGAGTGATATGCCGTATTCTTTGCTAAATGTATCGCACGTTGGGTGTCGCTCCACAAGGTATTGAAATCTTGTTTCTTCCCCCAATTCTTCAAGTAGCCCTTGCAACCATATCATCTCCTTACTAGTTTCCGTAATGACCACATATTCAGCTTCCATGGTTGACAATACCACCACCTTTTGCAACTGAGAGACCCAACTCACTATTGTTCCGCCAACTGTGAATTCGTACCACGTTGTGCTTTTCCCACTATTTCGATGTTCCGAATAGTCCGTATCAACGTATCCTTGCACCTTGAGAGTATCGCCCCCGAAACATAAGCAACGACTGGACGTTCCCCTGAGATATCTTAATATCCACTTCACCACATTCCAATGCTCTTCCCCGGGTTTTGCATGTACGAGCTCACAACTTTCACTGCATGTGTAATATCTGGTCTTGTACTCATCATTGCATACATCAAACTCCCCACCGCAGATGCATAAGACACTCTTTCCATCTCGTCCTTCTGCTCTTAAATAGTAAGACACAACTCCTTACTTAGTTTGAAGTGTTTTTGTGACGACTCTATAATCACTATACAAAAATTTTCTTGTTATTGTACAGAAAAGAGTTGTTGGGGTCAAAATTTGCACCCCTAGTTGACCGAGTCAAAGTCAAGGTCAACCCCAAGCCAGGTGGGTCCAAGCCCAGGTCAAGCGGGCCCATTCCCAAGTCGAGCTCGCGGCCAGCCTCCTCCATGCCAAAATATAGATCATGTAATAAATAATTTTTATGTAATTTTTTATGCATGAATGTATGCAAAATGGACATAAAAGCCAAATTTTTGTAAAGCTCATGGCTTATGTGCAAAAAGAAATGGCACATGAGCCATGGGATGGGCAAAATGCTATTTTGCAAAGCCCAAGGGGCTATATGTAAATATGTAAGCCTACATAATGCAACATGATGATGAATAAAGTAATACTTTTTCATTCCCCTAAAAACTAGGGTTCTTTGTGCCTCCTTCTCTTTCTCCAAGGTTCTAAACCTTCTCATTTCTTTTGAATTAAATCAAGAGTTTTACTCTTTCTTTTCTAAAACTAAGTAGTTTTCCACCACAAAACCTATAAAGGGGAACTCAGATCTGCCATCAGATCTCAGAAAGGAGAGAATTTTAAAATCTCACATCTCTTGATCTTCAAGATCCGGCCAACAAGGGAAGAAGAAGGAGACCTATCTCCAGAAACCCCACTTTGGGGAAGAACTAGGGCTCAAGGGGAGAAGCCCTTCATCAGCTTCAAAACATCCTAGGAGTTTAACTCCATATATATATATATATATATAATAGATATTTCCTTTCTGAAGCATAGCTTCTGGTTCTAGGACTAAAAGCCCCCTTTTCTCGCCGGCGCCCAAGCGCTCAAGCGCCAAGCGCCCACGTGCCGACACGTGGCGCGCTGGCGCTCGAGCGCCCTGCGCTCCAGCACAAAGCGCCCACGTGTTGACACGTGGCGCGCTTGCGCTCCAGCGCCCAGCGTAAGCGCAAAGCGCCCATATGCCGACACGTGGCGCGCTTGCGCTCCAGCGCCCTGCGCTCAAGCGCAAAAATGCCCACGTGCCGACACGTGGCGCGCTTGCGCTCAAGCGCCCAGCACTCAAGCGTAAAGCGCCCACGTGCCGACACGTGGCGCGCTCGCGCTCAAGTGCAAAGCGCTCAAGCGCAAAGCGTCTACATGCCGACACGTGGCGTGCTAGCGCCTGAGCACACAGCACCTAAGCGCACAACGCTCAAGGCGCTGACCCCACGCATCCTTTGGATGCCCTTTCCCTTTCTTTTTTTTATATATATGTATATATAAATACACACACACACACACATACTTTACAACACTCTCCCTCCCAAAAAAAGTTTTGGGCCGGGGCGCTGCCCGCACCCCGCAAGGGAGCTGCTCGCCCCCTTGACCCCCAGCTCGCTATCCGGGTAGCGGGACCCCTGTAAAAACTCTGCGTGGCTCCCGATATATCCAAGCCCCCTCCAAAAAAAAACACACGTACACTGTACATTGAGTTCGCATGACCAGTTTAACCCGTCAATCGGAGGTTCCCTCGCTCCAAAGGCGAGGGGTAGTTAACGGCAGCTTAGTCCGCGGATGCCGGAGATTCGGATCCCCACAATCAATAAACCCCGGTCTACCCTAGGCAGGGGGAATCTGTAGTACGCCTGACAAATGCGTGCATATTCCCATCTCAATAGGGTGACGAAAAACACCCTACAGATTCTGGCACGCCCGGTGGGACCAATCTCTCCTCCCATATTTCGGGTTAAACGTTCATGCGAACTCAATCAATATACATGTCTATATTTATACTAAAATAATGCTCTTTCATGCAGGTTTTCAAGCAATCACCTTTCAACAATGTCTCCGAAGATGAACTCAGCTCCCATCTTCTACACGATGAAGATGGACGCCAGGACGGTCCTCCCGGCCAGTCTTGGACGACAATGGGAAGAGCCACCGCTACCATTTGGCTCTATTCTGTTCATGTCAGCTAACGCCATCCCATCTCCTCAAGCCCCGGTGATAGACAAGCCGGTCTCGAAAGGCAAGAGGCCAAATGTGGTGGTCTCGAAGGCGCCCCAACTCAAGCGCAAGTCGGTGTTTGAATGACTCTTCTTGGCCCCAGCTGGGGGCAAGGCCATCAACACCAACAAACTAACAAGGCCTCTCGAGCAAGCTCTGGTGGTGCCCCTGACAACTGCTCGATCGGGTGTCTTTTCTAAGCTCCCCGCTAATCGACTCATGGTGGCTTCCCAGGAAATGGATGCCCGCCAAGCCCTTAAAATTAAGAAGCTAATGCAGAAAAGGCTCGGATATAGAGCCAACAAAAGGGCTAGGGCTCCTGCTAGGCTGAACCTCATGGGGTTCGAAGAACAGGGTTACCCCGCCGAAGACGGGGATATGGCTGAATGTGTTATCCACACCGTCTACATGGTGGGCACGCGTCCCAGCGACAACCTTTGCAGCAAAAGCAAGGATGGGGCCACCACATCTCAAATCCAACCTGGTGTGAATATAGCTCTCACTTCTCAAGACCAGCGTCCTCCGGAAGGTAATGAAGACCCTCCCAGTGAGGCTGATAAGCAGAGAGAGCTCTCAGTTCATGAGGAGTCGGGCTCGGAAAGCGAAGATGAGCCAATCTTCCGTCCCAAGAACGCAGAGCAGCAACTTCTCCACGAGCTCCGAAAGCATCTCAGAAACAAAGACAAGGAGATGGCCAAGCTTTACTCAAAAATTGACGACTTGACAAACGTCGTCTTACAGCTCACGACCCAACTTGCCGCTCAGCCGCCCAATCAGGCGCAGGGCTCTCATGAACCGGGAAATGTTGTCCCAAAGCAGCCGACGCCTATTCCCTCAAATCCAAAAGTGGGTGAACCGCATGAAAATCAGTCGCATCCTATCTCGGGAAATGTCTTGGCTACCGATGACAGTAGCCCGCTAACTCAAGATCAAATTATGGATTTGGTTGCCAGCAAAGTCAAAACATTGGTGGCCGAAGCCGAAGCGCAAAAAGATATCAGCAGTAGTGGGAGACCATATCCTGCTCAGTATGATCTGGTAGAATTTCCTAGCGGCTATGTCATCCCTAAATTCGGAAGATTCGACGGGACGGGAAATGCGAATCAGCACATCGCCCACTTCAAAGCCTCATGCGGGAACACTGGGGGCAACGATGCGCTTTCCCTCCGCCAGTTCGTTAATAGCTTAACCGATGCTGCTTTCGACTGGTACGCGAGCATACCGGATGGCTCCATTACTACTTTCGTCCAAATGGAATCTTTGTTTCGACAAAGGTTCATGAGCGTCAGCGATAAGATCACCATTACCGAGCTCGTAAGGACCAAGCCCAAGAACAACGAAAGCAATACGGATTTTATAACCCGATGGAGCAATCTCTCCGTCAAATGTGAACCGCCGATAAAGCAGGACCAATCTGTCAGTCTCCTCGTCGGAAATCTCAACAATTGGATGGCCCCGTTTTTATGCACCGCGGGTCTCAAAACATTCCAAGAGCTGACCAGGAAAGTCCAGATGTTGGAACGCTCAAAGCAGGAGTCTTCCTCTGACTCCCAAAATAACAATAGGTCCTCGAGAAACCGAAAGGATGATAATCGCAAAGGCGGAAATCCCGACAATTCTGAGTCTTTCAACACTTCGGCTAACCGAAATAAGCGAGGGATAAGTGGGCCTAAGCCAATGTTTGGAGAGGGAGGAGAATCTCCACTGAAAAAGAAGCTGGACAAGGTCTATTCCTTCAGAAGGGACAAAATCCGTAAAATATTCAAAGACGCCCTGAGGAACGGTCTACAACTGCCAGAGTCAAAAAGACCGCAGGAAGCGAATATGACCGACGACCCCAAATACTGCCCCTATCACAGAGTGATAGGTCATGCCATTGAGGACTGCTTCGTCTTCAAAGATTGGGTCGAAAAGCAATACAAGGCAGGAGAGATAGAACTGTCCAAAGGCGTGTTAATAAACAGTCAAGTCGCAACCGCCAATTTTATATAAACGGAGACCGAAGATCTTCGTGAAACTGATTCTCTCAGACATCTGCCTTTCATTGAAGACAATCGACCACCACGTCATTAAACTGGGGACAGTCGACCTCTAAGTCGTTAAACTGGGAATGTAAAAAAAATGTAAAAAAACAAAAAATGTGTAAATAAAAGAAAAATAAAGAAAAGCCGAAATGATGGGGCAACTCGCAATAAAAATCAGCGAGTAAAAATGAAAATGAAAATAAAGCCGAAATGATGGGGCAACCGCGAATAAATAGCCGAAATGATAGGGCAATCGCGACCTTCGCGATAAGAAAAGCCGAAATGATAGAGCAATCGCGGTAAAACAAAAACAAAAAACAAACAAAACAACGGCGAATGATGAGTCGCTCCTGGTACCATATTCCAGTGCAGCGATGCAGACGCCAACCAAAATCCAATTTCCAAAATTCTCCCAGCCCTACGGCCAGTCCCCAAATTGACTACCGTATACAATCCACGGGCTCAAATAATTCTCATCATACCCATACCCCACCATAATCACCAGTTACGCGGCTGGTCTCCGCCTTTGGAATTATGCTCCATTGAGAAGACCCACTCATGTGTCCTCATGATACATGAGGAGAACAAACCTTTGTGGGATCCTTACTACTCACAAAGGAAAAATACACTTGGGAGTCCTCACGACTCCTAAGGAGAAAATGCACCTACGGGATCCTTACGACTCGTAGGGAGAAAATGCTTTTATGGGACCCTCACGGCCCATAATATTGAAAAGCCTTAGATGATAGGGATCTAAACCTGTCTCCTAAGCCATCGCTTCCCAATCCCCAAGTGGGGAATGATGAGTCGCTCCTGGTACCATATTCTAGTGCAGCGATGCAGACGCCAACCAAAACTCAAATCCCCAAGTGGCGAATGATGAGTCGCTCCTGGTATCATATTCCAGTGCAGCGATGCAGACGCCAGCCAAATTCTAAATCCCAATCCCCAAGTGGCGAATGATGAGTCGCTCCTGGTACCATATTTCAGTGCAGCGATGCAGACGCTAACCAAAACTCAAATCCCCAAGTGGCGAATGATGAGTCGCTCCTGGTACCATATTCCAGTGCAGTAATGCAGACGCCAGCCAAATTCCAAATCCAAATCCCCAAGTGGCGAATGATGAGTCGCTCCTGGTACCATATTCCAGTGCAGCGATGCAGACGCCAACAAAGTCCCGAAAATTTTATGGCCCTACGGTCTGGATCATACATCCTGCAAAACCGTATACAATCCACGGGTGTAAAACGATCCCAATCTCTCCCAAGCCCTACCGGCGAGACCATATTCAAAGTCCCAACGGCAGGGAAGATTCAAAAAGAAGGAAAAAGAAAAAAAAAGAGAAGAAGAAAAAAAGAAGGTATGTCCACAAGCAAAATGGGCACGGATGAAAACCCGAAAGGGTTCCGTGAGTAAAAACAGCAGGACTGCCGGCGAGTTTGTGAAAAACCGAAAGGGCGCAAACTCGTGAAAAAGAGATGAAATGCACTCACAAAGTCCTCTCGGCTTTGTGAGGAGAAAATTCCCGCGTGAGATCCTTACGACTCACAAAGGAGCAACACACTTAGGAGTCCCCACGTCTCCTAAGGAGAAAATACACCTACGGGATCCTTACGACCCGTAGGGAGAAAATGCTTTGTGAGACCTTTACGGCTCACAAAATTGAAAAGTCTTAGATGATAGGGACCTAAAACCTGTCTCCTAAGTCATCGCTTCCTGATAAGCAAGCGCAAATGATCATTTGCTCATGGTACCATATTCCAGTGTAGCGATACTGATGCCAAGCAAAAATCGATTCCCAAATCTTCTCATGACAAATGATGATTCACTTCTGGTACCATATTCCAGTATAGCGATGCTGATGTCAACCCAAATCAAATCAAACCAACAAGCTCTGCGGCGGAATCATGCTCCGTCCGAGAATTTATCCCGTGTCGAAATCCTGCTTCGCCTCGCGATATCTACCTTCCTTGCCGGAATTATGCTCTGCCTCGAAATCAAATCAACCAACCAGCTCTGCGTCGGAGTCATGCTCCATCTCAGAGTGTACCCCGCGTCGAAATCAAGCTTCGCCTCGGTGTATCTGCCTTCCCTGTCGGAATTATGCTTCGGCTCGGAATCAACCAACGACCTCCTCGTCGGAATTATGCTCCGCCTTGGGATAAGTCAACCAGCAAGCTCTGCGTCGGAATCATGCTTCGTCTCAGAATATGTCCCCCGCGTCGAAATCAAGCTTTGCCTCGGTGTATCTGCCTTCCTTGTCGGAACTATGCTTCGGCTCGGAATCAACCAGCGTCCTCCTTACCGGAATTATGCTCTGCCTCGAAATCAAATCAACCAACCAGCTCTGCGTCGGAGTCATGCTCCATCTCAGAGTGTACCCCACGTTGAAATCAAGCTTCGCCTCGGTGTATCTGCCTTCCCTGTTGGAATTATGCTTCGGCTCGGAATCAACCAACGACCTCCTCGTCGGAATTATGCTCCGCCTCGGGATCAAGTCAACCAACAAGCTCTGCGTCGGAATCATGCTTCATCTCAGAATATGTCCCCCGCGTCAAAATCAAGCTTCGCCTCGGTGTATCTGCCTTCCTTGTCGGAATTATGCTTCGGCTCGGAATCAACCAGCGTCCTCCCTGCCGGAATTATGCTCTGCCTCGGAATCAAGTCAACTAACAGGCTCTGCGTCGGAATCATGCTCCATCTCAGAATGTGCACCCCGTGTCGAAATCATGCTTCGCCTCGGAGTATTTGCCTTCCCTGTCGGAATTATGCTTCGCCTGGGAATCAACCTCTGCATCGAAATTATGCTTCGGTCAGAATGTCTGCCACTCTTCGGAATGATGCTCCGATCCCCTGGAATCATGCTCCGCCCTTCGGAATGATGCTACGATCTTTGGAATCATGCTCCGCCCTTCGGAATGATGCTCAGATCTCTGGAATCATGCTCCGCCCTTCGGAATGATGCTCCGATCTCTGGAATCATGCTCTGCTCATTGGAATGATGCTCCGATCCCTGGAATCATGCTCCGCTCATCGGAATGATGCTCCGATCCCTGGAATCGTGCTCCGTTCATCAGAATGACGCTCCGATCCTTGGATTTATGCTCCGCTCATCGGAATGATGCTCCGATCCCTGGAATCATGCTCCGCTCATCGGAATGATGCTCCGATCCCTGGAATCATGCTCCGCTCATCGGAATGATGCTCCGATCCCTGGATTTATGCTCCGCTCTTCGGAATGATGCTCTGATCCCTGGAATCATGCTCCGCTCTTCGGAATGATGCTCCGATCCCTGGAATCATGCTATGCTCTTCGGAATGATACTCCGATCCCCGGGAATCATGCTCTCAGAGGGATACTCCGACCCTGGAATTATGTTCCGCAAATCGGAATGATGCTCCGAACCCCGGGAATCATGCTCCCCGGGATGATGCTCCGCCCCTGGAACGATGTTCCATATCGAAGTCCAGCTTCAAGATCCATCAATTTCATGCACACAACTCGTATGCGTGGTGTGCATTTATTGATGGGGGGCACTTTGTTGGGGTCAAAATTTGCACCCCTAGTTGACCGAGTCAAAGTCAAGGTCAACCCCAAGCCAGGTGGGTCCAAGCCCAGGTCAAGCGGGCCCATGCCCAAGTCGAGCTCGCGGCCAGCCTCCTCCATGCCAAAATATAGATCATGTAATAAATAATTTTTATGTAATTTTTTATGCATGAATATATGCAAAATGGGCATAAAAGCCAAATTTTTGTAAAGCTCATGGCTTATGTGCAAAAAGAAATGGCACATGAGCCATGGGATGGGCAAAATGCCATTTTGCAAAGCCCAAGGGGCTATATGTAAATATGTAAGCCTACATAAGGCAACATGATGATGAATAAAGTAATACTTTTTCATTCCCCCAAAAACTAGGGTTCTTTGTGCCTCCTGCTCCTTCTCCAAGGTTCTAAACCTTCTCATTTCTTTTGAATTAAATCAAGAGTTTTACTCTTTCTTTTCCAAAACTAAGTAGTTTTCCACCACAAAACCCACAAAGGGGAACTCAAATCTGCCATCAGATCTCAGAAAGGAGAGATTTTTAAAATCTCACATCTCTTGATCTTCAAGATCCGGCCAACAAGGGAAGAATAAGGAGACCTATCTCCAGAAACCCAACTTTGGGGAAGAACTAGGGCTCAAGGGGAGAAGCCCTTCATCAGCTTCAAAACATCCTAGGAGTTTAACTCCATATATATATATATATATATATATATAATAGATATTTCCTTTCTGAAGCATAACTTCTGGTTCTGGGACTAAAAGCCCCTTTTTCTCGCCGGCGCCCAAGTGCTCAAGCGCCAAGCGCTTACGTGCCGACCCGTGGCGCGCTAGCGCTCGAGCGCAGAGCGCCCACGTGCCGACACGTGGCGTGCTGGCGCTCGAGCGCCCTGCGCTCCAGCTCAAAGCGCCCACGTGCCGACACATGGCGCGCTTGCGCTCCAGCGCCCAGCGCTCAAGCGCAAAGCGCCCACGTGCCGACACATGGTGCGCTTGCGCTCAAGCGCCCAGCGCAAGGGCAAAGCGCCCACATGCCGACACGTGGCGCGCTTGCGCTCCAGCTCTCTGCGCTCAAGAGCAAAAACGCCCACGTGCCGACACGTGGCGCGCTTGCGCTTAAGCGCCCAACGCCCACATGTCGATACGTGGCGCTTGCGCTCCAGCGCGCTCCAGTGCCCTGCGCTCAAGCGCAAAGCGCCCACGTCCCGACACTTGGCGCTCTCGCGCTCAAGCGCCCAGCGCTCAAGCGCAAAGCTCCCATGTGTCGACACGTGGCGCGCTCACGATCCAGCGCCATGTGCTCAAGAGCAAAGTGCCCACGTGCCGACACGTGGCGCGCTTGCGTTCAAGCACAAAGCGTCCACATGCCGACACGTGGCGCGCTAGCGCCTGAGCGCACAACACCTAAGCACACAGCGCTGACTCCACGCATCCTTTGGATGCCCATTCCCTTTCTTTTTTTTTTTATATATATGTATATATAAATATACACACACTCACATACTCTACAATACTCTCCCTCCCAAAAAAGTTTTTGGGCCGGGGTGTAAGTGCACGGCGGCGCCCCGGCCGTCAATCTGACGCCGGAATGCGGAAGCGGTGATAAACTTTAATTTTGCGAACTTAGCAAACCGGCACCACCGCGCACTAAACACCCGGATCGAACCATTAACTAGTCCTAGCTAATTACAAGACGGGTTAGAGATATACCGAGTGATCCGAGTCCTCCGGTCTTCTCGTCGTCGTCCCGATCTCCTGCGGAAACTCCGGTTGTCGCTTCCTCGCCGGAAGGGCACCACATCGCCTGCATCTTTTACGGGCTCCCGCCTCTATACCGAGGAAACTCGGGCACGAAGCTGGCAAGTCGACGTGCCCAAGATTTGCTGTAGAATGTGTAGTGCTTTGTCTCTTTGGGGTTATGTTGCCTTGATGGAGGAATGAGGTTGAGAAATGAACTTGGGAATTTTGGTGGAAATGGAAAAATGATATGAATGATAATTTTCCCACCCTCACAAAATGATCCTCTCTCTTTTTCCCCTCTCAAATTGTGGCCGGCCTATCCAAGGAAATGGTGGAGGGAAAGCATCATGTATAAGGGAGGTGAGTGTAGTAAAAGTAAGGGGGTGACCACAACCCTAAAGAAATGATAACAATCTCACATCAAACTCTAATCAACTCTAATCACCATAAAGCAAGTGATAAGAAGGAAAAAGAATCTCATCATGAAAAACTATCATGATGCCACCAATATGCAAGATACCCCTTCCACAAATGTTATTTGCAAACTTGCAAATAACCCCCTCCATCGGAAAAGTCCGGCCGGGAAAGAACAAAGGAAAACCGGCCGGAACGGAATGCAAACTGGCAACTCCAGAAAACTGGTCCCGTAATAAATTACAGGAAAACCTCGATACTGTGCATACACACCCGCATCTGTATTCCCACTGAACACAAATGCAAAGAGACAAAACTACACTGTACTATACTAGGATCCGGCTTAAACCAAAGCCGGCTAGTAATATCCGTCCGATCCTGATCCGTGCAATACCGCACGTATCTGATCAAACCCTTCCATATATCTATACGGCCTCTAGTACTAACCGTCCGATCCTGATCCGTGCAGTACCGCACGTATTTGATCGGACCCTGCCATATCTCCATACGGCCTCTACAGCGTTTCGCCCGAAAGCTTGAGTAACTGAAAGTGTGGTGGACTCTAAAGACTCGTCAATACTATGGCTGTGGATTTAACCACTAGCACGTCAGAGGTATAAGCCAATACGTGACGGGCCACCAGCTATTGACGAAAAGGGACGTCGATGAGCGAACTCATCCTGACACCCTACTGAGCCTGTCAGTGACAATATCAGTACAGTCCGGTCCGTTCGTCTATGAGCATTGCATGGCAGGCCTAGGGGTTGGTGAAAGTCAGACCCCCAAAAGCGGTACAAGTCGTGTCGGAGTGTAGCCCAGAACACCCTGAGATACTACTGGAATACCTACCAGTAAATCTCCTGCCTTGGCCAAGGACTTCGTGTAATGGCTCTCCTAGACACAGCGTGAACTCACCCCCAATACCGGGAGAGACGAACCCCTGAAGATCCGCTCACTGCCTCCATGTGGCTCGAGACTGTACCCAACTAAAACCTGTTTGCACGACTCCTTTGAGCCGTGGTAGGGTAGTAATCAAAGCACAGTGGGAACTCACACGAGATAAATGACGATCCTTAGGTCGATGAACTAACCTGTACACATGTCACCAGGGAACTGCTATCTGACGTCAGGTATAAGACCAACTAGCATGTTCCCGGCGAGTCCTGTCCGGTGTACTCATAACCCAATGAGCACCTGTATACATCTTAGGTGAACCAACTGACACCAGTGGCTTGTGAGACCGGCCACCGCCCCTCGTCGGGGTCTCGACTGTATACACTAGTCTACTCTGGAGTATCGATGCCCTATCTCGAAACTCCCATGACTAGGGACCTTTTAAGGATGTGCTTATAGACTACCAGCTCCCACGTATATGATCGCCCTCATACTGCTGGCAGTCAAGCAAGAATCCTAGGGGCTCTATCAACGTGCAATAGCGACCTGTCAGGTCACCTAAAGTAGTACACGATGATAAAGGTAAACCAGATAGCATACTATCATCTTGAGTAAGACTGTCCTACTGGGACAGGTCCTCCCCTCAATCATTGCAATCACGTGCCTGTGATCCAATAATTGACTCTGAGGGCACTATCTCCAATAATCTCCCACTTGCACTCAAGGCTAATTATTGCGATGTCGCATACTCACAGCCCGTGTGATACCGAACACCCAACTTCTCTACTAGTCCGTCTCACAAAGCTCGTTTGCGAAACTATTGCGTTCGAGGAATAGCCTCAGTGAGTGGATCCGCTCTGGTGTTTCTTTCTATGTCTCTCTTTATCTCAAGTTCGCGGAGAAAGCCATCTCCCGAAATGAGCAATACCTGTCTTAGAATGTCTGGATGTCTGATGGGACCTTGCTCATAAATGAACTCCAAATCTAAACTTCTTAGACTGTATCGTCAACTGAACTTAATCAGTATCCTGCGCCATACCTTCCCTCAGTATCCACCTGGACCACCTGTCCAAAATACTGCCCCTCGTTAGAAGGAAAACTATAACTCTGACAGCCACTCTGCCATCCAGGTCACCTTGGAAGCCTAGAATGATAACTGTCTCCCTTAATGAGGCTGTCGTTATCAAATCCCTAGAACATATACTTATGTTCTAAAACTGCCTCCTTCTGTTTCTCCAGGATTGGATCAATATCAACTTATTGCATCTACTGCAAGAACAACATCTGGTGTGGTACTTGACATCTCATGATTGACTCAATTGCCTAAGCAAGTGATCTGCCAATCATGAACATCCCTCTCCTCTTTAGTCTGTAAGACACCTTTAAAGAGGGTGACTCCATCACCTGCAGGTTTACTACCGTGCCAGGAGTCGTCCATTCTAAATACTCTTAGAATGCTGTCTAAGTACCCAGATTGGGAAGCCACCCAAATCTAGATCTAAAACCATAAATCTAGTAACCGGTATGTCTGATATAATGTCCAAATCCTATATAGAGAAAACACTATGTGACGACCAAAGTATAACCGATCGTAGTATAGGAATATCACTTCCTACTCTGTGTATGTCATCCAAATACCATGACATCACACCCTACTACTTTCTCAACTGATCCATCCCTTATTCTGATGAAGTCAAACCTATGACTGTCACGTCAGAAATAGATGATCTATCTCCGCTATATCTGCTTTAGTCTATAAATAGACATAAGCCGCCTGCCCACCAATGCTTCCGCTGCTCCCACTGACTACGACAACCCTCTGGCAGAGTCATATAGACGTACACTTCTAAAGCAAGTTTAGAACGACGCTATACTCATCCTCCTGCCGGGTCTCACAGCCTGGAACAACAGCAATGGCAAGTGTGGGTAAACAAGAACCTCCCTGTCACCGTCCTTGAGGCTACCGGAGTACCCCTCGGGTGCCTGAGGTTACCTACCTTATCTGCGGAGTGGCCAATGGAATGTCAATCCAGATTGAATCTTTAGGTTCCTTATCAAATCTTCAGTAATCGTTTGTGGTTCTGGAATCACTTCCAGTTCTACCATACTCCCACTACTGTTTTATGAAAAAATCCATTTTTATTAAAACTGTGGCGAGTCTAGAAAATATCACTATTGATCTTCCAGATGGTAGAAAGTCAACCCTCGTCATAGCCTGGGTCAACCCACAAACAGCCATTACAGAAACGTGCCTTGAGTTATCCAGAGTCTGGTTTTAATCATAAGCCAGACAACTCCCCATACCTTAACATCGTTAAGATATGAACTGTTCTATATCCAATATAGAACCAGAGGCACTAATTTAATTGAACCAGATTCAAATCATGCAGCTGTCTCCAGTGCATGTCCACTAAATGGAAGGAGGCCGATCAGCGTTACTCAACTTAGGAATGCTTCCAATTATGAGTAACCTGAAAGAGAAGCAAGTTCTCTTAATCACTACTATCAACTGAACACCATACACAAGTATCTACATCTTCGATTACTTTGAAGAATCCCGATACTTGCAATACTTGGTTCTCTACTTTATTCAAATACCTATAACTTCTCAAAATTCAGACCCTGTGTTTCTACGAAACACCTGTCTAAAAACTAGAGGAGTCATAAGTAAACCGAATATAGTACGAGAACCAACCCCTGTGTCCTCATGGACGCTGGACAACATACAATACTCTGTATAAGTCCATTGAGTCTGATAACTCATTCACTGTGTGTCGTAGGTTGAAAACTGTACTTATGGTTAAGAAGAATTACACCGCTGTTCAATGCTCCTTACCTAACCATCCACTAGTATAGGTAAATGTCATAGACATAATTTCAAAAAGGTATATCTCACTCTATAAAAATAGACGTACAGATATATCAATTTGAAATTGGTGCATAATAGCGGATATTCAAAACCAAATATTTGCCGACCGGCAAACAACCCAGGTGGCTTCCTCAATTATCACCAATTCCAACGAATCCCGATATAATGAGGATGGTCACCTAATTCCCAATAACTTACTCCCACTCATCATCTGTAAAACCATACAGATGTGAGAATCCATCCTGGTAAATACATACCCTGGAGCAAGTGTCTAATTGGGAAATCAGTTTTCTTTTAACAGTACACAGTGAAACTGAAACATTGAAATGTTTCGATGGGGTATCCGGGTATTCTTAGTAATGCCTCTTCCATTATCCAGATTCACAACTATAACCGTATAATTCTTTGCCACTTCTCCAAATCCCTTTATATGTCTTTAGTCATTACCTTCTGTACACCCCTTTGGGCCAAATGGTTTTCTTCCTTCCCTACCGTTCGGCACTAGCCTATGGTTTGGAAGAAGACTATCCAATAAGCATAATGGGTGTACTGTCCCAATCCTAGGAACACTCGCAATGCGAGAGAAGGTGAAGATAAAAGACACCTGAATGTACTTTATTCCTATTTCTCCTGAACCAGAATCCATCCCCGAACTGGAACAAGTTCCTTTCGAGTTCGTATATAACCATACGATGGATTATCCAATAAACTGGGATCTTCGTAGTGATACGGAGTGTCCTGGAGAAATACAAAGGTGATTTAGGATTGGCGAAGAAATACTTGGTTTGGTCATGAATAGCAGTCGCAATTTACTTTGCCCTCTTACTAATCCCTTGCTTTGTCTGAACTTAATACCTTCTGTACACCGTTTAGGCTAACTGGTTTTCTTCATTCCCTACCGGTCGGCACCAGCCTACGGTTTGGAAGAAGACTATCAAATTTGCGTAATAGGTGTACTACTCCTAAACCAAGGAGTACTCGCAACCTGAGAGAAGGTGAAAAGAAAAGACAACTGAATAGTCCTATCCGTTTTCTCCAGAACCAGAAACCATCCTCGAAGTCCTTCGAGTTCGTATATAACCATACGATGGTTTTGTCCAATGGAAGTGGACGTTCGTAGTAATACGGGGTGTCCTAGAGAAAAGGGTAAAAGTAGGAATGGCAATGAGATCTGCAACTCTGACAATCCAAAAGCCAGTGTTTAAGAAGGTTCGGTCAACTTGGTCACTGAGTCATAGTCTAGGGTCGGGTCAATGGTCGCTGTCAAAGAGAGAGAGAAAAGAAACACTCAGCATGCACTCTAACCTAGATCAGAATGGTTATCACTTTATCTAATCTGGAAACCTCCCACTGTACCTCAAATTCTCCTCCAAACCTGAAAGAAGAATTAGTCGGGGTCACCCGAGGAGTAAACCAACTCATCAGTGGGAATCGGGATCTAACTATCATCGCATGATAACGTGACGGAATCCGCTCACGGTGTCACACTCCAGAAGGTATGCGCATATCTGGCATGTTTCAGTTCTTTTGAAACTCCCGATGTGGATTTTTACCCCATGCTCTTATGACCTTGACTTTGGCCAACATATCATAAGTCACATGTCAAGTTCTACCCGTCATTCTCCAGGTTAATTTGAACCCACCCGTACCTACCCTTAACTTTGGCCAAAATGGCAGTACGACTGTCCCAAACCAACGCATCTATCTATGCTGCATATGAATACCCAACAGCTACCAAACACTGTGCCTTGACTTTGGCCAACATACACAGCTTGAATACCATTGACTATCCATATGAAACGACGGAGGGCTACGAATGGTTTCTGGCGAAAACCTTTAACGTAATGAACTTGATATCGTTGAAGGAACGGATAGCTTTTTAGAAAATATAGTGACGAAAACCTTTACTAAAGAGGTCACTCCCGGTGAAGGGATCTCGGCTCTTTCCCCATAGAATGGGGTGCAGGATATTCCAAATGAATACCACGATGCAAAGCAAAAATAATCGGCTATAGTGAAGTTAATGCCCTGACGCAAACTTCTGTCCAAGGGGTCACTCCCGGTGAAGGGATCTCGGCCCTTGCCTCGTCGACTGAGGAGCAGGATATTCCAAATGAATACCACGATGCAAAAACAAAAGTGAACGTCCTTGCAATAACAGCTTTTTGAAAAGTGTTCCAACAACATCAGATTAGGTTTGTTTTAAGTTGCATTGATCCGAATCAACGCAGTCCCATCAATTGATCACACCACAAAGAACGAAAATATACTGATGTACGTATATGCCATCCGCATTCGCCACTGGGTCCCGTCATTACCCGTTAGGTTAGCTAACTAACGACAGAGCGGGGACTGGACTAACGCGGATGCAAAACATATACAACATCTACTAATATATATACCAATATATTATATTTGCTCAAGGCATGATAAAATGCAACATCACAGAAATGTACAGCATCACAGAACAATACAGATATCTGGGATCCCCGGGTTTCACAGAGCCACTACTGAAACCCGACGTTACCCTGGTCGTGTGGATAGCCTGTGTAATGAAATCCTAGACCCCTACGGGCGCGGCAAGTTACCCGCCAAAACCTGAAGCGAGGCAGCCCCCTTCAGCACCGTGAATGGACCACCCAGCACCTCACGGAATCCGGTAACTTGGGTACCCCTCCTGGGTCAACCTGTACCCCCTACGAGTGCGGCGAATAGCCCGCCAATCCTAGAGTGAAGCCCCCTCCGTCTCAATGCCATGAGATGCGGGCTTGTTGCCTTCCAGAACCCGGCTATCCGTGCACCCCTCCGCGGGGTAATCCTAGTACAGAAAGTAAAATATACATACAACGGGTACATCGACCGCAACCAGGTCGTGCCCCAAAAGAATAATACAAACAGGCAGTGACGGCAGTCCACATGTCGGACGCTCGCCCCGCAATATCAAATGTACATAATTCAACAAAAATTGTACTAGCATTGCAACCAGGCTATCCCCCACGACCGATCCGCAACATCACAGCAATACATAGAACATCAACGTGAATGTCACGTTCGCAAATCCGTCTAACCGGGCTATAGCAGTTAGACAGGATTTACCGATCAAGTGACATTCACGGTCGCAGATATAATGTAAATACTGTGAACTAATGTGTTTTAAATATCCGATCGATCATATATTAACAAGTGGGCCCCCAAGTAATACTGTAGCACTCACAGAAATTCTAGGCCCAAGTTTAATATTCCAAAACCCCTATTTTCAGCCCACAAGCCCACTGGAAAATTTTGACGCATTGATCCCTCTAACTTGCGGCGGAAACGCGGCGCCAAGTGGGGTTTGGCCGCGGTTCTGCGCTCTCCCTGAACGATCAATGTCTCGAATTTTCCCAGAACTCTTAGAACTTCTAGTACATCAGTTTTCTACAACCTGAAAAATTTTTGGAGCCAGAAAAAATTCGACAGAAAACTGATGTGAAGAAAACGCGGGTTTTTGGAATTTTGGTCGATCGGAAATGCAAACACATCAAACAAAGCTAGACTATGTTAATGGCGAGGCTCTGATACCACTGTAAGTGCACGGCGGCGCCCCAGCCGTCAATCTAACGCCGGAATGCGGAAGCGGTGATAAACTTTAATTTTGCGAACTTAGAAAACCGGCACCACCGCGCACTAAACACCCGGATCGAACCATTAACTAGTCCTAGCTAATTACAAGACTCCGGTCTTCTCGTCGTCGTCCCGATCTCCTGCGGAAACTCCGGTTGTCGCCTCCTCGCCGGAAGGGCACCACATCGCCTGCATCTTTTACGGGCTCCCGCCTCTATACCGAGGCAACTCGGGCACGAAGCTGGCAAGTCGACGTGCCCAAGATTTGCTGTAGAATGTGTAGTGCTTTGTCTCTTTGGGGTTATGTTGCCTTGATGGAGGAATGAAGTTGAGAAATGAACTTGGGAATTTTGGTGGCAATGGAAAAATGATATGAATGATAATTTTCCCACCCTCACAAAATGATCCTCTCTCTTCTTCCCCTCTCAAATTGTGGCTGGCCTATCCAAGGAAATGGTGGAGGGAAAGCATCATGTATAAGAGAGGTGAGTGTAGTAAAAGTAAGGGGGTGACCACAACCCTAAAGAAATGATAACAATCTCACATCAAACTCTAATCAACTCTAATCACCATAAAGCAAGTGATAAGAAGGAAAAACAATCTCATCATGAAAAACTATCATGATGCCACCAATATGCAAAATACCCCTTCCACAAATGTTATTTGCAAACTTGCAAATAACCCCCTCCATTGGAAAAGTCCGGCCGGGAAAGAACAAAGGAAAACCGGCCGGAACGGAATGCAAACTGGCAACTCCAGAAAACTGGTCCCGTAATAAATTACAGGAAAACCCCGATACTGTGCATACACACCCGCATCTGTATTCCCACTGAACACAAATGCAAAGAGACAAAACTATACTGTACTATACTAGGATCCGGCTTAAACCAAAGCCGGCTAGTAATATCCGTCCGATCCTGATCCGTGCAATACCGCACGTATCTGATCAAACCCTGCCATATATCTATACGGCCTCTAGTACTAACCGTCCGATCCTGATCAGTGCAATACCGCACGTATTTGATCGGACCCTGCCATATCTCCATACGGTCTCTACAGCGTTTCGCCCGAAAGCTTGAGTAACTGAAAGTGTGGTGGACTCTAAAGACTCGTCAATACTATGGCTGTGGATTTAACCACTAGCACGTCAGAGGTATAAGCCAATACGTGACGGGCCACCAGCTATTGACGAAAAGGGACGTCGATGAGCGAACTCATCCTGACACCCTACTGAGCCTGTCAGTGACAATATCCGTACAGTCCGGTCCGTTCGTCTATGAGCATCGCATGGCGGGCCTAGGGGGTTGGTGAAAGTCAGACCCCCAAAAGCGGTACAAGTCGTGTTGGAGTGTAGCCCAGAACACCCTGAGATACTACTGGAATACCTACCAGTAAATCTCCTGCCTTGGCCAAGGACTTCGTGTAATGGCTCTCCTAGACACAGCGCGAACTCACCCCCAATACCGGGAGAGACGAACCCCTGAAGATCCGCTCACTGCCTCCATGTGGCTCGGGACTGTACCCAACTAAAACCTGTTTGCACGACTCCTTTGAGCCGTGGTAGGGTAGTAATCAAAGCACAGTGGGAACTCACACGAGACAAATGACGATCCTCAGGTCGATGAACTAACCTGTACACATGTCACCAGGGAACTGCTATCTGACGTCAGGTATAAGACCAACTAGCATGTTCCCGGCGAGTCCTGTCCGGTGTATTCATAACCCAATGAGCACCTGTATACATCTTAGGTGAACCAACTGACACCAGTGGCTTGTGAGACCGGCCACCGCCCCTCGTCGGGGTCTCGACTGTATACACTAGTCTACTCTGGAGTATCGATTCCCTATCTCGAAACTCCCACGACTAGGGACCTTTTAAGGATGTGCTTATAGACTACCAGCTCCCACGTATATGATCGCCCTCATACTGCTGGCAGTCAAGAAAGAATCCTAGGGGCTCTATCAACGTGCAATAGCGACCTGTCAGGTCACCTAAAGCAGTACACGATGATAAAGGTAAACCAGATAGCATACTATCATCTTGAGTAAGACTGTCCTACTGGGACAGGTCCTCCCCTCAATCATTGCAATCACGTGCCTATGATCCAATAATTGACTCTGAGGGCACTATCTCCAACACGGGACGCTGCCCCGCACCCCGCAAGGGGGCTGCTAACCTCCTTGACCCCCAGCCCACTATCCGGGTAGCGGGACCCCCGTAAAAACTCTGCGTGGCTCCCGATATATCCAAGCCCCCTCCAAAACAAAACACACGTACACTGCACATTGAGTTCGCATGACCAGTTTAACCCGTTAATCGGAGGTTCCCTCGCTCCAAAGGCGAAGGGTAATTAACGACAGCTTAGTCCGCGGCTGCCAGAGATTCGGATCCCCACAATCAATAAACCCCGGCCTACCCTAGACAGGGGGAATCTGTAGTACGCCTGACAAATGCGTGTGTATTCCAATCTCAATGGGGTGAAGAAAAACACCCTACAAGAGTATTACACCCTGTGTAAGAGTTAAAAGTTATTTTTGTTAAATAAAAGCAAGAAGCAACTTGCAGCTCACTGGTAAAGCCTCTACACTATTTTGACATAGCCTGTGTGTTCGATTCCCATCAGACACAATTATTTTTTCTGATTTTTTATTTTATTTTTAGAAGCCCAAGAGTTGCACGTGCAATACACGGAGAAATAAAAAGTTTCAGAAAAATCAAACAGGTACAATGAGGTGTACACACCCAAAAACCCACGTAGCACGAATGTCGAAGCCATTGCCTCAAATCCGACCGTCCAAATTGCCTATTCGGCCGGCGCCGATGGTTAGATTGAGTCCAATTGGCTCCGTGCTTTACACACACACACCTCTCGACTCCTCTTAACTCCTGTGCACTGTTTGATTTCCCTGCAATCAAATAGAGACCCTTCATTTCACCATTTAATATCTTTTTAATACTTTTTAATCCAAAATTTTAATTCTCAAACCCTAATTATTCACTATAAATACCACCCGCTGCCTTAGCTCTTCACCATTATGAAATTCTAGCAAAAATTCTCTCAAAAAGTTCTAAGTGCAAGTGGAGTTAACGACCAAGCTTGTTCCGTCGAAAATTGAAGCCGTTTTCGGAGCTCCCGAGACGCCATGAAGCCCCTTCCCTTCGTCCTTGCCCTTTTCTTGATATTTCCAAACAGTAAGTCCCTCTTCTCTCCCTTTCTTTCATCTCAATTCGTATTTTTTTAAAATATCGACAAAAGTGGAGTTAACATGTAACAACCTTCGTTTCTAAATATTTTATCATGCTTGATAGGTCTAAATATCACATAATCACCCTAATATCTTTTTAAAACAAAACTCATAACTGTTGTCTTTTAATGTAACCAAAATTTCATGTTTAATACGCAAATAATGAACTTTTTCATTAAAATACCTTAAAATTTATTATCAGCTCTTTTCGATATTGGCTAAAACAATACCTTTAGGAAGACTTCACGGGCTAATGACTTACCCGACACGCACACTATGGTGTCATAGCACGATATTTACATATATGTATGGTTGATTCAAAGAAATGCTTTTCATTAAAATACCACATCTTTTAAAAACCAGGTTTCTTTTAAAACGATATTTTGTAGTCTTTGGCAAATACGCCTCTACAACCCTCGTTAGGGCACCCGCTAATAGATGGTATGGATTATCGCACATTCTTGGGATAGTAGAGCAAGATGCAGAGCTTCTCACGGAGTATTCGATCTCGAAAGGAAATAAAATGCGGTTTTTAAGAAATGCGGCTTTTCTAAATAAAACTAATTTTTAAAATTATATAAAAATTATAAATCCGTATTTTCAATATATTATGAAACCATATTTTCTAAAATGAAAGATTAAACTTTTAATAAAATACCACCAAGTTACCAAAAATGGCTAGTTTTCAATAAAATACTATAAACTTTTAAAAGCTAAGTATTTATCATTAAAATACCCAATAATTAAAATACATGCTCATGAAAACTCTAAATAATACAAATCACCCTCGAGATTTATTTTTAAACTATATTAAAATATTTTTCATAAAACCTCCTCGAGATATGCAAAACAATATTTTAAGGACTCTAGTTTAATATAGGTTTAAGCGGAATCAATTCGCTTAAGCCCCAGAGAGCCGGAGAAAGTGAGTGCTTTCTTATTCAGGTTAGACAACTTAACGGAGTTATCAATGACAATTGTCCTGAAAAAAGACACAAATCCTGCCGTCCATGTGCAGCAGTTTCCGATTACTCCCAAACTTAAGAGATTACAAGAACAAAGTCCTTTCATAAGATTCTAAGTTCAACATGAATCCAAACTCAAACCAGAATCCAAAAATCAAACTTGAACTTGAATACTTGATCATGAACATGAACACTTGAAATCAATTCAAACTCAAACTCGTATGCTTGACTTGACTTGACCGAACCATGGTTATAACTTGACATGAACTTAACATAACTACTTGAACACATGATTACATCCTGAACATGAACCTGACATTTTATATCCATGGATTCGGCCAAGACCTATAATCTTAATCTATACAATATCATACGTGGGGATAAAGGGGTAGATTGGTACTGAACGTATATCGTGGTAAAAAATACACCTATATAAATTCACGTGCCGTTGTCCCATGGGTTATGTCGGGATCTTGTACTACATGTTACCATAGTCCACGGGGTAAGATAGACTCCTCTCGTATACATGAATACATTTCTTATCAAACTACAAATAATCATGTCAGAATAATTATCATATACCTATAGATGATCATATACAATTTTACCTGTCTTTTGTTCTTATTCACATGATATACCACTCTCTCTTATTTCTTTTAAGACTTACTGAGCGTTAGTTCGCTGATGACATTCCTCACTATTTTTCTTTCCTTGGAATGTTCGTCGGGAGGACCGGACTCTGAGGAGATAGAGCCAAGCCAGGAGGACTTGGACCAGCTTACAGCTCAGCCTGACTACCAGTTCTTCCTGCACTTACTTTCTGTATGCCATTGTTTAGGCATTGTTTTGTTTACTGTATATTTTATTTTCAAATAGTTGTATGTAAAGTTGAATGTAAATAAGTTGTTGTTTCATTTTATTACTCTTGTCATTCTTCTTCATTGTTATATTGCTTAATTATGCATAACGTATTTATTTCATAGTAAATACGTTGCAGGCTTGCCATGTCACCGTTTCCGTCTACTAGGAAGCAGGGCGTGACAGGTTTTGTTGACGGCCCATGCAGGTCAGTTCTGTAGAAGTCTTAAGTAATATATCACAAGATTTATAAGAATCAACAACTATACATTTCTTACATTTCAAATTTCTTAAATCTATCCTAACCTTTCCTTTCTATCAAGATGATGGATTCTCCCAACAACACCCGTACCAATGTCAATGGAAACACACCACCACCTACTTTATCACATCCTCCTACTGTTGCTGCTCTAATCAATGAACATACGGTGCTTTTAGAAGCCATTAAAAGTCTTCTGGAGGGCCAGCAGCAGCAGCCTGCTATTCTCATGAACCGCCCGTAAGCCGTGCGTTGCATCCAAGGAAATTTTCAGGGAAAGAGAGTCCTCTTGAGAGTGAAGAATGGGCCTAGAGTATAGAGGACGACCTTGCCGCAGCACAGGTACCAGACATAGCTTGGGTTCGTGTGGCCAAGCTCCATCTTACATACAATGCAAGAGTCTGGTGGAAAGCTGAGGAAAACCGTCTCACACAACCTATAAAGTGGAAGACGTTTCGCGATCTGTTCGATGGGAAGTTTTTCCCCGAGACTGGCCGTTTTGAGATGGAGCAACAGTTCATCCACCTGCAACAAGGTTCCATGTTGGTAAAATCGGTGGATGAATATGATGCCGAATTCATCATACTTAGCAGGTAAAGAATTCGTATCAAATTCTTTTCCGTAAAACACATCAGTATCCTGACACCAATATCTTATCAGGTTCGGGACACATTTGATCCCGACCGATAAGATTCAGGCTAAACAATTCCAACAGGGCTTAGACCCGGAGATTCAGGCGGCATTAGCCACAGATGACTACCCAACTCATGAACTCGCCCTAAAAGCAGCACGTCATTACGAAGGTGTGGTCAAGAAGAAGGTTAAGCCCCAAATAGCTGGAATCAAATGCCCTGCTACACAGATGACAGGAAGAGCCTCTTCTAGGCCGATTTTTGCATCCAGGAGACCAGGAGGATCATTTAACCGGTCCAGTCCAGTTTTCTGTTTCTACTATAAGGGAACTGGACACTTGGCGAAGGACTGCAAGCGTGCAAATGGTCTATGTTTGATTTGTGGCGCATATACTTACGCTATAGGAGCATGCCCATATCGTATTAACACAGCACCAGACCAACAATCAAATCCCCGCAGAGGCCAGCCATTCAGGTTCTTGCACCTTGCCTAGCTCTTCCTGCACCAGCTCTGTTAGTGTATATGCCCTAGGGGCCATTATTGTATCATACTAGTTTGTATATTACTTAATGGAAGCTTGGGATATTCACATGTATATAACAGTCTTGCTAAACATGGTAGTATGCTACTTGGTTTTTCTATCTTAATATATGAGTATACGTATTGATAGAGCTCTTAGGATCTTGCTTGACTACCAGCGTTGTGATGGCAGTCACACAAGTGGAGGCTGGGTAGTCTACAAGCACATCCTTATTCAGGTCCCTAGTCGTTGGATTATCGAGACAGGGAATTGTAAGTCGATGTGCAACACCCCACGACTTGCGGGGAGGCGGAAATATGAAAAACGATCTTGATCTTTGCTTAAACATCGACTAACCGCATGAATCGAAGCTAAACGATAACTAACATGAAACATAGAAGTTTTATACTACTATGTTTAGGGATTATACCTAACGAATCGTGTCCTTCGTCTTTGCGAACTCCTCCTCCTCCTCGGCCTTCTCGAAGTAGTAAACGATCCACCCGAGAGCTTTACTCCAAGCTTAGCCTCTAAACTTGAGGCAACTAACCTTCTTTAAGTGCTAATCAAAGAAGCTAGGTGATATAGAGTGAGGGTTATGATTTAATTAGTCTAACTAATCCTTGTACTCAACACATGAGAGGGGAGGATTAGGGTTTGAAGAGGGAGAGCTTGAGGAGAGAGAATGTGAGAATAATGAGTTATGATAATATATATCAAGCATTTCTTTTTATCAAGAAAAGAATATAAATGAATTTAACAACTATGCTTGATAATATCTAGTGATGATTCACTCCATGAGTCATTAAGCATTTATCATGCATTAATGACATGGATGAATCATCCATATGACCCACTAATCACATTCATTGTATATGCCACCTAAACCTCCTTAGTCACCACCTTCTAGAAGCTTCTCACGCAATTACGAGAACGCCCCTCCTTTCCGCAAAAATACGGAAAAACTTTAGACTGTATAAATCCAATAACCGGATACCAGTAACTGGCTTAAACCAAAGCCGACTGGTAAAAACTGTCCGAAAGTCGTACGCGCGTAAACGCACTTATGCGTCCGAACCCTTGTCGTAAAACCATACGACCTCTATATCGTTTCGCCCGGAGTAGGGAAACTCTGTGTGTGGGACTCTAGAGACTCGACTACTACGCTGGCAGTGGGTTTAACCACAGATCGCAAGCGGCACTAGCTGTACGTAACGGTCCCCAGGTAGATGTCGATAAGAAGGCCGATGAGGAAACCCATCCGAACTCCTACTGAGCCTGCTGTGACAATCTCCATACAGTCCGGTCTGTTCGTCCAAGACTATCGCATATCGGGCCTAGGGGGGCGGCAAGCGTCAGTCTCCTAATAGCGGTATAAGTCGTGTCGGAGGGAAGCCCATTACACCCTGAGAAACTACTGGAACCTACCAGTAAATCTCGCTTGCCCTTTCCAGGGACTTTGCGTAATGGCTCTCTGACACAGCGCGATATCAACCCCCAATACCGGGAGAGACAAATCCTGTCTAACCGCCACTGCCTCCAAGTGCTCGGGACTGCACCCAACTGCTACCTGTTTGCACGACTCCTTTGAGCCGTGGTAGGGTAGCAATCTAAGAACAGTGGGACACACTCGAGGCGAAGTAACAGTGTCAAGTCTGCGGACTATGCTGTACTCATGTCACCTGGGAACTGTTCATTGACGACTGGTATAAAACCAACCAACAGTTCCCTGTGAGTCCTGTCTGGTGTACCCGTAACCTAACGATCACCTGCATACTATCTCCAGTACGACGTACTGACGGCTGTTGGACAGACCATTTCCCCAACTGGGATGAGAAGCATACACACTAGTCTACTCCGGAGTATCGATGCTCTGTCTCGATAATCCAACGACTAGGGACCTGAATAAGGATGTGCTTGTAGACTACCCAGCCCCCACTAGTGTGACTGCCATCACAACGCTGGTAGTCAAGCAAGATCCTAAGAGCTCTATCAATACGTATACTCACATATTAAGATAGAAAAAACCAAGTAGCATACTACCATGTTTAGCAAGACTGTTATATACATGTGAATATCCCAAGCTTCCATTAAGTAATATACAAACTAGTATGATACAGTAATGGCCTTCTAGGGCATAAACACTAACAATCTCCCACTTGCACTAGGGCCATGTACTGGCGTATCGAAGACCGATGATCTCGAGTAGCCTCTCGAACTGAATCTGAGGTAGGGCCTTAGTGAATGGATCAGCAATGTTATCCTCTGTATTTACTCTCTTTACCTCGATCTCCCGGCGATCTACGATCTTCCTGATCAGGTGATACCGCCTTAAGATGTGTCTGGACTTCTGATGGGACCTGGGTTCCTTCGCTAAAGCTATAGCGCCGTTGTCGCAATACAGAGGTATTGGACCAACACTGGTAGGAACCACCTGAAGTTCTGTGAGGAACTTCTTCATCCAGACAGCTTCTTTTGCGGCATCGCAAGCAGCTATGTACCCCGCTTCCATCGTTGAGTCAGCAACGGTGTCCTGCTTGGAACTCTTCCAACAGACCGCCCCTCCATTGAGGGTAAAGACATAACCCGACATGGACTTGGAGTCATCCTTGTCACTCTGGAAGCCGGAATCAGCATAGGCCTCCTTTTTGAGCTCCTTTCCGCCGTAAACCAAGAACATCTCCTTAGTCCTTCTTAGGTACTTGAGAATGTTCTTTACTGCTATCCAGTGATTCTCCCCTGGGTTTGCCTGATACCGGCTTACAACGCTCAATGCGTATGCTACATCTGGTCTGGTACATAACATCGCATACATTATAGAGCCTACCGCAGAAGCGTAGGGTATAATCGACATGCGTTCCCTTTCCAAATCAGTCTTGGGAGATATCTCTTTGGAGAGGGTGATTCCGTGACAAGCCGGTAGGTTACCGCGCTTTGAATCTTCCATACTGAATCTTTTCAATATGGTGTCTATGTACCTGGACTGTGAAAGTCCCAACATCCTCTTTGATCTATCACGATAGATCTGGATCCCCAGAATGTAGGTGGCATCACCCAGGTCCTTCATGGAGAATTTCTGTGACAAGAATCTTTTGACTGACTGTAGCATAGGAATATCATTTCCTATTAGGAGAATGTCATCCACGTACAAGACGAGAATACAACAACTCTCCCTACAATCTTACTGTATATGCATGGTTCATCTGGATTTTTGATAAAGTCGAATTCTTTGACAGTATCATCAAAACAGATGTTCCAACTCCGCGATGCCTGCTTTAGTCCATAAATGGACTTAAGCAGCTTGCATACTTTACTGCTGCTCCCACTCTGAATGAATCCCTCTGGCTGATCCATATAGACGCTCTCTTCTAAATTTCCATTTAGAAAGGCCGTCTTTACGTCCATCTGCCAGATTTCATAATCGTGGAAGGCAGCAATAGAAAGAAGGACCCGAATGGATTTCAGCATAGCCACTGGAGAAAAGGTTTCGTCATAGTCCAAACCAGGTCTTTGACGGAAACCCTTTGCAACAAGTCTAGCCTTATAGGTTTCAACCTGTCCATCTACACCAATCTTCTTTCTGAAGATCCACTTGCATCCTACGGGTTTCACCCCATCTGGAGCAGTGTCCAAAGTCCATACTTTGTTAGTGTACATGGACTTCATTTCGTTCCATATTGCATCCAACCATTTTACAGAGTCACCGCTCTGAATGGCTTGCTGGAAGCTAGTAGGGTCGTCATTATCAATGACACAATCTTCTCTATCCCCGTCTATGAGAAAACCGTAGTATCTCTTGGGTGGATGAGACTGCCTACTACTTCTGCGGATAGGCGCTGGTATGTCCCTTTCTTCTGAAACTTCTTGTTCCACCAAACTTTCAGTAACAGCTTGTGGTTCTGGAATTTCTTCCAGTTCTACTGCGCTCCCACTCTTCTGATTATCTAAAAATTCAGTTTCTAAGAAGCGGGCATGACGAGAAACAAAAACCTTTTGTTCCTCTGCGTAGTAGAAGCAATATCCCATTGAATTCTTTGGATATCCCATAAACTTACACTCTACTGAGCGTGCCTCGAGCTTGTCCGGATGCTGCTTTTTTACAAAAGCTGGACATCCCCATGTCTTCAGGTACTGAAGATAGGGTTTCTTCCCACTCCACATCTGATATGGCGTGGTAGGCACAGTCTTGGTTGGAACCTTGTTCAAAAGATATGCCGCTGATTCTAGCGCATAACCCCAGAATGATCGCGGTAACTCAGCCTTACTCATCATGGAACGAACCATATCTAATAGGGTTCGATTCCTTCTTTCCGATACACCGTTGTGTTGTGGTGTGTATGGAGGAGTAAGCTGAGAGAGAATTCCTTTCTCTTTTAAGTAACCCAGGAACTCGGCACTTAAGTATTCACCACCTCGATCAGATCTCAGTGTCTTAATACTTTTGCCTGTTTGGTTTTCCACTTCATTCTTGTATTCTTGGAATTTCTCAAAGGCCTCGGATTTATGCTTCATCAAGAAGATATGTCCATACCTAGAGAAATCATCCGTAAAAGTAATGAAGTAGGAATAACCACCTCGCGCATGTGTAGACATCGGACCGCACACGTCACTGTGTACGAGTCCTAAGAGCTCGCTCGCTCTTACTCCGTGTCCAGAAAACGGAGTCTTTGTCATCTTTCCCATGAGACAAGATTCACAAGTGGCATAAGATTGATATTCGAACGGATTCAAATATCCTTCTCTATGTAACTTCGTTAACCGTGTTTCATTGATGTGACCTAGTCTACAATGCCATAAGAAAGCCTGATTCACTTCTGGAGACTTTCTTTTAAGTGTGTTCTGGACATTGAAAACCTGAGCTTGATTTAATACGTATATACCGTCATCTAATGTACCGGACCCAATCAGAACTTGATTTAGGTGGATGTGAACTACATCACTTATGAATGTAAAGTCATATCCCTCTCTTGAAAGTAAGGACACTGATATGATATTACAAGTCAAACTAGGTACATACAGACAGTTATGTAGAATCAATATCTGCCCACTTGTCAAACCTAGGCGATATTCTCCCACGGATTCAGCGTCCACGCTTATTCCGTTTGCAACTCTGAGAGACAAATCACCTATCCTTATAACTTTACGGTTTCTCAAAGCATGTAACGAATTACAGATATGAGATCCTGCTCCGGTATCTATTACCCAGGAAGTAGAGTTAATTGACAAACAGTTCTCAATTACAAACACACTTGAGGCTGAAGCCACAACATGCTTCGTATCCTGGCTACTGGCTTCCAAAGCCCTGCAATCCTTCTGCCAATGTCCATTCCCACAACAATAGGAATGTCCCTCCTTACCTATACCAAGTCCCGAAACTTTTTCTCTTCCCTTTCCTCCTACTTTGCTGACACCGTATATCGGCTTTGTAGAGGTCTTTTTCTTTTCACCCTTTGCTTTCGCCTTGGATGAAGAAGAAGAAGGTCCCCTATTAAGCAGAGCTTGTGTCTCCCTGGTTTCTTTCAGGGTGTAAGTAGAGGGTAGGGACTGTGGAAATAAGTCAGTATATGACCTGTTTCCCAACGTGGTCTCCAGGTCCTTGAGCTCATCAATATAGCTAGTCATCGTAAGGATGTCGTCCCTTACAGATGACCCGTCAGCCGACCTCGCTTGAATCAATTCGTTCGAGGCCTCATATCTTGCGATATGAGATTGCTCTCCATATAAATCTTTGTTATGGAGAAAGATGGAAACAGAGTCCATCTTCTCGTGCTGCTTCTGGTATATACTATCAACTGAAGCCAACACGAGGCACTTGGCTTTCGCTTTATTCTTTTCCTTTGTCTGACGGATATCCATATCCGCGACGGTGGAAACTGGACCTGGGACGGTGGGATCTTGAGTGGTAATAGGGTGGTCCAGCTTGTCATAGGCAATGGTCATCTGGACAGACCTTTGCCAGTCATATAAGTTAGATTCAGTCAACTTGTTATCTAGATGTAACCTAGTCATGGTCACAAGGTCGCCGCAATGAGAGAGAGAAGAAAACACTTTAGCATGATGCTCTTGCAAGTTTAGATTGGTTTTTAATTTATCTAAACTGGATGGCTCCCACTGTTTTTCGAATCCTTCCTCAAACCATAAAAGAAGAATTAGCCAGGACTGTTCTCACTGTACAATTCTTGCTTAACCGTTCAGCCAGGCTAGTGTCGATACTTCGAGGGAGGTTTTCCAACGCTTTCGCGAAGTTCCTTAATTAAATAACCTCTTTTCTTTGGGGGCGTAACCCCGCTGACACCTTTCTGGACACCTACTTGGTTTATAGCATTGATCGTTAAGTGACGAATATCCTGATAAGTAGCATATACTCTCAGTAGGATCATGATCCAAATATCATCGTATGATAATGTTGAAAGAATCCTACCAACATTCATCAAACTCCAAATGGTATGCATCTCTTTGCAAATTTCAGTTTCTTTAGAAATTCCCGATATATATTTTTGCCCTATGTTCTTATGACCTTGACGAAAGCCAACAAATCATAAAACACATGTCAAGTTCTGCCCATCATTATCTTGTTAATTTGAACCCACCCATATATACCCTTGACGAAAGCCAACAAGGTTATACGACTGTCCCAAACCAACTCATCTATCTATGCAACAAATGAATACCCCAGCAGCTACCAAACACTATGCCTTGACGAAAGCCAACAAGCATAGCTTGAATACTACTGACCATCCATAAGAAATGACGGAGGGCTACGACTGGTTTTGGCGAAACCGTGAATGTAGTGACCTTGATATAACCGAAGGAACCTGATAGCTTTTAAAAGGAGTGGTTAAAGCTCCGCATTTAAAAATATCTGTTTTTAAAATTAACCAAGTGGATTCTTTTAAATTGTTCCAACGATTAAAACTTTGGTTTATTTTCTTTGCATTAATGATAATGCGTCCCATCATTAACCTATCATTGCAGAAAACAACGAAAATATGACGTCCTCTTATGCCATCCGCATTCGCCACTAGGTCCCGTCATTACTCGTTAGGTTACTTAACTAACGACAGAGCGGGGACTGGGCTAGCGCGGGTGTAAAACATAAGTGACGTCTAAAATATCTATCATAAATATAGATATTTTACATTCGTCTGACGCAATGATATTCATTCCAGATCACAGATGAACTTAATTGGATTTGCAAGCAATCCGTGTTTGTTTTGAGCCTGCAACAAAAGACGGATTACACAGTTGTGATGAATAGCAATTACCCCACCCAAGACCCCTACGGGTGCGGCAAACTACCCGCCCGGCAGTTTGTGCACCCCACCTTGGGTCTGTCCTAGGAGCAAAAATAGTAAAATGAAATAATACAACGGTGGCTACAACCGCAACCTGGATGTGCCCCGCAAAATAATATTACAACAAATTACATTTACATCAAATGAATTAAATAATAACCCATCACATAACCCCGGCTATACATCACAACAGTCCAACACAGTTCATATGCACAAACAGATAAAATCCATTTCAGAAATGTGCAACCCCCTGCCAACCGACATACTAGCAGTTAGGAGAGGTTTACGAACACATTATACAAACACAGATATAATCCAACAAGCAAATACTGTATAATTTCGATCGATTAAACACTTTTAATTTTGCTCCAATACTTCTCTGTAAATCTGAAACCTGAGCAAAAATAAAAAATTCCAGAAAATACCAAATATCCCATAGAACTAACACAGGAAAATTGGGTTCCTGAATCGCCAACTCGGCGGCGGAAGCGCGGCGGATCGGTGGGATCCGCCGTGGTTCCGCGGCGCTTTAGACGATTCAGGGGCCCAAATTTCTTGTGTGTTCTTCTACTGTCATTTTAAGCTTTCTGAACCTCCCTGAAAATTTTTTGGGCTTCATTTAAAAAACGACAGAAACTTGTGATTTCGGGCTTTTCCGGTTTCGTTTTTTCCGTTCGAAATTCATACAAATTTGCAAGTAAGTTATTTATTGTTTAGCGAGGCTCTGATACCACTGTAAGTCGATGTGCAACACCCCACAACTTGCGGGGAGGCGGAAATATGAAAAACGATCTTGTTCTTTGCTTAAACATCGACTAACCGCATGAATCGAAGCTAAACGATAACTAACATGAAATATAGAAGTTCTATACTACTATGTTTAGGGATTATACCTAACGAATCGTGTCCTTCATCTTTGCGAACTCCTCCTCCTCCTCGGCCTTCTCGAAGTAGTAGACGATCCACCCGAGAGCTTTACTCCAAGCTTAGCCTCTAAACTTGAGGCAACTAACCTTCTTTAAGTGCTAATCAAAGAAGCTAGGTGATATAGAGTGAGGGTTATGGTTTAATTAGTCTAACTAATCCTTGTACTCAACACATGAGAGGGGAGGATTAGGGTTTGAAGAGGGAGAGCCTGAGGAGAGAGAAGGTGAGAATAATAATGAAGTGAGAATAATGAGTTATGATAATATATATCAAGCATTTCTTTTTATCAAGAAAAGAATATAAATGAATTTAACAACCATGCTTGATAATATCTAGTGATGATTCACTCCATGAGTCATTAAGCATTTATCATGCATTAATGACATGGATGAATCATCCATATAACTCACTAATCACATTCATTGTATATGCCACCTAAACCTCCTTAGTCACCACCTTCTAGAAGCTTCTCGCGCAATTACGAGAACGCCCCTCCTTTCCGCAAAAATACGGAAAAACTTTATACTGTATAAATCCAATAACCGGATACCAGTAACTGGCTTAAACCAAAGCCGACTGGTAAAAACTATCCGAAAGTCGTACGCGCGTAAACGCACGTATGCGTCCGAACCTTTGTCGTAAAACCATACGACCTCTATATCGTTTCGCCCGGAGTAGAGAAACTCTGTGTGTGGGACTCTAGAGACTCGACTACTACGCTGGCAGTGGGTTTAACCACAGACCGCAAGCGGCACTAGCTGTACGTAACGGTCCCCAGGTAGATGTCGATAAGAAGGCCGATGAGGAAACCCATCCGAACTCCTACTGAGCCTGCTGTGACAATCTCCATACAGTCCGGTCTGTTCGTCCAAGACTATCGCATATCGGGCCTAGGGGGGCGGCAAGCGTCAGTCCCCTAATAGCGGTATAAGTCGTGTCGGAGGGAAGCCCATTAAACCCTGAAAAACTACTGGAACCTACCAGCAAATCTCGCTTGCCCTGGCCAGGGACTTTGCGTAATGGCTCTCTGACACAGCGCGATATCAACCCCCAATACCGGGAGAGACGAATCCTGTCTAACCGCCACTGCCTCCAAGTGCTCGGGACTGCACCCAACTGCTACCTGTTTGCACGACTCCTTTGAGCCGTGGTAGGGTAGCAATCTAAGAACAGAGGGACACACTCGAGGCGAAGTAGCAGTGTCAAGTCTGCGGACTATGCTGTACTCATGTCACCTGGGAACTGTTCACTGACGACTGGTATAAAACCAACCAACAGTTCCCTGTGAGTCCTATCCGGTGTACCCGTAACCTAACGAGCACCTGCATACTATCTCCAGTACGACGTACTGACGGCTGTGGGACAGACCATTTCCCCAACTGGGATGAGAAGCGTACACACTAGTCTACTCCGGAGTATCGATGCTCTGTCTCGATAATCCAACGACTAGGGACCTGAATAAGGATGTGCTTGTAGACTACCCAGCCCCCACTAGTGTGACTGCCATCACAACGCTGGTAGTCAAGCAAGATCCTAAGAGCTCTATCAATACGTATACTCTCATATTAAGATAGAAAAAACCAAGTAGCATACTACCATGTTTAGCAAGACTGTTATATACATGTGAATATCCCAAGCTTCCATTAAGTAATATACAAACTAGTATGATACAGTAATGGCCTTCTAGGGCATAAACACTAACAGGCATCGATACTCCGGAGTAGACTAGTGTGTACGCTTCTCATCCCAGTTGGGGAGATGGTCTGTCCCACAGCCGTCAGTACGTCGTACTGGAGATAGTATGCAGGTGCTCGTTAGGTTACGGGTACATCGGACAGGACTCACAGGGAACTGTTGGTTGGTTTTATACCAGTTGTCAGTGAACAGTTCCCAGGTGACATGAGTACAGCATAGTCCGCAGACTTGACACTGCTACTTCGCCTCGAGTGTGTCCCACTGTTCTTAGATTGCTACCCTACCACGGCTCAAAGGAGGCGTGCAAACAGGTAGCAGTTGGGTGCAGTCCCGAGCACTTGGAGGCAGTGGCGGTTAGACAGGATTCGTCTCTCCCAGTGTTGGGGGGTTGATATCGCGTTGTGTCAGAGAGCCATTACGCAATGTCCCTGGCCAGGGCAAGCGAGATTTGCTGGTAGGTTCCAGTAGTTTCTCAGGGTGTAATGGGCTTCCCTCCGACACGACTTATACCGCTATTAGGGGACTGACGCTTGCCACCCCTAGGCTCGATATACGATAGTCTTGGACGAACGGACCGGACTGTATGGAGATTGTCACATCAGACTCAGTAGGAGATCGGATGGGTTTCCTCATCGGCCTTCTTATCGAGATCTACCTGGGGACCGTTACGTACAGCTAGTGCCGCTTGCGGTCTGTGGTTAAACCCACTGCCAGCGTAGTAGTCGAGTCTCTAGAGTCCCACACAGAGAGTTTCCCTACTCCGGGCGAAACGATATAGAGGTCGTATGGTTTTACGACAAGAGTTCGGACGCATACGTGTGTTTACGCGCGTACGACTTTCGGACAGTTTTTACCAGTCGGCTTTGGTTTAAGCCAGTTACTGGTATCCGGTTATTGGATTTATACAGTCTAAAGTGTTTCCGTATTTTTGCGGAAAGGAGGGGCGTTCTCGTAATTGCGCGAGAAGCTTCTAGAAGGTGGTGACTAAGGAGGTTTAGGTGGCATATACAATGAATGTGATTAGTGAGTCATATGGATGATTCATCCATGTCATTAATGCATCATAAACGCTTAATGACTCATGGAGTTGAATCATCACTAGATATTATCAAGCATGGTTGTTAAATTGATTATTTTCTTTTCTTGATAAAAAGAAATGCTTGATATATATTATCATAACTCATTATTCTCACTTCATTATTATTCTCACCTTCTCTCTCCTCAAGCTCTCCCTCTTCAAACCCTAATCCTCTCCTCTCTTGTGTTGAGTACAAGGATTAGTTAGACTAACTAAACCATAACCCTCACTCTATATCACCTAGCTTCTTTGATTAGCACTTAAAGAAGGTTAGTTGCCTCAAGTTTAGAGGCTAAGCTTGGAGTAAAGCTCTCGGGTGGATCGTCTACTACTTCGAGAAGGCCGAGGAAGAGGAGGAGTTCGCAAAGACGAAGGACACGATTCGTTAGGTATAATCCCTAAACATAGTAGTATAGAACTTCTATGTTTCATGTTAGTTATCGTTTAGCTTCGATTCATGCGGTTAGTCGATGTTTAAGCAAAGAACAAGATCGTTTTTCATATTTTCGCCTCCCCGCAAGTCGTGGGGTGTTGCACATCGACTTACAGTGGTATCAGAGCCTCGCTAAACAATAAATAACTTACTTGCAAATTTGTATGAATTTCGAACGGAAAAAACGAAACCGGAAAAGCCCGAAATCACAAGTTTCTGTCGTTTTTTAAATGAAGTCCAAAAATTTTTCAGGGAGGTTCAGAAAGCATGAAAAGACAGTAGAAGAACACCCAAGAAAATTGGGCCCCTGAATCGCATAAAGCGCCGCGGAACCGCGGCGGATCCCACCGATCCGCCGCTATTCCGCCGCCGAGTTGGCGATTCAGGAACCCAATTTTCCTGTGTTGGTTCTCTGGGATATTTGGTATTTTCTGGAATTTTTAATTTTTGCTCAGGTTTCAGATTTACAGAGAAGTATTGGAGCAAAATTAAAAGTGTTTAATCGATCGAAATTATACAGTATTTGCTTGTTGGATTATATCTGTGTTTGTATAATGTGTTCGTAAACCTCCCCTAACTGCTAGTATGTCGGTTGGCAGGGGGTTGCACTTTTCTGTAATGGATTTTATCTGTTTGTGCATATGAACTGTGTTGGACTGTTGTGATGTATAGCCGGGGTTATGTGATGGGTTTTTATTTAATTCATTTGATGTAAATGTAATTTGTTGTAATATTATTTTGCGGGGCACATCCAGGTTGCGGTTGTAGCCACCGTTGTATTATTTCATTTTACTGTTTTTGCTCCTAGGACAGACCCAAGGAGGAGTGCACAAACTGCCGGGCGGGTAGTTTGCCGCACCCGTAGAGGTCTTGGGTGGGGTAATGGCTATTCATCACAACTGTGTAATCCGTCTTTTGTTGCAGGCTCAAAACAAACACGGATTGCTTGCAAATCCAATTAAGTTCATCTGTGATCTGGAATGAATATCATTGCGTCAGACGAATGTAAAATATCTATATATATGATAGCTATTTTAGACGTCACTTATGTTTTACACCCGCGCTAGCCCAGTCCCCGCTCTGTCGTTAGTTAAGTAACCTAACGGGTGATGACGAGACCCAGTGGCGAATGCGGATGGCATAAGAGGACGTCATATTTTCGTTTTTTTCTGCAATGATAGGTTAATGATGGGACGCATTATCTATAATGCAAAGAAAATAAACCAAAGTTTTAATCGTTAGAACAATTTAAAAGAAACCACTAGGTTAATTTTAAAAACAGATATTTTTAAATGCGGAGTTTTAACCATTCCTTTTAAAAGCTATCAGGTTCCTTCGGTTATATCAAGTTCACTACGTTCACGGTTTCGCCAAAACCATTCGTAGACCTCCGTCATTTCATCTGGGTATTCAGTAGTATTCAAGCTATGTATTTTGACCAACGCCAAGGCATAGTGTTTGGTAGCTGCTGGATATTCATTTGTTGCATAGATATATGAGTTAGTTTGGGACTGTCGTATGATCATTTTGGCCAACGTCAAGGATATGTACGGATGGGTTCAAATTAACAAGATAATGATGGGTAGAACTTGACATGTGACTTATGATATTTTGACCAACGCCAAGGTCATAAGAGCATGGGGCAAAAATATATATCGGGAATTTCTAAAGAAACTGAAATTTGCAAAAAGTTGCATACCATTTGGAGTTTGATGAATGTTGGTAGGATTCCTTCAACATTATCATACGATGATATTTGGATCCCGATCCTACTGTGAGTATATGCTACTCATCAGGATATTCGTCACTTAACGATCAATGCTATAAACCAAGTAGGTGTCAAGAAAGGTGTCAGCGGGGTTACGCCCCCAGAGAAAAGAGGTTATTTAATTAAGGAACTTCGTGAAACCGTTGGAAAACCTCCCTCGAAGTACCGACACCAGCCTGGCTGAACGGTTAAGCAAGTATTGTACAGTGAGAATAGTCCTGGCTAATTCTTCTTTTATGGTTTGAGGAAGGATTCGAGAAACAGTGGGAGCCATCCAGTTTAGATAAACTAAAAACCACTCTAAACTTGCAAGAGCATCATGCTAAAGAGTTTTCTTCTCTCTCTCCTAATTGCAGCGACCCTGAAAATGACTGGACTTAAGTTACTTTTAGAGAAAAATATACTGACAGGGCCAAACTATAAAGATTGGCTGCGGAATGTCAAAATGGCTTTGACCTATGACAAATTGGGGTACGTCCTCACCGCTACGGCACCTGCTGTCCCTGGTCCCAAATCCAGCAATGCGGATAAGGAAATCCGCAAAACCTGGGATTTAGATTGCGCAAAAGCCAAGTGCATCGTGCTTGCCTCGATGAACAATGAACATCAGAGGAGGCACGAGGATATGGAACTAGACGCCATATTTCTCCATACAAAGGAACTTTATGGAGAGCAATCTCGTATAGCAAGATACGAGACCTCAAAGAACTTGTTTCGAGGGAGGTTGGCTGTCGGGTCATCAGTAGGAGAACATGTCCTAAAGATGATTGGCTATATAGAAGAGCTCGCAGACCTTGGGACGACTTTGGATAATGAGCTCTATACAGACCTTATTCTCCAGTCCCTTCCTACCACCTACGCCCAGTTTATCCTGAACTTCAACATTCAAAGAAATGAAGTTGAACTTCCGGAACTCCTGAACATGTTAAGGAGTGCAGAGGGCACCTTGCAGAAAGCAAGGGAAACACCCGCTATGTTTGTTAGCGGTGCATCTTCTTCCGGGTCCAAGGCTAGGGCCAAAGGAAGGAAGAAGAAGGCCGCCCCCAGACCTAGAGGAGGTGTAAGTAAGGTGGGAGGGAAGGGAAAGAAAAAGTTTGCGGTACCGGTAGTTGGCCAGGATGAATGCTTCCATTGTCACAGGAAAGGGCACTGGAAGAAGGATTGCAAGGCGTGGAACGCCAAGAACCAGGAACCGAAGCAAGCTGTGGCTTCGACTTCAGGTGTGTTTGTAATTGAGAATTGTCTGTCGATCAACTCTACTTCCTGGGTATTGGATACCGGATCAGGATCTCATATTTGCAATTCATTGCAGGCACTGAGAAACCGTAGAGTGCTGAAGGAAGGTGATATGACCCTAAAGGTTGCTAACGGAGCTAGCGTGGGAGCTGCGTCCGTCGGTGATTATCACCTAGGATTGACGAGTGGACACATTTTGGTTTTACATAACTGTTTTTTTGTTCCAAGCTTAACGTGTAATATCATATCAGTTTCCTTGTTATCAAATAAAGGTTATGATTTCACGTTTGTAAGAGATGTTGTTAACATCCACCTTAATCATGGTTTAATTGGGTCCGGTACACTAAATAACGGTATATAAGTTTTAAACCAACTCCAAATTTTCAATGTCCAGAACACACTAAAAAGAAAGTCTCCAGATTTAAATAAAGCTTTCTTATGGCATTGTAGACTGGGTCACATCAATGAGAGAAGGTTGACTAAGTTGCATAGAGAAGGATATTTGGACTCGTTCGAATATCAAACTTATGACACTTGTCAATCTTGTCTCAAAGGAAAGATGACAAAGACTCCATTTACTGGACAAGGAGTAAGAGCGAGCGAGCTCTTAGGACTCATACACAGTGATGTATGCGGTCCAATGTCTACGCATGCAAGAGGTGGTTTTTCCTATTTCATTACTTTCATGGATGATTACTCAAGATACGGATTCATTTATCTGATGAAACATAAATCCGAGGCTTTTGAGAAATTCCAAGAGTATAAGAATGAAGTAGAAAACCAAACCGGAAAAAGTATCAAGACACTTAGATCTGATTGAGGTGGTGAATACTTGAGTGCCGAGTTCCTTGGTTACCTAAAAGAGAAAGGAATTCTCTCTCAGCTTACTCCTCCATACACTCCACAGCATAACGGTGTATCGGAAAGACGGAATCGAACCCTATTAGATATGGTACGATCCATGATGAGTAATGCTGAGTTACCGCGATCTTTCTGGGGTTATGCGCTAGAATCAGCGGCATATCTTTTGAACATGGTTCCTACCAAGACTGTGCCTACCACGCCATATCAGATGTGGAGTGGGAAGAAACCCTATCTTCAGTATCTGAAAATATGGGGATGTCCATCTTTTGTTAAAAAGCAGCATGTGGACAAGCTCGAGGCACGATCAGTAAAGTGTAAGTTTGTGGGATATCCAAAGAACTCCAAGGGGTATCTATTCTATTACGCAGAGGAACAAAATGTGTTTGTTTCTCGTAATGCCCATTTTCTAGAATATCAGTTTTTAGAAAAGGAAATAAGTGGGAGAGAAATAGAACTGGAAGAAATTCCAGAACCACAAACTGCTACTGAAAGTTTGGTAGAACCAGAAGTTCAAGAAGAACAAGACATTCCCGCACCCCTCCGCAGGAGTAGTAGGCCGTCTCATCCGCCTGAGAGATACTACGGTTTTCTCAAAGATGGGGATAGAGAGGATTGCATCATAGATGATGATGAACCTACTGACTTCCAGCAGGCCATCCAGAGCGGCGACTCGGTACGATGGCTAGATGCAATGCGGACCGAAATAGAGTCCATGTACACCAACAAAGTATGGACTTTGGACTTTGCTCCAGATGGGGTAAAACCCATAGGATGCAAATGGATCTTCAAGAAAAAGATTGGTGTAGATGGACAGGTGGAAACCTATAAGTCTAGACTTGTTGCAAAGGGTTTTCGTCAAAGACCTGGTTTGGACTATGACGAAACTTTTTCTCCAGTGGCTATGCTCAAATCCATTCGGGTCCTTCTTGCTATTGCTGCCTTCCATGATTATGAAATCTGGCAGATGTACGTAAAGACGGCTTTTCTGAATGGAAATTTAGAAGAGTGCGTCTATATGGATCAGCCAGAGGGTTTCAATCAGAGTGGGAGCAGCGGGAAAGTATGCAAGCTGCTTAAGTCCATTTATGGACTAAAGCAGGCATCGCGGAGTTGGAACATCTGTTTTGATGAGACAGTCAAAGAATATGACTTTATCAAAAATCCAGATGAACCGTGCATATATAGTAAAGTTGTAGCCAGAAGTGTCGTATTCCTCGTCTTGTACGTGGATGACATTCTATTGATAGGAAATGACATTCCTATGCTACAATCTGTCAAAGGATTCTTGTCACACAGGTTCTCCATGAAAGACCTGGGTGATGCCTCTTACATTCTGGGGATCCGGATCTATCGTGATAGATCCAAGAGGATGTTGGGACTTTCGCAGTCCAGGTATATCGACACTGTACTGAAAAGATTCAGTATGGAAGATTCCAAGCGCGGTAATCTACCGGCTTGTAACGGAATCACCCTCTCCAAAGAGATGTCTTCCAAGACTGATTTGGAAAGGGAATGCATGTCTATTATACCCTACGCTTCTGCGGTAGGCTCTATAATGTATGCGATGTTGTGCACCAGACCAGATGTAGCTTACGCACTGAGCGTGGTAAGCCGGTATCAGTCAGACTCAGGGAAGAAGCACTGGATAGCAGTAAAGAACATTCTCAAGTACCTGAGAAGGACTAAGGAGATGTTCTTGGTTTACGGCGGAAAAGACCTCAGGTTAGAGGCCTTTGCTGATTCCGGCTTCCAAAGTGATAAGGACGATTCCAAGTCCATGTCGGGTTATGTCTTTACCCTCAATGGAGAGGCGGTGTGCTGGAAGAGCTCCAAGCAGGACACCGTTGCTGACTCGACGATAGAAGCGGAGTATATAGCTGCTTGCGATGCCGCAAAATAAGCAGTCTGGATGAAGAAGTTCCTAACAGAACTTCAGGTGGTTCCTACCATAGTTGATCCAATACCTCTGTATTGCGACAACAACGGAGCTATAGCTTTAGCGAAGGAACCAAGGTCCCATCAGAAGTCCAGACACATCTTAAGGCGGTATCACCTGATTAGGGAGATCATTGATCGTTAGGAGATCGAGGTACGGAGAGTTGCTTCTGAAGAGAACATTGCTGATCCATTCACGAAGGCCCTACCTCAGATTCAGTTCGAGAGGCTACTCGAGATCATCGGTCTTCGATATTCCAGTACATGGCCCTAGTGCAAGTGGGAGATTGTTAGTGTATATGCCCTAGGTGCCATTATTGTATCATACTAGTTTGTATATTACTTAATGGAAGCTTGGGATACTCACATGTATATAACAGTCTTGCTAAACATGGTAGTATGCTACTTGGTTTTTCTATCTTAATATGTGAGTATACGTATTGATAGAGCTCTTAGGATCTTGCTTGACTACCAGCGTTGTGATGGCAGTCACACTAGTGGGGGCTGGGTAGTCTACAAGCACATCCTTATTCAGGTCCCTAGTCGTTGGATTATTGAGACAGGGCATCGATACTCCGGAGTAGACTAGTGTGTACGCTTCTCATCCCAGTTGGGGAGATGGTCTGTCCCACAGCCGTCAGTACGTCGTACTGGAGATAGTATGCAGGTGCTCGTTAGGTTACGGGTACACCGGACAGGACTCACAGGGAACTGTTGGTTGGTTTTATACCAGTCGTCAGTGAATAGTTCCCAGGTGACATGAGTACAGCATAGTCCGCAGACTTGACACTGCTACTTCGCCTCGAGTGTGTCCCACTGTTCTTAGATTGTTACCCTACCACGGCTCAAAGGAGTCCTGCAAACAGGTAGCAGTTGGGTGCAGTCCCGAGCACTTGGAGGCAGTGGCGGTTAGACAGGATTCATCTCTCCCGGTATTGGGGGTTGATATCGCGCTGTGTCAGAGAGCCATTACGCAAAGTCCCTGGCCAGGGCAAGCGAGATTTGCTGGTAGGTTCCAGTAGTTTCTCAGGGTGTAATGGGCTTCCCTCCGACACGACTTATACCGCTATTAGGGGACTGACTCTTGCCGCCCCCTAGGCCCGATATGCGATAGTCTTGGACGAACGGACCGGACTGTATGGAGATTGTCACATCAGACTCAGTAGGAGTTCGGATGGGTTTCCTCATCGGCCTTCTTATCGACATCTACCTGGGGACCGTTACGTACAGCTAGTGCCGCTTGCGGTCTGTGGTTAAACCCACTGCCAGCGTAGTAGTCGAGTCTCTAGAGTCCCACACAGAGAGTTTCCCTACTCCGGGCGAAACAATATAGAGGTCGTATGGTTTTACGACAAGAGTTCGGACGCATACGTGGGTTTACGCGCGTACGACTTTCGGACAATTTTTACCAGTCGGCTTTGGTTTAAGCCAGTTACTGGTATTCGGTTATTGGATTTATACAGTCTAAAGTTTTTCCGTATTTTTGCGGAAAGGAGGGGCGTTCTCGTAATTGCGCGAGAAGCTTCTAGAAGGTGGTGACTAAGGAGGTTTAGGTGGCATATACAATGAATGTGATTAGTGAGTCATATGGATGATTCATCCATGTCATTAATGCATCATAAACGCTTAATGACTCATGGAGTTGAATCATCACTAGATATTATCAAGCATGGTTGTTAAATTGATTATTTTCTTTTCTTGATAAAAAGAAATGCTTGATATATATTATCATAACTCATTATTCTCACTTCATTATTATTCTCACCTTCTCTCTCCTCAAGCTCTCTCTCTTCAAACCCTAATCCTCCCCTCTCATGTGTTGAGTACAAGGATTAGTTAGACTAACTAAACCATAACCCTCACTCTATATCACCTAGCTTCTTTGATTAGCACTTAAAGAAGGTTAGTTACCTCAAGTTTAGAGGCTAAGCTTGGAGTAAAGCTCTCGGGTGGATCATCTACTACTTCGAGAAGGCCGAGGAAGAGGAGGAGTTCGCAAAGACGAAGGACACGATTCGTTAGGTATAATCCCTAAACATAGTAGTATAGAACTTCTATGTTTCATGTTAGTTATCGTTTAGCTTCGATTCATGCGGTTAGTCGATGTTTAAGCAAAGAACAAGATCGTTTTTCATATTTCCGCCTCCCCGCAAGTCGTGGAGTGTTGCACATCGACTTACAGTGGTATCAGAGCCTCGCTAAACAATAAATAACTTACTTGCAAATTTGTATGAATTTCGAACGGAAAAAACGAAACCGGAAAAGCCCGAAATCACAAGTTTCTGTCGTTTTTTAAATGAAGTCCAAAAATTTTTCAGGGAGGTTCAGAAAGCATGAAAAGACAGTAGAAGAACACCCAAGAAAATTGGGCCCCTGAATCGCCTAAAGCGCCGCGGAACCGCGGCGGATCCCACCGATCCGCCGCTATTCCGCCGCCGAGTTGGCGATTCAGGAACCCAATTTTCCTGTGTTGGTTCTCTGGGATATTTGGTATTTTCTGGAATTTTTAATTTTTGCTCAGGTTTTAGATTCACAGAGAAGTATTGGAGCAAAATTAAAAGTGTTTAATCGATCGAAATTATACAGTATTTGCTTGTTGGATTATATCTGTGTTTGTATAATGTGTTCGTAAATCTCACCTAACTGCTAGTATGTCGGTTGGCAGGGGGTTGCACATTTCTGTAATGGATTTTATCTGTTTGTGCATATGAACTGTGTTGGACTGTTGTGATGTATAGCCGGGGTTATGTGATGGGTTTTTATTTAATTCATTTGATGTAAATGTAATTTGTTGTAATATTATTTTGCGGGGCACATCCAGGTTGCGGTTGTAGCCACCGTTGTATTATTTCATTTTACTGTTTTTGCTCTTAGGACAGACCCAAGGAGGAGTGCACAAACTGCCGGGCGGGTAGTTTGCCGCACCCGTAGGGGTCTTGGGTGGGGTAATAGATATTCATCATAACTGTGTAATCCGTCTTTTGTTGCAGGCTCAAAACAAACACGGATTGCTTGCAAATCCAATTAAGTTCATCTGTGATCTGGAATGAATATCATTGCGTCAGACGAATGTAAAATATCTATATATATGATAGCTATTTTAGACGTCACTTATGTTTTACACCCGCGCTAGCCCAGTCCCCGCTCTGTCGTTAGTTAAGTAACCTAACGGGTGATGACGGGACCCAGTGGCGAATGCGGATGGCATAAGAAGACATCATATTTTCGTTGTTTTCTACAATGATAGGTTAATGATGGGACGCATTATCTATAATGCAAAGAAAAAAAAACCAAAGTTTTAATCGTTGGAACAATTTAAAAGAAACCACTCGGTTAATTTGAAAAACAGATATTTTTAAATGCGGAGCATTTGTAACCTTAACTTGTTACAATATTATATATCATATATATAATATCTATTGTAACAAAATAAAACAATACAATTAACATATATCGCATATATATCAATGTATTACCCGAGTGAGAAAAAGAATATTTTAGTGAGCTTATATTAGTTAATGTAATTTAATATATCAAATATATAATTATACATTAAATTGTTGAATCAACACTTGATCCGATAATCCGGCTATTTCACAAATAACCAACTAACATAATCTGTATCAGTTCATCGAATCAACACTTGATCCGATGACCCGGCTATATCACATATACCCGGCCGATATCACATATCGCGAGAATCTAATACGGTATCACATACACGTATTGTTCTCGGTCCCGCACATATCATATATGTGCTCCGACTCCGTTTTTCCTGAGCCAGGAAACCTCTGTGTAGGACTCTAAAGAATCGTCAATACTCCGGCAGTAGGTGATGATCATAACAAACACCCACAAGATGCAAGCGGTCAGCTAAACGTAACAGCCACCCAGGTATTGAGCAATCAGAAGATCAACAAGCAAGCCTATACATTCTCCCGTGAATCCAACCAGTAACACTCCCGTACAGTCTGATCTCTTCGACTGATATGTCGCATATCTCGCCTAGGGGTGGTAAACGTTAGACCCCAGTAGCTCGATAAGTCGTGTCGATATGAGATCCATAACAGTTCGAGAAACTACTGATAACACTTACCAGTAAATCTCAGCAACCCTGGTCAGGGATTTCTAGTTATAGCCAATCGAACACAGCGCAAGATCAACTCCCTATACCGGGAGAGACGAAACCCCTCCTATCGCTCATTGCCTCCATGTGATTCGGGACTGTACCCAAAAGCCACCTTTTTGCACGCCCTCTTGGACGTGGTATGATGGAAATCAAAGTACAGTGGGAATCACCCAAGACTCTATGACGATCTCGGGTCTACAGACTGACCTGTACCAGTGTCACCAGAGAACTGCCATCTGACGTGAGGTATAATACCATCTGGGAGTTCTCGGCGAGTCTGTCCAGTGTACCCAGTCTCCACTGAGCACCCGTATACCTTCTCTGATATTAAACACCAATGGATATGGGATCATCCATCGCCCATCATATGGGTCAAGAAGCGCATACGCTAGTCTACTCTGGAGTATCGATGCCCTGTATCGGTACTCCCACGACTAGGAACATTTGAACGATGTACTTGGCGACTACACTGTAGGGTTCCTAGGCACTCTAGTGAGGTCTCACAAGGCATCAACCATGCCAATTTCAAAAATTATCGGTGCCGAGAAACCCGACTACGGATTGTTGGCTAGATTTCTAGGCGAAAAAGCTAACCAGTTAAGACTTAACTATGAGAATACGGATATACAACCTTTGTAGATCCGGTGCTCCACCTCCACGGCTCCGCAATGAAGTCTCCTCGCTGTCCAAGACGGATCCCGGGCTCTAGCGTCGGCTTCATCGGAGAAATGGCGAGCTAGGTCGTCGATGTCCATGCCGAAGATGATCTACGTCGAGGCATCGCTAAATCAAGCTCCGACTTCACCAAGTCAAGAAACTTGTGAAGAAAACACACTCTACTACTTGGCTAGAGGTAGAGGATGAAGAAATAGGAAGTGGGTAGACTTTAGAATTGGATTTCTCACTTGTTTCCATCAATCACCATTGATGGTCCAAGGTTTTCTTCTTTGAAGAAGATGAAGAAGAAGAAGAAGATATTATGATAAGTTATTTTTAATAGAATAGAAAAACAATACTTATCATAATTCTAACTATGGTTATGTGTAAAGAATTGATCATGGTTGAATGGAATGGCTAGGGTTAAGCATGAGACAAAATGGTCACTTGGTCAAAGTCTTCATGAAGCTTCAACAAGCTTCCAAAGTGAGCCACCATTTTGCATTATGCTTATCATTTACCAAAATGAATAAATAAATAAATAAATAGATATAAAAATGAAAACCCTAACCATTACATGACCATGGTTTAAACTTTACACAAAACACAAGTTAGCATGCATCATCAAACATGATACATACAAGTGCAAAAAAAAATATATCACATATATAATGTGCACAAACCAAGTGAGAAAATCCATTTAAAGTAAACCAATACTAGTTAATGCAAAGTAATATATCAAATATATAATTATACATTAAATTATCAAATCAACACTTGATTTAACGATCCGGTCATGTCGCACACAACCGACTAGTATACAATGTATCGGCTTATCGAATCAACGCTTGAATCGATAACTAGGTTATATCGCATACAACCATTCGACACATTGATCGCGAGAATGAAATACGGTATCATATACACGCATTATTCTTGGTCCCGCACATATCTCATATGCGCTCCTATTTCGTTTCGCTTGAGCCAGGAAACCTCTGTGTAGGACTCTAAAGACTCGTCAATACGCCGGCAGCAGGTGATGATCATATCAAACACCCACAAGCCGCAAGCGGTCTGCTAAACGTAACGGCCACCCGGGTATTGAGCGATCTGAAGATCGACGAGCAAGCCCGCTCACACTCCAGTGAATCCAGCCAGTAACACTACCGTACAGTCCGGTCTGATCGTCTGATATGTCGCATATCTTGCCTAAGGGTGGTAAACGTCAGACCCCAATAGCTCGATAAGTCGTGTCGATATGAGGTCTATAACGATTCGAGAAACTACTGGTAACACTTACCAGTAAATCTCAGCAACCCTGGCCAGGGATTTCCTGTTATAGCCAATCGAACACAGCACAACATCAACTCCTTATACCGGGAGAGACGAATCCCCTCCTATCGCTCATTGCCTCCATGTGACTCGGGACTGTACCCAAAAACCACCGTTTTGCACGCCTTCTTGGACGTGGTAAGATGGAAATCAAAGCACAGTGGGAACCACACAAGACTCTATGACGATCTCGGGTCAACAGACTACTCTGTACCAGTGTCACCAGAGAACTGCCATCTGACGTGAGGTATAATACCATCTGGGAGTTCTCGGCGAGTCCGTCCAGTGTACCCAGTCTCTACTGAGCACCCGTATATCATCCCTGATGTCAAACACCAATGGATATGGGATCATCCATCGCCCATCTATATGGGTCGAGAAGGTACACGCTAGTCTACTCTGGTATATCGATGCCTCGTCTCGATACACCCATGACTAGGGACTTTGAAGGATGTACTTATGGACTACCATGTCCCCACTAGTATGATCCGCATCATAGTCCAGGTAGTCAAGTACACATCCTAAGGGCTTTACCAACATGTAACAGAGAGACAATCAGTGTACACGTTAAGGTAAAGAGCAACCAGATAGCATACTATCATGTCGAGCAAGAAAGTCCTTCCTATATACGTCCCAGCATCCACTACAATATACATCCCATGTACAGTAATGGCCTCTTGGGCATACATATAACTAACAATCTCCCACTTGCACTAGGGCCATCTGTAGCAGTGGTTGTAGTATCTCATACTCAACCATCCCATAAAAGTCTCTCTCTGGGAATAGGCCTTCGTGAGTGGATCCGCTGCGTTATCCTCTAAGTCTGCTCTCCTTGCCTCGATCATGCTGGAGATCAACCATCTCCATGATCAGGTGATACTGCCTTAGAATATGTCTGGATCACTGATGGGACGGGTGTTCCTTGGCATAAGCCACAACTCCATTGTCACACAATGGGAGGAACTAAGTTCATCTCATGAACTAATATACACCCAGACTTCCTCTTTGGTAGCATCTCAAGTAGCGATGTATCCAGCCTTTATCGTCTAGTATGCCACGGTATCTAGCTTGGAACTCTTCCAACATACCGTCCCTTTACTGAGGGTAAAGACAATGCCTGCGACTGACATTCAGTCGTCTTTATCACTCTGGGACACTTCCAGTGATTCTCCCTAGGATCGATTGATACCATCTCACTACTACTAGTGAGTATCCTAACATCAAATTAGATCTATCTCATAGATCCAAAAACCAGGATATAGGAGGTATCACTTTGATCCTTTATGGAGAATCATTGTGATAAGCGGAGATTGACCGAGCGTAGCATAGGAAACTCCTTCCCTATCATGAGTATGTCATCCACGTATTGTACGAGGATCACCACCATACTCCCTACTACCTTTTTGTATATACAAGGTTCATCTACCATTTTGATGATGTCAACTTCCTTGACTAATCCATCAAAACAGATGTTCCAACTCCGCGATGCCTGCTTTATCCTATAAAGCATCTTGCACACGTTTCCGCTGCTCCCACTGTCTACGAGACCCTCTGGCTATGTACTTATAGACGCACTCTTCTAAAACATCATTTAGAAAAGCAGTCATGACACCCAACCACCAGATATCGTAGTCATGGTATGTAGCCGTGACAAGTAGGATCTGGATGGACTTAAGCATAGCTACTTGAAGAGGTTTCATCATTATCCGCACCTGGTCAATGATGCAAACTTTTAACAAGTCTAGCTTTGAAAGTCTCAACTTTTCCATGTACACCAAGTAATCTTCTCAAGATATACTTGCTCCTGATGGGGATTTAACCCTTCAGATATAGCAACCAAAGTCCATACTTTGTTGGTGTATAAGGATTCCATCTCAGATCGCTAAGCATCCAGCCATTCTTACAGAGTCTCACTCCGGATGGCCAGCTCGAAACTAGTTGGGTCATCATCTCATGATGCAATCCTCACTCCCACTGTCATAGAGAAACTGAAGTATCTCTCAGGTGGGTGAGGAACCCTACTAGATCGGCGGAGAGGCTGAGGTTCGTTGGTATCTACTGAATCTTTTGGTTGTACCAAATCATCTGCTGTATTTTGTATAGCTGGAACCTTTCCAGTTCTACATTACAGACTTTTCCTCGAGCTTGTCCGGATCATGCTTTTAGACATAGGCCGAACAACCCCAAATCTTAACTGACTTAAGAGATGGGCTCTTCCCTTTCCATATCACATATGAAGTGGTAGACACTGATTTGATTCGAACCTAATTCAATAGGTATGCAACTTCATAAGTGCATAACTCCCAAAAAGGAAACAGGTAACTCAGTAGTACTCATCATAGAGCACACCATATCGAATAGGGTGTATCTGCTCCGCCCCGATATACCATCGTGCTATGGTGTATACGGAGGAGTAATGCTGAGAGAGAATCTCATTCTCCTTTAGAATAGTCCAGGAATTCCATGCACAAGTATTCTCCTCCTTGATCTCATCATAGGACATAATACTTATACCCGTATTTTGGTTCTCTACTTCTAACTTATATTCTGTGAATATCTCAAAAGGTTCGGACTTGTGTTTCAACAAGAACATATGTCTGAATCTAAAGAGATCATCAGAGAACGTAATGAAGTATAAAGAACCAATCCTGGTATGTGTAGACAGGAGACCTACATACATCAACATGTATCATCCCAAGAGTTCATTAACTCTTTCTCTGTTTCCAATAAACAGAGCTATGGTCATTTTATCTTTGTGACATGACTGGCGAGTTTCACAAGATGTAAATTCAAACTGATTTAAATATGCATCTAAATGTAACTCCAGCTAGTCGGGTCGCATTGATATGACCTAGTCTACAATACTTCAAGAAGAATTCGTTCATTTCTGAACTCTTCCTCTTGTGTGTGTTCCGAATACTAAGAACTGTAGTTTGATTTAGAACATCAACGCTTTTAGATAACGTGCCTGAACCGATCAACTTTTGATATAGGAAATGTTCAAAACATTATCCAACAATACAAAATTTTATCGTTTCTTTACTAATAAAGAGACAGATATGATTTTGTATATCAGGTTCGGTATCTAATAACATTCGTTCAGAATCAATGTATTACAATACAGGGTGACAGTGACCAACAGACTTGGATGCAACACTTGCCCCGTTTTCTGCCTCATGAAACCTATCACCCGCTCTCAGTTTTTCTACCCTTTTGTAGCCCTATGTAACAGATTACATATCTGGGATCCTGATCCGGTATCATATACCCAGGATTCAGAGGATACTGAGAAACAGTTCTGTGTAATGAACACACCTGAAGATGATGCATCAGCATGCACTCTCTTCATTTGGGCGGCACGGGAAATCTGGTATTCCCCAATTTCCTGCTCTGTCTTATAACAATTATAAGTTGGAGCAGGACCAACGTTCCCCAGCTCAGTATAACAAGCGGGTTCGGTCAATAATCCGTATTATTATCTTGATTAAGGCGTGATATGGTCGCTACCAGGAGAGAGAGAGAAGAAAACACTCAGCGTGCGCTCTTGCAAGAATAGATTGGTTATTATTTTATCTAATCAGGATGGCTCCCACTGCTTTTAATCAAATCTTCCTTCAAACCCTAAAAGGAAAGACTAGCCGGGATTAATTACACACTACAAGTTCGTCAATCTTTCAGCCAGGCCAGTGTCGGTACTTTGAGGGAGGTCCCCCGTGCTTTCGCACGAACCTAATTAATGTAAACCTCATTTTCCCAGAGGCATAACCTCGTTGACACCTTTCTAGACACCTACTTGATCGGCTAATTGTAATGTATAAAACTCTCCCAGGAGTAACAATTACTCGCAGCGGGTATCGGGATCCAACTATCTCATAGAAGGTATGCAATCTCATTGCAAATTTCAACACTTGAAATTCCCGATAATCTTTTGCCCCTAGCTCGCTATGACCTTGACGCATGCCAAACAACCCATAGTCTGCTAGTCAAGTTCAAACCGTCATTTCCTGATTGAATTAAACCCACCCGCACGACCCTTGACGCATGACAAACAACGCCGTACGAATACCCTAATCCAATCGCATCGTATGCTAGCAGATAAACACTAGTTAGCTACCGTACACTACACCTTGACGCATGCCAAACAACCGTAGCACGAATACTAACTAGTACTTATCTGAAATGACGGAGGGCTACGACAGGTTTTTCTGAAAACCTATTGCGTAATGAACTTGATATCGTTGTAGGATCGAATGAATTTTGAAATGGAGTGTTTTTGAGGCTTTTCTAGTTTTGCTAAAGGAGTCACTCCCGGTGAAGGGATCGTCGGTCCTTTCCTCGTCGAATGAGGTGCGGGATATATCATATATATCACTGTGCAAAGCAAAAACTCTTAAAAGCAATCAAAAGACAAACCGAGTGTGTAGCATCTGCCAGTTATTGCTAAAGGAGTCACTCCCGGTGAAGGGATCTCGGTCCTTTCCTTATCGAATAAGGTGCAGGATATATCGCATATACCGCTGTGCAAAGCAAGAACTGTAGCTACCTGTTTTATTTTGAAATTCGATTCTACAACATCTTAGGTTTCTTTTATTTCATTAATCACATTAATGAAGTCCCATCATTTAAGTACCTAAACATCACAGATAAATACGACGTACACTTATGCCATCCGCATTCGCCTTGATGTCCCCTCGTGCACCGTTAGGTTAGGTAACTAACGACAGAGCGGGGCAGGGCTAGCGCGGGTGTAAAACATAAGTAACGTCTATATAATATATCATATATACTATATACTGTATCTATCACAGAACATCATATGATCACATCACAAATATCGCAGCAGAAGAATCATATGAAATATTGGATATACTAGGACGTCCGTGTTTTCAATACGAGCCAATATAAAACACGGATTCCACGGTCGTGATGAATAGCCAAACCCACACCCCAAGACCCCTACGAGAGCGGCAAGCAACCCTACCAATTCTAGAGTTAGGAGACCCGGACTCGACTCCTCGAGTTGGTCTCCCACTGGACTCCAGAACCCGGTTACTTGTGCCCTCCTCCTTGGTTCTATCCTAGTGCGGAAAAGTAAATAATATACAAACGGTGACATCTTCCGCAACCTGGAAGTTCCCCAATAAAAGAATATTACATACAAGTTTTTACATGAATGAAAATGAAAAACACTCATCTCACATAAAAACCCCCGGCTATTCAAAACACGACGATCCAATATAACATATCCAGCAACACATAACATCACATGTCATCAACGTAAGTAAATATGTCCATCCCAATTGTCGTTGACATATAGCAACGAAACCGGCGATATCACATATTACACTTACGGTCACAGAAAAGAAAGTGTAAAACTACAACAGTTGGAATCCGCAACCACCTCAGACATCGCATGCCTGACCAAATGAATTACTTAGATATCGCATGCCTAACAATTATAAACCCCGCATTTTAGTCTCAAAATCGAAAACTCTTTTCAATATTAAGTCGGGTAATTCAACAAGATTCCCGACATCCTGATCGAATGCTCGTCGCAAACTTTAGTAGGCGGCCGCACCCCCGATACCGTCGACGAAGTGCACCAAGGCGGAACACCGCTGCCGCGAGCACCCGAACGGATGCTTTCGGCGACGGGGTTCTCCTACAGTCACTTGGTCGGGGCTATGGGGTGTAGCTGTCTATTAAGTTTACCCGGCAAGTATCCGCGTACGCTACGTGATTGCGACGGACTTTTGATCACATCAAAATTCCGTGGCAACCGATCAAGTGAGACTAAATTGCTATGTTTATAACATTCATCCAGTTATCACATAACTTTTTGTGAATTCCAATTGTTGTATCACATTCCGGATAAACAGAAAATGTTAAACTTTCCGATCGAACAATCGAACACCCAAGTTTTCTCGATACAGATCAACACATGAAACAAGTCTAAAGACATTCAGTTCGTGCCTCAGTACCAACGGTCCAGCCGTAGAAGGGTCAAGCCAACGCCTCACATGTGGCACGCCGTACTGCCCCAAACCCGAAGATTCAAAGGGCAGTTCAAGACGGTCACATAATCGAGTTAAGGTTTGTTGTCTTCTAGAGGGTCCATCGAGTTACTTGCACTACTTAGAACGTCGTTAAACTACGGAAAAATCCAACACTTGGAAATTTCCCGACAGGGGAAAAATTGGGTATTTATATCCGGTCGAACTTTTTAACATATTCTAAAATTTATCCGGAAAGCCACACAGATAAAATTTGATAATACGATCGAATCTTTGATTCCCAATACAACCCCAGAATACTCTCCTGTCAAGTCACAATAAAAATACCCCAGAAATTACAGAATTAAATCATATGAGTTACTGTGCAAAAATCATTAAATAAAGCAACAGTACTGCCGCGGAAGCGCCGCACCATGCACAGCACGTGCCGCGTTTCCGCGGTGGAAAAGTCGATTCAGACCCTCGTATTTCACAGTAATTCATAAAAAACCCTGCTTGATTTTCTGCATATTTTTAATATTGAAAAATCCCAGATTTTTAAAAAAGGACAGAGAGCATTTTTAGGGTTGGGGTTTCGGGTCGTTCGGACTTCAAACTCCGTCTGGACTTCGCCTAAGGCTCTAGCTAGGCTCTGATACCACTGTAGGGTTCCTAGGCACTCTAGTGAGGTCTCACAAGGCATCAACCATGCCAATTTCAAAAATTATCGGTGCCGAGAAACCCGACTACGGATCGTTGGCTAGATTTCTAGGCGAAAAAGCTAACCAGTTAACACTTAACTATGAGAATACGGATATACAACCTTTGTAGATCCGGTGCTCCACCTCCACGGCTCCGCAATGAAGTCTCCTCGCTGTCTAAGACGGATCCCGGGCTCTAGCGTCGGCTTCATCGGAGAAATGGCGAGCTAGGTCGTCGATGTCCATGCCGAAGATGATCTACGTCGAGGCATCGCTAAATCAAGCTCCGACTTCACCAAGTCAAGAAACTTGTGAAGAAAACACACTCTACTACTTGGCTAGAGGTAGAGGATGAAGAAATAGGAAGTGGGTAGACTTTAGAATTGGATTTCTCACTTGTTTCCATCAATCACCATTGATGGTCCAAGGTTTTCTTCTTTGAAGAAGATGAAGAAGAAGAAGAAGATATTATGATAAGTTATTTTTAATAGAATAGAAAAACAATACTTATCATAATTCTAACTATGATTATGTGTAGAGAATTGATCATGGTTGAATGGAATGGCTAGGGTTAAGCATGAGACAAAATGGTCACTTGGTCAAAGTCTTCATGAAGCTTCAACAAGCTTCCAAAGTGAGCCACCATTTTGCATTATGCTTATCATTTACAAAAATGAATAAATAAATAAATAAATATATATAAAAATGAAAACCCTAACCATTACATGACCATGGTTTAAACTTTACACAAAACACAAGTTAGCATGCATCATCAAACATGATACATACAAGTGCAAAAAAATATATCACATATATAATGTGCACAAACCAAGTGAGAAAATCCATTTAAAGTAAACCAATACTAGTTAATGCAAAGTAATATATCAAATATATAATTATACATTAAATCATCAAATCAACACTTGATTTAACGATCCGGTCATGTCACACACAACCGACTAGTATACAATGTATCGGCTTATCGAATCAACGCTTGAATCGATAACTAGGTTATATCGCATACAACCATTCGACACATTGATCGCGAGAATGAAATACGGTATCACATACACGCATTATTCTCGGTCCCGCACATATCTCATATGCGCTCCTATTTCGTTTCGCTTGAGCCAGGAAACCTCTGTGTAGGACTCTAAAGACTCGTCAATACGCCGGCAGCAGGTAATGATCATATCAAACACCCACAAGCCGCAAGCGGTCTGCTAAACGTAACGGCCACCCGGGTATTGAGCGATCTGAAGATCGACGAGCAAGCCAGCTCACACACTAGTGAATCCAACCAGTAACACTACCGTACAGTCCGGTCTGATCGTCTGATATGTCGCATATCTTGCCTAAGGGTGGTAAACGTCAGACCCCAATAGCTCGATAAGTCGTGTCGATATGAGGTCTATAACGATTCAAGAAACTACTGGTAACACTTACCAGTAAATCTCAGCAACCCTGGCCAGGGATTTCCTGTTATAGCCAATCGAACACAGTGCAACATCAACTCCCTATACCGGGAGAGACGAATCCCCTCCTATCGCTCATTGCCTCCATGTGACTCGGGACTGCACCCAAAAACCACTGTTTTGCACGCCCTCTTGGACGTGGTAAGATGGAAATCAAAGCACAGTGGGAACCACACAAGACTCTATGACGATCTCGGGTCAACAGACTACTCTGTACCAGTGTCACCAGAGAACTGCCATCTGACGTGAGGTATAATACCATCTGGGAGTTCTCGGCGAGTCCGTCCAGTGTACCCAGTCTCTACTGAGCACCCGTATATCATCCTTGATGTCAAACACCAATGGATATGGGATCATCCATCGCCCATCTATATGGGTCGAGAAGGTACACGCTAGTCTACTCTAGTATATCGATGCCCCGTCTCGATACACCCACGACTAGGGACTTTGAAGGATGTACTTATGGACTACCATGTCCCCACTAGTATGATCCGCATCATAGTCCAGGTAGTCAAGTACACATCCTAAGGGCTTTACCAACATGTAACAGAGAGACAATCAGTGTACACGTTAAGGTAAAGAGCAACCAGATAGCATACTATCATGTCGAGCAAGAAAGTCCTTCTTATATACGTCCCAGCATCCACTACAATATACATCCCATGTACAGTAATGGACTCTAGGGCATACATATAACTAACATACACTGTCCCCACTAGTATGATCTGCATCATAGTCCTTGTAGTCCAGTACTCATCCTAAGGGCTTTATCTGTTAGTGTATATGCCCTAGAAGCCATTATTGTATCATACTAGTTTGTATATTACTTAATGGAAGCTTGGGATATTCACCTTGTATGGACAATCTTGCTCAATATAGTAGTATGCTACTTGGTTTGTTTCTACTTCAATGTGTACATGTGTTTATTTATGATATCACCTATACACATTAGTGGAGCCCTTAGGATCTTTGCTTGATTACCAGCGTTGTGATGGCAGTCACACTAGTGGGGGCTGGGTAATCTATAAGCACATCCTTATGCAGGTCCCTAGTCGCAGGACTATCGAGACAGGGCATCGATACTCCGGAGTAGACTAGCGTATGTGCTTCTCATCCCAGTGTGGGAGACGGTCTGTCCCACAGCCGTCAGTACGTCGTACTTGAGATAGTATGCGGGTGCTCGTTGGGTTACGAGTACACTGGACAGGACTCGTCTGGAACTGTTTGTTGGTACTATACCTATCGTCTGTTATCAGTTCCCAGGTGACATGAGTACAGCTTAGTCCGCTGACTTGACACTGTCACTTCGCCTCGAGTGTGTTCCCACTGTACTTAGATTACTACCCTACCACGGCTCAAAGGAGTCATGCAAATAGGTAGTAGTTGGGTGCAGTCCCGAAGCACTTGGAGGCAGTGATGGTTAGACATGATTCGTCTCTCCCGGTATTGGGGCTTGACATCGCGCTGTGTCTAGGAGAGCCATTACACGAGTAGTCCCTGGCCAGGACAAGCGAGATATACTGGTAGGTTTCCAGTGTTATCTCACGGTGTTCTGGGCTTCACTCCGACACGACTTGTACCGCTATTAGGGGACTGACGTTTACCGCCCCCAAGGCCCGCCATGCGATGTATCAGACGAACAGACTGGACTGTATAGAGATTGTCACATTCAGACTCAGTAGGAGTTCAGATGGGTTTCACCTCGTCAGTCTTCTTGTCGGCATCTACCTGAGGACCGTTACGCACAGCTAGTGCCGCTTGCGGTCTGTGGTTAAACCTACCGCCAGCGTAGTGTCGAGTCTTTAGAGTCCCACACAGAAAGCTATTCGCCTTTAGGCAAAAGAGTAGTGGTCGCATGGTTTTGCGACAGGTCGCATGGTTTTGCGACAGGGTTCGGTCACATCCATGCACTTGTGCACGTTTAGTGTCCGGACAGTTAACACTAGCGGGCTTTGGTTTAAGCCAGATCCTAGTGTACGTTTTGGGATTGGTTTTATCTCGTTAGTATTCGTGTTCCCCGGAACGCGGATGCGGGTGTGTATGCACAGTTGACAGAGAGACAGAGGCAGAGGATTCTCATTGGGGTTGTTGACTGTTGACTATTGACTTTTGACTAAACCCTAATGAGAATAAGATATATGATTAACATTAATATTAATTAAGTATTATAGTGACATGGTTGTTGAGGGGTTGACTTTGTTGACTTGTTGACTTTGTTGACCGGTTGACTAGGTTGGACTAGTTGACCATCATCATGACAATGGCTATCATTTCATGGCAAAGACTTTTGCTTGCTTGTTTATTTATGCAAAATGAGTGCATGAAATGATATAGCCATTTTGACTAAACCATCACACAATACTTGATTACTATTTTTGTTATGATGGTTTTGGATTATGAGTAGTTGGATGGCAAAAGACTCTCTCATTCTATCATTTCATTTCTCTCTCTTGCCATCACTTGCTCAAGCTCTCCCTCTTCCTCTTGCTCTCTCTAGCTCAAGGCAAACCATTCTCATGTGTTGAGACTCATTGCCTTAGAGATAAAAAGACACCAAAACAATGCTCTACTCATTCTAGTTCATAAGGCCTAGCAAGTCAAGTGTTCTAGTTTCTTCAAAGTTCGAAGAAGAAGCCAAAGGTAGAAGCTTTCGGGTGGATCCATCTTCGGCGCAAGGAGACGACGAGGTGAGGCCGATCCGTACACCGGGAGGAGTTGAAGACGAAGGGGTTCAAGAAAGGTATAGCCCCCTAACCGAGTAGGTAAACTCAAGTTAGGTTGTTAGTTAGTTGTTTAGCAAAGATCCGTATTTGTAGTCCATGTTACCACCCTCTTGAAAATCGTTTTTCACCACTTCCGCAACCCCGTAAGTACCGGGGAAGGGTAGCATGGACTTACAGTGGTATCAGAGACTAGTTAAACACTATCTAACATGTTAGCAAAGTAAGTAGAAGTTCGATCGAAGAAAAAGTCGCGAAGCGAACCCGGAAAATCAAGTTTCTGCCGAATTTTTTTTCTGTCCAAAAAAAATGATAAATCTTATCTGAAAAATCGGCTCAGGCTTTTGTTTAAACACCCAAGAAATTTGGTCCATCGAATCGGTCACAGCGCCGCAGAAACGCGGCGGGAGCACGCTCCCGCCGCGGTTCCGCGGCCGAGTTGAATCGGTCGAGGAAAATGTTTCTTGCAGAGTGTTTTTAGGGTTGTTTTGGGATTTTTGGGATATGTGTTTTCTGCCCAGATTTTACAGAAAGAAAAATTAGTTTTTGGGGCTTGAAAATCCGTATTTTTATCGAACTTCTAAAGACTTGAGCTGACGGGTATATATCTGTGATGTGTTATATGTATTGAACTTCCGCTAATCGCTATACGTCGATTAGTGGGGGTTATACATATCTGTGATCTGTAATGATTGATGGTATGTGTATATGAATTCTTTGGATTGTCGCGGATGAATAGCCGGGGGTTGTAAGATGAGAGTTTTTTCTTTTATCTTTCAATTCATGTAATATGTAAATTGATGTAATATTATTTTTGGCCGCACAACCGGGTCGGGGTTGTAGCGGTCATTGTATAATTTCTTTTTACTGTTTTTGCTCCTAGGATAGACCCAAGGTGGGGTGCACAAACTACCGGGTATCTCGAAGTGCCGAGTGGCCTACTCACATCGTTGAGGGAGGTTGCTCCGCTTCGGATATTTGGCGGGTAGTTTGCCGCACCCGTAGGGGTCTAGGGTGGGGTATTGGCTATTCATCGCGACCGTGGAATCCGCCTTTCGTTACAGGCTCGTACGAATTGCGGATTCCTATTATATCCAATGTGTTCATCTGTGATCTGAAATGTCTATCATTGCAATATATCTATATATGATATTATTTAGGCGTTGCTTATGTTTTCCAGCCGCGCTAGCCCAGCCCCCGCTCTGTCGTTAGTTAAGTAACCTAACGGGTAATGACGGGGCCCCGTGGCGAATGCGAATGGCATAAGCGTACTTCATATTTTGGTTGTTTTCTGCAATGGTAGGATTAAATGATGGGACTCATTAAAAGAACTAATGCAAGAAAAATAAACCAAGTAAAAGTCGTTGGAACACTTTCAAAAACCACTCGGTTTCTTTTCAAAATAACTTTTAAACGCGGAGCTTAAGCCACTCCTTTTAAAAGCTATCTCGTTCCATCGATCATATCAAGTTCACTACGTTCACGGTTTTGCCAAAACCATCTGTAGCCCTCCATCATTTCAGTTAAATATTCGGTAGTATTCAAGCTATGTATTTTGATCTCACGCCAAGGCATAGTGATTGGTAGCTGCCGGATATTTATCTGCTGCATAGATTGAATGCGTTGATTTGAGACAGTCGTACTGCCATTTTGGCCAACGTCAAGGGTAGGTACGGGTGGGTTTAAATTAACCTGGACAATGATGGGAAGAACTTGACATGTGACTTATGACATTTTGACCTCACGCCAAGGTCATAAGAGCATGGGGCAAAAATCTACATCGGGAGTTTCAAAAGAACTGAAACTTGCTAGCGCTGCATACCATTTGGAGTGTGATGATTCTGGTAGGATTCCTTCAGTTTTGTCACGCAATGATATTTGGATCCCGATCCTACTGTGAGTATATGCTACTCTTCGGGAAATTTCTCACTTAACGATCAATGCTATAAACCAAGTAGGTGTCTAGAAAGGTGTTAGCGAGGCTACGCCCCCAGGGAAAAGAGGTTATTTAATTAAGGAACTTCGCGAAAGCGTTGGAAAACTTCCCTCAAAGTACCGACACCAGCCTGGCCGAATGGTTAAGCAAGTATTGTACGGTGGGATTGATCCAGACTAATTCTTCCTTTTTGGTTTGAGGAGGGATTCGAGAGACAGTGGGAGCCATCCTGTTTGGACAAATTAAAAAACCACTATAAACTTGCAAGAGCATCATGCTAAAGTGTTTCTTCTCTCTCTCCTAATTGCAGTGACCAATCGACATGACTGGACTTAAGTTATTACTAGATAAAAACATACTGACATGGCCAAACTACAAAGATTGGCTCAGGAATGTCAAAATGGCAATCACTTATGACAAGTTGGGGTATCTGCTTACCACCGAAGCTCCCCCTGTCCCAAGTCCCACCTCCAGCGTCGCGGATAAGGAAATCCGTAAGACTTGGGAAATCGATTGCGCGAAGGCCAGGTGCCTCGTGCTTGCCTCTATGGACAACGAACATCAGAGGAGGCACGAGAATATGGACCTTGAATCCATATTTCTCCATACAAAAGAACTGTATGGAGAGCAATCTCGTATCGCAAGATACGAAGTGTCGAAGAAGTTATTTTCGGCAAAGTTGGCCATCGGATCATCGGTAGCGGAACACGTGCTTAAGATGATTGGCTTCATTGAGGAGCCCGCGGACCTTGGGACCACGTTAGAGAACGAGCTCTATATGGACTTGATTCTCCAGTCCCTTCCTTCCACTTACGCCCAGTTTATCCTGAACTTCAACTTATAAGAAAAAGAAGTTGAACTTTCAGAACTCCTCAACATGCTGAGGAGTGCAGAGGGCACCCTACAGAAAGGTAGGGAAACATCCACTTTGTTTGTAGGAGGATCTTCCTCTTCTAGGTCCAAGGCGAAAGCCAAAGGAAAGAAGAAGAAAGCCCCCGTCAAACCAAGGGGCGGTGTTAGTAAAGTGGATACGAAGGGAAAGGCAAAAGCAACAAAGATAGCGGGGAAGCTTATAGGGAAGGAAGAGTGCTTTTTCTGTCATAAGAGTGGTCACTGGAAGAAAGATTGCAGGGCTTGGAAAGCCAGAACACAGGATCTGAAGCAAGTTGCGGCTTCAGCTTCAGGTGTGTATGTTATTGAAAACTGTCTATCAATAAACTCTACTTCCTGGGTTTTGGATACCGGATCAGGATCTCATATCTGTAATTCTTTGCAGGCGTTGAGAAACCGTAGGGTTTTGAAGGCAGGTGACATGACCCTCAAAGTTGCAAATGGAGATAGCATGGATGATAAGGCCGTGGGGGACTATCACCTGGGGTTGTCAGATGGACACGTTTTGGTTTTACGTAATTGCTTTTTTGAACCCAACGCAACTTGTAATATCATTTTTGTATCTTTGATTTCTAAAGAAGGTTATGAATTTGCGTTTGTAAGTAATGTTGTAAACATTCACCTTAATCAAGTTCTGATTGGGTCAGGTACATTAAGCAATGGTATATACGTACTAAACCAACCACAGATTTTCAATGTCCAGAATACACACAAAAGAAAGTCTCCGGAAATAAATCAGACTTTCTTATGGCATTGTAGACTGGGTCACATCAATGAGAGAAGGTTGACGAAGTTACATACAGAAGAATATTTGAATCCGTTCGAATATCATTCGTATGCCACTTGTCAATCCTGTCTCAAAGGAAAGACGACAAAGACTCCGTTCACTGGACACGGAGTAAGAGCGAGCGAGCTCTTGGGACTCGTACACAGCGACGTGTGCGGTCCAATGTCTACACATGCGCGAAGCGGTTATTCTTATTTCATTACTTTTACGGATGACTTTTCAAGGTACGGTTATGTCTTCTTAATGAAACATAAATCCGAAGCCTTTGGAAAATTCCAGGAATATAAAAATGAAGTAGAAAAACAAACCGGCAAAAGTATCAAGACACTAAGATCGGATCGAGGTGGTGAATACTTGAGTGCCGAGTTCCTGGACTATTTAAAAGAGAATGGAATTCTCTCTCAGCTTACTCCTCCATACACTCCGCAACATAACGGTGTATCGGAGAGACAGAACCGGACCCTATTGGATATGGTACGTTCCATGATGAGTAACACTGAGTTACCGCGATCATTCTGGGGATATGCACTAGAATCAGCTACATACCTTTTGAACCGAGTTCCAACTAAGACTGTTCCTACCACACCATATGAGATATGGAGTGGGAAGAAACCCTATCTTCAATATCTGAAGATCTGGGGATGTCCGGCTTTTGTCAAAAAGCAGCATGCGGACAAACTCGAGGCACGCTCAGTACTGTGCAAGTTTGTAGGATACCCAAAGAACTCCAGGGGGTATCTCTTCTATTATACAGAGGAACAAAAGATCATTGTTTCTCGTAATGCCCATTTTCTGGAACACCAGTTCTTAGAAAAGGAAACAAGTGGGAGCGAAATAGAACTGGAAGAAATTCCAGAACCACAGACTATTACTGAAAGCTTAGTAAAACCAGAGGGTTCAAAAGAAAATGACATTCCAACGCCACTCCGCAGGAGTAGTATGCAGTCTCATCCGCCCGAAAGATACAACGGTTTTCTCATAGACGGGGATAGAGAGGATTGCATCATAGATTATGATGAGCCGACTAGCTTCCAGCAGGCCATTCAGAGCGTTGACTCGGTAAAATGGCTGGATGCAATGCGGACCGAAATGGAGTCCATGTACACCAACAAAGTATGGACGTTGGACGTTGCTCCAGATGGGGTAAAACCCGTAGGATGCAAGTGGATCTTCAAAAGGAAGATTAGTGTAGATGGACAGGTTGAGACCTATAAAGCTAGACTGGTTGCAAAGGGTTTTCGTCAAAGACCTGGTTTGGACTATGATGAGACCTTTTCTCCAGTAGCTATGCTGAAATCCATTCGGATCCTTCTTGCCATTGCTGCCTTCCACGATTATGAGATTTGGCAGATGGACGTAAAGACCGCTTTTCTAAATGGAAATTTAGAGGAGTGTGTTTATATGGACCAGCCAGAGAGTTTCATTCAGAGTGGGAGCAGCGGAAAGGTGTGCAAGTTGCTTAAGTCCATCTACGGACTAAAGCAGGCATCGCGGAGTTGGAACATCTGTTTTGATGAGACGGTCAAAGAATTTGGCTTTATCAAAAATCCAGATGAACCATGCATCTATAGTAGATTTGTAGCGAGAACTGTAGTATTCCTCGTTTTATACGTGGATGGCATTCTCTTAATAGGAAATGACATTCCTATGCTACAATCTGTCAAAGGGTTCTTGTCACACAGGTTCTCCATGAAAGACTTGGGTGATGCCTCATATATTCTGGGGATCCGGATCTATCGTGATAGATCCAAGAGGATACTGGGACTCTCACAGTCCAGGTACATCGACACCATACTGAAAAGATTCAGTAAGGAAGATTCCAAGCGCGGTAATCTACCGGCTTGTCACGGGATCACCCTCTCCAAAGAAATGTCTCCCAAGACTGATTTGGAAAGGCATCGCATGTCTATTATACCCTACGCTTCTGCGGTAGGCTCTATAATGTATGCGATGTTGTGTACCAGACCAGATGTAGCTTATGCACTGAGTGTGGTAAGCCGGTATCAGTCAAACCCTGGGGAGAAACACTGGATAGCAGTAAAGAACATTCTCAAGTTCCTGAGAAGGACTAAGGAGATGTTCTTGGTGTATGGCGGAAAAGACCTCCAGATCGAGGCCTTTGCTGACTCCAGCTTCCAGAGTGACAAGGATGATTCCAAGTCCATGTCGGGTTATGTCTTTACCCTCAATGGAGGGGCGGTGTGTTGGAAGAGTTCCAAACAGGAAACCATTGCTGACTCGACGATGGAAGCGGAATATATCGCTGCTGCAGATGCCGCAAAAGAAGCCGTCTGGATAAGGAAGTTCTTAACTGAACTTCAGGTGGTTCCGTCCATTGTTGATCCAATACCGCTGTATTGCGACAACAACGGGGCTATAGCTTTAGCGAAGGAACCCAGGTCCCATCAGAAGTCCAGACACATCTTGAGGCGGTATCACCTGATCAGGGAGATCGTGGGTCGCCAGGAGATCGAGGTCCGGAGAGTTTCTACGGAAGATAACACTACAGATCCACTCACAAAGGCCTTACCCCAGACTCAGTTCGAGCGGCTGATCGAGATGATAGGTCTTCGATACGCCAGTACATGGCCTTAGTGCAAGTGGGTGATTGTTAGTGTATATGCCCTAGAGGCCATTACTGTATCGTACTAGTTTGTATATTACTTAATGGAAGCTTGGGATATTCACCTTGTATAGACAATCTTGCTCAATATAGTAGTATGCTACTTGGTTTGTTTCTACTTCAATGTGTACATATGTTTATTTTAGTATATCACCTATACACATTAGTGGAGCCCTTAGGATCTTTGCTTGATTACCAGCGTTGTGATGGCAGTCACACTAGTGGGGGCTGGGTAATCTATAAGCACATCCTTATGCAGGTCCCTAGTCGCAGGACTATCGAGACAGGGCATCGATACTCCGGAGTAGACTAGCATATGCGCTTCTCATCCCAGTGTGGGAGACGGTCTGTCCCACAGCCGTCAGTACGTCGTACTTGAGATAGTATGCGGGTGCTCGTTGGGTTACGAGTACACTGGACAGGACTCGTCGGGAACTGTTGGTTGGTACTATACCTATCTTCAGTTATCAGTTCCTAAGTGACATGAGTACAGCTTAGTCCGCTGACTTGACACCGTCACTTCGCCTCGAGTGTGTTCCCACTGTACTTAGATTACTACCCTACCACGGCTCAAAGGAGTCGTGCAAACAGGTAGTAGTTGGGTGCAGTCCTGAATCACTTGGAGGCAGTGACGGTTAGACAGGATTCGTCTCTCCCGGTATTGGGGGTTGCCATCGCGCTGTGTCTAGGAGAGCCATTACACGAGTAGTCCCTGGCCAGGGCAAGCGAGATATACTGGTAGGTTTCCAGTGTTATCTCAGGGTGTTCTGGGCTTCACTCCGACACGACTTGTACCGCTATTAGGGGACTGACGTTTACCGCCCCCTAGGCCCGGCATGCGATGTATCAGACGAACAGACCGGACTGTATAGAGATTGTCACATTCAGACTCAGTAGGAGTTCAGATGGGTTTCACCTCGTCAGTCTTCTTGTCGGCATCTACCTGGGGACCGTTACGCACAGCTAGTGCCGCTTGCGGTCTGTGGTTAAACCCACTGCCAGCGTAGTGTCGAGTCTTTAGAGTCCCACACAGAAAGCTATTCGCCTTTAGGCAAAAGAGTAGTGGTCGCATGGTTTTGCGACAGGGTTCGGTCACATCCGTGCACTTGTGCACGTTTAGTGTCCGGAAGGTTAACACTAGCGGGCTTTGGTTTAAGCCAGATCCTAGTGTACATTTTAGAATTGGTTTTATCTCGTTAGTATTCGTGTTCCTCGGAACGCGGATGCGGGTGTGTATGCACAGTTGACAGAGAGACAGAGGTAGTGGATTCTCATTGGGGTTGTTGACTGTTGACTATTGACTTTTGACTAAACCCTAATTAGAATAAGATATATGATTAACATTAATATTAATTAAGTATTATAGTGACATGGTTGTTGACGGGTTGACTTTGTTGACTTGTTGACTTTGTTGACCGGTTGACTAGGTTGGACTAGTTGACCATCATCATGACAATGGCTATCATTCCATGGCAAAGACTTTTGCTTGCTTGTTTATTTATGCAAAATGAGTGCATGAAATGATATAGCCATTTTGACTTAAACCATCACACAATACTTGATTACTATTTTTGTTATGATGGTTTTGGATTATGAGTGGTTGGATGGCAAAAGACTCTCTCATTCTATCATTTCATTTCTCTCTCTTGCCATCACTTGCTCAAGCTCTCCCTCTTCCTCTTGCTCTCTCTAGCTCAAGGCAAACCATTCTCATGTGTTGAGACTCATTGCCTTAGAGATAAAAAGACACCAAAACAATCCTCTACTCATTCTAGTTCACAAGGCCTAGCAAGCCAAGTGTTCTTGTTTCTTCAAAGTTCGAAGAAGAAGCCAAAGGTAGAAGCTTTCGGGTGGATCCATCTTCGGCGCAAGGAGACGACGAGGTGAGGCCGATCCGTACACCGGGAGGAGTTGAAGACAAAGGAGTTCAAGAAAGGTATAGCCCCCTAATCGAGTTGGTAAACTCAAGTTAGGTTGTTAGTTAGTTGTTTAGCAAAGATCCGTATTTGTATTCCATGTTACCACCCTCTTGAAAATCGTTTTTCACCACTTCCGCAACCCCGTAAGTACCGGGGAAGGGTAGCATGGACTTACATTATCAACATGTGACATAGAGACAATCAGAGTACATGTTAAGATAAAGAGTAATCAGATAGTATACTATCATGTCGAGCAAGAAAGTCCTCCCTATATATGTCCAAGCATCCACTACAATATACAACGTATGTACAGTAATGGCCTCTAAGGCATACATATAACCAACAAGACGGTGAAAGATATACAAAGTTTCTTGGGCTTAGCAGGATACTACCGACGATTCATTGAAGGATTCTCAAAGATCGCAGCACCCCTGACCAAGCTCACACATAAAGACGAAGCATTCGTGTGGTCGGAAGCATGTGAAAAAACTTTTGTAGAACTCAAGGCGAGATTAACCTCTGCTCATATCCTCGTAATACCGGATCAATCTGGAGGATTCATTGTGCATTGTGATGCGTCCGGTAAAGAATTAGGATGCGTTCTACACCAGCATGGAAAAGTTATGGTTTTTACATCAATACAACTAAAGGTTCATGAGCGTAACTATCCAACACATGATCTGGAATTGGAAGCTGTCATCTTCGCACTCAAGATTTGGCGCCACCATCTTTTGGGAGAACGAGTGGATATATACACTGAACAAAAGAGTCTGAAGTATGTATTTACTCTGAAGAAACTAAACACGCGGCAGAGAAGATGGATAGAACTCATGGCGGATTTCGACATCAACCTACAATATCATCTTGGTAAGGTGAATGTAGTTCCCGATGCCCTTAGTCAGCAGCCATTAGCAATGAACCTTACCGTTCAGTGGAAGCTACAGCAAGAATTGCACGGATTGGAGATTGAAGTAGTTGTGCCAGGTAACGCTTCATCTTTAATGAACTTACAAGTCCAGTCCGCTCTTATAAATCATATCAAGGCTACTCAAGCAAATAATGCCAAGATACAAAAGATCCGAGAACAAGTAGAAAGTGGACTACGAACTGACTTCATCATCCACGAAGATAGATTCTTGCGATATGGAAGTCGTTTATGCGTAACATTCGGACCTGTTCAAGAAGAGTTGATGAAAGAAGCTCACAGCTCTCTGTATTCGGTATACCCGGTGGTACAAAGATGTATAAGGATCTACGGCAACACTACTGGTGGAATGGAATGAAGCGCGAAGTAGCAAGGAGCATAGCCAAGTGTTTGGTGTGTCAGCAAGTGAAGGCTGAACATCACAGAACTGCTGGTCTACTTCAGCCGTTACCAATCTCAGAATGGAAATGGCAACACATTAGCATAGACTTCATGACTGCCCTCCCTTACAGCACGAAGGGTAACGACACAATTTGGGTTATTATGGATCGACTCACCAAGTCGGCTCACTTAATTTCATTTCGAGTTGGCCAGTCTACCGACACGTTAGCAAAGAAGTACATGGAGGTGAGCATAAATCTAAACTAAGATTTAAACCTTCAAGATGTACCATATTTGATACCCATGAACTCATGCAGGAGATCGTGATATTATATGGAGTACCTGTTTGCATCGTCTCTAATCGTGATACCATATTCCGATCACAATTTTGGCAGAGTCTGCAAGCTAGCCTAGGAACGAGTCTGAATTTCGGCATGGCGTATCATCCACAAACGGACGGACAGTCCGAGCGAATAATTCAGATACTGGAAGATATGTTAAGAGCCTGTATGTTAGACTTCAGAGGTTCGTAGGGATACACCTTGTGGAGTTTTCATACAACAACGGCTATCAGACAAGTATTGGAATAGCACCATTCATAGCACTCTACGGATAGAAGTGTCGTTCACCGCTAAGTTAGGACGACGTTGGAGATCGTGAACTCCTTAGACCAGAGATGATCATAGCAATTGTGGACGTGGTTCGCACGATCAGGGAAAGGATGCGCAAAGCCCAAGACCAACAGAAGCATCGGGCAGATGCAAAGCGTCGACATCTGGAGTTCTAACCTGGAGGCCATGTATTTCTGAAGATCTCTCCAAACAGAGGAGTGATCCGTTTTGGCAAGAGGGGTAAACTCAGTCCAAGATACATAGGACTATTCGATATACTCGAGAGAGTTGGAGAAGTGGCATACCGTTTAGCACTACCACCCTCATTGGAAGGAGTGCACAACGTGTTCCACATATTCCAGCTACGACGATATGTGAGCGACCCCAACCATATACTTGATCACTCAGAGCTCACAGTACAAACCGACCTGAGCTGCGAGCAACAACCAGTTGAGATCCTTGACCAAAAGGTGCAAACATTACGGAACAAGGAGGTAAATTTGGTCCGAGTGATGTGGAGAAAGGATTCGCCAGGAGAATTAATTTGGGAAAGAGAAGAAGATACGCGTACACGATACCCTTACCTTTTTGAAAATTAGTCCCTATGTAATTGTAAATTTTAAGGACGAAATTTTTATAAGGAGGGTAGAATGTAATGACTCTGAAATCACTGCACAGAAATTTTCTTGTTATTATACAAAAAAGAGTATTACAGCCTGTGTAAGAGTTAAAAGTTATTTTTATTAAATAAAAGCAAGAAGCAACTTGTAGCTCACTGGTAAAGCCTCTACACTGCTGAGACGCAGTCTGTGTATTCGATTCCCATCAGACACAATTATTTTTTCTGATTTTTCTTTTTTTCTTTTTGGAAGCCCAAGAGTTGCACGTGCAATACACGGAGAAATGAAAAGTTTCAGAAAAATCAAATAGACGCAATTAGGTGTACACACCAAAAACCCACGTAGCACGAATCTCGAGGCCATTGCCTCAAATCCGACCGTCCAAATTGCCCATTCGGCCGGCGCTGACGGTTAGATTGATCCCAATTGGCTCCATGGTTCACACGATCAGGGAAAGAATGCGCATAGCCCAAGACCGACAGAAGTATTGGGCAGATGCAAAGCGTCGACATCTGGAGTTCCAACCTGGAGATCATGTATTCCTGAAGATCTCTCCAAACATATGAGTGATACGTTTTGGCAAGAGGGGTAAGATAAGTCCGAGATATATAGGACCGTTCGACATACTCGAACGAGTTGGAGAAGTGACATACCGTTTAGCACTTCCACCCTTATTGGAAGGGGTGCACAACGTGTTCCACATATCCCAGCTACGACAATATGTGAGCGACCCCATCCACATATTTGATCACTCCGAGCTCACAGTATAGACTGATCTAACCTGTGAGCAACAACCCGTTGAGATTTTGGACCGAAAGATGAAGACACTACGGAACAAGGAAGTAAATTTGGTCCGAGTGATGTGGAGAAAGGATTCGCCAGAAGAATCAACATGGGAACGAGAGGAAGACATGCGTGCAAGATACCCTTATTTATTTGAAAATTAGTCCCTATATAAATGTAAATTTCGAGGACGAAATTTTTATAAGGAGGGTAGAATGTAACAACTCTAAAATCTTGTACGGAAATTTTACTGTTAATATACAAGAAATGAGTTTTACAGCCTGAACTTGAATTATAAGTTAATTTTGTTAAATAATAGCAAGAAACAACTTGTAGCTCACTGGTAAAGCCTTTGCACTGCTGTAACGTAGCCCCTGTGTTCGATTTCCATCAGACACAATTATTTTTTCTGGTTTTTTTAACTTTTTGGAAGCCCAAAAGATTGCACGTGCAATATACGGGAAATGAAAAGTTCAGAAAAATCAAACAGATGGAAAATAGAGTAAACAGGGATTTAATCAGCTAGCACGAATCTCGATGCCAGATGGTACAAAACGACCGGCGAATTTGGGCTTGGGGCCGCCGGGGACGGTCCGATTGAGGCCAAATTTGATACCCATGAACTCATTGTTAGTTATATGTATGCCCTAGAGGCTGTTACTGTACATGTGATGTATATTATAGTGGATGCTTGGACATATATAGGGAGGACTTTCTTGCTCGAAATGATAGTATGCTATCTGGTTGCACTTTATCTTAACATGTACACTTATAGTCTCTCTATTACATGTTGATAAAGCCCTTAGGATGTGTACTTGACTACCAGGACTATGATGGAGATCATACTAGTAGGGCTAAGGGTAGTCCAGAAGTACACCCTATAATTGTTCCTAGTCATGGGAGTATCGAGACAGGGCATCGATACTCCAGTGTAGACTAGCGTATACGCTTCTCGACCCATATGATGGGCGATAGATGATACCATATCCATTAGTGTTTGACATCAGAGAAGGTATACGGGTGCTCAGTGGAGACTGGGTATACTGAACGGACTCGCCGAGAACTCCTAGATGGTATTATACCTATCGTCGGATAGCAGTTCTCTGGTGACACTGGTATAGGTTAGTCTGTAGACCCGAGATCATCATAGAGTCTTGTGTGATTCTCACTGTGCTTTGATTTCCACCATACCACGGTCAAGAGATCATGCAAAAAGGTAGTTTTTGGTTACAGTCCCGAGTCACATGGAGGCAATGAGCGATAGGAGGGGTTTCGTCTCTCCCGGTATTAGGAGTTGATGTTGCGCTATGCTCGATTGTCCATAACAGGAAATCCCTGGCCAGGGTTGCTGAGATTTACTGGTAAGTGTTATCAGTAGTTTCTCGAACCGTTATGGATCTTGCATCGGCATGACTTATCAGGCTATTAGGGTCTGACGTTATACCATCCTAGGCTGTTGATATGCGACATATCAGACGAAAAGACCGGACTGTACGACAGTGTTACTGATTGGATTCGCAGGAGAATGAGCAGGCTTGCTTGTTGATCTTCTGATTGCTCAATACCCGGGTGGTCGTTACGTTTAGAAGACCGCTTGCAGCTTGTAGGTGTTTGATATGATCATCACCTACTGCCGGCGTATTGACGAGTCTTTGGAGTCCTACACAGAGCTTTCCTGGTTCATGCAAAACGGAGTAGGAGCACATATGTAATATGTGCGGGACCAAGATTAATGCGAGTATGTGATACCGTATTCTATTCTCGCGACTTGTGACATTGGTCGGTTATATGTGATATAGCCGGGTTATCAGATCAAGTGTTGATTCGATAAGTTGTTGCATTTGATATTAGTCGGTTATATGTGATATAGCCGGATTATTAAATCAAGTGTTGATTTAATAATTTAATGTAGAATTATATATTTGATATATTAAATTACATTAACTAATATTAGCTCACTTAAGCATTATTTTTTTTCACTTGTGCATACATGATATATATGTAATATATATTAATGTATCATACTAGGTTACTTATGCAACTTGTGTGTATGAGACTTACACCATGCTTAGGGTTAATGTTAAGGTTTTATTTATTGTTAAGTAATTCAAAATCATTTGGAATTATTCATGGTTGAGCTTGGAAGAAGCTTGTAGATCATTGACTTAGTCCACTTGTCTTTGTCTTGCTTAAGATATTTATAAACCTAACCATTATTAACTTAGCCATGGTTTAGTCTCCACAAGGGTTAGTGTATGACACTAACTCACCATGGTTGCAATTCTAACCTCACTCTCTTTTTCATCTCTTCATCACTTCTTCTTCTTCTTCAAGAGAAAAAGTTTACTAGCTTTTTCTAAGTGATGAATTGATGTGAGAAAAAGAAATCTAAAGAGAGCCCAATTCCTACTTCATCATCCTCTACTATTAGCCATTTAGTTTAGGGTGTTTGCTTCACTAATTTCACCATTAGTGAAGAGGTAGCATGAGCTCGAGTCTCCTCGACGTAGATCATCTTCAGCCTCAAAGACATTGAGCAAGCTCGTTCATTTCTTCATGTGAACCGTCTCTAGAGTCCGGGAGTTCACTACTTGCAGCGAAGGGACTACTACAAAGAGCTTTAGAAGTGAAGGACCGGTCTACAAAGGTTGTATTCCTCATTCACTTAGATGTAAAGTGTTTACATGTTATATCGTCAGATTTTCTAGTTACGATTCTAGTGTTAGGGTTAGCTAGAATGAAATTTTTTTGAAATTGGTATGGACGATACCTCCCGAAACCCCGCTGCCGCACTAGGCAATCCTGCAGTGGTATCAGAGCTATGGGGATTCTTTAACACCACTACTAGGGTTTGGTAGCATCACACATGCCATAATTTAAAATTTTAGAGGGTGCTAAACAATCTAACCTAGGAATCGAACTAGAAAAGCTAGGGTAACAACAAATTGTATCACATACAAAGAACTTTTAAACACTAAGTGAAGAAATTACAACCTTTGTAGTCTTCCCTTGGTGACTCCATGGACCTTTGAGAGTTTGGAATGGATCGCTAGCAACCTTCCTTGTCCACGATGATCCACCCGAAGTCCCTTTACCCAAAGCTCCTTGCTTTACTTGGTCTTTCAAAGAAGTATAGAAAAACACTCTACACAAATGGGCTAGAGAGGTGTAGAATGATGAGGTGGTTTGTATTCTCTAATCAAAACCCTTTCTTTTTATCAACTTTACTCAAAAGAAAACTCAAGAGAGCTTGGAGGAAGAAGAAGGAAATGGCAAAAGCTTTTGTCAAAAAGATAATGATAAAACTTAATCAATAAATGAGAAAAGAAAGTATATATATTTTCTTTCTCTCATCACAAACCATGGTACAATAATATCTAGATATTTTCCATTTGGGTTAAAGTCCAAATGAAAAGTAAACCATGGGTTAAAGCTAGGTCAATGTGAAGAAGTGTGTAGAAAAACCCATTAATGATTTAATTTCCATTTGCCTTTTTTAATCCAAATACAATATATATATATATATATATATATATATATATATATATATATATATATATGTATGTATGTATGTATGTATATATATGTATGTATTATTGAACCATGTGAGTCTTCTATTGCCATCTCCTTTGTATCAATAACCATGATACAATGTATGTATGTGTCCATGCACATCAACCTGTGCATACATGCATGCATACATCTTCAACAAAGAAAAGGGTTTAAATAAAGAATTAAACTAAAAGTCAAATGTTAAATCAACACTTGATTTAACAAACCGGTCATATCTCATACGACCCGACCAATATAAAAACGCCCGATTTGTAAGTCCACGTTACCTCTCCCGGTACGTACGGGCTTGCGGAAATGATGAAAAACGATTTTTCTAGAGGTGGTAACATGGACTCAAAATACGGATCTTTGTTAAACAACTATCTAACAATCCTAACAAGAGTTTTACCTACTCGGTTAGGTAGTTATACCTTAACTTGATCTCCTTCGTCTTCAACTCCTTGCGGTGGTCGGATCGGCCTCACCTCGTCGTCTCCTTGCGCCGAAGATGGATCCACCTGAAAGCTTCTACCTTTGGCTTCACTTCAAACTAGAAGAAACTAGAACACTTGGTTTGCTAAACCTTGTGAACTAGGATGAGTAGAAGAGTGTGTTGGGTTTTATCTCTATGGTTCTTGCTTCTCAACTCATGAGACAAGTGAACCATAGACTAGAGAGAGCAAAGGGGAAGAGGGAGAGCTCAAGCAAGAGAGAGAAAAGAAATGAGAGAATGAGCAACTCTTTGGCCATCCAAGCTCTCATAATCCAAAATCATGATAACTCATAATAGTAATTGAGTATTATATGATGGTTCAAGTCAAAATGGCCATATCATTTCATGCACTCATTTTGCAAAAAGAAACAAGCAAGCAAAACTCTTTGCCATGAAATGATAGCCATTGTAATGATGGTGGTCAACTAGTCCAACTTAGTCAACCGGTCAACAAAGTCAACAAGTCAACAAAGTCAACCCTTCATCTCAACCATGACACAATAATACTTAATTAATATTATCATTAATCATATTTCTTATTCTCATTAGGGTTTAGCAAAAGTCAATGGTCAACAGTCAACAGTCAACAACCCCAATGAGAATCCTCTGCCTCTGTCTCTCTGTCAACTGTGCATACACACCCGCATCCGCGTTCCGAGGAACACGAATACAAACGAGATAAAACCAATCCCAAAACGTACACTAGGATCTGGCTTAATCCAAAGCCCGCTAGTGTTAACTGCCCGGACACTAAACGTGCACAAGTGCACGGATGTGACCGAACCCTGTCGTAAAACCATGCGACCTCTACTCTTTTGCCTAAAGGCGAATAGCTTTCTGTGTGGGACTCTAAAGACTCGACACTATGCTGGCAGTGGGTTTAACCACAGACCGCAAGCGGCACTAGCTGTGCGTAACGGTCCCCAGGTAGATGCCGACAAGAAGACTGACAAGGTGAAACCCATCTGAACTCCTACTGAGCCTGAATGTGACAATCTGCGTACAGTCCGGTCTGTTCGTCTGAGAACATCGCATGGCGGACCTAGGGGGCGATAAACGTCAATCCCCTAATAGCGGTACAAGTCGTGTCGGAGTATAGCCCAGAACACCCTGAGATAACACTGGAAACCTACCAGTATATCTCGCTTGCCCTGGCCAGGGACTTTGTGTAATGGCTCTCCTAGACACAGCGCGATATCAACCCCCAATACCGGAAGAGACGAATCCTGTCTAACCGTCACTGCCTCCAAGTGCTTCGGGACTGCACTCAACTACTACCTGTTTGCACGACTCCTTTGAGCCGTGGTAGGGTAGTAATCAAAGTACAGTGGGAACACACTCGAGGCGAAGTGACAGTGTCAAGTCAGCGGACTAAGCTGTACTCATGTCACCTGGGAACTGAAAACTGACGATAGGTATAGTACCAACCAACAGTTCCCCACGAGTCCTGTCCAGTGTACTCGTAACCTAACGAGCACCCGCATACTATCTCAAGTACGACGTACTGACGGCTGTGGGACAGACCGTCTCCCCTGCTTGGATGAGAAGCGCATACGCTAGTCTACTCCGGAGTATCGATGCCCTGTCTCGATAGTCCTATGATTAGGGACCTGCATAAGGATGTGCTTGTGGATTACCCAGCCCCCACGAGTGTGACTGCCATCACAACGCTGGTAATCAAGCAAAGATCCTAAGGGCTCTACTAATATGTATAAGCGATATGCTAAAATAAACACATGCACATATTAAAGTAGAAACAAACCAAGTAGCATACTACCATTTTGAGCAAGATTGTATATACAACTGTGAATATCCCAAGCTTCCATTAAGTAATATACAAACTAGTATAATACAGTAATGGCCTCTAGGGCATATACACTAACAATCTCCCACTTGCACTAAGGCCATGTATTGGCGTATCGAAGACCTATCATCTCGATCAGCCGCTCGAACTGAGTCTGGGGTAAGGCCTTCGTGAGTGGATCAGCAGTGTTATGATCCGTATTTACTCTCTTCACCTCGATCTCCCGGTGATCTACGATCTCCCTGATCAGGTGCTACCGCCTCAAAATGTGCCTGGACTTCTGATGGGACCTGGGTTCCTTCGCTAAAGCTATAGCGCCGTTGTTGTCACAATACAACGGTATTGGATCAACACTGGTAGGAACCACCTGAAGCTCCGTGAGGAACTTCTTCATCCAGACAGCTTCCTTTGCGGCATCGCAAGCAGCTATGTACTCCGCTTCCATAGTTGAGTCAGCAACGGTTTCCTGCTTGGAGCTCTTCCAGCAAACCGCCCCTCCATTGAGGGTAAAGACATAACCCGACATGGACTTGGAGTCATCCTTGTCACTCTGGAAGCTGGAGTCAGCAAAGGCCTCGATCTGGAGGTCTTTTCCGCCAAACACCATGTTGGGGTAAAAATTTACACCCCTGTTGTCCAAGTCAAAGTCAAGGTCAAGGTCAACCCCCAAGCTAGGTGGGCCCAAGCCCAGGTCAAGCGGGCCCATGCCCAAGTCGAGCCCGCGGCCAGCCTCCCTCATGCCAACAACAAAATCTTGTAATAAATAATTTTTATGTAATTTTTTATACATGAATGTAAGCAAAATGGGCATAAAGCCAATATTTTGTAAGCCCATGGCTTATGTGCAAAAATGAAGTGCCACATGAGCCATAGCATGGGCAAAATGCCATTTTGTAAAGCCCAAGGGGCTATATGTAAATATGTAAGCCTATATAAGGCAAAATGATGATGAATAAAAGCATATACTTTTCATTCCCCAAAAAATTAGGGTTCTTTGTGCCTCCTGCTCCTTCTCCAAGGTTCTAAACCTTCTCATTTCTTTTGAATTAAATCAAGAGTTTTACTCTTTCTTTTCCAAAACTAAATAGTTTTCCACTACAAAACTCACAAAGGGGAACTCAGATCTCCCATCAGATCTCAAAAAGGAGTGATTTTTAAAATCTCCTACTTCTTGATCTTCAAGATCCGGCCAAACAACATGAGGAAGAAGAAGAACCCCCTTCATCAGCTTCAAAACATCATAGGAGTATAACTCCATACATATATATATAACAAATATTTCCTTTCTGAAGCATAGCTTCTGTTTCTTAGGCTAAAAGCCTCCTTTTCTCGCCGGCGCTCAAGCGCAGAGCGCCCGCGTGCCGACACGTGGCGCGCTTGTGCTCGAGCGCTCAGCGCTCGAGCGCAGAGCGCCCACGTGCCGACACGTGGCGCGCTTACGCTCAAGCGCAAGTCCCCCCGGTGTCGACACGTGGCGCGCTTGCGCTCCAGCGCAAGCGCTCGAGCGCAAGCGCTGGAGCACAAGTCGCCCTTGTGCCGACACGTGGCGCGCTTGCATTCGAGCGCAAGCGCTCGAGCGCAAGTCCCCCTGGTGCCGACACGTGGCGCGCTTGCGCTCGAGCGCAAGTCGCCCCCGTGCCGACAAGTGGCGCGCTTGCGCTCGAGCGCAAGTCGCTCCCGTGCCGACAAGCGGCGCGCTTGCGCTCGAGCGCAAGTCGCCCCCGTGCCGACACGTGGCGCGCTTGCGCTCGAGCGCAAGTCGCCCCCGTGCCGACACGTGGCGCGCTTGCGCTCAAACGCCCAGCGCTCAAGCGCAGAGCGCCCACGTGCCGACATGTGGCACTCTAGCGCCTGAGCGCACAGCACCTAGGCGCACAGCGTCCAAGGTGTTGCCCCACGCATCCTTTGGATGTCTTTTCCCCTTTTTATATATATACATGTATATCTATACATATGTATACATATGTACATACACACATACTCCACGACACTGTCCCTGTTAGAAAAAATTTTCTAACGGGGCGCTGCCCCGCACCCCGTAAGGGGGCTGCTAGCCCCCTTGACCCCCAGCCCGCTATACGGATAGCGGGACCCCCGTAAAAACTCTGCGTGGCTCCCAATATATCCATAAACACCTTTTCAAAACACAACACATGCACACTGCACATTGAGTTCGCATGACCAGTTTAACCCGTTAATCGGAGGTTCCCTCGCTCCAAAGGCGAGGGGTAATTAACGGCAGCTTAGTCCGCGGCTGCCGGAGATTCGGATCCCTACAATCATTAAACCTCGGCCTACCCTAGGCAGGGGGAATCTGTAGTATATGCCTGACAAGCGCGCGCGTATTCCCATCTCAATGGGGTGACGAAAAACACCCAACACACCAAGAACATCTCCTTAGTCCTTCTCAGGTACTTGAGAATGTTCTTTACTGCTATCCAGTGTTTCTCCCCTGGGTTCAACTGATACCGGCTTACAACGCTCAATGCTTATGCTACATCTGGTCTGGTACATAACATCGCATACATAATAGATCCTACCGCAGATGCGTAGGGTATTGATGACATGCGGGCCCTTTCCAAATCAGTCTTGGGAGACATCTCTTTGGAGAGGGTGATTCCGTGACAAGCCGGTAGATTACCACGCTTGGAATCTTCCACACTGAATCGTTTCAGTATGGTGTCGATGTATCTGGACTGTGAAAGTCCCAACATCCTTTTAGATTTATCATGATAGATCTGGATCCCCAGAATGTAGTTGGTATCGCCCAGGTCCTTCATGGAGAACCTCTGTGACAAGAATCCTTTCACCGACTGTAACATAGGAATATCATTTCCTATTAGGAGAATGTCATCGACGTACAAGATGCGGAATACCACATTTCTCCCTACAATCTTACTGTAAATGCATGGTTCATCTGGGTTTTTGATAAAGTCGAATTCTTTGACAGTATCATCAAAGCAGATGTTCTAACTCCGCGATGCCTGCTTCAGTCCATAGATGGACTTGAGCAACTTGCACACTTTACCGCTGCTCCCACTCTGAATGAATCCCTCTGGATGATCCATATAGACGCACTCTTCCAAATATCCATTTAGGAAAGCCGTCTTTACGTCCATCTGCCAGATTTCATAATCGTGGAAGGCAGCAATGGCAAGAAGGACCCGAATGGATTTCAGCATAGCCACTGGAGAAAAGGTTTTGTCATAGTCCAAACTAGGTCTTTGACGAAAACCCTTTGCAATAAGTCTAGCTTTATAGGTCTCAACCTGTCCATCTACACCAATCTTCCTTTTGAAGATCCACTTGCATCCTACGGGTTTTACCCCATCTGGAGCAACGTCCAACGTCCATACATTGTTGGTGTACATGGACTCCATTTCGGTCCGCATTGCATCCAGCCATTTTACCGAGTCACTGCTCTGAATGGCTTGCTGGAAGCTAGTAGGCTCATCATAATCAATAGTGCAATTCTCTCTATCCCCGTCTATGAGAAAACCGTAGTATCTCTCGGGCGGATGAGACTGCATACTACTCCTGCGGAGCGGCGCAGGAATGTCCGGTTCTCCTGAAACTTCTGGTTCTTCCAAGCTTTCAGTAACAGCTTGTGGTTCTGGAATTTCTTCCAGTTTTATTGCGCTCCCACTTATCTGATTTTCCAAAAATTCAGTTTCCAAGAAGTGGGCATGCGGAGAAACAAAAACTTTTTGTTCTTCTGCGGAATAGAAAAGATACCCCCTGGAGTTCTTTGGGTATACTACAAACTTACACAGTACTGAGCGTGCCTCGAGCTTGTCCGCATGCTGCTTCTTTACAAAAGCTGGACATCCCCATGTCTTAAGATACTTAAGACAGGGTTTCTTCCCACTCCACATCTGATATGGGGTGGTAGGCACAGTCTTGGTTGGAGCCTTGTTCAAGAGATATGAAGTTGTTTCTAGTGCATAACCCCAGAAAGATTGCGGTAACTCAGCCTTACTCATCATGGAACGTACCATATCCAATAGGGTTCGATTCCGCCTTTCAGATACACCGTTGTATTGTGGTGTGTATGGAGGAGTACGCTGAGAGAGAATTCCATTCTCTTTTAAGTAGTCCAGAAACTCGGCACTTAAGTATTCACCATCTCGATCAGATCTCAGTGTCTTTATAATTTTGCCTGTTTGTTTTTTAACTTCATTCTTGTATTCCCGAAATTTCTCAAAGGCCTCGGATTTGTGCTTCATTAAGAAGACATGTCCATACCTAGAGAAATCATCTGTGAAAGTAATGAAGTATGAATAACCACTTCGCGCATGAGTAGACATTGGACCACACACATCACTGTGTATGAGTCCCAAGAGCTCGCTCGCTCTTACTCCGTGTCCAGTGAACGGAGTCTTTGTCATCTTTCCCATGAGACAAGATTCACAAGTGGCATAAGACCGATACTCGAACGGATTCAAGTATCCTTCTTTATGTAACTTAGTTAATCGTGTCTCATTAATGTGACCCAGTCTACAATACCATAAGAAAGCCTGATTTGTTTCCGGAGATTTTCTTTTAAGTGTGTTCTGGACACTGAAAATCTGAGTTTGATTTAATACGTATATCCCGTTTTCTAATGTACCTGACCCAATCAGAACTTGATTTAGGTGGATGTGGACCACATCGCTTACAAAAGTAAAATCATATCCTTCCTTAGAAAGTAAGGATACAGATATGATATTACAAGTCGCACCTGGTACATACAAACAGTTACGCAGAATCAATATCTGCCCAGTTGTCAGTCCAAGATGATATTCCCCTACGGATTCAGCATCCATGCTCATTCCGTTAGCAACCCTGAGAGTCATATCACCTTTCCTGATAACCCTACGGTTTCTCAGAGTCTGTAACGAATTACCGATGTGAGATCCTGATCCGGTATCCAATACCCAGGAAGTAGGGTTAACTGACATACAATTCTCTACTACAAACACACCCGAAGCCGAAGCCACAACATGCTTCGAATTCTGGCTACTGGCTTTGCTAGCCCTGCAATCCTTCTGCTAATGTTCATTCTCATAACAATAGGAACGTCCCTCTTTTACTATATCCAGTCCCGAAACTTTTGCCCTTCCCTTTGCTTCTTCTTCCCTGGTTTCCTTCAGGGTATAAGCAGAGGGCAGGGACTGTAGAATCAAGTCAGTATTTGACCCGTTCTCCAACGTGGTCTTCAGGTCCGTGAGCTCAAAATAGCTAGTCTCTGTAAGGACGTTGCCCTTTACAGATGACCCGACAGCCAATCTCGCTTGAAGCAATTCGTTCGAGGTCTCATATCTTGCGATACGAGATTGTTCTCCATATAAATCTTTGTTATGGAGGAAGATAGAAACTGAGTCCATCTTCTCGTGCTGCCTCTGGTTCGCACCATCACTGAGGCTAACACGAGGCAGTTGGCTTTCGCACAGTCTTTATCCGATGTCATACGGATGTCAATGTCCGTGACAGGGGAAACTGGTCCTGATGTAGATTTTTGCCCCATGCTCTTATGACCTTGATGAAAGTCAACAAATCATAAGTCACATGTCAAGTTCTACCCGTCATTGTCCAGGTTAATTTGAACCCACCCGTATTCATACGAAACGACGGAGGGCTACGAATGGTTTTAGCGAAACCGTGAACGTAGTGAACTTGATATAATCGAAGGAACCTTGATAGCTTTTAAAAAGAGTGGCTTAAGCTCCGCGTTTAAAAGTTGTTTTTGAAAAGAAACCGAGTGGTTTTTGAAATTGTTCGGACGACTTTTACTTGGTTTATTTTCTTGCATTAATTTTAATGCGTCCCATCATTTAATCCTACCATTGCAGAAAACAACGAAAATATGACGTATGCTTATGCCACCCGCATTCGCCACGGGGCCCCGTCATTACCCGTTAGGTTACTTAACTAACGACAGGGCGGGGGCTGGACTAGCGCGGATGCAAAACATAAGCAACGCCTAAATAGATATCATATATAGATATACACATTCGTCACATGCAATGATAGCCATTCCAGATCCCAGATGAACACATTGGATATACTAGGAATCCGCAATCCGTACGAGCCTGTAATGAAGAGCGGATTACACGGTCGCGATGAATAGCCAAGACCCCACCCTAGACCCCTACGGGTGCGGCAAACTATCCGCCAAGTACCCGAAGCGAAGCAACCTCCCTCAAACACCGATGGATATGGGATCATCCATCGCCCATTATATGGGTCAAGATGCGTATACGCTAGTCTACTCTGGTGTATCGATGCCCTGTCTAGATACACCCTCGACTAGGAATAGTTATAGGATGTACTCTTGGACTACCCCGGCCCCACTAGTATGATCTGCATCATAGTCCTAGTAGTCGAGTACATATCCTAAGGGCTTTATCAACATGTGAGAGCAAGACAGTAAACCAATACAAGTCAATATGTTTAGACAAAGTGAAACCAGATAGCATACTGTCATATCGAGCAAGAAAGTCCTCTCTATATATATCCAAGCATCCACTATAATATACATCATATGTACAACAATGGCCTCTAGGGCATATATACAACTAACAATCTCCCACTTGCACTAAGACCAGCTGTTACAGTATCTCATACCCAACATCCCGAAAAGTCTCTCAAATTGTATATGGGGTATGGCCTTCGTGAGTGGATCTGCAGTGTTGTCCTTCGTGTCAACTGATTTAGCGTGCTTATGCGCTTTCTAAAAGATGAATCAAAAATATTTTATAACCGCAATCAAGAACGGCGTCGCTTGGTAGCTAGCCGGTGAGTACAGGTCGGTCTACAGGGATTTTGTGTATCCTCTAATTGTTCTTAGGAGTTAATTTCGATTGTTGTCGGATTGATTAAATATAAAAACTAAGTTTAGCTAGATCTAAATCTTGCTAGGGTTAGGTTTTAGGTTAAGTTTGGAAATTGAAGATTTCCTCGCCGCTTTTATACCCAAATTAAGATCTCTTTAGGAGTTATGGTAATTATTAATAAAGGGGATTAGTACCATCGGGAAGAAACGGTATTTCTTCCTCTAGGTTCTTGTCCTTTCTTTCTTAATCCTTACCCTAACCTCTATGGAAAACACGCTCAACCGGGCCTTTATACTACGGTATCACCGCTACCTCGTGGGATAGGGTGCCGTATGGGGCGGTGTGTGCATGTATGCATGGAGTCCTATAAAAACGTGTGATGGGCAAGAAAGGGATGAGAGATCTTCATCTCTCAAGCCTTCCCCAAATCTAACCCTAACAAGCGAGGAGACTACTCGCTTATTAGGGAATTGAAAAACATTTCTAAAATATCTATCTAGGGTAGAGAATAAAAGATCTAACTAGGGAAGATAAGAAATTATACTAGGGCAATGAAATAAAATTAACCAGGGCAAGAATTGAAAACTTACTCTAATTTGATGCACTCTTCATTCACTGTAGAAATTTACAGATCTGAATTTTAGATATAAAATGAGGCACAAGAAGAGGCATGCTCCAAAAAGAGCATTAGGGTTTCTATTTATAGATCATAGAAACCCTAGGGTTACAATTGATTCACGTCAGCAATTACAAGTTTACCCCCTAAGAAAAGAACTAGTCAACGCACCGCCGGTGACCATAGAAATTTTCCACCGACACGGGCGATGCACATGCCATGTTTTTCCACCATCAAGCGCTTCTAATGGCCGCGGAACAGCGGCCATAAGGCAGGTTTGGCCGCGGATCCGCGGCCGTATAGGGGCATCAAAGACTGAGATGTTTAGGGCATGTTCTGTTGCTTTGTTTCTTCTATTTCCTTTACTTGGTTTCTCAGATGGTCTTCTATTTTTCTTCCAGATTTCCACAGTGAACAATATCGTGGACTTTACCGTTTGCTTCGTGTCGAAGTCTTGAATCTTGTGCTGCCTTTGTACTTTGTGAACTTGTTAACTGATCTTCGTTTATTCTTCAACTGTAGGCTTGATCAAGATTCTTCCATTTATCGGTCGTAGTCTTACTTTTATATCATCTTTTCATCAATTTCACTGTTTTGTTCCGAGAACCTGTAACCTGCAACTATGTAGCAGACATGGGTCAAAAGCACCTGTTTATTTATAAACTGAATAAGAATGGGGAATAAAATAATGCAAAATTATGATATGTACAAATACCCCCAAACTTATCTTTTGCTCATCCTTGAGCAAACCTAGTTTTATTCTCGAAAAAGACCTAACCTCACTTTCACTGGGAAACGCGATTGCACTGAGCTCGTGCAACAAGCCGTTAAACCTCTAGGTGTCCCTAGTAGGAGGAGTGTTGTCTCCTGAGGGTTTTCAGCGGATACTACCCACAAAATCCTACCAATTCGGCCTATTAACTTTTATTCTCCAATTAGGTTTTCTAACAAGAAACTCTATTATCGTCGACTCATAAATCATCCACCCGTATTCTTCACGCTTTCTTATTATTTAACTTAAGATCATATATATTCTTGTGAATTTACTTAGCTTTTGGCATCTTTTAAGTTTTCCTTCTAGGGTTCCATCTCAACTTTAGGAATTTTTATCATCTCTATTAAAGATATAAGTCCTATTTTCATTCCCATCTCTTATCTAAACCCCAATCACATACCCCTACGTGTGTGTATATATTATCCCTACACTTGGAAATTCAAATCAAGCAATCATACTCTTGTCCGTTGTCCAAAGCACTTCTTAATTGGTGAATTTTTAGATGAATTTCGCTCACACATCCTTCATGCGATCGTTAATACTTCTTGAGGTACCAACAACCGATTACAAAATGTGTATGCGCATTAAAGCGTAATTCCTAGTCTTGTAACACCTGAGGCTTTAGCAGTGACTCCCAAACCAGTTGGTCTAAGGCACTAGGTGATGAAGCACCCTCGCTAAATATTTTTTTTAATTTTTGCAGCCTTAAGTAATTACAAAAACCAGTGTTCATTTTTTTCTTTATTCACATTTGTATTTTATTGTATTTTTCTTTGTACTAAGGACTTCAGACAAGAGCATTTCAAGGTCTCTCCTACTATTCCAAGTTTTAAGGTTCGTGTTTGTGCAATTTGTAGGGTATATATTTTCAGAATTTAGACTTAAGTTAGGAATTATTTTTCAAACTTATATTTTAATAAAGATATCAATACTTTTCCCTTGTTTTGACTTAGCCCAAGAAGTCAACTTGAAATTTGCCTATTTCTAAATAAATTACAAAAACATATACTTTCTACCGTTGAATTTTAAGAAAGGTTATTTTTAGGGTTTTTAATTTACTAAGTCTAAGATCTAGTTGTTCCTAGCTAGTTAACCTGTCAAACTCAAGTTGATTAAGGCCAAAATTGAATGTTTTAATTTTTATACTTTTTCAAATTTTTCAGTTTTTATGGGTTTTAAAATAAGTATGCAAATGTAAAAATATACACATGAATGCGAAGGAAGAAGGCTTACCGAGCATACACCCAAACTTAAACTTGACAGTGTCCTCACTGTCATGCTACACCAAGAGAATCAAAATTGCCGGCACTCCCCTGTTTATTTATTTATAATTTTTTTTTATTTTTAAAAGAAAAACAAAATATATATACAAAAAGGTCCCCCCAAACTTAAGTGAGACAGTGTTTCCACTGTTTTAAGCGTTAAAGTTCAGAGTTAGGGAGGAGAAAAATCAAACCATATAAGGCCTTACACAGGCCAAAGGTTAGCACCAACCATTCAAAAATTTTATCGTGATAATGGTTGGGTTGGTGGATGAATGGAGTGTAGAGAAAGGAGTTGAGAAACACACGAGACCGTATGGGAAGAGAGGTGGAATATGGTCTCGGTGGAGGAGAAGAATGGAGGAAAAGAGAAAGAAGTGTAGTACGAACTTGAGGGTGTAAATCGATTGAATAAATTAGCACAATTTGTGATGACCGATGTGTTAAAAGCGATTGTGCTAATCTATCAACCCGTCGAGAAATGGGGTCAAATCCCTTAAGATTCGCGAGAAAACATGGGTACGTTGAACTTGGTAAACCATCCATTGAAAATGGAAACGCGACGGATTCTTACGTGGTCAAAACGATAGGAAGAACGAAAGGGAGTGATTTAGGGATAGTCTTATTCTCACCTAAGTAAACTGTCTCGAACTTGAAGGATTCCATCAATGGTTCGAAATGACTGTGAGCACCCGAGTCTGATGGTTCAACTAACTCATATGAAAATTCAAAGGACTCAAACTCGGGCGGTGAGTTTTCAAAATCGTCCGAAAAAGTGAAGCACTCGTAATCGTTATCGGCTGTGAGAACTGTGTCGATTCAAAGAGGAACGCACTAGTAGCGTCCAAACTGCTGTGATCGAATAGAAAATTTTCAAGCTTACAGCCCTCCTGCGTGATCTTTTGTGTGGTCGGAACGATGAAAAGGAGGGGGGTGATTTAGGAAGTATAACAGTTAAAGGTTCAGGAGGATGAATTGGAAAATCCGACTCATCAAACAAAAATGGTTCATCCTCAATATTATCCTCAATACTCTTCTCAATACTATCCTCATAATTCTCCTCAAAGGTTATCTCATCCATACAATTATCATCAAAATCAAGACGCATATGAAGTTCGGGAGAAACATTTAATGACACGGGATGATGAATTGGAGATAAAATTTCAGTTAAATTTACGGGTTCATCATCCAAAATATTCCCGGCGTTAATATCCTCAATCAAGTGAAAATCAATTTCTTTAGAAACCTCATCTCAAGCATGGATATTTATCAATTCAGGTTCTAGATTGGAGGTGTAGAGGTTGAAAGAATTATGTTCGGGTTCACTCGAAAAGGGCTCTTCACAATCAGGTAAATCAAACACTACAAAGTCGCACAACTCATTTTTATTTTCAACTGGTGAATCATTTGGGACACTTGTTTGACATTCAAAACCGGAGTTGTGGGATTCAATTGGTGATGGGTAGGTTTGATTTGGAAGTGTGTAGAACTCACTCTCTCCACTCAAATTCTCACTCTGTCCAACCGCCTCATTATACATTTGAAAATTTAGAGCTAGTTGGAAACTAGCTACCGGTTCACTAGGTTGTAGAAGGGCGGCCATGGACGCATCCACATTCCTCATCATTTGGTTCGTCGCTACCATATAGGTTTCCAACGACTGTTCCAGACTAGACATGGGTTGTGAAGAGGTTTCAGTAAAAGATTCATAGTTGTTTGGATACGTGAAACTCCCAAATGGTTGTATAGAAGCAATGTCTAGTGAAGGTGCGGAAGTCGGGTAGGACTGGTAGGAATTGAATGGTTGGACAGAAGTAGGATCAACATTTGGATAAAAAGATGAATGGACTTGTTGATCCCTAGAACTGGATGTGTGGAGAGGAGTAAAAGATCGGCTACGGGATTGTTCAATATGCTCAGCAATAGACATGGGTTTTGGAGTTACAATAGGACTTGAAAAAGGAATATCAACGTAAGAAAGTGGTGAAGGTTGAAATGGTTGATACAAAGTGGATTGCGGAGTCCAACTGTTTCTCCTAGACGCTTCTATTCGATCTTTCAAAGAAATTTTGGGCATGGAGGGGTCGTCCGTAATTCGACCAAAACAATTCGCGTAAGATGTAATGTTTGGTTGAGGGTACCAAAGTTCGGCAAGAGTTTTGGGAGGTGGGGTACCCATGATGTAAAAAGGAGAAGAAAAAGAATGTGGGGTGCACAGATTTCTTAGCGACAAGTTGCAAGTTTTTGTAAATTTTTTTTCCTTTTTGTGTTTTTTTATATGAGGACCTTTTTTTTTGCAAAAATATTTTCAATAAAAGGCTTAGACACACGTTCAACCAATCATAAATGCACAATCAAGCCTAGATCTAGGGTCACCTAGGTCAGCTAGACAGCTCCTAACTGTTCCAAAGGGCAAGAAGTAGGACCTCAAACCGTCTCTTCACCGCCAATTGCGGCCAAGTAAGTGCCAGGTGAGTGGGAGGCTCTCCACTACAAGTAGTGGTCCTAATTAAATAACCACTCACCTTAGACACACTTGTCTAGACACCACAAAGTCAGGTTATGATAAACGTTCGATGCCTACAACTAGTCCTCTGTCCTATTGAGCGCGAAGTCTTTAGGGCCGAGTCTAATCTTTTTTAATTAAGAGATGGTCAATGCATATGCCTTATGTGATTTCTGGGGTCCTGGGAAGGGTGATGAAATCCCCACCCAATCTGGATTGGTCTCAAGCCCATTAAAGTCCGATTAAATATGCAAAACAGTAAACATCCACTTGCAATCAAAATTTTTTAACGCGGCGCAAAGAATCCTGCACAAGATCAATTATTGGAAGGGGGAGAGATTTTTAGCACAAAGAATCCTGCAGGAAAATTTACAGAGGAGATATCAGAGGCTGCAGAGGAAGGAGAAAGAAAACTTACAGTGATTTTTTTTTGAAGAACCGCCGAGAGCACCCCGGAACCGCGGCGGGAAGCGCAGTTTTGCGGCGGAAACGCGGTTGTGGAGGATTTTTTTTTTAAGGTGATGACGTCACCTCCCTGCGGCGGAAGCGAGGCAAGAACGGCTTTTTGCGGCGGAAACGCGGTGGCGGAGGCGGTTCGATTCCCGAGATTTCTTCTGCTCCTCTGTTATGATTTTTCTCTGTCGTTCAGATCTACCGTTTTCTGTTTTGCTCTCTGGATTTTTTTCTGAGTTTGTTCTTCGATCCTGCAAAATTCAAACGAAAATACCCTTCACAAAATAACAAGATGATAAAATTTTTTGTATATTTTTTATTTTTCAGTTTTTTTTTTTATGATTTTTCAATTTATATTAACCCGAAATTACAAAAAGAGAATAACAACACCATCCCCGACAACGGCGCCATTTGATTTGAATTGATTTAGCGTGCTTATGCGCTTTCTAAAAGATGAATCAAAAATATTTTATAACCGCAATCAAGAACGGCGTCGCTTTGTAGCTAGCTGGTGAGTACGGGTCGGTCCACAGGGATTTTGTGTATTCTCTAATTGTTCTTACGAGTTAATTCCGATTGTTGTTGGATTGATTAAATCTAAAAACTAAGTTTATCTAGATCTAAATCTTGGTAGGGTTAGGTTTTAGGTTAAGTTTGGAAATTGAAGGTTTCCTCACCGCTTTCTATACCCAAATTAAGATCTCTTTAGGAGTTATGGTAATTATTAATAAAGGGAATTAGTACCATCGGAAAGAAACGGTGTTTCTTCCTCTAGGTTCTTGTCCTTCCTTTCATAATCCTTACCCTAACCTTCATGGAAAACACGCTCAACCGGGCCTTTATACTACGGTATCACCGCTACCTCGTGGGATAGGGTGCCGTAGAGAGCGGTGTGTGCATGTATGCATGGAGTCCTATAAAAACGTGTGATGGGCAAGAAAGGGGTGAGAAATCTTCATCTCTTAAGCCTTCCCCAAATCTAACCCTAACAAGCGAGGAGACTACTCGCTCATTAGGGAATTGAAAAAAATTTCTAAACTATCTATCTAGGGCAGAGAATAAAAGATCTAACTAAGGCAGATAAGAAATTATACTAGGGCAATGAAATAAAATTAACTAGGGCAAGAATTGAAAACTTACTCTAATTTGATGCACTCTTCATTCATTGCAGAAATTTACAGATCTGAATTTTAGATATAAAATGAGGCACAAGAAGAGGCATGCTCCAAAAGGAGCATTAGGGTTTCTATTTATAGATCATAGAAACCCTAGGGTTACAATTGATTCACGTCAGCAATTACAAGTTTACCCCCTAAGAAAAGAACTAGTCAACGCACCGCCAGCGACCATAGAAATTTTCCACCGACACGGGCGATGCACGCGCCACATTTTTCCACCTTCAAGCGCTTCTAATGGCCGCGGAACCGCGGCCATAAGGCAGCTTTGGACGCGGATCCGCGGCCGTATAGGGGCATCAAAGACTGAGATTTTTAGGGCATGTTTTGTTGCTTTGTTTCTTCTATTTCCTTTACTTGGTTTCTCAGATGGTCTTCTATTTTTCTTCCAGATTTCCACAGTGAACAATATCGTGGACTTTACCGTTTGCTTCATGTCGAAGTCTTGAATCTTGTGCTTCCTTTGTACTTTATGAACTTGTTCACTGATCTTCGTTTATTCTTCAACTGTAGGCTTGATCAAGATTCTTCCATTTATCGGTCGTAGTCTCACCTTTATATCATCTTTTCATCAATTTCACTGTTTTATTCCGAGAACCTGTAACCTGCAACTATGTAGCAGACATGGGTCAAAAGCACCTGTTTATTTGTAAACTGAATAAGAATGGGGAATAAAATAATGCAAAATTATGATATGAACAAATACATCAGCTCTCCTGACCTCGATCTCGCGGCGATCAACTATCTCCCGGATCAGGTGATATCGCCTCAGAATATGTCTGGACTTTTGATGGGACCTGGGTTCCTTGGCCAAAGCCACAGCTCCATTATTATCACAATACAAAGGTATTGGATGCTCAGTGGATGGAACCACACCAAGTTCAGTGATGAACTTCTTCATCCAGACAGCCTCTTTGCAGATGTATTCAGCCTCCATCGTCGAGTCTGCCACGGTTTCTTGCTTGGAACTCTTCCAACAATCCTCCCCTCCATTTAGGGTAAAGACAAATCCCGAGTGCGACTTACAGTCGTCCTTATCACTTTGGAAGCTTGAATCGGTAAAGGACTCCACCTGGAGTTCTCCGTTACCATACACCAAGAAAATCTCCTTAGTCCTTCTCAAGTACTTGAGAATGTTCTTCACAGCTGTCCAGTGACTCTCTCCTGGATCTGCTTGATACCTACTCACTACACTCAGTGAGTATGCTACATCGGGTCTGGTACATAGCATCGCGTACATGATAGAGCCTACTGCCGAAGCATAGGGTATCCCTTGCATGCGAGCTCTTTCCAAATCAGTCTTTGGAGACATCTCTTTGGAGAGAGTGAGTCCAGAGATCGTGGGTTGGTTCCCACGTTTGGATTCTTCCATACTAAACCTCTTTAGTATGGTGTCAATATACCTGAATTGGGACAATCCCAGTATCCGTTTAGATCTATCTCTATAGATTCTAATCCCTAAAATGCAGGAGGCATCACCTAGATCTTTCATTGAGAATCTATGTAATAAGAAGAGATTGACCGAGTGCAGCATAGGAATATCATTTCCTATTAAGAGTATGTCGTCCACGTACAATACGAGGAAGACAACCTATTCTCTGCAACCTTTTTGTATATACAAGGTTCATCTACGTTTTTGATGAAGTCAAACTCTTTGACAACTACATCAAAACAGATGTTCCAACTCCGCGATGCCTGCTTTAACCCGTAGATGGATTTAAGCAGCTTGCATACCTTTTCGCTGCTTCCACTATCTATGAAGCCCTCTGGCTGAGTCATGTACACGCACTCCTCTAAATCACTATTTAGAAAGGCGGTTGTAACATCTATCTACCAGATTTCGTAGTCATGGTATGCAGCAATGGCAAGCAGGATCCGGATGGACTTAAGCATAGCCACTGGAGAAAAGGTTTCGTCATAATCCACACCTGGTCGTTGACGAAAACCCTTTGCAACAAGTCTAGCTTTGAAAGTCTCAACTTTTCCATCTACACCAAGTTTCTTCTTAAAGATCCATTTGCTCCCAATGGGTTTTACCCCTTCAGGAGCAACTTCCAAAGTCCATACTTTGTTGGTGTACACGGATTCCATCTCAGATCGCATTGCATCCAGCCATTTCATAGAGTCTCCACTCATGATGGCCTGCTCGAAGCTAGTCGGGTCATCATCTTCCATGATGCAATCCTCGCTCCCACCATCGATAAGAAAACCGTAGTATCTCTCTGGTGGATGAGGAACCCTACTAGATCGGCGGAGCGGCTGAGGTTCGTCGGGAACTACTGAATCCTCTGGTTCAACCAAATCTTCTGTCGTAGTTTGTATAGCTGGAAGCTCTTCCAGTTCTACCTCCTTGCCACTAATTTCTTTTTCAAGAAATTCCTTTTCTAAAAAGGTGGCATGTCGAGAAACAAACATCTTTTGTTCTGTAGGGTTTGCTTAGCACCTTAGCAAGGTTTTGGCAAGCATCAATCATGATACTTTAAAATTTTTGGGGTGCTAAACAAACCCTAACCAAGATCTTAACTAGAGACATAGGGTAAACAAGTATGTAAACAACTTTACATCTAAGAGTTAGGGATTACAACCTTTGTAGTCCGCTCCTTCACTTCATAAGCTCCGTGTTGAGGTCTCTTCGCTGCGATCATCAAGTACCCGGACTCTAGAGAGGCTCCATGAAGAGAAAGATGCAAGCTTGCTTCCAATCTTCAACAACTAAGATGATCTACCTTGAAGAAACTCAAACCCAAGCTCTTGCTTCACAAATCAAGTATTATCAAAGCAAACACCCTAATCTAAGTGGCTAGAATAGATGAGGATGATGAAGTAGGAATTTAGCTCTCTTTTTTTTTCTTTATCTCACTCAAAATCATCACAAACCCAGAAGCTAGAAAGCTTTTCAAGAGGAAGAAGAAGAAGAAGTCTATTTGTGATGAATAATGAATTATCATTTTATGGTTAGAAATCAACCATGGGTTAATCAAGAAGACTTAACCCTTGTAGAGAATCAACTAGGGTAAAGGGTTTGGGTTAGGTTAAGAAAATATCTACACAAAAATATCTTAGCTAAAAACAAAAATAAAGCTTCATGAAAAAGCTAACCCAAATCAAACCCTAACTATGTTTAATCTCCACAAATCAAGTTGCATTTGTAATCATAACTTGTTACAATATTATATATCACATATATAACATATTTTGTAACAAAATAAAATTATACAATTAACATATATCACATATATATCAATGTATTATCCAAGTGAGAAAAAGAATCTTTAAGTGAACTTATATTAGTTAATGTAACTTAATATATCACATATATAATTATACATTAAATTATCGAATCAACACTTGATCCGATAATCCGGTTATATCGCATATAACCGACTAATATAATCTGTATCAGTTCATCGAATCAACACTTGATCCGATGACCCGGCAATATCACATATACCCGGCCGATATCTCATATCGTGAGAATCTAATACGGTATCGCATACACGTATTATTCCCGGTCCCGCACATATCACATATGTTCTCCTACTCCGTTTTTCCTGAGCCAGGAAACTTCTATGTAGGACTCTAAAGAATCGTCAATACGCCGGCAGTAGGTGATGATCATATCAAACACCCACAAGCTGCAAGCGGTCAGCTAAACGTAACAGCCACCCAGGTATTGAGCAATCATAAGATCAACAAGCAAGCCTGTACATTCTCCTATGAATCCAACCAGTAACACTCCCGTACAGTCCGGTCTCTTCGTTTGATATGTCGCATATCTCGCCTAGGGGTGGTAAACGTTAGACCCCAGTAGCTTGATAAGTCGTGTCGATATGAGGTCCATAACAGTTCGAGAAACTACTGATAACACTTACCAGTAAATCTCAGCAACCCTGGCGAGGGATTTCCAGTTATAGCCAATCGAACACAGCGCAACATCAACTCCCTATACCGGGAGAGACGAAACCCCTCCTATCGCTCATTGCCTCCATGTGATTCGGGACTGTACCCAAAAGCCACAGTTTTTCAGGCCCTCTTGGATGTGGTTTGATGGAAATCAAAGCACAGTGGGAATCACACAAGACTCTATGACGATCTCGGGTCTACAGACTAACCTGTACCAGTGTCACCAGAGAACTGCCATCTGACGTGAGGTATAATACCATCTGGGAGTTCTCGGAGAGTCCGTCCAGTGTACCCAGTCTCCTCTGAGCTCCCGTATACCTTCTCTGATGTCAAACACCAATGGATATTGTATCATCCATCGCCCATCATATGGGTCAAGAAGCGCATACGCTAGTCTACTCTAGAGTATCGATGCCCTGTCTCGGTACTCCCACGACTAGGAACATTTGAAGGATGTATTTGGCGACTACACCATCCCCACTAGTATGATCTGCATCATAGTCCTGGTAGTCAAGTACTCATCCTAAGGGCTTTATCAACATGTGACATAGAGACAATCAGAGTACATGTTAAGATAAAGAGTAACTAGATAGCATACTATCATGTCGAGCAAGAAAGTCCTCCCTATATATGTCCAAGCATCCACTACAATATACAGCGTATATACAGTAATGGCCTCTAGGGCATACATATAACTAACAATCTCCCACTTGCACTAGGGCCATCTGTTGTAGTATCTCATACCCAACAATAAGCTGTGGTTGAAGTATCTCATACTCAACCATCCCATAAAAGTCTCTTCTGGGAAATAGGCCATTGTGAGTGGATCCGCATGTAAGTCCATGTCACGCACCTCACGAGCTCGCGGGGAGGCGGAATATATGAAAAACAATTATCAAAGCTTCGTAACACGGAATTGAGCACACGGATCGTGTCTAAACCATTACTAGCAAACTACGAGAGCTTTAACTACTCGGATTCGAAGTTATACCTCACGTTACTTGTTCTTCGGGTCTTCATCGCTGTCCTCCACACCTCGTAGGCTCTATGGAATATGGGCACCTCAACGGCCTCCTCGAGTCAAAGACGATCCACCCGAAAGTCTATAGTCCGAGCTCCTATCTCGAATCTGAGATAACTACGGCTTCTAGATTGCTAATCTAGAAGTCCTAGAGGGTGTAGAGTAATTAGATGTATTACTTAGTCACTTAAACCCTAATATTCTCAACTCATAAGAGCTTTTAGGGTTTTGGGGAAGAAGATGAAGACTTGAGGAGAGAGAAAGCTTTTGTGATAATGAAATGAATAATTACTCATGATAGAATAATATCAAGCATACAAATATCTCTTGATAAATATCTAGAAATATCTTGTAAGCTTTATTTAATCCTAATGGTGAATCACCTTATGAGTCATTAAGCATTTAATGAAAACCTACACCTCATCTCTCCACCTCATTTGTGTTTAATCCAAAAGAAATAAATACAAATGAGTCATCTTCTTCTAGAATCTTCCCGACAAATTACGAGACTGCCCCTCCCATCCGTATTTCCGAAAAACACGGATAATCTTTGACTAAATAAATCCATCTGTATAATACTAGAATCTGGCTTAAACCAAAGCCCGCTAGTATTATCTTCCCGATCATAATACGTGCACAAGTGTACGTAAGTGATCGCGGCCCTGCCGTAAAACCATACGGCCTCTACACCTTTTGCCCGGTGCAGGGAAACTCTCTCTGTGTGACTCTAAAGACTCGACACTACGCTGGCAGTGGGTTTAACCACAGGCCGCAAGCGGTACTAGATGTACGTAACGGTCCCCAGGTAAATGTCAATATGAAGGACAATGAGGAAACCCATCCGAACTCCAACTGAGTCTGATGTGACAATCTCCGTACAGTCTGGTCTGTTCGTCTAGGAGTATCGCATATCGGGCCTAGGGGGACGGTAAACGTCAGACCCCTAATAGCGTTATAAGTCGTGTCGGAGTGAAGCCCATTACACCTTGAGAAACTACTGGAAGCCTACCAGGAAATCTCGTTTGCCCTGGCCAGGGACTTTGCGTAATGGCTCTCCATACACAGCGCGATATCAACCCCCAATTCTGGGAGAGATGAATCCTGTCTAATCGCCACTGCCTCCAAGTGCTTCGGGACTGCACCCAACTACTACCTGTTTGCACGACTCCTTTGAGTCACGGTAGGGTAGTAATCTAAGTACAGTGGGAACACACCCGAGGCGAAATAGCAGTGTCAAGTCGACGGACTAAGCTGTACTCATGTCACCTGGGGACTGCTATCTGACGATGGGTATAAAACCAACCTGCAGTTCCCGGCGAGTCCTGTCCGGTGTACCCGTAACCTAACGAGCACCTGCATACTATCTCCAGTACGACATACTAATGGCTGTTGGACAAACCATCTCCTTATGCTGGGATGAGAAGCGTATACACCAGTCTACTCCGGAGTATCGATGCCCTGTCTCGATAATCCTACGACCAGGGACCTGTATAGGATGTTGCTTATAGACTACCCAGCCCCCACTAGTGTGACTGCCATCACAACGCTGGTAATCAAGCAAAGATCCTAAGGGCTCTACTAATATGTATAAGAGATACGTTAAAAGAAACATATGCACATATTAAAGTAGACACAAACCAAGTAGCATACTACCATTTTTAGCAAGACTGTCAATACAACTATGAATATCTAAGCTTCCATTAAGTAATATACAAACTAGTATGATACAATAATGGCCTCTAGGGCATAAACACTAACAATCTCCCACTTGCACTAGGGCCATGTACTGGCATATTGCACACCTATCATCTCGAATAGCCTCTCGAACCGCGTCTGAGGAATGGCCTTTGTGAATGGATCAACAGTGTTATTCTCTGTATCTACTCTCTTCACCCCGATCTCCCGGCGATCTACGATCTCCCTGATCAGGTGATACCGCCTTAAGATGTGTCTGGACTTCTGATGGGACCTGGGTTCCTCCGCTAAAGCTATAGCGCCGTTGTTGTCGCAATACAGAGGTATTGGATCAACACTGGTAGGAACCACCTGAAGTTCTGTGAGGAACTTCTTCATCCAGACAGCTTCTTTTGCGGCATCGCAAGCAGCTATATACTCCACTTCCATCGTTGAGTCAGCAACGGTGTCCTGCTTGGAACTCTTCCAACAGACCGCCCCTCCATTGAGGGTAAAGACATAACTCGACATGGACTTGGAGTCATCCTTGTCACTCTAGAAGCTGGAGTCGGCAAAGGTCTCGATCTGGAGGTCTTTTCCGCCATACACCAAGAACATCTCTTTAGTCCTCCTCAGGTACTTGAGAATGTTCTTTACTGCTATCCAGTGCTTCTCCCCTGGGTTTGCCTGATACCGGCTTACAACGCTCAATGCGTATGCTACATCTGGTCTGGTACATAACATCGCATACATTATAGAGCCTACCGCAGAAGTGTAGGGTATAATCGACATGCGAGCCCTTTCCAAATCAGTCTTGGGAGACATCTCTTTGGAGAGGGTGATTCCGTGACAAGACGGTAGGTTACCGCGCTTAGAATCTTCCATACTGAATCTTTTCAATATGGTGTCTATGTACCTGGACCGCGAAAGTCAATCCTCTTTGATCTATCACGATAGATCTGGATCCCCAGAATGTAGGTGGCATCACCCAGGTCCTTCATGGAGAACTTCTGTGACAAGAATCCTTTGACTGACTGTAGCATAGGAATATCATTTCCTATTAAGAGAATGTCATTCACGTAAAAGACGAGGAATACTACAGCTCTCCCTACAATCTTACTGTATATGCATGGTTCATCTGGATTCTTGTTAAAGTCGAATTCTTTGACAATATCATCAAAACAGATGTTCCAACTCCGCGATGCCTGCTTTAGTCCATAAATGGACTTAAGCAACTTTCACACTTTACCGCTGCTCCCACTCTGAATGAATCCCTCCGGTTGATCCATATATACGCATTCTTCCAAATTACCATTTAGAAAAGCCGTCTTTACGTCCATCTGCCAGATCTCATAATCATGGAAGGCAGCAATGGCATGAAGGACCCGAATGGATTTGAGCATAGCCACTGGAGAAAAGGTTTCGTCATAGTCCAAACCAGGTCTTTGACGAAAACCCTTTGCAACAAGTCTAGCCTTATAGGTTTCAACCTGTCCATCTACACCAATCTTCTTTCTGAAGATCCATTTGCATCCTACGGGTTTTACCCCATCTGGAGCAATGTCCAAAGTCCATACTATGTTAGTGTACATAGACTCCATTTCGTTCCGCATTGCATCCATCCATTTTACCGAGTCGCCGCTTTGAATGGATTGCTGGAAGCTAGTAGGGTCATCATTATCAATGATGCAATCTTCTCGATCACCGTCTATGAGAAAACCGTAATATCTTTCGGGCGGATGAGACTGCCTACTACTTCTGCGGATAGGCACTGGGATGTCCCTTTCTTCTGAACCTTCTTGTTCTACCAAACTTTCGGTAACAACTTGTGGTTCTGGAATTTCTTCCAGTTCTATTGCGCTCCCACTCTTCTGATTTTCTAAAAATTCTGCTTCCAAGAAGTGGGCATGACGAGAAACAAAAACCTTTTGTTTTTCTGCGTAATAGAAATAATACCCCTTGGAGTTCTTTGGATATCCCACAAACATACACTGTACTGAGCGTGCCTCGAGCTTGTCCGCATGCTGATTTTTAACAAAAGCTGGACATCCCCATGTCTTCAGGTACTGAAGATAGGGTTTCTTCCCACTCTACATCTGATATGGTGTGGTAGGCACGGTTTTGGTTGGAACCTTGTTCAAAAGATAAGCAGCTGATTCTAGTGCATAACCCCAGAAAGATCGCGGTAACTCAGCCTTACTCATCATGGAACGAACCATATCCAATAGGGTTCGATTCCGCCTTTCCGATACACCGTTGTGTTGTGGTGTGTATGGAGGAGTAAGCTGAGAGAAAATTCCATTCTCTTTTAAGTAACCCAGGAACTCGGCACTTAAGAATTCACCAGCTCGATCATATCTCAGTGTCTTGATACTTTTGCCTGTTTGGTTTTCCACTTCATTCTTGTATTCCCGGAATTTCTTAAAGGCCTCGGATTTATGCTTCATCAAGAAGATATGTCCATACCTAGAGAAATCATCCGTAAAAGTAATGAAGTAGGAATAACCACCTCTCGCATGTGTAGACATTGGAACACACACATCACTGTGTATGAGTCCCAAGAGCTCGCTCGCTCTTACTCCGTGTCCAGTAAACGGAGTCTTTGTCATCTTTCCCATGAGACAAGATTCACAAGTAGCATAAGATTGATATTCGAACGGATTCAAATATCCTTCTCTATGTAACTTAGTCAACCATGTTTCATTGATGTGACCTAGTCTACAATGCCATAAGAAAGCCTGATTTATTTCCGGAGACTTTCTTTTAAGTGTGTTCTGGACATTGAAAACCTGAGCTTGATTCAATACGTATATACCGTCATCTAATGTACCGGACCCAATCAGAACTTGATTTAGGTGGATGTGAACTACATCGCTTACGAATGTAAAATCATATCCCTCTCTCGAAAGTGAGGACAAAGATATGATATTACAAGTCAAACTAGGTACATACAAACAGTTACGTAGAATCAATATCTGCCCACTTGTCAAACCTAGACGATATTCTCCCACGGATTCAGCGTCCATGCTCATTCCGTTCGCAGCTCTGAGAGACAAATCACCTACCCTGATAACTCTACGGTTTCTCAAAGCATGTAATGAATTACAGATATGAGATCCTGCTCCGGTATCTAGTACCCAGGAAGTAGAGTTAATTGACAAACAGTTCTCAATCACAAACACACTGGAGGCCGAAGCCACAACATGCTTCGAATCCTGGCTACTGGCTTCCAAAGCCCTGCAATCCTTCTGCCAATGCCCATTCCCATAACAATAGGAACATCCCTCCTTCCCTACACCAAGTCCCGAAACTTTACTCTTCCCTTTCCTTCTACTTTACTGACACCGTATATAAGCTTTGCGGAGGTCTTCTTCTTTTCACTCTTTGCTTTCGCCTTGGATGCAGAAGAAGAAGGTCCCCCATTAAGCAGAGCGGGTGTCTCCCTGGTTTCTTTCAGGGTGTAAGTAGAGGGTAGGGACCGTGGAAATAAGTCAGCATGTGACCTGTTTCCCAACGTAGTCTCCAGGTCCGTGAGCTTATCAATATAGCTAGTCATCGTAAGGACGTCGTCCCCTACAGATGATCCGACAGCCAACCTCGCTTGAAGCAATTCGTTCGAGGTCTCATATCTTGCGATACGAGATTGCTCTCCATATAAATCTTTGTTATGGAGGAAGATGGATACTAAGTCCATCTTCTCATGCTGCCTCTGGTATACACCATTAACTGAAGCCAACACGAGGCACTTGGCACTCGTACTGTCCTTTTCCCTTGTCTGACTGATATCCATATCCGCGACGGTGGGAACTGGACCTGGGATGGCGGGGGCTTGAATAATAGTAGGGTGGTCCAGCTTGTCATAAGCAATGGACATCTGGACAGACCTTTGCCAGTCATAAAAGTCAGATTCAGTCAATTTGTTATCTAGATGTAACCTAGTCATGGTCACATGGTTGCTGCAGTTGAGATATAGAAGAAAACACTTTAGCATGATGCTCTTGCAAGTTTAAATTGGTTTTTAATTTATCTAAACTGGATGGCTCCCACTGTTTCTCGAATCCTTCCTCAAACCATAAAAGAAGAATTAGTCAGGACTGATCTTACCGTACAATACTTGGTTAACCATTCAGCCTGGCTAGTGTCGGTACTTCGAGGGAGGTTTTACGACGCTTTCGCGAAGTTCCTTAATTAAATAACCTCTTTTCTATGGAGGCGTAGCCCCGCTGACACTGTTCTAGACACCTACTTGGTTTATAGCATTGATCGTTAAGTGACGAATCTCCTGATGAGTAGCGGATACTCACAGTAGGATCGGGATCCAAATATCATCGTGTGATAATGCTGAAGGAATCCTACCAATATTATCAAACTCCAAATGTTATGCAACACTAGCAAGTTTCAGTTTCTTTTGAAACTCCCGATGTGGATTTTTTCCCCATGCTCTTATGACCTTGACGAAGGCCAACAAATCATAAGTCACATGTCAAGTTCTGCCCATCATTATCCCTGTTAATTTGAACCCACCCGTACATACCCTTGACGAAGGCCAACAAGGTAATACGACTATCCCAAACCAACGCATCTATCTATGCTACATATGAATACTCCAGCAGCTACCAAACACTATGCCTTGACGAAGGCCAACAAACATAGCTTGAATACTACTGACCATCCATATGAAATGACAGAGGGCTACGACTGGTTTTGGCGAAACCGTGAACGTAGTGAACTTGATATAATCGAAGGAACCTGATAGCTTTTTAAAAGGAGTGGTTAAAGCTCCGCAATTAAAAATTCTGCTCTTTTAAAATAACCGAGTGGTTTCTTTTAAATTTGTTCCAACGATTCAACTTTGGTTTATTTTCTTTGCATTATTATAATGCGTCCCATCATTTATCCTATCATTGCAGAAAACAACGAAAATACAATGTCCGCTTATGCCATCCGCATTCGCCACTGGGCCCTGTCATTCACCCATTAGTTTACTTAACTAACGACAGAGCGGGAGCTGGGCTAGCGCGGGTGCAAAACATAAGTGACGCCTACTAGATATCATATATAGATATTGTACATTCGTCAGACGCAATAATAGGCATTCCAGATCACAGATGAACATTATTGGATATACAAGCAATCCACGTTTCCTTTGAGCCTGCAACGAAAGATGGATTACACAGTTGTGATGAAAGCCATTACCCCACCCTAGACCCCTACGGGTACAGCAAACTACCCGCCAAGTACCTGAAGTGAAGCGGTCTCCCTCAACAACGTGAGTAGGCTACTAAACACTTCAAAGTGCCCGGTAGTTTGTGCACCCAACCTTGGGTCTATCCTAGGAGCAGAAAACAGTAAATGAAGTAATACAACGGTGGCTACAACCTTAGCCCGGATGTGCCTCGCAAAAGAATATTACATCATATTACTATTTACATCGAATGAAAGAATGTAAAAACTCATCTCAAACCCCGGCTAATCATCACAACGATCCAATGAAGTTCATATACACAAACCAGTAAAAACCATTACAGAAATGTGCAACCCCCTGCTAACCGACATACTAGCAATTAGGGGAGGTTTACGAACACATTAAACATCACAGATAAAACTGGATTAGCAAATAACTTAGAATTTCGATCGACAACCTTTTTCCGTCTCTACCCCAAATGCAAGCCAGCACTGAAATAACCTGGGCAGAAACAAAATATACAAGAAAACATAACACCCAAAAATAAGAGTTACTGTGTAAATACGAGTCAACTCGGAGTTGACTTGGCCACTGATCCACGGCGGATCACACCAATCCGCCGCGCTTCCGCGGCAGTATAACCGAGTTAGATCCTCGTATTTCTCCAGTATTCTTAGAATTCCCTGCTGTGAATTTTCATACCACTGAAATAATTTTTTCGACAGGTTTAAAATCGACAGAAACTTGAGGGGTCCGGAGTTAAGTTTTCGTGTTTTCCGACGATCGAAGTTCTAATAAGTTTCTAACGAGCTAGTAAAGGTTTAGTAGGCTCTGATACCACTGTAAGTCCATGTCACGCACCCCACGAGCTCGTGGGGAGGCAGAATATATGAAAAATAATTATCAAAGCTTCGTAACACGGACTTGAACACACGGATCGTGTCTAAACCATTACTAGCAAACTACGAGAGGTTTAACTACTCGGATTCGAAGTTATACCTCACGTTACTTGTCCTTCGGGTCTTCATCGCTGTCCTCCACACCTCGTAGGCTCTATGGAACATGGGCACCTCAACGGCCTTCTCGAGTCAAAGACGATCCACCCGAGAGTCTATAGTTCGAGCTCCTATCTCGAATCTGAGATAACTACGGCTTCTAGATTGCTAATCTAGAAGTCCTAGAGGGTGTAGAGTAATTAGATGGAATACTTAGTCACTTAAACCCTAGGATTCTCAACTCATGAGAGCATTTAGGGTTTTGAGGAAGAAGATGAAGACTTGAGGAGAGAGAAAGCTTTTGTGATAATGAAATGAATAATTCCTCATGATAGAATAATATCAAGCATACAAATATCTCTTGATAAATATCTAGAAATATCTTGTAAGCTTCATTTAATCCTAATGGTGAATCACCTCATGAGTCATTAAGCATTTAATGAAAACCTACACCTCACCTCTCCACCTCATTTGTGTTTAATCCAAAAGAAATAAATACAAATGAGTCATCTTCTTCTAGAAGCTTCCCGACAAATTACAAGACTGCCCCTCCCATCCGTATTTCCGAAAAACACGGATAATCTTTGACTAAATAAATCCATCTGTATAATACTAGAATCTGGCTTAAACCAAAGCCCGCTAGTATTATCTGCCCGATCATAATACGTGCACAAGTGTACGTAAGTGATCGCGGCCCTGCCATAAAACCATACGGCCTTTACACCTTTTGCCCGGTGCAGGGAAACTCTCTGTGTGGGACTCTAAAGACTCGACACTATGCTGGCAGTGGATTTAACCACAGGCCGCAAGCGGTACTAGCTGTACGTAACGGTCCCCAGGTAAATGTCGATAAGAAGGACGATGAGGAAACCTATCCGAACTCCAACTGAGTCTGATGTGACAATCTCCGTACAGTCCGGTCTGTTCGTCTAGGACTAACGCATATCGGGCCTAGGGGGCGGTAAACGTCAGACCCCTAATAACGGTATAAGTCGTGTCGGAGTGAAGCCCATTACACCTTGAGAAACTACTGGAAGCCTACCAGTAAATCTCGTTTTCCCTGGTCAGGGACTTTGCGTAATGGCTCTCCATCCACAGCGCGATATCAACCCCCAATACCGGGAGAGACGAATCCTGCCTAACCGCCACTGCCTCCAAGTGCTTCGGGACTGCACCCAACTACTACCTGTTTGCACGACTCCTTTGAGCCATGGTAGGGTAGTAATCTAAGTACAGTGGGAATACACCCGAGGTGAAATAGCAGTGTCAAGTCGACGGACTAAGCTGTAATCATGTCACCTGGGAACTGCTATCTGACGATGGGTATAAAACCAACCTGCAGTTCCCGGCGATTCCTGTCCGGTGTACTCGTAACCTAACGAGCACCTGCATACTATCTCCAGTACGCCGTACTGATGGCTGTGGGACAGACCATCTCCCTATGCTGGGATGAGAAGCGTATACACCATGTAAGTCTACGGTAGCGCCCCGGCCGTCTGTCCGAGGACAAAATGCGGAAACGAAATTTTTTTCAAACTAGAAACCGGCGCTATCGTATACTTTAAATCCGGATCAGACCATTAACCTACAACTAGCAACTAAAGAAAGGGTTAGAAAGCTATACCGATCGATTCGTGTCCTTCGGTCTTTGGCCACCATCCCAAGCTCCTCGCGGCATCTACGGTCTCGATCTCTTCGTCGGAAAGGGCACCACATTTTCGAGTCTTTTTACGGGCTCCCGCTTCATCCGAAACAACTCGGGCACGAAGTTCGCTAGCCGACGTGTCCAAGGTAAAGTAGAGAATGTGTGTGACAACTTTGTCTCTTGCATCCATTGCATGGATGGAGGTTGAAGATGAAGCCATCCATGGAAATGGTGAGCTAGAGGAGGAAGAAGAAGAAGAGGCTTTTTCTTTCTCATGTGTGATGAAATGAAAAAGAGAGCTAGAAGAAAATAATACAAGAGCTAACCTTATACATGGCTGCCCTATCTCTCTCTCTCTTTCATTTCACCACTCAAATCCATCACAAAATGTGACATATGCACAATAAAAGAGACCATGAGTCACTAGGTTGCATGTGTCACAATAAATGCACCTCATGATGATTTCTAGCTCATAATTTCCATATGCAAACATTAATCCAAATGTTTGCAACAATAAAAAAATACGGCAACATCTAAAGTAAACTCGTGACGGATCCCAAGGATACCCCTCACATGTATATACATACCTGCATCCGCATTCCGACTGAATGCGAATGCGGTGAGACTAAAGTAATCCAACAAATCTAATACTATGATCCGGCTTAAACCAAAGCCCACTAGTATGATCCGTCCGATCATGATTCGTGCACTACTGCACGTATATGATCGAACCCTGCCATATATTATACGGCCTCTACAACGTTTCGCCTGAAACTTGAAAACTGTCTGTGGGGGACTCAAAAGACTCGTCAATACTTTGGCTGTGGATTTAACCATTAGCACGTCAGAGGTACTAGCTGTACGTAACAGGCTACCAGGTATTGACCAAAAGGGAGGTCGATGAGCGAACTCATCCTGACACCTTACTGAACCTGTCGGTGAAAATATCCGTACAGTCCGGTCCGTTCGTCTATGAGCCTCGCATGGCGGGCCTAAGGGGTTAGTAAAAGTCCGACCCCCAAAAGCGGTACAAGTCGTGTCGGAGTGTAGCCCAGAACACCCTGAGATACTACTGGAACACCTACCAGTAAATCTCCTGCCTTGGCCAAGGACTTCATGTAATGGCTCTCCTAGACACAACGCGATCTCATCCCCAATACCGGGAGAGACAAAACCCCTGCAGATCGGCTCAATGCCTCCATGTGGCTCGAGACTGTACCGAACTAAAACCTGTTTGCACGACTCCTTTGAGCCGTGGTAGGATAGTAATCAAAGAACAGTAGGAACTCACACGAGAAAAATGACGATCTCAGGTCGATGAACTAACCTGTACACATGTCACCAGGGAACTGCTATCTGACGTCAGGTATAATACCAACTAGCATGTTCCCGGCGAGTCCTGTCCGGTGTACTCATAACCCAATGAGCACCTGTATACATCTTAGGTGATCCAACTGACACCAATGGCTTGTGAGACCGGCCACCGCCCCTCGTCGGGGTCTCGACTGTATACACTAGTCTACTCTGGAGTATCGATGCCCTGTCTCGAAAACTCCCACGACTAGGGACCACTTTAAGGATGTGCTTATAGACCCCAGCTCCCACGTACATGATCACCATCATACTACTGGCCGTCAAGCAAGAATCCTAAGGGCTCTATCAACGTGTAATAGCGACCTGTATGGTCACCTGAAGCAGTACACGATGATAAAGATAAACCAGATAGCAAACTATCATCTTGAGTAAGACTGTTCTACCGGTATAGGTCTTACCTCAATCATTGCAATCACGTGCCTGTGATCCAATAACTGACTCTGAGGGCACTATATCCAACAATCTCCCACTTGCACTCAAAGCTAATTATTGCGATGTCGCATACTCACATCCCGTGTGATACCGAACACCCAACTCCTCTACTAATCAGTCTCACAAAGCCCGTTTGCGAAACTATTGCGTTCGAGGAATAGCCTCAGTGAGTGGATCCGCCATGATGTTTCTTTCTATGTCTCTCTTTATCTCAAGTTCGCGGAGAAAGCCATCTCCCGAAATGAGCAATACCTATCTTAGAATATGTCTGGATATCTGATGGGACCTAGCTCATAAATGAACTACAAATCCAAACTTCTTAGACTGTATCGTCAACTGAATTTAATCAGTATCCTGCGTCATGCCTCCCTCAGTATCTGCTTGGACCATCTGTCCAAAATACTACCCCTCTTCAGAGGCAAAACTATAACTCTGACAGTCACTCTGTCATCCAGGTCACCTTGGAAGCCTGGAATGATAACTGTCTCCTAAAGGAGGCTGCCGTTATCATATCCCTAGAACATCCACTTATGTTCTAAAACTGCTTCCGAATGTTTCTCCAGGATAGGGTCAATATCAACTTATTGTATCTCATGCAAAAACAACGTCTGGTGTGGTACTTGACATCTCATGATTGACTCAATTGCCTAAGCAAATGATCTGCCAATCAGGCACATCCCTCTCCCCTTTAGTCTGTAAGACACTTTTAGAGAGGGTGACTCCATCACCTATAGGTACACTACCATGCCAGGAGTCGTCCTTTCTTAAACACCTTTAGAACGCTGTCTAAGTACCCAGATTGGGAAACTACCCAAATCTAGATCTAGTAACCAGAATATCTGATATAATATCCATATCCTATGTGGAGAAACCACTGTGTGACAACCAAAGTATAACCGATCGTAGTATAGGAATTTCACTTCCTACTCTGTGTATGTCATCCAAGTACCAGGACATCACACCCTACTATCTTCTTAACAGATCCATCCCCTATTCTGATGAAGTCAAACCTATGACTGTCACATCAGAAATAGATGATCTATCTCCGCTATATCTGCTTTAGTCCATAAATAGACATAAGCTACTTTTCCATTATGCTTCCGCTGCTCCCACTGACTACGACAACCCTCTGGCAGAGTCACATATACGTGCACTTCTAAAGCTAGTTTAGAACGACGCTATACTCATCCTACTGCCAGGTCTCACAGTCTGGAAGAACAGCAATGGCAAGTCTGGGTAAACAAGAACCTCCTTGTCACCATCTTTGAGCATACCGAAGTACCTCTCGAGTGCCTGAGGTTACCCACCATATTTGCGGAGTGGCCAATGGAATGTCAAACCAGATTGAATCTTTGGGTTCTTATCAAATTTTCAGTAATCGTTTGCGGTTACAGAATCACTTCCAGTTCTACCATACTCCCACTTCTGTTTTCTGAAAAAATCCATTTTTATTAAAACTGTGGCGAGTCAAGAACAATATCACTATTGATCTTCCAGATGGTAGAAAATCAACCCTCGTCATAGCCCGGGTCAACCCACAAACAGCTATTACAGAAACCTGCCTTGAGTTATCCAAAGTCTGGTTTTAAGCATAAGCCGGACAACTCCCCGTACCTTAATATTGTTAAGATATGAACTATTCTATATCCAATATAGAAAGAGAGGCATTGATTTAATTGGAACCAGATTCAAATCCTGCAGCTGTCTCCAGTGCATGTCAACTAAATGGAGAGAGGCCGATCAGTATTACTCAACTTAGGAGTGCTTCCAATTATGAGTAACCTGAATGAGAAGCAGGTTCTCTTAATCATTACTATCAACTGAATACCATACACAAGTATCTACATCTTCGATCACCTTGAAGAATCCTGATACTTGCAATATCTGACTCTCTACTTTATTCTTATACCTATAACTTCTCAAAACTTAGACCTTGCATTTCTACGAAACACATGTCTAAGAACTAGAGAAGTCACAAGTAAACAGAATATAGTACGAGTACCAACCCCTCTGTCCAAATGGACACTGGACAAAATACAATACTTTGTATAAGTCTGATGAGTCTAATAACTCATTCCCTGTGTGTCGTAGGTTGAAAACTGTATTTATGGTTAAGAAGAATTACACCGCTGTTTAATGCTCCTTACCTAACCATCCACTGATATAGGTAAATGTCATGGACATAATTTCAAAAAGTTATATCTTACTTTATAAATATAAACGTACAGATATATCAATTTGAAATTGGTGCATAACAACGGATATTCAAAACCAAATATTTGTCGTCCGGCAAACAACCCAGGCGATTTACTCAAATATCACCAATTACAACGAATCCCGATATAATGAGGATAATTACCCAATTCCCAATAACTTACTCCCACTCATCATCTGTAAAACCATACAGATGTGAGAATCAAACCTGGTAAATACATACCCTGGAGCAAGGGCTAATTGGGAAATCAGTTTTCTTTTAACAATACACAGTGAAACTGAAACATATAAATGTTTCGAAGGGGTATCCGGGTATTCTAATAATGCCTCTTCCATTATCAGATTCACAACTATAACCGTATATTTCTTCGCCATCTCTCCAAATCCCTTTATATGTCTTTAGTCATTACCTTCTGTACACCCCTTTAGGCCAAATGGTTTTCTTCCTTCCCTACCGTTCGGCACCAGCCAATGGTTTGGAAGAAGACTATCCAATAAGCATAATGGGTGTACTATCCTAATCCTAGGAGTATTCGTAACCTAAGAGAAGGTGTAGATAAAAGACAACTGAATAAACCTTATTCCTATTTCTCCTGAACCAGAATCCATCCCCGAACTGGAACAAGTTCCTTCGAGTTTGTATATAACCATATGATGGAGTATCCAAGCAATTGTGGATCTTCGTAGTGATACGGAGTATCATGGAGAAATACAAAGGTGAAATAGGAGTGGCGATGAAATACTTGGTTTGGTCGTGAATAGCAGTCGCAATTTACTTTGCCCTCTTACTAATCCATTTAATTGTCTTAACTTATTACCTTCTGTACACCATCGTTAGGCTAATTGGTTTTCTTCATTCTCCACCGTTCGCCACCTACCTATGGTTTGGAAGAAGACTATCCAATTAGCGTAATAGGTGTACTGTCCTAATCCAAGGAGCACTCGCAACCTGAGAGAAGGTAAAAGGAAAAGACAACTGAATAGTCCTATTCATTTTCCCCACAACCGGAAACCATCCTCGAATCTGGAACAAGTTCCTTCGAGTTCGTATATAACCATACGATGGTTTTATCCAATAGAAGTGGATGTTCGTAGTAATACGGGGTGTTCAGGAGAAAAGAGTAAAAGTAGGAGTGGCAATGAGGTATGCAACTCTGACAATCCAAAAGCCCGTGTTTTAAGAAAGTTCGGTTAACTTGGTCACCGAGTCATAGTCAAGGGTCGGGTCATGGTTGCTGCCAAAGAGAGAGAGAAAAGAAACACTCTGCGTACATTCTAACCTATATCAGAATGGTTATCAATTTATCTAATCAGGAAACCTCCCACTGTATCGTCAAATTCTCCTCCAAACCTGAAAGAAGAATTAGTCGGGATCACCCGAGGAGTAAACCAACTCATCAGTAGGAATCAGAATCCAACTATCATCGCATGATGACGTGATGGAATCGACTCACGTTATCACACTCTAGAAGATATGCGCATGCCTGGCAAGTTTCAGTTTCTTTAGAAACTCCCGATGTGTGTTTTTACCCCTAGGACCCAAGTGACATTGACACAGTCAACAAATCAAAGAGTCCTAGTCAAGTTCAACCCGTCATTATCCAGGATTGCATTAAACCCACCCATACGAGCCCTTGACACAGTCAACAAGGCCGCACGACTGTCCTAACCAATCGCATTAATATGCCACAAACAAACACTACTTAGCTACCGCACACTACGCCTCGACACGGTCAACAAACGCAGCACGAATACTAAGTAATACTTGTAAGAAATGACGGAGGGCTACGGCTGGTTTTTGGCGAAAAACCTTTAGCGTAATGAACTTGATATCGTTGAAGGAACTGCATAGCTTTTATAAAAATATAGTGGCGAAAACCTTTGCTAAAGAGGTCACTCCCGGTGAAGGGATCTCGGCTCTTTCCCGTAGAATGAGGTGTAGGATATTCCAGCTGAATACCGCGATGCAAAGCAAAAAGTAATCGGCTATAGTGAAGTTATTACCCTGACGCAAACTTCTGTCCAAGGGGTCACTCCCGGTGAAGGGATCTCGGCCCTTGCCTCGTCGACTGAGGTGCTGGATATTCATAACCGAATACCACTGTGCAAAACAAAAGAGAACGTCCTTACAATAACAGCTTTTTAAAAAATGTTCCAACAACATCAGAATAGGTTTGTTTAGCTTGCATTAATCCGAATCAATGCAGTCCCATCAAATGATCAGACAACAAAAGAACGAAAATATGACGTACGTATATGCCATCCGCATTCGCCACTGGGTCCCGTCATCACCCGTTAGGTTACTTAACTAACGACAGAGCGGGGACTGGACTAGCACGGGTGTAAAACATATACAACATCTACTAGTATATATATCAATATATAATAATCGCTCCAGGCATGATAAAATGCAACATCACAGAAATGTAATAAGCATCACAGAACAATACAGATAATCTGGGATCCCCGGGTTTCATAGTGCCGCTACTGAAACCCGACGTTCCCCTGGTCGTGTGGATAGCCTGTGGAATGAAATCCTAGACCCCTACGTGCGCGGCAAGTTACCCGCCAAAACCAGAAGCGAGACAGCCCCCTTCAACAACGTGAATGGACCACCCAGCACTTCACGGAATCCAGTAACTTGAGCACCCCTCCTTGGGTCAACCTGTACCCCCTACGAGTGCGGCGAATAGCCCGCCAATTCTAGAGTGAAGCCCCCTTCGTTTCAAAGCCATGAGATGCGGGCCCGTTGCCCTCTAGAACCCGGCTATCCGTGCACCCCACCGCGGGGTAATCCTAGTACAGAAAGTAAAATATACAACGGGTACATCGACCTCAGCCCGGTCGTGCCCCAAAAGAATAATATACAAACAGGCAGTGACGGCAGTCCACATGTCGGACGCTCGCCCCGCAATATCAAATATACAAAAACAACCAAACTGTACTATCATTGCATCCAGGCTATCCACCACGACAAATCCGCAACATCACAACACAACACAGAACATCAACGTGAATGTCACGTTCTTAAATACGTCTAAAAGAACTATTGCAATTAGACAAGATTTACCGATCAAATGACATTCACGGTCGCAGATATAATGTAAATACTGTGAACTAACATGTTTAAAATTTTCGATCGACAAAATTTCCCGAAGTGGGCCCCAAGTATAATTCCCAGTACTCAAAATAATCTGGGCCGGAACCAAAATTACCAGAAACCCCATTTCCAAGTCAGAAACCACTGTTGGAAAATTGGTGGACTGATGCTACAGTACGGCGGCGGAACCGCGGCCAAAATGTGGGTACGGCCGCGGTTCCGTGCTGCTACAGTGGAATCAGCGAACCAATTTTTCTCAGATTTCTTTAAAAAGCCTGCCTGATTTTCTGCAATACTCAAAATAATTTTTTGACGACAAAAAAAATTCGACAAAAACTCAGAATTGGAAATGCTGTTTTTTGGAAATTTCGTCCGATCGAAGTTCTATACATGCTAGAGCAAGCTAGTAAAGGTTAATGGCATGGCTCTGATACCATGTAAGTCTACGGTAGCGCCCCGGCCGTCTGGCCGAGGCCAAAATGCGGAAACGAAACTTTTTTCAAACTAGAAACCGGAGCTATCGTATACTTTAAATCCGGATCGGACCATTAACCTACAACTAGCAACTAGAGAAAGGGTTGGAAAGTTATACCGATCGATCCGTGTCCTTCGGTCTTTGGCCACCATCCCAAGCTCATCTCGGCATCTCCGGTCTCGATCTCTTCGTCGGAAAGGGCACCACATCTTTGAGTCTTTTTACGGGCTCCCGCTTCATCCAAAGCAACTCGGGCACGAAGTTCGCTAGCCGACGTGTCCAAGACGAAGTAGAGAATGTGTGTGACAACTTTGTCTCTTGCATCCATTGCATGGATGGAGGTTGAAGATGAAGCCATCCATGAAAATGGTGAGCTAGAGGAGGAAGAAGAAGAGGAGGCTTTTTCTTTCTCATGTGTGATGAAATGAAAAAGAGAGCTAGAAGAAAATAATACAAGAGCTAACCTTATACATGGCTGCCCTTTCTATCTCTTTCTTTCATTTCACCACTCAAATCCATCAAAAATGTGACATATGCACAATAAAAGAGACAATGAGTCACTTGGTTGCATGTGTCACAATAAATGCACCTCATGATGATTTCTAGCTCATAATTTCCATATGCAAACATTAATCCAAATGTTTGCAACAATAAAAAGATACGGCAACATCTAAAGTAAACTCGTGACGGATCATAAGGATACCCCTCACATGTATATACATACCTGCATCCGCATTCCGACTGAATGCGAATGCGGTGAGACTAAAGTAATCCAACAAATCTAATACTAGGATCCGGCTTAAAAGCGGTACAAGTCGTGTCGGAGTGTAGCCCAGAACACCCTGAGATACTACTGGAATACCTACCAGTAAATCTCCTGCCTTGGCCAAGGACTTCGTGTAATGGCTCTCCTAGACACAACGCGATCTCACCCCCAATACCGGGAGAGACGAAACCCCTGCCGATCCGCTCACTGCCTCCATGTGTCTCGGGACTGTACCCAACTAAAACCTGTTTGCACGAATCCTTTGAGACGTGGTAGGGTAGTAATCAAAGCACAGTGGGAACTCACACGAGACAAATGACGATCTCAGGTCAATGAACTAACCTGTACACATGTCACCAGGGAACTACTATCTGACGTCTGGTACAATACCAACTAGCATGTTCCCAGCGAGTCCTGTCTGGTGTACTCATAACCCAATGAGCACCTGTATACATCTTAGGTGATCCAACTGACACCAATGGCTTGTGAGACCGGCCATCGCCCCTTGTCGGGGTTTCGACTGTATACACCAGTCTACTAATGGAGTATCGATGCCTAGTCTCGAAACTCCCACGACTAGGGACCTTTTAAGGATGTGCTTATAGACCCCAGCTCCCACGTATATGATCGCCATCATACTGCTGGCCGTCAAGCAAGAATCCTAAGGGCTCTATCAACGCGCAATAGTGACCTGTAAAGTCACCTGAAGCAGTACACGATGATAAAGATAAACCAGATAGAATACTATCATCTTGAGTAAGACTGTCCTACCGGTATAGGTCCTGCCTCAATCATTGCAATCACGTGCCTGTGATCCAATAATTGACTCTTAGGGCACTATATCCAGCACACCAGTCTACTCCGGAGTATCGATGCCCTGTCTCGATAATCCTACGACCAGGAACCTGTATAGGATGTTGCTTATAGACTACCCAGCCTCCACTAGTGTGACTGCCATCACAATGCTGGTAATCAAGCAAAGATCCTAAGGGCTCTACTAATATGTATAAGAGATATGTTTAAAGAAACATATGCACATATTAAAGTAGACACAAACGAAGTAGCATACTACCATTTTTAGCAAGACTGTCAATACAACTGTGAATATCCCGAGCTTCCATTTAGTAATATACAAGCTAGTATGATACAGTAATGGCTTCTATGGCATAAACACTAACACCGCGCTGTTGTCCTCTGTGTCTACTCTCCTAACCTCGATCTCCCTGGATATCAACCATCTCCATGATCAGGCGATACTGCCTAAGAATATGTCTGAATCTCTGATGGGACGGGGGTTCCTAGGCATAAGCCATAACTCCATTGTCACACAATGGCAGGAACAAAGTTCATCTGATGAAATAAAATATATCCAGACTATCTCTTTGGTAGCATCCTTGGTAACGATGTATCTTGCCTTTAATCGTCTAGTATGTCACGGTATCTAGCTTGGAACTCTTCTAACATACCGTACCTCCACTGAGGGTAAAGACAATGCTTGTGACTGACATTCAGTCATCCTTATCACCCTGGAACCTTTCCAGTGATTCTCCCCAGGATCGATTGATACCATCTCATAACAACTAGTGAGAATCCAAACATCCAATTAGATCTATCTCATAGATCCATAACCCAGGATTTAGGAGGTATCACCTTGATCCTATATAGAGAATCTTTGTGATAAGAAGAGATTGACCGAGTGTAGCATAGGAAACTCCTTCCCTATCAAGAGTATGTCATCCAATTACTATACGAGGATCACCACCCTACTCCCTACTACATTTATGTATATACTTAGTTCATCTACCATTTTGATGAAGTCAAACTCTTTGACTACTACATCAAAACAGACGTTCCAACTCCACGATGCCTGATTTATCCCATAAAACATATTGCACACGTTTCCGCTGATCCCACTGTCTACGAAGCCCTCTGGCTGTGTACTTATAGACGCTCTCTTCTAAATCATCATTTAGAAAAGCTGTCATGATACCCAACCGCTAGATATCGTAGTCATGGTATATAGCAGTGGCAAGTAGGATCTGGATGCACTTAAGCATAGCTTTGAAAGTCTCAACTTTTCCATGTACACCAAGTAATCTTCTCAAGATATACTTGCTCCTGATGGGGATTTAACCCTTCAGATAAAGCAACCAAAGTCCATACTTTGTTGGTGTATAAGGATTCCATCTCAGATCGCTAAGCATCCGGCCATTCTCACAGAGACCCTACTCCTGATGTCCTGCTCGAAACTAGTTGGGTCATCATCTCATGATGCAATCCTCTCTCCCACTGTCATAGAGAAACCGAAGTATCTCTCAGGTGGATGAGGAATCCTACCAGATCGGCTGAGAGGCTGAGGTTCGTTGGAAACTATTGAATCCTCCGGGTTTACCAAATCATCAGCTACAGTTTGTATAGCTGGAACTCCGTCCAGTTCTACCTCATGACCACTAATTTCTTCACAAGAAATTCCTTTTTTTCTTAAAAAGTGGTATGCCGAGAAATAAAACATCTTTTGTTCCTCGGTGTGGTAGAAGATATTCCCTTGCAAATGCTTGGGATATCCTACAAACTTCCACAGAACTGACATTGCCTCGAGCTTGTCCGGATTTTACTTTTGACATAGGCCGGACAACCCCAAATCTTAACTTCCTTAAGAGATGGGCTCTTCCCATACCATATCACATATAGAATGGTAGGCATCTGATTTGGTTGGAACCCTATTCAATAGGTATGCAACTTCTCAAGTGCATAACCCCAAAAGAAAATAGGCAACTCAGTAGTACTCATCATAGAGCACACCATATCACATAGGGTGCAATTGCTCCGCCCAGATACACCGACGTGCTGTGGTGTATTCGAAGGAGTAATGCTGAGAGAGAATCTCATTCTCCTTTAGAATAGTCTAGGAATTCCGTGCTCAAGTATTCTCATCCTTGATCACATCAAAGGACATAATACTTATACCCGTTTTTGGTTCTCTACTTCTAACTTATATTTTGTGATTATCTCAAAAGTTTCGGACTTGTGTTTCAACAGGAACATATGTCTGAATCTTGAGAGATCATCAGTGAATGTAATGAAGTACAAAGAACCTATCCTGGCATATGTAGACATGGGACTATCATACATCATCATGTATCAATCCCAAGAGTTCGCTAACTCTTTCTCTGTTTCTAATAAACGGAGCTGTGGTCATCTTATCTTTGTGACATGACTGGCAAGTTTTATAAGATGTAAATCGAAACTAATTTAAATATGCATGTTTATGTAACTTCAGCTAGTCGGGTCGCATTGATATGATCTAGTCTACAATGCCTCAAGAAGGATTCGTTCATTTCTGAACTCTTCCTCTTGAGTGTGTTCTGTACATAAGAACCGTAGTTTGATTTAGAACGTCTATACTTTTAGATAACGTGCCTGAACCGATCAAATCTTGATATAAGAAATGCTCAAAACATTATCAACAATACAAAATTATATCCTTCTTTACTAATAAAGAGACTGATATGATGTTGTATATCAGGTTCGATATCTAATAACATTTGTTCAGAATTAATGTATTCTGGTAATACAGGGTGATAATTTCCAATAGACTTGGCTGCAACACTTGCATCATTTCCAACTCTTGAAACTTATCACCCGTTCTCAGTTCTCTACCTATCTGTAGCCCATGTAATAAATTACATTTGCGGGATCCTGATCCGGTATCTCATACCCAGGACGTAAAGGATATTGAGAAACAGTTCTCGGTAATGAACACACCCGAAGATGATGCATCAACATGTACTTTCTTCGTTTGGGCGGCACGGGAATTCTGGTAATCCCCTATTTCCTGCTCTGTCTTATAACAATTATAAGTTGGAGCGGGACCAACGTTCCCCAGCTCAATATAATAAGCGGGTTCGGTCAATACATCCATATAATTATCTTGATTAAGGCGTGACATGGTCGCTATCTGGAGAGAGAGAGAGAGAGAAGAAAACACTCAGCGTAAGCTCTTGCAAGATTAGATTGGTTATTAATATATCTAATCAGGATGTCTCCCACTGTTTTATTCAAATCTTCCTTCAAACCCTAAAAAAAAGACTAGTCGGGATTAATTACACCCTACAAGTTCGTCAATCTTTCAGCCAGGCCAGTGCCGGTACTTTGAGGGAGGTTCCCCGTGCTTTCGCACGCACCTAATTAAAATAAACCTCGTTTTCCCAGAGGCATAACCCCGTTGACACATTTCTAAACACCTACTTGATCGGCTAATTGTAATGTGTAAAACTCTCCCAGGAGTAACTCTTACTCGCAGCGGGTATCGGGATCCAACTATGTTATAGGAGGTATGCAATCTCAATGCAAATTTCAACACTTGAAATGCCCGATAATATTTTACCCCTAGCAACTTATGACATTGGCTAAGGTCAACAAATCATAAGCGCTAGCCAAGTTCAACCCGTCATTTCCCGATTGAATTAAACCCACCCGCACGACCCTTGGCTAAGGTCAACAAAGTCGCACGACTACCCCAACTCAATCGCATCATATGCTTATACAGATAAGCACTAATTAGCTACCGTACACTATGCCTTGGCTAAGATCAACAAACGTAGCACGAATACTAAGTAGTACTTATCTAAAATGACGGAGGGCTACGATAGGTTTTTAAGAAAACCCTTTGCGTAATGAACTTGATATCGTTGTAGAATCGAGTGATTTTGAAAAGGAGTGTTTTTGAGGCCTTTTCTAGTTTTGCTAAAGAGGTCACTCCCGGTGATGGGATCTCGGCTCTTTCCTCATCGAATAAGGTGCATGATATTTCACAAATATCACTATGCAAAGCAAAAACTATAAAAACAATCAAAAGACAAACCGAGTTTGTAGTATATGCTAGTTTCGCTAAAGAGGTCACTCCCGGTGAAGGGATCTCGGCTCTTTCCTTATCGAATAAGGTGCTGGATATTCTACAAGGAATACCGCTATGCAAAGCAAGAACTAGAGCTACCAGTTTTTGAGATAAGTTTCTACAACATCTTTAGGTTTCTTTTAGTTTCATTAATCTCATTAATGAAGTCCCATTTTATTTTGCTTCACAAGCATCACATTTGAAACGAAATCAGCAATATAACATATATCTCATATATATAATATAAACATTCGTCTCAGGCAGTAATATGATCTCATCACAGAACATTGCAGCAGAAGATAACATATGAAATATTGGACATACTAGGATTTCCGTGTTTTATGCGAGCCTGTATAAAACGCGGATTCCACGGTCGCGATGAATAGCCAACCCCACACCCCTAGACCCCTACGAGAGCGACAAGCAACCCTACCAATTCTAGAGTTAGGACACCCAGTCTCGACTCCTCGAGATGGTCTCCCACTGGACCCTAGAACCCGGTTACTTGTGCTCCCCGCCTTGGGTCTATCCTAATGCGGAAAAGTAAATAATATACAATGGTGACATCATCCTCAACCCGGAAGTGCCCCAATAAAAGAATATTACATACAATGAATTTTACATGAATGAAAATAAAAACCCTCATCTCACATAAAACCCCCGGCTATTCAAAACACGACAATCCAATATAACATATCACGGCAGCACATAACATCACATGTCATCAACGTAAGTAAATATGCGTATCCCAATTGTCATTGATGTATAGCAACGAAACCGGCAATACACCACATATTACACTTACAGTCGCAGAAAAGAAAGTGTAAAACTACAACAGTTGGAATCCGCAACCACCTTAGACATCGCATGCCTAACCAAATGAATTCCTTAGACATCGCATGCCTGACAAATATAAACCCCGCACTTTAGTCTCAATGTCGAAAACTCTTTTCAATATCAAGTCGGGTAATTCAACAAGATTCCCGACATGCTGATCAAATGCTCGTCGGAAACTTTAGTAGACGGCCGCACCCCCGGATGACGTCGACGGAGTGCACTAAGGTGGAACACCGCTGCCGCGAGCACCCGAACGGATGCTTTTGGCGACGGGGTTCTCCTACAGTCACTTGGTTGGGGCTATGGGGTGTGGTTATCTATTAAGTTTACCCGGCGAGTATCCGCGTACGCTACGTGATTGCGACGGATTTTTGATCACATCAAAATCCCATGGCAACCGATCAAATGAGACTAAAGTGCTAGATTTATAACATTCAAATTAGTTATCTCATAACTACTTGTGGATTCTAAATATTGTATCACATTCAAGATAAATAGACAATGTTAAACTTTCCAATCGAATAAACAAACACCCAAAATTTCCCTTTTTTCTCAACACTTGAAGTTAGTTTAAAAGCATCCATCACATGCCACAGTACCAATGGTCCAGCCATAGAAGGGTCAAACCAACGCCTCACATGTGGCAACGCCGTACTGCCCCAAACCCTAAGGTTTAAAGGCGGTTCAGACGATCACATAATCGAGTTAAGGTTTGTATTCTTCTAGAGGGTCCACCGCGTTACTTGCACGACTTTGAACGTTCTTTAACTGAGGAAAAATCCAACACTTGGAAATTTTCCGACAGGGGAAAAAGTGAGTTATTGATATCTGTTCGAACCTTTTAACACGTCCTAAATTACCCGGAAGAAACTTAAACGAAGTTAAACTTTCCGATCGTATTAACGAGTTCCCAATATGTCCCAGAAAGCTCAACACTTGAGTAGAAATAAAAATTCCCAGAAGTATGAAAAAGTACCCAAGAATAAACCCCTGAAGTAGTAGCCCCCAACTCCCAAAGTTGGCAACGGAACCGCCGCCAAACGCATGGTTTGGCCGCGGTTCCACGGTCGCTTGAGAGAGTTAGGGCTTCGTACTTCACAGTAATTCTTAGAATTCCCTACATGATTTTCTGAGTATTTTTAATATGAAAATTTCAACTTTTTGAAAAATTTCCAGAAACTAGGATTTATCGGGGTTTCGGAGTTCGATCGGACTTCAAACTTCGTTTAGACAACGCCTAATGCTCTAGCTTGGCTCTGATACCACTGTAGGGTTAGCTTAGCACCTTAGCAAGGTTTTGGCAAGCATCAATCATGCTACTTTAAAATTTTTGGGGTGCTAAACAAACCCTAACCAAGATCTTAACTAGAAACATAGGGTAAACAAGCATGTAAACAACTTTACATCTAAGAGTTAGGGATTACAACCTTTATAGTCCGCTCCTTCACTTCATAAGCTCCGTGTTGAGGTCCCTTCGCTGCGATCATCAAGTACCCGGACTCTAGAGAGGCTCCATGAAGATAAAGATGCAAGCTTGCTTCCAATCTTCAACAACTAAGATGATCTACCTTGAAGAAACTCAAACCCAAGCTCTTGCTTCACTAATCAAGTATTAGTAAAGAAAACACCCTAATCTAAGTGGCTAGAATAGATGAGGATGATGAAGTAGAAATTTAGCCCTCTTTTGTTTTCTTTATCTCACTCAAAATCATCACAAACCCAAAAGCTAGAAAGCTTTTCAAGAGGAGGAAGAAGAAGATGTCTATTTGTGATGAATAATGAATTATCATTTTATGGTTAAAAATCAACCATGGGTTAATCAAGAAGACTTAACCCTTGTAGAGAATCAACTAGGGTAAAGGGTTTGGGTTGGTTTAAGAAAATATCTACACAAAAATATCTTAGCTTAAAACAAAAATAAAGCTTCTAGAAGCTTCATGAAAAAGCTAACCCAAATCAAACCCTAACTATGTTTAATCTCCACAAATTATGTTGCATTTGTAATCATAACTTGTTACAATATTATATATCACATATATAATATATTTTGTAACAAAATAAAATAATACAATTAACATATATCACATATATATCAATGTATTATCCATGTGAGAAAAAGAATATTTAAGTGAGCTTATATTAGTTAATGTAACTTAATATATCACATATATAATTATACATTAAATTATCGAATCAACACTTGATCCGATAATCCGGTTATATCGCATATAACCGACTAATATAATCTGTATCAGTTCATCGAATCAACACTTGATCCGATGACCCGGCTATATCACATATACTCGGCCGATATCTCATATCGCGAGAATCTAATACGGTATCGCATACACGTATTATTCCCGGTCCCGCACATATCACATATGTGCTCCTACTCCGTTTTGCCTGAGCCAGGAAACCTCTGTGTAGGACTCTAAAGAATCGTCGATACGACGGCAGTAGGTGATGATCATATCAAACACCCACAAGCTGCAAGCGGTCAGCTAAACGTAACAGCCACCCAGGTATTGAGCAATCATAAGATCAACAAGCAAGCCTGTACATTCTCCTGTGAATCCAACCAGTAATACTCCCGTACAGTCCGGTCTCTTCGTCAGATATGTCGCATATCTCGCCTAGGGGTGGTAAACGTCAGACCCCAGTAGCTTGATAAGTCGTGTCGATATGAGGTCCATAACAGTTCGAGAAACTACTGATAACACTTACCAGTAAATCTCAGCAACTCTGGCCAGGGATTTCCAGTTATAGCCAATCGAACACAGCGCAACATCAACTCCCTATACCGGGAGAGACGAAACACCTCATATCGCTCATTGCCTCCATGTGATTCGGGACTGTACCCAAAAGCCACCGTTTTGCACGCCCTCTTGGACGTGGTATGATGGAAATCAAAGCACAGTGGGAATCACACAAGACTCTATGACAATCTCGGGTCTACAGACTAACCTGTACCAGTGTCACCAGAGAACTGCCATCTGACGTGAGGTATAATACCATCTGGGAGTTCTCGGTGAGTCCGTCCAGTGTACCTAGTCTCCACTGAGAACCCATATACCTTCTCTGATGTCAAACACCAATGGATGTGGGATCATTCATCGCCCATCATATGGGTCAAGAAGCGCATACGCTAGTCTACTCTGGAGTATCGATGCCCTGTCTCGGTACTCCCACGACTAGGAACATTTGAAGGATGTACTTGGCGACTACACTGTCCCTACTAGTATGATCTGCATCATAGTCCTGGTAGTCAAGTACTCATCCTAAGGGCTTTATCAACATGTGACATAGAGACAATCAGAGTAAATGTTAAGATAAAGAGTAACCAGATAGCATACTATCATGTCGAGCAAGAAAGTCCTCCCTATATATGTCCAAGAATCCACTACAGTATACAACGTATGTACAGTAATGGCCTCTAGGGCATACATATAACTAACATGTTCCTCGATGTGGTAGAAGATACACCCTTGTGAGTTTTTGGGATATCCTACAAACTGCACAGGACAGACCTTGCCTCGAGTTTGTCCGGATTGTGCCTTTTGACATAGGCCGGACAACCCCATATCTTAACATAATTAAGAGATTGTCTCTTCCCCTTCCATATCTCATATGGAGTGGTAGGCACTGATTTGGTAGGAACCATATTTAATAGGTGTATGGCTGTCTCAAGCGCATACCCCTAGAATGAAATAGGCAACTCAGCAGTGCTCATCATAGAGCGCACCATATCTAATAGGGTGCGATTCCTCCCTTCCGATACACCGTTGTGCTGTGATGTATAAGGAGGAGTAAGCTGAGAGAGAATCCCATTCTCTTTTAGATAGTCCAGAAACTCGCTGCTCAAGTATTCTCCTCCTCGATCAGATCGAAGGATCTTAATACTTTTACCCGTTTGGTTCTCGACTTCATTCTTTTATTCTCTGAATTTCTCAAAAGCTTCAGACTTGTTTTTCAACAGGAACACATGTCCGTATCTTGAGAGATCGTCAGTGAATGTAATGAAGTACGAAGAACCGTTCCTGGCATGTGTAGACATGGGACCACATACATCACTATGTATCAGCCCCAAGAGTTCAGTAACTCTTTCTCCGTGTCCACTAAACGGAGTTTTGGTCATTTTTCCTTTGAGACATGACTGGAAAGTGTCATAAGATGAAAATTCGAACGGATTCAAATATACATCCTTATGCAACTTAGATAGTCGTGTCGCATTGATATGACCAAGTCTACAATACCACAAGAAGGATTCGTTCATTTCTGAACTCTTCCTCTTGTGTGTGTTTTGTACATTAAGGACTGTAGTTTGATTCAAAACGTATATGCCATTATTTAACGAGCCTGATCCAATTAACTTTTGATTCAGGAAGATGTTCATAACGTTATCCTGTACTACAAAATTACATCCTTCTTTACTCAATAAAGAAACTGATATAATATTGCATATCAGGGTCGGAATGTAATAACATTCATTCAGAATCAATGTATTATCATTTGGTAACACAAGGTGATATTCGCCAACTGCTTTGGCTGCAACATTTGCACCATTCCCTACTCTTATGGAATGATCACCCTTTCCCAGTTTTCTACCTTTCCGTAGCCCATGCAACATATTACATATATGGGATCCCGATCCGGAATCTAATACCCAGGACATAGAGTGAACTGAAAAACAGTTCTCGATAACTAACACATCCAAAGAAGATGCATCAGCATGCTTGTTCTTTATTTGGGTGGCGTGAGAATCTGGATGTTCTCCTATTTTCTGTTCAGTCTTATAACATTTATAAGAAAGAAAAGGACCAACGTTCCTCTGCTCAGTATAATAAGCGGGTTCGGTACATCCATATTATTATCTTGATTAAGGCCTGACATGGTCTCTACCTGGAGAGAGAGAGAAGAAAACACTTTAGCGTATGCTCTTGCAAGATTAGATTGGTTATTATCTTATCTAATCAGGATGGCTCCCACTGTTTTCATCAAATCTTCCTTCAAACCCTAAAAGGTAAGATTAACCGGGATTAATTACACCTTACAAATTCGCCAATCTTTCAGCCAGGCCAGTGTTGGTACTTTGAGGGAGGTTCCCCGTGCTTTCGCACGGACCTAATTAAAATAATCCTCATTTTCCCAGAGACATAACCCCGTAAACACCTTTCTAGACACCTACTTGATCGGCTAATTGTCATGTGTACAACTCTCCTAGGAGTAACTCTTACTCGCAGTAGGTATCAGGATCCAATTATCTCATAGAAGGTATGCAATCTCATTGCAAATTTCAACACTTGAAATTCCTGATAATGATTTTGCTCCTAACGTGCTATGACCTTGACGAAAGTCACCAAACTATAGTGCGCTAGTCAAGTTCAACCCGTACATTTCTTGATTGAATTAAACCCACCCGCACGACCCTTGACGAAAGCCAACAAGGCCGTACGACTACCCTAATCCAATCTCATCTTATGTTGCAGATAAGCACTAGTTAGCTACCGTACACTACGCCTTGACAAAAGCCAACAAACGCAGCACGAATACTAAGTATTACTTATCTGAAATGTCAGAGGGCTACGCAGGTTTTTCAGAAAAACCATGAGCGTAATGAACTTGATATCGTTGTAGAAGCAAGTGTTTATGAAAAAGGAGTGTTTTTGAGGTTTTTACTAGTTTTGCTAAAGAGGTCACTCCCGGTGAAGGGATCTCGGCTCTTTCCTTATCGAATAAGGTACAGGATATTTCACAAATACCACTATGCAAAGCAAAAACTATACAAGCAATCAAAAACAAAACCGAGTGAGTTGTAGCATCTGCTAGTTTTTCTAAAGAGGTCACTCCCGGTGAAGGGATCTCGGCTCTTTCCTTATCGAATAAGGTGCTGGATATTCTACAAGGAATACCGATATGCAAAGCAAAACTAGAGCTACCCATTTTGTAAATTTGATTCTACAACATCTTTTTGGTTTCTTTTCTTTCATTAATCTCATTAATGAATCCCATCATTTACGCTTCCTAAGCATCATAGAAGAAACGAAAATACAACGTACGCTTATGCCATCTGCATTCGCCACTGTGTCCCGTTATGCACCGTTAGGTTACTTAACTAACGGCTTACCGGGGCGGGACTAGCGCGGGTGTAAAACATAAGCAACATCTATTATATATCTCATATAAAATAATAAAGCATCCGTCTCATGGCATATAAAATGATCACATCACAGTATATCAACAGCAGAAGAAACATATGAAATATTGGATATACTAGGAGGTTCGTATTTTATTGCGAGCCTGTATAAAACACGGATTCCACGGTCGCGATGAATAGTTAAACCCACATCCCTAGACCCCTGTGAGAGCAGCAAGCAACCCTACCAATTCTCGGGTTAGGAGACCTGGTCTCGACTCCTCGAGATGGCCTCCCAATGGACCCTAGAACCCGGTTACTTGTGCTCCCCGCCTTGGGTCTATCCTAATGCGGAAAAGTAAATAATATACAATTATGACATCATCCTCAACCCGGAAGTGCCCCAATAAAAGAATATTACATAAAATGAATTTTACATGAATGAAAATAAAAACCCTTATCTCACATAAAACCCCCGGCTATTCAAAACATGACGATCCAATATAACATATCACGGCAACACATAATATCTCATATCATCAACGTAAGCAAGTAGGCGTATCCAGATTGTCGTTGATGTATAGTAACGAAGCCGGCGATACACCACATACTACACTTACGGTCGTAGAAAAGAAATGTGAAAAACTACAACATTTGGAATCCACAATCACCTTGACATCGTAAACCCGAAATATCACATATTACGGATTTCATGCCTAACAATGTGAATTCCATATATTGTATCACATTCAGATATATCAAGACAATGTTTAACGTTTCGATCGAATCAACATACACCCACAAATTACCCCGAAAGCTCAACACTTGAGCAAAGTCAAAATACTCAAAAACCGTGCCACAGTGTCTATGGACCAGCCGTAGAAAGGGTTAACCAATGCCTCACCTATGGCACCACGGAACTACGGCAAACCCTACGGTTCGATCGCGGTTCTGTGGGCACAAAATCGAGTTAAGGTTGTTATATTTTTCTAGAGGCGCCATAGGGATACTTGCACGATTTTACGAATACAATCAATTAGGGAAAATTGCAACACTTGGAAATTTCAGCGGGGTACAAAATGTGGTGTTCGAAGTTCGTTCGAACTGCTAAATATTGTCAAGGTTACCTTTACTGTGTTAAAATATACGACTACGAAATACTCCGCAATTACTCCATAACTCAATTATCATCACATGACAATTTGGACTAAACAAACAATACCAGAAACCCCAAATCCTACAGAATAGAGCACTGGTGCAATTCGATGGGGTTTAGAGCACATACGGCCGGCGTCGCCGGAATAATGAGCCTTGTGCTCGGTCAAAATCCGAGCACCTCCCCCCCTGTATTTGACATGTGTTCTAATAGTATCTCATACATCACGCTGCAGTTGCTAAAATAATTTTTAAACGATTTTTCAAAAAATTTCCAAAGAGCAAAATCTAGGGTTTCTAAAATCGTATTTTTGCGAAGTTTTTCGGTTTCGTATTATCTTAACACCGTCTAGGTTTCTAGTTTGGCTCTGATACCACTATGGAGATTCTTTAGCACCATTACTAGGGTTTGGTAGCATCACACATGCCATAATTTAAAATTTTAGAGGGTGCTAAACAATCTAACCTAGGAATCGAACTAGAAAAGCTAGGGTAACAACAAATTGTATCACATACAAAGAACTTTTAAACATTAAGTGAAGAAATTAAAACCTTTGTAGTCTTCCCTTGGTGACTCCTTAGACCTTTAAGAGTTTGGAACGAATCGCTAGCAACCTTCCTTATCCACGATGATCCACCTGAAGTCCCTTTGCCCAAAACTCCTTGCTTTACTTGGTCTTTCAAAGAAGTATAGCAAAACACCCTACACAAATGGGCTAGAGAGGTGTAGAATGATGAGGTGGTTTGTATTCTCTAATCAAAACCCTTTCTTTTTATCAACTTCACTCAAAAGAAAACTCAAGAGAGCTTGGAGGAAGAAGGAAATGGCAAAAGCTTTTGTCAAAAAGATAATGATAAAACTTAATCAATAAATGAGAAAAGAAAGTATATATATTTTCTTTCTCTCATCACAAACCAAGGTACAATAATATCTAGATATTTTCCATTTTGGTTAAAGTCTAAATGAAAAGTAAACCATGGGTTAAAGCTAGGTCAAAGTGAAGAAGTGTGTAGAAAAACCCATTAATGATTTAATTTCCATTTGCCTTTTTTAATCCAAATACAAAATATATACATATGTATTATTGAACCATGTGAGTCTTCTATTGCCATCTCCTTTGTATCAATAACCATGATACAATGTATGTATGTGTCCATGCACATCAACATGTGCATACATGCATGCATACATCTTCAACAAAGAAAAATGTTTAAATAAAGAATTAAACTAAAAGTCAAATGTTAAATCAACACTTGATTTAACAAACCGGTCATATAACATACGACCCGACCAATAGAAAAACGCCTGATTATCATACGGTATCACATACCTGCATTCAATCGGGTCCCGCACATATCACATATGTGCTCCTACTCCGTTTCGCATGAACCAGGAAACCTCTGTGTAGGACTCTAAAGACTCGTCAATACGCCGGCAGTAGGTGATGATCATATCAAACACCTACAAGCCGCAAGCAGTCAGCTAAACGTAACAGCCACCCGGGTATTGAGCGATCAAAAGAAAACCAGTGAAGCTGTCAAAACTCCCGTCGAGCCAATCAGTAACACTACCGTACAGTCCGGTCTCTTTGTCTCATATGTCGCATATCCAGTCTAGGGGTGGTGAACGTCAGACCCCAGTAACCGATAAGTCGTGTCGATGTGGGGCTCATAACGGGTCGAGAAACTACTGATAACACTTACCAGTAGATCTCCATATCAGCCCAGGCTAGGGACTTCCAGTTATAGCCAATCGAACACAGCGCAACATCAACCTCCAATACCGGGAGAGACGAAACCCCTTCTATCGCTCATTTCCTCCAAGTGATTCAGGACTGTACCCAAAAGCCACCGTTTTGCACGTTCTCTTGAACGTGGTAAGGTGGAAATCAATGCACAGTGGGAATCACACAAGACTCTATGACGATCTCTGGTCTACAGACTAACCTATACCAGTGTCACCAGAGAACGGCTATCTGACGATAGGTATAATACCATTTAGGAGTTATCGGCAAGTCCGTTCAGTGTACCTAGTCTCCACTACGCACCCGTACACCATCTTTGATGTCAAACACCGATGGATATGGGATCATCCATCGCCCATCATATGGGTCAAGATGCGTATACGCTAGTCTACTCTGGTGTAGCGATGCCCTGTCTCGATACACCCTCGACTAGGAACAGTTATAGGATGTACTCTTGGACTACCCTGGCCCAACTAGTATGATCTGCATCATAGTCCTAGTAGTCGAGTACATATCCTAAGGGCTTTATCAACATGTGAGAACAAGACAGTAAACCAATACAAATCAACATGTTTAGACAAAGTGAAACCAGAAAGCATACTATCATATCGAGCAAGAAAGTCCTCTCTATATATATCCAAGCATCCACTATAATATACATCATATGTACAACAATGGCCTCTAGGGCATATTTACAACTAACAAGAGCCTTGCTAGAAAATTATACGATGTTTGCTAGGATTACGAAACCGAAACTACTTTGAAACACCCGATACGATGACCTAGTTTCTGTCGAATTTTTAAAGGGCTCTAAAAAAAATTTTCGCAACTACAGAATGTTGTATGAGATTTGACATGAACACAGGAGAAATTTGAACCCACTTGCTCGGAATTTGGCCGAGCATATATAGGGAAAAACTGAGCAGGCCGGCCCCATGAAGGAATCTGGGCTTCAAATTTTTTTAGTGTTCCAGGGTCTGGGTTTTAGTGTTTCAGGTGTTGTTTGTTTTTGCTAAATTTTTATATGATGTTAACTTTCTGCAAAGGCAATTTGGAGTGTTTCGTAATCATAATTCTAACATGTTTTCGGGTTATTTAGACGACGTTAAAAAGTTCGTACGGATATCAATAACCCAATTTTTCCCTCGCCGAAATTTTCCAAGAGTTGGATTTTTACGAGTTTTAAATTTTCAGTAAATCTTGCAAGCGATTCTGTGGACTCTCTAGAAGAATGAAACCCTAACTCGATTCTGTGACCGTCAGAACCGCCATCAAACCATAGGGTTTGTGGTAGTTCAGCGGTTCCACAGGTGAGGCATTGGTTGACCCTTCTATGGCTGGTTCATAGGAGCTGTGGCATGTTCTTGGTATTTTTTTGAACTCCGCTCAAGTGTTGAGCATGTTGGGAAATTTTGGGTCCTTTCTTATTCGATCGAAAAGTTTAATATCGTCTAGCTTTCTGTGATTGTGATACAATATTTGGAATCCACAAATAGTTATGAGATAACTAGTTTGAATTTTATAAATCTAGCAGTTTAGTCTCATTTGATCGGTTGCCACGGAATTTTGATGTGGATCAAAAGTCTGTCGCAATTACATAGTGTACGCGGATACTCGCCGGGTAACCTTACTAGATAGCCACACCCTATAGCCCCGACCAAGTGACTGTAGGAGAACCCCGTCACCAAAAGCATCCGTTTGGGTGCTCGCAGCCGCGGTGTTCCGCCTTAGTGCAATTCGTCGACGGCATCAGGGGTGCGGCCGTCTTCTAAAGTTTCCGACGAGCATTCGATCAGGTTATCGGGAATCTTGTTGAATTACCCGACAGGTTATTGGAAAGTGTTTTCAATATCGAGAATAAAATGCAGGGTTTATAATTATTAGGCATGTGATGTCTAAGGAATTCATTTGGTTGGGCATGAAATCCAAAGTATGTGATACATTGGGTTTATGATGTCTAAGGTGGTTGCGGATTCCAATTGTTGTAGTTTTTTACTTACTTTTCTGCGACCGTAAGTGTAATATGTGGTGTATCGCCGGTTTCGTTGCTATATGACAACGACAATTGGGACACTCATATTTACTTATGTTGATGACATGTGATGTTATGTGTTGCTGTGATATGTTATATTGGATCGTCGTGTTTTGAATAGCCGGGTTATTTTTATGTGAGGTGAGAGTTTTTCATTTTCATTCATGTAAAATCTTGTATGTAATATTCTTTTATTGGGGCACTTCCGGGTTGAGGATGATGTCACCATTGATGTATATTATTTACTTTTCCGCATTAGGATAGACCCTAGGCGGGGAGCACAAGTAACCGGGTTCTAGGGTCCAGTGGGAGACCATCTCGAGGAGTCGAGACCGGGTCTCCTAACTCTAGAATTTGTAGGGTTGCTTGCCGCTCTCGTAGGGGTCTAGGGATGTGGGTTTGGCTATTCATCGCGACAGTGGAATCCGCGTTTTTTTTATTGGCTTAAATAAAACACGGAATTCCTAATATATCCAATATTGCATATGTGATTCTTCTGCTGCTGATATTCTGTGGTGTGATCACTTGATATGTTCTGAAACGAATGCATATATTATATATATGAGATATAATAAATATTGTTGCTTTCGTTTCTTCTGTGATGCTTAAGAAGCATAATTTGATGGGACTTCATTAATGAGATTAATGAAATAAAAGAAACCTAAAAATGTTGTAGAAACTTGTTTTAAAAACTAGTAGCTCTAGTTCTTGCTTTGCATAGCGGTATTCCTTGTAGAATATCCAGCACCTTATTCGATAAGGGAAGAGCCGAGATCCCTTCACCGGGAGTGACCTCTTTAGCGAAACTAGCATATGCTACAAACTTGGTTTGTCTTTTGATTGCTTCTATAGTTTTTGCTTTGCATAGTGGTATTTGTGAAATATCCTGCACCTTATTCGATAAGGAAAGAGCCGAGATCCCTTCACCGGGAGTGACCTTTTTAGCAAAACTAGTAAAAGCCTAAAAAACACTCCTTTTTCAAAATCACTCGATTCTAAAACGATATCAAGTTCATTACGCTCATGGTTTTCTTAAAAACCTGCGTAGCCCTCCGTCATTTCAGATAAGTACTGCTTAGTATTCGTGCTGCGGTAGTTTGGCCTCTTTCAAGGCGTAGTGTACGGTAGCTAACTAGTGCTTATCTGCTACTGTTGGGGTACGGCGGTGCCCCGGCCGTCTAAACGACGCCAAATGCGGAATAAAAACTTTTTACAAAACCGGCGCTACCGCAACCCAAAACCCGGATCGTTCCATTAACCGTAAACTAGAAATATGTAAAAGGAGTTTGGAAATTATACCGATCGATCCGTGTCCTTCGGTCTTTAATCTCCGCAGCAAGCTCCCTACTGCTGCGCCGACGAAGTCCGCTCCCCGATCACGCCCGTCGATGTGGCACCACGTCATTGAATCTTTATACGGGCTCCCGCCTCGAACCGAGGCAACTCGGACATGAATTTTGCTGGCCGACATGTCCAAGATTGAAGTAGAGATAGTATGGAATATATTGTCTCAAGACACCCAAGCAATCTGGTGGAGGAAAATCGGAGTTGCCATTTGGGAGATCAAGAAGTGAGCATAGGATTTTTCTTTCAAGAAGAAAAGAACTTGCACACAAGATGATGGGCTCGGCCACACCAAAAATGATGAAGGGATTGTTCTCTTTTTTGTGTGCAGGGAAGAATAATGGTGGTTCTTTATATTGTGAGTGTGTTAATTTTGCACCACAAAAAAAAACCATTTTAAAAACATGCCCAATTGCAAAAAAAAAAAAACAGCAGGAGAAATCAGCCACCATGCCTTGCCCATGTCCAAGAATCACTGTTCGAAATGGGCATCCCCCATTTTTGCCAAAAATTCCGTAAAAGGGGTTTGACAAAGTCAGGGTCAAAGAACAATGGTCAATGCTCACAACAAGGTGTTAAAGACGAAAAAAATTGGCAACTCCGAAAATAATCTCGTAACGAATTACGAGATTAACCCTCAACTGTATATACATACCCGTATTTTTATTCCGACCGAATACAAAATGCAATGAGACGAAATATTCCTATAGTATAATACTAGGATCCGGCTTAAACCAAAGCCCACTAGTATTATCCGTCCGATCCTGATCTGTGCACAAGTGCACGAATGTGATCGAGCCCTGCCATATTACCATACGGCCTCTACAACGTTTCGCCCGAACTTGGGAAACTTTCTGTGGGGGACTCTAATGACTCATCAATACATTGGCACTGGGTATAACCACTAGCACGTCATAGGTACTAGCTATACGTAACGGTTGCCGATGTATTGATAGAAAGGGAAGCTGATGAGCGAACTCATCCTGAAACCCTACTGAGCCTGACAGTGACAATATCCGTACAGTCTGGTCTGTTCGTCTATAAGTATCTCATATAGGGCCTAGGGGGTTGGTAAACGTCAGACCCCCAATAGCGGTATAAGTCGTGTCAGAGAGTAGCCCAGAACACCCTGAGAAACTACTGGAGTACCTACCAGTAAATCTCGATTACCTTGGCCAGGGATTTCTGGTAATGGCTCTCCTAAACACAGCGCGATCTCACCCCCAATACCGGGAGAGACGAATCCATGACGATCCGCTCACTGCCTCCATATGGCTCGGGACTGTATCCAACTAAAACCTGTTTGCACGACTCCTTTGAGCCATGGTAGGGTAGTAATCAAAGCACAGTGGGAACTCACATGAGACAAATGACGATCTCAGGTCGACAGACTAACCTGTACACATGTCACCAGGGAACTGCTATCTGACGATATGTATAATACCAACTAGCATGTTCCCAGTGAGTCCTGTCTGGCTTACTCATAACCCAATGAGCACCTGTATACATCTTAGGTGAGCCAACTGACACAAATGGCTTGTGAGACCAGCCACCGCCCCTCGTCGGGGTCTCGACTGTATACACTAGTCTACTCTGGAGTATCGATGCCCTGTCTCGAAACTCCCATGACTAGGGACACTTTAAGGATGCGCTTATAGACCCCAGCTCCCACGTATATGATTGCCATCATATTACTGGCAGTCAAGCAAGAATCCTATGGGCTCTATCAACATGCAATAGTGAACTAAAGCATGTACACGATGTTAAAGACAAACCGGATAGCATACTATCATCTCGAGCAAGACTGTCCTATCGGTATAGGTCCTCCCTCAATCATTGCAATCACGTACATGCGATCAAATAATTGACTTTGAGGGCACTATATCCAACAATCTCCTACTTGCACTTAAGGCTAATTATTGCGATGTCGCGTACTCAAAGCTCGTGTGATACCGAACATCCAACTCCTCTACTAATCAGTTTCACAAAGCTCGTTTGTAAAACTATTGTGTTCAAGAAATATCCTCAGTGAGTGGATCCGCCCTGATGTTTCTTTCCATGTCTCTCTTTGACTCAAGTTCGCTGAGAAAACCATCTCTTGAAATGAGCAATACCCGTCTTAGAATATGTCTGGATATCTGATGGGACCCAGTTCTTAAATGAACTCCAAATCTAGCAAACTTCTTAGACTGTATCGTCAACTGAAATTAATCAGTATCCTGCACCATGCCTCCCTCAGTATCTGCTTGGACCACCTGTCCAAAGTACTGCCCCTCGTCAGAGGGAAAACTATAACTCTGACAGTCACTCTGTCATCCGGGTCACCTTGGAAGCCTGGAATGATAACCGTCTCCCGAATGAGGCTGTCGTAATCAAATCCCTAGAACAACCACTTATGTTCTAAAACTGCTTCCGAACATTTCTTCAAGATTGGATTAATATCAACTTATTGCATCTAGTGCAAAAACAACATCCGGTGTGGTACTTGACATCTCATGATCAACTCAATTGCATAAGCAAGTGATCTACCAATCATGCACAACCCTCTCCCCTTTAGTCTGTAAGACACCTTTAGAGAGGGTGACTCCATCACCTGCAGGTACACCACCATGCCAGGAGTCGTTCATTCTAAAATACCTTTAGAATACTGTCTAAATACCCAGATTGGAAAACTACCCAAATCTAGATCTAAAACCATAGATCCAGTAACCAGAATGCCTGATATTATATCCATATCCTATGTGGAGAAACTACTGTGTGACAACCACAGTATAACCGATCGTAGTATAGGAATTTCAATTCCTACAATGTGCATGTCATCTAAATACCAGGACATCACACCCTACTACCTTCTTAACAGATCCATCCCCTATTCTGATGAAGTCAAAGCCACATCAAAAATTGATGATCTATCTCCGCTTTATCTGCTTTAGTCTATAAATAGACATAAGCTACTTGTCCACTACGCTTCCGCTTCTCCCACTGACTACGACAACCCTCTGGCAGAGTCATATACACGTACACTTCTAAAGCTAGTTTAGAACGACGCTATACTCATACTCCTGCCGGGTCTCATAGTCTGGAACAACAGTAATGGCAAGTATGGGTAAACAAGAACCTCCATGTCACCGTCTTTTGAGAATACCGAAGTACCTCTCGGGCGCATGATGTTACCCACCATATCTACGGAGTGGCTAATGGAATGTCAAACCTGATTGAATCTTTAGGTTTTATTAAATTTTCCGTAATCGTTTGCGATTCTGGAATCTCTTCCAGTTCTACCATATTCCCACTACTGTTTTCTGAAAAAATCCATTTTAATAAAATTGTGGCGAGTCAAGAACAATATCACTATTGATCTTCCAGATGGTAGAAAATTAACCCTCGTCAAAGCCCGGGTTAACCCACAAACTGCCATTACAGAAACGTGCCTTGAGTTATCCAGAGTCTGGTTTTAAGCATAAGCCGGACAACTCCCCGTACCTTAACATCGTTAAGATACGAACCATTCTATATACAATATAGAAATAGAGGCACTGATTTAATTGGAACCAGATTCAAAATATGCAGCTGTCTCCAGTGCATGTCAACTAAATGGAGAGAGGCCGATCAGCATTACTCGACTCAGGAGTGCATCCAATTATGAGTAACCTGAAAGAGAAACAAATTTCTCAAAAAACCATTACTATCAACTGAATACCAACCACAAGTATCTACATCTTCGATCGCCTTGAAGAATCCCGATACTTGCAGCACCTGGTTCTCTACTTTATTCTTGTACCTATAACTTCTCAAACTTGGACCTTGTATTCCTACGAAACACATGCCTAAAACTTGAGAAGTCACAAGTAAACAGAATACAGTACGAGGACCAACCCCTTTGTCCTAATGGATACTGGACAATATACAATACTTTGTATAAGTCCCCTGAGTTGAATAACTCAAACTCAGTGCGTCGTAGGTTGAAAACTGTACCCAGGCGATTTCCTCAAATATCACCAATTACAACGAATTCCGATATAATGAGGATGATCACCTAATTCCCAATAACTTACTCCCGCTCATCATCTGTAAGACCATACAGATGTGAGAATCATACCTGGTAAATACATACCCTGGAGCAAGGGTCTAATTGGGAAATCAAGTTTCAATTAACAATACACAGTGAAACTAAAACATGAATATGTTTCGAAGGGGTATCCGGGTATTCCTAGTAATGCCTCTTCCATTATCAGATTCATGACTGTAACCGTATATTTTCTTGCCATCTCTCCAATTTCCTTTATTTGTCTTTACTCATTACCTTCAGTACACCATCGTTAGGCTTAATGGTTTTCTTCCTTCCCTACCGTTCGGCACCAGCCTATGGTTTGGAAGAAGACTATCCAATAAGCATAATAGGTGTACTCTCCTAATCCTAGGAGCACTCGCAACCTGAGAGAAGGTAAGGATAAAAGACAACTGAATAAAGCTTATTCCTATTTCTCCTGAACCAGAATCCATCCTCGAAAAATTTCCTTCGAGTTCTTATATAACCATACGATGGATTTATCCAATGGAATTGGATGTTCGTAGTGATACGGGGTGTTCTGGAGAAATTCAAAGGTGAATTAGGAGTGGCGATGAGATACGTGGTTTGGTCGTGAATGTTAACAGTCGCAATTTACTTTGCCCTCTTTCTGATCCCTTTATTTGTCTTTACTTATTACCTTCTGTACACCCAACTTAGGCTAATTGGTTTTTTTCATTCCCTACCTATGGTTTGGAAGAAGACTATCCAATAAGCGTAATAGGTGCCTATCCTAATCCTAGGAGCCCTCACATCCTGAGAGAAGGTAAAAGGAAAAGAAAACTGAATAATCCTATTCAATCTCTCCAGAACCAGAATCCATCCTCGAAGAAGTTCTTTCGAGTTTTTATATAACCATACGATGGATTTATCCAATGGAATTGGATGTTCGTAGTGATACGAGGTGTTCTGGAGAAATGCAAAGGGTAAAAGAAGGAGCGGCAACGATGTATGCAACTCAGACAATCCAAAAGCCAATGTTTTAAGAAATTTTAGTTAACTTGGTTACTGAGTTATTGTCTAGGGTCGGGTCATGGTCGCAGTCAAAGAGAGAGAGAGAAAAGAAACACTCTGCGTGCACTCTAACCTAGATCAAAATGGTTAATCAATTTATCTAATCAGGAAACCTCCCACTATTTTCTCAAATTCTCCTCCAAACCTGAAAGAAGAATTAGTCGGGATCACCCGAGGAGTAAACCAACTCATTAGTAGGAATCGGGATCCAACTATCATCGCATGATAACGTGATGGAAGCCACTCACGTCTTCACACTCCAGAAGGTATGCGCAAGCCTGGAAAGTTTCCTGTATGTTTGAAACTCCCGATATGATTTTTACCCCTAGGACCCAAGTGACCTTGACGAATAATCAACAAATCAAAAGGTCCTAGTCAAGTTCAACCCGTCATTATCTTGATTGCGTTAAACCCACCCGCACGACCCTTGACGAATAATCAACAAAGTCGTACGACTGTCCTAACCAATCCACATATTCATGCGACAGAAAAGCATTACAGAGCTACCGCACACTACGCCTCGACGAATAGAAACGACAAACGTAGCACGAATACTAAGCAATACTAATATGAAATGACGGAGAGCTACGGCTGGTTTTTGGCGAAAAACCTTTAGCGTAATGAACTTGATATCGTTGAAGGAATCCAAGTGGTTTTATAAAAATATAGTAGCGAAACCTTTGCTAAAGAGGTCACTCCCGGTGAAGGGATCTCGGCTCTTTCCCCGTAGAATGAGGTGCAGGATATTCCAAACTGAATACCACGATGCAAAGCAAAAAGCAATCGACTATAGTGAAGTTATTACCCTGATGCAAGCTTCTGTCCAAGGGGTCACTCCCAATGAAGGGATCTCGGCCCTTGCCTCGTCGAATGAGGTGCTGGATATTCATAACCGAATACCACTGTGCAAAACAAAAGAGAACGTCCTTGCAATAACAGCTTTTTGAAAATTTGGTTCCAACAACATCATATATAGTTTTGTTTTCCTTGCATTGATAAAAATCAACACAGTCCCATCAATTGATCACACCAGAAAAGAACGAAAATATAATGTACGTATATGCCATCCGCATTCGCCACTGGGTCCCGTCATCACCCGTTAGGTTACTTAACTAACGACAGAGTGGAGACTGGACTAGCGCGGGTGCAAAACATATACAACATCTACTAGTATATATATCAATATATAATAATCGCTCCAGGCATGATAAATGCAACATCACAGAAAAGTAATAAGCATCACAAAACAATACAGATAATCTGGGATCCCCGGGTTTCATAGAGCCGTAAATGAAACCCGACGTTCCCCTGGTCGTGTGGATAGCCTGTGCAATGAAAACCAAGACCCCTACGAGTGCGGCAAGTTACCCGCCAAAACATGAAGCGAGGAAGCCCCCTTCAGCAAAGTGAATGGACCACCCAGCACTTCACGGAATCCGGTAACTTGAGCACCCCTCCTTGGGCCAACTTGTACCCCTACGAGTGCGGCGAAAAACCCGCCAATTCTAGAGTGAAGCCTCCTCCGTCTCAACACCATGAGATGTGGGCCCGTTGCCCTCTAGAACCCGTCTATCCGTGCACCCCACCGCGGGGTAATCCTAGTACAGAAAAAAAATATATATACAACGGGTACACCGACCTCATCCCGGTCGTGCCCCAAAAGAATAATATACAAACAGGCAGTGACGGCAGTCCACATGTCGGACGCTCGCCCCGCAATATCAAATGTACAAATAAATCCAAACAGCACTACCATTGCACAGGAACTATCCACCACGACAAATCCGCAATATCACAACACAACACAGAATATCAACGTGAATGTCATGTTCGCAAATCCGTCTAAAAGGACTATAGCGATTAGACAAGATTTACCGATCAAATGACATTCACGGTCATAGATAGAAATGTAAAACACTGCAAACTAACACTTTTAAAATTCCGATCGAAAAAACTTCCCGAAGTAGGCCCCAAGCACAAATCCAGTACTCAAAATAATCTGGGCCAAAACTAAATGTTCCAGAAACCACATTTCCGAGTTGAAGTCCCCCAGAAGAAAATTGGTGCAGCGAACTCACCAAAGCGCCGCGCAACCGCGGCAAACATGGGCGTTTGGCCACGGTTCCGCGGTCTAGTGGTGAGTTTGTGCTACCAAATTTCTTCCAGTGTCTTCAAAAAGCCTGCCTGATTTTCTAAAACACTCAAAATAATTTTTCGACCGGTTAAAAAATTCGACAGAAACTTTAGTATTGAAATTGCGGTTTCGGAAATTTTGTTCGATCGGGTTTTTAAACATGTTAGAACAAGCTAGTAAGCGGTTAATAGTTTGGCTCTGATACCATGTTGGGGTACGGCGGCGCCCCGGACGTCTAAACGATGCCAAATGCGGAACAAAAACTTTTTACAAAACCGGCGCTACCGCAACCCAAAATCTGGATCGTTCCATTAACCGTAAACTAGCAATATGTAAAAGGAGTTTGGAAATTATACCGATCGATCTGTGTCCTTCGGTCTTTAATCTCCGCACCAAGCTCCCTGCTGCTGCGCCGACGAAGTCCGCTCCCCGGTCACGCCCGTCGATGTGGCACCACGTCATTGAATCTTTATACGGGCTCCCGCCTCGAACCGAGGCAACTCGGACATGAAGTTTGCTGGCCGACATGTCCAAAATTGAAGTAGAGATAGTGTGGAATATATTGTCTCAAGACACCCAAGCAATCGAGTGGAGGTAAATCGGAGTTGCCATTTGGGAGATAAAGAAGTGAGCATAGGATTTTTCTTTCAAGAAGAAAAGAACTTGCACTCAAGATGATGGGCTCGGCCACACCAAAAATCATGAAGGGATTGTTCTCTTTTTTGTGTGCAGGGAAGAATAATGGTGGTTCTTTATATTGTGAGTGTGTTAATTTTGCACCACAAAAAAAAACCCATTTTAAAAACATGACCAATTGCAAAAAAAAAACCCAGCAGGAGAAATCAGCCACCATGCCTTGCCCATGTCCAAGAATCACCGTTCGAAAGGGGCGGCCCCCCTTTTTGCCAAAAATTCAGTGCAAGGGGTTTGACAAAGTCAGGGTCAAGGAACAATGGTCAATGCTCACAACAAGGTGTTAAAGACGAAAAAAAGAAACTGGCAACTCCGAAAATAATCCCGTAGCGAATTACGAAATTAACCCTCAACTGTATATACATACCCGCATTTGTATTCCGACCGAATACAAAATGCAATGAGACGAAATATTTCTACAGTACAATACTAGGATCCGGCTTAAACCAAAGCCCGCTAGTATTATCCGTCCGATCCTGATCCGTGCACAAGTACACGAATGTGATCGAACCCTGCCATATTACCATACGGCCTCTGCAACGTTTCGCCCGAACTTGGGAAACTTTCTGTGGGGGACTCTAATGACTCAACAATACACTGGCACTGGTTATAACCACTAGCACGTCAGAGATACTAGCTATACGTAACGGTTGTCGATGTATTGATAGAAAGGGAAGCTGATGAGCGAACTCATCCTGAAACCCTACTGAGCCTGACAGTGACAATATCCGTACAGTCCGGTCTGTTCATCTATGAGTATCGCATATAGGGCCTAGGGGCTGGTAAACGTCAGACCCCCAATAGCAGTATAAGTCGTGTCAGAGAGTAGCCCAGAACACCCTGAGAAACTACTGGAGTACCTACCAGTAAATCTCGATTACCCTGGCCAGGGATTTCGTGTAATGGCTCTCCTAAACACAGCGCGATCTCACCCCCAATACCGGGAGAGACGAATCCCTGACGATCCGCTCACTGCCTCTATGTGGCTCGGGACTGTACCCAACTAAAACCTGTTTGCACGACTCCTTTGAGCCGTGGTAGGGTAGTAATCAAAGCACAGTGGGAACTCACACGAGACAAATGACGATCTCAGGTCGACAGACTAACCTGTACACATGTCACCAGGGAACTGCTATCTGACGATATGTATAATACCAACTAGCATGTTCCCGGCGAGTCTTGTCCGGTGTACTCATAACCCAATGAGCACCTGTATACATCTTAGGTGAACCAACTGACACCAATGGCTTGTGAGACCGGCCACCGCCCCTCGTCGGGGTCTCGACTGTATACACTAGTCTACTCTGGAGTATCGATGCCCTGTCTCGAAACTCCCACGACTAGGGACACTTTAAGGATGCGCTTATAGACTCCAGCTCCCACGTATATGATCGCCATCATACTGCTGGCAGTCAAGCAAGAATCCTATGGGCTCTATCAACATGCAATAGTGAACTAAAGCATGTACACGATGATAAAGACAAATCGGATAGCATACTATCATCTCGAGCAAGACTGTCCTATCGGTATAGGTCCTCCCTCAATCATTGCAATCACGTACATGTGATCCAATAATTGACTTTGAGGGCACTATATCCAACAGCTACATTAGATGAGATTGGATTAGGGTAGTCCTACGACTTTGTTGGACTCCGTCAAGGGTCGTGCGGATGGGTTTAATTCAATCATGAAATGTACGGGTTGAACTTGACTAGCAGCCTATGGTTTGTTGGCCTCCGTCAAGGTCATAAGACGCTAGGGGTAAAAATCATTATCGGGAATTTCAAGTGTTGAAATTTGCAATGAAATTGCATACCTTCTATGAGATAGTTGGATCCCGATACCCACTGAGAGTAAGAGTTACTCCTGGGAGAGTTTTACACATTACAATTAGCCGATCAAGTAGGTGTCTAAAAAGGTGTTAACGGGGTTACGCCCCAGGGAAAGCAAGGTTTATTTTAATTAGGTCCGTGCGAAAGCACGGGTAACCTCCCTCAAAGTACCGACACCGGCCTGGCCGAAAGATTGGCGAACTTGTAGCGTGTAATTAATTCCGGCTAGTCTTACCTTTTAGAGTTTGATTTGACTAAAATAGTGGGAGCCATCCTGATTAGATAAAATAATAACCAATCTGATCTTGCAAGAGCGCACGCAGAGTGTTTTCTTCTCTCTCTTCTGGTAACGACCATGTCACGCCTTAATCAAGATAATAATATGGATGCAGTGACCGAACCTGCTTATTATACTGAGCTAGGGAACATTGGTTCCGCTCTATCTTATAACTGTTATAAGTCCGAGCAGGAAATAGGAGAATATCCAGATTCTTATGCCACCCAATCGAGGATTAAGCATGTTGATGCATATTCTTCGGGTGTGTTCGTTACCGAGAACTGTTTCTCAGTATCCTCTACATCTTAGGTATGTAATACCATATCAGGATCCCGCATATGTAATATGTTACTTGGGCTATAGAAAGGTAGAGAACTGAAAATGGGTGATATGTCTCTAAGTATTAGAGAATAGTGCAATTGTTGCAGCCAAGTCTGTTGGCAGATATCACCTTGTATTAATACATTGATTCTGAACAAATGTTATTACATACCGAACCTGATATACAATATTACATCATGTTCTTTACTGAGTTAAAGAAGGATATAATTCTGTATTGGAGGATAATGTTGTGAACATTTTCCTGAATCAAGAGTTGATTCGATCAGGCACGTTAGATAATAGCATATACGTTCTAAAATCAAACCACAGTTCAAAGTATGTAGAACACACACAAGATGAGTAGTTTAAAAATGAACGAATCCTTCTTGTGGCATTATAGACTAGGTCATATCAATGCGACATGACAAGCTAAGTTACATAAGAATGAATATGAGAATCTGTTCGAATTTTCATCTTATGATACTTGTCAGTCTTGTCTCAAAGGTAAAATGACCGATACTCCGTTTGCTGGAAATAGAGAAAGAGTTAGTGAACTCTTGAGATGCATACATGATGATGTATACGGTCCTATGTCTTCAAATGCCAAGGTTGGTTCTTCGTACTTCATTATATTCACTGATCTTCTCTTAAGATTCGGACATATGTTCCTGTTGAAACACAAGTCTGAAACTTTTGAGAAATATAAGGAATATAAGTTTGAAGTTGAGAACCTAAAGGGTAGAAGTATTAAAGTCCTTCGATATGATCGAGGAGGAGAATACTTAGGCATGGAGTTCCTGGATTATTTAAAGGAGAATGTGATTCTATCTCAGCTTACTCCTTCGAGTACACCACAGTACAACGGTGTATCAGGACGGAGGTATCGCACCCTATGAGATATGGCGCGCTCTATGATGAGTACTGCTGAGTTACCTGTTTCCTTTTGGTGTTATCCACTTGAGAAGCTGCATACCTATTGAATGGGGTTCCGTCTAAATCAGGGACTACCACTACATATGAGATATGGAGTGGGAAGAGACCATGTCTTAAACGAGTTAAGATATGGGATTGTCCGGCCTATGTTGAAAGGCAGAATCCGGACAAGCTCGAGGCAAGGTCAGTTATGTACAAGTTTGTTAGGATTATCCCGAACATTCGCAAGGGAATATCTTCTACCACTCTGAGGAGCAAAAGGTGTTTTGTTTCTCAGCATGCCACATTTTTAGAAAAGGAATTTCTTGTGAAGAAATTTATGGTCATGAGATATAACTGGAAGGAGTTCCAGCTAGACAAACTAACAGCTGATGATTTGGTGAAACCAAAGGATTCAATAGTCTCCAACGAACCCCATCCTCTCCGCGGATCTGGTAGGGTTCCTCGTACACTTGAGAGATACTACGGTCTTCTCGGTGACAGTGGGAGCGAGGAATGCATCATGGTAGATGATGGCCTAACTAGGTTCAGACAGGCCATCACGAGTGGCGACTCTATGAAAAGGCTGGATGCTTTGCGATCAAAGATGGAATCCATGTACACCAACAAAGTGTGACTTTGCATGTTGCACCTGAAGGGGTAAAACCCATTGGGAGCAAATGGATCTTGAGAAGATTATTAGTGTAAATGGAAAAGTTAAGACTATCAAAGCTATGCTTAAGTCCATCAAGATCAATGCAAGCATCGCAGAGATGAAACATTTGTTTTGATGTGATAGTCAAAGAGTTTGACTTCATCAAATTGGTAGATGGACCTTGTATATACAAGAAAGTTGTAGAGAGTAAGGTTGTCTTCCACTTATTGTATGTAGATGACATACTCTTGATAGAAAATGGTTTCCTATGCTACATTCGGTCAAGCTCCTCTTATCACAAGGATTCTCAATAGAAGATCTAGATGATACCTACTACATCTTGTGGATTATGATCTATGGTGATAGATCTAAGTGGATGTTGGGAGTGTCCCAAATCCAGGTACAATAACACCATACTAAAGGGGTTTAGTATGGAAGATTCTAAGCGTGGTGGTTCGCCCACTTACTCATGGATCACTCTCATAAAAAAGATGGCTCCCGAGACTGATTTGAAGAGAGCTCGCGTGCAAGGGATACCCTATGCTTCGGCAAAAGGCTCTATCATGTATGCGATGTTATGTACCAGACTAGATGTAGATGATTCACTACGTGTAGTGATCAGGAATCAATCGGATCTTGGGAGAATCACTAGACAGCTGTGGAGGACATTCTTAAGTACTTGAGAAGCACTAAAAGAAAGTTCTTAGTTCGAGCTTCCAGGGTGATAAGGTTGACTAAAAGTCAGTCACAGGCATTGTCTTTACCCTCAGTGGAGGGACGGTATATTGGAAGAGTTCCAAGCTAGATACCATGGCATACTAGATGATAAAGGCTGAATACATTGCTACCAATGATGCTGCCAAATTCGATGTCTGGGCATTTTTTGTTCATGAAATGAACATGGTTCCTACCATTGAGCGTCCAATAATTGTTATTGTGACAACAATGGAGTTGTGGCTTTGGCCTAGGAACGAACATCCCATCAGCGTTCCAAACATATTTTGAGGCAAGTATCACCTGATCAGGGAGATGGTTGATCTCCAATGGATCGAGGTAAGAAGAGTAGATTTTGAGGTTAACACGGCGTATCCACTCACCAAGGCCTGCTTCCCCAAATACTATTTGAGATATTTTGGGATTGTTGAGTATGGGATACTACAACCACTGCTAAATTGTTGAGTATGAGATACTGCAACAAATGGCCTTAGTGCAAGTGGGAGATTATTAGTTATATGTATGCCCTAAAGGCCATTACTGTACATGTGATGTATATTGTAGTGGATGCTTGGACATATATAGGGATGTCACGACCCAAAGTTTGGATATGACCGGCACTTAGATTGTATGATATCTAAAGATGTCGACACAATCTGAGTAAGCCAAAAACCAAGATCAAAAACCTTTTTGCAGAATTTAGAAGATTTTAGTTTTGAAGTAAAAGAATGAAGTAGCATGCCGAATGGTTTTTAATAATTGAAAAACAACTGGTTTTTGAAACTTCGACCGTACTTCCTTTTTATTTATTTAATAAGCAGTTATAGGGTGTGTGAATAGGTTGCATCCCTAGTTGGGAGCAAAACGGCGCCAAACAGCAGAAATCAATATGCAGAAATAATACGATACTCCAAGTGAAGAATCTCAAGCATAAGTGAAAGAAATATAATTTAACACAACTAAACGATCTCATCAGTCGAAATAAGATACATATATCCACATCTCGTTCTAAGTCAATTATACAGGGTCTGATGGAGTAATACTAGATCCAATATACAAAACCAAAATAGGAGGTTACTACGTAGGTAACCTACCTAGCAAAAAGGAGCGATAAAACTGATAAGTGGATCCGCACTGCTGCTACACGTCCACACGGCTCCTTCAAGAAACTATGGCACAACGGGGTGAGTTGCCAACTCAGTGAATAAAACTAATATACATCGGCTGATAATGTAAGTATGCCGAACTAGAACTAATATCAACAACAATGAATGTGATGCATAATAACAGGTGGAAGCATGAATATGTACTACTCAATGTATAAATCAAAACTGAAATCTCATCAATTATTTTCCAAATAAGGTTCATTTTTCTGTGTCCAATATCGACACAAATCTTTGGTGTTTCATCACGCATCGTTCCCCGAATGATCCTGTCACTCAATAACACCGGTCGGTATCACCTAGATATCCGCCATGTTCACAACTGTCTCCGGTATCGAGTATCCTCGTTAGGCTCCCCGCCTAAAGTGCGGCTCTCCTGCCCCTCGGCCTCGACCGGATCCACCATGAATCCAGCTGTATAGCTGCCCCACTTAGCCCGGATATACGTAAAAATTCCGCAACCGTATAGCTACCCCACCCGGTGCGGAATAAAACCAAATCAAAAAAACAATATTTCATGGTGGACATCTCACATCAACATGAAAAATCACTGAATTTACTCGATAGTGTATAAAACTCAAAACCATAAATCCGTAGTAATCCAATGCATCTTATATCAAAACTACAAATACTTGAAGATAAACATGATGACATTTATGAAAAATAACTACCATTCTTGATGTTTAAGGTATGATGGGAATCATATTTAGTATAATAGGTACTAAGTGAATATGTGACATGTTAATATCGACGAGATATAGTGTAACATGTAGATATGTGCATGTGCAGCATGACTCATCGATAACTTGTGCAGTGTTCTAACAATTATTAACATGATGATATATATATATATATATATATATGTCACGACCCAAAATTGGCCCGTGACGGCCCTAATACTACGCAACGCCTAAAGACGTAACGCAGTAAAAGAAAGCCAAAACCCAGAAATCTAAACCAAGAAAATACGGAAAAGATAATATAAGTTTTTGAAACACTTGAAATCGCAATCCAAATTCTTTAAAAGTTCTACTTTCTATCTTTAAAATTTTGGCAACACCCACTTTTTGTAAAAACTAGCCAAGATGAATACAACACAAATATACGACGCCGTAGCGAAGAAATAAAGACAGTAGAGAGAAAGCTGTATATAAAAGACAACAAATCCACAATGAATATACAATAACGTCCTCACCAAGTCTCTAAGTCAACAACATAATAGTAGATGGAGAGTACAAGATACAACGAATGTACAATATGAAATACAGATAATCATCTAACCCACCTAAGCAAAATAGTACTGTGAGCTGATGCGGAATCTATAGCAAAAGATGATAGATGGATACTGAATAGCCTGCCTCGACTACTTTGGGGAACAACCTGAAACACCTGTGGCACAACGGGGGTGAGTTGCCAACTCGTGAATAGTAGATAACATATGCAGGTAATCGCAGGAATGTACGTACAGCATGAATCTAAGATATGCGATTACAGTAATAATGACATGATAATAGTATGCAATAACTATGCAATAGGGATATGAGAAAGTAGATATGCAGCAATCATAATGGTACACTAACAAGTACTACCAATATATGAAACCGTGCATAAGTGAATAGGTATGAGGTATGGAGTGAAATATGTCATTCCCACGGAAACCTGATATCATGGTAGGGTCACAATCCATTAAGACATTCAAATCCCAATTCCTCAAATCAGCCCCCACATTGGGCTCTCACATCATATAAGTCTCACAACTCCTCAATGTACAATATCGAGTAATCTCCTAAATCCCGAATGTACAAATCAGTAATCACATAGGTATGTCCAATATCCAATCTCAATGAATCACCTAATATCCCAAGTCAAATCTCAAGTACGAATCTAACATCCTAAAGGTATATATACAGAAATAAATATGATGGGGGCAATACACATATATTAGCGTCCCATTCCACTAATATTGGTGTAAGGGTATATATAACAACGGCTAAATCCCCTGTTATATATACAAAGGTGTTAAAGAAATATCATGAAAACCATGTGCCAAGCATCGACACAGAAATCCTGATCACGTATCATACGCTATCCCGAAAGCATGAGTGCTAAGCTCTGACCCTCGCTTTTCGACGTATGCATACGTACATGACTCCCAACGGTATCTCCATGATCCCCGCCGAGTCATCAGTACTGTCACCGGTAAGTACTCGCCCGCCTCCAGGCTCAATCAGCAACATCCATCGATCTTCTTGCCGAGGGGAACCATACCGGGCCCCACCATGTACCCTCATACGGCAACCACACCTCGTATAGAGTATAAAATCCGAACCGATAAATCTCTTGGTGGCTGCGCAAATATCATATCAAGGAAACCGGGTTTTTCAATGTATGCATAATTTCATGAACTCCCGCGGTTCCCAAATCCAGAAATCATCATGTGAAATCAAAATAAGAATGCGCAAATCCAGGAATACGTATATGAGATATATCTGAAATGCGAGCATATAAATGAAAATATGTAGCTGAAACCAGATGTATGCGAAATCAATAAGGTACAGCTAAGTATAGGTATCTACCTATAAGTAAAAGATGTCGTATACCCCCCTGGGTATAAATAGAATATGAAGGGTACCCCCCTGGATATAAGTAAAATATGTGCAAGGTATACCTGTAGCTGTATCGCAAGGTGTAGATGTACCTATCACTAATGGTAAGATACACTATAGGTATACCGATAAGCTAGATGTCAAGTATGATAAGCAATAAAGTATCTATAAGGGGTTGTGTGTGACATGGCAATTATTGACGGTGTGTGTGTAGCATACAATCCGTGCTCGTGCAACATGAACCGTCAATAATATGTGCAGTGTCCTACGGCTGCTAGTCACAGTACAACTATACCAAGGAAATAAAGTAAAGGCGCAATTCTAACAATGACGTAGAATATGCGACAGGTATTTGAATTCTAGCCCAGACGCATAACGCCATGCGGGCGATTCCCCTGTAGATGTTAAATCTACTCACTTACGCTCCACGCTAGGTGAATCCTACCATCTGCTCCCCCTGTAGCAGTGTCCGTGGTCCCTGCCTGCAAACCTGCAAATAAGACATGGAAATCATATATAAGCCAAATATTCCGCAAAACGCGATATCGAACCAAAACGAGAAACTCGCGTCGCGAACTAAATGCGCGCGTGCACGATACGCTGAATCATGTGTATACGCGTCTAAAACCATCACGACACGCCGCGATACGCTGGATCACCGAACCCACTCACGTATCGCGCGTATCGCGCAAACACAACGGACATGAAAAACGGTATATTGTCCCAGATTTTCCTACAGGCCAAATCTTACAAAACTAGACATGCCAAAGCACTAGACAACACTGCAGACAACCCTAGCCAAGACCCTAACACCCCTGCCCCCTACTTGGCCGCATATTGCGGCCAAACACAATAAATCTGAGGCCCAAGGTAAGAGTTAGGGGCTCGTGCTCTGGTGGTGTGTTCTAGACCTAGTGTTCATGCCCCAGTTTCCTCAATTTTGTTCTGAAGGGTTCGGGTCAATAGCAGATCTCAGATTGCCAAAATATCGCATAAAAACACCAACTTTGCACAAAGATCAAACCCTATGGTATTTTAGTGAAATCTGGGTTATTTCTCAGTTGAAGTGACCCTAATAACACTAAAATAAGCTAGGTTAACTAACACAATCATCACTTAATCAATATTCCACACAAAACACCATAACTAGCACTAAACTCACATTAATCGCAAACCGAAGCTAAACTAACACATAAGCTTAGCAACTAGGGAAATTGGGTTAAGAAATATACCCTAAGGGACCCTAGGAATTAGGTGAAGGAGTGAATGGAGGAGGAGAGAGCTGCTGCAGGTTGCTGGAGTTGCTGCTGCTACAGCTTCTGCTGTTGCTGCTTGCTTCTGCAGCTGCTTGCTGCTACTGCTGATGGAGTTGCTGCTGATGCTGATGCTGCTGTTGTTGTCACTGATGTTGCTGCTGCTGCTGGTCTTGTGTGTGTGGGTGTGTGAGTTTGAGAGTGAGAGGATGAGATAAATGAGTGAGAATGAGAGAACACCAACAAGACAACCCCCTCCTCTCTCTCTCTCTCTTCATTAAATGAAGGCATGGGCAAGCCATCATGCCTCATAATGCACTCTCTCTCTCTCACCAAGTCAACATTCAACCAAAATAAAACCCTTTTTAAATTCATTTTCATTTTTAAAACAATCATCATACTTAAAACGCATAACAATTAAAACAAAACTAAAGCTAGATTAGGGAAAATGGTTAGTTAACCATGATTGCTAATCATGTTTAACCCCAAATTACAACCCTAGTTAACATGCACAAGTGTGTGTGTGCTTCGAAAAATTCTAATAAAATACTCATAAAATAGGATAAAATATTTGAAACTTAATTTGGTAAACTTTTTATTAAAATCCATACATTAAAATATAATTAGCCACAAAACACATTCTAAGGTGTTACAATCCCCCCCCCCCCTTAAAAGAAATTCGTCCCCGAATTTAAAATTATACTGTTACGCGTACCTTCAAAGAGAAGATTACAACTCTTAAATCTTGCTCGCAGCCTCCCAAGTAATTTTCCCACTATACGGCTACGTCCAAGAAAAACCCTTCACAGATGGCAAGACCCTTGACCGACGTTTCTCCACCTGCCGAGCCATTAACACACATGGCTGCTGGTGAACAAAAGATCGCGTCCAAGCTAATTGGCCTGGTGCCCAATCATGTGAGAAAGGTCATGAAGGTAATTGTAAAGCATCATCACAAGGAATATGGGGTGGAAACTCAATAATCTGGGAGGAAGTGCCAAATTAAAGGCAACAAAACTAACTCGCTTATAGGATCTCAGAAGGACCTAAATCCTGGGGCAAGCTTCCTAAAATCCAACACATCATTCATCGGAAAAATACGCAGGAATACATGATTTGCCACTGCGCACTTGAGTCTACGACCAACACAGTCGGCATAAGACCTCTGTTTGCGCTGGGCTACCCTCATCCTGACCTGACACAACTGGACCATCTCCGAAGTCTCTAGACTAGCTGGGGTCTAAAATCCTACTTACGCAGAGTCAGAAAAACAACAGACTGGTGATCGACACGACCTAACCCCTAAGCCTAAGGGTTGCCAATTTGAGCGTCTCCTGATAACGGCTATCGAAGAAGAACCCTAGCAATGGCGAGTGATGATCCCCAACTGCTGACAACAAACAAAACAAACACACAACTAACCAAGAACAACTGAGCAAACTGAGTAAAACCGGACGACAAGAATCCGAATGGAGCCACACCCTGACTAAACTTGGGTAGAAACCATAACGAAATTAGTGGAGATCTGCTCCCACTCCTACTTCGGAACGGTTAAAGGTTGCAACACTCCAGCCGTCCTCAGATGCTCGACCCAAGCACCCAACAGGACAGACACCTTGAAAAGAATCCTGACTTCTCCTTACATCCCTGTTCACCCGTAACTATCTCGTAAGTCACGTCAATGTTGGTGGAACTCGAATGAAAACAGAGAGTTGACAGATGGGCCTTCTCTAGGATTTCACGTCTTTACCTGATAATATCAGGTACACAAACGCGTCCCTAACTTAGCACACCATTGTCACAAATCAAGGACTCCGAATCATTACCCAGCCGAGTATGCTCAAGTATCTCTGACGAACGAGCATCGGCGGGTAGTGTCTCGCGAAAGCGATTTAAGGAAAGTGGTCGGGCGCGGACATGAGCAAGCTGTCCCCTCCGTAGAGACGAACTTAAGCTGTACTCAACGATCACACAAGAACTGTAAATCTGCAGAAGACTATCACAGCAATCAAAATCCGCTGCAGGAAGATGTACATTAAGCCCTAGTGGTCCGTGGAAAATCTGACACGACTCTCGAACAAGTAGTGTCCCCAAATCCCCAACGCAAAACCACCGCGGCCATCTCCAGATCATGAGTGGAATATCCTTCTCGTACTTCCTCCAAATGTAGGGAAGCAAAAGCGATAACTCTATAGTGTCACCTCAGTACACACTCGAGCTCCACTCAAGAAACATTACAGTTAAGCAACAAGGTCGCCCGAACCAAAAGCAAAGAAAGAATTGATGCAGTTGTTTAACAGAATCTTCAACTGCAGAAAACTCCGCACACATGCCTCAGTCCACAGAAAAGAAACCTCCCTTCCGGTCCATTCCGTCGATGGTGCAGCACTACTCTAGCAATCCTGCATGAAACGGCGGAAAAAAAACCTGCTAAGCCCAACAATCTGCGGATCTCCGTCGTGCACACAAGTCTGGGCCTAAACTGTATGGCCACGATCTCCCTCGGAACCATACGAAACCGTCTCCCGTGACTACAAGACCTAGGAGTCAACACAAAACAAGCCTGAAGAAACACTCCGAGAATTTAGCAAACTGCTGCGGCTCTCACAGTATCTACATAACAAATCCTCAAGTGCTACTCCTGTCCCTCAAGACGCATTAGATAGACCAGAATGTCGTAAATAACACAACAAAAAACTGGTCGAGGAACGTCCTGAAGAAATCTGGTTCATCACATCAACGAATGCTGCTAGGGCATCAGAGAATCCAACGACTCACAAAAACACACAAAGCCCGTCGCACGCATAAGGCAGTCTTCGGAATGCCATTACTCCAAACCGCAATAATGATGACCTGATCCCAAACAAACATAGAAAATGTCTCGCACTCTGGGGCTGATCGAAGAAATCGTCAATGCGAGGTAAGGGATACCTCTCCGCACCGTAAGCCGGTTCAATTAACGATCCGTCGATACACAACCCTAAACTGCCATCTTTTTCCTTGACGAACAGAAATAGGAGCTTCCAAAAGCAAAACACTCACACGCACAAAACTTCCCAACAAATAACTCTGCAGCTGATCCTTAAGCTCCCTAAGCTTCGCCGGCTCATCCGGAACAACGTCGGAAAAACTCTCGCACGAAAGGAACCCGGTCCAACAATCCCACTGTGGCTCCGGTATCACGAATGAACGCCAAGAATCCACGACATCTCCTCAAAAGCCGACTAGCGAAAAAGGCTGAATTCAAGCTGTGAGAGGCGGCACAACTGTCCACCTGCACAACAAGAACTGACCTGCCGGGAAAACAAAACTGACTGTTTCCTCACTGTAGTCCACAGACGCCTAGTACGTAACAAACCGGTCCGTGCCCAGGAGAACGTCAAATCCAACATCTCTAGAAGGATCAAAACGACGGACGAATCTCTATCTCCTATCCGATTGGCACACAACTGAATACGTGTCGCGCAACAGAAGAATCGCTGACAGAAGTTAACACAACTACGACTAATCTACCCAATCACGGTACAAGCATGAAAAACAAACGCATACATCAAAAGAACATGCGAAATAAGGATACCTGAGAACTCTGCATTGGACGTCTGCGCGTCCCGATGAGTTGAAGCAAACTCCTGTGTCTGCCCTCTACCCGCAACTGGATGAACTCCTCTGGTAGCCTGAGCCCTCTGAGCGAACCTTCCACGTCCACGGCCTCTCTGAAAACGATCCTGACGAGGTGCTAAGGAACAATCCCTGACGAAGTGCTGAAGGCTCCCGCATCGAAAACATCCACGTGGTGACTGCTGACCATCCTGGGGCTGAGAGCTGAACGGCTGTCCTCGTCCTAAGCCTCTGCTACTCCCGCGACGGCCACGAAATTTGTCTCGATGACCAAACCTCTGTCTCTGGGCTGGTACGCTGGTACGAGTCCTCCACCGTCCGAGAACTCTCTGAGCCTCTAGAATATGCGCCTCGTCAACTGGAGCTTCAACCACTGGTACTATGTAGGTGACGGACTGCTGCATGCTGATCGTAAGTGACAATTGAGTAACAGGGGTGACAACCTCCTGTCGTAGCTCCCGAACGACATCAACCAATGAACTCATAGTCTGGCGGAATTCCTGCATCTCTGCCAAAAGCCTATCAATAGTATATGTCGTAGGCTAATCCGTCTGCACCTGAGCAACTAGAATGCCATACTGGTAAGTACTCATCTCACCCGAGCCAACTCTGACCTCGGCCCTCACTGCATCACTCCGAGTCCCAATAGTCATCGGCGGCAAGGCCATAAATAGATATAAGATTCGATGAGAATAAGGAATCGAATCTCAAGGATATGAATCATCAAGGAAGGAAATTAAAGCAAATTTGTACTTAGGTCACTTAAGGCGAAGTACCGCATCGTGGGTATGCTGCAGACATACACACACTACGTTACTCTGCTTAAGTTACCTACACCATCATACTAAGGTCATCTTACATTCCGAAAGGTAAAACCTAGCGCTCTGATACCAACTTTGTCACGACCCAAAATTGGCCCATGACGGCCCTAATACTACGCAACGCCTAAAGACGTAACGCAGTAAAAGAAAGCCAAAACCCAGAAATCTAAACCAAGAAAATAAGGAAAAGATAATATAAGTTTTTGAAACACTTGAAATCGCAACCCAAATTCTTTAAAAGTTCTACTTTCTATCTTTAAAATTTTGGCAAAACCCCCTTTTTGTAAAAACTAGCCAAGATGAATATAACACAAATATACGACGCCGTAGTGAAGAAATAAAGACAGTAGAGAGAAAGCTGTATATAAAAGACAACAAATCCACAATGAATATACAATAACGTCCTCACCAAGTCTCTAAGTCAACAACATAATAGTAGATGGAGAGTACAAGATACAACGAATGTACAATATGAAATACAGATAATCATCTAACCCACCTAAGCAAAATAGTACTGTGAGCTGATGCGGTATCTGTAGCAAAAGATGATAGATGGATACTGAATAGCCTGCCTCGACTACTCTAGGGAACAACCTGAAACACCTGTGGCACAACGGGGGTGAGTTGCCAACTCGTGAATAGTAGATAACATATGCAGGTAATCGCAGGAATGTACGTACAGCATGAATCTAAGATATGCGATTACAGTAATAATAACATGATAATAGTATGCAATAACTATGCAATAGGGATATGAGAAAGTAGATATGCAGCAATCATAATGGTACACTAACAAGTACTACCAATATATGAAACCGTGCATAAGTGAATAGGTATGAGGTATGGAGTGAAATATGTCATTCCCACGGAAACGTGACATCTTGGTAGGGTCACAATCTATTAAGACATTCAAATCCCAATTCCTCAAATCAGCCCCCACATTGGGCTCTCACATCATATAAGTCTCACATCTCCTCAATGTACAATATCGAGTAATCTCCTAAATCCCGAATGTACAAATCAGTAATCACATAGGTATGTCCAATATCCAATCTCAATGAATCACCTAATATCCCAAGTCAAATCTCAAGTAATAATCTAACATCCTAAAGGTATATATAAAGAAATAAATATGATAGGGGCAATACACATATATTAGCGTCCCATTCCACTAATATTGGTGTAAGGGTATATATAACAACGGCTAAATCCCCTGTTATATATACAAAGGTGTTAAAGAAATATCATGAAAACCATGTGCCAAACAACGACACAGAAATCCTGATCACGTATCATACGCTATCCCGAAAGCACGAGTGCCTAGCTCTGACCCTCGCCTTTCGACGTATGCATACGTACATGACTCCCTACGGTATCTCTATGATCCCCGCCGAGTCATCAGTACTGTCACCGGTAGGTACTCGCCCGCCTCCAGGCTTAATCGGCAACATCCATCGATCTTCTTGCCGAGGGGAACCATACCGGGCCTCACCATGTACCCTCATACGGCAACCACACCTCGTATGGAGTATAAAATCCGAACCAATAAATCTCATGGTGGCTGCGCAAATATCATATCAAGGAACCCGGGTTTTTCAATGTATGCATAATTTCATGAACTCCCGCGGTTCCCAAATCCAGAAATCATCATGTGAAATCAAAATAAGAATGCGCAAATCCAGGAATACATATATGCGATATATCTGAAATGCGAGCATATAAATGAAAATATGTAGCTGAAACCAGATGTATGCGAAATCAATAAGGTACAGCTAAGTATAGGTATCTACCTATAAGTAAAAGATGTCGTATACCCCCCTTGGGTATAAATAGAATATGAAGGGTACCCCCCGTGGATATAAGTAAAATATATGCAAGGTATACCTGTAGCTGTATCGCAAGGTGTAGATGTGCCTATCACTAATGGTAAGATACACTATAGGTATACCGATAAGCTAGATGTCAAGTATGATAAGCAATAAAGTATCTATAAGGCGTTGTGTGTGGCATGGCAATTATTGACGGTGTGTATGTAGCATACAATCCGTGCTCGTGCAACATGAACCGTCAATAATATGTGCAGTGTCCTACGGCTGCTAGTCACAGTACAACTATACCAAGGAAATAAAGTAAAGGCGCAATTCTAACAATGACGTAGAATATGCGACAGGTATTTGAATTCTAGCCCAGACGTATAACGCCATGCGGGCGATTCCCCTGTAGATGTTAAATCTACTCACCTACGCTCCACGCTAGGTGAATCCTACCATCTTCTCCCCCTGTAGCAGTGTCCGTGGTCCCAGCCTGCAAACCTGCAAATAAGACATGGAAATCATATATAAGCCAAATATTCCGCAAAACGCGATATCGAACCAAAACGAGAAACTCGCGTCGCGAACTAAACGCGCGCGTGCACGATATGCTGAATCGTGTGTATACGCGTCTAAAACCATCGCGACACGCCGCGATACGCTGGATCACAGAACCCACTCACGTATCGCGCGTGTCGCGCAAACACAACGGACATGAAAAACGGTATATTGTCCCAGATTTTCCTACAGGCCAAATCTTACAAAACTAGACATGCCAAAGCACTAGACAACACTGCAGACAACCCTAGCCAAGACCCCAACACCCCTGCCCCCTACTTGGCCGCAAATTACGGCCAAACACAATAAATTTGTGGCCCAAGGTAAGAGTTAGGGGCTCGTGCTCTGGTGGTGTGTTCTAGACCTAGTGTTCATGCCCCAGTTTCCTCAATTTTGTTCTGAAGGGTTCGGGTCAATAGCAGATCTCAGATTGCCAAAATATCGCATAAAAACACCAACTTTGCACAAAGATCAAACCCTATGGTATTTTAGTGAAATCTGGGTTATTTCTCTGTTGAAGTGACCCTAATAACACTAAAATAAGCTAGGTTAACTAACACAATCATCACTTAATCAATATTCCACACAAAACACCATAACTAGCACTAAACTCACATTAATCGCAAACCGAAGCTAAACTAACACATAAGCTTAGCAACTAGGGAAATTGGGTTAAGAAATATACCCTAAGGGACCCTAGGAATCAGGTGAAGGAGTGAATGGAGGAGGAGAGAGCTGCTGCAGGTTGCTGGAGTTGCTGCTGCTATAGCTTCTGCTGTTGCTGCTTGCTTTTGTAGCTGCTTGCTGCTACTGCTGATGGAGTTGCTGCTGATGCTGATGCTGCTATTGTTGTCACTGCTGTTGCTGCTGCTGCTGGTCTTGTGTGTGTGGGTGTGTGAGTTTGAGAGTGAGAGGATGAGAGAAATGAGTGAGAATGAGAGAACACCAACAAGTCAACCCCCTCCCCTCTCTCTCTCTTCATTAAATGAAGGCATGGGCAAGCCATTATGCTTCATAATGCACTCTCTCTCTCTCTCACCAAGTCAACATTCAACCAAAATAAAACCCTTTTTAAATTCATTTTCATTTTTAAAACAATCATCATACTTAAAACCCATAACAATTAAAACAAAACTAAAATCTAGATTAGGGAAAATGGTTAGTTAACCATGATTGCTAATCATGTTTAACCCCAAATTACAACCCTAGTTAGCATGCACAAGTGTGTGTGTGCCTAGAAAAATTCTAATAAAATACTCATAAAATAGGATAAAATATTTGAAACTTAATTTGGTAAACTTTTTATTAAAATCCATACATTAAAATATAATTAGCCACAAAACACATTCTAAGGTGTTACAATATATAAATGCTTACGATCAAACTTTATATTCAAGGGAACAATTATAACTTAAACTTAAACTACGGGTGTATCACGCCATCCATACACAATCCCCCGGTAGATGTTTAGTCTACTCACCGGAATACGTCGAATCTACTAAGATATCACAAATCCCTTTCCTTTCCTTGCGGCCTCCGAAGTTCCCGTACTCAAATCTAACATCGATATTAATTCGTATAAGAAACGGCTAAACTCCGATATGACAAAAATATAAATATACAAGTTTTATGTATTAACTATACTACGTACGACTATTGTAAACTATCTAATACCTATACCAACTGGAATTTAACCAATCGCTGTTCGTAACAGAAAACAGAAACGCGTTACGAAACATACGTGTCGTGTTTTAGAATTTTAACTCCTATTTCAGATATTAGCTTCCAGATTTCATATACTGCTAAAATAACTTAAACAAACAACACCAAACATCTTAATACATATACAGAGACCTACCCTAAAACCCACAACACCCAACTCCCTCAAATATCCGGTGACATCGGATTTTTGGCTATTGTCGCCGGCCAAATTCCAAGCAAAAGGGTTCGTCTTCCTAGGGTTTATTCTAGGTCTAGTCTATAAGATTAAGGTATTGTTTGGTTAGGTTAATTATTATCTAAGTTACAGTAGATCTTTACCGAGCCAATATTTTCCTAAAATATCATATATCCGATATCCGATTTCTAATTCTACAGAGTTTAAATATTATACCTACAGCAAGATTGCTGAAAGGCTTCTTCCAAGATGCATAAGCTCCAAGATCCTAGCTTGGTGATGATGAGAATCCTTAGCACCTAGTTCTTTTCTTCTCTTCTCTTTTCTTTTCTTTTTCCTTTTTCTTTGTTGTTCTAGGATGTTTCCTTCTTTCTTTTCAGTTTAATTCTTATTTCAAATGATATATGAACTGAACAAGATAAGGAGAGTGAGTGAGGGTTGTAGGAGGAGGTGTCACCAAAAGGATTGTGGTGGTTTCATGTAAGGGAAAGGTGTGTGTGCATGAGGTGTACATGCAAGAAGGAGGTGTGTGTGTGTGGTTACCCCTAAGGTATGGTGTCTTGGAGGTATATTTTAAGCTTAACCATTATCTAGCCCTATTTTCATAAAGACCCTCATACAACTCTAATTAGCATAAGGACACTAACTTTTTCACATAAACCCTCACACAATTTCCAATTCTCAAAATCAATTAAACTTTTCACAAAACTCCTCATACTATATCATACTACAAATGAAGCTAAATTTTTCACTAAAACCCTTGTAATTTACTAATGTTATAACCTAAAATTTCAAATAAATTAGTTTCACACACTACTTATGAAAATGTCCTGTTTTGTTTCAATAACTTTTTAAACTAACATTTTATTATTTAATTAATTAAATTAATTTATTATCTAAAATTTTCAAAATGTTACAAGGGAGGACTTTCTTGCTCGACATGATAATATGTTATCCGGTTGCACTTTATCTTAACATGTACACTTATTGTCTTTCTATTACATGTTGATAAAGACTTAGGATGTGTACTTGACTACCAGGACTATGATGGAGATCATACTAGTGGGGCCAAGGGTAGTCCAGAAGTACACCCTATAATTGTTCCTAGTCGTGGGAGTATCGAGTCAGGGCATCGATACTCCAGAGTAGACTAGCGTATACGCTTCTCGACCCATATGATGGGCGATGGATGATCCCATATCCATAATGTTAGTGTTTATGCCCTAGAGGCCATTACTGTATCATACTAGTTTGTATATTACTTAATGGAAGCTTGGGATATTCACAGTTGTATTGACAGTCTTGCTAAAAATGGTAGTATGCTACTTGGTTTGTGTCAACTTTAATATATGCATATGTTTCTTTTAACGTATCGATTATACATATTAGTAGAGCCCTTAGGATCTTTGCTTGATTACCAGCGTTGTGATGGCAGTCACGCTAGTGGGGGCTGGGTAGTCTATAAGAAACATCCTATACAGGTCCCTGGTCGTAGGATTATCGAGACAGGGCATCGATACTCCAGAGTAGACTGGTGTGTACGCTTCTCATCCCAGCATAGGGAGATGGTCTGTCCCACAGCCATCAGTACGTCGTACTGGAGATAGTATGCAGGTGCTCGTTAAGTTACGGGTACACCGGACAGGACTCGCCGGGAACTGCAGGTTGGTTTTATACCCATCGTCAGATAGCAGTTCCCAGGTGACATGAGTACAGCTTAGTCCGTCGACTTGACACTGCTACTTTGTCTCGGGTGTGTTCTCACTGTACTTAGATTACTACCCTACCACGGCTCAAAGGAGTCATGCAAACAGGTAGTAGTTGGGTGCAGTCCCGAAGCACTTGGAGGCAATGGCAGTTAGACAGGATTCGTCTCTACCGGTATTGGGGGTTGCTATCACGCTGTGTATAGAGAGCCATTACGCAAAGTCCCTGGCCAGGGCAAACGAGATTTACTGGTAGGCTTCCAGTAGTTTCTCAAGGTGTAATGGGTTTCACTCCGACACGACTTATACCGCTATTAGGGGTCTGACGTTTACCGCCCCCCTAGGCCTGATATGCGATAGTCATAGACGAACAGACCGGACTGTACGGAGATTGTCACATCAGACTCAGTTAAAGTTCGGATGGGTTTCCTCATCATCCTTCTTATCGACATTTACCTGGGGACCGTTATGTACAGCTAGTACCGCTTGCGGCCTGTAGTTAAACCCACTGCCAACGTAGTGTCGAGTCTTTAGAGTCCCACACAGAGAGTTTCCCTGCACCGGGCAAAATGTGTAGAGGCCGTATGGTTTTACGGCAGGGCCGCGATCACTTACGTACACTTGTGCACGTATTATGATCGGGAAGATAATACTAGCGGGCTTTGGTTTAAGCCAGATTCTAGTATTATACAGATGGATTTATTCAGTCAAAGATTATCTGTGTTTTTCGGAAATACGGATGGGATGGGCAGTCTCGTAATTTGTCGGGAAGCTTCCAGAAGAAGATGAATCATTTGTATTTATTTCTTTTGGATTAAACACAAATGAGGTGGAGAGATGAGGTGTAGATTTTCATTAAATGCTTAATGACTCATGAGGTGATTCACCATTAGGATTAAATGAAGCTTACAAGATATTTCTGGATATTTATCAAGAGATATTTGTATGCTTGATATTTTTCTATCATGAAGAATTATTCATTTCATTATCACAAAAGCTTTCTCTCTCCTCAAGTCTTCATCTTCTTGCTCAAAACCCTAAAAGCTCTCATGAGTTGAGAATCCTAGGGTTTAAGTGACTAAGAAATCTATCTAATTACTCTACACCCTCTAGAACTTCTAGATTAGCAATCTAGAAGCCATAGTTATCTCAGATTCGAGATAGGAGCTCGGACTATAGACTCCCGGGTGGATCGTCTTTGACTCGAGGAGGCCGTTGAGATGCCCATGTTCCATAGAGCCTACGAGGTGTGGAGGACAGCGATGAAGACCCGAAGGACAAGTAACGTGAGGTATAACTTCGAATCCGAGTAGTTAAACCTCTCGTAGTTTGCTAGTAATGGTTTAGACACGATCCGTGTGCTCAAGTCCGTGTTACGAAGTTTTGATAATTGTTTTTCATATATTCCGCCTCCCCGCGAGCTCGTTTGGTGCGTGACATGGACTTACAGTGGTATCAGAGCCTATTAAACCTCTACTAGCTCGTTAGCAACTTATTAGAACTTCGATCGTCGGAAAAACACGAAAACTTAACCCCTGACCCCTAAAGTTTCTGTCGATTTTAAACCTATCGAAAAAATTATTTCAGATGTATGAAAATTCACAGCAGGGAATTCTAAGAATACAGGAGAAATACGATGTGCTAACTCGGTTAGACTGCCGCGGAAGCGCGGTGGATTGGTGCGATCCGCCGCGGATCCGCGGCCGAGTCAACACCGAGTTGACTCGTATTTACACAGTAACTCTTATTTTTGGGTGTTCTGTTTTCCTGTATATTTTGTTTCTGCCCAGGTTATTTCAGTGCTGGCTTACATTTGGGGTAGAGACGGAAAAAGGTTGTCGATCGAAATTCTAAGTTATTTGCTAATCCAGTTTTATCTGTGATGTTTAATGTGTTCGTAAACCTCAGCTAATTGCTAGTATGTCGGTTAGCAGGGGGTTGCACATTTCTGTAATGGTTTTTACTGGTTTGTGTATATGAACTTCATTGGATCGTTGTGATGATTAGCCGAGGTTTGAGATGAGTTTATATATTCTTTCATTCGATGTAAATTGTAATATGATGTAATATTCTTTTGCGGGGCACATCCGGGATGAGGTTGTAGCCACCGTTGTATTATTTCATTTACTGTTTTCTGCTCCAAGGATAGACCCAAAGTGGGGTGCACAAACTACCGGGTACTTTGAAGTGTTTAGTGGCCTACTCACGTTGTTGAGGGAAACCGCTTCACTTCGGGTACTTGACGGGTAGTTTGCCGTACCCGTAGGGGTCTATGGTGGGGTAATGGCTATTCATCACAACTGTGTAATCCGTCTTTCGTTGCAGGCTCAAAGGAAACGCGGATTGCTTGTATATCCAATAATGTTCATCTATGATCTGGAATGCCTATTATTGCGTCTGACGAATGTACAATATCTATATATGATATCTAGTAGGCGTCACTTATGTTTTGCACCCGCGCTAGCCCAGCCCCCGCTCTGTCGTTAGTTAAGTAACCTAACGGGTGAATGACGGGGCCCAGTGGCGAATGCGGATGGCATAAGCGGACGTTGTATTTTCATTATTTCTGCAATGATAGGATAAATGATGGGACGCATTATTTTAGTGCAAAGAAAACAAACCAAAGTTTTATCGTTGGAACAAATTTAAAAGAAATCACTCGGTTATTTTAAAAGAGCAAAAATTTTAATTGCGGAGCTTTAACCACTCCTTTTAAAAAGCTATCAGGTTCCTTCGATTATATCAAGTTCACTACGTTCACGGTTTCACCAAAACCAGTCGTAGCCCTCCATCATTTCATATGGATGGTCAGTAGTATTCAAGCTATGTTTGTTGGCCTTCTTCAAAGCATAGTGTTTGGTAGCTGCTGGAGTATTCATATGTAGCATAGATAGATGTGTTGGTTTGGGACGGTCGTATTACCTTGTTGGCCTTCGTCAAGGGTATGTACGGGTGGGTTCAAATTAACAGGGATAATGATGGGCAGAACTTGACATGTGACTTATGATTTGTTGGCCTTCGTCAAGGTCATAAGAGCATGGGGCAAAAATCCACATCGGGAGTTTCTAAAGAAACTGAAACTTGCTAGTGTTGCATACCATTTAGAGTTTGATAATGTTGGTAGGATTCCTTCAGCATTATCACACGATGATATTTTGATCTCGATCCTACTGTGAGTATCCGCTACTCATCAGGAGATTCGTCACTTAACGATCAATGCTATAAACCAAGTAGGTGTCTAGAACAGTGTCAGCGGGGCTACGCCTCCAGAGAAAAGAGGTTATTTAATTAAGGAACTTCGCGAAAGCGTCGTAAAACCTCCCTCGAAATACCGACACTAGCCTGGCTGAACGGTTAAGCAAGTATTGTACGGTGAAATCAGTCCTGACTAATTCTTCTTTTATGGTTTGAGGAAGAATTCGAGAAATAGTGGGAGCCATCCAGTTTAGATAAATTAAAAACAAATCTAAACTTGCAAGAGGATCATGCTAAAGTGTTTTCTTCTCTCTTTCAACTGCAGCAACCATGTGACCATGACTAGGTTACATCTAGATAACAAATTGACTGAATATGACTTTTATGACTGGCAAAGGTCTGTCCAGATGTCCATTGCCTATGACAAGATGGACCACCCTATTACGAATCAAGCTCCCACCGTCCCAGGTCCAGTTTCCACCGTCGCGGATTTGGATATCCGTCAGACTAGGGAAAAGGACAGTGCGAAAGCCAAGTGCCTCGTGTTGGCTTCAGTTGATGGTGTATACCGGAGGCAGCACGAGAAGATGGACTTAGTTTCCATCTTCCTCCATAACAAAGATTTATATGGAGAGCAATCTCGTATCGCAAGATATGAGACCTCGAACGAATTGCTTCAAGCGAGGTTGGCTGTCGGGTCATCTGTAGGGGATGACGTCCTTACGATGACTAGCTATATTAATAAGCTCACGGACCTGGAGACTACATTGGGAAACAGGTCATATGCTGACTTATTTCTACAGTCCCTACCCTCTACTTACACCCTGAAAGAAACCAGGGAGACACCCGCTCTGCTTAATGGAGGACCTTCTTCTTCTGCATCCAGGGCGAAAGCAAAGGGTGAAAAGAAGAAGACCTCCACAAAGCCGATATACGGTGTCAGTGAAGTAAAAGGAAAGGGAAGAGTAAAAGTTTCGGGACTTGGTGTAGCGAAGGAGGGATGTTCCTATTGTTATGGGAACGGGCATTAGCAGAAGGATTGCAGGGCTTTGGAAGCCAGTAGCCAGGATTCGAAGCATGTTGTAACTTCGGCCTCGAGTGTGTTTGTGATTGAGAACTGTTTGTCAATTAACTCTACTTCCTGGGTACTAGATACCGGAGCAGGATCTCATATCTGTAATTCATTACATGCTTTGAGAAACCGTAGAGTTATCAGGATAGGTGATTTGTCTCTCAGAGTTGCAAACGGAATGAGCGTGGACACTGAATACGTGGGAGAATATCGCCTAGGTTTGACAAGTGGGTAGATATTGATTCTACGTAACTATTTGTATGTACCTAGTTTGACTTGTAATATCATATTAGTGTCCTCACTTTCGAGAGAGGGATATGATTTTACATTCGTAAGCGATGTAGTTCACATCCACCTAAATCAAGTTCTGATTGGGTCTGGTACATTAGATGACGGTATATACGTATTGAATCAAGCTCAGGTTTTCAATGTCCAGAACACACTTAAAAGAAAGTCTCCGGAAATAAATCAGGCTTTCTTATGGCATTGTAGACTAGGTCACATCAATGAAACACGGTTGACTAAGCTACATAGAGAAGGATATTTGAATCCATTCGAATATCAATCTTATGCTACTTGTGAATCTTGTCTCATGGGAAAGATGACAAAGACTCCGTTTACTGGACACGGAGTAAGAGCGAGCGAGCTCTTGGGACTCATACACAGCGATGTGTGTGGTCCAATGTCTACACATGCGCGAGGTGGTTATTCCTACTTCTTTACTTTTACGGATGATTTCTCTAGGTATGGACATATCTTCTTGATGAAGCATAAATCCGAGGCCTTTGAGAAATTCCGGGAATACAAGAATGAAGTGGAAAACCAAACAAGCAAAAGTATCAAGACACTGAGATCTGATCGAGGTGGTGAATACTTAAGTGCCGAGTTCCTGGGTTACTTAAAAGAGAATGTAATTCTCTCTCAGCTTACTCCTCCATACACACCACAACACAGCGGTGTATCGGAAAGACGGAATCGAACCCTATTGGATATGGTTCGTTCCATGATGAGTAAGGCTGAGTTACCGCGATCTTTCTGGGGTTATGCACTAGAATCAGCTGCATATCTTTTGAACAAGGTTCCAACCAAAACTGTGCCTACCACACCATATCAGATGTGGAGTGGGAAGAAATCCTATCTTCAGTACCTGAAGACATAGGGATGTCCAGCTTTTGTTAAAAAGCAGCATGCAGACAAGCTCGAGGCACGCTCAGTACAGTGTAAGTTTGTGGGATATCCAAAGAACTCCAAGGGGTATTGTTTCTGTTACGCAGAGGAACAAAAGGTTTTTGTTTCTCGTCATGCCCACTTCTTGGAAGCTGAATTTTTAGAAAATCAGAAGAGTGGGAGCACAATAGAACTGGAAGAAATTCCAGAACCACAAGTTGTTACTGAAAGTTTGTTAGAACAAGAAGGTTCAGAAGAAAGGGACATCCCAGCGCCTATCCGCAGATGTAGTAGGCAGTCTCATCCGCCCGAGAGATACTACGGTTTTCTCATAGACGGGGATCGAGAAGATTGCATCATTGATAATGATGACCCTACTAGCTTCCAGCAAGCCATTCAGAGCGGCGACTCGGTAAAATGGATGGATGCAATGCGGACCGAAATGGAGTCCATGTACACTAACAAAGTATGGACTTTGGACATTGCTCCAGATGGGGTAAAACCCATAGGATGCAAATGGATCTTCAGAAAGAAGATTGGTGTAGATGTACAGGTTGAAACCTATAAGGCTAGACTTGTTGCAAAGGGTTTTCCTCAAAGACCTGGTTTGGACTATGACGAAACCTTTTCTCCAGTGGCTATGCTCAAATCCATTCGGGTCCTTCTTGCCATTGCTGTCTTCCACGATTATGAGATCTGGCAGATGGACGTAAAGACGGCTTTTCTAAATGGTAATTTGGAAGAGTGCGTCTATATGGATCAGCCAGAGGGATTCATTCAGAGTGGGAGCAGCGGTAAAGTGTGCAAGTTGCTTAAGTCCATTTATGAACTAAAGCAGGCATCGCGGAGTTGGAACATCTGTTTTGATGATACTGTCAAAGAATTCGACTTTATCAAGAATCCAGATAAACCATGCATATACAATAAGATTGTAGGGAGAGCTGTAGTATTCCTCGTCTTGTACGTGGGTGACATTCTCCTAATAGAAAATGATATTCCTATGCTACAGTCAGTCAAAAGATTCTTGTCACAAAAGTTCTCCATGAATGACCTGGGTGATGCCACCTACATTCTGGGGATCCAGATATATCGTGATAGATCAAAGAGAATGTTGGGACTTTCGCAGTCCAGGTACATAGACACCATATTGAAAAGATTTAGTATGGAAGATTCTAAGCGCGGTAACCTACCGGCTTTTCACGGAATCACCCTCTCCAAAGAGATGTCTCCCAAGACTGATTTGGAAAGGGCTCGCATGTCGATTATACCCTACGCTTCTACGGTAGGCTCTATAATGTATGTGATGTTATGTACCAGACCAGATGTAGCATACGCATTGAGCGTTGTAAGACGGTATCAGGAAAACCCAGGGGAGGAGCACTGGATAGCAGTAAAGAACATTCTCAAGTACCTGAGGAGGACAAAGGAGATGTTCTTGGTGTATGGCGGAAAAGACCTCCAGATCGAGGCCTTTGCCGACTCCATCTTCCAGAGTGACAAGGATGACTCCAAGTACATGTCAGGTTATGTCTTTACCCTCAATGGAGGGGCGGTCTATTGGAAGAGTTCCAAGAAGGACACCGTTGCTGACTCAACGATGGAAGCGGAGTACATAGCTGCTTGCGATGCCACAAAAGAAGCTGTCTGGATGAAGAAGTTCCTCACAGAACTTCAGGTGGTTCCTACGAGTGTTGATCCAATACCTCTGTATTGCGACAACAACGGCGCTATAGCTTTAGCGAAGGAACCCAGGTCCCATCAGAAGTCCAGACACATCTTAAGGCGGTATCACCTGATCAGGGAGATCGTAGATCGCCGGGAGATCGAGGTGAAGAGAGTAGATACGGAGAATAACACTGCTGATCCATTCACAAAGGTCATTCCTCAGACGCAGTTCGAGAGGCTATTCGAGATGATAGGTCTGCGATATGCCTGTACATGGCCCTAGTGCAAGTGGGAGATTGTTCGTGTTTATGCCCTAGAGGCCATTACTGTATCATACTAGTTTGTATATTACTTAATGGAAGCTTGGGATATTCACAGTTGTATTGACAGTCTTGCTAAAAACGGTAGTATGTTACTTGGTTTGTGTCTACTTTAATATGTGCATATGTTTCTTTTAACGTATCGCTTATATATATTAGTTGGAGTTCGGATGAGTTTCCTCATCGTCCTTCTTATCGACATTTACTTGGGGACCGTTACGTACAGCTAGTACCGCTTGCGGCCTGTGGTTAAACCCACTGCCAGCGTAGTGTCGAGTCTTTAGAGTCCCACACAGAGAGTTTCCCTGCACCGGGCAAAAGGTGTAGAGGCCGTATGGTTTTACGGCAGGGCCGCGATCACTTACGTACACTTGTGCACGTATTATGATCGGGCAGATAATACTAGCGGGTTTTGGTTTAAGCCAGATTCTAGTATTATACAGATGAATTTATTCAGTCAAAGATTATCCGTGTTTTTCGGAAATACGGATGGGATGGGCAGTCTCGTAATTTGTCGGGAAGCTTCTAGAAGAAGATGACTCATTTGTATTTATTCTTTTGGTTTAAACACAAATGAGGTGGAGAGATGAGGTGTAGGTTTTCATTAAATGCTTAATGACTCATGAGGTGATTCACCATTAGGATTAAATGAAGCTTACAAGATATTTCTAGATATTTATCAAGAGATATTTGTATGCTTGATATTATTCTATCATGAAGAATTATTCATTTCATTATCACAAAAGCTTTCTCTCTCCTCAAGTCTTCATCTTCTTCCTCAAAACCCTAAAAGCTCTCATGAGTTGAGAATCCTAGGGTTTAAGTGACTAAGTAATCCATCTAATTACTCTACACCCTCTAGGACTTCTAGATTAGCAATCTAGAAGCCGTAGTTATCTCAGATTCGAGATAGGACCTCGGACTATAGACTCTCGGGTAGATCGTCTTTGACTCGAGGAGGCCGTTGAGGTGCCCATGTTCCATAGAGCCTACGAGGTGTGGAGGACAGCGATGAAGACCCGAAGGACAAGTAACGTGAGGTATAACTTTGAATCCGAGTAGTTAAACATCTCGTTGTTTGCTAGTAATGGTTTAGACACGATCGGTGTGCTCAAGTCCGTTTTACGAAGCTTTGATAATTGTTTTTCATATATTCCGCCTCCCCGCGAGCTCGTGGGGTTCGTGACATGGACTTACACATAAGTGTTTGACATCAGAGAAGGTATACGGGTGCTCAGTGGAGACTGGGTACACTAAACGGACTTGCCAAGAACTCCTAGATGGTATTATACCTATCGTCGGAAAGAAGTTCTCTGGTGACACTGGTACAGGTTAGTCTGTAGACCCGAGATCGTCATAGAGTCTTGTGTGATTCCTACTGTGCTTTGATTTCCACCATACCATGGTCAAGAGATCGTGCAAAAAGGTGGTTTTTGAGTACAATCCCGAGTCACATGGAAGCAATGAGCGATAGGAGGGGTTTCGTCTCTCCCGGTATTGGGAGTTGATGTTGCGCTATGCTCGATTGGCCATAACAGGAAATCCCTGGCAAGGGTTGCTGAGATTTACTGGTAAGTGCTATCAGTAGTTTCTCGAACCGTTATGGACCTTGTATCGGTATGACTTATCAGGCTATTGGGGGTCTGACGTTATACCACCCCCAGGCTGTTGATATGCGACATATCAGACGAAGAGACCGGACTGTACGGTAGTGTTACTGATTGGATTCACAGGTGAATGAGAAGGCTTGCTTGTTGATCTTCTGATCGCTCAATACCCGGGTGGCCGTTACGTTTAGCAGAACGCTTGCGGCTTATGGGTGTTTGATATGATCATCACCTACTGCTGGCGTATTGACGAGTCTTTAGAGTCCTACACAGAGGTTTCCTGGTTCATGCGAAACGGAGTAGGAGCACATATGTGATATGTGCGGGACCGAAATTAATGCGCGTATGTGATACCGTATTCTATTCTCACAACTTGTGACATTGGTCGGTTATATGTGATATAGCCGGGTTATCGGATCAAGTGTTGATTCGATAAGTTGTTGCATTTGATATTAGTCGGTTATATGTGATATAGCCGGATTATTAAATCAAGTGTTGATTTAATAATTTAATGTAGAATTATATATTTGATATATTAAATTACATTAACTAATATTAGCTCACTTAAGCATTACTTTTTCTCCCTTGTGCATACATGATATATATGTGATATATATTAATGTATGCTAGGTTACATATGCAACTTGTGTGTATGAGACTTACACCATGCTTACGGTTAATGTTAAGGTTTTATTTATTGTTAAGTAATTCAAAATCATTTGGAATTATTCATGGTTGATCTTAGAAGAAGCTTGTAGATCATTGACTTAGTCCACTTGTCTTTGTCTTGCTTAAGATATTTATAAACCTAACCATTATTAACTTAGCCATGGTTTAGTCTCTACAAGGGTTAGTGTATGACACTAACTTACCATGGTTGCAATTCTAACATCACTCTCTCATTCATCTCTTCATCACTTCTTCTTCTTCATCAAGAGAAAAAGCTTGCTAGTTTTTTCTAAGTGATGAATTAATGTGAGAAAAAGAAATCTAAAGAGAGCCCCATTCCTACTTCATCATCCTCTACTATTAGCCATTTAGTTTAGGGTGTTTGCTTCACTAATTTCACCATTAGTGAAGAGCTAGTATGAGCTCGAGTCTCCTCGACGTAGATCATCTTCGGCCTCGAAGACATTGAGCAAGCTCGTTCATTTCTTTATGTGAACCCTCTCTAGAGTCCGAGAGTTCACTACTTGTAGTGAAGGGACTACTACATGGATCTTTAGAAGTGAAGGACCGGTCTACAAAGGTTGTATTCCTCATTCACTTAGATGTAAAGTGTTTACATGTTATATCGTCGGATTTTCTAGTTACGATTCTAGTGTTAGTGTTAGCTAGAACGGCAAATTTTTGAAATTGGCATGAATGATGCCTCCCGAAACCCCACTGCCATGCTAGGCAACCTTGCACTCCTGCAGGAGATCGTGATATTACATGGAGTACCTGTTTGCATCGTCTCCGATCGTGATACCAGATTTCGATCACAATTTTGGCAGAGTCTACAAGCTAGCCTGGGAACGAGTCTGAATTTCAGCACGGCGTATCATCCAAAAACGGACGGACAATCCGAGCGAATAATTCAGATACTGGAAGATATGCTAAGAGCCTGTATGTTAGACTTTGGAGGTTCGTGGGAACATCACCTACACCTTGTGGAGTTTTCATACAACAACAACTATCATGCAAGTATTGGAATAGCACCATTCGTAGCACTCTACGGATTGAAGTGTCGTTCACCGTTAAGTTAGGATGACGTTGGAGATCGTGAACTCCTTGGACCAGAGATGATCGTGGCAACTGTGGACGTGGTTCGCATGATCAGGGAAAGAATGCGAATAGCCTAAAACCGACAGAAGCATTGGACAGATGCAAAGCGTCGACATTTGGAGTTCCAACCTGAAGACCATGTATTCCTAAAGATCTCTCCAAATAGAAGAGTGATCCTTTTTGGCAAGAGGGGTAAACTCAGTTCATGATACATAGGACCATTCGATATACTCGAACGAATTGGAGAGTGACATACCATTTAGCACTACCACCCTCATTGGAAGGAGTGCACAACGTGATCCACATATCCCAGCTACGATGATATATGAGCGACCCCAACCATCTACTGGATCACTTAGAGCTCACAGTACAAACCGACCTGAGCTACGAGCAACAACCAGTTGAGATCCTGGACCGAAAAGTGAAAACATTACGGAACAAGGAGGTAAACTTGGTCCGAGTGATGTGGAGAAAGATTTTTCCAGGAGAATCAACTTTGGAAAGAGAAGAAGATATGCGTACACGATACCCTTACCTTTTTGAAAATTAGTTCCTATGTAATTGTAAATTTCGATGACGAAATGTTTATAAGGAGGGTATAATGTAACGACTCTGAAATCACTGCACATAAATTTTCTTGTTATTGTACAAAAAAGAGTATTACAGCCTTTGTAAGAGTTAAAAGTTATTTTTGTTAAATAAAAGCAAGAAGCAACTTGTAGCTCACTGGTAAAGCCTCTACACTGCTGTGACGTTGGCTGTGTGTTCGATTCCCATCAGACACAATTATTTTTTCTGATTTTTCTTTTTTATTTTTGGAAGCCCAAGAGTTGCACATGCAATACACGGAGAAATGAAAAGTTTCAGAAAAATCAAACAAGTGCAATTAGGTGTACACACCAAAAACCCACGTAACACAAATCTCAAGGCCATTGCCTCAAATCCGACTGTCCAAATTGCTCATTCGGCCGGCGCCGACGGTTAGATTGATCCCAATTGGCTCCATACTTTGCACACACACCCCTTTGACTCCGCTTAACTCCTCTACACTGTTTGATTTCCCTGCGATCAAACATAGACCTTTCATTTCACCATTTAATATCTTTTTAATCCAAAATTTTAATTCCCAAACCCTAATTCTTCACTATAAATACCACCCCATGCCTTAGCCCTTCACCATTCTGAAATTCAAGCAAAAATTCTCTAAAAAAGTTCCTAAGTGCAAGTGGAGTTAACGACCAAGCTTGTTCCGTCGAATACCGAAACCGTTTCCGGAGCTCCCGAGACGCCACGAAGCCCCCTCCCTTCTTCCTTACCCTTTCTTGATATTTCCAAACAACAAGTCTCTCTTCTCTTTTTTTTCTTTCATCTCAATTCGTATTTTTTAAGAACATCGACAAAAGTGGAGTTAACACGTAACAATCTTCATTTCTAAACATTTTATCATATTTGATAGGTCTAAATATCACATAATCATCCTAATATCTTTTTAAAACAAAACTCACATCTATTGTCTTTTAATGTAACCAAAATTTCATGTTCAATACGCAAATAATGAACTTTTTCATTAAAATACCTTGAACTTTATTATCAGCTCTTTTCGATATTGGTTAAAACAATGTCTTTAGGAAAACTTCATGGGGTAACGATCTACCCCACACGCACACTATGGTTTCATAACACGATATTTACATATATGTATGATTGGTTCAAAGAAATGATTTTCATTAAAATACTGTATCATTTAAAAACCGGGTTTCTTTCAAAGCGGTATTTTGTAATCCTTGGCAAATACACATTTACAACCCTCATTAGGGGACTCGCTAATGGATGGTGCAGATTATCACACATCCTTGGGAAAGTAGAGCGAGATGCAGAACTCCTCATGAGTATTCGATCTCGATAGGAAATAGAATATGATTTTTAAGAAATGCGACTTTTCTAAATAAAACTAATTTTTAAAATTATATAAAAATTATAAATCCGTATTTTCTGTAAATTATGAAACTATATTTTCTAAAATGAAAGATTAAATTTTTAATAAAATACCACCAAGCTACCAAAAATGGCTAGTTTTCAATAAAATAACATAAACTTTTAAAAGCTAAGTATTTATAATTAAAATACCCAATAATTAAATTACATGCTCATGAAAATCCAAAATAATACAAATCACCCTCGAGATTTATTTTTAAACTATATTAAAATATTTTTTATAAAACCCCCTTAGGATATGCAAAACAATATTTTAAGAACTCTAGTTTAATATAAATTTAAGTGGGATTAATTCTCTTAAGCCCCAGGGAGCCGGAGAAAGTGAGTGCTTGCCTATTCAAATTAGACAACTTAACGGAGTTATCAATGGCAATCGTCCTGAAAAAAGACACAAATCCTTCCGTTCATGTGCAGCAGTTGCCGATTACTCCCGAACTTAAGATATTACAAGAACAAGGTACTTTCATAAGATTCTAACTCCAACATGAATCCAAACTCAAACCAGAATTGAAAAATCAAACTTGAACTTGAATACTTGATCATGAAGATGAACACTCGAAATTAATTCAAACTCAAACTCGTATACTTGACTTGACTTGACCGAACCATGGTTACAACTTGACATGAACTTGACATGATTACTTGAACACATGATTACATCCTGAACATGAACCTGACATTTTATATCCATGGATATGGCCAAGACCTATAATCTTAATTTATACAATATCATATGCGGGGATAAACGGGTAGATTGGTACGGAATGCATATTGTGGCACGGGAGGTCACTTAAAAGACACCTACATGAATTCATGTGTTGTTGTCCCGTGAGTTATGATGGGGCCTTATACTACATGTTACCATAGTCCACAGCGTAAGATGGACTCCTCTCGTATACATGAATACTTTATCAAACTACAAATAACCGCGTCAAAATAACTATTATATACATGTAGATGATCATATACAATTTTATCCATCCTTTGTTCTTTTAGTTCCTATTCACATGATAAAGTATTCTCTCTTGTTTCTTTTGGGACTTACCGAGTGCTAGTTCACTGATGACATTCCTTTCTTTTTTCTTTCCTTGGAATGTTCGCCAGGAAGACCGGACCCTGAGGAGATAGAGCCGAGCCAGGAGGACTTGGACACAGCTCAGCCTGACTACTAGTTCTTCCTGCACTTTCTTTCTGTATACCATTGTTTTGTTTATTGTATCTTTTATTTTCAGACAGTTGTATGTAAAGTTGAATGTAAATAAAGTTGTTGTTTCATTTTATTACTCTTGTCATTCTTATTCATTGTTATATTGCTTAAATATGCTTAACGTATTTATTTCATAGTAAATACATTGCGGGCTTGCCACGTCACCATTTCCGTCTACTGGGAAGCGGGGCGTGACAGTTTCGCCAAAAGCGTACTCACCGGTTTTGACTTGTTCTTGTTGTACCGTTTCAAAACCTTCTCGATATAGTTAGTCCCTTTGCAATAATCATAGCTTTCGCTGCTTCTTATCTCGTATGATCTTCATTTCCAAGATTTGCTTGGCCTCTCCCAAATCCTTCATGGAAAACTTTTCAGCCATCATCTTCTTCAGACTTTGAATTTTCTCGAAATTTGGACCCGCCATCATCATATCATCCAAGTAAAGTGACAAAATAATGTAGTCTCCATCCTTGAAAATCTGAAAATACACGCAGTGATCTAATTAACAGCGCACAAATTATGTCTCTAACATGAACTGATCGAACTTGAGATACCACTACCTGGGAGCTTGTTTGAGGCCATACAAGCTTTTTTGCAGCCTACATACCATATTCTCTTTTACTTTCATTTCGTATCCCGGTGGACGCATCATATAAATCTCCTCCTCCAAATCTCCATAAAGAAATGTTGTTTTCACATCCTGCTGCTCTGAGTGCAAATTCTCCACCGCCACGATACTGAGAATCACCCGAATTGATGTCATATTCACTACTTGGGAAAATATCTCTTGATAGTCAATCCTATACTGTTGTGCGCGCGTATCTCTTAACTACCAAGCGAGTCTTATACTACTTCGTACTATCAGCCTCTGAAAGTTATTCCTAGAGGGAGTGAATAGGAATACACTACCGATATACCCAAATTAAAAATTCTAACAAGCACTTGCTAATATAAAACACCATTGCAAAAAGATATGATATCAAGCAATACTACAATTGTGAACAAAGAGCATATAGAAAGCAAAAGTAATATCAAATATAAGCAATGAGTATATAGAGCAAGTAGTAAGCAAATATAGCAAGTAAAGAACAAGCACGCAATTAAGAAATTTCTAAGCTAATAGGCAATATAAAGTATAAGAGAAATTGTAAACGCAAAGACGAGTCGATTTTAGAGTGGTTCAAGAGATCTCCTAATCCACTTTCTTTAAGTGTATGAGCTCTTTCCACTAAACACGTATTTCTCGGAGACAAACACGTTTCCCGTAAGCAACCCACAACCCTACTTCCGGTGGGGCCTAACCAATACGTCTCCTCAAAAGACTACATGTTATTCACCATTACGGACAACACTTCTTACAAGCTCTTCCCGCCTCTCTCTCAATACAACCACACGTGCTCATACTTGAGCACTTCTTCTCTCGACAATCCCTTCTCTCTTACAAGGCACTCTTGCATCCAAGAATTCTCTCAATGAAGAAAGAAGGCAAAGAATACAGGCTTAAGATTACTCTCAAAGGAGTTTTATAATTGAAACACCAGTACTCAGGATGAATGGAATATCAAACTAGAAGCTCTTGAGTGGTTTTGTGTGTGATTGTGATTTAAGATAAGAAAATGAATATTTAATCAAACTCTCACAAGAGATGAAATTTTTCTTTTGAAGATCACTTTTTAATATTGGTAACTAAAATCTCTAAGTGATTGGGTTCAAAATACCAACAGAAAACCTTTTTATAGCCCCCAAAGAAAACTAGTCGTTATGGATCAAAATCAGCAGAAAACGCACACGACAGACGTTTATGAAGCAAGTTTATGTGAAGATATGACAAACTTTTACAATCAGTTTCATTCTATTTTTTTTTTCTCTTTTGCAGGCCATAGAAAAAAGAATTTGGAAAAACAATACATAGATAGATTATGTTTCATAAAAGGCAGTGATATAGCCAAGAGCTAACCATAGAACCTTCCCTCTTTTTGGGTAAATTTTTCCAGTGCAAAATTAATATGACACTCTACGTATATTTATTAAAATAAAAGTATACCACTGATAGTATATTTATATTCACTTTGACAATGTAAATTAGTTTTGTTGTATGGGTGGAGATACCTCGGGCTTAACAAGGCAGCCTAGTACAGGGCCACCACCGTCGCCCATGGCCAACCGGTCACCACCCGGTGACGTATTTGGAACCCATGGATGACCGACAGTAATATTGAAGATTTGTGATCCAATATATATAATTTAGAAAGGTATATATACCGATTGTGATTTTAGCATGAAATTAAATTGCCAATAATTTTGTTATAAGATTTTTCAGCAAGTTTCTTCCTCTTGACCTAATCTGTCAAGTTCACTGGAAGATTCGTTTCCAGTAGTTTAGTGCTACATTTGGATTGAAATTCCCTGTGGATGCATGTTTCAATTAGATGAAAATAGTTTGTAGCACCATGAGCGTGACATTTGGGTTGCCAATAATATAAAGGTTTGCTTTTAATTTTATGGAAATCTTTTGTTTTTCCTTCTGCTAAAATTTGGAATTGTCAATTAATTCTCGGATTGACAATTGGCATAAAAAATCTGGAAATAATTTTTAATAAAAATCATAACTATCTCATGGATTAGTTGGTTGTGGCATGGGGATGAGGAGTGGGAGGTCTCGTGTTTGAGCCCCCACACGCGCAAGGAATTTCCCCCAATCCTCTTTCTTTCTTTAATTAAATGCGCACGTCTAGATATGATCTTGGATGTGTGTCATGGGACCTCTGGACTAGTCCAGGATACTCGGTTGTCGAAAAGAAACTATTCTTATCATGTTAATTTATTTAAAATAATAAATTAATAGGTTGTTTGAATAACAAAATTAACAAACCTGTTTATTATTTACCTCTTATTAGCTATAATCACGTAGACAGCAAATGCCATAACTATCATTATTAATGCTAACTAGCAACAGCCCCTGTGCCATGCACGGGTTCGGAGAGTTGCCTAAAAATTATGTTATCGCATAGATGATCAGAATCGTAACCAAATTTTATTACAAACAAGTTTTTCAAGCTAAACCTAAATTCTCTCGAAACAATTTAGAATTTTTTTTTCATTTTCTCTCAAAACAAGTCCATAAAAGCAACCGTCTTTACACATTTCTACATATTAGATATATTCAACGGATGGCAAATTGTATTCAAAAATTCCTACCATCACTGATTGCATTTTAAATTTGGAAAGATTTTGTGCGGAATCTTCCTACCATCATCATTGATTACGGTGGACCTCCGTCCTCTTTCAAACGATGGTTATCTTCACACCTTCATGTATTTTCTCTTGTTAATTTTCATATTATATAATTCGACTCACTGCTTTTAATATATATTTCAAAAGTGAATGTAACTTTTAATATATATTTCAAAGCGTTATTAGCAATCAATCTAAAGTGATTGGATTTTTCATTTCTTATAGCTATACATATTCATATTTGGATCCGCTAACGACCACAGCATACGAATATGGTAACATCTACCTTTGATCCGTATCAGATCGATGAGAACTATACAAAAGTAATAGTGAAAATATTGATTGCAATTTTTCAAAAGATATCCGAGCCTCGTAATGTTGAGAGATAAACCTATAACGTAGAATCAACGCTATGACAAAACAATCACGCAATAACAAATGTGACACCGACGAAAGATCACAAATAAGAATAAAGTGCGAGAATAAGAAAATAGAATCACAAACAAACCAGAAAAGACGAGGGATTTGTTAACGAGATTCACCCACTGTATGGCTAGTCACCGGCAGAGCAGAATTTGCAAAGTCCATTATAACCTCGAATCAAGTACACCCACGAATAACCCTAGGAAATTTCTCTAGATCTAAACCATCACCTTCTCAATACAATAGCCTCTCGTAATAATAGTACATTAATCATATAAGAGATCTCTATATATAGGCAAATCTCAATCCTACTTTAAACAGGAGATAAACTCAATTTAACGAATATAAGATTCGCACAGATTTCCCGTTGACAGGCGTCTGAAGAAGAAATATTCAGACGTTTGCCAACTCTCTGTAAGGATTCGTCTCCTTGGGCAGACGTCTTCATCTTTACCATCAGACGTCTGCCAATGTTCTGGATCAGGCTTCAGCATCTCCAGACGTCTGCTACAGATATCTGGCTACACTCTGTACTTTTTGTTTCGACTTGACCATACGTTTGCATCCTCTCCATCAGACGTTTGGTGTTGCTCTGCATTTCTGACATGGCTCTTATGCATGTCCAGACGTCTGTACTCCTCACATCAGACATTTGTTTGAAGTTTCTCCACTATTTTAACAATCTCCTACTTGGAGATACTTCCGTCTTGATTACCAACTCTAATAGACTTCACACGACTCCGCTCTACTCTCTCCTCATCAGATTTTCATAGAGAGGTTCACCAACTTGCAACAGAGATCCGGCTTATTTCCGTCTACGATTTTGGTGAACATATCCGCAGGTTTTTTTTCTCTCACGATCTTTTGCTGCGTCAACTCCCCATCTTCCAACGCTATGCGTATGAAGTGATACCACACCTTGATGTGCTTCGTCCAAGAGTGATATACCGCCTTCTTTGCTAAATGTATCCCACTTTGGCTGTCGCTCCATAAGGTATCAAAATCTTGTTTCTTCCCCAATTCTTCAAATATCCCTTACAATCATATCATCTCCTTGCCAGCTTCCGTAATGACCACATATTCACAATGCCACCACCTTTTTCAACTGAGAGACCTAACTCACTGCTGTTCCCCTAACTGTGAATACGTATCTCGTTGTGCTTTTTCCACTATCTTGATCACCCGAGTAGTCCGTATCAACGTATCCTTGCATCTTGATGGTATCGCCCCTGAAATATAAGCAATGACTGGACGTTCCCCTAAGATATCTCAATATCCATTTCACCGCATTCTAATGCTCCTTCCCCTAGTTTTGCATGTAAATGCTCACAACTCCCACTACATGTGCAATATCTGATCTCGTACTCACTATTGCATACATCAAATTCCCTACCGCAGATGCATAAGGCACTCTTGCCATCTTGTCCTTCTGCTTTTGAGTAGTCGGGCATAACTCATTACTTAGTTTGAAGTGTTTCGCTAAACGCGTACTCACCGGTTTTGACTTGTCCATGTTGAACCGTTTCAAAACCTTCTCGATATAGTCCCTTTGCGATAACCACAACTTTTGCTGCTTTCTATTTCGTATGATCTTCATGCCTAAAATTTTCTTGGTCACTCCTAAATCCTTCATAGAGAATTTTTCAGCCATCATCTTTTTCAGACTTTGAATTTTCTCGAAATTAGGACCCACTACCTGCATATCATCTATGTAAAGTGACAAAATAAGGTAGTCGCCAACCTTGAAAGTCTGAACATACACGCAGTGATCTGATTCACAGCGCATAAATCCTGTCTCTATCATGAACTGATCGAACTTGAGATACCGCTGCTTAGGAGTTTGCTTGAGGCCATACAAATTTTTTCGCAGTCCACATACCTTATTCTCTTTTCCCTTCATCTCGTATCCCAGTGGCTGCATCATATAGATATCTTCTTCTAAATCTCTATGAAGAAATGTTGTTTTCACATCCAGCTGCTCTAAGTGCAAATCCTCCATCACCACGATACTGAGAATCACCCTAATTGATGTCATCTTCACCACTGGGAAAATATCTCTTGATAGTCAATCTCATGTTGTTGTGTGTATCTCTTGACTACTAAACGAGCCTTGTATCATTTCACACCATCAGCCTCTGAAAGTTATTCCTAGTGGGGGGTGAATAAGAATACACTACCGATATATCGAAATTAAAATTCTAACAAGCACTTACTAATATAAAACACAATTGCAAAGAGATATGATATCAAGCAATACTACAATTATGAACAAAGAGCATATAACAAGCAAGAGCAATATCAAGTATAAGCAATGAGTATAAAGAGCAAGGAGTGAGCAAATATAGAAAGTAGGGAACAAGCATGCAATTGAGCAATTTCTAAGCTAATAGGTAATATAAAGTATAAGAGAAATTACAAACACAAACACGAGTCGGTTTTAGAGTGGTTCGGGAGATCCCCTAGTCCACTTTGTTTAGGAGTACGAGCCCGTTTCACTAAACTCGTCTTTCTTGGAGACAAATATATTTCCCGCAAGCAACCCACAACACCGCTTCCGGTAGATGCCTATATAAGTCCACGGTAGCACCCCGGCCGTCTAACAGACGCCAAATGCGGAACAAAAACTTTTACAACTGGCGCTATTGCGGACTATAACCCGGATCTGCCATTAAAGCTAAACTAACAAACTACAAAGTGGGTAGAAATGTTCTACCGAACGATCCGAGTCCTTCGGTCTTCAACCATCATCCCACGCTTTGTTGCAGCTGCTCCGATCTCCTGAATCTCCAGTCTTCTCGTCCAGGTGGCACCACGTCGACGGATCTTTAAACGGGCTCCCGCCTCTGAACCGAGGCAACTCGATCATCAAGTTTGCTAAAAGAGATGACCAAGATTGATATAGAAAATGAGTAGAACACTTTGTCTCGTTACGTCCAAAGCTATGGACGAACGGTTAATGAAGTTGCCTTTTGGATTCAAATGAAATGAGAAATGAATATATGAAATTTCCATGAAGCCAAAACCCTAATCTTTTTCCAAATGAACAACATCTCTCTCTTCCTCTCAAGGGGCCGACCACTTTAACAAGAGGGGGGGTGAGTGTAGGAGAAGGGGAAGGTGACCATAACAATGAATGATATGAATGAATCATCATACACCTAGCAACAACCATTTAATGCAATTGAAGATTCATTAACCTAGTCATCAAAAACCATTAATGCACTAATAAGTCATGAAGCCTAGTCACGATCTAGAAGCTTCTAGAACCTTCCATACACTCATGACTCACCTCATGACTCACCCAAGAGAAGAAAAGATAAATCCGCATTTAACCGAATGTTAAAGACGGGCAATAGAAAACTGGAAACTGGCAACTTCCAAAAGCGATCCCGAAACGAATTTCAGGATAACTCCGTAACAGTATAAACATACCCGTATTTGTATTACGACCGAATACAAATACAACTGAGACAAAGATATTATATCTACACAGTATAATACTCGGATCCGGCTTAAACCAAAGCCCACCAGTATTATCTGTCCGAAAAATGACACGTGCGTAAACGCACGTGCATTTTCCGAACCCTGCCATAAAACCATACGGCCTCTACAACGTTTCGCCCGAACTTGGGAAACTATCTGTGGGGGACTCTAATGACTCATCAACACACTGGCACTGGGTATAACCACTAGCACGTCAGAGGTACTAACTGTACGTAACGGTTGCCTATGTATTGATTGGAAGGGAAGCTGACGAGCGAACTCATCCAAAAACCCTACTGAGCCTAACAGTGACAATATACATACAGTCCGGTCGTCTAAAGAGTATCGCATATCGAGTCTAGGGGAGTGGATAAAGTCAGACCCCTAATAACGCGATAATTCGTGTCGGTATGAAGCCCATCACCACCTGAGAAACTACTGATCCAAATCAGCAATTCTCCACTACCCCGGCCGATGATTTCTAGTGATGGCCACCCGTGCACTGTGCGACATCAACTCCCAATATCGGGAGAGACGAATTCCCGACGATCCGCTCACTGCCTCCATGTGGCTCGGGACTGTACCCAAAAAATACCTATTTGCACGACTCCTTTGAGCCGTGGTAGGGTAGAAATCAAAGCACAAAGGGAACTCACACGAGACAAATAACGATCTCAGGTCGACAAACTAACCTGTACGCATGTCACCAGGGAACTGCTATCTGATGATATGTATAATACCAACTAGCATGTTCCCGGCGAGTCCTGTCCGGTGTACTCATAACCCAATGAACACCTGTATATATCTTATGTGATCCAACTGACACTAGTGGCTTGTGAGACCGGCCACCGCCCCTCGTCGAGGTCTCAACTGTATACACTAGTCTGCTCTGGAGTATCGATGCCCTGTCTCGAAACTCCCACGACTAGGGACACTTTTAAGGATGTGCTTATTGACCCCAGCTCCTACGTATATGATCGCCATCATACTGCTGGCAGTCAAGCAAGAATCCTATGGGTTCTATCATCATGCAATAGTGAACTAAAGCATATATACGATGATAAAGACAAACCAGATAGCATACTATCATCTCGAGCAAGACTTTCATATCGGTATAGGTCCTCTCTCAATCATTGCAATCACGTACCTGCGATCCAATAATTGACTTTGAGGGCACTATATCCAACAATCTCCCACTTGAACTTAAGGCTAATTATTGCGATGTCGCATACTCACAGCCCGTGTGATACCGAACATCCAACTCCTCTACTAATCAATTTCACAAAACCCGTTTGTAAAACTTTTGTGTTCGAGAAATAGTCTCAGTGAGTGGATCCGTCCTGATGTTTCTTTCTATATCTCTCTTAATCTCAAGTACGCGGAGAACGCCATCTCCCGAATCGAGTAATACCTGTCTTAGAATATGTCTGGATATCTGATGGGACCTAGTTCATAAATGAACTTCAAATCCAAACTTCTTAGATTGTATTGATAACTGAACCTAATTAGTTTCCAGCACCATGCCTCTCACAGTATCCTCTTGGACCAACTGTACATAATACTGTCCCTCGTCAGAGGGAAAACTATAACTCTGACAATCACTTTGTCATCCATGTCACCTTTGAAGCCTGGAATGATAACCGTCTCCTGAAAAAGGCTGTCGTCATCAAATCCGTAGAACATTCACTTATGTTCTAAAACTGCTTCCTTATGATTCTCCAGGATTCGATTAATATAAACTTATCGCATCTAGTGCAAAAACAACATCTGGTGTGGTACTTGACATCTCACGATTGACTCAATTGCCTAAGCAAGTGATCTGCCAATCATGCACATCCCTCTTCTCTTTAGTCTGTAAGACACCTTTAGAGAGGGTGACTCCATCACCTGCAGGTACACCACCATGCCAGGAGTCATCTAGTCTAAAATACTATTAGAATATTGTCAAAGTACCCAAATTGGAGAACTACCCAATTCTAGATCTAAAACCATAGATCTAGTAACCAGAATGTCTGAAATTATATCCATATCCTCTGCGGAGAAACAACTGTGTGACAACCACAGTATAACCGATCGTAGTATAGGAATTTTACTTCCTATTCTGTGTATGTCATCCAAATACCAGGACATCACACCCTACTACCTTCTTAACAGATCCATCCCCTATTCTGATGAAGTCAAACCCATGACTTTCATATCAAAAATTAGATGATCTATCTCCACTATATCTGCTCTAGTCTATAAATAGACATAAGCTACTTGCCCACTATGCTTCCTCTGCTCCCACTGACCATAACAGCCCTCTGGCAGAATAATATATACGTACACTTCTAAAGCTAGTTTAGAACGACGCTATACATAACCTCCTGCCGGGTCTCATAGCCTGGAACAACAGTAATGTCAAGTCTGGGTAACAAGAACCTCCCTGTCACCGTCCTTGAGGCTACCGGAGTACCTTTCGGGTGTCTGAGGTTACCCACCATATCTGCGGAGTGGCTATTGAAATGTCAAACCTGATTGAATATATAGGTTCTATTAAATTTTCCGTAATCGTTTGCGGTTCTGGAATCACTTCCAGTTCTACCATACTCCCACTACTGTTTTCTGAAAAAATCCATTTTACTAAAACTGTGGCGAGTCAAGAACAATATCACTATTGATCTTTCAGATGGTAGAAAATCAACCCTCATCAAAGCCAGGGTCAACCCATAAACTGCCATTACAGAAACGTGCCTTGAGTTATTCAGTGTCTGGTTTTAAGCATAAGCCGGACAACTCCCCGTATCTTAACATCGTTAAGATATGAACCATTCTATATACAATATAGAAATAGAGGCACTAATTTAACTGGAACCAGATTCAAACCATGCAACTGTCTCCAGTGCATATCAACTTAATGGAAAGAGGCTAATCAGTATTACCCAACTTAGGAATCCATCCAATTATGAGTAACCTGAAAGAGAAACAAGTTTCTCAAAACCGTTACTATCAATTGAATACCAATCATAAGTATCTACATCTTCGATTTCATTGAAGAATCCCGATACTTGTGATACCTGGTTCTCTACTTTATTCTTATAACCACAACTTCTCAAAACTTAGACATTGTATTTCTACGAAACACTTGTCTAAAAACTAGAGAAGTCATAAGTAAACCAAACATAGTACGAGGACCTACCCCTTTGTCCTTACGGACACTGGACAACATACAATACTCTGTAAAAGTCCCTTGAGTTGAATAACTCAAAACCTGTGTATCGTAGGTTGAAAACTGTACCCAGGCGATTTCCTCAAATATCACCAATTACAACGAATTCCGATATAATGAGGATGAATTCCCAATAACTTACTCCCACTCATCATCTGTAAAACCATACAGATATGAGAATAAAACCTGGTAAATACATACCCTGGAATAAGTATCTAATCGGGAAATCAGTTTTCCTTTAACAATGCACTGAAACATGAAAATGTTTCGTAGGGATATCCTGGTATTCCTAGTAATGCCTCTTCCATAATCCAATTCATGACTATAACCGTATATTTCTTTGCCTTATCTCCAAATCCCTTTATCTGTCTTTATTCATTTCCTTCTGTACACCATCGTTAAGCTAAATGGTTTTCTTCCTTCCCTACCGTTCGGCACCAGCCTATGGTTTAGAAGAAGACTATCCAGTAAGCATAATAGGTGTACCCTCCTAAACCAAGGAGTACTCGCAACTTGAGAGAAGGTGATGATAAAAGAAAACTGAATAATACCTTATTCTATTTCTCCCGAACTGGAAAAAAAAGCAAAGGTGAAATAGGAGTGGCGATGAAGTACATGTTTTGGTCGTGAATGATAACAGTCGCAATTTACTTTGCCCTCTTTCTAAACCCTTTATTTTGTCTTTAGTTATTACCTTCTGTACACCCTACTTAGGCTAATTGGTTTTCTTCATTCCCTACCTTTCGGCACCTGCCTATGGTTTGGAATAAGACTATCCAATAAGCGTAATAGGTGTACTCTCCTAAACTAAGGAGTCCTCACAACCTGAGAGAAGGTGATAATAAAAGACAACTGAATAATGCCTTATTCTATTTCTCCTGAACCTGGATCCATCCTCGAAGAAGTCCCTTCGAGTTCGTATATAACCATACGATGGGTATATCCAATGGAAGTGGATGTCCGTAGTAATACGGGGTGTTCTGAGAAATACAAAGGGTAAAAGAAGGAGCGGCAATGACTTTTGCAACTCAAACAATCCAAAAGCCAGTATTTTAAGAAGGTTCGGCCAACTTGGTCACTGAGTCATAGTCTAGGGTCGGTCAATGGTCGCTGCCAAAGAGAGAGTGAGAGAAAAGAAACACTCTGCGTGCACTCTAACCTAGATCAGAATGGTTATCACTTTATCTAATCAGGAAACCTCCCACTGTAATCTCAAATTCTCCTCCAAACCTGAAAGAAGAATTAGTCGGGATCACCCGAAGAGTAAACCAACTCATCAGTGAGAATCGGGATCCAACTATCATCGCATGATAACTTGATGGAAGCCACTCAAGTTATCACACTCCAGAAGGTATGCGCATACTTGGCAAGTTTCTTTATGTTTGAAACTCCTGATGTGATTTTTGCCTCATGCTCTTATGACCTTGACTTTAGTCAACAAATCATAAGTCACATGTCAAGTTCTACCCGTCATTGTCCAGGTTGATTTGAACCCACCCGTACATACCCTTGACTTTAGTCAGCAAGGTAATACGACTGTCCCAAACCAACGCATCTATCTATGCAACAGATGAATACCCAGCGGCTACCAAACACTATGCCTTGACTTTAGTCAACAAACATAGCTTGAATACTACTGACCATCCATAAGAAATGACGGAGGGCTACGGCTGGTTTTTGGCGAAAAACCTTTAATGTAATGAACTTGATCTTGTTGAAGGAACCTGATAGCTTTTTACAAAAATATAGTGACGAAAAACCATTGCTAAAGAGGTCACTCGCGGTGAAGGGATCTCGGATCTTTTCTCGTGGAATGAGGTGCAGGATATTCTAACTGAATACCGCTATGCATAGCAACTTGTAATCGACTAGAGTAAAGTTATTACCCTGACTTAAACTTCTGCCCAAGGGGTCACTCCCGGTGAAGAGATCTCGGCCCTTGCCTCGTCGAATGAGGTGCAGGATATTCCAACTGATTACCTTTATGCAAAACAAAAGGAAACATCTTTGTAATAACACCTTTTAAAATTTGTTCCAACAACATCAAATATAGGTTTGTTTTATCCTTGCATTGATAAGAATCAATGCAGTCCCATCAACGAATCACACCAGAAAAGAACGAAAATATAATGTACGTATATTCCATCCGCATTCACCACTGGGTCCCGTCATCACCCGTTAGGTTACTTAACTAACGACAGAGCGGGGACTGGACTAGCGCGGGTGTAAAACATATACAACATCTAATAGTATATATACAAATATACAATAATCGCTCCAGGCGTGATAATATGCAACATTACAGAAAAGTAAAAAGCATCACAGAACAATACAGATAATCTAGGATCCCCGGGTTTCACAGAGCCACTACTGAAACCCGATGTTCCCTGGTCGTGTGGATAGCCTGTGCAATGAAACCTAGACCCCTATGGGTGCGGCAAGTTACCCGCCAAAACCTGAAGCGAGACAGCCCCCTACAGCAAAATGAATGGACTACCCGGCACTTCACGGAATCCGGTAACTTGAGCACCCCACCTTGGGTCAACCTGTACCCACTACGAGTGCGGCGAATAGTCTGCCAATTCTAGAGTGAGGCCCCTTTACCTCTCAAAGTCATGAGATACGGACCCGTTGCCCTCTAGAACCCGTCTATTCATGCACTCCGTAGCGGGGTAAACCTAGTACAGAAATAAAAATATGTACAGCGGGTACATCGACCTCAGCCCGGTCGTGCCCCAAAAGAATATTATACAAACAGGCAGTGACGGCAGTCCACATGTTGGACGCTCGCCCCGCAATATCAAATGTACAAATAAATCCAAACTGCACTACCATTGTACACTGCTATCCACCACGACAAATCCGCAACATCACAGCACAACACAGAACATCAACGCGAATGTCACGTTCGCAAACCCGTCTAAAAGAGCTATAGCAATTAGACGCGGTTTACCGTTCAATTGATATTCCCGGTCGGAGATATAATGTAAATAATGCATACTAACAAGTTTAAAATTTCGATCGACAAAACTTCCCGAAGTAGGCCCCACGTACATCTGCTGTACAGTAACAAAAACTGGGCCCAAAAGAACAGTACCAAAAACCACAATTTACTGTGTAGAACATACTGTAGAAGTTTGACCCTCTGAAGCGCCAAGACGGCCGCGGATCCGCCGCCAAAGACATGCTTTGGCCGTGGATCCGCGGCCGTACGGTTGAGACAGAGGACCGAATTTCTGCAGTTTTCTTCAAAAAGCCTGCTTAATTTTCTGGTATATGCAAAATTATTTTTAGACCCCTTTTAAAATCGACAGAAACTTTAGTGCAGAAAATTGTAGTTTCGGAAATTCCGTTCGATCGATATTTTAAACGCGTTAGCACAAGTTAGTAAAGCATAATGGTGAGGCTCTGATACCACTGTAAGTCCACGGTAGCGCCCCGGCCGTCTAGCAGACGCCAAATGCGGAACAAAAACTTTTACAACTGGCACTATCGCAGACTATAACCCGGATCTGCCATTAAAGCTAAACTAACAAACTACAAAGTGGGTAGAAATGTTATACCGAACGATCCGAGTCCTTCGGTCTTCAACCATCATCCCACGCTTTGTTGCGGCTGCTCCGATCTCCTGAATCTCCAGTCTTCTCGTCCAGGTGGCACCACGTCGACGGATTTTTAAACGGGCTCCAGCCTCTGAACCGAGGCAACTCGATCATCAAGTTTGCTAAAAGAGATGACCAAGATTGATGTAGAAAATGAGTAGAACACTTTGTCTCGTTACGTCCAAAGCTATGGACGAACGGTTAATGAAGTTGCCTTTTGGATTCAAATGAAATGAGAAATGAATATATGAAATTTCCATGAAACCAAAACCCTAATCTTTTTCCAAATGAACAACATCTCTCTCTTCCTCTCAAGGGGCCGGCCACATTAACAAGAGGGGGGGTGAGTGTACGAGAAGGGGAAGGTGACCATAACAATGAATGATATGAATGAATCATCATACACCTAGCAACAACCATTTAATGCAAATGAAGAGTCATTAACCTAGTCATCAAAAACCATTAATGCACTAATAAATTATGAAGCCTAGTCACCATCTAGAAGCTTCTAGAACCTTCCACACACACATGACTCACATCATGATTCACCCAAGAGAAGAAAAGATAAATCTGCATTTAACCGAATGTTAAAGACGGGCAATAGAAAACTGGAAACTGGCAACTTCCAAAAGCGATCCCGAAACGAATTTCAGGATAACCCCGTAACAGTATAAATATACCCGCATTTGTATTACGACCGAATACAAATGCAACTGAGACAAAGATATTATATCTACACAGTATAATACTCGGATCCGGCTTAAACCAAAGCCCACCAGTATTATCTGCCCGAAAAATGACACGTGCGTAAACGCACGTGCATTTTCCGAACCCTGCCATAAAACCATACGGCCTCTACAACGTTTCGCCCGAACTTGGGAAACTGTCTGTGGGGGACTCTAATGACTCATCAACACACTGGCACTGGGTATGTCACGACCCGAAATTGGCACGTGACGGCCCTAATGCTTCGCAACGTCTACAGGCGTAACGCAGTAAAAGAAAGCCAAAACCCAGAAATCTAAACCATTAAAAGACAAGAAAAGATAAGAAACATTATTTAAACCCTTAAAAAAAATCTCAAGTATAAATTCTTTAAGTCCAATTTTCTTTCTTGAAAATTTCGGCAGCATCTCCTTTATAAAAACCAACCCCAAAAGTGGGTACAACATAAATAAAAAGTAAAGCATCCCTAAACGGGAGCAAATACACGCCCAAAGGCGGAAAACAACCACCACAATAAATATAGGACGCCGTAGCGAAGAAATAAAAGACGATAGAAAGGAAACTGTATAAAAACCTCCAAGTCACAAAATAATATACAATATCGTCCTCACACCAAGTCATACATAAAACTGGTAGATGGAGAGTACATGGATACAACGAATATACAATACAACATCGAATAATCATAAAACCCACCTGGGCAAAACTGCACACTGTGAGCTGATGTGGTATCCGCAGCAAAAGATGATACGATGGATGAAAATAGCCCTGCCTCTGACTATCCTGAGGAACACCTGCAAACAATGTGGCACAACGGGGGTGAGTTACCAACTCGTGAATAGTAAATAACATATGCAGGTAATCGCGAGTATGCACGTACAACGCGAATCTAACATAAGCATTTAATATCAATGAATAGTCATACGTAATGCATTAATCATGAAAGGTACACTAACAGGTACAACTACACATGAAGCGGTAATAATATGACAATCTGTATGCAGCATCATGTAAGGTACTATATCGGTACTACTAATACATGAAGAAATGATATGAATAAAGGTATGTAAATGCAACAGTCATGGAAGGTACTCTAACAGGTACTACTAATACATGAAGAAATGATATGAATAAAGGTATGTAAATGCAACAGTCATGGAAGGTACTCTAAAAGGTACTACTAATACATGAAGCAGTGCATAAACAATAAATGTAGAGTATGGAATGAAACATATCATTTCCACGGAATCCTGACATCGTGGTAGGATTAAAATCCATCAAGACAATCCAAATCCCAATTTCCTCAAATCAGCCCCCAATTTGGCTATCATATCAAGTAAGTCTCACATAACCTTAATGTACAATATCAAGTAGATCTCACATATCCCGTATGTACAATGTCAAGTGTATCTCGTATACTCCGAATGTACAATATCAAGTAAATCTCACATATATCCTATAATCAATATCAAATGAATTCTCAAATGTCCTAAATTCAATGTCAATGAGTCCTTTACATTCTAGGTATATTTGCATAAATAAATATGATGATGTATAAATTTAATGTCCATACACATATATTAGCGTCCCATTCCACTAATATTGGTGTAAGGGCATATATAACAGCGGCCTAATCCCCTGTTATATATACAAAGGAGTAAGAAGAAATATGATGAAACCAATGTGTCAAGCATCGACACAGAAATGCTGATCTATCAGGTGCTTTCACCACGACTGGCCCCCTGATAGGTACGTATCACACGCTATCCGAAAAGCACGAGTGCCTAGCTCTGACCCTCGTCTTTCCACGTATCTATACGTACATGACTCCGAACGGTATCCCCATGATTACCGCCGAGTCATTCATAATGTCACCGGAAAGTATGGTTCCCCCACTAACTCATCTCCACACTGAGATTCTTGCCCCGGGGTACCTCCGGGCCCCACCATGTACTCGCACACGGACCCCTCCGTTCCTCGCGTGGGATATATATATATCCGAACCGATAAATCTCATGGTGGCTGCTGAAATATCATATCAAGGGAAACCGGGTTTTTCAATTAATGCATAATTTCATGAACTCCCACGGTCCGCAAATCCAGAAAACATCATGAAAAATCCATATCTCAATGCGAAAATCCATGAATATAATATATGCAACATAAAACTGTAATGAAAGCATATCAAGGGAAAGCCGCTAATTAACTGCAACAAATTAATATAAAATATCATGCGGTTTCTATTTTCTCCAATTCTAAATAGCATCAAGTAAAGGTAAACATGTAGCTATAACCAGATGTATGTGAAAACATAAAGGTATAGCAAGATATATGTATCTACCTACAAGTAATGATGTAGTATACCCCCTGGGTATAAGTGAAATAGGTGTGTAAGGTATACCTGTAGCTATGACATAAAGTGTGTATGTACCTATCACTAATGGTACGATACTCTATAGGTATACAGGTAACTAGCATGTAAGTATGTCAGAGTATATGTGTGAGCATGTAGGTATACAGGTATGCTACAAGTCAATGCGTAAAGAAATATGAATCAAAGTCTAAATGTCCCTAACCAAGCAATATCATTTCTATAAGTGGGTTGTGCGTGACATGGCAATTATTGACGGTGTGTGTAGGATACAATCAGTGCTCGTGCAACATGAATCGTCAATAATATGTGCAGTGTCCTATGGATACTAGTCCAAGCACAACAATATCTAAGTAATAGGGTAAATGCGCAATTCTAAATATGACATAGAATATGCGACAGAAATAACATCTCTAGCCCAGACGCATAGCGCCATGCGGGCGATTCCCCTGTAAATGTTAAATCTACTCACCAACGCTCCTGGCTAAGTGAAGCCTACCACATGTTTTCCCTTATCGTAGCGTCTGAAGTCCCCGCTTGCGAACCTAAAATTTCACAAACACATCATATAAGCAAAAATCCTACATCGACAAAAAGACATCGAAACGCAAGAATAGCGCCCTGAAAATTACACTGCGCGCTTAGCGTATCTATCGTGCACGACATCGCCCAAAAACCCTAATTGGGGTCGCTAAACTACAAAACACTAAGTCTAGACCCCGACCGTCCCGATCGCGCAACACAACACAAACAATTACGAGGAATAAAATAGATATAACCTTGCAACGACCAATCGAACCCACGTCGGAAAAACCCCGAAACCTAGTAAGCAACTTACCGCAATATTTCGCACTAGTTTCAAGCTAACGCATATCTAGCGATTACAAACACCTTAAAATTGCTTAACTAAGCTATCTAAACCATTTCTATATTTTTAACACTTGCTAAATAAATTTTAGGAAAAACCTAGTAAGCAAAATTGCATAATTAAACAAAGTATTCATAAAAAAAAATTAACATTTCTACTAGGTTAATCTTTTCCAAATCACAAATTAACACTTTAAATGAACATTAAACACATAAATCAAGTTTTTACCCTAACTATATTATCATAAAAATTAAGTCTTGAATTTCAAACATGAAATTAAAAGCTTAAATAAACAATTAATAAACTAATTAGAAATTTAGTTACAACAAAAAAGATTAGGGTTAGTGTTTTATACCTCCACAAAACATCAAAACCAAGAAACCAAACTCATCATCTTTTCCTCCAAAATGATGTTTTGAATGAAGATCCATGCAACTTTTGTGAAGAAGAATGAAAGTTTTGGATTTTATTTGAATTTCTATGAATTTATTTGGATATTTCTTGATTATTTTGAAGCAAAATGAGTAGAAAAGGGGTGGAAATGATAAGGGGCAGCAAGGGGAAGGGAAGGGCCTGCCAAGGAGGTGAGGGGGGTATTTTTGTGATGAAATTGCTAGGAAAAAAGTAATAAATGCTATATGCCACCTTTACACATTTTCTTTTCTTTTTAAAATAAAACATTTTGCACTCCAAAAAAATATCTAGATATTTAAAAAGAAGTTTCCAAAATATTCTAGTGACAAAAAATAAATTTATTCTCAAGAGAAGAAATTTCCCGATTTACGTGCACCAAATACCGCTTAAAATAATATTTTATTTGGGAAAAATTCTATCTGAACCAAAACCTCCCAAATCCCCCTAAAGTTCGCGCACAAGCTTTATTTTAGCTAAAAAAAGGTGCCGGTAAGTTTCTACGGAAGTTTGATCGAAATCGGGTTAAAACGAAAAATACCGACAATTTTGCCCTAAAACGGGAAAATTCGCAAAACGATTTCTGAAACATTACAATCTTCCCCCCTTAAAGAAATTCGGTCCCCGAATCAAAATTCATCTACGCGTACCTTCAAGAAGATGAGTACAAAGCTCCCAAATCTCGCTCGCAGCTTGCCAAACGATCACCTCACTATACAGCTATGCCAAAGAACCCTCACAGACGGCAAGACCCTTTACCGAAGTTTCTCCACCTGCCGAGCCATTAACACAATTGGCAGCCGGTGAACGAAACGATCGCGTCCAAGACAAATGGTCTGGTGCCGAATCATGTGAGAAAGGTCATGAAGGTAATTGTAAAGTATCGACGCAAAGAAAACGGGGTGAATAGTCAAAAATCTGGGCGGAAGTGCCAAAATATAGGCAACGGAACCAACTCACTTGAGGATCTCAAAAGGACCTACAATCCTGGGATACTTTCCAAAACTCAACACGTCATTTATCGGAAAATCCCGTAGGAATACATGATCTCCCACTGCGAACTCAAGTCTGGGACCACTACGGTCGGCATAAGACCTCTGTCTGCACTGGGCTACTCTCATCCTGACCTGAACCAACTGGATCATCTCCGAAATCTAGACTAGTTGTGGTCCAAAAATCCTACTTACGCAGAGTCAGAAAAACAGACTGGAGATCGACACCACCTAACAAACAAAACTTAAAGGTTACCAATTGGAGTGCCTCCTGATAACAGCTATCGAAGGAGAATCCGAACAATGGCAAGTGACGATCCCAACTGCCGACAACAATTAATACGTACGCACAAGCATATCCTCCAGAGTCGGTATAGCTCGCTCTCACAAAACCATCATTCTGCGGATGGAAAAACGGAGCTAAAGCTCAACCAGTACCAAAGGCTTCCTGAAGCTCCTGCCCAAGACGACAAGCAGATAGGGTGCCCTCATTGGATACGACCCATGAAGGAACTCTGTGCAACGCGCAAACTTAACAAAGAACAACTGAGCAACCTGAGTATAACCGGACAACAAGCATCCGAATGGAGTCACACCCTGACTAAACCTGGGTATACGCCACAAAGAATATTCCTAGAGATCTGCTCCTATTCCCACTTCGGAACGGTTTAAGGTTGCAACTCTCCAGCCGGTCTCAGATGCTCAACAAAAACACACAACAAGACAACACCTTGAAACGAAATCCGAAACTTCTCTTTACATCCTTGCCCACCCGTAACTATCTCACAAGTCACGTCAAATGCTGGTGGAACTTGAATGGGTACAGAGAGTTGACAGATGTGCCTGCTCTAGGATTTCACGTCTCTACCCAATAGTATCAGGTACATAAATGCATCCCTAAACTCATCACACCCTTGTCACAAATCAAGGACTCCGAATCATTACCCAGCCAAGTATGCTCAAGTATTTCTGACGAACGAGTATCGGCGGGCAGTGTCTCGCAAAAGCGATTAAGGAAAAGTTGTCGGGCGCGGACATGAGCAAGCTGTCCCCTCAGTAGAGGCAAACCTAAGTTGTACTCCACGATCGCACAAGAACTGTAAATCTGCAGAAGACTGTCTCTGACTGCGCACAACTGGAACAAACTAACCCCGGGCCTACAACTCCAGCATCAGCTACCACAATCGCCTTGCCAAGGGTAATAAAGGATCTCACAAACACAATCCTCCACACGTTCCATCCAACGGCGCTGTCTCAACAATCAAAACCCGCTGCAGGAATATGTACATTAAGCTCTGATGGTCCGTGAAAATCTGACACGACTCACGAACAAGTAGTGTCTCCAATCCCCAACGCACTACCACCGCGGCCATCTCCAGATCATGAGTGGGATATCCTGCTCGTACTTCCTCCAAATGTAGGGAAGCAAAAGAGATAACTCTATAGTGTCACCTCAGTACACAATCGAGCCCCACTCGCGAAACATCACAGTTAAAACAACAAAGTCGCCCGAACCAAAAAGCAAGAAAGAACTGGTGCAGTTGTTAACCGAATCTCCAACTTCTGAAAAACTCCGCACGCATGCCTCAGTCCAAAGAAAAGAAACCTCCTTTCAGGTCAGTCCAGTCAACGGTGCAGCACTACACTAGCAATCCAGCACGAAACGGCGGTAAAAACCTGCTAAGCCTAAAAATCTGCGGACTTCTGTCCGAACATAAGCCTGGGACTAAGCTGTATGGCCACGATCTTCCTCGGGACCATACGAAAAACCGTCTCCCGTAACTACTAGACCTAGGAGTCAACACAAACAAGCCTGAAGGAACACTCCGAGAATCTAACAAACAGCTGGCACTCTCCCAGCATCTGCATAACAAATCCTCAAGTGCTACTCCTGTCCCTCAAGACACAAAGAATAGACCAAAATGTCATCAATAACACAACAATAACTAGTCGAAGAATGGCCTGAAGAAATTCGGTTCATTATATCTACGAATGCTGCTAGGGTATTGGTGAGTCCGACGACACCACCAAAATACACAAAGCCCGTAGCACGCACAAGGCAGTCTTCGGAATGTCATCACTCCGAACCCGCAGCAATGATGACCTGATCCCGAACAAACTTAGAAAATGTCTCGCACTCTGGAGCCGATCGAAGAAATCGTCAATGCGAAGTAAAGGATACATATACGGACCGTAAGTCGGTTCAATTGGTGATCAATCAATACACAACCTAAACTGTCGTCTTCCTCCTTGGCGAACAGAAATAGAAGCTCCCCAATGCGAAACGCTCAGACGCACAATCCCCCCAACAAACAACTCTGCAGCTGATCCTTAAGCTCCCTAAGCTCCGCCGGCTCATCTGGAACAACGTCGGAAAACTCTCGCACGATAAGAACCCAGTCCAACAAACCCACTGTGGCTCCGGTATCATGAATGAATGCCAAGAATCCTCAACATCCTCTCCTCAAAAGCCGACTAGCAAAAAGGCTGAATTCAAGTTGTGAGAGGCGGCACAACTATCCACCTGCACAACAAGAACTGACTTGCCGGGGAAAAAAACCTGACTGTTTCCTCGCGGTAGTCCAAAGACGCCAAGCACGTAACTAACCAGTCCATGCCCAGGAGAACGTTAAATCCAACATCTCTAGAAGGATCAAGTGACGGATGAATCTCCTAACCGATTGGCATACGACTGAAATACGTGTCGCGCAACAAAAGAATCGCTGACAGAAGTTAACACAACAAACGGCTGATCTAGCTAACACGAATCCCCTCGTCCCAAACCTCTGGTACTCCCGCAACGGTCACGAAAGCTGTCTCGACGACTAAGCCTCTGTCTCTAGGATGGTACACCGGTACGAGTCCTCCACTGTTCCGGAACTCCCAAAGTCTCAGGAATACGTGTCTCGTCAACTAGGGCTGCATCCACTGGTGCTATGTAAGTGACGGAAAGCTGTGTGCCGATCGCAAGGAACAACTGGGTAACAGGGGTGACAACCTCCTGTCGCTGCGCTCGAATGGTCTCCACCAAAGAACTCATCGTCTGGCGCATGTCCTGCATCTATAGCGATACTATCTGTCGAAGGCGGATCCGTCTATACCTATGCAACGAGCGTGCCATCCTGGTCAGTCCTTGACCCACCCGAGTCAACTCTGACCTCAGCCCTCGCTGCACCTCACTGAGTCCCCATAGTCGTCGGCGGCAAAGGCTATAAATAGGGATAGGATTCGATATGAACACGGAAATCGAATCATAAGGATATGAATCATCAAGGAAGGAATTTCAAGTAATTGTACTTAGGTCACTTTAGGTGGAGTACTGCATCGTGAGTATGCTGCAGACATACACATACTACGTTACTCTGCTTAAGCTACCAACTCCATCATACCAAGGTCATCCTACACTCCGTAAGGTAAAAACCTAGCGCTCTGATACCAACTTTGTCACGACCCGAAATTGGCACGTGACGGCCCTAATACTTCGCAACGTCTACAGGTGTAACGCAGTAAAACAAAGCCAAAACCCAGAAATCTAAACCATTAAAAGACAACAAAAGATAAGAAACATTATTTAAACCCTTAAAAAAAATCTCAAGTATAAATTCTTTAAGTCCAATTTTCTTTCTTGAAAATTTCGGCAGCACCTCCTTTATAAAAACCAACCCCAAAAGTGGGTACAACATAAATAAAAAGTAAAGCATCCCCAAACGGGAGCAAATACACGCCCAAAGGCGGAAAACAACCACCACAACAAATATAGGACGCCGTAGCGAAGAAATAAAAGACGATAGAAAGGAAACTGTATAAAAACCTCCAAGACACAAAATAATATACAATATCGTCCTCGCACCAAGTCACTAAGTCATACATAAAACTGGTAGATGGAGAGTACATGGATACAACGAATATACAATACAATATCGGATAATCACAAAACCCACCTGGGCAAAACTACGCACTGTGAGCTGATGTGGTATCCGCAGCAAAAGATGATACGATGGATGAAAATAGCCCTGCCTCTGACTATCCTGAGGAACACCTGCAAACACTGTGGCACAACGGGGGTGAGTTGCCAACTCGTGAATAGTAAATAACATATGCAGGTAATCACGAGTATGCACGTACAACGCGAATCTAACATAAGCATTTAATATCAATGAATAGTTATATGTAATGCAATAATCATGAAAGGTACACTAACAGGTACAACTACACATGAAGCGGTAATAATATGACAATCTGTATGCAGCATCATGTAAGGTACTATATCGGTACTACTAATACATGAAGAAATGATATGAATAAAGGTATGTAAATGCAACAGTCATGGAAGGTACTCTAACAGGTACTACTAATACATGAAGAAATGATATGAATAAAGGTATGTAAATGCAACAGTCATGGAAGGTACTCTAACAGGTACTACTAATACATGAAGCATTGCATAAACAATAAATGTAGAGTACGGAATGAAACATGTCATTTCCACGGAATCCTGACATCGTGGTAGGATCAAAATCTATCAAGACAATCCAAATCCCAATTTCCTCAAATCAGCCCCCAATTTGGCTATCATATCAAGTAAGTCTCACATAACCTTAATGTACAACATCAAGTAGATCTCACATATCCCGTATGTACAATGTCAAGTGTATCTCGTATACTCCGAATGTACAATATCAAGTAGATCTCACATATATCATGTAATCAATATCAAATGAATTCTCAAATGTCCTAAATCCAATGTCAATGAGTCCTTTACATTCTAGGTATATTTGCATAAATAAATATGATGATGTATAAATTTAATGTCAATACACATATATTAGCGTCCCATTCCACTAATATTGGTGTAAGGGCATATATAACAGCGGCCTAATCCCCTGTTATATATACAAAGGAGTAAGAAGAAATATCATGAAACCAATGTGTCAAGCATCGACACAGAAATGCTGATCTATCAGGTGCTGTCACCACGACTGGCCCCCTGATAGGTACATATCACACGCTATCCGAAAAGCATGAGTGCCTAGCTCTGACCCTCGTCTTTCCACGTATCTATACGTACATGACTCCCAACGGTATCCCCATGATTACTGCCGAGTCATTGGTAATGTCACCGGAAATTATGGTTCCCCCACTTAACTCATCTCCTCACTGAGATTCCGTCCGGGGTACCTCCGGGCCCCACCATGTACCCGCACACGGACCCCTCCGTTCCTCGCGTGGGGTATATATATATATCCGAACCGATAAATCTCATGGTGGCTGCTGAAATATCATATCAAGGGAAACCGGGTTTTTCAATTAATGCATAATTTCATGAACTCCCACGGTCCCCAAATCCAGAAAACATCATGAAAAATCCATATCTCAATGCGAAAATCCATGAATATAATATATGCAACATAAAACTGTAATGAAAGCATATCAAGGGAAAGCCGCTAATTAATTACAACAAGTTAATATAAAATATCATGCGGTTCCTATTTTCTCCAATTCTAAATAGCATCAAGTAAAGGTAAACATGTAGCTATAACCAGATGTATGTGAAAACATAAAGGTATAGCAAGATATATGTATCTACCTACAAGTAATGATGTAGTATACCCCGTGGGTATAAGTGAAATAGGTGTGCAAGGTATACCTGTAGCTATGACATAAAGTGTGTATGTACCTATCACTAATGGTACGATACTCTATAGGTATACAGGTAACTAGCATGTAAGTATGTCAGAGTATATGTGTGAGCATGTAGGTATACATGTATGCTACAAGTCAATGCGTAAAGAAATATGAATCAAAGTCTCAATGTTCCTAACCAAGCAATATCATATCTATAAGTGGGTTTTGCGTGACATGGAAATTATTGATGGTGTGTGTAGGATACAATCAGTGCTCGTGCAACATGAATCGTCAATAATATGTGCAGTGTCCTAAGGATACTAGTCCAAGCACAACAATATCTAAGTAATAGGGTAAATGCACAATTCTAAATATGACATAGAATATGCGACAGAAATAACATCTCTAGCCCAGACGCATAACGCCATATGGGCGATTCCCCTGTAGATGTTAAATCTACTCACCAACGCTCCTGGCTAAGTGAAGCCTACCACCTGTTTTCCCTTGTCGTAGCGTCCGAAGTCCCCGCTTGCGAACCTAAAATTTCACAAACATATCACATAAGCAAAAATCCTACATCGACGAAAAGACATCGAAACGCAAGAATAACGCCATGAAAATTACACTGCGCGCTTAGCGCATCTATCGCGCACGACATTGCCCAAAAACCCTAATTGGGGTCGCTAAACTACAAAACACTAAGTCTAGACCCCGATCGTCCCGATCGCGCAACACAACACAAACAATTACGAGGAATAAAATAGATATAACCTCGCAACGACCAATTGAACCCACGTCGGAAAAACCCCGAAACCTAGTAAGCAACTTATCGCAATATTTCGCACTAGTTTCATGCTAACGCATATCTAGCGATTACAAACACCTTAAAATAGCTTAACTAAGCTATCTAAACCATTTCTATATTTTTAACACTTGCTAAATAAATTTTAGGAAAAACCTAGTAAGCAAAATTGCATAATTAAACAAAGTATTCATAAAAAAAAAATTAACATTTCTACTAGGTTAATCTTTTCCAAATCACAAATTAACACTTTAAATGAACATTAAACACATAAATCAAGTTTTTACCCTAACGATATTATCATAAAAATTAAGTCTTGAATTTCAAACATGAAATTAAAAGCTTAAATAAACAATTAATAAACTAATTAGAAATTTAGTTACAACAAAAAGGATTAGGGTTAGGGTTTTATACCTCCACAAAACATCAAAACCAAGAAACCAAACTCATCATCTTTTCCTCCAAAATGATGTTTTGAATGAAGATCCATGCAACTTTTGTGAAGAAGAATGAAAGTTTTGGATTTTATTTGAATTTCTATGAATTTATGTGGAAATTTCTTGATTATTTTGAAGCAAAATGAGAAGAAAAGGGTTGGAAATGATAAGGGGTAGCAAGGGGAAGGGAAGGGCCGGCCAAGGAGATGAGGGGGGTATTTTTGTGATTTTTTTGTGAACAAATTGGTAGGAAAAAGAGTAATAAATGCTAATAAATGCTATATGCCACCTTTACACATTTTCTTTTCTTTTTAAAATAAAACCTTTTGCACTCCAAAAAAATATCTAGATATTTAAAAAGAAGTTTCCAAAATATTCTAGTGACAAAAAATAAATTTATTCTCAAGAGAAGAAATTTCCCGATTTACGTGCACCAAATACCGCTTAAAATAATATTTTATTTGGGAAAAATTCTATCTGAACCCAAACCTCCAAAATACTCCTAAAGTTCGCGCACATGCTTTATTTTAGATAAAAAAAGGTGCCGGTAAGTTTCTACGGAAGTTTGATCGAAATTGGGTTAAAACGAAAAATACCGACAATTTTGCCCTAAAACGGGAAAATTCGCAAAACGATTTCTGAAATGTTACAGGGTATAACCACTAGCACGTCAGAGGTACTAACTGTCTGTAACAGTTGCCTATGTATTGATTGGATGGGAAGCTGACGAGCGAACTCATCCAGAAACCCTACTGAGCCTAACAGTGACAATATACATACAGTCCGGTCCGTTCGTCTAAAGAGTATTGCATATCGAGTCTAGGGGGGTGGATAAAGTCAGACCCCTAATAACGCGATAATTCGTGTCGGTATGAAGCCCATCACCACCTGAGAAACTACTGATCCAAATCAGCAATTCTCCACTACCCCGGCCGAGGATTTCTAGTGATGGCCACCCGTGCACTGTGCGACATCAACTCCCAATACCGGGAGAGACGAATCCCCGACGATCCGCTCACTGCCTCCATGTGGCTCGGGACTGTACCCAAAAAATACCTGTTTGCACGACTCCTTTGAGCCGTGGTAGGGTAGAAATCAAAGCACAGTGGGAACTCACACGAGACAAATGACGATCTCAGGTCGACAAACTAACCTGTACACATGTCACCAGGAAACTGCTATCTGACGATATGTATAATACCAACTAGCATGTTCCCGGCGAGTCCTGTCCGGTGTACTCATAACTCAATGAGCACCTGTATACATCTTAGGTGATCCAACTGACACCAGTGGCTTGTGAGACCGGCCACCGCCCCTCGTCGGGGTCTCGACTGTATACACTAGTCTACTCTGGAGTATCGATGCCCTGTCTCGAAACTCCCACGATTAGGGACACTTTTAAGGATGTGCTTATAGACCCCAGCTCCCACGTATATGATCGCCATCATACTGCTGGCAGTCAAGCAAGAATCCTATGGGCTCTATCATCATGCAATAGTGAACTAAAGCATATATACGATGATAAAGACAAACCAGATAGCATACTATCATCTCGAGCAAGACTGTCATATCGGTATAGGTCCTCTCTCAATCATTGCAATCACGTACCTGCGATCCAATAATTGACTTTGAGGGAACTATATCCAGCCTAAGCAACACGTCTCCTCAAAAGACTACACGTTTGCCACTACGAACAACATATCTTACAAGCACTTCCCACCTCTCTCTCAATACAACCACACATGCTCACACTTGAGCACTTCTTCTTTCGACAAGCTCTTCTTTCTTACAAGACACTCTTGCACTCAAGAATTCTCTCAATGAAGAAAGAAGGAAAAAAATACAAGCTCAAGATTACTCTCAAAGGAGTTTTACAATTGAAGCACTAGCACTAAAGAAGAATGGAATATCAAATTAGAAGCTCTTGAGTGATTTTGTGTGTGATGGTGATTTTAGATAAGTAAATGAATATTTGATCAAACTCTCACAAGTGATGATATTTTTGTTTTGAAGATCACTTTTTAATATTGGCAACTGAAATCTCTAAGCGATTGGGGCTCAAAATACCAACACAAAACCTTTTTATAGCCCCCAAAGAAAAACTAGCCGTTATGGGTCAAATTCAGCAGAAAACGTACACGATAGACATCTGAAGAACATTGGGGCAGACGTCTGGCCTTTAGAAAAAGTAACCCAACGGCCATATTTTTCAAAAAAAATGTTAACTGCAAACGTCTGAAGTTCAAACAGGCAGGCATCTGAAGCAGAAAAGGTTTTGGCAAAAATATAACATCAGACGTCTGCCCCGATGAACTGCAGACGTCTGTGTTTCTTTCTGGGAAGCACAGAGCTAAAACCAGACATCTGATGTTCAGATGGGCAGACGTCTAAAGTTTAAAAAATCCATTTTGAAACCCTTCATCAGACGTCTGGTCCAGTAACTTTCAGACGTCTGTCTCGTCTCAATTTTGAAAACATATCTGAAATATCAGATACCAACAATGCATAGACGTCTGAACTAAAATGAAGCAGATGTCTAGCTAAGCACAAAAACAATAGTTTGGGTTTTCTGAAAAATGAAAACTTTGAAAACGAAAAACCCGATGTTCGCAAAACCTTTGGGCTAAAGTGTGTGAGTGTTCAAGAGCCCTAAATGATAATACCTAGTTCGATCAAGTACTTATAAAGATTCCTTTGTCGGTAAACGCATTTCTTCGATATCTTGAATCTTTGACGTCTGGACTCGAGCTCTTGAAACTTTGGCGGTTCTCTTGAACTTGCGTTGGTCGATTAATCTTCAAATTGGTTTCGACACTCGACGCTTCAAACCTAAACACGCCATTTCAGTCACTTGCGTCTTGAAATTGATATTTGATCTTCAAATGAAGTTCACTTCGACTTCAATATTTTACGCTTCAAACTTGAACTTGGTTTCTAGCTTCTTGACTATTCGTGGCTTGAACTCTTGAATCCCTTCAACCTTGGCTACTTAGTATCATGAAGCTTGAATATGCAAATTGTGAAGATCCCGTCCATATCTTCCAACCTCCATTAGATATATCCGTTAAGCTCAATTTTCTTCATCCTCCATTGTACCCTTGTGTCGTGAGATATCCTGAATATCCTGAAAAACAATCTCAAAACAACCAAGTACATCATATACAGTATTATGAAATCTAAGAAAGATAGTAAACTCAAGTATATGACCATTCATTGTTTCGATATCACAACTATGAATAGGACATCAATATCAAGATAATAGCAAAATCAAAGCATGAGATATTGATATACCAAACATATATACATGTTATATGAAGAGCATGATATTAGATCACATGTATGTACAAATTCATATTGTGAATTACCAAAATAATGAATGAGAATAATATGTCGATATTAAGAATATAACACAGGTATAGTATGAGATATTGATATATTACTCGGTATACACAAGATATAGGTTAAGCAAGTTAAATATCAAGTATATACGAGTTTAGTGTCAATATGATAAGCAAGATAAGTAAGTGACACTAAACGAACTATTTATGTTTAAGCAATCATCAAAACTAAATAAATGGATTATCGGAATCTACAAGCTACCAATCTTCCGCTTTTTGATGATAGCAAAATATGAATAGGAAATGGTATATTTATATCAAATAAAACCAAATATCCGATATCGATATACTAAAAACTCCTATTATTCTCTCCTTTTTTGACATAATCAAAAAAAGTATTTAGCGAAATGTTTGAACTACTCCTCCTAAACATATGCGTGTAGGGTTACCCAGTACGACAGCAAGGTTTCGGAAGGCATCATCCATGCCGTTTTTAAAAAATTGCAATGCTAAAGAACCCTAACCTAGAATCTTAACTAGAGAATTAGACGAACATTGCATGTAAACAACTTTACATCTAAGTGAACAAGAAATACAACCTTTGTAGACCGGTCATTCACTTCAAAAGCTCCATGTAGTAGTCCCTTCGCTCCAAGTAGAGATCTTCCGGACTCTAGAATGGCTCCACAAGATGAAAGGAACAAGCTTGCTAGAAGTCTTCGAGGCCGAAGATGATCTACATCGAGTAGACACCAACTCAAGTTACCTCTTCACTAATTTGGAATTAGTGAAGCTAACACCCTAAACTAAATGGCTAGTCTAGTAGAGGATGATGAAGTAGGATTTTTGCTCATTTTAGAATTAATTTTCTCACTAATTTTCTTCACCTTTCAAAAACCTAGAGAGCTAACTCTTGATGAAGAAGTAGATGAAGAGATAATGTTGAGAGAATGAATCATGAGAGAGTGGTAACCATGGGTGAGATTATATCTCATATAACTCATATAGAGAATAAACCATGGCTAAAGATAATGGTTAGGTTAATAAATATCTCATGTAAAACAAATTAGTGGACTAGGTCAATAGCTACTACAAGCTTCTACAAGCTTCAAAGTCATGACTAATTTCCATCTAATTATGAATTACTTAGATAAATAAAAAACCTAATATATTATCTAAAACATGGTGTAAGTCTCATACACCCATGTTGCATGTATAATCAAGTATGACACAATAATATATATCACATATTTATTAAATATGCCTAAGTGCGAAAAAGAAATGCATAAGTGAGCTAATATTAGTTAATGTAAATTAGTATATCAAATATACAATTATACATTAAATTAATAAATCAACACTTGATTTAATAATCCGGCTATATCACATATAACTGACTAATATCATATGTATCAACTTATCGAATCAACACTTGATTCGATAACCCGGCTATATCACATATAACCGTCCGATCTCACATATCGCGAGAATAGAATACGGTATCACATACACGTATTAATCTCGGTCCCGAACATATCACATATGTGCTCCTACTTCGTTTCGCCTGAGCCAGAAAACCTCTGTATAGGACTCTAAAGACTCGTCAATACGCCGGCAGTAGGTAATGATCATATCAGTCACCCACAAGCCGTCAGCGGTACTAGCTGGACGCAACAGCTACCCGGATATTGAATGATTAGAAGATCAACAAGCAAGCCTGTCTAAACTCCCGCAAATCCTGTCAGTAACACTACCGTACAGTCCGGTCTCTTCGTCTGATATGTCGCATATTCAGTCTAGGGGTGGTAAACATCAGACCCCAGTAACCGATAAGTCGTGCCAATGTGAGGCTCATAACGGGTCGAGAAACTACTAATAACACTTACCAGTAAATCTCCGTATCAGCCCTGGCCAGGGACTTCCTGTTATAGCCAATCGAGCACAACGCAATATCAACCCCCAATACCGGGTGAGAAGAATCCCCTCCTATCGCTCATTGCCTCCATGTGACTCGGGACTGTACCCAAAAACCACCATTTTGCACGTTCTCTTGAATGTGGTAAGGTAGAAATCAAAGTACAGTAGGAATCACACAAGACTCTATGACGATCTCGGGTCTACAGACTAACCTGTACCAGTGTCACCAGAAAAATGCTATCTGACGATAGGTATAATACCAACTAGGAGTTCTCGGAGAGTCCTGTTCAGTGTACCCAGTCTCCACTGAGCACCCGTATACCATCTTTGATGTCAAACACCTATGGATGTGGGATCATCCATTGCCCATCATATGGGTCAAGAAGCGTATACGCTAGTTTACTCTGGAATATCGATGCCATGTCTCGATACACCCTTGATTAGGAACAATTAAAGAATGTACTTGTAGACTACTCTGGTCCCACTAGTATGATCTCCATCATAGTCCTGGTAGTCAAGTACACATCCTAAGGGCTTTATCAATATATGAGAGCAATACAGTATCACAATACAAGTCTACATGTTAAGACAAAGAGCAAATATATAGCATACTATCATGTCGAGCAAGAAAGTCCTCTCTATATATGTCCAAGCATCCACTATAATATACATCATATGTACAATAATGGCCTCTAGGGCATACATATAACTAACAATGCGTACACCTAAAGTGAATCAAATGTTTGAATCACTTCCCTTAAATGTATACATAGGAGAACACTAAGAAATGGATACGAGCATAAGTAAAATACAAATTTTGAAAATGAAGCTCAACTTGTATCCAAAAGCATGTATATAAAAAATATGCAAAGTAAAGCAAGTATGCATGCAGCAAATATCCACATGAGCAAAATATAAATAAGTACTAATAGCATGTGGAGGCAAGTATGAGTTGATATTAATTGAAAATGAATAATTTTGAAAGCGAAGCTCAACTCATATGCAAAAGCATGTTTAAGAAAAGATATTCAACAAAAAGTTTAAAACCATACGCTAACTTATAATAAGTAAAACAAGTTTTGGAAACTTATGAGTTGGAATACATGTCGTAATATGAACCATACTATATCAGTGAAAGACATAATCGTATTACGCATGTACAAGGTGTGTGCGTGTTTCTTTAAAAGCATAGAATTTTTAAAATGTGCACAGCACAAGAATTGGGAAGTAAATACGAAAGAAAATAACCTTATAAGCGTAAGATTTACTTCTCCCAAACTCTTGAATCTCCCAAGTATGAGAAGTAAGCCCAAACGATTCATTCATGAATCTTATCTTAAAATCACTTGAAAACTAAACCATTAGAGCTCTAAAGTATTATATAATGGAACACAAGTGATAGAATTTTAATGATACTAACTCATGAATGGATCAAAATATGCACAAATAATCAAGATGATACCAATGAAAGGTACAAATGTGCAAACAACTCACATAGAAAAAGATACCAATTGAAAACAATATGATTCTAATTGGAAATAATTGAGAACCGTATGTGAGTGCAAGCATGAGTAACCGTCTCATCTTAAATATCGACTACCCGGTGAAAGGTCTCTAATTCTCTCCGCTATACCCTAAAATTCGTTGTAATTAACAAAATCCATAAGTGGGTTCTCTAAAAGAGTTGCAGAAGCCATTTGGCAAGATGAGATAAGAACTCAATACTAATGAATAATTCTACTCATACAAGAAGTGTGTGTGTAACAATAGATAAGCAGGTTTAAGCATAAATACACATTAACAAGGCACAAAGCAAGGATACCAATTAAAAATTGGTTCAAGTTAAAACATGTGCCAAAATATATCCATATGAAAAAGATTTAAATAATTTAAAACTCTATGGATATAAACTCTCACTTATAAGATTAAAAATATATTATAAGTAAGTGAGAGTGGTTTATGTCAAGAAAACACAAGGAAATACAAATCCAAATCAAGTTTTCATACCAAGTTGTGCTCAAATTTAAAAGATAGCAAGTTTAAAACACATGAACACAAAAAATCATATATGAGTAAACAAATGATACCAATTGTAAATACCAATTGAAATATCCTATGAATAGTATCTTATACATGAAACAAAAGCACTAAAAAGGATAATCAAGTTAACACTAGTGCATCATAAGGGGTATATCTAAATATCGTACACAATTAGAATATCAACATTTAAGAACAAACGAAACATGCGATATTCTAAAAGAGTATAGTAATGAATACAATACCCCATAAATTGATGAGCCAAGCAAATATATCCATTTGATCGCTCTTGCTCATCACGAACCGAATCGCTCATTTCTTCAAATTGTCCATACCTACAAAACAAGGCATGGAAGGAGATTTCGATATCCAAATTTTCTTGGATTCATAAGGGTTAAACTTGGGAACCCATATAATATTTGCATGTGAAGATATATTCCTTTTCAAACTACATACAAATGCGAAATGTCCATGTACACCACAAGAATGACAAGTGTGTGTATGTGTATGGATGGAAATCTTAGAAGTGTCAATAGCATGAGATAATGCATGTGTAGGATGCACATGCTTGTTTAAAGTTCATTTTGAGCTAAATATATAAAGATATGCATGTGAATGAGCATAAGATTTAGCATGAATTGAAGCATGTTTGACACGTCTAGTAGAAGAGCGTTTTTGAAATTTTGAAGATTTAAAATCAACACCTCTTTGATTTAAAACCACTTTTTTCGTATTAACTAAAAGATCAATAATATAAAACATAGCAAAGGATGCATTAAAAATATCGTTTCGAGTTTTGAGAGAAGACTTTTCGTAAATCAAAGAGTCTTGAGATACAATGGAAGATTTCAACAAATCGATTTCATTTTTCAAACTTGAAATCTCATCAATGTTTTCTTGTCTCAAAATATCGTAAGAAGAAACCAAAATCTCATTTTTCGTTTTTGAAAGAATTATTTTCAAAAACAAAAGATTCTTGAGATGAAATGGATGATTTTAAAAGATCAATCTCATTTTTCAAAGTAGCAATAGACTCAACCTTTTCTTTTCTCAAGTTCTCACAAGATAAAACCAAAATTGCATTTTTCAAGTTTCAAAGCATCAATGGAAACACAATATAAATCAAGTTTTGAAAGTAACTCATTCTTCTCAACAACTAATCTATCAATTAAAGCAACTTGAGAATTATGAGTGGAGTTTAAAGCACTAAATTTGGAAATCAATTTTTTTTTCTTCAAATTCTCAAAAAATTCACAACAAGAAACCAAATCTCTTCTTTCATTTTCTAAGATAGAAATACGATTTTCAAGCAAAACATTTTTAGAAGATAATGAAATATGGCTATTATGCAAAGTATTGAAATTATCTAATAATTGATCATGCGTAAGTTTGCAGAAATCATAAGAAGGATTACCTACAAGCTCATGATCAAAGCACCCCTTTTCCGACTCTATAGAGTAGGATCGTCTCTTTTGATTCACATTTTATTGAGACGGCTCTAAAGTTACTATTTGAGTCGTTCTCTTGGTATTCTCTTTTTTATTGCAAACGGTTTGCTCTCTATAGATATTCTCTAAGGAGCACCACAAGTCATGTGCCGTCTTGCAAGAAGAGACATTGTTAAGAATATTAACATGTAAAGCAACATGAAGAATTTTAATAGTTTTAATGTTCAAAACAAATAAATTCTTTTCATGAGCATTCCATATAGATTTAGCAATAGATGGAACAAAGTACTCACGATCAATAATTAACCACATAGTCATATCAAGAGATTCTAAAAAGTATTGCATCATAAATTTCCACAAATCAAATTTTGAACCATCAAAATATGAAGGGTTATGAATAAATGGTTCATCGCGATAAGAACAAAATGGTAAATAAGATGCTATGAGATCACTCTAGGATGTTAGTCCTAACAAGAAGAGCACCAAGCTCTCATACCAACTGAAAGTTATTTCTAGAAGGGGTGAATATGAATACACTATCGATATACCTAAATTAAAAATTATAACAAGCACTTGCTAATATAAAACATAATTGCAAAGAGAAATGATATCAAGCAATACTATAATTGTGAACAAACAACATATAACAAGCAAGAGCAATATTAAGTATAAGCAATAAGAAAAAAGAGTAAGTAGTGAGCAAATATAGCAAGTAGGGAACAAACGTGTAATTGAGCAATTTCTAAACTGATAGGCAATATAAAGCATAAGAGAAATTCCTAACGCAAAAAAGAGTCGATTTTAGAGTGGTTCGTAAGATCTTCTAGTCCACTTTCTTTTGGCGTACGAGCCTGTTCCACTAAACACGTCTTTCTCGGAGACAAACACGTTGCCCGCAAGTAATTCACAACCCCGCTTTCGGTAAAGTCCTAACCAACACGTCTTCTCAAAAGACTATACATTGTTCGCCATTAAGAACAACACTTCTTACAAGCTCTTCCCGCCTCTCCTTCAATACAACCACACATACTCACATTTGATCACTTCTCTCGAAAAGCTCTTCTTTCTTATAAGACACTCTTGCACTCAAGAATCCTCTCAATAAAGAAAGAAGGCAAAAAATACAAGCGCAGGATTACTCTCAAAAGAGTTTTACAATTGAAGTACCAGTACTCAAGAAGAATGGAACATCAAATTAGAAGCTCTTGAGTGATTTTGTGTGTGAGAGTGATTTTAGATAAGCAAATGAATATTTGATCAAACTCTCACAAGAGATGAGATTTTTCTCTTGAAGATCACTTTTTAATATTGGTAACTGAAATCTTAAAACGATTGGGGTTCAAAATACCAACAAAAAAACCTTTTTATAGACCCAAAGAAAACTAGTCGTTATAGGTTAAAGTTAGCAGAAAACGCACAGACAAACATCTGAAGAACATCGAGAGAAACGTCTGGCCTTTAGAAAAAGTAACCCAACGGCTATATTTTTCCAAAAAATATTAACTGCATACGTCTGAAGTTCAAATAGGCAGACGTCTGAAGCAGAAAAAGTTTTGTAAAAAACATACAACCAGACGATTGAAGTTCAGATGGGCAGACGTTTGAAATTTAAAAAATCCATTTTGAAACTCTTCATCAGACGTCTGGTCCATTGACCTTCAGACGTCTGTCTTATCTCAATTTTGAAAACATATCTGAAATATCAGATATCAACAATGCACAGACGTCTGAACTGCAACGAGGCAGACGTCTGGCTAAGCACAAAAACAACAGTTTGGATTTTCTGCAAAAAGAAAACTTCGAAAACGAAAAACTCAATGTTTGTAAAACCTTTGTGCTAAAGTGTATGAGTATTCAAGAGCCCTAAATGATAATACCATAGTTCGATCGAGTACTTACAAAGATGCATATATCGGTTAACGCATTTCTTCAAAATTTTGAATCTTTGACGTCTCGACTCGAGCTCTAAAACTTTGGCGTTTCGCTTGAACTTGCGTTGGTCGATTGATCTTCAAATTGGTTTCGACACTTGATACTTCAAATTCAAACATGCCATTTCACTCACTTGCATCTTGAAGTCGATATTTGATCTTCAAATGAATTTCGCTTCGACTTTGATCTTTGACCCAAAATCTTGGACTTGGCTTCTAGATTTTTGGCTATTCATAGCTAGAACTCTTGAATCTCTTAAACCTTGGCTACTTAGAATCATGAAGCTTGAATATGCAAATCGTGAAGCTCTCGTCCATATCCTCCAACCTCCATTAGATATATCCGTTAAGCTTAATTTTCACCATCCTCCATTGTATGCTTGTGTAGTAAGATATCTGTTCATATCATAATATTGCATTATTATATTTCCCATTATTATACATTTTACAAAATAAACAGGTGCTTTTGACCCATGTCTGCTACATAGTACAGGTTACAGGTTCTCGAAACAAAAACAGTGAAAAAGACAAAAGACGATACAAAAGTGGAACTACGACCAATAAATAGAAGGATCTTGATCAAGCCTACACGAAAATCAGTTCACAAAGAACAAGGCATCGCAAGGTTCAAGACTTCGACACGAAGCAACGGTAAAAGTCCACTGCAATTATTCACTGTGGAGATCTGGCAGAGAACAAGACAACATTCTGAAGAACCAACCAAATAAATAGGAAGCCAAAGACACCAGGAAGCAGTACAAGATAATTCAGCACACAAGCCCATCTTTTGGCCGCGGAACCGCGGCCAAACGTGGCGTGAGGCCGCGGTTCCGCGGCCGTGCGGAGCCCGTAGAGGCTGAAAATTTTACCAAATTCTGTGGCGGCGCTGACTAGTCTTCCTAGGGGTATTTTTGTAAAAGCATACATGCGGCGATTGTAAACCTAGGGTTTTCTATGTCCTATAAATAGAGAGCCACATTCTTGTATTAGGTCATGCCTCCTTTTATTAATAAAATTCAGATTTCTTTTGGAGAGCATCAATTTGTAAGTTCTTAATTTATTTTCTGCCCTAGTTAATTTTATTATCTGCCCTAGGTAATTTCTATTGTTGCCCTAGTTTAGATTTAATTCCTTGCCCTAGATAGATAGTTTAGATCTGTTCTTCAATTCCCTAATGAGCGAGTAGTCTCCTCGCTTGTTGGGGTTAGCTTTGGGGAAGGTTTGAGAGATGAAGATCTCTCACCCCTTTCTTGCCCGTCATATATTTTCATAGAACTCCATGCATACATGCACATACCGCTCCCTGCGGCACCCTATCCCACGATGTAGCGGTGATACCGTAGTATAAAGGCCCGATTGAGCATGTTTTCCATGGAGGTTAGGGTAAGGATTGATAAAGGAAGGACAAGAACCTAGAGGAAGAAACATCTTCCCGAATGGTTCTAATCCACTTTATTAATAATTACCATAACTCCTAATAGATCTTAATATGGGTATAGAAAGCGGTGAGATTTATTGACTTTCCAAACTTAACCTAAACCTAACCCTAGCAAGATTTAGATCTAGATTAATTTAGTTTTTAGTTTCAATCAATCCGTTCACACCGTTCGGAATTAACTCGTAAAAGCAATTAGGAAATTCACAAAATCCCTGTGGACCGACCCGTACTCACCGACTAGCTACCAAGCGACGCCGTTGTTGATTGCGGTTTAGAAATATTTTTGATCAATCAAATGGCGTCGTTGCCAGGGATGGCGTGTTATTTTCTTTTTGCAATTTCGGGTTAATCTAAAATTGAAAAATCATAAAAAACTGAAAAATTAAAAAATATAAAAATTTATCATTTTGTTATTTTGTGAAGAGTATTTTTGTTTGAATTTTGCGGGACCAAAGAACAATATCGGATCTGGAAATCTCCAGAGATCAAAACAGAAAATCGAAGATCTGAAAAATAGAAGAAAATCATAACAGAGGAACAAAAAAATTCTTGAGAAGCGAAACGTCAAAGCGACCGCGTTTCCGCCGCCGGAGGGCCCATCTGGCCGCGCATCCGCGGTCTGCTGACCTCATCAGCAGACCAAAAAAATTTTCAGGACCTGAACAGTTCAGGAGACCGCGATTCCGCCGCCATAGGCTTGCTGTGACCGCGCATCCGCGGTTATCTGGTGACTTCAGCAAAAGAAATTTCCTCTGTAAGCTCTCCTTCTCTCTCCTCTGCAAATCTCGATATATCTTCTGTATAAATTTCCTGCAGGGTTCTTTGCGCTAAAAATCTTCCCCCTTCCAATAACAAATCTTGTGCAGGATTCTTTGCGTCGCGCTTAACAAATAAATTTTTTTATTGCAAGTGGTTGTTACTGTTTTGCATATTTTTAATCGGACTTTAAGGAGCTTGAAACCAATCCAGATTGGGTGGGGATTTCATCACCCTTCCCAGGACCCCAGAAATCACATAAGGCATTTGCATTGACCATTTTTAATTAAAAAATACTAGACTCAGCCCTAAGGACGTCGCGCTCAATAGGACAGAGGACTAGTTGTAGGCATCGGCCATTGTTCCTAACCTGACTTTGCGGTGTCTAGGCAAGTGTGTCTAAGGCGAGTGGTTACTTAATTAGGGCCACTACTTGTAGTGGAGAGCCTCCCACTCACCTGGCACTTACCTGGCCGCAATTGGCGGTGAAGAGGCGATTTGAGATCCTATTTCTAGCCCTTTGGAACAGTTAGGAGCTGTCTAGCTGACCTAGGTGACCCTAGATCTAGGCCTGATTATGCATTTGTGGTTGATTGCATTTGTGTTTAAGCCCTTTATCGAAAATCTTTTTTTTTGCAAAAAGTTCCAAAAAGAAAAAGAATTTTTTTTTAAAAAGGCTTGCAACAATTTTGTCGCTAAGAAATCCGTGCACCCCACACTCTTTTTCTTCTTCCTTTCAACATCATGGGTACCCCACCTCACAAATCTCTTGCCGAACTTTGGTACCCTGAACCAAACTTTGCTTCGTACGCGAATTGTTTCGGTCGATTTAAGGACGATCCCTCCATCCCCAAGATTTCTTTGAAAGATCGAATAGAAGCGTCTAGGAGAAACGGTTCGACTTTGCAATCCACTTTGTATCAACCGTGTCAACCTTCACCACCTTCTTCTGTTAATACCACATTTTCGAGTCCTATTGTAACTCCTAGACCCATGTCTATTGCTGAACACATTGAACAATCTCGTAACCGATCTTTCACTCCTCTCCACACATCCAGTTCTAGGGATCAACAAGTACATTCACCTGTTTATACAAATGTTGATCCTACTCCTGTCCCACCATCCAATTCCTACCAGTCCTACCCGACTTTCCCACCTTCACTAGACATTGCTTCTACACAACCATTTGGGAGTTTCACGTATCCAAATAATTTTGAATCTTTTACCGAAACCCCTTCACAACCCATGTCTAGTTTGGAACAGTCGTTGGAAGCTTATATTTTAGCAACAAACAAAATGATGAGGAATGTGGATGCGTCCATGGCCGTCCTTATGCAACCTAGTGAACCGGTAGCTAGTTTCCAACTGGCTCCAAAAATTCCAATGTATGAGGAGGCGGTTGGACATAATGAGAATTTGAGAGGAGAGAGTGAGTTCTACACCTTTCCAAATCAAACCTGCCCATACCCAATTGAAGCCCACAACTACGGTTTTCCATCGATTGTCCCAAATGATTCACAAGTTGAAAATAAAACATTTAACGAGTTGTGTGACTTTGTAGTGCTTGATTTGCCAGATTGTGAAGATTCCCTTTCGAGTGAAACCACACCTAATCCTTTTGAACTTTACACCTCCACTCTAGAACCTAAATTGATAAATATCCATGCTTTTGATGAGGTGTCAAAAAAAATTGATTTTCATTTGATTAAGGATATAGACGCCGGGAATATTTTGGATGATGAACCCGTAGATTTGATTAAAATTTTATGTCCAATTCATCATCCCGAGTCATTAAATGTTTCTCCCGAACTTCATATGCGTCTTGATTTTGATGATAATGGCATGGATAAGCAAAATTTTGAGGAGAATATTGAGGAAATTATTGAGGATGAACCAGTTTTGTTTGATCATTCGGATTTCCCAATTCATCATGTCCCTTCCACTGATTGTGTACACCCTGCTGAATCTTTAACTGATACCATTCCTCACTCACTTCCCTCCGTCCTCGTTCCGACCTTGCAAGAGACCGTTACGCTTTCATCTCCAATACCAAGTTCGACGTACCCATGTTTGCTCACGAATCTTGAGGGATTTAATCTCAATTTTCCGTGGGTTGATAGATTAGCACAATTGCTTTTTACACATCGGTCATTACAAATTGTGCTAATTTATACACTCCATCCTCACCCTCAAGTTCGTATTCCCACTTTCTTTGGTTCTTCTAGTCTTCCTTTAATGATACCGAGTGTTGATGAATCACAATCCGATATTTTGAGTTCGATAATTTTAGAATCACAATCAAGTGTGTTGAATTCTGGCGTGACACTTTTTGAGATTGAAACGTTCAATCGGACCTTCGATGAAAGTTTCGAAGATATTTTCGCCGACGAACTCGCATTCTTAAATGATACGGATTTTGTGATTAATCAATCTCCACTCGAAGAAGTAGAACCCCTACCATTTCTTTTTCCCCTCCGCCATTCTCCTCCACCGAGACCGTATACCGTTTCTACCTCCACACGGTCTCGTGTGCTTCTCATTTCTTTTCTTTACACTCATTTCTTTCACCAACCCCACTATTATCATGATAGAATTTTTGAATGGTTGGTGCTAACTTTTGGTCTGTGTAAGGCCTTGTATAGTTTGATTTTTCTCCTCCCTAACTCTGAACTTTAACGCTTAAACGGTGGAAACACTGTTTCTCTTAAGTTTGGAGGGAACCTTGTTGTATATATATTTTGTTTTTCTTCTAACAATAATAAAAAAAATTCTATAAATAAATATACAGGGGAGTGCCGACATTTTGACCCTCTTGGTGTAGCATGACAGCGAGGACACTGTCGAGTTTAAGTTTGGGGGTATGCTCAGTAAGCCTTCTTCCTTCGCATTCATGTGTATATTTTTGCATTTGCATACTTATTTTAAAACCCATAAAAATTATAAAAATTTCAAAAATTATAAAAATTAAAGTATTCAATTTTGGCCATATTTGACTTGAGTTTGACAAATAGGTTAACTAGCTAGGAACAACTAGATCTAGACTTAGTAAATTAAAAACCCTAAAAATAACTCTTCTTAAATTTTAACGGTAGAAAGTATATATCTTTGTAGTTTTTTTAGAAATAGGCAAATTTTGATTTCACTTCTTGGGCTAAGTTAAAACAAGGGAAGAGTATTGATATTTTTATTAAAGTATAAGTTTGAAAAATAATTCCTAAGCTTAAATCTAGATTCTGAAAATATATACCCTACAAATTGCATAAACACGAACCTTGAAACTTGGAATAGTAGAGGAGACCTTGAAATGCTCTTGTCTAAAGTCCTTAGTACGAAAAGAATAAAATAAAATTCAAGTGTGAATAAAGAGAATAAAAAAATAAACACTGGTTTTTGTGATTACTTAAGGCTACAAAATAGAAAAATATTTAGCGAGGGTGCTTCATCACCTAGTGCCTTAGACCAACTGGTTTGGGAGTCACTGCTAAAGCCTTAGGTATTGCAAGACTAGGAATTACGCTTTAATGTGAAAACACATCTTGTAATCGGTTGTTGGTACCTCAAGAAATATTAACGGTCGCATGAAGGATGTGTGAGCAAAATTAATCTAAAAATTCACCAATTAAGTAGTGCTTTGGATAACGGACAAGAGTATGGTAGCTTGATTTGAATTTCCAAGTGTAGGGGTGATATATACACACACATAGGGGTATGTGATTGGGGTTTATATAAGAGATAGGAATGAAAAATAGGACTTGTATCTTTAATAGAGATGATAAAAATTCCTAAGTTGAGATGGAACCCTAGAAGGAAAACTTAAAAGATGCCGAAAGCTAAGTAAGTCTACAGAACATATATAATCTTAAGTTAAATGATAAGGAAGCGTGAAGAATACGGGTGGATAATTTATGAGTCGAAGATAATAGAATTTCTTGTTAGAAAATCTAATTGAAGAATAAATGTTAATGGGCCAAATTGATAGGATTTTGTGGGTAGTATCCGCTGAAAACCCTCAGGAGACAACACTCTTCCTACTAGGGACACCTAGAGGTTTAACGGTTTGTTGCACGAGCTCAGTGCAATCGTGTTTCCCTGCGAAAGTGAGGTTAGGTTTTTGTTGAGAATAAAACTAAGTTTGCTCGAGGACGAGCAAAAGATAAGTTTGGGAGTATTTGTTCATATCATAATATTGCATTATTATATTTCCCATTCTTATGCATTTTACAAAATAAACAGGTGCTTTTGACCCATGTCTGCTACATAGTACAGGTTACAGGTTCTCGGAACAAAAACAGGGAAAAAGACAAAAGACGATACAAAAGTGGAACTACGACCAACAAATAGAAGGATCTTGATCAAGCCTACACGAAGATCAGTTCACAAAGAACATGGCATCGCAAGGTTCAAGACTTCGACACGAAGCAACGGTAAAAGTCCACTGCAATTATTCACTGTGGAGATCTGGAAGAGAACAAGACAACATTCTGAAGAACCAACCAAATAAATAGGAAACCAAAGACACCAGGAAGCATTACAAGAGAATTCAGCACACAAGCCCATCTTTTGGCCGCGGAACCGCGGCCAGACCTGGCCTGCGGCCGCGGTTCCGCGGCCGTGCGGAGCCCGTAGAGGCTGAAAATTTTACCAAATTCTGTGGCGGCGCTGACTAGTCTTCCTAGGGGTATTTTTGTAAAAGCATACATGCGGCGATTGTAAACCCAGGGTTTTCTATGTCCTATAAATAGAGAGCCACATTCTTGTATTAGGTCATGCCTCCTTTTATTAATAAAATTCAGATTTCTTTTGGAGAGCATCAATTTGTAAGTTCTTAATTTATTTTCTGCCCTAGTTAATTTTATTATCTGCCCTAGGTAATTTCTATTGTTGCCCTAGTTTAGATTTAATTCCTTGCCCTAGATAGATAGTTTAGATCTGTTCTTCAATTCCCTAATGAGCGGGTAGTCTCCTCGCTTGTTAGGGTTAGCTTTGGGGAAGGTTTGAGAGATGAAGATCTCTCACCCCTTTCTTGCCCATAATATATTTTCATAGGACTCCATGTATACATGCACATACCGCTCCCTACGGCACCCTATCCCACGAGGTAGCGGTGATACCGTAGTATAAAGGCCCGGTTGAGCGTGTTTTCCATGGAGGTTAGGGTAAGGATTGATAAAAGAAGGACAAGAACCTAGAGGAAGAAACATCTTCCCAAACGGTTCTAATCCACTTTATTAATAATTACCATAACTCCTAATAGATCTTAATATGGGTATAGAAAGCGGTGAGATTTATTGACTTTCCAAACTTAACCTAAATCTAACCCTAGCAAGATTTAGATCTAGATTAATTTAGTTTTTAGCTTCAGTCAATCCGTTCACACCGTTCAGAATTAACTCGTAAGAGCAATTAGGAAATTCACAAAATCCCTGTGGACCGACCCGTACTCACTGGCTAGCTACCAAGAGACGCCGTTGTTGATTGCGGTTTAGAAATATTTTTGATCAATCAATATCCTGAATATCCTGAAAAACAATCTCAAAATGACCAAGTACATCATAAACAGTGTTATGAAATATAAGAAAGATAATAAACACAAGTATATGACCATTCATTATTTCGATATCACAACTATGAATAGTACATTGATATCAAGATAAAAACAAAAGCAAAGCATGAGATATTGATATACCAAACATATATACATGTTATATGAAGAGCAAGATATTATATCACATGTATATACAAATTCATGCTGTGAATTACCAAAACAATGAATGAGAGTAATATATCGATATCAAGAATATAACACAAGTTTAGCATGGGATATTGATATATTACTCGGTATACACAAGATATATGATAAGCAAGCTAAGCATCAAGTGTATACGAGTTTAGTATCGATTTGATAAGCATGATAAGCAAGTAACACTAAACAAACTATTCATGTTTAAGCTATCATCAAAACTAAATAATTGGATCATCAAAATTCATAAGCTATCATCCACATCTTTAATCCTGTACACCTACCTATTCAGCAGCGCTTTCTGACCCTTGGGTAGTTTCACTAGATCCCACGTATGGTTCTTCTTTATAGAATCCATCTCCTCGTTCATAGCTTTCTCCTACTGCTCGCTTGTTGCTTCTATAAGGGATCCAGACTCTCCCAAATCTGTGTACAAAATGAAGTCAGTAACAAGTCTATCAGGTTGCCTCTTATCCCGTGTAGATCTCCTCAGAACTGGTACATCTGGTAACTGAATTTGGTCACCAACCTGTTCTTGAACCTGATACTGTATTGCATTCTCCTCCAAATTTTGATCTCCACTTGCAGGTACCTGATTGATCTCTTGAGTTCCATCTAACTCGACGAACTCTGATACTGCGCCATCTTTGGCTTGCTTTTCTTCTTTGTACAAGTGTTGCTCATTAAAAGCAACATTCCGGTTTCGTATTACCTTCTTTCTTGTGTAATCCCACAGTCGATATTCGAACTCATCTCTACCATACCCGATGAAAGAACACTTCCTAGACTTGGAGCCAAGCTTACTCCTTTCCGCCTTATCAATCAAAGAATACGCAATGCAACCAAATACTTTGAGGTGCAAGTAATTAACCGGTTTACCTGACCAGATTTCTTCCGGAAAACCTTTATCGAGCGCACTTGCCGGGCTTCTATTGATCAAATACACCGCAACATCCACAGCTGCTACCCCGTAGGAATTTTGGTACATCCGCATCCAAGGTCATGCTCCGCACTCACTCTAAAATTGTCCTGTTCATCCTTTAAGCAATGGCGTTCTATTGCGGCGTCCCCGGTTTCGTCTTCAACCAACGAATACCCTTTTGCGAGCAAAACTCCTTGAACTCTTGTGTGCAATATTCTCCACCATTGTCAGACTTCAAGAACTTAACTTTCATCCCCGTCTGGTTCTCTACCTGCACAATCTAGTGTTTAAAGAGACCAAACACATCAGACTTCTTATTCATTGCATACACACATGTCTTCCGGCTTGTATCATTGTACGTCATGAAGTATCGATTTACTCCATAAGACTCCATCGAGACCGGACCCATACGTCCGTATCCACCATCTCTAGCTTTTTGGTTTACTTAGCAATACCTCCAATATGAAATCTGAGTGCGCTTTGCTTCCCACAAACATAACTCTCTCAACTCTCAACTCTATCCTTTTCAGCCCAGAAAGAAGCCCCCTACCCTGAAGAATCTTCATATTCTTCTCGCTGAGGTTCCCCAATCGCTTGTGCCACAATGAAGACTCTGAATCTGTATCTGAACCTGTCGCCAATGCAACCGAAACTCCACTGCTCCTACTTAATGAGTATAATGAACCGCTCAATTTTCCCCTTACGACCACCAACGCTCCTTTAGAAATCTTCCATTGAGAATTCCTAAACACTGTAATATAACCTTTGTTGTCCTGTTGACTTGTAGAAATTAAAATTTTCTTCAGATCTGGAACATGTCTAGCGTTCTTCAGCTTTATCCGACCTCCTTCTGACGGTTGCAGTATGATCGTCTCTTTTCCAACGATCATGAACGGCTGACCGTTTTCCACCGTCACATGTCCAAAATCCCCTTGAACATACTTGCTAAAATGGTGGCAGCCTGAAGTACAGTGAAAAGAAGCCCTCGAATCTGGGAACCAAGTATCTGCCTTTGTGTTCTTACTTGCCGATAGACAAAGATCTTGTTCCCCTTATTCTTGTGCAGATACCACTTTAGCTTCTTTTTCCTCTGACTTCCCATCTGAGACTTTCTTTATGAGTTTACATTCACTTTTTTGTGATCCTTATTTCCGTAATTCCAACAGCCGTCTTGGATCTTCCCTTTCGATTTTTCTCGGCTCTTTGACTTGCCTTTCTTCCCTTTTCCCCTTTCCATTGTTCTTCCGCTATTCTCCATGAAAGTGCAAAAGTTCCCGAACTCCCACTCACAGCTTTTCTCCTCATCCCATCATTTAATATGCAACTCACGGCATCATTAAACGTGAGAGTTTCAGAAATCGAGTTTCTTACCGCCAAAACTAGGTTCTCCCAACTCTTCAGTAATTGAAACCGATTCGAGTTGGCTCGTCACGCTATTGAATTCATTCAGGTGCTCCATCACCAAACCGTTCTCTGTCATTTTCATGTTGAAAAGCTTCTTCATCAGAAATATTTTGTTCGATGTCGAAGGCTTCTCATACAACTTGGCTAATTTCGTCATTACCTGATGGTTGTCTTTTCCTTTGAGATGTTAAAATCCACTTGCAGAGTCGACGATAGCTTAATCGTTTCCGGGGCTTTACAAATTAGGATGTCTCCCACTGTTTTAATCAAATCTTCCTTCAAACCCTAAAAGGAAAGACTAGCCGGGATTAATTACACGCTACAAGTTCGCCAATCTTTCAGCCAGGCCAGTGCCGGTACTTTGAGGGAGGTCCCCCGTGCTTTCGCACGAACCTAATTAAAGTAAATCTCGTTTTTCCAGGGGCGTAACCCGTTAACATCTTTCTAGACACCTACTTGATCGGCTAATTGTAATGTGTAAAACTCTCCCAGGAGCAACTCTTACTCGCAGTGGGTATCGGGATCCAACTATCTCATAGAAGGTGTGCAATCTCATTGCAAATTTCAACACTTGAAATTCCCAATAATATTTTACCCCTAGCGTCCTATGACCTTGACGCAGGCCAACAAACCATAGTCTGCTAGTCAAGTTCAACCCTTCATTTCCCAATTGAATTAAACCCACCCGCACGACCCTTGACGCAGGACAACAAATTCGCACGACTACCCTAACTCAATCGCATCATATGCTTTTATAGATAACCATAAATAGCTACCGAACACTGCGCCTTGACGCAGGCCAACAAACGTAGCACGAATACTATGAAGTACTTATCTGAAATGACGGAGGGCTATGACAGGTTTTTAAGAGAACCCTTTGCGTAATGAACTTGATATCGTTGTAGAATCGAGTGATTTTAAATGGAGTGTTTTTGAGGCTTTTCTAGTTTTGCTAAAGAGGTCACTCCCGGTGAAGGGTTCGTCGGCTCTTTCCTCATTGAATAAGGTGCAGGATATTTCACAAATACCGCTGTGCAAAGCAAGAACTATAGAAGCAATCAAAAGACAAATCGAGTTTGTAGCATCTGCTAGTTTCACTAAAGAGGTCACTCCCGGTGAAGGTATCTCGGCTCTTTCCTTATCGAATAAGGTGCTAGATGTTCTACAAGGAACACCGCTATGCAAAACAAGAACTAGACCTACCAGTTTTTAAACAAGTTTCTACAACATCTTAGGTTTCTTTTATTTTCATTAATCTCATTAATGAAGTCCCATTTTAATTATGCTTCACAAGCATAACAGTTGAAACGAAATCTGCAATATAACATATATCTCATATATATAATATAAACATTCGTCTCAGGCAGTAATATGATCTCATCACAGAACATTGCAGCAGAAGAACATATATGAAATATTGGATATACTAGGACGTCCGTGTTTTTAATACGAGCCTGTATAAAACACGGATTCCACGGTCGTGATGAATAGCCAAACCCACATCCCCAGACCCCTACGAGAGCGGCAAGCAACACAGCCAATTCTAGGGTTAGGAGACCCGGTCCCGACCCCTCGAGATGGTCTCCCACTGGACCCTAGAACCCGATTACTTGTGCTCCCCTCATTGGGTCTACCTAATGCGGAAAAGTAAATAATATACAATGGTGACATCATCCTCAGCCCGGAAGTGCCCCAATAAAAGAATATTACATACAAATGAATTTTACATGAATGAAAAAGAAAAACTCTCATCTCACATAAAACCCCCGGCTATTCAGAACGCGATGATCCAATATAACATATCACAGCAACACATAATATCTCATATCATCAACGTAAGCAAGTATGCGTATCCTGATTATCGTCGATGTATAGCAACGAAGCCGGCGATACACCACATACTACGCTTACGGTCACAGAAAAGAAAGTGTAAAACTACAACAGTTGGAATCCGCAACCTCCTTAGACATCGCATGCCTAACCAAATGAATTCCTTAGATATCGCATGCCTAACAATTATAAACCCCGCATTTTAGTCTTATTATAGAAAACTCTTTTCAATATCAAGTCGGGCAATTCAACAAGATTCCCGACATCTTGATCGAATGCTCATCGCAAACTTTAGTAGACGGCCGCACCCCCGGATGCCGTCGACGAAGTGCACTAAGGCGGAACACCGCTGCCGCGAGCACCCGAACGGATGCTTTTGACGACGGGGTTCTCCTACAGTCACTTGGTCGGGGCTATGGGGCGTGGCTGTCTATTAAGTTTACCCGGCGAGTATCTGCGTACGCTACGTGATTGCAATGGACTTTTGATCGCATCAAAATCCCGTGGCAACCGATCACCTGAGACTGAACTGCTAGATTTATAACATTCAAATTAGTTATCTCATAACTACATGTGGATTACAAATATTGTATCACATTCCAGATAAATAGACAATGTTATACTTTCCGATCGAATAATCAAACACCCAAGTTTTCCCAAATAGTTCTCAACACTTGAAATTAGTTTAAAAACATCCATCACATGCCACAGTACCAATGGTCCAGTCGTAGAAGGGTCAAGCCAACGCCTCACATGTAGCACGCCGTACTGCCGCAAACCCTAAGGTTTAGAGGCAGTTCAAGACGGTCACATAATCGAGTTAAGGTTTGTTGTCTTCTAGAGGTTCCACCGCGTTACTTGCACGACTTAGAACGTTCTTAAACTACGGAAAAATCCAACGCTTGGAAATTTTCCGGCAGGGGAAAAATTGAGTTACTGATATCCGTTCGAACTTTTTAACAGTTTCTAAAAATTATCCGGACAAACTAAACAAAGTTAAATTATCCGATCGAACCAACGAGTCCCCAATACAACCCTAGAAAACTCAACACTTGAGTGGAATTAAAAAATTACCAGAAAAAAATGACAAGAAAGGACCTAAGAATAAATATATGAAGTTCCAAGGACTAATTCAAAATTTTGGCCGCGGAACCCCCGCCAAACTCTTGGATAGGCCGCGGTTCCTCGGTCATATAAGAGCATTAGTGGGCCGTACTTCACAGTAATTCTTATTTTTTCCTGCTTGTTTTTCTGAGCATTTTTAATTTAGAAAAAATCAACATTTTGAAAATTATCCAGAGAAGGGTTCAAATTGGGGTTTTGGGGTTCGATCGGACTTTAAACTCCGTCTAGACTTCGGCTAAAGCTCTAGCTTGGCTCTGATACCACTGTAAGGTTTCTAGGCACTCTAACAAGGGTCTACGAGGTATCAACCATGCCCGATTTAAAAATTAGCCGTGCCGAACAACCCAAACCCGGATCTTTAAACTAGAGTTTACGCGAAAACAAGCATGTTAAACAGTTTAACACTAAGTGAGAGGGATTACAACCTTTGTAGATCTGGTCCTTCACTTCTTAAGCTCCGTGTTGAGGTCCCTTCGCAGCGATCATCATGTTCCGGACTCTCGAGAGGCTTCACGAAGAGAAAGATGCAGTCTTACTTCCAATCTTCGATAACAAAGATGATTTACCTTGAAGTTTCATTAACACAATCTAACACTCACTAAATGAAGTGAACACTCTCATCTAAAGGGCAAGGGTAGATGAGGATGATGAAGTAGGATTTTTGCTCTCATTTGTTTTCATATTCTCACTCACTTTCATCACTTAGCAAAAAGCTAGAAAACTTTTTCCAAGAAGGAACTCAAGGAAGAAGATGATAGAATCCTTTTGTGATGAATAATGTGTTAGTGTTTATGCCCTAGAAGGCCATTACTGTATCATACTAGCTTGTATATTACTTAATGGAAGCTTGGGATATTCACATGTATATAACAGTCTTGCTAAACATGGTAGTATGCTACTTGGTTTTTCTATCTTAATATGTGAGTATACGTATTGATAGAGCTCTTAGGATCTTGCTTGTCTACCAGCGTTGTGATGGCAGTCACACTAGTGGGGGCTGGGTAGTCTACAAGCACATCCTTATTCAGGTCCCTGGTCGTTGGATTATCGAGACAGAGCATCGATACTTCGGAGTAGACTGGTGTGTACGCTTCTCGTCCCAGTTGGGGAGATGGTCTGTCCCACAGCCATCAGTACGTCGTACTGGAGATAGTATACAGGTGCTCGTTAGGTTACGGGTACACCGGACAGGACTCACAGGGAACTGTTGGTTGGTTTGATACCAGTCGTCAGTAAACAGTTCCCAGGTGACATGAGTACAGCGTAGTCCGCAGACTTGACACTGCTACTTCGCCTCGAGTGTGTCCCACTGTTCTTAGATTGCTACCCTACCACGGCTCAAAGGAGTCGTGCAAACAGGTAGCAGTTGGGTGCAGTCCCGAGCACTTGGAGGCAGTGGCGGTTAGACAGGATTCGTCCCTCCCGGTATTGGGAGTAGATATCGTGCTGTGTCAGAGAGCCATTACGCAAAGTCCCTGGCCAGGGCAAGCGAGATTTGCTGGTAGGTTCCAGCAGTTTCTCAGGGTGTAATGGGCTTTACTCCGACACGACTTATACCGCTATTAGGGGACTGACGCTTGCCGCCCCCCTAGGCCCGATATGCGATAGTCTTGGACGAACGGACCGGACTGTATGGAGATTGTCACATCAGACTCAGTAGGAGTTCGGATGGGTTTACTCATCGGCCTTCTTATCGACAACTACCTGGGGACCGTTACGTACAGCTAGTGCCGCTTGCGGTCTGTGGTTAAACCCACTGCCAGCGTAGTAGTCGAGTCTCTAGAGTCCCACACAGAGAGTTTCCTACTCTAGGCGAAACGATATAGAGGTTGCATGGTTTTGCGCAAAGGGTTCGGACGCATACGTGCGTTTACGCGCGTACGACTTTCGGACAGTTTTTACCAGTCGGCTTTGGTTTAAGCCAGTTACTGGTATCCGGTTATTGGATTTTTACAGTCTAAAGTTTTTCCGTATTTTTACGGTTCGGAGGGGCGTTCTCGTAATTACTCGAGAAGCTTCTAGAAGATGTGACTAAGGAGGTTTCTTTTGGATAAGAGAGTGAGTCATGGTGGTGATTCATTCACTTCATTAATGCACATTTATTGCTTAATGACTCATGCTAATGAATCACCACAAGATATTTTATGAAGCATGCTTATTCATTTCCTTTATTGATTATTCTAAAATAAGAATGCTTCATAATATTATGATACACTCTCTCTCTTCTCTCATTATCTTATCTCACATTCTCTCTCCTCAAGCTCTCATCTTCAAACTCTAATCCTTAATCCTCATGTGTTGAGATCAAAGGATTAGTTAGACTAAACAATCCATAACCTTCACTCTTTATCATCCTTTCATCTTTGATTAGCAATCAAAGTTGATTAGTTACCTCAAGTTAGAGGTTTAGCTTGGTGTTTTGCTCTCGGGTGGATCGTCTACTACCTAGAGAAGGTCGAGGAGAACAAAGGAGGACGTAAAGAAGAAGGACCGGTTTCATTAGGTATAATCCCTAATCACTTGTGAAAAGAAACTCATAGTATACGGTTATTTAGAGTTTAGCTTCGATTCAAGCGGTTAGTCGATGTTCGTTGTTTAAACTTGATTGTTTTTGAAAATTCCGCCTCCCCATAAGTACTGGGGTGTACTACATCGACTTACAATGGTATCAGAGCCTCGCTAAACACTAAATAACTTAATCGCAAATTTGTACGAATTTCGAACGAAAAAACGAAGCCGGAAAACCCTAATTCTGTTTAGTTTCTGTCGAACTTAAAATGAAGTCCTAAAATTTTTCAGGTGTGTTCAGAGAGCTTGACATGACCACAGGAGAACACCCAAGAAATTCGAGCCCATGATTCGACTAAAGCGCCGCGGAAGGGCGGCGGATCCCACCGATCCGCCGCGCTTCCGCGGCCGAGTTGCCGAGTCATGAGCTCATTTTTCATGGGTGGGTCCCCTGTGATATTTGGGGTTTTCTGGAATATTTAATTATTGCTCAGGTTACTGTTTAACAGAGCAGATTTTGGAGCAATATTGATGTTGTTTATTCGATCGAATTGTACAGTATTTGCGTATTGGATTATATCTGTGATTGTTTAATGTGTTCGTAAACCTCCCCTAACTGCTAGTATGTCGGTTGGCAGGGGGTTGCACATTTCTGAAATGGTTATATCTGTTTGTGCATATAAACTGTATTGGACTGTTGTGGTGTATAGCCGGGGTTCGCAATGGGTTATTGGTTAATTCATTTGTTGTAAATGTAATTTGTTGTAATATTATTTTCGCGGGGCGCTTCCAGGTTGCGGTTGTAGCCACCGTTGTATTATTTCATTTTACTGTTTTTGCTCCTAGGACTGACCCAAGGTGGGGTACACAGACTGCCGGGTGGGTAGTTTGCCGTACCCGTAGAGGTCGAGGGTGGGGTAAACGGCTATTCATCACAACTGTGTAATCTGTCTTTTCTTGCAGGCTCAAAAGAAATACAGATTGTTAGTGTTTATGCCCTAGAAGGCCATTACTGTATCATACTAGCTTGTATATTACTTAATGGAAGCTTGGGATATTCACATGTATATAACAGTCTTGCTAAACATGGTAGTATGCTACTTGGTTTTTCTATCTTAATATGTGAGTATACGTATTGATAGAGCTCTTAGGATCTTGCTTGTCTACCAGCGTTGTGATGGCAGTCACACTAGTGGGGGCTGGGTAGTCTACAAGCACATCCTTATTCAGGTCCCTGGTCGTTGGATTATCGAGACAGAGCATCGATACTCCGGAGTAGACTAGTGTGTACGCTTCTCATCCCAGTTGGGGAGATGGTCTGTCCCACAGCCATCAGTACGTCGTACTGGAGATAGTATACAGGTGCTCGTTAGGTTACGGGTACACCGGACAGGACTCACAGGGAACTGTTGGTTGGTTTGATACCAGTCGTCAGTAAACAGTTCCCAGGTGACATGAGTACAGCGTAGTCCGCAGACTTGACACTGCTACTTCGCCTCGAGTGTGTCCCACTGTTCTTAGATTGCTACCCTACCACGGCTCAAAGGAGTCGTGCAAACAGGTAGCAGTTGGGTGCAGTCCCGAGCACTTGGAGGCAGTGGCGGTTAGACAGGATTCGTCCCTCCCGGTATTGGGAGTAGATATCGTGCTGTGTCAGAGAGCCATTACGCAAAGTCCCTGGCCAGGGCAAGCGAGATTTGCTGGTAGGTTCCAGCAGTTTCTCAGGGTGTAATGGGCTTCACTCCGACACGACTTATACCGCTATTAGGGGACTGACGCTTGCCGCCCCCCTAGGCCCGATATGCGATAGTCATGGACGAACGGACCGGACTGTATGGAGATTGTCACATCAGACTCAGTAGGAGTTCGGATGGGTTTACTCATCGGCCTTCTTATCGACAACTACCTGGGGACCGTTACGTACAGCTAGTGCCGCTTGCGGTCTGTGGTTAAACCCACTGCCAGCGTAGTAGTCGAGTCTCTAGAGTCCCACACAGAGAGTTTCCTACTCCAGGCGAAACGATATAGAGGTTGCATGGTTTTGCGACAAAGGGTTCGGACGCATACGTGCGTTTACGCGCGTACGACTTTCGGACAGTTTTTACCAGTCGGCTTTGGTTTAAGCCAGTTACTGGTATCCGGTTATTGGATTTTTACAGTCTAAAGATTTTCCGTATTTTTACGGATCGGAGGGGCGTTCTCGTAATTACTCGAGAAGCTTCTAGAAGATGTGACTAAGGAGGTTTCTTTTTGGATGAGAGAGTGAGTCATAGTGGTGATTCATTCACTTCATTAATGCACATTTATTGCTTAATGACTCATGCTAATGAATCATCACAAGATATTTTGTGAAGCATGCTTATTCATTTCCTTTATTGATTATTTGAAAATAAGAATGCTTCATAATATTATGATACACTCTCTCTCTTCTCTCATTATCATATCACACATTCTCTCTCCTCAAGCTCTCATCTTCAAACCCTAATCCTTAATCCTCATGTGTTGAGATCAAAGGATTAGTTAGACTAAACAATCCATAACCTTCACTCTTTATCATCCTTTCATCTTTGATTAGCAATCAAAGTTGATTAGTTACCTCAAGTTAGAGGTTTAGCTTGGAGTTTCGCTCTCGGGTGGATCGTCTACTACCTAGAGAAGGCCGAGGAGAACAAAGGAGGACGTAAAGAAGAAGGACCGGTTTCATTAGGTATAATCCCTAATCACTTGTGAGATGAAACTTTAGAATACGGTTATTTAGAGTTTAGCTTCGATTCAAGCGGTTAGTCGATGTTCGTTGTTTAAACTTGATAAGTTTTTGTAAATTCCGCCTCCCCATAAGTACTGGGGTGTACTACATCGACTTACACAGATTGCTTGCAAATCCAATATTGTTTATCTGTGTTCTGGAATGAATATCATTGCGTCAGACGAATGTAAAATATCTATATTTATTATAGCTATTTAGACGTCACTTATGTTTTACACCCGCGCTAGCCCAGCCCCCGCTCTGTCGTTAGTTAAGTAACCTAACGGGTGATGACGGGACCCCGTGGCGAATGCGGATGGCATAAGAGGACGTTATATTTTCGTTGTTTTCTGCAATGATAGGTTAATGATGGGACGCATTATCTATAATGCAAAGTAAAACAAACCAAAGTCGAAATCGTTGGAACAATTTAAAAGAAACCACTCGGTTATTTTAAAAAAAAAAAAAACAGATATTTTTAAATGCGGAGTCTTAACCACTCCTTTTAAAAGCTATCAGGTTCCTTCGGTTATATCAAGTTCACTACGTTCACGGTTTCGCCAAAACCAGTCGTAGCCCTCCGTCATTTCTTATGAATGGTCAGTAGTATTCAAGCTATGTTTGTTTGGCCCTTAGTCAAGACATAGTGTTTGGTAGCTGCTGGGGTATTCATTTGTTGCATAGATAGATGAGTTGGTTTGGGACAGTCGTATTACTTTGTTTGGCCCTTAGTCAAAGAGTATACGGATGGGTTCAAATCAACAGGATAATGATGGGCAGAACTTGACATGTGACTTATGATTTGTTGGCCCTTAGTCAAGATCATAAGAGCATGGGGCAAAAACTTATATCGGGAATTTCTAAAGAAACTGAAATTTGCAAAGAGATGCATACCATTTGGAGTTTGATGAATGTTGGTAGGATTCCTTCAACATTATCATACGATGATATTTGGATCCCGATCCTACTGTGAGTATATGCTACTTATCAGGATATTCGTCGCTTAACGATCAATGCTATAAACCTAGTAGGTGTCCAGAAAAGTGTCAGCGGGGAGGTTATTTAATTAAGGAACTTCGCGAAAGCGTTGGAAAACCTCCCTCGAAGTATCGACACCGGCCTGGCTGAACGGTTAAGCAAGTATTGTACGGTGAGAATAGTCTTGGCTAATTCTTCTTTTATGGTTTGAGGAAGGATTCGAGAAACAGTGGGAGCCATCCAGTTTAGATAAACTAAAAACCACTCTAAACTTGCAAGAGCATCATGCTAAAGAGTTTTCTTCTCTCTCTCCTAATTGCAGCGACCCTGAAAATGACTGGACTTAAGTTACTTTTAGAGAAAAATATACTGACGGGGCCAAACTATAAAGATTGGCTGCGGAATGTCAAGATGGCTTTGACCTATGACAAACTGGGGTACGTCCTCACCGCTACAGCACCTGCTGTCCTTGGTCCCAAATCCAGCAATGCGGATAAGGAAATCCGTAAAACCTGGGATTTAGATTGCGCGAGAGCCAAGTGCATCGTGCTTGCCTCGATGAACAATGAACATCAGAGGAGGCACGAGGATATGTCCCTAGATGGCATATTTCTCCATACAAAGGAACTTTATGGAGAGCAATCTCGTATAGCAAGATACGAGACCTCTAAGAAACTGTTTCGAGCGAGGTTGGCTGTCGGGTCATCGGTAGGTGAACATGTCCTACAGATGATCGGCTATATTGAAGAGCTCGCGGACCTTGGGACGACTTTGGATAATGAGCTCTATACAGACCTTGTTCTCCAGTCCCTTCCTCCCACCTACGCCCAGTTTATCCTCAACTTCAATCTTCAAGGAAAAGAAGTTGAACTTGCGGAACTCCTGAACATGTTAAGGAGTGCAGAGGGCACCTTGCAGAAGGCAAGGGAAACACCCGCTATGTTTGTTGGCGGTTCATCTTCTTCCGGGTCCAAGGCTAGGGCCAAAGGAAGGAAGAAGAAGGCCGCACCCAGACCTAGAGGAGGTGTTAGTAAGGTGGGAAAGAAGGGAAAGAAAAAGTTTACAGCACCGGTAGTTGGCCTGGATGAGTGCTTCCATTGTCACAGGAAAGGGCACTGGAAGAAGGATTGCAAGGCGTGGAACGCCAAGAACCAGGAACCGAAGCAAGCTGTGGCTTCGACTTCAGGTGTGTTTGTAATTGAGAATTGTCTGTCAATCAACTCTACTTCCTGGGTATTGGATACCGGATCAGGATCTCATATTTGCAATTCTTTGCAGGCACTGAGAAACCGTAGAGTGCTGAAGGAAGGTGATATGATCCTCAGGGTTGCTAACGGAGCTAGCGTGGGAGCTGCGTCCGTCGGGGATTATCACCTAGGATTGACAAGTGGACACATTTTGGTTTTACATAACTGTTATTTTGTACCCAGCTTAACGTGTAATATCATATCAGTTTCCTTGTTATCAAATAAAGGTTATGATTTCACGTTTGTAAGAGATGTTGTCAACATCCACCTTAATCATGGTTTGATTGGGTCCGGTACTCTAAATAACGGCATATATGTGTTAAACCAACTCCAAATTTTCAATGTCCAGAACACACTAAAAAGAAAGTCTCCAGATTTAAATAAAGCTTTCTTATGGCATTGTAGACTGGGTCACATCAATGAGAGAAGGTTGACTAAGTTGCATAGAGAAGGATATTTGGACACGTTCGAATATCAAACTTATGACACTTGTCAATCTTGTCTCAAAGGAAAGATGACAAAGACTCCATTTACTGGACAAGGAGTAAGAGCGAGCGAGCTCTTAGGACTCATACACAGTGATGTATGTGGTCCAATGTCTACACATGCGAGAGGTGGTTATTCCTACTTCATTACCTTTACAGATGATTTCTCTAGGTATGGATATGTTTTCTTAATGAAGCATAAATCAGAGGCCTTTGAGAAATTCCTGGAATTCAAGAATGAAGCGGAAAACCAAACCGGCAAAAGTATAAAAACACTGAGATCTGATCGAGGTGGAGAATACTTAAGTGCCGAGTTCCTAGGTTACCTAAAAGAGAAAGGAATTCTCTCTCAGCTTACTCCTCCATACACTCCACAGCATAACGGTGTATCGGAGAGATGGAATCGAACCCTATTGGATATGGTACGATCCATGATGAGTAATACTGAGTTACCGCGATCTTTCTGGGGTTATGCGCTAGAATCAGCGGCATATCTTTTGAACCAGGTTCCAACCAAGACTGTGCCTACCACACCATATCAGATGTGGAGTGGGAAGAAACCCTGTCTAAAACATTTTAGGACATGGGGGTGTCCAGCTTTTGTAAAAAAGCAGCATGTGGACAAGCTCGAGGCACGCTCAGTACTGTGTAAGCTTGTGGGATATCCAAAGAACTCCAAGGGATATTATTTCTATTACGCAGAGGAACAAAAGGTTTTTGTTTCTCGTCATGCCCACTTCTTAGAAACTGAATTTTTGGAAAATCAGAAGAGTGGGAGCGAAATAGAACTGGAAGAAATTCCAGAACCACAAACTGCTACTGAAAGTTTGGTAGAACCAGAGGTTCAAGAAGAACAGAACATTCCCGCACCCCTCCGCAGGAGTAGTAGGCCGTCTCATCCGCCTGAGAGATACTACGGTTTTCTCATTGACGGGGATAGAGAGGATTGCATCATAGATGATGATGAACCTACTGACTTCCAGCAGGCCATCCAGAGCGGCGACTCGGTACGATGGCTAGATGCAATGCGGACCGAAATGGAGTCCATGTACACCAACAAAGTATGGACTTTGGACTTTGCTCCAGATGGGGTAAAACCCATAGGATGCAAATGGATCTTCAAGAAAAAGATTGGTGTAGATGGACAGGTGGAAACCTATAAGGCTAGACTTGTTGCAAAGGGTTTTCGTCAAAGACCTGGTTTTGACTATGACGAAACTTTTTCTCCAGTGGCTATGCTCAAATCCATTCGGGTCCTTCTTGCTATTGCTGCCTTCCATGATTATGAAATCTGGCAGATGGACGTAAAGACGGCTTTTCTGAATGGAAATTTAGAAGAGAGCGTCTATATGGATCAGCCAGAGGGTTTCAATCAGAGTGGGAGCAGCGGGAAAGTATGCAAGCTGCTTAAGTCCATTTATGGACTAAAGCAGGCATCGCGGAGTTGGAACATCTGTTTTGATGAGACAGTCAAAGAATATGACTTTATCAAAAATCCAGATGAACCGTGCATATATAGTAAAGTCGTGGCCAGAAGTGTCGTATTCCTCGTCTTGTACGTGGATGACATTCTATTGATAAGAAATGACATTCCTATGCTACAATCTGTCAAAGGATTCTTGTCACACAGGTTCTCCATGAAAGACCTGGGTGATGCCTCTTACATTCTGGGGATCCGGATCTATCGTGATAGATCCAAGAGGATGTTGGGACTTTCGCAGTCCAGGTATATCGACACTGTACTGAAAAGATTCAGTATGGAAGATTCTAAGCGCGGTAATCTACCGGCTTGTCACGGAATCACCCTCTCCAAAGAGATGTCTCCCAAGACTGATTTGGAAAGGGAACGCATGTCTATTATACCCTACGCTTCTGCGGTAGGCTCTATAATGTATGTGATGTTGTGTACCAGACCAGATGTAGCTTACGCACTAAGCGTGGTAAGCCGGTATCAGTCAGACCCAGGGGAGAAACACTGGATAGCAGTAAAGAACATTCTCAAGTACCTGAGGAGGACTAAGGAGATGTTCTTGGTTTACGGCGGAAAAGACCTCAGGTTGGAGGCGTTTGCTGATTCCGGCTTCCAGAGTGATAAGGACGATTCCAAGTCCATGTCGGGTTATGTCTTTACCCTCAATGGAGGGGCGGTGTGCTGGAAGAGCTCCAAGCAGGACACCGTTGCTGACTCGACGATGGAAGCGGAGTATATAGCTGCTTGCGATGCCGCAAAAGAAGCAGTCTGGATGAAGAAGTTCCTAACAGAACTTCAGGTGGTTCCTACCATAGTTGATCCAATACCTCTGTATTGCGACAACAACGGAGCTATAGCTTTAGCGAAGGAACCAAGGTCCCATCAGAAGTCCAGACACATCTTGAGGCGGTATCACCTGATCAGGGAGATCATTGATCGTCAGGAGATCGAGGTTCGGAGAGTTGCTTCAGAAGAGAACATTGCTGATCCATTCACGAAGGCCCTTCCTCAGATTCAGTTCGAGAGGCTACTCGAGATCATTGGTCTATGATATGCCAGTACATGGCCCTAGTGCAAGTAGGAGATTGTTAGTGTTTATGCCCTAGAAGGCCATTACTGTATCATACTAGCTTGTATATTACTTAATGGAAGCTTGGGATATTCACATGTATATAACAGTCTTGCTAAACATGGTAGTATGCTACTTGGTTTTTCTATCTTAATATGTGAGTATACGTATTGATAGAGCTCTTAGGATCTTGCTTGTCTACCAGCGTTGTGATGGCAGTCACACTAGTGGGGGCTGGGTAGTCTACAAGCACATCCTTATTCAGGTCCCTGGTCGTTGGATTATCGAGACAGAGCATCGATACTCCGGAGTAGACTGGTGTGTACGCTTCTCGTCCCAGTTGGGGAGATGGTCTGTCCCACAGCCATCAGTACGTCGTACTGGAGATAGTATACAGGTGCTCGTTAGGTTACGGGTACACCGGACAGGACTCACAGGGAACTGTTGGTTGGTTTGATACCAGTCGTCAGTAAACAGTTCCCAGGTGACATGAGTACAGCGTAGTCCGCAGACTTGACACTGCTACTTCGCCTCGAGTGTGTCCCACTGTTCTTAGATTGCTACCCTACCACGGCTCAAAGGAGTCGTGCAAACAGGTAGCAGTTGGGTGCAGTCCCGAGCACTTGGAGGCAGTGGCGGTTAGACAGGATTCGTCCCTCCCGGTATTGGGAGTAGATATCGTGCTGTGTCAGAGAGCCATTACGCAAAGTCCCTGGCCAGGGCAAGCGAGATTTGCTGGTAGGTTCCAGCAGTTTCTCAGGGTGTAATGGGCTTTACTCCGACACGACTTATACCGCTATTAGGGGACTGACGCTTGCCGCCCCCCTAGGCCCGATATGCGATAGTCTTGGACGAACGGACCGGACTGTATGGAGATTGTCACATCAGACTCAGTAGGAGTTCGGATGGGTTTACTCATCGGCCTTCTTATCGACAACTACCTGGGGACCGTTACGTACAGCTAGTGCCGCTTGCGGTCTGTGGTTAAACCCACTGCCAGCGTAGTAGTCGAGTCTCTAGAGTCCCACACAGAGAGTTTCCTACTCCAGGCGAAACGATATAGAGGTTGCATGGTTTTGCGACAAAGGGTTCGGACGCATACGTGCGTTTACGCGCGTACGACTTTCGGACAGTTTTTACCAGTCGGCTTTGGTTTAAGCCAGTTACTGGTATCCGGTTATTGGATTTTTACAGTCTAAAGTTTTTCCGTATTTTTACGGTTCGGAGGGGCGTTCTCGTAATTACTCGAGAAGCTTCTAGAAGATGTGACTAAGGAGGTTTCTTTTGGATAAGAGAGTGAGTCATGGTGGTGATTCATTCACTTCATTAATGCACATTTATTGCTTAATGACTCATGATAATGAATCACCACAAGATATTTTATGAAGCATGCTTATTCATTTCTTTTATTGATTATTCTAAAATAAGAATGCTTCATAATATTATGATACACTCTCTCTCTTCTCTCATTATCTTATCTCACATTCTCTCTCCTCAAGCTCTCATCTTCAAACCCTAATCCTTAATCCTCATGTGTTGAGATCAAAGGATTAGTTAGACTAAACAATCCATAACCTTCACTCTTTATCATCCTTTCATCTTTGATTAGCAATCAAAGTTGATTAGTTACCTCAAGTTAGAGGTTTAGCTTGGTGTTTTGCTCTCGGGTGGATCGTCTACTACCTAGAGAAGGTCGAGGAGAACAAAGGAGGACGTAAAGAAGAAGGACCGGTTTCATTAGGTATAATCCCTAATCACTTGTGAAAAGAAACTCATAGTATACGGTTATTTAGAGTTTAGCTTCGATTCAAGCGGTTAGTCGATGTTCGTTGTTTAAACTTGATTGTTTTTGAAAATTCCGCCTCCCCATAAGTACTGGGGTGTACTACATCGACTTACATAATGAATTTATTGTAGTGGTGACAAATTGAACCAAGGGTTAAGCATGAAGGAGTTAACCCTTGTAGAGAATTAACTAGATTTAATGGTTTGGATTGGGTTAACATAATATCTTCACAAAATATCAAGCAAAACACAAAGTCAAAGCTTCATGGAAGCTTCATGAAAAAGCTAACCCTAATCCAAACCCTAACCAAGTTTAAATCCTAAACCATTGTTAAATTTGGAACCCTAACATGTTACAATATTATATATCACATATACAATATATTTTGTAACAATAGAAAATAATACAATTAACATATATCGCATATATATCAATGTATTATCCCGTGAGAAAATGAATCTTTTAGTGAGCTAATATTAGTTAATGTAATTTAATATATCATATATATTATTATACATTAAATTATCGAATCAACACTTGATCCGATAATCCGGCTATTTCATAAATAACCAACTAATACGATGACCCGGGTATATCACATATACCCGGCCGATATCTCATATCGCGAGAATCCAATACGGTATCACATACCGCATTATCCTCGGTCCCGCACATATCACATATGTGCTCCTACTCCGTTTTGCCTTTGCCAAGAAACCTCTGTGTAGGACTCTAAAGAATCGTCAATACGCTGGCAGTAGGTGATGATCATATCAAACACCCATAAGCTGCAAGCGGTCAGCTAAACGTAACAGCCACCCAGGTATTGAGTGCTCAGAAGATCAACAAGCAAGCCTGTACATTCTCCTGTGAATCCAATCAGTAACACTCCCGTACAGTCCGGTCTCGTCGTCTGATATGTCGCATATCTCGCCTAGGGGTGGTAAACATCAGACCCAGTAGCTTGATAAGTCGTGTCGATATGAGGTCTATAACAGTTCGAGAAACTACTGATAACACTTACCAGTAAATCTCAGCAACCCTGGCCAGGGATTTCCAGTTATAGCCAATCGGACACAGCACAACATCAACTCCCTATACCGGGAGAGACGAATCCCCTCCTATCGCTCATTGCCTCCATGTGATTCGGGACTGTACCCAAAAGCCACCTTTTTGCACGCCCTCTTGGACGTGGTATGATGGAAATCAAAGCACGGTGGGAATCACACAAGACTCTATGACGATCTTGGGTCAGCAGACTACTCTGTACCAGTGTCACCGGAGAACTGCCATCTGACGTGAGGTATAATACCATCTGGGAGTTCTCGGCGAGTCCGTCCAGTGTACCCAGTCTCCACTGAGCACCCGTACACCATCCTTGATGTCAAACACCGATGGATATGGGATCATCCATCGCCCATCATATGGGTCAAGAAGCGTATACGCTAGTCTACTCTGGTGCATCGATGCCCTGTCTCGATACACCCTCGACTAGGAACAGTTATAGGATGTACTCGTCGACTACCGTGGCCCCAGTAGTATGATCTCATCATAGTCCCAGTAGTCGAGTACATATCCTAAGGGCTTTATCAACATGTAACATAGAGACAATCAGAGTACATGTTAAGATAAAGTACAACCAGATAGCGTACTATCATGTCGAGCAAGAAAGTCCTCGCTATATATGTCCAAGCATCCATTACAATATACATCGTATGTACAGTAATGACCTCTAGGGCATACATATAACTAACAGTGCAAACATGTTTTAGTTGGGTACAGTCCCGAGCCACATGGAGGCAATGAGCGGATCGACAGGGGTTTCGTCTCTCCCGGTATTGGGGGTGAGATCGTGCTGTGTCTAGGAGAACCATTACACAAAGCCCTCGGCCGAGACAGGAGATTTACTGGTAGGTATTTCAGTAGTATCTCAGGGTGTTCTGGGCTACACTCCGACACGACTTGTACCGCTTTTGGGGGTCTGACTTTTACCAACCCCTAGGCCCGCCATGCGATGCTCATAGACGAATGGACCGGACTGTACGAATATTGTCACTGACAGGCTCAGTAGGGTGTCAGGATGAGTTCGCTCATCGACCTCCCTTTTGGTCAATACTTGGTAGCCCATTACGTACGGTTAATACCTCTGACGTGCTAGTGGTTAAATCCACAGCCAATGTATTGACGAGTCTTTAGAGTCCCCCACAGACGGTTTCTCAAGTTTCGGGCGAAACGTTGTAGAGGCCGTATGATATATGGTAGGGTTCGATCATATACGTGCGGTATTGCACGGATCATGATCGGACGGATCATACTAGTGGGCTTTGGTTTAAGCCGGATCCTAGTATTAGATTTGTTGGATTACTTTGTCTCATCGCATTCGCATTCAGTCGGAATGCGGATGCAGGTATGTATATACAGGTGAGGGGTATCCTTGTGATCCGTCACGAGTTTACTTTAAATGTTGCCGGATCTTTTTGTTGGACCAAACATTTGGATTAATGTTTGGATAAGGGAATTAGTAAGCTAGATTTTGACATGCATTAAATGTGACATGAACACATTAGTGACTCATGGTCTCTTTTTGTGTGTTGATGTCACATTATATGTTGTTTTTGGGTTGATATGATGAGAGGAGAGAGAGAGGGGCTGCCTTGAGTGGGCTTGGTCTCATATTATTCTTTTCACTCTCTCTCACTCTCATTACTCCAACACAAGAAAAGAAAAGAAGAAAAAGCCTTCTCTTCTTCTTCTTCTTCTTCTTCCTCTAGCAAACATTCTCCATTAATGGCATCATCTCTAACCTCCATCCAAAGCAATGGATGCAAGAGACAAAGTGATCACAAACATTCTCTACAACACCTTGGACACGTCGGCTAGCACACTTCGTGCCCGAGTTGCTTCGGATGAAGCGGGAGCCCGTAAAAAGACTTTTCGATGCGGTGCCCTTTCCGACGAGGAGATGAAGACCGGAGTTGCCGTGGGGAGCTTGGGATGGTGGCCGAAGACCGAAGGACACGGATCGCTCGGTATAGCATTCTATCCCTTCTCTTGATAGCTAGTAGTAGGTTAATGGTCCGATCCGGGGAATAAGCATACGATAGCGCCGGTTTTCAAGTTATGAAAAAGTTTTCGTTTCCGCATTTTGGCCTCGTACAGACGGCCGGGGCGCTACCGTAGACTTACATGGTATCAGAGCCACGCCATTAACCTTTACTAGCTTGCTCTAACGTGTTTAGAACTTCGATCGAACGAAAATTCCGAAACCGCGATTTCAAGTCATGCTTTCTGTCGATTTCTTTTGTTGTCAAAAAATTATTTGGTATGTTGCAGAAATACGTGCAGGGTTTTCTGAGAACACTGCAGAAAACTGGTACCATGATCTTACTGTAGCTCCGCGGAACCGTGGCCTTAACCCCGTTTTAGCCGCGGTTCCGCCACTGAACAGTAGCTTCATTGCACCATTTTTCCTACAGTGCTCTATGACATGGAAATGGGGTTTCTGGTAATTTTATTTTGGGCCCAGATTTGTTTGAGTACTGGGTATTGTGCTTGGGGCCCACTTCGGGAATTTTTGTTGATCGAAAATTTTAAACAAGTTAGTTCACAGTATTTACATTATATCTGCGACCGTGAATGTCATTTGATCGGTAAATCCTGTCTAATTGCTATAGTTCTTTTAGACGGATTTGCGAATGTTACATTCACGTTGATGTTCTGTGTTGTGCTGTGATGTTGCGGATTTGTCGTGGTGGATAGCCTAGATGCAGCGATAGTACAGTTTGGTTGTATTTGTACATTTGATATTGCGGGGCGAGCGTCCGACATGTGGACTGCCGTCATTGCATGTTTGTATATTATTCTTTTGGGGCACGACCGGGCTGAGGTCGATGTACCCGCTGTATATTTTTACTTTCTGTACTAGGATTACCCCGCGGTGGGGTGCACGGATAGCCGGGTTCTAGAGGGCAACGGGCCCACATCTCATGGCTTTGAGACGGAGGGGGATTCACTCTAGAATTGGCGGGCTATTCGCCGCACTCGTAGGGGGTATAGGTTGACCCAAGGAGGGGTGCCCAAGTTACCGGATTCCGTGAAGTGCTGGGTGGTCCATTCACTTTGCTGAAGGGGGATGCCTGTTCATATCAGATTTTTGCATTTTTATACCGTCCAATTTTTATCACATTGCTTAACGGTAGGTACTCTTGAGCCGTGTTTGCTAGTCAATTGCAGGATACAGGTTCTCGGCTCTAAACGGTGAAATTCATGGAAAAACACGACAAAATTCGGATTACTGCCAACCAAAGATAAAACATGGGTCTCCGCTCTCTATCCGTATGTTGCCACACACCAGTTTAAGAGATAAAATGGCAAAACAATGTCATTTTCATGCACAAGACTCCATGGAAACACAAGATCCAAGAAATCTACACGGAGCTCAAGAAAATCATGGCAAAAAGATCCACATCCAATCACCTTTTGGTCTACTAAAATTCTGGAAGAAATGTGGAAAGATTATCAGAAAAAACATATGCCAAACTAAAGACAACATCAGACCAGGGAGCCCCACAAAATACGAGGAGCCAAATCCTCTATTAGGCCGTGGAACCGCGGCCGTACGGCCTTGTCGGCTGAAGACATTTCAGGGGCAGTTTGGTATTTTTATGAAGGTTCAGAATTTTGCCCTAGGTTTCCATCTCCCTGCCTATAAATAGTCCAGATCTTGCCAAAGCCAAGAGTGTTTAATCTTGTATTTTAGGTTTTAGAATACTTGTTGTTCTTCTTCTTCTTCTCATCTCTTCTCCATTGAAAAACTTGTAGTGAGCTTTTGTGAGTGAAGAATGATGAATAAAGAAGTTCATTTTGTTATCATACTTGTCTTGCTCTTGTTATGTTAATTGCTTGTAATTTTCAATCGTTAACTTAGTTGTTGTTATTTGTGTTTGTTTCTTTCTTGTTCTCTTTTCCTTTATCCTTAAACAACCATGATGCTTACGTTTGATCCTTGCCAAGGTGAGGTCGCAAATAGCTAGTTGTTATCTTCTAATCTCCTTCTTTCTATCTTCCTCCTTTGTTTTATTTTTCGTTCTTCTTGTAATGGGTGAGTAATTTCCATACTTGTTAGGGTAGGATAAGGGAAGTTTGAGAGAAGGAAATCTCTCACTCTTTCCTTGCCCAACATCTTAAATCGACTCCCGTTAATTGAACCACAATCCGCTCCTTACGACACCCTATCCTACATGATAGCGGTGATTACGTAGTGAGACCGGTTGTGGTTGAATTAACCGGAGGTTATGGCTAAGAGCCAAGAACGGACGGACAAGCACCAAAAGGAAGAACTTAAGCGTTGGAAAGCCTAGCTTATACTCGCAAGTTCCTTCCTAGTCGTGCTAATCCCCGTTGTTGCCGATTACCGTAACACCGATATTAAGAGTGGCAATGAAAGAGTTGAGCGACTCCTAACTCAAACTAACCTAATCCTAACCCTAACCAGCTCTCTTTACAATCATTTTAACACTTAGTTAATCACAAACAAATCGGGAAAATTGGACTTAACTCGTTAAAGCACATAGAAAATGATTCCCATCTCCCTGCGGACGACCCGTACTCAACCGGCTAGCTACAAGCGAAACCGTCTTGATTACGGTAACAAACTTAGCATGCAGAAACTCTACCAATCACTGCCTCACTTCAAGTTTTGGCGGGTAACTTGCCGCGCCCATAGGGGTCTAGGATTTCATTGCACAGGCTATCCACACGACCAGGGGAACGTCGGGTTTCAGTAGCGGCTCTGTGAAACCCGGAGATCCCAGATTATCTGTATTGTTCTGTGATGCTGATTACATTTCTGCGATGTTGCATTTTATCACGCCTTGAGCGAATATTATATATTGATATATATACTAGTAGATGTTGTATATGTTTTACACCCGCGCTAGTCCAGTCCCCGCTCTGTCGTTAGTTAAGTAACCTAACGGGTGATGACGGGACCGAGTGGTGAATGCGGATGGCATATACGTACATCGTATTTTCGTTCTTTTGTGGTGTGATCAATTGATGGGACTGCGTTGATTCGGATCAATGCAAGCTAAACAAACCTATTCTGATGTTGTTGGAACATTTGTCAAAAAAAGCTGTTATTGCAAGGACGTTCTCTTTTGTTTTGCACAGTGGTATTCGGTTATGAATATCCAGCACCTCAGTCGACGAGGCAAGGGCCGAGATCCCTTCACCAGGAGTGACCCCTTGGACAGAAGTTTGCGTCAGGGTAATAACTTCACTATAGCCGATTACTTTTTGCTTTGCATCGTAGTATTCAGTTGGAATACCCTGCACCTCATTCTACGGGGAAAGAGCCGAAATCCCTTCACCGGGAGTGACCTCTTTAGCAAAAGTTTTCGCCACTATATTTTTTAAAAAGCTATGCAGTTCCTTCAACAATATCAAGTTCATTACGTTAAAAGTTTTTCGCCAAAAACTAGACGTAGCCCTCCGTCATTTCTTACAAGTATTATTTAGTATTCGTGCTGCGTTTGTTGACTCCGTCAAGGTGTAGTGTACGGAAGCTAAGTGGTGCTTGTTTGTAGCATGAATATGGGATTGGTTAGGACAGTCGTGCGGCCTTGTTGACTCCGTCAAGGGCACGTACGGGTGGGTTTAATGCAATCCAGATAATGACGGGTTGAACTTGACTAGGACTCTTTGATTTGTTGGCTCCGTCAAGGTCACTTGGGTCCTAGTGGTAAAAATCGCATCGGGAGTTTCTAAAGAAACTGAAACTTGCCAGGCATGCGCATACCTTCTAGAGTGTGATAACGTGAGTGGATTCCGTCACATTATCATGCGATGATAGTTGGATCCCGATTCCCACTGATGAGTTGTTTTACTCCTCAGGTGATCCCGACTGATTCTTCTTTCAGGTTTGGAGGAGAATTTGACGATACAGTGGAAGGTTTCCTGATTAGATAAATTGATAACCATTCTGATTTAGGTTAGAGTGCACGCTGAGTGTTTCTTTTCTCTCTCTCTTTGGCAGCGACCATGACCCAACCCTTGACTATGACTCAGTGACCAAGTTAACCGAACCTTCTTAAAACACTGGCTTTTGGATTGTCAGAGTTTCATACCTCATTGCCACTCCTACTTTTACCCTTTTCTCCAGAACACCCCGTATTACTACGAACGTCCACTTCCATTGGATAAAACCATCGTATGGTTATATACGAACTCAAAGGAACTTGTTTCAGATTCGAGGATGGTTTCCGGTTCTGGAGAAAACGAATAGGACTATTCAGTTGTCTTTTCCTTTTACCTTCTCTTAGATTGCGAGTGCTCCTTGGATTAGGACAGTACACTTATTACGCTTATTGGATAGTCTTCTTCCAAACCATAGGCAGGTGTCGAACGGTAAGGAATGAAGAAAACCAATTAGCCTAACGATGGTGTACAGAAGGTATTAAGTAAAGACAAATAATGGGATTAGTAAAAGGGCAAAGTAAAATTATGACTGCTATTCATGACCAAACCAAGTATTTCACCGCCACTCCTACATCACCTTTTTATTTCTCCGGAACACCCTGTATCACTACGAAGATCCACAGTTATCTGGATACTCCATCGTATGGTTATATATGAACTCGAAGGAACTTGTTCCAGTTCGGGGATGGATTCTGGTTCAGGAGAAATAGAAATAAGGTTTATTCAGTTGTCTTTTATCTTTACCTTCTCTCGGGTTGCGAGTGCTCCTAGGATTAGGATAGTACACCCATTATTCTTATTGGATAGTCTTCTTCCAAACTATAGGCTGGTGCCAAACGGTAGGGAAGGAAGAAAACCATTTAGCCTAAAGGGGTGTACAGAAGGTAATGACTAAAGACATATAAAGGGATTTGGAGAGATAGCAAAGAAATATACGGTTACAGTTGTGAATCTGATAATGGAAGAGGCATTACTAGGAATAGCCGGATACCCCTTCGAAACATTTGCATGTTTCAGTTTCACTGCGTATTGTTAAAAGAAAACTGATTTCCCAATTAGTCCTTGCTCCAGGGTATGTATTTACCAGGTTTCATTCTCACATCTGTATGGTTTTACAGATGATGAGTGGGAGTAAGTTATTGGGAATTGGGTGATCGTCCTCATTATATCGGGATTCGTTGTAATTGGTGATATTTGAGGAAATCGCCTAGGTTGTTTGCCGGACGGTAAATATTTGGTTTTGAATATCCGTTGTTATGCACCAATTTTAAATTGATATATCTATACGTTTATTTTTATAAAGTGAGATATAACTTTTTGAAATTATGTCCATGACATTTACCTATATCAGTGGATGGTTAGGTAAGGAGCATTAAACAGTGGTGTAATTCTTCTTAACCATAAGTACAGTTTTCAACCTACGACATACGGGGAATGAGTTATTAGACTCAGGGGACTTATATAGAGTATTGTATGTTTTCCAGTGTCCATGAGGACAGAAGGGTTAGTACTCGTACTATATTCTATTTACTTATGACTTCTCTAGTTCTTAGACATGTGTTTCGTAGAAATGCAAGGTCTAAGTTTTGAGAAGTTATAGGTATAAGAATAAAGTAGAGAACCAGGTGTTGCAAGCATCAGGATTCTTCAAGGTGATCGAAGATGTAGATACTTGTGTATGGTATTCAGTTGATAGTAATGATTATGAGAACTTTCTTCTCTTTCAGGTTACTCATAATTGGAAGTATTCCTAAGTTGAGTAATACTGATCGGCCTCTCTCCATTTAGTTGACATGCACTGGAGACAGCTGCATGATTTGAATCTAGTTCCAGTTAAATCAGTGCCTCTGTTTCTATATTGGATATAGAATAGTTCATATCTTAACAATGTTAAGGTACGGGGAGTTGTCCGGTTTATGCATAAAACCAGACTCTGGATAACTCAAGGCACGTTTCTGTAATGGCTGTTTGTGGATTGACCCGGGCTATGACGAGGGTTGACTTTCTACCATCTGGAAGATCAATAGTGATATTGTTCTTGACTCGCCACAGTTTTAATAAAAATGGATTTTTTCAGAAAACAGTAGTGGGAGTATGGTAGAACTGGAAGTGATTCCAGAACCGCAAACGGTTACTGAAAATTTGATAAGAACCTAAAGATTCAATCTGGATTGACATTCCATTGGCCACTCCGCAGATAAGGTGGGTAACCTCAGGCACTCGGGAGGTACTTCGGTATGCTCAAAGACGATGGTAGGGAGGTTCTTGTTTACCCAGACTGGCCATTGTTGTTGTTCCAGGCTATGAGACCCGGCAGGAGGATGAGTATAGCGTCGTTCTAAACTAGCTTTAGAAGCGCACGAGTATATGACTCTGCCAGAGGGTTGTCGTAGTCAGTGGGAGCAGCGAAAGCATAGTGGACAAGTTGTTTATGTCTATTTATGGACTAAAGCAGATATAGCGGAGATAGATCATCTATTTTTGATGTGACAGTCATAGGTTTGACTTCATCAGAATAGGGGATGGATCTGTTAAGAAGGTAGTAGAGTGTGATGTCCTGGTATTTGGATGACATACACAAAGTAGGAAGAGAAATTCCTATACTACGGTCGGTTATGCTTTGGTTATCACACAGTGGTTTCTCCACATAGGATATAGATATAATATTAGACATTCTGGTTACTAGATCTATGGTTTTAGATCTAGATTTGGGTAGTATCCCAATCTGGGTACTTAGACAGCATTCTAAAGGTGTTTTAGAATGGACGACTCTTGGCACGGTAGTATACCTGCAGGTGATGGAGTCACCCTCTCTAAAGGTGTCTTACAGACTAAAGGGGAGAGGGATGTGCATGATTGGCAGATCACTTACTTAGGCAATTGAGTCAATCGTGAGATGTCAAGTACCACACCAGATGTTGTTTTTGCACTGGATGCAATAAGTTGATATTGATCCAATCCTTGAGAAACATTCAGAAGCAGTTTTAGAACATAAGTGGATGTTCTAGGGATATGATAACAACACCTCTTTTAGGAGACAATTATCATTCCAGGCTTCCAAGGTGACCTGGCTGACAGAGTGTCTGTCAGAGTTATAGTTTTCCCTCTGACGAGGGGCAGTAGTTTGGACAGGTGGTCCAAGCGGATACTGAGGGAGGCATAGCGCAGAATACTGATTAAGTTCAGTTGACGATACAGTCTAAGAAGTTTGGATTTGGAGTTCATTTATGAACTAGGTCCCATCAGATATCCAGACATATTCTAAGACAGGTATTGTTCATTTCGGGAGATGGATTTCTCTGCGAACTTGAGATAAAGAGAGACATAGAAAGAAACAACAGGGCGGATCCACTCACTGAGGCTATTCCTCGAACGCAATAGTTTCGCAAACGGGTTTTGTGAAACTGATTAGTAGAGGAGTTGGGTGTTCGGTATCGCACGGGCTGTGAGTATGCGGCATCGCAATAATTAGCCTCGAGTGCAAGTGGGAGATTGTTGGATATAGTGCCCTCAGAGTCAATTATTGGATCACAGGCACGTGATTGCAATGATTAAGGGAGGACCTATGCCGGTAGGACAGTCTTACTCAAGATGGTAGTGTGCTATCTGGTTTATCTTTATCATCGTGTACTGCTTTAGGTGACCATACAGGTCGCTATTACACGTTGATAGAGCCCTTAGGATTCTTGCTTGACGGCCAGCAGTATGATGGCGATCATATACGTGGGAGCTGGGGTCTATAAGAACATCCTTAAAGTGGTCCCTAGTCGTGGGAGTTTTCGAGACAGGGCATCGATACTCCAGAGTAGACTAGTGTATACAGTCGAGACCCCGACGAGGGGCGGTGGCCGGTCTCACAAGCCATTGGTGTCAGTTGGATCACCTAAGATGTATACAGGTGCTCATTAGGTTATGAGTACACCGGACAGGACTCGCCGGGAACATGCTAGTTGGGATTATACCAGATGTCAGATAGCAGTTCCCTGGTGACATGTGTACAGGTTAGTTCATCGACCTGAGATCATCATTTGTCTCGTGTGAGTTCCCACTGTGCTTTGATTACTACCCTACCACGGCTCAAAGGAGTCGTGCAAACAGGTTTTAGTTGGGTATAGTCCCTAGCTACATGGAGGCAATGAGCGGATCGACAGGGGTTTCGTCTCTCCCGGTATTAGGTGTGAGATCGCGCTGTGTCTAGGAGAGCCATTACACAAATCCCTCGCCCGAGGCAGGAGATTTACTGGTAGGTATTTCAGTAGTATCTCAGGGTGTTCTGGGCTACACTCCGACACGACTTGTACCGCTTTTGGGGGTCTGACTTTTACCAACCCCTAGTCCCGCCATGCGATGCTCATAGACGAATGGACCGGACTGTACGAATATTGTCACTGACAGGCTCAGTAGGGTGTCAGGATGAGTTCGCTCATCGACCTCCCTTTTGGTCAATACTTGGTAGCCCATTACGTACGGTTAATACCTCTGACGTGCTAGTGGTTAAATCCACAGCCAATGTATTGACGAGTCTTTAGAGTCCCCCACAGACGGTTTCTCAAGTTTCGTGCGAAACGTTGTAGAGGCCGTATGATATATGGTAGGGTTCGATCATATACGTGCGGTATTGCACGGATCATGATCGGACGGATCATACTAGTGGGCTTTGGTTTAAGCCGGATCCTAGTATTAGATTTGTTGGATTACTTTGTCTCATCGCATTCGCATTCAGTCGGAATGCGGATGCAGGTATGTATATACAGGTGAGGGGTATCCTTGTGATCCGTCACGAGTTTACTTTAAATGTTGCCGGATCTTTTTGTTGGACCAAACATTTGGATTAATGTTTGGATAAGGGAATTAGTAAGCTAGATTTTGACATGCATTAAATGTGACATGAACACATTAGTGACTCATGGTCTCTTTTTGTGTGTTGATGTCACATTATATGTTGTTTTTGGGTTGATATGATGAGAGGAGAAAGAGAGGGGCTGCCTTGAGTGGGCTTGGTCTCATATTATTCTTTTCACTCTCTCTCACTCTCATTACTCCAACACAAGAAAAGAAAAGAAGAAAAAGCCTTCTCTTCTTCTTCTTCTTCTTCTTCCTCTAGCAAACATTCTCCATTAATGGCATCATCTCTAACCTCCATCCAAAGCAATGGATGCAAGAGACAAAGTGATCACAAACATTCTCTACAACACCTTGGACACGTCGGCTAGCACACTTCGTGCCCGAGTTGCTTCGGATGAAGCGGGAGCCCGTAAAAAGACTTTTCGATGTGGTGCCCTTTTCGACGAGGAGATGAAGACCGGAGTTGCCGCGGGGAGCTTGGGATGGTGGCCGAAGACCGAAGGACACGGATCGCTCGGTATAGCATTCTATCCCTTCTCTTGATAGCTAGTAGTAGGTTAATGGTCCAATCCGGGGAATAAGCATACGATAGCGCTGGTTTTCAAGTTATGAAAAAGTTTTCGTTTCCGCATTTTGCCCCCGTACAGACGGCCGGGGCGCTGTCGTAGACTTACATGTACATGTTTGTGTGTCATGCTAGATGATACATGTGACATGGGTTTATGTGACTCACACCATGCTTAATATAATCAATGGTTTTATTTATTTAAAGTAATTCAAAATTGGGTGGAAATTATTCATGCTTGATGCTTAGTGGAAGCTTGTAGAATTATTGACTAAGTCCACTAATTTTGTTTTACTTAAGATATTTATTATCCCAAGCATTATGATTAGCCATGGTTTAGTCTCTACATAAGTTAGTAGATGATATTAACTCACCCATGGTTCCTATTCTACACTTGCCCTTTTCTATGGTTGCTTTTCTTCATCTCCTTCCTCAAGCTCTCTTGCAATTTGGGAGGTGAAGAAAATGAGTGAGAAAAATATTTCTGAAGTGAGCAAAATTCCTACTTCATCATCCTCTACTAGATTAGCCTTTTAGTTTAGGGTGTTAGCTTCACTAATTCCATATTAGTGAAGAGGTAGCTTGAGTTGGTGTCTTCTCGACATAGATCATCTTCGGCCTCGAAGACTTCAAGCAAGGTTGTTCCTTTCATCTTGTAGAGCCTTTCTAAAGTCCGGGAGTTCACTACTTGGAGCGAAGGGACTACTACATGGAGCTATTTAAGTGAAGGACCGGTCTACAAAGGTTGTATTCCTTGTTCACTTAGATGTAAAGATATTTACATTCTAGTTTCGTCTAATTCTCTAGTTAAGATTCTAGGTTAGGGTTCTTTAGCGCGCCAATTAATTTAAAAACGACATGTTCGATGCCTCCCGAAACCCAGCGGCGACCCTAAGGAACCCTGCATATATGTGATACAATATTTGGAATTCACAATAATTAGTTTTGTGATAACTAGTATGAAATTTGTAAACCTGGCAATTTTGTCTCATTTGATCGGTTGCCACGGGGTTTTGTTATGGATCAAAACTCATTCGCGGTCACGTAGTGTACACGGATAATCGCCGGGTAATATTACTAGATAGCCAGCCCTAAAGCTCCAACCAAGTGACTGTAGGAGAACCCCTCTGCCAAAAGCATTCTCCCAGTTGCTCATGGCCACGGTGTTCTGCCTAAGTGCACTTCGTCGACGGCATCGGAGGGTGCGGCTGTCTACTAATGTTTCCGACGAGCATTTGATCAGATTGTCGGGAATTTTGTTGAATTACCGGACTGGTTATTGAAAAGTGTTTTCAATATTGAGACTAAAATGCGTGGTTTATAAGGTTTGGCATGAAATTCGGAATATGAGATAATCCGGGTTTATGATGTCTAAGGAATTCATTTGGTTAGGCATGAAATCCGAAGTATGTGATATTTCGGATTTATGATGTCTAAGGTGGTTGCGGATTCCAATTGTTGTAGTTTTCACTTTCTTTTCTGTGACCATAAGTGTAATATGTGGTGTATCGCCGGTTTCGTTGCTATACGTTAACGACAATTGGGATACGCATATTTACTTACGTCGATGACATGTGATGGCATAAGCGTACGTTGTATAAGTATTTTTGTTTTTTTATCTATGATGCTTAGGAACCATAAATGATGGGACTTCGTTAATGAGATTAATGAAAAGAAAGAAACCTGAAGATGTTGTAGAATCAAATTTTCAAAAAGGGTAGCTCTAGTTCTTACTTTGCATAGTGGTATTCCATGATGAATATCCAGCACTTCATTCGGTGAGGAAAGAGCCGAGATCCCTTTACCGGGAGTGACCTCTTTAGCAAAACCTAGCAGATGCTACAACCCACTAGGTTTTGTTTTTTGATTGCTTCTCTAGTTCTTGCTTTGCATAGTGGTATTCCTTGATGAATATCCAGCACCTCATTCAATGAGAAAAGAGCCGAGATCCCTTCACCGGGAGTGACCTCTTTAGCGAAAATAGCAAAAGCCTCAAAAACACTCCTTTTCAAAATCACTCGATTCTAAAAAGATATCAAGTCCATTATGTAAAAGGATTTCTTAAAAACCTATCGTAGCCCTCCGTCATTTCAGATAAGTACTATTTAGTATTCATGCTACATTTGTTGGCCTTCGTCAAGGCGTAGTGTGAGCTAGCTGATTAGTACTTATTTGCTGCATATGATGCGATTGGATTAGGGTAGTCGTGCGACTTTGTTGGCCTTCGTCAGGGGTCGTGCGGGTGGGTTTAATTCAATCACGAAATATATGGGTTAAACTTGACTCGAGGTCTATGGTTTGTTGGCCTTCGTCAAGGTCATAGGACGTTAGGGGCAAAATATTATTTGGAATTTCAAGTGTTAAAATTTGCAATGAGATTGCATACCTTCTATGAGATAGTTGGATCCCGATACCTACTGCCAGTAAGAGTTACTCCTGGGAGAGTTTTGCACATTACAATTAGCCGATCAAGTAGGTGTCTAGAAATTTGTCATTAGGGTTATGCCTCTGGGAAAACGAGGTTTATTTTAATTAGATCTGTGCGAAAGCACGGGGAACCTCCCTCAAAGTACCGACACTGGCCTGGCTGAACGATTGGCGAACTTGTAGGATGTAATTAATCCATGTTGGTCTTACCTTTTAGGGTTTGAAGGAAGATTTGATAAAAACGGTGGGAGCCATCCTGATTAGATCAGATAATAATCAATCTAATCATGCAAGAGCATACGCTAAGTGTTTTCTTCGCTCTCTCTCCAGGTAGCGACCATGTCACGCCTTAATCAAGATAATAATATGGATGTATTGACCGAACCTGCTTGTTATACTGGGCTGGGGAACGTTGGTTCCACTCTATCTTAGAATTGTTATAAGTCCGAGCAGAAAATAGAGGAATATCCAGATTCCCACACCACCCAAACGAGAAATGAGCATGCCGATGCATCTTCTTCGGGTGTGTTAATTACCGAGAACTGTTTCTCAGTACACTCTACGTCCTGGGTATTAGATACCGGATCAGGATCCCACATATGTAATATGTTACATGGGCTAAAGAAAGGTAAAGAACTGGGAATAGGTGATTATTCTGTAAGAGTAGGGAATTGTAACACACTAGGTCATTTATACCAGTTCTTTTATTTATGGTATTTTCCTGATTTACTGTGTTTTGGGTGCGAATAGAGTATTTGACATCTGTATTTGCATCCGACCCAATCCTCTTGCTGGAAACCAGTCTTGATTCCTGTTTATCTTTTATCCCGGCTTGTTATGTGGATCCGTGCATTTTCATTTTTTTATGTACTGCATAATGGCATTATATCTGGCATCTGCATTCTTTTTAATATAACATTTAAAGTCAAATAAAATATTTTAAAAATATCTAGCATGGCCTGCATGATACCACTGACACTGTGATAGCATCCGCGCATCTTGTTCTCGTCCCGTTCAGTGAAACGGACTTTTTTGGATAGCTACGTGCACGCTGCGTGCATCCGTTCTTAGGGGTATGCATTTTCATTACCCGGATATCCTGTTTTAATATTGGTTTTAACGTAGACTTTCCGTATTTTAAAACTAGATTTTTAGACTCGACCCGGGCGTGTTTTGGACTATTTTTGTATTAGCCAAAATATCATATTTTATTAATATTATAAATTTGTATAATTCTAAGAGTTAATATTAATACTTACGTTTCACAAAATCTCTAACTAAAATAATTTTTTTTTAAAATTTTAAGAAATCTTTCTGAACAGAATTTCCCTCTCTTCCTCTCTCTCTCTCTCTCTCATCTCGCATTCACTATTCACTCGCGAATCCCGTCACCTCCCTCTACACTACGCTCACCTCCCTCCTTCATTTCTTTCTTCTTCTTTAAAACCCACTGCACCCCACGACGAAAACCCTAATCCTAGCCTTCGCCCACCTCGTCGCCACCTTCTTCCTGACCTCGACCTCCTCCCTCTGCTTTCCCCATCCTCTCTCCTCACAACAACACCACCACCACCGTCACCCTCGCTCAAAAACCCCTGCAACGCTCGTCCCCGACAAACCCACGCACCCATCTCCGCCACCATCACTTCTCATCACCGCCGAACACCTTGTCGGCCTCCCATGGTCACCATCCCTATTTTCTCCCCCTCTCTTCTTCTCTAACCCTACAAACCCCCGAACCCGACCACTTCACCGTAGAACCCGAGCATCCATCCCTGCACACATACGACGTCGCCTGCACCATATCGCCGGAGACCCACGTCTTGTCGTCACCCTCTCTGCCCTCACCTCTGATCCTTGAGCACCAAACCCCAGCTTCTTCTTCTACTTCTTCTTCTTCTCTTTTCTTGAATTCTTGATTCCGGTGATCGCCGGAGCCGGGCCCGTCGCCGACGATCCGACCAACTCAGTGAACGTCCCCTACCTGTGTGGTTACCTTCTTGCCTTGCCTGGACCCGTCCCGTGTGCCGTGTGTGCATTGCGACGATTACCCGACGTCGGACGTGCTGTACGCACCCGTCGTGTGTTCCGCTCAGGAAAGTTTACCTTGCTACATGCTATGATACATATGTTGCATCTATATGAATAAAAATATTACATGTTTATTTCATTGTGCATCCATATTACAATTTTACAGTTTTTTGGATACCCGTATGCATCCATACCGTTATCTACATATCTAGTCGCATGCAAGTTTATCTTGCTACATTCTATAATACTTATTTTGCATCTATATGAATAAAAATATCACATGTTGATTGCATTGTACATCCATATTAAAGTTTTACTGTTTTCGGATACCCGTATGCATCCATATCATTTATTATATATGTAGCTGCATCTACAAATCACATTAATTCATATTACTGTTACATTAGTACTCCTGTTTGATAATGTGCATCCTACATAGTCATGCAGCTGTAGTTGTAACCCCTGATAGATAATTGTGCATCCATATTTTATTGTGTACCCATACCATTAATTCTATATATATTGTTGCATGCCATGCCATGCCATATTAATTCATATTACTATTACTTTAGTACCCCATGCTTGATAATGTGCATCCTGCATAGTTATGATGTAAGCTCTAATAGATATTTGTGCATCCATGCTTTCACCATACATCCATACCTTTACTGTGATTCGATACTTGCTACATTTTATGTTGGGCACCCACTTGATACATGTGCACTACCTGACATGACCTGATATACCACTGCTTGACATGTTACCTGATCCTGTTTCTAATGTCAACAATCCTAACATGTTGTCCTGATGGACGTTATTGTTGTCTGTATAGACAAAACTTGTACCTGCCTGATTCTGTGTTGGCATTAGATATCGATTGGCAATATCCGACTTGAACACATAACCTTGGGGATAAGGGGAAATCAATAATGTAACCGAACGTAACTCAAAGAGCTATTATATTGTTTTCCGTTTTTCCGAGCATTACGGAATATATTGTTTGCCGTTTTTCCGGGCGTTACGGAATATATTGTTTGCCGTTTTTCCGGGCGTTACGGAATAATCCTGTTACCGTGGTCCCGTAAGGCATGAACGGGGCATAGACCGATGGGTTACGATGAGGATTACATTAATTGATTTCGAAGACTTTAGAATAGATAACCCAGTAGTATGTTTAGATTACTCACTACACTTCAATGTTCCATATCCATGTTTACTGGTTATATTCATGTTATCATTTATACTCATACATGCATTTCTCGTGTATCCTGTTCATGTATTATTGTTTGATATTATGACGCACTGACGTCTGGGTTTTGCATGGCCCAGATTCTCTATCTTTGTCGCAGGCCGATCAGGAGTACTTCGGTCGACAGGCCGAGCAGTGAGAATCCTGTTAGTATTTTTAGTTTAGTTTTCTTTCAGCATTTCCATTTCCTAATGTGAGCCCATATTTGGGACGTACTTTCCAGATGTTTTGCTTATTGGATTTATTGCTTCTGCACGTTTATAATTCTTGACTCGTTTATTCTGGCATATGGACATGTACTAGATAGTTTATTTTATTTCTACTGTTCTTGATATCTTATAGACAGTCGTAATGTGACTGTGGATGGATGTTTCCTAGCCACAGGTAGCATGGTTGTCTCTGTCACGTGCCGATTTTAGCGCACTCTGGGAAGCGGGGCGTGACAGGGTTTGTTTGGTATCAGAGACATAGGTTTTAGGTTAATCGGGTTTGATTCTTTTGTAGTTGGGTATTGAACCCAATACACGAATCAGAAAATCCGTGATTAGGAACATGTCCTGCCACTTTACTATCTTGCTATTCTTGAATCATATCTTTCTCTTGACCCTTTACTTGACGAGATGGAACAACTTTGCATCTCGACTTGAAACTTTTGGTTCCCTATTATTTCTCTCTAGGATTTGGACGACTTGAACAGAGTTATATGATTGTAATTATGAACTGCAGCATGGTTACAATGTGGTACTCTATTTATGTAACTTGGAGTCCTAGTCTTAATTCATATCTTGCTTCTCTTGGTTCCATTGCTTACCAGTTTCTGTTCATCGCAAGTTTTGAATCTTATTTATCATACTAATCCTCTTCGGTGTCTTGATTGCAAGATCATGGCGGATAGAGAACTACGATCGTACCAGAGGTATGTTGATGACGCCGCATTGCTTGGAGTAATTCGGGGGATGCTGGAGAAACAGAAGCGGCAAACCGAGCTGAACCAGCGGCAAGCCGAAACTTTTCAGGAAGATTTGCGGACCGTCCAGCAGTCCGTAAACAATGTTGCGGCCAAAGCAGTACAGCATGTGGGTACCGTGACGGATTTCAGGAGACTTGGTCCGTCCACTTTCACTGGTTTGGAGGAGCCGTTGCCAGCGGAGCAGTGGCTAGTCGATACGGAGAATCTGCTCATTGCGGTACAGATTCCGGAGGACCAGAGAGTGGATGTTGTACGCATCCAATTGGTAGACTATGCCCGTGAGTGGTGGCTTGTGGAAGAGACCCGTCTGCCCAAGCCGATCAGTTGGGCAACTTTCTCGTAGAGTTTCTTGGAGAAGTTCTTTCCGCAGACTGCACGGTAGGAAATGGAAGAAAGGTTTATCAGCTTGAAGCAAAATGGCGGATCCGTGGATGCGCATGCGGCTGAATGGACACGGCTCAGTCGATTCGCGGGACCTTTGGTGGCCAAAGAAGCTGATAGGGCACGAAGGTTTATGCACAGTTTGGACGTGGAAATCTAGAGGCACATTATATCTCTGGGATTAACACTTTCTCGCAAGTTCTTAAAGCAGCCCGAGAGCAGCAGAGCTTATCAGTGAAGACTGGGGGTACGCAGCAGCAGGCGGTAGTAGTACGGAAGCCGGCGTTTACGACGAATCGAGCGCCTATACGTAGAGGTATCCCGGTGGACAGGCGTGGCATTGTACCAATGAAGAAGCCAGTTTTGCCTGAGCAGAAAGGAAGGGCGTTTTGTGATTACTGCCAACGACCGGGTCACTATCGAAGAGATTGTCGTAAGAGGCTTGGACTTTGTCTTATTTGCGGATCAGCTGATCACATCATTGATGCTTGTCCGTCGAAGCTTCGTTTGAGGGAAGATGTTCAGGGGCCACCGCAGAAGCAGTTTCAGGGGCAGAAGCAGATAACTCAGGGACTTAATCAAGCTCGAGACTTTAATCTGACGGTCGAAGAGGCCAAGGCTTCAAATGAAGTTGTTTCAGGTATCTTACTTGTTCATGATTTTCCCGCATTAACATTATTCGATTCTGGTGCATCCCACTGTTTATGTCGTCCAAATTTATTGCTGTTTGTGTATATGCCCTAGAGGCCATTACTGTATCATACTAGTTTGTATATTACTTAATGGAAGCTTGGGATATTCACCTTGTATAGACAAGAGTGCGATCAAATGGCGCCGTTGCCGGGGAGACGGTAGCGTATTTTCTTTCTTGTTATTCAGGTTGATATTCTTTTTGTATATATAAAAAAAAAATATTCTTTTTGTTCTTTTTGGATAATTCTTGTGGGCAAGAGTGCAGATTTTTGCAAGTTTGCAAACTGCGATTGTGGGGAGCAAAGTGTGCATTCAAGGCAAGGGTGATTTACGAAGTACAGTGCCAAAGATCCGGGTAGTTTGACCCGCGCAAGCGAACCTTTCAAGCTTACCGGATTTGATTCAACGGGGGTTTCCTAACCCAAAACTTAACGGTACGTACTTTACTAACACCTTCTTCTCAAATCCGACGCTTCCAATGTACTATTCTTTGCAGGATTCTTTGCAAGTTCGCTAGCAAACGCCAAAATTGACTAACCCGTATTTTTTGCAGCGCCGCGCCCAAAATTGGGATATTCACCTTGTATAGACAGAGGCAGAGGATTCTTATTGGGGTTGTTGACTGTTGACTGTTGACCATTGACTTTTGCTTAACCCTAATGAGAATAAGAAATATGATTAACAATAATATTAATTAAGTATTATAGTGACATGATTGTTGAGGGGTTGACTTTGTTGACTTGTTGACTTTGTTGATCGGTTGACTAGGTTGGACTAGTTGACCATCATCATGACAATGGCTATCATTCCATGGCAAAGACTTTTGCTTGCTTGTTTTTTTTATGCAAAATGAGTGCATGAAATGATATAGCCATTTTGACTTAAACCATCACACAATACTTGATTACTATTTTTGTTATGATGGCTTTTGGATTATGAGAGGTTGGATGAGAAAAGAGTGGCTCATTCTTTCATTTGCTTTCTCTCTCTTGAGCTCTCTCATTCTCAAGCTCTCCCTCTTCCTCTTGCTCTCTCTAGCTCAAGGTAAACCATTCTCATGTGTTGAGACTCATTGCCTTAGAGATAAAAAGACACCAAAACATTCCTCTACTCATTCTAGTTCACAAGGCCTAGCAAGCCAAATGATCTAGTTTCTTCAAAGTTCGAAGAAGAAGCCAAAGGTAGAAGCTTTCGGGTGGATCCATCTTCGGCGCAAGGAGACGACGAGGTGAGGCCGATCCGTACACCGGGAGGAGTTGAAGACGAAGGAGTTCAAGAAAGGTATAGCCCCCTAACCGAGTAGGTAAACTCTTGTTAGGTTGTTAGTTAGTCGTTTAACAAAGATCCATATTGGTAGCCCATGTTACCACCCTCTTGAAAATCGTTTTTCACCACTTCCGCAACCCCATAAGAACCGGGGAAGGGTAGCATGGACTTACAGTGGTATCAGAGCCAGGTTAAACACTATCTAACATGTTAGCAAAGTAACTAGAAATTCGATCGAAGGAAAAGTCGCGAAACGAACCCGGAAAATCAAGTTTCTGCCGAATTTTTTTTCTGTCCAAAAAATGATAAATCTTATCTTAAAAATCGGCTCAGGCTTTTGTTTAAACACCCAAGAAATTTGGTCCATCGAATCGGTCAAAGCGCCGCGGAAACGCGGCAGGAGCACGCTCCCGCCGCGGTTCCATGGCCGAGTTGACTCGGTCGAGGAAAATTTTTCTTGCAGAGTGTTTCTGGGGTTGTTTTGGGATTTTTGGGATATGTGTTTTCTACCCAGATTTTACAGAAAGAAAAATTAGTTTTTGGGGCTTGAAAATCCGTATTTTTATCGAACTTCTAAAGACTTAAGCTGACGGGTTTATATCTGTGATGTGTTATATGTATTGAACGTCCGCTAATCGCTATACGTCGATTAGTGGGGGTTATACATATCTGTGATCTGTAATGATTGATGGTATGTGTATATGAATTCTTTGGATTGTCGCGGATGAATAGCCGGGGGTTGTGAGATGAGAGTTTTTCCTTTTATCTTTCAATTCATGTAATATGTAAATTGATGTAATATTATTTTTGGCCGCACAACCGGGTCGGGGTTGTAGCCGTCATTGTATAATTTATTTTTACTGTTTTTGCTCCTAGGATAGACCCATGGTGGGATGCACAAACTACCGGGTATCTCGAAGTGCTGAGTGGCCTACTCACGTCGTTGAGGGAGGTTGCTCCACTTCGGATATTTGGCGGGTAGTTTGCCGCACCCGTAGGGGTCTAGGGTGGGGTATTGGCTATTCATCGCGACCGTGTAATCCGCCTTTCGTTACAGGCTCATACGAATTGCGGATTCCTAGTATATCCAATGTATTCATCTGTGATCTAAAATGGCTATCATTGCAATATATCTATGTATGATATTATTTTGGCGTTGCTTATGTTTTGCAGCCGCGCTAGCCTTGCCCCCGCTCTGTCGTTAGTTAAGTAACCTAACGGGTAATGACGGGGCCCCGTGGCGAATGCGAATGGCATAAGCGTACGTCATATTTTGGTCGTTTTCTGCAATGGTAGGATTAAATGATAGGAAGCATTAAAAGAACTAATGCAAGAAAAAATAAACCAAGTAAAAGTCATTGGAACACTTTCAAAAACCACTCGGTTTCTTTTCAAAAATAACTTTTAAATGCGGAGCTTAAGCCACTCCTTTTAAAAGCTATCTCGTTCCATCAATTATATCAAGTTCACTACGTTCACGGTTTCACCAAAACCATTCGTAGCCCTCCGTCGTTTCACATGGATGGTCAATAGTATTCAAGCTATGTATGTTGGCCAAAATCAAGGCATAGTGATTGGTAGCTATTGGGTATTCATGTGCAGCATAGATAGATGTGTTGGTTTGGGGCAGTCGTTCTACCATTTTGGACAAAGTCAAGGGTATGTGCGGGTGGGCTCAAATTAACCTAGAGAATGACGGGTAGAACTTGACATGTGACTTATGATATTTTGGCCAAAGTCAAGGTCATAAGAGCATGGGGCAAAAATCCACATCGGGAGTTTCAAAAGAACTGAAACTTGCTAGCGCTGCATACTATTTGGAGTGTGATGATTCTGGTAGGATTCCTTCAGTTTTGTCACGCAATGATATTTGGATCCCGATCCTACTCTGAGTATATGCTACTCCTCGGGAAATTTCTCACTTAACGATCAATACTATAAACCAAGTAGGTGTCTAGAAAGGTGTTAGCAGGGCTACGCCCCCAGGGAAAAGAGGTTCTTAAATTAAGGAACTTCGCAAAAGCGTTGGAAAACCTCCCTCGAAGTACCGACACCAGCCTGGTCGAACGGTTAAGCAAGTATTGTACGGTGAGATTGATCCTGACTAATTCTTCCTTTTTGGTTTGAGGAGGGATTCGAGAGACAGTGGGAGCCATCCTGTTTAGACAAATTAAAAACCACTCTAAACTTTCAAGAGCATCATGCTAAAGTGTTTCTTCTCTCTCTCCTAATTGCAGCGACCAATCATCATGATCAAACTTAAGTTATTACTAGATAAAAACATACTGACAGGGCCAAACTACAAAGATTGGCTCAGGAATGTCAAAATGGCAATCACTTATGACAAGTTGGGGTATCTCCTTACCACCAAAGCTCCCCCTGTCCCAGGTCCCACCTCCAGCGTCGCGGATAAGGAAATCCGTAAGACTTGGGAGATCGATTGCGCGAAGGCCAGGTGCCTCGTGCTTGCCTCTATGGACAACGAACATCAGAGGAGGCACGAGAATATGGACCTTGAATCCATATTTCTCCATACAAAAGAACTGTATGGAGAGCAATCTCGTATCGCAAGATACGAAGTGTCGAAGAAGTTATTTTCGGCAAGGTTGGCCATCGGATCATCGGTAGCGGAACACGTGCTTAAGATGATTGGCTTCATAGAGGAGCTCGCGGACCTTGTGACCACGTTGGAGAATGAGCTCTATACGGACTTGATTCTCCAGTCCCTTCCTTCCACTTACGCCCAGTTTATCCTGAACTTCAACTTACAAGAAAAGGAAGTTGAACTTTCAGAGCTCCTCAACATGCTGAGGAGTGCAGAGGGCACCCTACAGAAAAGTAGGGAAACATCCACTTTGTTGGTAGGAGGATCTTCCTCTTCTAGGTCCAAGGCGAAAGTCAAGGGAAAGAAGAAGAAAGCCCCCGCCAAACCAAGGGGCGGTGTTAGTAAAGTGGATACGAAGGGAAAGGCAAAAGCAACAAAGATAGCGGGGAAGCTTATAGGGAAGGAAGAGTGCTTTTTCTGTAATAAGAGTGGGCACTGGAAGAAAGATTGCAGGGCTTGGAAAGCCAGAACACAGGAACTGAAGCAAGTTGCAGCTTCAGCTTCAGGTGTGTATGTTATTGAAAACTGTCTATCAATAAACTCTACTTCCTGGGTATTGGATACCGGATCAGGATCTCATATCTGTAATTCTTTGCAGGCGTTGAGAAACCGTAGGGTTTTGAAGGCAGGTGACATGACCCTCAAAGTTGCAAACGGAGCTAGCATGGATGCTAAGGCCGTGGGGGACTATCACCTGGGAATGTCAGATGGACATGTTTTGGTTTTACGTAATTGCTTTTTTGTATCCAACGTAACTTGTAATATCATTTCTGTATCTTTGATTTCTAAAGAAGGTTATGAATTTGCGTTTGTAAGTAATGTTGTAAACATTCACCTTAATCAAGTTCTGATTGGGTCAGGTACAGTAAGCAATGGTATATACGTACTAAACCAACCACAGATTTTCAATGTCCAGAATACACACAAAAGAAAGTCTCCGGAAATAAATCAGACTTTCTTATGGCATTGTAGACTGGGTCACATCAATGAGAGAAGGTTGACGAAGTTACATATAGAAGGATATTTGAATCCGTTCGAATACCAATCGTATGCCACTTGTCAATCCTGACTTAAAGGAAAGATGACAAAGACTCCGTTCACTAGACACGGAGTAAGGGCGAGCGAGCTCTTGGGACTCGTACACAGCGACGTGTGCGGTCCAATGTCTACACATGCGCGAAGCGGTTATTCTTACTTCATTACTTTTACGGATGACTTTTCAAGGTACGGTTATGTCTTCTTAATGAAACATAAATCCGAAGCCTTTGGAAAATTCCAGGAATATAAGAATGAAGTAGAAAAACAAACCGGCAAAAGTATCAAGACACTAAGATCGGATCGAGGTGGTGAATACTTGAGTGCCGAGTTCCTGGACTATTTAAAAGAGAATGGAATTCTCTCTCAGCTTACTCCTCCATACACTCCGCAACATAACGGTGTATCGGAGAGACGGAATTGAACCCTATTGGATATGGTACGGTCCATGATGAGTAACGCTGAGTTAACGCGATCATTCTGGGGATATGCACTAGAATCAGCTGCATATCTTTTGAACCGAGTTCCAACTAAGACTGTGCCTACCACACCATATGAGATGTGGTGTGGGAAGAGACCCTATCTTAATCACATTAAGACATGGGGAAGTCCAGCTTTTGTCAAAAAGCAGCATGCGGACAAGCTCGAGGCACGCTCAGTACAGTGCAAGTTTGTGGGATATCCAAAGAACTCCAAGGGACATTTCTTCTATTGCGAGGAGGAACAAAGGGTTTTTGTTTCTCGGCATGCCCACTTCTTGGAAACTCAGTTTTTGGAGAATCAGATAAGTGGGAGCGCAATAGAACTGGAAGAAATTCCAGAGCCATGAGCTATTACTGAAAGCTTAGTAGAACCAGAGGGTTCGAAAGATCATGACATTCCTACGCCGCTCCGCAGGAGTAGTAGGCAGTCCCATCCGCCCGAGAGATACTACGGTTTTCTTATAGACGGGGATAGAGATGATTGCATCATATATTATGATGAGCCGACTAGCTTCCAGCAGGCCATTCAGAGCGTTGACTCGGTAAAATGGCTGGATGCAATGCGGACCGAAATGGAGTCCATGTACACCAACAAAGTATGGACGTTGGACGTTGCTCCAGATGAGGTAAAACCCGTAGGATGCAAGTGGATCTTCAAACGGAAGATTGGTGTAGATGGACAGGTTGAGACCTATAAAGCTAGACTGGTTGCAAAGGGTTTTCGTCAAAGACCTGGTTTGGACTATGACGAGACCTTTCCTCCAGTAGCTATGCTGAAATCCATTCGGATCCTTCTTGCCATTGCTGCCTTCCACGATTATGAGATTTGGCTTATGGACGTAAAGACAGCTTTTCTAAATGGGAATTTAGAGGAGTGTGTTTATATGGACCAGCCAGAGGGTTTCATTCAGAGTGGGAGCAGCGGAAAGGTGTGCAAGTTGCTTAAGTCCATCTACGGACTAAAGCAGGCATCGCGGAGTTGGAACATCTGTTTTGATGAGACGGTCAAAGAATTTTGCTTTATCAAAAATCCAGATGAACCATGCATCTATAGTAGATTTGTAGCGAGAACTGTAGTATTCCTCGTTTTATACATGGATGACATTCTCTTAATAGGAAATGACATTCCTATGCTACAATCTGTCAAGGGGTTCTTGTCACACAGGTTCTCCATGAAAGACCTGGGTGATGCCTCTTACATTCTGGGGATCCGGATCTATCGTGACAGATCCAAGAGGATACTGGGACTTTCACAGTCCAGGTACATCGACACATACTGAAAAGATTCAGAATGGAAGATTCCAAGCGCGGTAATCTACCGGCTTGTCACGGGATCACCCTCTCCAAAGAGATGTCTCCCAAGACTGATTTGGAAAGGGATCGCATGTCTATTATACCATATGCTTCTGCGGTAGGCTCTATAATATATGCGATGTTGTGTACCAGACCAGATGTAGCTTATGCACTGAGTGTGGTAAGCCGGTATCAGTCAAACCCTGGGGAGAAACACTGGATAGCGGTAAAGAACATTCTCAAGTACCTGAGAAGGACTAAGGAGATGTTCTTGGTGTATGGCGGAAAAGACCTCCAGATCGAGGCCTTTGCTGACTCCAGCTTCCAGAGTGACAAAAATGATTCCAAGTCCATGTCGGGTTATGTCTTTACCCTCAATGGAAGGGCGGTGTGTTGGAAGAGTTCCAAACAGGAAACCGTTGCTGACTCGACGATGGAAGCGGAATATATCGCTGCTGCAGATGCCGCAAAAGAAGCTGTCTGGATAAGGAAGTTCTTAACTGAACTTCAGGTGGTTCCGTCCATTGTTAATCCAATACCTCTGTATTGCGACAACAACGGCGCTATAGCTTTAGCAAAGGAACCCAGGTCCCTTCAGAAGTCCAGACACATCTTGAGGTGGTATCACCTGATCAAGGAGATCATGGGTCGCCAGGAGATCGAGGTTCGGAGAGTTTCTACGGAAGATAACACTACTGATCCACTCACAAAGGCCTTACCCCAGACTCAGTACGAGCGGCTGATCGAGATGATAGATCTTCGATACGCCAGTACATGGCCTTAGTGTAAGTGGGAGATTGTTAGTGTATATGCCCTAGAGGCCATTACTGTATCATACTAGTTTGTATATTACTTAATGGAAGCTTGGGATATTCACCTTGTATAGACAATCTTGCTCAATATAGTAGTATGCTACTTGGTTTGTTTCTACTTCAATGTGTATATGTGTTTATTTTAGTATATCACCTATACACATTAGTGGAGCCCTTAGGATCTTTGCTTGATTACCAGCGTTGTGATGGCAGTCACACTAGTGGGGGCTGGGTAATCTATAAGCACATCTTTCTGCAGGTCCCTAGTCGCAGGACTATCGAGACAGGGCATCGATACTCCGGAGTAGACTAGCGTATGCACTTCTCATCCCAGTGTGGGAGATGGTCTGTCCAACAGCCATCAGTACGTCGTACTGGAGATAGTATGCGGGTGCTCGTTGGGTTACGAGTACACTGGACAGGACTCGTCGGGAACTGTTGGTTGGTACTATACCTATCGTCAGTTATCAGTTCCCAGGTGACATGAGTACAGCTTAGTCCGCTGACTTGACACTGTCATTTCGCCTCGAGTGTGTTCCCACTGTACTTAGATTACTACCCTACCACGGCTCAAAGGAGTCGTGCAAACAGGTAGTAGTTGGGTGCAGTCTTGAAGCACTTGGAGGCAGTGACGGTTAGACAGGATTCGTCTCTCCCGGTATTGGGGGTTGACATCGCGCTGTGTCTAGGAGAGCCATTACACGAGTAGTCCCTGGCCAGGGCAAGCGAGTTATACTGGTAGGTTTCCAGTGCTATCTCAGGGTGTTCTGGGCTTCACTCCGACACGACTTGTACCGCTATTAAGGGACTGGCGTTTACCGCCCCCTAGGCCCGCCATGCGATGTATCAGACGAACAGACCGGACTGTATAGAGATTGTCACATTCAGACTCAGTAGGAGTTTAGATGGGTTTCACCTCCTCGGTCTTCTTGTCGGCATCTACCTGGGGACTGATTGTTAGGGATTCTGCGTGTTGAAGTTTAGTTAATTACCGCAATCAAGACGGTTTCGCTTGTAGCTAGCCGGTTGAGTACGGGTCGTCCGCGGGGAGATGGGAATCTTTTTCTAAATGTTTTAACGAGTTAAGTCCAGTTTTCCAGATTTTGTTGTGATTAATTAAGTGTTAAAATAATATGTAAAGAGAGCTTGTTAGGATTAGGATTAGGTTAGTTTGAGTTAGAAGTCGCTCACCTCTTTCGTTGCCACTCTTAATATCGGTGTTACGGTAATCGGCAACAACGGGGATTAGCACGACTAGGAAGGAACTTGCGAGTATAAGCTAGGCTTTCCAACGCATAAGTTCTTCCTTTTGGTGCTTGTCCGTCCGTTCTTGGCTCTTAGCCATAACCTCCAGTTAATTCAACCACAACCGGTCTCACTACGGAATCACCGCTATCATGTAGGATAGGGTGCCGTAAGGAGCGGATTGTGGTTCAATTAACGGGAGTCGATTTAAGATGTTGGGCAAGGAAAGAGTGAGAGAGATTTCCTTCTCTCAAACTTCCCTTATCCTACCCTAACAAGTATGAAACTACTCACACATCATAATGAAAAGAAAACAAAACAAAAGAGGAAGATAGAAAGAAAGAGATTAGAAGATAACAACTAGCTATTTGCGACCTCACCTTGGCAAGGATCAAGCGTAAGCATCATGGTTGTTTTAAGGATAAAGGAAAAGAGAAAAGAAATAAACAACAAGAAATAACAACAACTAAGTTAACAAATGAAAATTACAAGCAATAATAAGAGAACAAGACAAGTATAATAATAAAATGAACTTCTTTATTCACCATTCTTCACTCACAAAAGCTCACTACAAGTTTTAATGGAGAAGAGATGAGAAGAGGAAGAAGAACAAGTATTCTAAAACCTAGAAAAATACAAGATTATGCACCCTTGGCTTCACAAGGTTCTGGGGTATTTATAGGCTGGAAAATGAAAACCTAGGGAAACATTCAGAACTAAAATGAAAAGACCAAAATACCCACAAAAATTTGTCAACTGCCGCCACTATACGGCCGCGGTTCCGCGGCCTAAGCCTGCTTATGCCGCGGAACCGCGGCCCTTTAGTGGAGTTAGGTGACCAATTTTTGTAGAGTTCCCTGGTTTGCTGTGCCCATGAGTCTGGTATATATCTTTTCTCAGATTTTCCTCACGATTTTTTCAGAATTTCTGTTGAGCAAAAGGTGATTTGATGTGGATCTTTTTGTCATGATTTCCTCGAGCTCCGTGTAGATTTCTTGGATCTTGTGTTGCCATTGAGCCTTGTGCATGAAAACGACATTGATTTGCCATTTTGTCTCTTAAACTGGTGTGTGGCAACAGACGGATAAAGAGCGGAGATCCGTGTCTTATCTGTGGTTGGCAGGAACCCGGGTTTTGTCGTGTTTTTCCATGAATTTCACCGTTTAGAGCCGAGAACCTGTATCCTGCAATTGACTAGCAAACACGGCTCAAGAGTACCTACCGATATGCAATGTGATAAAAATTGGGCGGTATGAAAATGCAAAAATCTGATATGAACAAATACCCCCAAACTTATCATTTGCTCCTCCCGAGCAAAGCCAATTTATTCACAAAAAATTTCCTAACCTCACTTTCGCAGGGAACGCGATTGCACTGAGCATGTGCAACAAGCCGTTAAACCTCTAGGTGTCCCTAGTAGGAGGAGTGTTGTCTCCTGAGGGTTTTCAGCGGATACTACCCACAAAATCCGGTCAAGTTGGTTTTGTAAAATAACTAAGATTCAAACCCTAAAGTTTTGTTTCGGAAAATAACAATTCTATTATCCTAAGTCTAGACTATCGAACCTTTATTTTTCACACCTCGCTTCTTATTTAACTACAGATTTTATATGTCTTTACGTGCAGTGCAAATAGTGTCGTTAAGTTCCCGAAAGGTCGAATAAAGTCATTATGTCACACAATAAAGCCCAGATAAGAATTTTGAATGGATCACATAAGTTTTATAAAGAGTTAAGCATTTTTCAAGGTTCGTTTTCCAGTAAGGTTTCAACTTCAGAATTTCTATCTTCCTTAACAGGAAACTAGGTCTTATTTTTCACTCCACCTTTTTCTTGTTTTCATTTCATACACACCTCTGTGAACGTGCAATAGTCTTTATCATAGAATAAAACCTTCATATTTCCGCAATTTTTTTTATAAAAGCCTGTCTTTTATCAAGATTATTCTCACACAAAGAACCGTTAGGAATTTTAACTCGGAGAGAACACTTGCTTGATTTTGTTTTAATCGAGACTTTTTAGGCTTCTTAGCGAGCTTTGGGTCAATGCTCTCAAACCAGTTGGTTTTAGGGCATTAGGTGTAGAAACACCCCAGCGGACTTAATTACTCAAGTTACCTAGGTCCAAAAAAAAAAGACAGTTTGGCGTGAAAATCAGATGATTTAATACGAACGGAGATATAACCGGCAGTTCAGTTATTTTTTGGATAAAAGACATGTTTAGTGGGTTTGGTGTGTAATCATTCCAATTAAGTTCCAGATGGGTTATTTTTCAAACTTAGTTCCAATTACGGCATCAATAACATTCCTTCATATTCGCTTTACTTCATAAACTATTCTTGACATTACTTATTTCAGAACAAACCTATTTGATCCTCAGAAAATCATTTATCTGTTTAAAAGTTTTTAAACATAAAAGACTTGTCATCTAATTCCCAAAAACTCATGACACGTGTAGTGTGATGTAAAGACGTATATCAGCTATAGTTAACTTCAAAGGAGAGTTATCTTTCAGGTTTTCAAAATCTAAACATAAGATTTAGTTATTCTTATTTTATCAAACAAAACCGTCGAAATGTTGACTCAGAGTCCTCCCACTAGCTAACTTGACAGAAAAGTTTTTATGTTTTTGGAAAATTTTCAGATTTTTATGGATTTTATGGATTTTAATATGCAGATGCAAAATATACATATGAATGCGAAGGTAAGAAATGCGTACCGAGCGTACCCCCAAACTTAAACTGAACAGTGTCCTCACTGTTATTGCATGAAGAGATCATTTGAAGGGTCAAAATTGTCGGTTAGCGATACACAATTTTTTTTTGTTTTTGTTTTTTAAAGAAAAGAAAAAAGAAAAAGAATGGAAAAGAATATCCACAAATATATACAAAATGGTTTATACATACCCCCAAACTTATTTGGAACAGTGTCTACTGTTCTTGGCTGGATAACCGAAGTTTGGTGGTAGGCAGAGGAAGATCATGTAGGGTAAACCGGCTCCTGTAAGACCAGGAGCTCCTCTGTTGGCTCGGCGCTAAGGTACGGTTTTAGTCGGTGTCCGTTCACTTTGAAAAATGAACCGTCCTTTGGATTTTCCAAATCCACAGCGCCCTGCGAATACACATTCCGCACAAAATACAGCCCTTTCCAGCGAGATCTGATCTTTCCTGGATGGAAGTGAAGTCTGGTGTCATAAAGCAGTACCTGTTGACCAGGTACGAAGGTTTTGCGCAAAAGGTGTTTATCGTGAAACACCTTCGTTCGGTTCTTAACGACAACCGCGTTATCGTAAGCCTCATCCCTAAGATCGCTTAATTCGTTCAACTGCAGCTTCCGATGGCTGCCCGCATCTTCGAGAGACAGATTCAGCTCCTTTATCGCCCAAAATGCGCGATGCTCTATTTCGACAGGTAGGTGGCAGACTTTTCCGTACACAAGCCGATAGGGAGACATGCCAAGGTCGGTCTTATAAGCGGTTCGAAATGCCCAAAGGGCATCAGTGAGTTTCAGCGACTAATCCTTACGGTTCTTGGAAACCGTCTTCTCCAGTATCTGCTTGATTTGCCGATTTGAAACTTCGGCCTGCCCGCAGGTTTGGGGGTGGTAGGGCGTGGATAGCTTATGATTAATGGAGTATTTCAGCATCAAGGCCGCGAAAGTCTTGTTGCAGAAATGACTTCCATTGTCGCTAATGATCGCTCGGGGGTGTCCAAAACGGGAGAAAATGTTTTCTTTAAGAAACCTAACAATAACCTTGTTGTCGTTAGTTCGGCCGGGCACAGTCTCGACCCATTTAGAGACGTAATCAACAGTGAGAAGGATGTACAAGTTCCCGAAAGAGCTGGGAAACGGCCCCATGAAATCTATCCCCCAAACATCGAAAATCTCCACAACCAAGATTGGTTGGAGCAGCATCTCGTTTTTCCGGGATATCCGGCCCATGTGTTGGCACCGGGAGCAAGTCTTGCAATAGTCATGAGCGTCTTTGAAGAGTTGTGGCCAGTAGAAACCACATTGCAAGATCTTCTCGGCTGTCTTTCTGGGGCCAAAATGCCCGCCACATACTTGATCGTGGCAAAATGATAGCACACTCTTGAATTCATTGTCAGGGATACACCGACGAATAATCTGGTCGGGACAGTACTTGAACAGATAAGGTTCGTCCCAGTAAAAGTGTTTTACTTGGGATAAGAAGCGAAGTCTGTCCTGACTTGACCATTCAGTCGGTAGTAATCCCGTGGCCAAATAGTTCACAATATCTGCGAACCAGGGTTCGCAAGATACTGTCAAGAGCTGTTCATCCGGGAAAACGTCGTTGATCGGAATTGGAAGCGAAGGCGAAGAAGGAAGTCGTGAGAGATGGTCGGCAACTACGTTTTCACATCCTCGTTTGTCCTTAATGACAAGGTCAAACTATTGAAGCAAGAGGATCCAACGTATTAACCGAGATTTTGCATCTTTCTTCGCAAAAAGATGGCGCAGAGCAGAATGGTCTGTGTAGACAATGACTGGAGAGCCGATGAGGTAGGGCCTGAACTTTTCTAAAGCAAATACAACAGCTAAGAATTCCTTCTCAGTTGTTGTATAATTGAGTTGGGCGTCGTTCAGGGTTCGGCTCGCATAATAGATTACGTGCGGCATCTTGTTGATGTGTTGTCCAAGGACAGCACCAATGGAAAAGTCAGATGCATCTCACATAATCTCAAATGGGTGCGTCCAGTCAGGTGAAGAAAGAACGGGAGCAGAAGTGAGTGATCGTTTAAGTGACTCGAATGCAGTCACACAGCTCGAGTTGAAGTCGAATGGCGTATCCTTGGCCAGCAAAAGAGTCAAGGGCCTAGCAATCTTGCTAAAGTCCTTGATAAACCGTTTATAGAAACCGACATGGCCGAGGAAGGCTCGGATATCTCTGACGCATCGGGGAGGAGGCAGATTGGAAATGACCTCAATCTTTGCTTTTTCAACCTCTATGCCATTTTGCGAGATGATATGTCCTAAGACAATACCTTCGCGCACCATGAAGTGGCACTTCTCCCAATTCAAAGTGAGATTCTTGTCCTTACATCGGGTAAGGACAGCGTCAAGATGCAGCAAACACTCGTTGAAGGAATCGCCGAAGATGGAGAAATCATCCATGAAAATCTCCAGAAATTTTTCCACCATGTCTGAGAAGATTCCCATCATACACCGCTGGAAGGTAGCGGGCGCATTGCATAACCCAAAGGGCATGCGACGATATGCAAACGTGCCGAAAGGACAAGTGAATGTGGTCTTGTCCTGGTCTTTTTCGGCGATGGGAATTTGATTATAGCCGGAGTAGCCATCAAGAAAGCAGTAGTACTCGTGTCCGGCCAATCGTTCAAGCATTTGGTCAATGAAAGGTAGCGGAAAGTGGTCATTCCGCGTTGCGGCGTTGAGTTTTCTGTAATCAATGCACACTCGCCACCCAGTTTGGGTGCGAGTAAGGATTAACTCGTTCGCCTCGTTGGTTATGACCGTGATGCCCGACTTTTTGGGGACAACATGAATGGGGCTAACCCACTGGCTATCAGAGATAGGGTAAATGATACCACTATCTAGATATTTTACGATCTCCTTCTTCACAGCCTCTTTCATGACTGGATTGAGACGTCTTTATGGATCCCGGGCTGGTTTGGTGTCATCCATCAGATGAATGTGATGCTCAACGATCAGGGGACTAATCCCCTTGATGTCCGCCATGGACCAGCCAAAAGCTTGCCTGTTGCTGTGCAAGACCGCAAAAAGGGCTTTCTCTTGCTCTGGAGCTAGAGAAGCCGAAATGATGACAGGGAAGGTCTCGTTCTCACATAAGTAAGCGTACTTAAGGTGAGACGGCAAAGGCTTGAGTTCGAGTGCTGGAGGTGAAACGATTGAAGGCAAGATTGGTGCAGAGGTCTCGAACTCAAAGGACTCTAGCAAAGGTTCAAAACGAGTGTAGGCGACCGAGTTGGATGGTTCAGGTAACTCATCCGGAAATTCGAAAGATTCAAACTCGGGTTGTGCGAGGCTAAGATCGTTCGAGAACGTGAAACACTCGTAGTCGTTGTCGGGCGCAGAAACAGCAGCAGGTTCGAGGAGGAACGCACTAGTGGCGTTAAGATTATCGTGATCAAACAGAAACCCTCGAATTCACATTCTTCTGGGGTGATCTCCTGGATCGAGCAGACGTCCTGTATATGAGCATTAGGTTCGGCGGCCTAATTCCCCAACCTAAAAATGTTGAGTTCAATCGTCATATTTCCAAAAGATAGGTTTATCGAACCATTGCGACAATTGATCACAGCATTTGAGGTTGCAAGAAATGGGCGACCGAGTATCACCTGAATTTGATTCCGGGGGTTAGCTACAGGTTGTGTGTCTAATACGATGAAGTCAACGGGGAATATGAAGTCCCCGACTTTTATTAACACATCCTCTAGCTCACCCCTAGGATGGGTGATCGATCGGTCAGCCATTTGGAGAGTGCAGTGCGTGGGTTTCAGCTCTCCTACACCTAATTGCTCATATACTGAGTACGGAAGCAGGTTAACAATGGCACCAAGATCTAATAGTGCGCGGTTGATGTTCTTATCCCCAATAGTAATAGAAATCGTAGGACAACCAGGGTCCTTCCGTTTTTGTGGTAAATATTGGGTAAGGGCATCACTTATAGCACTAGCCAAGAAAACTTTCTTGGGTACCTGAGACTTCCTCTTTTTCGTGCACAAGTCCTTTAAGATTTTCGCGTAGGACGGGACTTGTTGGACAGCATCTAAAAGAGGAATGTTAATGTTAACCTGCTTAAATAACTCCAGAATCTTCTCCATTTGAGGATTTTGTTTATTAGACCTCAACCGGTTTGGAAATGGAACATTTTTAAAATTGGTTGAGTCTAATGCTGGAGGAGGAAATTATGGAGTTGGAACGGATCCCAGAACAGGTGTTTTCGTGGAGTGAGAAGTGGGTCCGTTCAGAGCAGAAGAAGAGGAAGGAGAGCCTTGTGAAGAACGGAGAATAGGCTCAGAAGACGAAGAAGCAGGAGAAGAAGAAGAAGTAGAAGAAGAAGCAGCCGGGGTGTCATCGTTGATCTGTGTTCCAATGTTGTTTTGCAGCATCCTTCCCGATCTTAATGTGGTCACGGCACTCACATTATGATTCTGTTGTTCAAGAGCAACATGTACATTATGTGGGTGACCGGGATTTGGGAGTGGCTGGGACGGGAGCTTCCCCTTCTCTCGCTCGCTTAAGGCCGCATTCAGCTGTGCAATCTGGGCCTCGATGGTCTTGATGCTTTGCCCGTGAGCGGCAGTGTGTTGCACTAAGGACTGAATGGAAGACTGGATGTTGGCGGTGGACTGAGTCGATTGTTTAACGAACGCCTCCAGACTTCGTTCGAGCGAGGAAACCTTATCGTTGTTTGACGGAACAAAGTTGTTTGGTGGAAAATAATTGTTGGGTGCAAAGTTGTTCGTCTGATTTTGGAAAGGTTGGGGTTGGAAGGGCTGCTGAAACTGCTGTTGAGTTTGTTGTTGCGGCGGAGGGGCCCTCTGGAAATTTTTGCCTTGGAATTGATTCTGATTCTGATTCCAGACGAAATTGGGGTGGTTCCTCCAACCGGGATTGTAGGTGGAAGAGTATGGATCATTCCTCGGTCTTTGCTGAAATGCAGCATTAACCTGATCCTGTCCTTGCGATGGCGGATTGTAAGGACACTCTTCGGTTAAGTGAGAATGATCGGAACAACAAGCGCAGATGGTACGAAGGGGAAGAACAGGGGCAGGAGCAGGAGAAGAAAATTTGCTCTCTATTGCTTCAAGCTTTCTCGTTATCGCAGTCATTTCAGCTTTCATCGCAATAGAGACATCAAGTTGGTGAATTCCTACCCTAGACTGACCGGTAGAAGTGGAGGTAGAAGAAGAAGAAGTCGGTCTGGTGCTCTCCCATTGCAGCGTTTGCTCCGCAAGGTCGTCAAAGAATTGCCACGCTTCCTCGTCAGATTTCGATAGGAAGTGGCCCTGACAGATGGTTTCCAACAACTGCTTCATTGCTGGGTTCAGGCCATCGTATAAGGTTTGGCAAAGTTGCCATTTCTCTATACCGTGGTGAGGACACTGAACAAGAAGATCTTTGTACCGGTCAAAGCACTTCCAGAAGGGTTCAGAAGGAAGCTGAGAGAATTGGTTGATTTCATTTCGAATCCTTGCGGTTTTATGATTCGGATAGAATTTTTTTAGAAACTCTTTAACAAACTCGTCCCGGCTGGTTATTGAGTGGGAAGCGGTGCTATACAGCCATTTTTCAGCAAGATCGCATAAAGTGAACGGAATGACCCGTAGACGTATAGCATCGTCCGACAGCTGGGTGGTTTTCATCATGGCACAGACGTTTTGAAATTTATTGATGAAGATATAGGCATCTTCATATTCAAGCCCATGAAATCGTGGAAGCATGTTGATGAAGTGGGGCTTAATTTCAAAGTTTTCCCCATTGGCCGGTGGAAGAGAAAGGCAGGTGGGAAGTGCAGAACGGGTGGGATAGAAACGATCCTGGAGCGCGATTCGCTGTGGCGCTACAACAGGCGGTGGTGGTGGGTTATTGGTCTCCGTAGGAGGTGGAGCCAATCCAGGGGTAGTCAAAGAGATGTTCGGATTAAATCCCGACATCGCGGAAGAAGAGGTTGGTGAAGGTGAAGGTGAAGATGTATGAACAGAATTCCGGTCAACGTCGGAGTTGGCCGGCAAAGGAAGGGGTGAAAGAGGAGTGGACGGAGTTTCGACGTCTGAGTCGATCGCGTAGTCGGTAGCGACTAACGTAACGCGGACTAGGCGGGCGCTAGTGTCCCGAGTCCAAGCGGACATACACTAAACGAGTTTAGTATAGTCAAAGCGGAGAAGGTGAGGGTAAGAAAACGTCAATGGAGAAAACGATGGGTGGTGGGTGAAAAATGGATTTGGCGACAAAGGGCAAGTTTTTATAAAAGTTTTTTATTTTTTCCTTTTTTTTTTAGAAAGAGCTTTACAGAAATATGTACGGACTTACGGTTTTAAGCAATCACAAATAAGATATGCACAATCTCACCTAGATCTAGGGTCACCTAGGTCTGCTAGACAGCTCCTAACTGTTCCAGAGGGCTAGAAATAGGACCTCAAACCGCCTCTTCTCCGTCTAATGCGGCCAGATAAGTGCCAGGTAAGTGGGAGGTTGTCTAACGCTTTCGTGAAGTTCCTTAATTAAATAACCACTTGCCTTCGTCACACTTGCCTAGGCACCGCAAAAGTCAGATAGGATAAACGGCCGATGCCTGTAACTAGTCCTCTGTCCTATTGTGCGCGAAGTCCTTAGGGCTGAGTCTAGTATTTTTTAATTTAACAATGGTCAATGCATATACTTTTTGTGATTTATGGGGTCCTGGGAAGGGTGATGAAATCCCCACCCATCTGAATTGGTTTCAAGCCCCTTAAGTCCGTATTAATGAATGCAAAGCGATAACAAATCAACTGCAAACAATTTTTATTTTTAGCGCGGCACAAAGAATCCTGCACAAGAACAGTTTATTGGAAGGGGGAAGAGAGTTTGCGCAAAGAATGCTACAGAAAACACAGTTTATTGGAGTTCAGAGAAGTGGGGAGGAGAAGAGAGACACTTACAGGAAATTTGGCACACTGACCCCACCAAGTGGCCGCGGTTCCCCGGCCTAAGCCAGCTTATGCCGCGGTTCCACGGCAAGGTAGTGGAGTTGGGGCTCTGAAATTTTGGGGTGTGCTGAAGTGGTTGTCCTCTTCTTGTCTGAATTTGCTGAATCTTGATTTGCTCACTGTAGCTGCTCCAGATTTTTACAGTAGACCGTTTGCTTCGTTTTGATCCGTCGCGGTGTAGCCGCGAAATATGGGTCTATCTTCCCACGTCTTTGGCACTGAACTTGAACTCCGTATTTCCTGCACGCTTGCACAAAAACTAATCAAAAATAACAAGATGATTTTTTTTACAAAGTATTTTTTTTGTTTTGTTTTTCGGTTATATTCACAAGTTAACCAGAAATTACACAAAGAAATAAACTACCGTCTCCCCGGCAACGGCGCCATTTGATTGTTAGGGATTCTGCGTGTTCAAGTTTAGTTAATTACCGCAATCAAGACGGTTTTGCTTGTAGCTAGCCGGTTGAGTACGGGTCGTCCGCAGGGAGATAGGAATCTTTTTCTAAATGTTTTAACGAGTTAAGTCCAGTTTTCCAGATTTTGTTGTGATTAATTAAGTGTTAAAATGATATGTAAAGAGAGCTTGTTAGAGTTAGGATTAGGTTAGTTTGAGTTAGGAGTCGCTCACCTCTTTCGTTGCCACTCTTAATATCGGTGTTACGGTAATCGGCAACAACGGGGATTAGCACGACTATGAAGGAACTTGCGAGTATAAGCTAGGCTTTCCAACGCATAAGTTCTTCCTTTTGGTGCTTGTCCGTCCGTTCTTGGCTCTTAGCCATAACCTCCGGTTAACTCAACCACAACCGGTCTCACTACGGAATCACCGCTATCATGTAGGATAGGGTGCCGTAAGGAGCGGATTGTGGTTCAATTAACGGGAGTCGATTTAAGATGTTGGGCAAGGAAAGAGTGAGAGAGATTTCCTTCTCTCAAACTTCCCTTATCCTACCCTAACAAGTATGAAACTACTCACACATCATAATGAAAAGAAAACAAAACAAAAGAGGAAGATAGAAAGAAAGAGATTAGAAGATAACAACTAGCTATTTGCGACCTCACCTTGGCAAGGATCAAGCGTAAGCATCATGGTTGTTTTAAGGATAAAGGAAAAGAGAAAAGAAAGAAAGAACAAGAAATAACAACAACTAAGTTAACAAATGAAAATTACAAGCAATAATAAGAGAACAAGACAAGTATAATAATAAAATGAACTTCTTTATTCACCATTCTTCACTCACAAAAGCTCACTACAAGTTTTAATGGAGAAGAGATGAGAAGAGGAAGAAGAACAAGTATTCTAAAACCTAGAAAAATACAAGATTATGCACCCTTGGCTTCACAAGGTTCTGGGGTATTTATAGGCTAGAAAATGAAAACCTAGGGCAACATTCAGAACTAAAATGAAAAGACCAAAATACCCACAAAAATTTGTCAACTGCCGCCACTATACGGCCGCGGTTCCGCGGCCTAAGCCTGCTTATGCCGCGGAACCGTGGCCCTTTAGTGGAGTTAGGTGACCAATTTTTGTAGAGTTCCCTGGTTTGCTGTGCCCATGAGTCTGGTATATATCTTTTCTCATATTTTCCTCACGATTTTTCCAGAATTTCTGTTGAGCAAAAGGTGATTTGATGTGGATCTTTTTGTCATGATTTCCTCGAGCTCCGTGTAGATTTCTTGGATCTTGTGTTGCCATTGAGCCTTGTGCATGAAAACGACATTGATTTGCCATTTTGTCTCTTAAACTGGTGTGTGGCAACAGACGGATAAAGAGCGGAGATCCGTGTTTTATCTGTGGTTGGCAGGAACCAGGGTTTTGTCGTGTTTTTCCATGAATTTCACCGTTTAGAGACGAGAACCTGTATCCTGCAATTGACTAGCAAACATGGCCCAAGAGTACCTACCGATATGCAATGTGATAAAAATTGGGCGGTATGAAAATGCAAAAATCTGATATGAACAGGGACCGTTACGCACAGCTAGTGCCGCTTGCGGTCTGTGGTTAAACCCACTGCCAGCGTAGTGTCGAGTCTTTAGAGTCCCACACAGAAAGCTATTCGCCTTTAGGCAAAAGAGTAGAGCTCGCATGGTTTTGCGACAGGTCGCATGGTTTTGCGACAGGGTTCGGTCACATCCGTGCACTTGTGCACGTTTGGTGTCCGGACAGTTAACTCTAGCGGGCTTTGGTTTAAGCCAGATCCTAGTGTACGTTTTCGGATTGGTTTTATCTCGTTTGTATTCGTGTTCCTCGGAACGCGGATGCGGGTGTGTATGCACAGATGACAGAGAGACAGAGGCAGAGGATTCTTATTGGGGTTGTTGACTGTTGACTGTTGACCATTGACTTTTGCTTAACCCTAATGAGAATAAGAAATATGATTAACAATAATATTAATTAAGTATTATAGTGACATGGTTGTTGAAGGGTTGACTTTGTTGACTTGTTGAGTTTGTTGACCGGTTGACTAGGTTGGACTAGTTGACCATCATCATGACAATGGCTATCATTCCATGGCAAAGACTTTTGCTTGCTTGTTTTTTATGCAAAATGAGTGCATGAAATGATATAGCCATTTTGACTTAAACCATCACACAATACTTGATTACTATTTTTGTTATGATGGCTTTTGGATTATGAGAGGTTGGATGAGAAAAGAGTGGCTCATTCTTTCATTTGCTTTCTCTCTTTTGAGCTCTCTCATTCTCAAGCTCTCCCTCTTCCTCTTGCTCTCTCTAGCTCAAGGCAAACCATTCTCATGTGTTGAGACTCATTGCCTTTGAGATAAAAAGACACCAAAACATTCCTCTACTCATTCTAGTTCACAAGGCCTAGCAAGCCAAATGATCTAGTTTCTTCAAAGTTTGAAGAAGAAGCCAAAGGTAGAAGCTTTCGGGTGGATCCATCTTCGGCGCAAGGAGACGACGAGGTGAGGCCGATCCGTACACCGAGAGGAGTTGAAGATGAAGGAGTTCAAGAAAGGTATAGCCCCCTAACCGAGTAGGTAAACTCTTGTTAGGTTATTAGTTAGTCGTTTAACAAAGATCCGTATTGGTAGTCCATGTTACTACCCTCTTGAAAATCGTTTTTCACCACTTCCGCAACCCCGTAAGAACCGGGGAAGGGGAGCATGGACTTACAATTGCTACACACTCGATTTCTTGCACGACCCTGTCTAGTTGTTGGGACATACACACTGGGAACGGGAAGATCATATCTAGTAGTGAGTGCAAGGATTGTGCTGTTGTTATTTGAGGACGGGAGTTATTTGCAGATTTCTTGGTGATCGATACCGGCAGTTATGATGTTGTCTTGGGAATGGACTTTCTCGGCACTTTCCATGCTCACATTGATTGTAGGGCAAAGAAAGTGATTTTCCAGATTCCCAGACATTCGGAGTTTGTTTTTGCTGGAGGTAGCAGTTCTGTAGGGCCAGTCGAGTTTAGGGCTAGGCCAAAAAATAATGTTTTTTCGTCGATAGAAGTTGATAAGGAGAAAGCGCCAGCTGTAGTTCGAGACTTCATGGATGTATTCGAGGACATTTCGGGTTTACCACAAAAACGAGATGTGGAGTTTGCGATCGATTTTGTTCCTGGAGCAGCGCCAATCTCAAAGGCGTACTATCCGATGACACCAGTGGAGTTGGAAGAAGTCAAGAAGCAGGTTACTGAATTGTTAGAGAAGGGTTGGATTCGCAGCAGTAATTCACCTTGGGGAGCTCTAGTTCTTCTAGTCAAGAAGAAAGATGGCACAAGGAGGATGCGCATCGATTATCGAGAATTAAACTAGGTGACTATTAAGAACAAGTACCCAATCTCTCGCATTGGCGAATTGTTCGAGCAACTCAGTGGCGCGAGGGTATTATCGAAGCTAGATTTGCGATCCGGATATCATCTGGTCTGAGTTAAATCAGAAGATATTTGCAAGACTGCGTTCTGAACTCGATATGGACATTACGAGTATTTAGTGATGCCATTCGGAGTCACGAATGCACCGGCGATATTTATGTACTTGATGATTCGAATCTTTTCACCGTTCTTGGACCAGTTTATAGTAGTGTTCATTGATGATATTCTGGTCTACTCGAGGAGCATAGAAGAGCATGCAGAACACTTGAAGATCGCACTGCAGACATTGAGGCAAGAAAGATTATATGCGAAGATGAGCAAGTGCGAGTTTTGGTTTGAAGAAGTGAAGTTTTTGGGGCATGTCGTATCTAGGAGATGGAATCGTCGTTGATCCCGAGAAGATTGCAGCAGTTCAAGATTGGCCGATTCCGATGAACGTAGCAAAGATCAGAAGTTTTCTTAGACTTGCAGGATATTACAGAAGGTTCATAGAGAATTTTGCTCGTTTACCTGAGCCTTTGACCAAGCTTACGCGAAAGGAGGTACCGTTCATATGGACGGATAATTGTACGTCATCTTTTGAGGCGTTGAAGCAAAGGTTGATAACCACTCTTATTTTGACCGTACCGGACGGTTCCGGAGGATTAGTGATTCACAGCGACGCATCTGGGAAAGGTTTCGGATGTGTTTTGATGCAGCATGGGAAAGTAATAGCTTACGCATCGAGACAGTTGAAGTCCCATGAGAAGAATTACCCAACTCATGATTTGGAGCTTGCAGCAGTGATTTTCGCTTTGAAGATTTGGAGACACTACTTATTGGTCGAAAGGGTCGAAGTATTCACCGATTACAAAAGCCTAAAGTATGTGTTCACGCAGAAAGAGCTTAACATGAGGCAGCGTAGATGGTTGGAGCTGATGGCTGACTATGATCTTGATTTTAAGTACCATCCGGGGAAAGTTAATGTAGTGCCGGATGCGCTTGGTCGGTTGCCAGCAATTCGGATGTTGACTGCACAGAAGGAGCTTATCGAAGATTTTCGGAGATTCGAGTTGGAGTTCGTGCTACCGCATTCTTCGGGAAAGTTGATGCAGCTGCAAGTACAGTCATCATTGATTGATAATATAAAAGAAGCGCAGTCATAGGCCCAAGATTACAGAAGTTTCGAGAACGGGTTGAAGCGGGACTTCGAATGGACTTGTTGATTCATGAAGATGGTTCGTTGCGTTATGGTAGCCGTTTGTGTGTGCCGAAAGAAGACATTCGTGAAGAAGTGATGAAGGAGGCACACAGTTCCGTATATTCTGTACATCCAGGAGGCACGAAGATGTACCATGATCTAAGACAACATTTCTGGTGGGAAGGTATGAAAAGGGAGATCGCCCGCTTTGTAGCGAAGTGGTTGGTGTGTCAGCAAGTTAAGGCTGAACATCAAAGAGTAGCTGGTTTATTGCAACCACTTCCGATTCCTCAGTGGAAGTGGGAACATATAACCATGGATTCGTGACAGCTTTACCGCGGAGTCCAAAGGGCAACAATGCAGTTTGGGTGATTGTTGATCGATTGACCAAGGCAGCTCATTTCATACCATTTCGAGTTGGTCAGTAAATGGAAGCGTTAGCAGAACGGTACATGCAGAAGATTATGAGATTGCATGGAGTACCTGTGAGTATCGTTTCCAACCGTGATACCCGATTCTTATCGCACATCTGGAGGAGTTTACAGGAAATTTTGGGGACGCGATTAAAGTTTAGCACCGCTTATCATCCTCAGACAGATGGCCAGTCAGAAAGAACGATCCAAACTCTTGAAGATATATTGAGAGCTTGCATGTTAGACTTCAAGGGTTCGTGGGAGGATCATCTACACTTGGTGGAATTTTCTTACAATAACAGCTTTCAGGCGACTATTCAGATGGCTCCATTCGAAGCCTTATATGGTCGCAAGTGTCGCTCACCTGTTTGTTGGGGCGATGCTGGAGAACGAAGATTGTTGGGACCGGATTTGATCGTGCAAACCGTGGAGAAAGTCAATACGATCCAGAATCCCATGAAGGCAGCACAGGATCGGCAGAAGAGTTGGGCCGACATATCGAGAAGACCTCTAGAGTTCACTGTTGGTGATCTGGTATTCTTGAAGATATCACCGACTAGAGGAGTGATTCGTTTTGGGAGTCGAGGCAAGTTTAGTCCTCGATTCGTGGGCCCTTTCGAGATTATGGAGCGTGTTGGAGAAGTGGCTTATCGATTGGCATTACCACCATCTTTGGTGAATGTTCATGACATGTTTCATGTATCTCAACTCCGTAAGTATGTTCGAGATGAAACACACGTGCTAGATCATTCGGAGCTGACTGTAAGGGAGGATTTGACCTTTGAGGAACGACCGATGTCGATTGTTGATCGAAGAGAAAAGGTCCTCAAGAAGAAGGTTATCCCTCTCGTACTTGTTTCATGGGGGAATCGCTCGCATGGAGAATCAACTTGGGAACGAGAAGATGAGATTCGACAGAAGTTTCCACACCTCTTCTTGTAGTTTCATGTTTGTTTATCTTTTCTTGTTCCTGGAATTTCGAGGACGAAATTGTTTTTGTAGTAGGGTATAATATAACACACTATTTCATTTATACCAGTTCTATTTTGAGTATTTCTTTATTTATGGTATTTTCCTGATTTACTGTGTTTTGGGTGCGAATAGTGTATTTGACATCTGTATTTGCATCCGACCCGACCCGCTTGCTGGAAACCAGTCTTGATTCCTGTTTATCTTTTATCCCGGCTTGTTATGTAGAGCCGTGCATTTTCATTTTTTATGTACTGCATACTGGCAATATATCTGGCATCTGCGTTTTTTTAATATAACATTTAAAGTCAAATAAAATATTTTAAAAATATCTAGCATGGCCTGCATGATACCCCTGACCCTGTAGTAGCATCCGCGCATCTTGTTCTCGTCCCATTCAGTGAAACGGACTCGTTTGGATAGCTACGTGCACGCTGCGTGCATCCGTTCTTGGGGTATGCATTTTCGCTACCCGGATATCCTGTTTTAATATTGGTCGACACGTATATTTTCCGTATTTTAAAACTAGATTTTTAGACCCGACCCGGGCGTGTTTTAGACTATTTTTGTATTAGCAAAAATATCATATTTTATTAATATTATAATTTTGTATAATTCTAACAGTTAAAATTAATACTTAAGTTTAACAAAATCTCTAACTAATTTTTTTTTTAAATTTTAAGAAATCTTTCTGAACAGAATTTCCCACTCTTTCTCTCCCTCTTCCTCTCTCTCTCTCTCTCATCTCGCATTCACTATTCATTCGCGAATCCCGTCACCTCGCTCACCTCCTTCCTTCATTTCTTTATTTTTCTTTAAAACCCACTGCACCCCGCGACGAAAATCCTAACCCTAGCCTTCGCCCACCTCGTCGCCGCCTTCTCCCCGACCTCGACCTCCTCCCTCTGCTTTCCCCATCCTCTCTCCCCACAACACCACCACCATCACCGTCACCCTCGCTCGAAACCCCGTGCAACCCTCGTCCCCGACGAACCCACGCACCCATCTCCGCCACCATCACTTCTCATCGCCGCCGACCACCTCGTCGGCCTCCCGTGGTCACCATCCCCATTTTCTCCCCCTCTCTTCTTCTCTAACCCTACAAACCCCCGAATCCGACCACTTCACCCAAGAACCCGGGCATCCATTCCTGCACACACACGACCTCGCCTGCACTACATCGCCGGAGACCCACGTCTCGTCGTCACCCTCTCTGCCCTCACTTATGGTCCTTGAGCACCAAACCCCAGCTTCTTCTTCTACTTCTTCTTCTCTTTTCTTGAATTCTTGATTCCGGTGATCGCCGGAGCCGGGCCCATCGTCGACGATCCGGCCAACTCAGTGAACGTCCCCTACCTGCGTGGTTACCTTCTTGCCTTTCCTGGACCCGTCCCGTGTGCCGCGTGTGCGTTGCGATGATTACCCGACGTCGGACGTGCCGTACGCACCCGTCATGTCTTCCGTTCAGGCAAGTTTATCTTGCTACATGCTATGATACATATGTTGCTTCTATATGAATAAAAATATTACATGTTTATTTCATTGTGCATCCATATTACAATTTTACAGTTTTTTCGATACCCGTATGCATCCCGTTATCTACATATCTAGTCGCATGCAAGTTTATCTTGCTACATGCTATAATACTTATTTTGCATCCATATGAATAAAAATATCACATGTTGATTGCATTGTACATCCATATTAAAGTTTTACTGTATTCGGATACCCGTATGCATCCATATCATTTATTATATATGTAGCTGCATCTACAGATCACATTAATTCCTATTACTGTTACATTAGTACTCCATGTTTGATAATGTGCATCCTACATAGTCATGGAGCTGTAGTTGTAACCCCTGATAGATAATTATGCATCCATGTTTTATTGTGTACCCATACCATTAATTCTATATATCTAGTTGCATGCCATGCCATACCATATTAATTCATATTACTGTTACATTAGTACCCCATGCTTGATAATGTGCATCCTGCATAGTTATGATGTAACCCTGATAGATATTTGTGCATCCATGCTTTCACCGTACATCCATACCTTTACCATGATTCGATACTTGCTACATTTTACTGTTGGGCACCCACTTGATACATGTGCACTACCTGACATGACCTGATATACCACTGCTTGACATGTTCCCTGATCCTGTTTCTAATGCCGACAATCCTGACATGTTGTCCTGATGGACGTTATTGTTGTCTGCACAGACAAAACATGTACATGCTTGATCCTGTGTTGGCATTAGATATCGTTTGGCAATACCCAACTTGAACACATAACCTTGGGGGTAAGGGGAAATCAAGAATGTAACCGAACGTAACTCAAAGGGCTATTATATTGTTTTCCGTTTTTCTGAGCGTTACGGAATATTGTTTGCCGTTTTTCCGGACGTTACGGAATATATTGTTTGCCGTTTTTCCGGGCATTACGGAATAATCCCGTTACCGTGGTCTCGTGGGGCATGAACGGGGCATAGACCGATGGGTTACGATGAGGATTACATTAATTGATTTCGAAGACTTTAGAATAGATAACCCAGTAGTATAGTTTAGATTACTCACTACACTTCACTGTTCCATATCCATGTTTACTGGTTATATTCATGTTATCGTTTATACTCATGCATGCATATCTCGTGTATCATGTTCATGTATTATTGTTTGATATTATGACGCACTGACGTCTGGGTTTTGCATGGCCCAGATCCTCTATCTTTGTCACAGGCCGATCAGGATTACTTCAGTCGACAGGCCGAGCAGTGAGGATCCTGTTAGTATTTTTAGTTTAGTTTTCTTTCAGCATTTCCATTTTCTGATGTGAGCCCATATTTGGGACGTACTTTCCAGATGTTTTGCTTATTGGATTTATTGCTTCCGCACATTTATATTTCTTGACTCGTTTATTCTGGCATATGGACATGTACTAGATAGTTTATTTTATTTCTCCTATTCTTGATATCTTATACACAGCCGTAATGTGACTGTGGAGGGATATTTCCTAGCCACATGTAGCATGGTTGGCTCTGTTACGTGCCGATTTTAGCGCACTCTGGGAAGTGGGGCGTGACAGGAACGGTGCAAATGTTGCAGCCAAAGCAGTTGGCGAATATCACCTTGTATTACCAAGTTGTAATATATTGATTCTGAACGAATGTTATTACATGCCGAACCTGATATGCAACATTATAAAAGTCTCTTTATTATGTAAAGAAGGATATAATTTTGTATTGCAGGATAATGTTATGAACATTTTCCTGAATCAAAAGTTGATTGGATTAGGCACGTTATGCAATGGCATATACGTTCTAAATCAAACCACACTTCTAAGTATACAGAACACACACAAAGAGGAAGAGTTCATAAATGAACGAATCCTTCTTGTGGCATACTAGGTCATATCAATGCGACACGGCTAACTAAGTTACATAAGGATAGATATTTGAATTCATTCGAATTTACATCTTATGAAACTTTTCCAGTCATGTCTCAAAGGCAAGATGACCAAAACTCCGTTTACTGGACACAGAGAAAGAGTTACTGAACTCTTGGGAATGATACATAGTGATGTATGCGGTCCCATGTCTACACATGCCAGGAATAGTTTCTCGTACTTCATTACGTTCACTGACAATCTCTCAAGATTCGGACATGTGTTCCTATTGAAACACAAGTCTGAAGATTTTGAGATATTCAAGGAATATAAGTACGAAGTCGAGAACCAAACGGGTAAAAGTATTAAAGTCCTTCGATTTGATCGGGGAGGAGAATACTTGAGCACAGAGTTCCTAGATTATTTAAAAAAGAATGGGATTCTCTCTCAATGGGATTCTCTCTCAGCTTACTCCTCCATATACACCAAAGCACAACGGTGTGTCGAAGCGGAGGAATCGCACCCTATTAGATATGGTGTGCTCTATAATGAGTAACGCTGAGTTACCTGTTTCCTTTTTGGGGTTATGCGCTTGAGAAGCTGCATACCTATTGAATAGAGTTCCTTCTAAATCGGTGCCTACCACTCCATATGAGATATGGAATGGGAAGAGACCATCTATTAAACGAGTTAAGATATGGAATTGTCCGGCCTATGTTGAAAAACAAAATCCGGACAAGCTCGAGGCAAGGTCAGTATTGTATAAGTTTGTTGGATATCCCGAACATTGGCGAGGGTATATCTTCTACCAAGCTGAGGAGAAAAAGGTGTTTTGTTTCTCAGCATGCCACCTTTTTTAGAAATGGTATTTCCTATAGAAGAAATTAGAGGTCATGAGGTTGAACTAGAAGGAGTTCCAGTTAGAAAAACTAATAGCTGCTGATTTGGTAGAACCGGAAGATTCAATAGTTCCCGATGAATCTCAGCCTCTCCACAGATCTAGTAGGGTTTCTCATCCACCTGAGAGATACTACGATTTTCTCAATGACAGTGTGTAACATTTCAGAAAAATAAAATATTATTTTTGGGAATTTATAAAATTAAATAATTAATATTAGGAATATTTTAATATTGCGGTATAATTAAATACCGATAAATTGGGAAATATTTGGAAAATTATAGAAATTACTGAAATGAGGGTGTTTTATTTTATTTAAGAAAATTATGAATTTTTATAATTAATTATATACAATTTTAATGCTAATCGTGATTAAATATCGCTAATCGTTCATTAAGCTTGATTTGTGCACATGACATGCACCAAATCATATTTTTCATTTGCTACATTTTCCCACCATGTCTTTTCCTTTTCTATAGATGGATTTGTTTTTAAATGAAAAGAAAAGAGAAGAGAAAAGGAAAGGAAAGGAAAAGGAAAAGGATAAAAAAAAATGAGTATGGACAAGAGAAAGAAAGGAGAGAGAGGTGAGGGGTCTTGACCATTCTCCCATTGCTTACCTCCATTATTTCCTTCTTCATTTTTCCCTCTCCCTCTCCCATGGCTGCCCTCTCTCCCTCCTCCACTAAACCCTCACAAACACCCTCAATCCCTCATCAAAACTTCATCCCCCTTTCACTACAAACATACACAAACTCACTACAACCACTTTGGACCAAGAAAAATTGGATTTTGAAGACTTGGGGCAACTCAAGAAATTTCTTGAGTTGCCAAATGAGGTAATCCTTGCACCATTAGAGTAGTATTACATTTACTTTAGCTTTCATGCAAATTTAGAAGGGTTTTAGTGTTGTTTTGTGAACTTAGAAAATCTCTAGAAAAGGTTAGGGTTTGTTTTGAATATAAAAGTGTAATTGAGGTTAGTAGAGACCATAAAACCCCTTTAGTGTGTGATTAGAGACTTAAACCAGAGAATTAAACCCCGCAACATGAACTTGAAACCCCGATATCGTATTTTGTAAACTTTGGTCATTGTATTTTGACATCTGCTATAAACCCGGTGACCTGAAAATTTTATAGCGATCCCAGTGAGTCGTGCAGGCAACCTAGAAGATACCCTGAAGACCCGAGACCCTACCCCCTCTACTTGGCCGCAAATTTAATGTTCCTGGCCGCAATTTGTGGCCAGGGTAGGGTGAAATGTGTCAGTGTTTGGTCCATGTCTTCATCTTCAGTAAAATAGACCCTCCATGTATGCAAAATTGGCTAATTTCATCTAGGGTAAAATCTGGAGTTGTTTTCTTGAGTTGCTGCTTTGTTTTGCGACATCGTTTTAACTTGGATTTTAGTATTTGGGTTTTAACTCGATTGTTTGACGTTCGTACATCGACATCAAGGATTTGTGTGACCTTTCTTACATATGTAGATCATAGGTTTTATCCTATGTGTGTTTCGCGTGTCGTTTTGGTTTTTAATTGGATTTTAATGCGACACGATATGTTATGATATGTAGGTACCACCACGTGGATTTCGGATGATGAAAAAGTGGATGGCGACATCGATTTCGGCAAGCGATGATCAAGTGAGTAGATATATATCTACGGGGGAAGTAGGGAAGATGACGTATAGCACCCTCGCAGTTCGTAGTGTAGTATACGATATATATGTTATATATATCTTAAGTGTTATGAAACTTGGATGATAGTAAGTAAGATTTTAGATGTTCATGGATTATTTTTAGTGTATTAGAAGTAACTTAGTTATTTTCTTAGTCGCGAACCCTAACATAAGGTTTACATACACGCACACACACACGCATACATTTTATTACTTGTGCGTATATGGGGATATGTATATACACACACACACACACACACATAGGTATGAGACTATGTATATATATATATATATATATATATATATACACGTATACATATACATGGATAATGAGGATAGTATATGGTATTTGGAGATGAGTCGATGAGATTGGGCATGATGCTACGAGACCGGTGATGTGACATGGTTCGTATTATGAGATACGACATGATTATTATAGCGGGTCCTTAGGCGATGTGTTTTCATACACACGCATATATATATGTAGATGGTATTAGTATGTACTAGACTTTATATCAGTACCCCAGTTCATGATATGATGATAAGGATACCAGATAAATGATGAGATAAATGTGATATTCGACCCGTACCCAAATTGAGATGACGTACGATGGATTTACCGTACGAGCTATATATTGATGATAGATCCCCACTCTTGACTCGAGGATGTCATATTATATATTGTATCGTACGCGATACTATTGAGGCAAGATCACCGACTATTATATATATATATATAGATCGACTAAGATTTAGGTGGATTTCCTTACCCTTTCAACTAGTCTGTTAGTTTAGTCCTGTAGTTACTTAGTAGATGTTAGACTGAGCACGAGTCATACGTATTTCCAAAACTAACGAATCGTGAGTATTTTAAAGACAGGCCAAGGGATACTACGGATATTTCAAAGGACGTGCCTTTTTATAAAAACACCGTAGCCCTATTTTCTAAACGCCACGATTCGTGCGATTTCAGATATCAAAAACGGTATGACTTGTATATAGGAATGTTTCTTTCTTTATTGTTGTATTACTATTCATTTGCATTTATTCTGCTGTTCGCATTGCATTGCATGCTTATATGTATTTTCATTAATAATGATGAAACCTGTTGTTCGGACTCCAACACCATTACCGATAATGCGTATGCTCCACGTACACCTGCTTACCAGCTCACACACATCATCATCGGTAATTGCCATGTCACGTAAACTTTAGAGAATATTAATTCATTGATATCGCTTGTTAGCTGATAGTTTCAACATGGTACTAGTGAGCTTGCTTTTATGTGATAGCTTAGATATTGCATTTATTTACTGCGTTATCTCATGCATGTATATTCATATATTCATTTGCCATGCGATAGTATGGGCCAGTCCGGATTGCCGGATCCCAGTATTCGTTATTTATTTACATCATGATTTATGATATATGCTACCTGAGGCACTGACACGAGCACATAGGATTACACTTATGCATAGATGTTACCCTTATCGTTATTATATGCTTCAGGCCATATTATTATTTGAGGATTATGATTGTATGACCTAGGATTAAGTCATACATACGATTTCTGCTCTGTGATGTTTTTTACTCACGAGTTGGCAACTCACCCCTGTTGTGCCACAGTTTCTTGCAGGTTTTGCCGTACAGGTTTGTTACGGCTTTGCTGGCACACTGCTCCTTTTCGGGTGATTGTTTCGGTAGGTGGGTTCACTTGCATCGTGACCACCATTGTACCTTTTATTTATATTCAGTTGTATCTAGAAACTCCATCAACCAGACTTGTATATTTATAACCTTAGAAGACCAGTTGTATATTCTTTCGACCTTAGAGTCGCGCGTTGTATTATTATGGGTTTTCTTGATGATATTGAGTTTCCCTTTTGAGTTTTGATCCTCGCCCTTCGGCATCGTATATTATATTGCTTGCGTGGTTGTGACCACCAATTGGTGAAGAGCTAGCTCCCGCTTGGGGATTCCTTTATTCATATTATTCATGTTGTACCCTTTTGGGGCCAGTATTTACAAAGAAAACTCTGCCGAAATTTTCAGAAAAGACTTGAGATTTTAAAAATGCATACTTCGGCTTATGTTATTAAAACCACTTGCCTTAAAACAAGTTTTCTTCACTTCTTCCTTAAAATGGTTTAGATTTCTGGGATTTTTGGCTTACTTGAATTAGATGGGGTCCTATAAACTTCATATGATTCAGGTGCCAGTCACGTGCCATTTCGGGTCGTAACACGGTGGGAGCGAGGATTACATCATGGAAGATGATGACCCAACTAGCATCGAGCAGGCCATTACGAGTGGGGACTCTGTGAAATGGAAGGATGCTATGCGATCTGAGATGGAATCCATATACACCAACAAAGTAATGATTTTGGTAGTTGCACCTGAAGGGGTAAAACCCATAGGGAGTAAGTGGATTTGAGAAGATTCTTGGTGTAGATGGAAAAGTTGAGACTTTCAAAGCTAGACTTATTGCAAAAGGTTTTCGTCAATAACCAGGTATGGATTTTGATGAAACCTTTTCTCCAGTGGCTATGCTTAAGTCCATCCGGATCCTACTTGCCATTGCTGCATACCATAACTACGAAATCTGGCAGATCGACGTCAAGACCGCTTTTCTAAATGGTGATTTAGAAGAGAGCGTGTGCATGACACTGCCAGAGGGCTTCATAGATAGTGGGAGCAACGGAAAGGTGTGCAAGTTTCTTAAACTAATTTACAGATTAAAGCAGGCATTGCAGAGTTGGAACATCTGTTTTGATGTGGCAGTCAAAGAGTTTGACTTCATCAAAAAGGTAGATGAACCTAGTATATACAAGAAGGTTGTAGAGAGTAAGGTTGTCTTCCTCATATTGTACGTGGATAACATACTCTTGATAGGAAATGGTGTTTCTATGCTACACTCGGTCAAGCTCCTCTTATCACAATGTTTCTCCATAAAAGATCTAGGTGATGCCTCCTACGTCCAGTGATTAAGATCTATAGAGATAGATCTAAGAGGATGTATCATACTCACTAGGTGTAGTGAGTAGGTGTCAATCAGATCCTGGGGAGAAACGCTGGATAGCTGTGAAGAACATTCTTAAATATTTGAGAAGGACTAAAGAAATGTTCTTAGTGATTAGTAACGGTGAACTCCATGAGGATTCCTTTACCAATTTGAGCATCCAGAGTGATAACGTAGACTTTAAGTCAGTCTCGGGTTTTGTCTTCACCCTCAATGGAGGGGCGGTTTGTTGGAAGAGTTCCAAGCAAGAAACCGTGGCAGACTTGACGATGGAGGCTGAATACATCACTGCCAACGATGCCGCCAAAGAGACTATCTGGATGAAGAAGTTCATAACTGAACTTAGAATGGTTCCATCCATCGAGCATCCAATACCTTTGTATTGTGATAACAATGGAGCTGTGGCTTTGGCCAAGGAACCAGGTCCCATCAGTGATCCAGGCATATTCTGAGGCGGTATCATCTGATCCGGGAGATAGTTGATTGCCGGGAGATCGAGGTCAGGAGAGTTGACACAAAGAATAACATGGCGGATCCACTCACGAAGGCCATTCCCCAGATACAATTTGAGAGACTCTTCGGGATGTTGGGTATGAGATACTAAAACAACTGGCCTTAGTGCAAGTGGGAGATTGTTAGTTGTATGTATGCTCTAGAGGCCATTGTTGTACATGATTGTATATTATAATGGATGCTTGGACATATATAGAGAGGACTTTATTGCTCGACATGATAGTATGCTATCTGGTTATTCTTTATCTTAACATATAGACATGTATTATGATATTGCATTTCTCTCACATGTTGATAAAGCCCTTAGGATGTATACTTGACAACCAGGATTATGATGCAGATCATACTAGTAGGGCCAGGGTAGTCCATAAGTTCATCCTTTAATTGTTCATTGTCAAGGGTGTATCGAGACGGGGCATCGATATTCCGGAGTAGACTAGCGTATACGCTTCTTGACCCATTTGATGGGCGATGGATGATCCCATATCCATTGGTATTTGACATCAAATATGGTATACGGGTGCTCAGTGGAGACCGGGTACACTGATCAGGACTCGCTGAGAACTCCTAGATGGTATTATACCTAACATCAGATAGCAGTTCTCTGGTGACACTGGTACAGGTTAGTTTGTAGACCCGAGATCGTCATAGTGTCTTGTGTGATTCCTATTGTGCTTTGATTTCCACCTTACCACATTCAAGAGAGCATGCAAAACGGTGGTTTTTGGGTACAGTCTCGAGTCACAGGGAGGCAATGAGAAATAGGAGGGGATTCATCTCTCCCGGTATTGGGGGTTGATGTTGCGCTGTGCTCGATTGGCCATAACAGGAAGTCCCTGGCCAGGGATGATACAGAGATTTACTGCTAAGTGGTATCAATAGTTTCTTAACCCGTTATGAGCCTCATATCGGCATGAATTATCAAGTTACTGTGGTCTGACGTTTACCACCCCTAAACTAGATATGCGACATATCAGACGAAGAGACCGGACTGTACGGTAGTGTTGCTGTTGGATTCACAAGAGTATGGATAAGCTTGCTTGTTGATCTTTTGATCGCTCAATACCTGGGTAGCCGTTACGTCCAGCTAGTACCGCTGACGGCTTGTGGGTGACTTAAATGATCATCACCTACTGCCGGCGTATTGACGAGTCATTAGATTCCTACACAGAGGTTTTCTAGATCATGCGAAACGAAGTAGGGCACATATGTGATATGTGCGGGACCGAGATTAATACGTGTATATGATACAGTATTCTAATCTCGCGATATAAGTTATATGTGATATAACCGGATTGTTGAATCAAGTGTTGATTCAATGATATATTATATGTATATGTGATATGCATATAAATGATATTAGTTGGTTGTATGCGATACAACCGGGTTATTAAATCAAGTGTTGATTTAATAATTTAATGTGTAATTATATATTTGATATATTAATATACATTAACTAATATTAACTCACTTAAGAAAATGTTTTCTCTTTATACATTTAATATATATGTGATATATGTTAATGTATTCATTTTGTGTCATGCTAAATGATACATTGGACTTGGGTGTATTAGACTCATACCATACTTAAGATAATGTAGGGTTTTAATTATTAAAGAAAATCAAAATTAGGTGGAAACTAGTCATGGCTTGAAGCTTGGAGAACCTTATAGAAACCATTGACTTAGTCCACTAATTTTGTTTTACTTTAGATATTTATTAACCTAACCATTATTTTTAGCCATGGTTTAGTCTTTACATGAATTATATATGATATTTTCTCACCCATGGTTCATGTGTGGATCACTTGATCATTTTCTTCATCTCCTCATTTTTGCTCTCTAGCTTTGAGTGAGTGAAGAAAAGAAAGAGAGAAAAATTATTCTAAAGTGAGCAAAATTCCTACTTCACCAATCTATATCAAACCAGCCATTTAGTATAGGTTTTTTCTTCACTATTTCATCAATTAGTGAAGAGGTAGCTTGAGTTAGAGATTCTTCGACGTAGATCATTTTCGGCCTCGAAGATCCTTGAGTAAGCTCGTTCCTTTCACCTAGTGGAGCCAAAGGAGAGTCCGGGACACCACTACTTGGAGCAAAAGAGATTACTACACGGAGCTTTAGAAGTGAAGTACCGGTCTACAAAGGTTGTATTCCCATTTCACTTGGTATAAAGTTGCTTACATGTTAGTTATAATCCTAATCCTCTAGTTAGATCCTCATTCCGGGTTGCTTAGCACTCTAGATTTTTTAAAATTGCATGCTAGATGCCTTAAAAAACGTGGTGAGGGTGCTATGGAACCCAGCAGCAAGCCCTCTCCAAATCAGTCTTGGGAGACATCTCTTTGGAGAGAGTGATTCCTGAGCAGGCAAGTAAATTACCATGCTTAGAATCTTCCATACTAAAGCTCTTTAGTATGGTGTCTATGTATCTGGATTGGGACAATCCCAACATTCTTTTAGATCTATCTCTATAGATCTTAATCCCCAGGATGTAGGATGCATCACCCATATCTTTCATGCAAAACTTTTGTGATAGGAAGAGTTTGACTAAGTGTAGCATAGGAACATCATTTCCTATCAAGAGTATGTCATCCACATACAATATGATGAAGACAACCTTACTCTCTACAACCTTTTTATATATACAAAGTTTAACTACAGTTTTGATGAAGTCAAACTCTTTGACTGCTATATCAAAATAGAAGTTCCAGCTCCGCGATGCCTGCTTTAATCCGTAGATTGATTTAAGCAACTTGCACACATTTCCGCCGCTCCTACTGTCTACGAAGCCCTTTAGCTGTGTTATATACACGCTCTCTTCTAAATCACCATTTAAAAAAGCGGTCTTGACGTCTATTTGCCAGATTTCATAGTCATGGTATACAGCAATGGCAAGTAGGATCCTGATAGACTTAAGCATAGCCACTAGAGAAAAAGTTTCATCATAATCGACACCTGGTCATTGTAAAAAAACTTTTGCTATAAGTTTATCTTTGAAGGTCTCAACCTTTCCATCTACACCAAGTTTCTTCTTAAAGATCCATTTGCTCCCAATGGATTTTACCACTTCACGAGCAACTTCCAAAATCCATACTTTGTTGGTGTATATGGATTCCATCTCAGATCGCATAGCATCCAGCCATTTCACAGAGTCCCTACTTGTGATGGCCTGCTCGAAACTAGTTGGTTCTTTCATGATGCAATCCTCACTTCCACCGTCTATGAGAAAACCGTAGTATCTCTCAGCTGGATGAGGAACCCTACTAGATATGCGGAGTGGCTGAGATTCGTCGGGGACTATTGAGTCCTCCGGTTCTACCAAAATATCAGCTGTAGTTTGTGCAGCAAGAACTTCTTCCAGTTCTACCACATTACCACTAATTTCTTTCACAAAAAATTTCTTTTCTAAAAAGGTGGCATATTTAGAAATAAACATTTTTTGTTCTTCAGTGTGGTAGAAGATATATTCATATGAATTCTTAGGATATCCTACAAACTTGCACAGAACAGACCTTGCCTCGAGCTTGTCCGGATTTTGCTTTTAACATAGGCCGGACAACCCCATATCTTAACTCGTTTAAGAGATGGTCTCTTCCCATACCATATCTCATATGGAGTGGTAGGCATGGATTTGGTCGGAATCCTATTCAATAGGTATGCAACTGTCTCAAGTGCATAAGCCCAAATGGAAATAGGTAACTTAGAAATACTCATCATAGAGCGCACCATATCTAATAGGGTGTGATTCCTCCGCTCCGAAACTCCATTATGCTGTGGTGTATACGGAGGAGTAAGATGAGAGAGAATCACATTCTCTTTTAGATAATCTCGGAATTTCATGCTAAAGTATTCTCCTCCTCGATCAAATTGAAGGACTTTAATACTTGTACCCATCTGGTTCTCTACTTCGCACTTATATTCCTTGAATTTCTCAAAAGCTTCAGATTTGTGTTTCAACAGGAACACATGTCCAAATCTTGAGAGATCATCAGTGAATGTAATGAAGTATGAAAAACCATTCCTGACATGTGTAAACATAGGAGTGCATACATCACTATATATCAGTCCCAAGAGTTCAATAGCTCTTTTTCCGTGTCCAGTAAATGAAGTTTTGATCATCTTGTCTTTGAGACATGACGGGCAAGTTTCATAAGATGTAAATTTAAATGGATTCAAATATCCATCTTTATGCAACGTAGCTAGTCTAGTCGCATTAATATGACCAAGTCTACAATACCATAAGAAGGCTTCATTCATTTTTGAACTTTTCTTCTTTTGTGTGTTATGTATATTTAAAACTGTATTTTGATTTAGAACGTATATACTTTTACACAACGTACCAAACCCAATCAACACTTGATTCAGGAAAATGTTCATAACATTTTTCTCTAGTGAAAATTTATAGCCCTCTTTATCTAATAAAGAAACGGATATTATGTTGCACATCATCGACGATACGTAATAACAGTCGTTCAAAATCAATATATTACCATTTGGCAATACAAGGTGATATTCATCGACAGCTTCGGCAGCAACAATTGCTCTGTTCCCTACTCTAAGGGACATATCACCATTTCCTAGTTCTTTACTTCTTCTTAACCCTTGTAACTAATTACAAATGTGGGATCCTGATCTGGTATCTAATACTCAGAATGTAGAGAAGACTAAGAAACAGTTCTCAATAATGAACACACCCGAAGAAGATGCATCAGAATGCTCTTTCTTCGTTCGGGTTGCGTGGAAATCCTTGAATTCCCCTATTCCTTGCTCAGACTTATGACAGTCATAAGATAGAGTGGAATCAACGTTCCCCGGCTCAGTATAATAAGTGGATTTGGTCAATACATCTATATTATTATTTTGATTAAGGCGTATCATGGTCGCTACTTGGGGAGAGAGAGAGAAGAAAACACTTTAGTGTGCGCTCGTGCAAGATTAGATTGGTTATTATCTTATCTAATCAGGATGGCTCCCACTGTTTTTATCAAATCTTTCTTCAAACTCTAATAGGTAAGATTAGCCGAGATTAATTACACCCTATAAGTTCGCCAATCGGTCGGCCAGGCAGGTAATGGTACTCCGAGGGAGTCTCCCTATGCTTTCGCATGGAACTAATTAAATAACCTCGTTTTTGCAGGGGCATAACCCCGTAAACACCTTTCTTAGACACCTACTGGATTAGCTAATTGTAAAGTAGAAAACTCTCCCAGGAGTAACACTTACTCGCAGTGGGTATTGGGATACAACTATCATATAGAAGGTATGCAATCTCATTGCAAATTTCAACACTTGAAATTCCCAATATCTAATTTTACCCCTAGCAACTTATGGCCTTAACTATGGTCAACAAATCATAAGTGCTAGTCAAGTTATACCCATCATTTCGTGATTGAATTAAACCCACCCGCACGACCCTTAACTATGGTCAACAAGGCCGTATGACTACCCTAATCCAATTGCATCATATGCGACAGATAAGCACTAAGCAGCTACCGCACACTACGCCTTGACTATGGTCAACAAACGCAGTACGAATACTAAATAGTACTTATCTGAAATGACGGAGGGCTATGACTGGTTTTGTAGAAAACCTTTAATGTAATGAACTTGATATCGCTGTAGAATCTAGTGATTTGAAAAGGAGTGGTTTAAGCTCCACTTTTAAAATCGAGTAGTTTTTAAAACAAATCGAGTGGGTTGTAGCATATGCTAGTTTTTCTAAAGAGGTCATTCCCAGTGAAGGGATCTAGGCTCTTTCCTCATCGAATGAGGTGCTGCATATTCATAAAGGAATACCACTATGCAAAGAAAGAACTAAAGATATCTTTTTGAAAAATTTGATTCTGCAGTATCTTTAGGTTTCTTTTCTTTTCATTAATCTTATTAATGACGTCCCATCATTTATGTTTCCTAAAGATCACAGAAGAAATGAAAATAAAACACACATATATGCCATCCGCATTTGCCACAGGGACCCGGTTCTTCACCGTAAGTTACTTAACTTACGGCAGTGCGGGGTCAGGACTAGCGTGGATGCAAAACATATATAGTGTCTACTAGTATATCATATATATAAGTAGCATTCGTCTCACGTAGTTTATATGATCACATCATATATAGAATCAGCAGAAACAAACATATGAAATATAGGATATACTAGGAAGTCTGTGTTTTAAATTAAGCCAGTAATGAAAAACACGGGTTCCACGGTCGTGATGAATAGCCAAACCCATATCTCTAGACCCCTATGAGGCGGCAAGCAACCATGCCAATTCTAGAGTTTGGCGACCCGGTCTCGACTCCTCGAGATGGTCTCCCACTGGACTCTAGAACCCGGTTACTTGTGCTCCCCGCCTTGGGTCTATCCTAATGAGGAAAAGTAAATAATATACATCAATGGAGACAACAACCTCAACCCGGAAGTGTCCCAATAAAATAATATTACATACATAATTTTTTACATGAATGAAAATTGAAAAACTCTCATCTCACACAAAACCCCCGGCTATTCAATCATGACGATCCAATATAACATATCATAAGCAACACAATAACATCACATGTCATCAACGTAAGTAAATATGCGTATTCCTGATGTCGTTGATGTATAGCAACGAGATTGGGGATACACCACATATTACACTTACGGTCACAGAAAAGAAATGAAAACTACAATAATTAGAATCCGCATTATCCTTAGACATCATAAACCCGGAATATCACATATTCCGAATTTCATGCATAACCCTATAAATCTTGTATTTAAGTCTCGAATTGAATACACTTTTCAATAAATAAGTCGGGTAATTCAACAAGAGCACCCGAGTCGATGCTTTTAGCAACGAGGTTCTCCTATAGTCACTTGGTCGGGGCTTGGGGCGTGGCTGTCTAGTAGTGTCACCCGGCGACTATTCGTGTATGATACGAGATTGCAACGGAGTTTTGATTCGAATCAAAACTCTGTGGCAATCCATCAAATGAGACTAAAATGCTAGATTTACGAAACGCTAACTAGTTTTCACAAAACTAATCAATGTGGATTCCAAAAATTGTATCACATAACTATAATATCTAGACGATGTTAAACACTTCGATCGATATTTCAAGCACCAGAAAATCACAGAGAGGTCAACAACTTGAGCCTCACTAAAAATACCTAGAAAGTCCAAAATGAAACAATGGCGCAGCAGAAGAAATACGAGCCCTCAACTCTTCATGTTTGCGGCGGAACCGTGGCCAAAACATGGGTTAGGCAGCGGTTTCGTGGCGACATGGAAGAGATAGGGCCTCGTACTTCTTGGGTCTCCATACAATTACCTGCATGATTTTTTGAGAATTTTTAATCTGTAAAATTTCTACTTTTGAAAAATGGACAGAAACTATGTAAAAACCGGGTTTCGAAACTTCGATCAAACACTTTAACATCGTTTAGACTTCACCTAATGCTTTAACATAGCTCTGATACCATGAAAGTATATCTTAGCACCTCCACTAGGTTTCAAGGAGTATCAAGTATGCAATTTAAAAAAAATCTAGAGTGCTAAGCTATACTATTCTAGAATCGAACTAGAGAATTAGGGTTTGTTATCAAAAAAAAAAACAATTTCTAAACTACGAGGGTTACAACCTTTGTAGACCAAGTCCTTCACTTCTAAAGATCCAAGTAGTAGTCCCTAGAACTCTTCTTGGCTCCACTTGAAGAAAAAATCGACTTGCTTTGTAGTCTTCGAAGCCAAAGATGATCCACCATGAAGTCTCTCTAACTCAAGCTCACTCTTCACTAATCAAAGTATTAGTGAAGCAAACAACCTATACTAAAGGGTTAGGATAGTGTAGGTTGATGAAATAGGATTTTTTTCTCACTTTAGAAATCTTTTTCTCTTTTTTTGTCCAACTCAAGAAAAACTCTAGAGAGCTCTAAAGGAAGGAGATGAACTTGGGTGTGTGAGTCAATGTCAATGAGAGAATAAACCATGAGCTCAAAATAAGAATATGATGAATAAATATATAAGAGTAAAACAAAAAGAGAGGATGAGTCATGGCTTCTCAATGCTTCTCCAAGCATCTAAACCATGACTCATTTTCCACTCTTTTCTATTTTCCTTTTAAATTAATTCATTCCAATAATCTTTAGCCCTAGGTGTGAGTCTCATGCACCCATCTTCTATGTATCATCAACCATGATACAATATAATCCATATATATATTTATATATATATATATATATATAATCATATATTCACGAGAAGAAAATCATTAGTGAGCTTGATATTAGTTAATATATAAGTATATATCAAATATATTAATATATATTAAATTATTAAATCAAAACTTGATTCAATAATCCAGTTATATCATATATAACCGACTAATATCATATATATATGTATATCACATTATTTAATCAACACTTGATTCAATAAACCGGTTATATCACATATAACCGTCTAATATTCAATACTAGTTTATATATATATATATATATATATATATATATAACATATATATAACATATATATATATATATCAAATTATTAAATCAACACTTGATTCAATAATTCGGCTATATCAAATATAATCCGGCCAATATATATATATATATATATATATATATATATATATATATATATATATAACAAATCATTGAATCAACACTTGATTCAATAATCCGATTATATCACATATAACCTGACTGATATTAAATATCACGAGATTAGAATACGGTATCATATACTCGTATCCAATCAAGCACCCACACATATCTCTATATATGCCCTACTTCGTTTCGCTTGAGCTAGGAAAGCTCTGTATGGGACTCTAAAGACTCGTCAATACGCCAGCAGAGGTATTGATCATATCAAAGACCCACAAACCGTCAGCGGTACTAGCTGGACGTAACGGCTACCCAGGTATTGAGCGAATAGAAGATCAACAAGCAAACTTGTCCAAACTCCCGTGAAGCCTATAAGCAACACTTACCGTACAGTCTGATCTCTTTATCTGAGATGTCGCATATAGTGGATCAAAAAGAAAACTTAACGTACAGTCCGATCAACAAGCAAACTTGCCCAAACTCCCGTGAAGCCTATAAGCAACACTTACCATACAGTCTAGGGGTGGAATCGTCAGACCCCAGTAATTTGATAAGTCATTCCGATGTGTGGCCTATAACCTTTCAAGAAACTACTGATAACACTTACCAGTAAATCTCATTAGCCCTGGTCAGAGACTTGCTGTTATATCCAATCGAGCATAGCACAATATCAACTCCCTATACCGGGAGAAACGAAACCCCTCCTATCGCTCACTACCTCCATATGACTCGGGACAGTACCCAAAATCCATCTATTTGCATGACTCCTTAGTGCCATGGTAGGAAGGAAATCAAAACACTGTGGGAACCACACAAGACACTATGGCGATCTCGGGTCTACAGACTAACCTGTACAAGTGTCACCAGAAAACTGCTATCTGACAATAGTTATAGTACCATCTAAGAGTTCTCGGCGAGTCCTGTTCGGTGTACCCATTCTTTAATGAGCACCTTTGTACAATCTTTGATGTCAAAGACTAATGGTTGTGGGATCAACCATCGCCCCATACAGGGTCAAAAAACGTACACACTAGTCTACTTTGGAATATCGATGCCCTGTCTCGATACTCCCTCGACTAGGAACTGTTAGTATAATCTGCATCATAGTCTTGGTAGTCAAGCCAACATCCTAAGGATTTTATCAATATGTAACAGAGAGACAGTATAACAATTCAAGTGTACATGTTAAAATAAAGAGAAACCAGATATCATACTATCATGTTGAGCAAGAAAGTGCTCTATATATATGTCCAAGTATCCACCATATCATACAATAATGGACTCTATGGCATATATATTCGTAACATAAATTTCTTAATTCTTAACTTATCCTCCGCCATCTTTTCGTCTATGTCGCAGCAAACTTAACTTCTCCTTCGATCTGAACCAATGCCTTCAAAATGACGATCTAAGAAAGTGGGGTAGAGCACACAAGCGTCGTTACCCATCATTAACCTAGATCGTAGAATTGAAGAACCTAGGTTCCCTAATCACGCTATGATACCAGTTGTTGAGAGATAAACCTATGACGAAGAATCAACGCTACGACGAAGTAATCACGCAACATCAAACACGATACCGACAAAAGATCACAAATAATAATAAAGTGCGAGAATATGAAAATAGAATCACAAACAAACTAGAAAAAACGAGGGATTTGTTAACGAGATTCATCCACTGAATGGCTAGTCCCCGGCAGAGTGGAATCTGCAAAGTCTACTATAATCTCAAATCAAGTACATCAATGAGCAACCCTAGGAGATTTCTCTCAAATCTCTCTAGATCTAAGCCATCACTCTCTCAATACAATATTCACTCTTAATAGCAGTACATTAATCATATGAGAGGTCCTTATATATAGGTAAACCCTGATCTTACTTTAAACAGAAGATAAAATCAATTTACCAAACATAACATTTGCACAGATTTCCCATCGACAGACGTCTGAATAAGAAATGGTCAAACATCTGCTAACTCTCTGTAAGGCTTTGTCTCCTTGGGCAGTCGTCTTCACCTTTACCATCAGACGCCTGCCGCTGGTTTGGATCAGGCTTAGCATATCCAGACGTCTGGTTACGCTCTGTATGTTTGGCTTCGACATGACCAGACGTCTGTATTCTCTCCATCAGACATCTGGTATTGCTCTGGATTTCTGACATGGCTCTCGTGTATGTACAGACGTTTGTACTCCTCACATCAGAAACCTGCTGGAAGTTTCTCCACAATTTTAACACGTATAATTTTCCATGCATGTACATATGCAAAATAATAGTGGACGGGAGTATCCGATTGATGAGAACGTATACAAGGTGACAGTGAAAGTGTTGGTTGCAATTTTTCAAAATACATCCAAGCCTCGTATAATTATCGATGTATGTACATATACAAAATAATAGTGAACGGGAAAATTACAATTTTCAAAAGATATCAAACACCTTTTCTAATTTTCCATCCACATGCGTCTAGGGAAAAGATACTTTCCAAAAACGTTACGCTACAATCTATATTGAATAGCCATAAATCGTATGAAAATAAATACAGATAATTCATCCGAAAAAGTATTATGTGAATCTCAAAATTAACATAGAATGGGAAAAATGCATATTAACTTAAAATGTAAAGGTCAGAGGATTAATTTCTCGTAAGTGTTGGATATATATATGCCCTAGAGGCCATTATATGATAGTGGATATATTTATACATGTGTGTATATATAAACACACACACACACACACACACACACACACACACACACACACACACACACACACACACACACACACACACACAGGATATTCTTGCTCGACATGATAGTATGCTATCTGGTTACTCTTTATCTGACATGTTCACTTGATCATGCATTTATTCATTTGCACATGTTGATAAAGCCCTGAGGATATTTGCTTGACTACTGTGATTATGATGTAGATCATACTAGTGGGACATCTGTAGTTTATAAGCATATCCTGAAATGTCCCTAGTCATGGGTGTATCGAGACGAGGTATCGATATTCCAGAGTAGACTAGCGTATATGATACTAGACCCATGTGATGGGCGATGGATGTTCCCACATCCATTGATGTTTGACATCGAGATCGTATGCGGGTGCTCAGTGGAGACTGGGTACACTGGACGGACTCACCGAGAAACCCTATATGGTATTATATCTATCTTCGGATAGCAGTTCTTAGATGACACTGGTACAGGTTAGTCTGTAGACCCGAGATCGTCATAGAGTCTCATGTGTTCTCCCACTGTGCTTTGATTTCCAACCTACCATGGCTCTACTGAGTCGTGCAAACAGGTGGCTTTTGGGTACAGTGCTGAGACACATGGAGGCAATGACCGATAGAGGGGTTTCGTCTCTCTCGGTATTGGGGGTTGATCTTGCGTTGTGCACGATTGGCTATATCAGTAAGTCCCTGGCCAGGGCTGTTGAGATTTACTGATAACTGTTATCAGTAGTTTCTCGATCTGTTATAGAGCATTCATCGGCATGACTTATTGAGTTATTGGGATCGACGTTACCATCCCTAGACTTAATATGCAGCATATATGACAAAGAGACCGGACTGTACGGTAAGTGTTACCAGTTGGCTCGACGGGAGTTTTGACAGGTTCGCTTGTTTTCTTCTGATCGCTCAATACCCGGGTAGCCATTACGTTTAGCTGACCTCTTGCGGCTTGTGGGTGTTTGATATGATCATCGCCCACTGTCGGCGTATTGACGAGCCTTAGAGTCCCACATAGGAGTTTCCTAGCCCAGGCGAAATGATGTGGTGTGCATATGAGATATGCGCGGGGACCCGATTAAATGCGTGTATGTGATGCCGTATATTAATCGGGCGTTTTACTATTGGTCGGGTCGTATGAGATATGACCGGTTTGTTAAATCAAGTGTTGATTTAACATTGACTAAATAGCTCACTTTGTTTAAACCCTTTTCTTTCTTATATGCATGCATGTATGCATATGTTTATGTTAATGCACATGTTGATGTGCATGCGCACATACATGCATACACTTGTGTGTATCATTGTTGTTGATACACTTATGGTGGCAATGCAAGACTCACATGGAAGTATTTATCTATATAATTATTTTTGAGTTAATAAAAATAGAATTAATTCATGGTTGAGATTTATTCTTCATTCTTCACTTAACCTTGCATTAACCATGAGTTAATTTCCTATGGCTCTCATTACTCCAAAATAAATATCTAGATATTTATTAACCCATGGTTTGAAGTGAGAAGGATTTAATATATATATATATTATTTCATTCTCATTTTTCTTTTGATCATTATCTCTTTGAGCTCACGCTTGCCATCATCTTCTACCTCCTCTCTCTTGCTCTCTTGAGATTTCTAGTGAGTGAGAAAGTGATAAAGATAGGGTTTTGAAGTGAGAAAATAAACCACATCATCATTCTACACTACTCTAGCCAATTAGTTTAGAGTGTTAGCTTCATCTTCATCTTTGATCAAGTGGAGCTAGGAGCTTGGACAAAGTGGACTCCGGGTGGATCATCGTGGACTTGGAAGATCACTAGCAAGCCCGTTCAAACTCTCAAGGAGTCAAGTAAAGAGAACTACAAAGGTTGTATTCTCTTCACTTAGTGTTAGACACTTGCTTTTGTATGAGAAACATTTTTGTTACCCTAAACTTCTAGTTTGATCCTAGGTTAAAGATTACTTAGCACCCTAAAAGTTTATTATGGCATGCGTGTTGCTAGCAAACCCAAGTTAAGGTGCTAAGAAATCCCAACATGGTATCAGAGCCAAGCTAGAATTTTAGACACGATGTTAAAACAGTTACGAAAAAGAAATAAACTCCGAAAAATACGATATTATGAAACCCTAATTAGCTCTCTGTAAATTTTTTTAAAAGTCGTTTAAAAATTATTTAAACAGTTGCAGAAGCTTGCATATGATATAACTAGAACACAGTGTGAACATGGGGCCCCCAGCTCGGATCTGACCCGAGCACATGAGCTCCAGGGTCGGCGAGCTTGGCCAAGTGGCCTCCCCTCTGCCTCGTTTTCACACTGTGCTCTACTCTGTTTATTTTGGGGTTTCAGATATTGTTTGTTTAGTCCATAAATTTCATGAGATGTTAATTTTCTGTGGGACTAATTCGGAGATATTGTTTGGTAACTTGACGACGTTTAACTGTTCGAACGAATATCACACACCACCATATTTCTCTCGCTGAAACTTTCCAAGTGTTGGAATTTTCCTTGTTAAAATATTCGAATAGATGTGCAAGTATTCCTATGGACCCTCTAGATGAACAAAACACTAACTCGATTTTATGACCATGGAACCGCGTCTAAACCTTAGGGTTTGTCGTAGTCCTGTGATGCCATAAGTGAGGCAAGGGTTGACCCTTTTACGGCTGGTCCATAGACACTGTGGCACACTTTTGGGTACTTTTAACAATGCTCAAGTATTGAGCTCTTTCGGGGTAATTTGTGGGTGTTTATTGATTCGATCGAAACGTTTAACATCGTCTTATTATATGATACTTATTCTGAGACTGTAAGTTTAGTATGTGTATTGCCGGTTTCGTTGCTATATGTCAACGGCAATTGGAGTATGCATACTTACTTACGTTGATGACATGTGATGTTATGTGTTGCTGTTATATGATGTATAGGATCGCCGTGATTGAATGGACGGGTTTTATGTGAGATGAGAGTTTTTCTTTTCATTCATGTAAAATTCATTTGTATGTAATATTCTTTTATCTGGGGCACATCCAGGTTGAGGGTGATGTCACCATTGATGTATATTATTTACTTTTCCGCATTAGGATAGACCCAAGGTGGGGAGCACAAGTGACCGGGTTCTAGAGTCCAGTAGGAGACCATCTCGGGGAGTCGAGATCGGGTCTCCTAACTCTAGAATTGGTAGGGTCGCTTTCCGCTCTCGTAGGGGTCTAGGGTGTGGGATTGGCTATTCATCACGACTGTGGAATCCGTATTTTCTATCGTTGGCTAAATACAAAATACGGAAATCCTAGTATATCCTATATGTTCATATATGTGCTTCTACTGTTTATATACTGTGATGAGATCGCTTTATATGATGAGACGAATGGTATTATTATATATATGATATATAATAAGCGTTACTTATGTTTTACATCCGCGCTAGTCCCGTCCTGCTATGCCGTTAGTTAAGTAACTTAACGGTGCATAACGAGACATCGTGGCGAATGCGAATGGCATAAATGTACATTCTATTTTCGTTTCTTTTTCTGTGATGGCTTAAGGACTTAAATGATGGGACTACATTAATATGATTAATGTAAGGAAAAATAAATCTAAAAGATATTGTAGAATCGAATTTGAAACTCACTCAGCTTTTTACGAAAAAGCTACATTTCAAAATTGCGGAGCTTAAGCCACTCCTTTTGAAAAACCATTTGATTCTACAACGATATCAAGTTCAAAGCGTTAAAGATTTTCTTAAAAACCATCTGCAGCCCTCCATCATTTTAGGAAGTAGAGTACTTAGTATTAGTGCTACATTTGTTGACCTTAGCCAAGGTGTAGTGTACGGTAGCTAAGTGATGTCTTTCTATATAGAATATGATGTGATTAATTAGGACAGGCATGTGACTTTGTTGACCTTAGCCAAGGGTCTTGTGAATGGGTCTAATTAATCAAGAAATGACGGGTTGAACTTGACTAGTGCTTGTGATTTGTTGACCATAGCCAAGGTCATGAGTGCTAGGGGTAAAAATCATATCGGGAGTTTCAAGAGTTGAAATTTGCAATGAGATTGCATACCTTCTATATGATGGTTGGATCCCGATCCTATTGTGAGCAAGAGTTGCTCACAGGAGAGTTTTACACTTTACAATTAGCTAACCCATTAGGTGTCTAGAAAGGTGTCAACAAGGCTACGCCTCTGGGAAAATGAGGTTTACTTTAATTAGGTCCGTGCGAAAGCACGGGGAACCTCCCTCAAGTACCTAGCTATACTGGCATGGCTGAACGGTTAGCGAAGTTGTAGAATGTAATTAATCCTGGCTAGTTTTTCTTTTAATGTTTGAAGGGAAATTTGATAAAAAGCAGTGGGAGACATCGATTAGATAAGATAATAACCAATCTGATCTTTGTAAGAGCTTTCGCTGAGTGTATTCTTTTCTCTCTCTTAATGGAAGATACCAATGATAGGACTTAAGCTTCTGCTAGAGAAAAATAAACTGAATGGGACCAATTATAAAGACTGGCTGAGGAACATTAACATTGCCTTAACTTATGATAAGGTGGCATATGTCCTCACGGCTCCAACCCCGCCTGTCCCAGGTCCTAAATCTTCAGTTGCGGATAGGGAAGTCCGCAAGACATGGGACGCTGACTGTGCCAAGGCCAAATTTCTCGCGCTTGCATCGATGGATAACACACATCAAAAGCAGCACGAGCGGATGGATGTCCAATCCATTTTTCTCCATACAAAAGAGTTGTATGGGGAGCAATCTCGTGTCCTACTATACGAAGCATCTAGAAAGCTGTTTCAGATGCGGATGGCTCCTGGCACACCAGTAGGTGACCATGTTCTGAAGATGACAGCTCTTATAGAAGAGCTTGAGAACCTCGGATGGACAATGGAGAACAAACAATATGTTGATATTATTCTACAGTCTCTCTCCCCTACCTTTGCTCAATTTGTAGTAAACTTCAACATGCACAACATGGAGAAGTCACTACCTGGACTTCTCAATATGTTGAGAAGTGCAGAGAGCACGCTCAAGTCAGTGAAGACTCCTGCTTTGATTGCTGGGTCATCTTTCTCCTCTCGCCCGAAGGCTAAGGCTAAGAGAAAGACGAAGAAGAAACCCAACAAACCTAGAGGTGGAGTTAAAAAGGTTAAGAGGAAAGACAAGTCCACAGCTGGGGAATCGAAGAAAGAGGAATGTTATCACTGCCACAAATCGGGACACTGGAAGCGCAACTGTGCTGAGTGCCTGGATCTCAAGAAGAAGAAGCATGGTGATACTTCCGCTTCAGGTCTGTTTGTGACAGAAAACTGTTTTTCTATAAACTCTGCTTCCTGGGTATTAGATACCGGTTCAGGTTCTCATATTTGCAATTCCATGCAGGGGCTAAGAAATAGCAAAGTTTTGAAAACAAGTGACCATACTCTCCGGGTTGGAAATGGTTCCAATGTACATGCGGTTTCAGTGGGAGAGTATTACCTGGGGTTGCCATCAGGGTGTATATTGGTTTTGAACCCATATTATTATGTACCTAGTATGCTTTGTAATATAATATCTGTTTCTTTGTTAGACAATGAAGGATATAATTTTGTATTGCAGAATAATATTATGAACATTAACCAAAATCAAATGTTGGTTGGGTATGGTACACTTAATAACGGGATATACGTTCTAAATCAACACACAGTTTTAAACATACAACACACTAATAAAAGAAAACTTTCATAAATAAATAAAGTTTTTCTTTGGCACTGTAGACTTGGTCATATTAATGAAACAAGACTAAACAAGCTACATAAAGATGGATATTTAAACCCTTTTGAATATAAATCTTATGCGACTTGCCAGTCTTGTATCAAGCGTAAAATGACCAAAACTCCGTTTATAGGACACGGAGAAAGAGCTTCTGAGCTTTTAGGCCTCGTACATAGTGATGTATGCAGACCAATGTCTACAGGCTAGAGACGGTTTTTCTTACTTCATAACTTTTACTGATGATTTCTCAAGATTCGGTCATGTGTTTTTATTAAAGCATAAGTCTCAAGCTTTCGAGAAATTCACTGAGTACAAACTTGAAGTAGAAAAACAAACCGGATTGAGTATCAAGATGCTTCGATCAGATCAAGGTGGGGAGTATCTCAGTACAGAGTTTGCAGACTTTCTAAAAGAGAATGGGATTCTCTCTCAGCTTACTCCTCCTTACACACCACAGCACAACGGTGTGTCAGAACGTCGGAATCGGACCTTATTAGATATGGTTCGTTCCATGATGAGTGATACTGAGTTACCTGTCTTGTTTTGGGGGCATGCATTGGAGACTACAGCATTTCTATTGAACATGGTTCCAACCAAAACCGAGTCTACCACACCATATGAGATATGGCATGGGAAGAGACCATCCCTTAAACGAGTTAAGATTTGGGGTTATCCGGCCTATGTCAAAAAGCAGAATCCGGACAAACTCGAGACACGGTCAGTCATGTGTAAGTTTGTGGGATATCCAAAGAATTCATATGGATATCTTTTCTACCACATGGATGAACAAAAGGTGTTTGTATCTCAGCATGCCACATTTTTAGAAAAAGAATTTTTTACAAATGATACATATGGCAATGTGGTAGACCTAGAAGAGATTCTAAAGACACAAGTTACAAATGACGACTTGGTTGAACCGGCTGTTGCAACAGAAACTAATGAACCTCAGCCACTCCGTAGATCTGGTAGGACTTCTCGCCCACCGAAGAGATACTACGGTTTTCTCATTGATGGTGATAGTGAAGATTGCATCATGGAGGAGGATGATCCTACTAGTTTTCAGCAAGCTATCACGAGTGGGGACTCTGTGAAGTAGCTGGATGCCATGAGATCTGAAATGGAGTCTATGTTCACCAACAAAGTATGGACTTTGGACGTTGTACCCTCTGGGGTAAAACCCGTAGGGTGCAAATGGATCTTTAAAAGAATGATTGGTGTAGATGGGCAGGTGGAGACCTATAAGACAAGACTTGTGGCGAAAGAATTTCGTCAAAGACCAGGTATGGACTATGATGAAATTTTTTCTCCCGTAGCCATGCTTAAATCCATTCGGATCCTACTTGCTATTGCTGCTCACTACGACTATGAAATCTGGCAGATGGACGTTAAAACTGCATTTGTAAATGGTGATTTAGAAAAATGCGTTTATATGGATCAGCCAGAGGGTTTCATTGACAGTGGGAGCAGCGGGAAAGCATGTAGATTGCTTAAATCCATTTATGGATTAAAGAAGGCATCACAAAGTTGGAACATCTGTTTTGATGATGTTATTAAGGAGTTTGGTTTCATCAAAAATCCAGATGAACCGTTTGTTTATAAGAAGGCTGTAGGGAGAACTGTCACATTCCTCGTATTCTACGTGGATGACATTCTTCTGATAGGAAATGATATTCCTATACTACAGTTGGTCAAATCATTCTTATCACAAAGGTTCTCCATGAAGGACCTGGGTGATGCCACGTACATATTGGGCATTCGGATCTATAGGGATAGATCCAAAAGGTTATTGGGATTGTCCCAAAACAGGTACATCAACACCATCCTAAAGAGGTTTAGTATGGAAGACTCCAAGCGGGGTGCCTTACCCGCTTTCCATGGAGTCACTCTCTCCAAGGACTTTTGCCCAAAGACTGATGAAGAGAGAGCTCGCTTGAGCATTATACCCTATGCTTCAGCCGTAGGATCTATAATGTATGCGATGTTATGTACACGCCCTGATGTAGCTTATGCACTTAGTGTAGTAAGCAGGTATCAGTCCAACCCAGGGGAGAACCACTGGATAGCTGTGAAGGACATTCTTAAGTACTTGCGAAGGACTAAAGAATTGTTCTTGGTGTATGGTAACGAAGATCTCCAAATGGAGGCCTTTACCGATTCGAGCTTCCAGAGTGATAAGGACGACAACAAATCTATCTCTGGGTTTGTATTAACCCTCAATGGAGGGACGGTGAGTTGGAAGAGTTCCGAACAGGATACTGTTGTAGACTCTACGATGGAAGTTGAGTACATTGCTGCAAATGATGCCGCCAAGAAAGCCGTCTGGATGAGGAAGTTCATCTCGGAGCTAGGAGTAGTTCCAACCATTATTTATCCAATACCATTGTATTGTGATAATAAAGATGTTGGATGTATATGCCCTAGAGGCCAGTATTTTATATGTATACATATAGGATACTAGGGATATGTATGTACAGAACAATCTTGCTCAGTTTTATAGTATATTATTTGACTTGTCTTTATCGGGATATGTGTATTTATTTGTATTGTTGTTATGTCTAGTTTGCACATATTGATAAAGAATCGATACGGTAGTATACGATTGTGGTTTGTCTTTATCTTAACATGGCATATGTCATACTCGTTATTACATATTGCGGTTACATGTTGATAAATCCCCTAGGATCTTGCTTGACTACCTGCGTTGTGATGGCGATCATACTTGTGGGAGCAGGGTAGTCCATAAGCATATCCGTAAATGGTCCCTAGTCGCGTGAGTATCGAGACTGGGCATTGATACTCCAGAGCAGACTGGTGTATACGTTTCTAACCCCATCGGGGGATGGTTGGTCCCGCAGCCATTGGTCTGATGCACCTAAGATCATATACAGATGCTCACTGGGTGTGAGTACACTGGACGGACTCGCCGAGAACTTCCATATGGTACTATACCTATCGTCAGATGGAAGTTCTCAGGTGACATGTGTATAGGTTAGACTTTGGACCCGAGATCGGCATTTGTCTCGTGTGAGTTCCCACTGAACTTTGATCACTACCCTACCATGGCTCTACTGAGTCGTGCAAACAGGTTTTGGTTGGGTTCAGTCCCGAGCCACATGGAGGCAGTGAGCGATTGTCGGTGATTCGTCTCTCCCGGTATAGGGGTCGATATCGCACTGTGATTCGATTGGTCAGGACCATAAGACCTTGGCCAAGGCACTTGGGATTTACTGATAGGTTGATCAGTAGTTTTCCCGGATTGGTCCTGAGCCACATCGGCACGACTTATCAGGTTGTTAGGGTCTGACGTTCACCATCCCCTAGACCCGGTATGCGATACTCTTTGACAAAGAGACCGGACTGTACGGATATTGTCACGGATAGGCTCAGTAGGAGATCCGGATGAGTTTGCTCATCGGCCTTCTTTTCGACAGGTACCTGGGTAGCCGTTACGTACAGCTAGTGCCGATGACGTGCTTGTGGTTAAACCTACTGCCAGAGTACTGTCGAGTCTTTAGAGTCCCACACAGAGGGTTTCCCTGATTAAGGCGAAATGATGTAGTAGCCGTATTGGATACGTGCAGGGTTCGATCGATTGATGTACTTGGTACTCGGATTTTCGATCGGACAATTTGTAATACTAGCCGTCTCGGGTTTGAGCCGGATTATTAAATCAGGTATTTATTTAATAATTTACATATATTTATTTCGATATATATATTCTAGTATTACGTTCTTCGTGTTATTCTATCTCTTTTAGGCGTTCAGATTTTTATCTGATTGCCGGTATATTTGTACAGTAGTTGGAAATTCGTATTTATTACAGTTTTCCTTCTAGAAGGTGGCCACCTCATTTTGGATTTTCATTTTATTTCATAATTGGAAATGAGGTGTAAAGTGAGAGGTGGGGGAGGAATGGGAGTGACCATGCTTCAATAGTGAACAAATGAATTTATAATTCATTTTGGGTTTACTATTGAAGTATGGTTGCTATTGTTTATTGAAAGAATTCATACACAAAACCAAGGTGTGTGAATTTCTCTTTCATGCTTGCTCATTATTTTCTTGAGCTCCATTTTCTCTCCAAGCTCCTTCCTCCTCTCTAGCTTCCTCCACCTTCATCTTCTTCCTCTTCACTACCTTCTCATGTGTTGAGAATCAAGTGAAGAGGAAAGAAAGAGATAGCTTCACACTTAGAACTCCAAAACTACATCCTAGATTACTTGGACTAGCATCCCAAGTTCTCTAGTTTCTCTTTTGATATTTAGCAAAGAGCTAGAGCCATGGATCATACCCCTCAGGTGGATCATCTACGACAAAGCAAGGCCGGAGAACAAGCTCGATCCCGGAGGACCGATGGAGCCGGAGTTGGCGATCGAACAAGTTCAAGGAGGCCACTTAGAGCATATGATGAAGAACGAAGACCGAAGGACTTGGTTCATTTGGTGAGGTTTCTATCATAGTAGATAGCTCTCTTAGTGTAGCTAGTTAGTTTTATGGAAAAATCCGGTTTTAGGGTTTAGTATAGTGCCAAGTTTCATTCGTAAGAAAATTTTTGTTCCGCATTTGGCCACGTGAGATGGCCGGGACGCTAGGGTAACCCTTCATGGTATCAGAGCCACCCATAAAACCTATACTAGCTTGTTTAAACGTGTTTAGAATAACGATCGACCGAAAATTTCAAAAACTGGATTTCAAATCATGGGTTTTCTGTCGATTTTAAAAGTGCTCGAAAAATCAATATTTTGCTCTCAGAACATCGGCTTTTTTATGGCTACAGAAGAAAAATTGTCACGTGATCCCTCTAAACCGCCGTGGATCCGCCGCGCTAACCCCTTTTTGGCGGCCGATCCACGGCCGTTTTGGGGCCCACGTGGGTAAATTTTCTTCTGGGCCTCATTGTTTGGAAATTGGGGTTTCTGGAATAATTACTTTTTGGGCCCAGATTTGTTACGGTGTTTGTTTAATACTTGGGGCGCACTTGGAAAGTTTAGTCGATCGTAATTTTAAAACACGTATTTTGTTATCAGTACATTCCCTTTTTTCTGCCACCGGGAATGTCACTCGATCGGTAAAACTCGTCTGATTGCTATATGTTCTTTTAGACGGGTTTTGCGAACGTGACATTCGCGTTGATGTTGTGTGCTTGTGTTGTGATTGTGGTTAGATTGTCGTGGTGGATAGCATGTGGTGCAATGTTAGAAATATTGTTTATAATTCATTTGTACATTTGTTATTGCGGGGCGAGCGTCCGACATGTGGACTGCCGTCTTTGCCGTTTGTATATTATTTTGGGGCACGTCCGGGTTGAGATCGATGTCACCAGTTGTATATTTTTTTTTAATATTCTGTACTAGGATTACCCCATGAAGGAGTGCACGGATAGCCGGGTTCTGGAAGGCAACAAGCCCGCATCTCATGGCGCTGAGACGGAGGGGGCTTCGTTCTAGAACTGGCGGGCTATGCGCCGCACTCGTAGGGGGTACAGGTTTTCATTGCACAGACTATCCATACGACAGGGAACGTTGGGTTTTATTTGCGGCTCAAATGAAACCCGGGGCTCCAAGATAATCCGCCATTCTGTAATGTTATCTGTGATGTTGTTTATTATCATGCCTGGGACGAATGTTATATATACTTATATATATACTAGTAGATGTTGTATATGTTTTACACCCACGCTAGTCCAGCCCCCGCTCTGTCGTTAGTTAAGTAACCTAACGGGTGATGACGGGGCCTCGTGGCGAATGCGGATGGCATATACGTACATTTTATTTTCGTTCTTTTCTGGTGTGATAGGTTACAAATTGATGGGACCACATTAATTTTAATTAATGCAAGATAAAAAAAAACCTAAAAGATGTTGATTGGAACCAGATTTTAAAAAATTGACATTACAGACGTTCTCTTTTGCTTTGCACAGTGGTATTCATTTTGGAATATCCTGCACCTCATTCGATGAGGCAAGGGCTGAGATCCCTTCACCGGGAGTGACCCCTTGAGTAAAAGTTTGCGTCAGGGTAATAACTTCAATATAGTCGACTATTTTTGCTTTACATCGTGGTATTCAGTTTGGAATATCATGCACCTCATTCGACGAGGAAAGAGCTGAGATCCCTTCACAGGGAGTGACCTCTTTAGCAAAAGTTTTCGCCACTATATATTTACAAAACTACTCAGGTTCCTTCAACGATATCAAGTTCATTACGTTAACGGGTTTTTCGCCAAAAACCCAGCCGTAGCCCTCCGTCGTTTCAGATAATTACTACTTAGTATTCGTGCTGTGTTTGTTGATTATTCGTCAAGGCACAGTGAACGGTAGCTGAGTAATAGTTCTCTGTTGCACAGATAGATGCGATTGGTTAGGACGGTCGCATGATTTTGTTGATTATTCGTCAAGGATTATGCGGGTGGGTCTAATACAATCCAGGATAACGACGGGTTGAACTTGACTAGGACCTTTTGATTTGTTGATTATTCGTCAAGGTCACTTGGGTCCTAGGGGTAAAAACCACATCGGGAGTTTCAAATATACAGGAAACTTGCAGATTTAGCATACCTTCTGGAGTGTGGTGACTAGAGTGGATTCCATCTAGTGCATCATACAATGATAGTTGGATCCTGATCCCACTGATGAGTAGGATTACTCTCGGGAGATTATCACACTTAACAATCAATGCTATAAACCAAGTAGGTGTCTAGAAAGGTGTTAGCGGGGCTACGCCTCCAGGGAAAAGAGGTTATGTAATTAAGGAACTTCGCGAAAGCATTGGAAAACCTCCCTCAAAGTACCAACACCGGTCTGGCTGAAAGGTTAAGCAAGTATTGTGACGTGAGATTAATCCTGACTAGTTCTTCTTTTAGGGTTTGAAGAAGAATTTGAGGAAACAGTGGGAGCCATCCTGGTTAAATAAAATAAACCAATCTAATCTTGCAAGAGCGCACGCTGAGTGTTTTCCCTCTCTCTCTCCAGGTAGCAACCATTTCACGCCCTAATCAAGATAATAAAATGTATCGCTTAACCGATCTGAATTCTTATTCGGGGCTGGGGAACGTCGGTTCGGCTCTAACTTACGACAACTGTCATAAGTATGAGCAAGGGAAAGAGGAAAGTTTGAATTCCTTGATAAACCCATCGAAGAAGAAACATACTGTTGCGTCTTCTTCAAGTGTTCTTGTTATTGAGAACTGTTTTTCGGTCAGTCCTACCTCCTGGGTACTCGATACCGGATCAGGATCTCATATCTGTAATTTATTGCAGGGACTGAGAAAAAGTAGGATAGTTGGACCTGGTGATATGTCCCTCAGAGTAGGGAACGGAGCACAAGTTAATGCTGCTGCCGTCGGTGAATATCACCTAGTATTGCCAAATGGCAATACTATGATTTTGAACAATTGCCACTGTGTGCCTTCCATGCTTTGCAACATCATATCAGTTTCTTTACTTGATAAAGATGGGTATAACTTTGTTCTTGATAGAAATATCATGAACATTTACCTTGATAAGGTACTGGTTGCAGAAGATACACTGTGTAATGGTATCTATGTTCTAAATCAAAACACAGTTCTCAATGTACAAAACACACGCAAGAGGAAGAGTTCAGATACGAACGAATCCTACTTGTGGCATTGTAGACTTGGTCATATCGGAGAGAAAAGACTAAGTAAGTTACATAAAGATGGATTCTTGAATACGTTCGAATTTTCATCTTATGAAACTTGTCAGTCTTGTCTCAAAGGAAAGATGACCAAATCTCCGTTCACCGGGCATGGAGAAAGAGCAGCAGAGCTCTTGGGACTCATACACAGTGATGTATGTGGTCCAATGTCTATACATGCAAGGGGTGGGTTCTCGTACTTCATCACATTCACTGATGATCTCTCTAGATTCGGATATGTGTATCTAATGAAACACAAATCTGAAGCTTTTGAGAAATTCAAAGAATTCAGAAAGGAAGTAGAGAACCAGATTGGCAAAAGTATTAAGATCCTCCGGTCTGATAGGGGAGGGGAATACTTGAGCACGGAATTCCTAGATTACTTAAAAGAGAATGGAATTCTCTCTCAGCTTACTCCTCCTTACACACCACAACACAACGGTGTATCGGAGCGGAGGAATCGTACCCTATTGGATATGGTTCGCTCCATGATGAGTAATGCTGAGTTGCCTCTTTCATTCTGGGGATATGCACTTCAGACAGCAGCATACCTTTTGAATCAAGTTCCGTCCAAATCTGTGCCCAACACTCCATATGAAATATGGAGTAGCAAGAAACCATGTCTTAAATTTATTAAGATATGGGGTTGTCCAGCCTATGTGAAAACATAGAAACCGGAAAAACTAGAGGCGCGGTCAGTTCTATGTAAATTTGTGGGATATCCTAAGGATTCACTAGGATATCTATTCTGCCACACTGAGGAACATAAAGTGTTTGTATCTCGCCATGCTACCTTCTTAGAAAGGGAGTTTCTTGCAAAAGAAACTAGTGGGAGTACGGTAGAACTGGGAGAAATCCATGAACCACAAAATGTAACTGAAGATTTGGAGGAACCACTAGATTCAGTAATCTCAGACGAACCTCAGCCACTCCGCAGATCTAGTAGGATTTCTCATCCGCCCGAGAGATACTACGGTTTTCTCATAGATGGGGATCGAGAGGATTGCATCTTGGAAGAAGATGATCCTACTAGTTTCAGGCAGGCCATTATCAGTAGGGACTCTGATAAGTGGCTGGATGATATGCAATCTGAAATGGAGTCCATGTACACCAATAAAGTGTGGACCCTGGAAGTTGCTCCACCTGGGGTAAAACCCGTTGGATGCAAATGGATCTACAAGAAGAAACTTAGTGTAGATGGGCAGGTGGAAACCTATAAGGCTAGACTCGTTGCAAAAGGTTTTCGTCAAAGACCAGGAGTGGACTATGACGAAAAATTTTCTCCAGTGGCTATGCTTAAATCCATTAGGATCCTGCTTGCCATTGCTGCCTTCCATGACTATGAGATCTGGCAGATGGACGTAAAAACGGCTTTTCTAAACGGAAGTTTAGAAGAGTGCGTTTACATGGATCAGCCAGAAGATTTTGTAGATAGTGGGAGCAGCGGGAAGGTGTGCAAGCTGCTCAAATCCATTTATGGATTGAAGCAAGCATCGTGGAGCTGGAACATCTGTTTTGATGAGACAGTCAAAGACTTTGAATTCATCAAGAACGAAGATGAGCCTTGTATTTATAAGAAGATTGTAGGACGAACTGTCGTGTTTCTAGTCTTGTACGTGGAAGACATTCTTTTGATAGGAAATGACATTCCTATGCTACAATCGGTCAAGCTATTCTTATCACAAAGGTTCTCTATGAAAGACCTAGGTGATGCCTCGTACATTCTGGGGATCAAGATCTACAGAGATAGATCCAAGAGATTACTGGGACTTTCGCAGTCCAGGTACATAGAGTCCGTACTAAAGAGATTTAGTATGGAAGATTCCAAGCGCGGTAACATACCCACATTGCACGGAATCACCCTCTCCAAGGAGATGTCTCCCAAGACTGACGAGGAGAGGGTTCGCATGAGCACTATACCCTACGCTTCGGCGGTAGGATCTATAATGTATACGATGCTATGTACAAGACCAGATGTAGCTTACGCGCTAAGCGTGGTGAGCCGGTATCAGTCGGACCCAGGTGAGGACCACTGGACAGCAGTAAAGAACATTCTCAAGTACCTAAGAAGGACTAAGGAGATGTTCCTGATTTACGGTAATGGAGACCTCAGGGTCGAGTCCTTTACCGACTCAAGCTTCCAGAGTGACAAGGATGACAGCAAGTCTGTCTCGGGTTTTGTGTTTACCCTCAACGGAGGGGCGGTATGTTGGAAGAGTTCCAAACAGGATACCGTCGCAGACTCGACGATGGAGGCTGAATACATTGTTGCAAGCGATGCCGCAAAAGAGGCAGTCTAGATAAAGAAGTTCATAGCGGAACTTCAGGTGGTTCTATCCATTGTTGATCCAATACCAGTGTATTGTGATAACAATGGGTCTATAGCTTTAGCGAAGGAACCACGGTCCCATCAGAAATCCAGGCACATCTTAAGGCGGTATCACCTGATCAGGGAGATCGTAGATCGCCAGGAGATCGAGGTCCAGAGAGTGGATACGAAAGACAACACGGCGGATCCATTTACAAAAGCCCTCCCTCAAGCACAGTTCGAGCGACTTTTTGGGATGTTGGGTATGCGGTACGCCAGCAGCTGGCCTTAGAGAAGACGTTGGGTATTCGGTACGCCAATCACTGGCCTTTAGTGCATGTGGGAGATTGTTGGATGTATATGCCCTAGAGGCCAGTATTGTATATGTATACATATAGGATACTAGGGATATGTATGTACAGAACAATCTTGCTCAGTTTTATAGTATATTATTTGACTTGCTTTTATCGGGATATGTGTATTTATTTGTATTGTTGTTATGTCTAGTTTGCACATATTGATAAAGACTCGATACGGTAGTATACTATTGTGGTTTGTCTTTATCTTAACATGGCATATGTCATACTCGTTATTACATATTGCGATTATATGTTGATAAAGCCCCTAGGATCTTGCTTGACTACCTGCGTTGTGATGGCGATCATACTTGTGGGAGCAGGGTAGTCCATAAGCATATCCATAAATGGTCCCTAGTCGCGTGAGTATCGAGACTGGGCATTGATACTCCAGAGTAGATTGGTGTATACGTTTCTAACCCCATCGGGGGATGGTTAGTCCCGCAGCCATTGGTCTGATGCACCTAAGATCGTATACAGGTGCTCACTGGGTGTGAGTACACTGGACGAACTTGCCGAGAACTTCCATATGGTACTATACCTATCGTCAGATGGAAGTTCTCAGGTGACATGTGTACAGGTTAGTCTTTAGAGCCGAGATCGGCATTTGTCTCACATTAGTTCCCACTGAACTTTGATCACTACCCTACCACGGCTCTACTGAGGCGTGCAAACAGGTTTTGGTTGGGTTCAGTCCCGAGCCACATGGAGGCAGTGAGCGATTGTCGGGGATTCGTCTCTCTCGGTATAGGGGGTCGATATCGCACTATGATTCGATTGGTCAGGACCATAAGACCTTGGCCAAGGCACTTGGGATTTACTGATAGGTTGATCAGTAGTTTTCCTAGATTGGTCCTGAGCCACATCGGCACGACTTATCAGGTTGTTAGGGTCTGACGTTCACCATCCCCTAGACCCGGTATGCGATACTCTTTGACGAAGAGACCGGACTGTACGGATATTGTCACGGATAGGCTCAGTAGGAGATCGAGATGAGTTTGCTCATCAGACTTCTTTTCGACAGGTACCTGGGTAGCCGTTACGTACAGCTAGTGCCGATGACGTGCTTGTGGTTAAACCCACTGCCAGAGTACTGTCGAGTCTTTAGAGTCCCACACAGAGGGTTTCCCTGATTCAGGCGAAATGATGTAGTAGCCGTATTGGATACGTGCAGGGTTCGATCGATTGATGTACTTGGTACTCAGATTTTCGATCGGACAATTTGTAATACTAGCCGGCTCGGGTTTGAGCCGGATTATTAAATCAGGTATTGATTTAATAATTTACATATATGTATTTCGATATATATATTCTAGTATTACGTTCTTCTTATTATTCTATCTCTTTTGGGTGTTCGGATTTTTATCTGATTGCCGGTATATTTGTACAGTAGTTGGAAATCCGTATTTATTACAGTTTTCCTTCTAGAAGGTGGCCACCTCATTTTGGATTTTCCTTTTATTTCATAATTGGAAATGAGGTGTAAAGTGAGAGGTGGGGGAGGAATGGGAGTGACCATGCTTCAATAGTGAACAAATGAATTTATAATTCATTTTGGGTTTACTATTGAAGTATGGTTGCTATTGTTTATTGAAAGAATTCATACACAAAACAAAGGTGTGTGAATTTCTCTTTCATGCTTGCTCATTATTTTCTTGAGCTCCATTTTTTCTCCAAGCTCCTCCCTCCTCTCTAGCTTCCTCCACCTTCATCTTCTTCCTCTTCACTACCTTCTCATGTGTTGAGAATCAAGTGAAGAGGCAAGAAAGATATAGCTTCACACTTAGAACTCCAAAACTACATCCTAAATTACTTGGACTAGCATCCCAAGTTCTCTAGTTGCTCTTTTGATATTTAGCAAAGAGCTAGAGTCATGGATCATACCCCTCAGGTGGATCATCTACGACAAAGCAAGGCCGGAGAACAAGCTCGATCCCGGAGGACCGATGGAGCCGGAGTTGGCGATCGAACAAGTTCAAGAAGGCCACTTGGAGCATATGATGAAGAACGAAGACCGAAGGACTTGGTTCATTTGGTGAGGTTTCTATCATAGTAGATAGCTCTCTTAGTGTAGCTAGTTAGTTTTATGGAAAGATCCGGTTTTAGGGTTTAGTCTAGCGCCAAGTTTCATTCGTAAGAAAAATTTTGTTCCGCATTTGGCCACGTGAGATGGCCGGAGCGCTAGGGTAACCCTTCAAAAGATAGGGTTTTGAAGTGAGTAAACAAACCATATCATCATTTTACACTAGTCTAGCCAATTAGTTTAGAGTGTTAGCTTCATCTTCATCTTTGATCATGTGGAGCTAGGAGCTTGGACAAATTGAACTCCGGGTGGATCATCGTGGGCTTGGAAGATCACTAGCAAGCCCGTTCAAACTCTCAAGGAGCCAAGGAGTCAAGTAAAAAGAACTAAAAAGGTTGTATTCTCTTCACTTAGTGTTAGACACTTGCTTTTGTATGAGAAACCTTTTTGTTACCCTAAACTTCTAGTTTGATCCTAGGTTAAAGATTACTTAGCACCTTAAAAGTTTATTGTGGCATGTGTGTTTCTAGCAAACCCTAATTAAGGTGCTAAGGAATCCCAACAGTAAGAAGGGACTAAATGCATATTTTCTTAAATTAAATGGGTGGAGTCAAATTTTCCATGCAAGAGAAAAAAAAGCTTGAAGAGAGAATATTCCCTCATATGGATTTATATATAATATATATAATAGTAATTTCCCCCGTGCCATGTACGGACCTGGGGTTGCTTAAAAAATATGCTATCACATAGATAATCTAATCGTAACTAAATTTTATTGCAGGAAAATCTTTCAAGCTTGACCTAAATTCTTTCAAAAAAATTTCAAAAATTTCGTCATTTTTCTCAAGACAATTCCAAAAAGTATATGTCTTTACACATTTATAAATATTGCATGTATTCAATGAATGACAAATTGCATTCGAAATTCCTGCCATTATTACTGATTGCATTTGAAATTTGGAAAATAATTCTCCGGAATCTTCCTGAAATCATCACTAATTTTTGTCAACCTCCATCCCATTCCAAACGATGTTTATCTTTGTATTATCATGTACCAATTTTCATATTATATAATTCAACCCACTACTTTTATAATATATTTCAGAAGTCTATATAACTTTTAGTATATATTTCATAATTTTATCGGTAGTCGATCTATAATATACGGATTTTCATTTATTATAACTATTCATATTCATATTTGCATCAGCCAAAATCACATGATATGAATATGGGAACATCTACATACGACCCATATCCGATCGATGAAAACGTATACAAAGTTATAATGAAAGAGTTGACTGCAATTTTTCAAAGTGCATCTATGCCGTCTCTAATTTCCATGCATGTACATATGGAAAGTGATAGGAGATGGGTTGATTGCAATTTTCAAAAGATATTAGAGATCTCATCAAATTTTTCATCCATAAATGTTCATGGAGAAAATATTTTCCATGGATGTTACGCTACAATCTAGATTAAACAGTAATAACTCATATCAAATAAATAAAGATAATTCATCCAAAATATATTGCGTAAGTCTGAAGACAAAATTAGGATGGGGCCAAATGCGTATTAAGTTAAATTATAGGGGAGACTAATTAATTTCTTGTAAGAATGGCCTAAATGCAAATTCCTTAAACTAAAGAGGTTGAGTCTAATTTTACATGCATGAGGGAAAAAAAGCTTGAAGAGGGAATATTCCCTCCTCTCTCTCTCTCTCTCTCTCTCTATATATATATATATATATATATATATATATATATATATATATATATAGTAATGATCCAATGAGATGCTTCCTTATGTAAGATAAATGATACGTACTCTATACATCCAACCCCCTGTGTATTTCACCGATTCAGACCGTTCACCATGATCTACACGTCACGCATACCCTACGTATCAATTTTCTTGAGATTCCTACACCTCTAGCACGCGCGATCGATGATATCATTTTTCAGACTACCGAGATACGTTCATTTTTTGTTCACTTGATCACATGTCAATTTTCATGAGATTCCTACACATCGAGCACATGCGATCAAGTGAACAAAAAATGAACGTCTCTTGGTAGTCTGAAAAATGATACCATCGATCGCGTGTGCTGGATATGTAGAAATCTCATGAAAATTGATACGTAGGGTATGCATGATATGTAGATCACGATGAACGGTCTGAATCGGTGAAATACATAGGAGGTAGGGTGGTATAGAGCGCGTCTTATTTGTCTCACATAAGAAAGCGTCTCACTGGATCATTGATCTCTCTCTCTCTCTCTCTATATATATATATATATGTTGGTGAATATTGCATACTCTCACATCACTTATGAGGAGGCGGAAGCGAAAAACAAAAATTTCTTACATGCAACACCCACATAAACCAAGATCTTGTGCTTAAAGCTTAACTAGCAAAACTATCTAGAGATCTTATCTACTATGATAGTGTTATACCTATGGAACCAGTCCTTCAGGTCTTTGTTTGGATGTGACTCATAGGCTCCTTGTGGTTGCAAAGAACACGAACTCCGGCCACTTCAAGATCCAAGATGATCCACCCAAGAGCTATCGAACAAGCTATAAACTCTTCACAAGAGTTTAACTAAGAGATCAAGTGTGCCAGAAGTGATCACTTAGATGATGTAGAGATCAAGTATTGGATTATCTTTTTGCTCTAAGCTTTTGATTCACAACTCATGTGAAGGTTAAAGCAAAGAGGAGGAAGAAGGAGATAATGAGGAGAGATAAGGTGAAAAAATCAAGCATGGAAAAATGATATGGCTCAAAATGAAAATAATTGAAGCTTGCAATAAAAAATGCACCATGCATCAATAGTAACTCCAAATGAATATAAAATGAATTTAGCCATTCCTTCATCCATGCTTAGATTTTCTCCAATTTCCATCTCATTGTTTTATTTTCACAAAATAAAAACCCATTTATGAGATGTCTCCTTCTAAAAGGTATTCTTGTAACAATTACAAGAATACCCCTCCACCGTATACCGTATAAGTATACCCGTATCCGAATTCCAAAATATACGAATACAAATAATCCAATAATATAATACCAGTATCCGGCTTAAACCAAAGCTTACCAGTATTATCTTTCCGATCATTATTCACGTAACAATTACACGAACATGATCGAAACCCTGTCGTAACAACTTACAGCCTCTACATCTTTTGCCTGAACCAGGAAACCCTCTGTGTGGGACTCTAAAGACTCGACAGTATGCTGGTAGTGGGTTTAACCACAAGCACGTCAGTGGCACTAGCTGTGCATAACGGCTACCCAGGTACATGATGAAAAGGTGGCCGACAAGCGAACTCATCATAACCCTAACGAGCCTATAAGCAACACTTACCGTACAGTCCGGTCTCTTCGTCTGATACGTCATATATAAAGTCTAGGGGTGGTAAATGTCAGCCCCAGTAACTTTATAAGTCATGCTGATTTACGTCCCATAACGGTTCGAGAAACTACTGATAACTCTTATCAGTAAATCTCGAGAACTCTGGCCAGGGATTTGATGTTATGGCCGATCAAGCATAGCGTGACATCAACTCCCTATACCGGGAGAGACGAAACCCCTCCTATCGGTCACTGCCTCCATGCGATTCGGGACTGTACCCAAAATCCACCTGTTTGCATGACTCAGTAGAGCCGTGGTAGGGAGGAAATTAAAGCACGGTAGGAATCACACATGACACTATGACGATCTCGGGTCTACAGACTAACATGTACAAATGTCACCAGAGAACTGTTATCTAACAATAGGTATATATACCATTTAGGAGTTCTCGGCGAGTCATGTTCGGTGTACCCATTCTCCTATGAGCACATGTGTACAATCTTTGATGTCAAGCACCAATGGTTGTGGGATCAACCGTCGCCTCTAGTGTCAAGAAACGTACACATTAGTCTACTCTGATAATATCGATGCCCTGTCTCGATATACCCTCGACTAGGAACTATTAAAGGATATGCTTATAGACTGCCCAGGCCCCATTAGTATAATCTACATCATAATCCCAGTAGTTAAGCATAATCCTAAGGTCTTCATCAACATGTATATAAATATATGAAACTCAACACATCACACGTTAAGATTAAGATAAACCAGATAGCATACTATCATTTCGAGCAAAAATTGTTTCTATACATATACATGCCTAGCATCCTATACAATATAGGCCTCTAGGGCATACATATTTAACAATATATATATATATATATATATATATATATATATATAAGATCTTTAAAATAAACACAACAAGAAAATTGTATTTATTCCGTCGGCATAAGCCCAACGGATTAAATTGGTATCCAACAGAATAACCTTATTCAGTCGGACAATACCCGACGTATAAAAGTACAACGTAATAAGGTTCGTTACGTCGGGTCTTGAACATATTTCGTCTGCAGTGTTTTTTCCGTCGGCTTCATCCAGACGGAAAAAGTTTTTAAAAAACTGGGAAGGTAAGTCATTTTTTCCAAGTTTGAAAACTTATTCCATCAGCTATTTACTTTTTCCGTCGGGTATGGCTCGACGAAATAAATTGGCAACAGACAAAAAAAGTATGAACTGCAATTGCTTCGTAAGGAAAATTCGATGCAGAAAAATATATACCTGCTATACAATGTAGTTCTAAATCGAATTCAAAATCCAATTCCATTTCACCAATTCATGCAAACGATACATATTCAATTCAATATATTGCTATACAAGATATATATTCACCACAAACTCAATTCAATTCAGGACAAATTCAAATCAAATATCTACAAAATCAATTCATTTCACAACAAAACAATTCAAACATATACAAATCAGTTAAAATATACACAAATCAATTCAAATATATACAAAATCATGGGCTTACATCCGGTACTTTTTTTCCTTGGTAGGTTAAGCTCTGGATGAACACAATTGCATACAACAGCGATCGACTTCATCCTCATCCTACTCTGACAAAGAACACATTACATATTTAATTGTATGCTCAAAATTTCTATAAATAATAACTATACAACTGTAGCAGTTATCTTACCCAACACAAGTAAAATTTAGCTTTGAAATAAGTCTGCATCAGTTAAACTTTGCAAAAGGATGTTTAGAGTCACCAACAGTCTTATAAATCAAATTATATTGTACAAATCAGGTTATGATATCAATGATGTTAACAAAAGATGGTCTACATCAAGCAAACATTACCCTTCAAACACAAATTTCTTAGTAGATTGTCCAATACTGCAAGTAGACTCTATATTCCTTCCGATACTAGATAAGGAGTGGGATACGGGCACAAAACAACCTACCTAGTAGATCTCTTGTCACAAATAAATAAGAAACCATCCCAGTATCTCTCCATCTATCCACTCCTTTTTCACATAAAAAAGATGGATATAGGTGAGACATAATGCACATCACTCGTCGATACTCGATGACATACTTTCACCTCAATTCTAATTTGGAAAAGTATTTCATCGAATGTCGACGAGTGTTGTGCATTTTATCTCACTCCCTATCCATTTTTTCGATGTGAAAAATGAGAGGATAAAGGGAGAGAGACTGAAATGGTTGATTGGTTTATTTATAACAAGAGATCTACTAGCTAGATCTGCATAATAAGCTGGAGGCACTGCAAATGAGGAAGAAATCGATAAATTAGCTTAATTTTACTGATTACACTGAAATGCCCTACACCGTTGCTATTTATTCACTTGTGTATATGTGTGTATGTGTGCATGCGTGTGTGTATACAGACACACACACACACACATACATGTATGTGAGTGTGTGTGTGTGTGAGATATGTATGTAAGTGTGTGTGCGCGCACACGCACACACACATACTCTCTCTCTCACACATATACTCACACGCAAATGGTTTATTTAGGGTAAGAGACTAGCTAGATGTGCATAATAAGTCGGGGCACCGCAAATGAGGAACAAATCGATAAATTTGCTTAATTTTTCTCAACTTTACTATTGTGTTATCCATATATAAGTATTAATTAGTACACAATACTATCGATAATTATCTGAAAAATGTATATAAAGTAAGGATTATCAAAATTACATCCGGTACTTTCTTCTTCCGGTACCTTAAGAGAGAATGGCGAGTATTGATTTGTATACCTTGCATATTTCACGCTGGAATATGAATTCAAACCCTAGTCCTTTTAGCGTTAACTCATTTTTGACATCGAAAAGATGAATAGAGAGTACGAGGAGACGAGCCACAACCACAAATCTAAGCATTCGTATAAATTAAGCATTACTCCAAGCATTCATAATCCAAGCATTCACAATCCAAGCATTCACCATATGAAAATTTAACAAATGATCTGGGAAAAGAATGCGTTATATGCCTTTTCGATCTATTTGAACTCTAGAATTCGTTTTTTTTTTAAATGATCATCCCATCAATATGAAAATCTAAGGAGTGTTTCGATTTTTTGAATGTGAGATCCTCGATGACAACAAACAACAAGTATATTTCATGTTCTCATCGAGTTTCATCCACTAAATATAAGATTTTCGTGTTGTTTTGATGTTCAAGGTTCGATTTTTTGAATGTGAGATCCTCGATGACAACAAGTATATTTCATGTTATCATCGAGTTTCATCCACTAAGTATAAGCTTTTCGTGTTGTTTTGATGTTTAAGGTTCGATTTTTTTTATTGTGAGATCCTCGATGACTACCTAACACCTAACTCTAACACTCATCCTAACCCTAACCCTAACACAAGCACTTAACCCTAACCCCCAATCCGAACCGTCCCTAACCCATCAACAACAGCAACAACATCGACAACAATAGCAACATCATCGAAAACATCACAAAAAATTTAAAATTGAAAAAAATTAAAATTAAACCAAAATCAATTACCTCTATGTCTTGACAGCGGTAGATCTCGATAGAGGTTTCACATCAACAATCCTAAGTTTCCAAAATCCTAAAAGCAAGTAAAACTCGTCAAGCCAAACTCACATTCATTCAGACCACTTCATCATCATCACAATCGCCAATATCATCTATAAAATCCAACTCAATTCTCACATCATCACCAACATGGGCGAGAAACTTCATCACTAAGCAATTAAAGATTTATGAAATTCCGTAACCGCCGCTTGAAATTCCTGAAAATTTCGACAACACCTCCACTTATTTTGGCATGTTGGGCATTTCGCCTACAAACTCTATGTTGTTTCTATACACGTTGACAATCACAATTCAATCCAAAATCGATTCGAAGATCGAATATTCATAAATTTATACAATTCTATATTTTCAATCCAAACCAACCCAATTCTCCACAAAATAATCCCTAAATGAAACCCACAACATTCACAATCACCTACATTCCTATTCATATCCATGTCCTATCCTCAATTCACACGAAATCAACACGATAAAAAATGTCATGAAAATAAATTCGAGACTCACCGGCTATCCGGTGATGGCAGAGGAGATCAGCGGCGGATTGGAGGGTTGGTGATGGCTACAGGTTGACTGGGTTGGTGATGAGGGGGTGGGGTCGGTGATGATAGGGATGGTCGGCGATGAGGTGGTCAAGGTTTCCCGCGATAGAGAGAGAGAGTCAGTGAAAGAGAGAGGGAGGGACTTACCAGAGGAGGCAATCGCCGCCTGACTACGCCACCGAAGGGAAGGGAACAGAAGAAGGGTAAAGGGGATCGGAGGAGGGGGAGGGCTTGGCGATGAGGGGGACAGGGTCGGCGATGAGAGAGCTGGGGTGGGTGATGAGGGGGACGGTCGGCAATGAGGAGGTCTGGGTCAGGGATTCCTGCGAGAGAGAGAGAGAGAGAGAGAGAGAGAGAGGCGGGGACTTACGAGAGAGAGAGAGAGAGAGAGAGAGGCGGTCGCCGCCGGACCAGACCACCGGAGGGAGGGGATCGGAGGAGGGGGAGGGGATTTAGGGTTATTTTAGGATAGAATTTGGGGGATAGATATGGGTCGATGGTCTATTTTATGTATTGGGTTATTCCGTTGGTATGTAGCCGACGGAATAACCCAATTCAAAATTTTATTAACAATAGGCCAGACTTTTTTAATAATTGTTTTATTTCGTCGGCTTTTAGAGTTTATCCATCGGCTATAACCGACGGATAAACCCTGTAGACGAAATAGCTTATATTTTCTTGCAATGAAAATATCAATTTGATTCTCATAGAAACAGGGCTAAAAATTCTCATAATTTTGAGAAGGTGTTTAAAAAACCATAACTGAGGTTTTGAAATCATATCAAATTTAAAATATTTCTACAGAAAGTCTTTAAATTTTTTCATTTTCTTAACTAAAATTATTAACAAATCTAATCAATTTTTTTTGTCTATAAGATTAGGACATATGCACGTGCATTTCAAGTGTAGAGCCTAGTAGCGAATAACTAAAGGGCACTATGGCCTAGTTTGACAAGAAGGTTTTTGAAACCCGTTTGTTAAGTTAAAACGAAATCACAATTTGCATATTTAAAAATCATGGTTTCATTCAAATGAGATTTCTCAATGTTTAGGATCACAGGACAACATTGTCTTGAAACCAAGTTTTCATTTTAAAATATAGGGTAAAAGAGCGAGTGATTGGAAACTTTGTGAGAAGGCAAACTTTTTTGAGCTACAAAAATTAGGTTTGGAGCTCTCAAAATATTTAGAAACCATAATTTGGGAAAACCTATTCGGTGGCCAAATAAGTCTCGTTTACAATTTTAGGAGTTTAAACCCCCACAAACTATGATTTCGGAAATCTTGACCCCATTGTCAAAGGAGACTAAAGTTAACCCCAAAGAAATACCCATTTGATAATACATTTGTCAGTATTATTCCTAACATTGTTACTGACCATTTGAGAAGCTAAGAAAAGACAAAATGGCCGGTCATCTCCTGCCTGTGCAGTTAAGTCCCAAATCCCCCAAAATGCTTAAAATCTAAAAATTCTAAAGAAACTTACAAGAAAACTAGTTTATACTCTAATATATACTTGGCCAAAAAACATAGAAAACACATGCAAAGGTTAACAAATGCATTGAAGTTTAAAATCCAAAAATCCGAAAAGAAAAAAAAACCTAGAAATCAATGATTGGGAAAACGCTTAAAATCAGAAAATATTTTCAGCAATGGTATAGAATATGCCGTGAATACACGGATTACAACAGCAAGTTATCAAATTTTCTAGGGTTAATTGCTTAATAATAACATAATAATTCACACTTTCTACAGATTAATACCATAATATTTTTTTTCCTGCATTTAAATACCACAATGTTTTACACCATTAGCTTTATGATACCTTCCGTTAACTAGCCGTTAGAAAAGTTGCTCGTGTCACTTGCACATGAGCATTTTTGGACAGTTTGCCCTTAAATCTTTTAAATTTAAAAAAGGAAAAGGGGGGGGGACCCTAGCCTAACCCTAACCCATCTTCTTCCTCTAGTTTATTAAGATCCTCGGAGTGCAAGTTTCCGGCTCGTCGCCGACGAAGATGGAGATGGGAGCGGAGGTGGTTACGCAGCGGCGGAGGTGGAAAGGACGTGGTGGCGATAAGATGGGGCGGAGGTGGAGGAGGTGGTAACCATGGTGACAAGGATGAGGTGGCGGCGATGGTGGCCATGAAGACGAGGTGGAGGTTGATGGCAACCATGGGACGGAACGGTAGTGACTATGGGGGCGGAAGTATAGGTTGAAGGTAGCGATGGGGTGGAGCAGTGGTGGCAATTTGGGCGGGGGTGGAGGAGGTGGTGGCCATGGGAATAATGGAAAGAGGAGGTGGTGAAGGGGGCGGAGGTGGAGGAATTGGTGACCATGAGAATGATGGGGGGTGTAACACCTTAAAACGCGATTTGAGTTAATTAAGCAACACAATTTGGGTTTTTGAATAAATTTAATTAATAATTATTTTTCCCATATTTTATTTAATTATTTATATACTTGTAGTTATGCACACACATATGCATGCTAATCTTGCATTAAGAATATACTAAACTTGTTTTGCTTGCCATGACACATTAATTATTTTATTATGTTATATATATTAAAGTAAAAAGGGGTTTTTTTTAAAAGAGGAAAAAGATAAAGAATGGGGCATGAGGAGACATGGAGGTTAGGGGGTCATTAAATGAAGATAGAGAAAGAGAAGAGAGAGAGAGAGAGAGCATGGCTCTCAAGAGCCATCCCCGATTCTTTCATTCTCTTCCTCGTCTTCTACTTATTCCCCTTACACAAATCCTTCACTTGGAAAATATTTTCCCACTAACCTTGAGCCTAAACCTACACAAAACCTCACCAAACCCTTCCTTAAGTATGTTTAACCTCCCTTGAAGTCTTGAAGCTTGCATGGCAAGGGTTTCATCCAAGTTTTGATGAGGTAATGATTTTAAACTCTTAATTAGACTCTAAGGAAAGTTCTATGTTATTTAGTTTTACTAAAATACCCTACTATTGTAGTTTAGTGGTTAATATCATATTTTGTTGAGACTTATTGTTCTGTTTGAATCTGCTATCAAACCCGAGACCTTTTTGTGAAGTTGTCATGACTTAGAGATAGTCTAGAGCTCTAAAACCTAACCCCAAAACATGAGCCCTCCCCTTCACTTTTTGGCCGTAAATTTAATCTTCCTGGCCGCAAATTGCGGCCAGAGTAGGGAGTCTGTGTGTGTGTCTTGGTCGTGGGTTCTCGGGGGCTATATGTAAGCCTATGGCATGTGCAATTTTCCCTAATTTCTTGTGTAGGAAAATCTGGAACTGATTTGCTATAATTTAAGTGTTTCTAGAAAGTGCGATGCGGATTTATCCGACTCTCGTTTAAGTGTTTCGTGCGGTTAGTAGTCTTAGGGTTAGTATAGGATGTCGCTGCACGCATTTAACCCGCGAAGCTAACACATGATAGCTTGTGGGAGCTAGTTCGTTAATTATGCGTTTGTGTCCGTGTCTTATCGGAAAGTTTATTAATCTCACGCGTTTTGGTTTTGTGCGATACTAGGATCACTTGCGGGGACTTCGGACGCAGCTAGGAAGGGGAATGAAGTGGTCGGATTCAATTAGCTCGAGACCGTCCGGTGAGTAGATTTAACATCTACGGAGGAATCGCCTATATGGCGTTAAGCGCCGATGGCTATACTACAATACCTTGTGCTATATGCTTATATATTGTGATTAGTACATGAGTATCATATTGTGCATCCTATTACCTGTTGTAAATCGACATATTATTAATAGGGCACTGCACCATTACTAACGGTTCATGTCGCACGAACACTGATTCATATATGCCCACACACACCATTGGTAATTGCCATATCACGCACACTATAGAATTTGCTATGAATGACTACATTGTACCACCTTCGAAATTAACGGTTAGACATTGGTCATTATACTAGTACACATCATGTAGCATCTTACATACGTTGTTATAGTGCTATATTCTCATATGATGTTTTCATGAGATTTCTGTTTCGTGGATTTGGGAAACCGCAAAATACATTTTGAAACTTGAATTATTTAAAAATGGCGGTTTTTCTTGATATGATATTTCGTGTCCACTATGGGTTTTCTCGGTTCTGAGTGATGAGTTTACCCGATTCGAGGAGTGAGAAGGAACCGTCTGTGGGTACATGGTGGGCTCGGTAAGGTACCTTGGGGCAAGAAGATCGTGGAGTAAACGATGAGCCTGGCAGGGAGCACTACCTACCAGTGACTGTATGGAAGCTCGGCGGATATCCGGAGGATACCGACCGGAGTTATATGATGAGATGGATGTGAGGGCCGATCAGAGTGACGACGCCTGATATATTGGGATTTTGGGTGTCGTTGTTGGACACCGGATTTCTATGATGATTTATTGAGGATAACTCTGTTCCCCGCCGAAAGACGCGACCGGGACGTTGGGACGTCCGGGCCTGAATTCCGTGGGCAGATGCTAATTGGTGCTATCCGTCCACCTCTCCGAAGATACCAAGTTGATTTATGGCACCGTATAATGAAAGTTTAAACGGATGCGGCCGATGTAGCAGACTTCATCAGATTCCCCCTCATTTGAGGGGTTTTTGATTGTGGGGACGCTCTTTCCTGCAGGCGCAAGCCCCTGCAGTTAATTACGCTACCGCATCGCGATAACAATTTTCTCCTTCTCCAGATGGTCACTTCGTGTCGTGGGTGTTTATTTTGTTTATGGTTGCCCGTGGATTGTATACGGAGACTAATTTATGTTGTCGCCCGTAGGGCGTGGATTAGTCCAAATCCGTATCTTCTTAGATTTGGGTTTGGGGGTTGGGTTTAAGGATAAGTTAGCCTCATTTGAGACTAAGATCAACTTAAACAATAGTTAAGGATACATTAGTCTAATTTTAGACTAAGATCAACTTAACGGGATCGTTTAGATCCAACAAGAGAGCAATTGGGCTCTATTGTTTAGTTTAGGGATATTGCGGTCGATTAGTTTAAGGACATTACAGTCCAATGTTAGTTGATCTTAGTCTAAAATTAGACTAATGTATCCTTCTTGACGGCCCAAAAGTCCTCTCGAAGGAGGCTGTTAAATTCACCACGCTTGACGACCCTTTCGGCTTAGGTTTAAACAACCTGCCAACGACGGAGGTAGATCAGAAAAGTTTCTTTATTCCCAAAACTCCAATTGTTCCTTTTACGGAGATCGCAGTCCCTGGGATTGATGAGGAAACATTCTTCTTGGGATTTCATAGGCTATGGTTGAGCTGGTTCGCGCTCCTAATGCACCTTCGCCGTATGAGGCCGTCTGTCTTCTATCCAGCTCACCGAATGGTTATTGGGGTGAAAGTGGCTGTCGGGGTCGCCGGTCTAGCCCATTTGTATTACGGCCTTAGTCAAGCGGCAGATACTACTGAACCCGGAGTGCAGCATGTGAACTTCTCGATGCATTACTTCATGTCATGGTTTGAGCTACATGCACTTGGCGTTTTTGGTATTCATAAAAGGCCTTCATTTTATGACAGGTGCAGCTTCCCCCGGATTATGCGACTAGTCGGCGCATCTATTGTAAATCCGTCACTGCGGGATGCTAGAGGTTTGGTCCTTCATCCCCGTATGGTTGGAGACGGCATGACCTTCACCGATAAGGTTTTAACCATCGGAAAAGAGTCCTCCACAACGGTGCGGCCATTGCCGGATATTTTTAAAGATGGAGCCTCAGTTTTGAAAGCTCAGGAGATCCTCCACTTATATTCTATCAGACCGGGCTTCCTGGTGTTTAGGCAAAATGATGCGGCGCTTTTCATGAGATACAATCCGCATCGTTTTGCCCAACAATTGAGCTATAATCAAGGAGTTCCGCTGGAGGCTTTCTTGCTAGAACCCACTGCCACTGAAGAGGGGATGCGAAACGCGCTACATCATTTCATGCGCTTGAACACGGGATCCAATTTCTTTATCAGCGAACCGAGCTGTGTCCCAAAGGTCCTTAATGTGTACACGGCATGGTACCAGCATTTGATGGGTGCTGTCATTAAGGAAGACGGGCGGTTGCTGCTCGATCGCAAAAGTGCACCTCCTACCGGCGATGGCAACGTCCCTTTGAAGCGACGGACCACTGTCCCCCCTCCGCTAAAAGAGGTCACTGCAGTTGAGCCCCCTTGTATGCTAAGCCCTACGCAAGGGTTGCCCCCTTCCAGCGCGTCTGAAAAAGAAGTGGGTGCCGCGTCCCCCGAGTCGGACGTAGAAAAAGAAATTGGGACTCGTCGTCCCAAGGTGTCTGCCAAGCGTAAGCTAATGCTGGCAGCGACCGGAGCTCGCTCACAAAAGAAGAAGAAGAAGAAGAAGTCAATCCTTTATGTCGACGTTGTACTTAGCCAGGAGCCTCACGCTCCTTACGGCGAGAGCTTAAGGGAGTATGGGACAAATGAGGGTTTATTCATGCTGCCAGATGATACTGATCTGGCGGCTGCCATTGCAGCTTCTGAGCAATTGGCAAGCCACGAAGAGGGGTTGGCTATCCTCAACCGATCAGGTAATCATTAGCTGTATCTTTCGCCATTGCATCGTATTTCTGTTATCGTGTTTTGACTGATGCTTTTCCTTCTTTAACAGGCATTTCTACCGAAGAAGCTCTCGCAGCTTCTCTCAAGACTTTTGAGGAAGAGGCACGACTTCGAGCATCCTTAGGCATCGGTACATTTCGGTTCACCATGTTCCCGCTCCCGTTTCTTATGAGTAATCTGACCCCCCTTTTTTATCACAGGAACTACCTCTGCTCATGTTATTCCGAGCGTAGCACCGACTTCACAGGGCGGTGCGGAGACACTTGCTGGGCCGGCTAGCTCAGTTTCTCCAGTAATGTTGAAAGAAGCGTCACTTAAGCAACAGATGACGGATGCCATAACGACTCCAGAGGTAACCCTTGGCGTGGATGACGACGTCCTATTGATGGAGGCGTCTAGAAGATCCTCTTTGATGGCTCGAGCGGAAAGAAAGCACAGAATGCGCGCGGCAAGGGAGCGTAGTGCTGCCTTGGCCGCGGGTGCGGGTTCGAGCACCGCTACCCCTGCCCCTACTCCTTCAGAGGAATCCCCAGCTGCCTTGTCCACTACCTATAGACAGGCAGCATGTGCGGCTCGGGAAGCGGTCGGAAGACCAACTCAAGGTAATGTGATACGGGGTTCCGTTGTCAAAGTTTTAAATATCAGTTCTAACATATCTTATCTTGCAGGACCGAGTCTTACCGAAAAAGTGGTGGCGACCGCTGACCCTGGGGCAGCGGTAGAGGAGGTAGCTGTGATTGCCGAACCCGAGGCGGCGGTAGGCGAGGTGGCTGCAATTGCCGAGCTCGAGGTAGCGGCTGGTGAGACGGTCACGATTGCTGTGCCTGAGATAGCTACCATTGCCGAGCTCGAGGTGGCGATGGGTGAGACGGCTACTATTGTCGAGCTCGAGGTGGCGGCGGGTGAGATGGCTAGAATTGCTGAGCCCGAGGTGGCCGCTCCCTCTCAAGAGTCGGGCCCCGCCCCGATCGTCGCTCTTTCTGCCTGCGGCTCTTTGCCATTTCCTGGCGTCGCAAGCGTTACGACGGCTCTCGTAGAGTCAGGGGATGAGGCGACGGGAGGTGAGACCATCCCGATGGAAGAGGGAGAAGCCGTCGCTGTATCAAGTGACGCCCTCGTCGCGGTTCCGACTGGCGACTCATCAGGTAGATTTTGGGTCATTGCTTTTCTTTTTATTCTGCAATCCTTTTCAATCTTTTCTGACAGTATTTATCTTGTTTCTAATGTAGGTGTGGCGAGCGTTGAGGTTGCGCTACCCGAGGCAGCGCCATCAGCTACCGCTTTGACGGTGACACCTCCTCTACCCTCTCTCGTACCATCTCAGATGTTGGAAGGTGCGGATTCGTGATCCATCATTCTTATTTTTTAGGCTGTATAACTTATGTACTGACGTTGCATTACTGCGTCCTTGCAGGAGTCCTTTTTGACCACCTGTATCAGGTGCTGCACCCATACTTCTCCTTCCTGTCAAAGATTAGTCCGCCTGGTGGTGTCGGTTGATTTGTACGATGTTTTGTGATCAAAGAATTGTTAACCGCAATCAAAAACGGCGTCTCTTGGTAGCTAGCCGGTTAAGTACGGATCGGTCCACAGGAAGATGGATTCCTTATCTTTGTGTTCTAATGAGTTAATCCAAAAAATGGTGTTTTTATTTTAAGATCTAAGAGTTCATTTTTGTTATTTTAATTTAACAACTACGGCAGATAAATAAAATTAACAACTACGGCAGATAAATAAAATTTATAACTAGGGCTGAAAAGAAATTTATAACTAGGGCAAAAAAGAAATTAACTAGGGCAAGATAAAAAAACTTACTTCTTTATTGATGCACTCTTTGACGATTACATTGAATTGAAAATCTAAGATCTGGAATTTAAAAGAGCCACCCAAAAAGTGGCACACCTCAAAAGAGGCTGTAGGGTTCCTATTTATAGATAATAGAAACCCTAGGGTTTACATCTGATCCATATCTAGAATTACAAAAGTACTCTTCAGAAAACCGAGTCGACGCACCGACACTCACCGCACGTGCACAGCACGGCCGCGGTTCTGCGGCCATAAGCATGGTTTGGTCGCGGTTCCGCGGCCAGTCTTGATGCATAATTTCTTTAGGGCTTCATTCTGTTGTTTTTTCTTTCTATTTTCTTCACTTGGTTCTTCAGAATGTCTTCTAGTTTCTTTCAGATTTCCACAGTGTAGAATGTTGTGGACTTTTACCGCTTGGTTCGTGTTGAAGTCTTGAATCTTGCGCTGCCTTTATCCTTTGTGAAAATGTTCATTGATCTTCGTTTGTCCCTTAAACTATAAGCATGATCAAGATTCTTTTATTTGTTGGTCTTAGTCTCACTTTTGTAACGTCTTTTCATCATTTTCACTGTTTTGTTCCGAGAACCTGTAACCTGCAACTATGTAACAGACATGGATCAAAAGCACCTGTTTATTTGTAAAATGATTTAGAATGGGGAATATAATAATACAAAATTATGATATGAACAAATACCCCCAAACTTATCTTTTGCTCGTCCTCGAGCAAAACTAGTTTTATTCTCGAAAAAGACCTAACCTCATTTTCGCAGGGAAACGCGATTGTACTGAGCTCGTGCAACAAGCCGTTAAACCTCTAGGTGTCCCTAGTAGGAGGAGTGTTGTCTTCTGGGGGTTTTTAGCGGATACTACCCACAAAATCCTATCAATTCGGCCTATTGACTTTTATTCTCCAATTCGGTTTTCTAACAAGGAATTCTATTATCTTTAACTCAGAAATTATCAACCCGTATTTTTCACGCTTCCTTATCATTTAACTTAAGATTGTATATGTTCTGTAAATTTACTTAGTTTTTAGCATTTTTTGAATTTTTCCTTCTAAGGTTCCATCTCAACTTAGGAATTTTTATCATCTCTACTAAAAATATAAGTCATATATTTCATTCATATTTCTCATCTAAACCCCAATCACATACCCCTACATGTGTGTATGTATCACCCCTACACTTGGAAATTCAATTCAAGCTCTTATACTCTTGTCCATCGTCCAAAGTATTTTTAGTTGGTGAATTTTTTAGATGAAATTGCTCACACATCCTTCATGCGAACGTTAATACTTCTTGAGGTACTAACGACCGATTACAAAATGTGTTTGCACATTAAGGCGTAATTCCTAGTCTTGTAACACCTAAGGCTTTAGCAGTGACTCCCAAACCAGTTGGTCTAAGGCACTAGGTGATAAAGCACCATCGCTAAATATTTTTTTCTATTTATGCATCCTTAAGTAATTACAAAAACCAGTGTTCATTTTTTTTTATCTCTTTATTCACACTTGTATTTTTATTTTATTTTCCTTCATACTAAGGACTTTAGACGAGAGCATTTCAAGGTCTCTTCTACTATTCCAAGTTTCAAGGTTCGTGTTTGTGCAATTTGTAGGGTATATATTTTCATAATTTAAACTTAAGCTTAGGAATTATTTTTCAGACTTATACTTTAATAAAAATATCAATACTCTTCCTTTATTTTGACTTAGCCCAAGAACTGAACTCAAAATTTTGCCTATTTCTAAGTAAACTACAAAGACATATATTTTTCTACCGTTAAATTTTAAGAAAAGTTATTTTTAGGGTTTTTAATTTAAGTCTAGGATCTAGTTTTTCCTAGCTAGTTAACCTTCTTGTCAAATTCAAGTCAATTATGGCCAAAATTGAACTTTTCAATTTTTATGGATTTTAAAATAAGTATGCAAATGAAAAAATATACACATGAAGGAAGAAAGCGTACCGAGCATACCCCCAAACTTAAACGTAACAGTGTCCTCACTGTCAGGCTACACCAAGAGGGTCAAAATTGTCGGCACTCCCCTGTTTATTATTTTTTTTTATTGTTAAAAGAAAAACAAAAAATATATACAAAAAGGTCCCCCCAAACTTAAGTGAGACAGTGTTTCCACTGTTTTAAGCGTTAAAGTTCAGACTTAGGGAGGAGAAAAATTAAACTATACAAGGCCTTACACAGGTCAAAGGTTAGCACCAACCATTCAAAAATTTTATCGTTATAATGGTAGGGTTGGTGAAAGAATGGAGTGTACAGAAAGGAGATGAGAAGCACATGAGACTGTGTGGAGACAGAAGCAGTATACGGTCTCGGTGGAGGAGAAGAATGGCGGAAGAGAAAAAGAATGGTGGTGGTTCGACTTCTTCAAGTGGAGGTTGATTAATCACAAAATCGGAATGTGAGTTCGTCGGCGAAAATATCTTCGAAACTTTCATCGAAAGTCCGATTGAACGTTTCAATGTCAATAAGTGTCACGTCAGAATTCAACACACATGCCTTTTCAAAAATTACGGAGGTAGGAGACTCGTAAAACTCATCTACCTTATTCTCAAAAGATTCTAAATCAAGTTGTTTTTCTAAAATTATCGAACTCAAAATATCGGATTGTGATTCATCAACACTCGGGATCATTAAAGGAAGATTAGAAGAACCAAAGAAAGTGGGAAAACGAACTTGAGGGTGGGATGGAGTGTATAAATTAGCACAATTTGTAATGACCGATATGTAAAAAGCGATTGTGCTAATCTATCAACCCACGGAGAAATGAGATCAAATCCCTCAAGATTTATGAGCAAACATGGGTACGTCGAACTTGGTAAACCAGACATTGGAGATGAAAGCGTAACGGATTCTTGCGCGGTCGGAACGATGGAAAGGACGAAGGGGAGTGATTTAGGAAGGATTACAGTTAAAGGTTCAGGAGGGTGTATACAGTCAGTGGAAGGAACATGATGAATTGGAAAATCCGATTCATCAAATAAAACTGGTTTATCCTCAATAATTTCCTCAATATTCTCCTCAAAATTTAGCTTATCCATGCCATTATCATCAAAATCAAGACGCATATGAAGTTCGGGAAAAACATTTAATGATTCAGGATGATGAATTGGAGAGACAATTTCAATCAAATCCGCGGGTTCATCATCCAAAATATTCCCGGCGTCAATATCCTCGATCGAGTGAAAATAAATTTTTTTAGACACCTCGTCAAAAGCATGGATATTTATCAATTCGGGTTCTAGAGTGGAGGTGTAGAGGTCAAAAGTATTGGTGACGGTTTCACTCGAAAGGGGCTCTTGCCAATCAGGTAAATCAAACACTACAAAATCGCACAACTCATTACACGTTTTTTCTTTAACTAGTGAATCATTTGGGACACTTGTTTGAAAACCGGAGTTGTGGGATTCAATTGGGGATGGGTAGGTTTGATTGGGATGTGTGTACAGCTCACTCTCGCCACTCAAATTCTCACTCTGTCCAACCGCCTCATCATACATTGGAAAATTTGGAGCTAGTTGGAAACTAGCTACCGGTTCACTAGGTTGTCTTGATGACTTAAGGGCGGCAATGGACGCATCCAAATTCCTCATCTGTTGGTTTGTCGCTACAATATAAGCTTCCAACGACTGTTCCAGACTAGACATGGGTTGTGAAGGGGTTTCAGTAAAAGATTCAAAATTGTTTGGATTCTGGAAACTCCCAAATGGCTGTGTAGAAGCAATGTCTAGGGAAGGTGCGAAAGTCGGGTAGGACTGGTAAGAATTGAATGGTTGGACAGGAGTAGGATCAACATTTGGATAAAAAGATGAATGGACTTGTTGATCCCAAGAACTAGAAGTGTTGAAAGGAGTGAAAGATCGGTTACGAGTTTGTTCAATATGTTCAGCAATAGACATGGGTTTCGGAGTTACAACAGGACTCGAAAAAGAAGTATCAACGTAAGAAGGCGGTGAAGGTTGAAACGGTTGATACACAGTGGATTGCGGAGTCCAACTGTTTCTCCTAGACTCTTCTATTCGATCTTTCAAAGAAATTTTGGGCATGGATGGGTCGTCCGTAATTCGACCAAAACAATTCGCGTAGGAAGCAAAGTTTGGTTCAGGATATCAAAGTTCGGCAAGAGTTTTGTGAGGTGGTGTACCCATGATGTGAGAAAGGAGAAGAAAAGAATGTGATGATTTTTTTTTTCTAAAATAAAAAATTGTTTTTGGGGTTTTTGAAATTTTTGAAAGTGTTTTTTTTAAGAATTAGTTTTGCAAAAATTTGTACAGAACTACGGCACAATCACAATTTATATATGCACAATCAAGCCTAGAGCTAGGGTCTCCTAAATCAACTAGACTGCTCCTAACTGTTCCAAAGGGCAAGTTGTGAGATCCTCAAATCGCCTCTTCACCGCCAATTGTGGTCAGGTAAGCACAAGTAAAGAAAGGAGGGATCTGCTCACGAATCACCGTGAGACGGGCCTTTTAAAATTACTTTTCCTACTTGTCTAGCCTAGGCACCACAAAGTCAGGTTTAGATAAACGATCGATGCCTACAACCTTTCCTATGTCCTAATGAGCACGACAGTCCTTAGTTGGCTGAGTCTAATATTTTTTAATTTAACTTAAGGGTTGATGCAAAATGCTTTTTGTGATTTTTTGGGGTCCTAGGAAGGGTAATGAAATCCCCACCCAATCTTGATTGGTGTTATAGCCCCTTAAAAGTCCGTTTTAAATATGCAAAACAATTAACACACCAAAAATCTAAAACACTTTCAAAAGATTTTTTATTTTGCAGCGCAAAGAATCCTGCATAAAAACAATTTATTGGAGGGAGAGAAAGATTTTGCGCAAAGAACCCTGCAGGAAAATTTTTCAGTAGAGCTCACGGGATTCAGAAGAAGAAAAAAAATGCTTACAGAGAGTTTACACGCGCTGACGTCACCAAGGATCCGCGGTTCCGCCGCAGGAACGTGGCTTTGACCGCGGTTCCGCGGTTGACTTGGCGGTTCAGATCCCAAATTTTTTTCTGTTTTCTTGTTATGATTCTCCTCTGCTTGTTTAGATCTGCTGTTTCTTGATTTGTTCACTGGGATTTTCCAGATCTGAATTTGTCCGTTTTCTTTTCCTGCACAATTCACACAATACCTCTAAAAAAGAACAAGATGAATTTTATTCTTATTTTATTTTTAAAAAAATTTGTTTGTTTTTAAAAAAGAATTCAATTTTTATATTTTTTAAATTTTTTTATTTTTTATAAATTTTTTTATATTAACCCAAAATTACACAAAGAAAGAGACTACCGTCTCCCCGGCAATGGCGCCATTTGATTTGTACGATGTTTTGTGATCAAAGAATTGTTAACCGCAATCAAAAACGGCGTCGCTTGGTAGCTAGCCGGTTGAGTACGGGTCGGTCCACAGGGAGATGGATTCCTTATCTTTGTGTTCTAATGAGTTAATCCAAAAAAATGGTGTTTTTATTTTAAGATCTAAGAGTTCATTTTTGTGATTTTAATTTAACAACTACGGCAGATAAATAAAATTAACAACTACGGCAGATAAATAAAATTTATAATTAGGGCAGAAAAGAAATTTATAACTAGGGCAGAAAAAAAATTTACTAGGGCAAGATAAAAAAAACTTACTTCTTTATTGATGCACTCTTTGACGATTACATTGAATTGAAAATCTAAGATTTGGAATTTAAAAGAGGCATCTCTAAAGAGGCACCCAAAAAGAGGCACACCTCAAAAGAGGCTGTAGGGTTCCTATTTATAGATAATAGAAACCCTAGGTTTTACATCTAATCCATATCTAGAATTACAAAAATACCATTAAGAAAACCGAGTCAATGCACCGACGCACCGACACGCACCGTACGTGCACAGCACGGCCGCGGTTCCGCGGCCATAAGCATGGTTTGGTCGCGGTTCTGCGGCCATATGGTGGTCTTGATGCATAATTTCTTCAGGGCTTCATTCTGTTGCTTTTTCCTTCTATTTTCTTCATTTGGTTCTTCAGAATGTCTTCTAGTTTCTTCCAGATTTCCACAGTGTAGAATACTGTGGACTTTTACGCTTGCTTCGTGTTGAAGTCTTGAATCTTGCGCTGCCTTTGTCCTTTGTGAAATTATTCATTGATCTTCGTTTGTCCCTCAAACTATAAGCATGATCAAGATTCTTTTATTTGTTGGTCTTAGTCTCACTTTTGTAACGTCTTTTCATCATTTTCACTGTTTTGTTCCGAGAACCTGTAACCTGCAACTATGTAACAGACATGGATCAAAAGCACCTGTTTATTTGTAAAATGATTAAGAATGGGGAATATAATAATACAAAATTATGATATGAACATCGGTGAGTATCTTTTCTAAACGGCGTCATTTCTTTAATGGGCAATCACATTATTCCTAATTCTTCTTTGTATTGCTTGTACCATTAGAAATTGAAGGAGAGGACGAGGCTATTGTTGCGCCACCGGAACTCCCATCTCTACCCCCTATTGCAGCCGGTATAGTAAACTCTATTTTTCGTGTATTTTCTTTATTTCCTGAGCCGATATCTGACTATGATCTATTTTGCAGCAATCACATTGACTCCAGCCCCGTTCGAGTCTCGCATTATGATGCCGGCTGGGCCCTTTTCCAGACGTCCATCCTCAAAAGGTGTTGTGACCAGTCTGCGTATGCTGAGCGAATACGTCGAGGAGCTTGACGCGGAGGCTCCTACATCTGCCGCAGATTTCGCTGCCGAGGTCAATCCAATGTTGGCGACGCTTGTGAACTTCCATAATGAAGGCGTCGTCGAGTCTTGGGTTAATCATTACAGGAAGATTGAGGCCTGCCTGCATGAGCTTGAGCTTAGGCGTCCTGCTCCTGAAATTCTGGCCGGGAACTCCCAGCGGGCTGCGTGGATTGAGTAAAGTGCCATATTCCTTCATCATTTCGAACAAGAGGCGATCCTCAAGCGAAAGGAACGTGAGGCGACTTCCGCTGAGTCTGTCCGACTGCGTGCCCAGGTCGAAGCGAATGCTGCACAGCTGAACTCCATCTTTGAAAGCCTTCAACGATGTATTTCCGACGGGCTGGTGCTGAGGAAGAAGCTTGACTTTACTGAACAGGTCGCGCAGAGTTAGGAGGTTGTTCAACAAGAAATTGATGAGAAACTTTCATCCTGTCTGCAGCAACGGGCCCGAGTTGAAGCGGAGCTGGCTGCCGCGGCTGACCTTGAAAAGGAGTTGAGAGGATGCGCGAGCAACTGGCCGACTTATTAAAAACGCCTCCTTCTCAGTAGCTGCCTTTGCATCAATTAAACACTTGTAATCTTTTAAATAACATGTATCCATTTTTTATTCTTTTAAATGATGTATCTTGTATTCAATTGAGTTCATGAATAAAGACACATTTTTCTTATCTCTCACTTTCGTTTTCTTCTCTTTGCTGTATTGTTGGTATGTTACTCTGGCAAGTGTGGCCTGTAGATAATAAAGAACGTTTCATCTTGAACTCTTCGAGAGGTAGTGACGGCTTAGGAAGCAGGTTCAGATCTGCTACCTAAGACTTTTCAACTTCATGAGCCGTGAGGGTCTCATGAAGACTTTTCTCCCTACGAGTCGTGAGGATCTCGTAAGTGTAATTTCTCCTTAGGAATCGTGAGAATTCCTAAGTGTGTTTTCCCTTATAAGTCGTAAGGATCTTATAAGAGAGTTTTCTTCCTTACGAATCGAGAGGACCCATAAGTGTTTAATGAGATTGACGTTATCTGCATTTCACGGCGTCATTGGGTGATGTATTCCCGAGGCGGGGTCATGTAGATGACGTATTTCCGTGACGGGGTCATGTGGATGATTTATTTCCGATACGTCCGAGACGGGGTCATGTTGATGACATATTTCCGAGACGGGGTCATGTTGATGACGTATTTCCGAAACGGGGTCATGTGGATGACGTATTTCCGTGACGGGGTCATATGGATGACGTATTTCCACGACGGGATCATTTGGATGACGTATTTCCACGACGGGGTCATTTGGATGACGTATTTCCGAGACGGGGTCATGTGGATGACGTGTTTCCGCGACGGGGTCATATAGATGACGTGTTTCCGAGACGGAGTCATGTGGATGACGTATTTCCAAAACGGGGTCATGTTGATGACGTATTTCCGAGACGGGGTCATGTGGATGACGTATTTCCGAGACGGGGTCATTTTGATGACGTATTTCCGAGACGGGGTCATGTGGATGATGTATTTCTGAGACTTTCTGATACGGGGTCATGTGGATGACGTATTTCCGAGACAGGGTCATGTGGATGGCGTATTTCCGCGACGGGGTCATTTGGATGACGTATTTCCGCGACGGGGTCATTTGGATGACGTGTTTCCGCGACGGGGTCATGTGGATGACGTATTTACGAGACGGGGTCATGTGGATGACGTATTTCCAAAACGGGGTCATGTTGATGACGTATTTCCGAGATGGGGTCATGTGGATGGCGTATTTCCGAGACGGGGTCATGTGGATGACGTATTTCCGAGACGGGGTCATGTGGATGACGTATTTCCGCTACGGGGTCATTTGGATGACGTATTTCCGCGACGGGGTCATTTGGATGACGTATTTCCACGACGAGGTTATTTTGATAACGTGTTTCCGCGACGGGGTCATTTGGATGACGTGTTTCCGCGATGGGGTCATGTGGATGACGTATTTCTGAGACGGGGTCATGTGGATGACGTATTTCCGAAACGGGGTCATGTTGATGACGTATTTCCGCGACGGGGTCATGTGGATGACGTTGCGTCTGTTGTAATGAAACGAATATCGAAGTGGTCTCTAGGTTGCCTGTGAACCGTTGAGATTTAGCATCTTCTTCTGATGGAGCCTGACGAACGAAGGCGTGGTTCCCTCTTTGTTTGCGCCCCTGGATTGTATACAAGGATTGATGTGATATCACCTGTAGGGCATAAATTTTATTTATATATATTTTTTATTTTTTTCCGCGATGCTCTATCATTTCAGGTTTTATATCGCGAAGGTCGCGATTGCCCAATCATTTCGGCTCTTTTTCGCGGTGCCCAATCATTTCGGCTATTTATTTTATTTTTACTCACTGCTTTTTATTGCGAGTTGCCCAATCATTTCGGCTATTTTGCATGCATACATTTTTACTTGCTGATTTTGTTGCAAGTTGCCCCACCATTTCGGCTATTTCGTATGCATGTGTGGCTTACTAGCTTCTTGCTGCAAATTTGGAATTAGACACCGATTCCGGTATCAGCACCGCTACAACTGGGATATTGCCAGGAGCGAATCATCATTTGCCTCGTTCGATGTCGAACAAAGGTGGCTTAGGGAACAGGGTTAGGATTCTGTCGACTAAGGATTTTGACTTCATGAGCCGTAAGGGTCTCATAAATGTATTTCTCCCTGCGAGTCATGAGGATCTCGTAGGTGCGTTTTCTCCTTAAGAATCATGAATATTCCTAAGTGCATGTTCTCTTATAAGTCGTAAGGATCTTACAAGAGTGTTTTCTCCTTATAAGTCGAGAGGACTTACAAGGGTTGTTCTCCATGTAGACATATCCTTAGTCACGGATGGAACTTCGTTAGGGAAATGTTTATTCGCGCCCATGGATTGCATACAAGGGTCAATATTGAGCCACTTGTAGGGCATTGTTGGAGGTTGTGGTGGCCGCTTAAGAACAGGTTTAGATCCCTGTAGCTTAAGACTTTCAAATCTTATGAGCCGTGAGGGCCTCATAAGAGGGTTCTCCTTACGAGTCGTGAGGATCTCGCAAGTGTAATTTCTCCCTAGGGATTGTGGGGAGCCCTAAGTGTGTTGCTCCCCTGTGAGTTGTAAGGATCTCACGCAGGTGGTTTCTCCTTACAAAATCGAGAGGATCTTGCAAGTGTCTTTTAATAAGATTGCGCCCTTTCGGGTTTTCACAAAACTCGCCGGCAGCCATGCTGTTTTTACTCACGGAGCCCTTTCGGGTTTTCATCCGTGCCCATTTTGCTTATGGACATACCGTTTTTCTTTTTTTTCTCTATTTCTTTTCCCTTATCTTTTCTATTTGACCCACTGTTCGAGGGCCCAAGATTCTTTTCGGGCAGCGTACGATTGCGCAGCTGAATATTTTCACAGGTCTTCGGTTCCTCCTCTTTTCCCAAGGTGGACTCTTTAAAGAGAGGGCCGAGAGTCATTTCTTCATCAGAGTCGCTCCCGAAGGTGAGAACTTGCGATTCCCCGGCGTTGACCATGCGACAGTTGCCGGTAGTTCTTTTACACTCCTCGGTCGTACTTCTTTGCTCCCGACGAGTTTTGCGTTTCATCCGTTTGAAATGTTGCCGGTGAGCAACGTATCCCTGCCACCATCTTTTAAAAGCGTTGCACTCTTCGGTGGGGTGCGAAATCTTTTGATGATATAAGCAGTAGCTAGGATGTGTTTCTGCTTCACCAAGAGCGTTCGCTTCGGAGGATGGCAGCTTCATTCCTATCGATATGGCTTTAGCGAACCTTCTCCTCATCTTGAATCCGCTTTTATTCGTGGCGGATGTACTTTGATTTGGCGGGAGTATTTCAACCCTTTCGTCCAGTCGTCGGCGTTTGGCCTTTTCAAATATGGCCATCTCACGCCCCCGATCAGCTTTGCTTTTTGAAAGAGCTTCGTTCAGGAATGCATTAATTATTTCGTCTGATGGCCCTAGAAGTTCCGGTTCAGGATTTGCCCCCAGTTTCTATGTGCAAGGAGCTTCTTCATCGTCTATCGACGAGTGAGAGATCACATGGCAGCTTGCTACATAACCTTCAGATTCATCCGACGAGCCTTCTCTATCATCTCCGTCCTCAAGGACATAACTGAGAAATTCCTAGAGTGTGATTGGAGTCTGCACCTTCTGGTTATACTCTTCCAGCGCGTCAATCTGCATTTGCAGGTCCGTACGCTTGTCACCAAGCTTCACGGGCTTCTTGGATTTCTTCTTCTTCTTCGAAGATTTTGACGGCTAGGTATGAGTGCTTTGGCTATCACCACCGATTTTTGGAGTTGGACGCGGCTTCAACATCCCCTTGATGATTTCAGGCTCCAGTGGATTCTTCCACCTAATTGCCGGATATGTGTGGAGATCCGTCAGCATTCTTTTTGTATTGGCTGAAAGAGCGACCTCCCATGGAGCTTCTTCTACGAGAGAGCATGATGCCCCCGGTGTATCCGTATTCTTGGGAGTGTGTGGCCGAGGCGGGTTCACCTTCCAATTCTCAGATAATAAGAATTTGCCCTGCTGGTATTGATCTTCTATCTAGCTTTTGAAGATGTAACAATCCTCGATCGGATGGCCTAACATTCGGTAGTTAGGATTGCTAGTGTCTCCTGATTGCGCTGGGCGTCTTGGCTCTGGCAGAGTAATGAGCCTGTTGCGCAGTGCAAGTTCGAATAACCTCTTCGTCTTGTCTCGAGGGAACGAGTAAGGGCGTCTCATTTTATGTTCGAGAGATCGAATTTTGTTATTTTGGCGATCAACTGGTCTCGGGCCACCAGGTTGCTGTTGAGTATTAGCGACGACGATCGCTTTCCCCTTTCCCTTCTCATTTCGAGAGTCCGGCTTCGGAGGAGACGGTCTATGACCCATCTGGTCCATTTGGGCCAGTTTGTCGATCAAGGCTTGAAATGTGGTCGGCTTAAAGAACATCATGAATTGTGAAATAGTTGCATGAGGGTCTAGGGTGCCCACGAACATGTCCACCGCCGGTGCTTCTTCGATGCGCTGTTCGCATTTCGACCACAGATTCCGCCATCGGATTGCGTATTGAACCCACGTCTCGCCTGGCTTCACCCTAGCATTGATCAATACCGTTATCGGGGTGCGTTCACTAGCACTCGCGAATCGTTGGGTGAATAACAGCTCCATTTTCACGAAAGTCTTGACGGAGTCGTTTGGAAGTTCAGAGTACCATTCGAATGCTGTCTCCGACAAGCTGCCAACAAACTGACGGAGCAAAAGTTTATCATCACCCCCGGTGTTGCCGCAAAGAGCCCTGAACTGAGCGACATGTTGATGGGGATTGCTTGTCCCTTTGTACACATGGAATTTAGGGATCGTGTATCCCGGCGGGTACTTTATTTGGTCATACCAGCCTGGATACGGTCGCCCAGTTTTAACAACTTGGCCGGCCGCTTCGTTCGCCTGGTGAGCTCGTATTTGCTGAACAATATAGTCATCCAGAGCGGCCTTGGAAATAGTTTCCTCTTTGGCTGCTGAAAGAGCCGGAGGAGGGTTCGATGTCTCCCCTCTGTCGTCTTCGATAATGATCGGAGGGTCTTCAGCTAGAGGATCCGGCTGTAACATCATCCCGACCATGTCTTGGAAGAGAAGCGCCATTCGTTTCATGTTGGTAGCTTGTTCTGCAGCTTCTCTGTCCTTCTTTTCGAGGACTCTGCGTAGGAAGTCAGCATCGGTTTCTTGTTCGTGACGCTGCTCTGATGACGCCTCCAGGCTTTCTTTTGGCCCGGTGAGTGCGGCCATTTGCGTCAGCATTTCTTGAAGCTTCTGCTGCTGTTCCTGGGCTTTTGTCACGGATCGGGTGAGCGGTCGATGACCCGTCGAAGCACGGCTTTCCTCTTTTCCGGAAGCCATGTAAACAGTATGGACCGTTATGCCCCCATACTTGGGGCGTTTAGGCTTAGCATCTTTGCGATCTGCCGTAGTCACAGGGTCTTTCTCTGGCCTCCTTCTCTTTTGAGAAATTGACATTGAGGGGGCTGTTGCAGCGGGCACCCAGGTGGTTGTCGTCCTTTGTGGCTTGCTAGGACGGTTCTCTTCTTGCTGAATCTTCAGCTTCTTCTGTCGACGGGGATAGTCTTGATCAATCACCGACTCCTGGACTTGTCGCCAGACTTTGTAAACTTTGGAGGACAGCCGTTGAGGGGGATAATCCGGCTTTATTTTTGTAACATTCTCCACTGGTGGAGGAGATTTTTTCAGTGTGGCGGTAGGAGAATTCCTGCGCACCTTGTTCAGCAATTCAAAGCAGTTCCCAGTTGGAACAGCAGCATTGACTTCCACCGTTGGGGCTGGTGGAGTTAGACCAAAGGGGAAGTTGCCCCCAGCCTTCCTTACTCGGCGCCAGTGGCGACGTCGAGCGTGTCGAGCTGTTGGGATTGTTTCAGCTTGAGGGGTAACTTCGTCATGCCCCATGTTCAGGTGAAGCGCTGCCGGTACCAGCCTCTTGAAGACTGACGTCCGTTGAGTAGCGATGTCTAACCTGTCGAATACAGACTTTTGAGCAGGAACGTGAGTCGGAGTGGGAGCCGGAACAGTCAGTCTTGTGAAGACCGACCCTTTGGAAGGAGAAGCCGCCTTGACGACTTCGGGAGCAAGGATGACTATCCTTTTCGGAATAACCTTTTCTTGAATTGCAGGCTTCATCATGGGCCCACATGAACTTTGGCCCAATCTGGCGAAGACTGAGGCGCTGGAGCTGGACGACCCGTTGAGGAGGGCCACTGTAGTTGTGAGGACGGTCAAAGACCGACTTCTTGGGAGCTTCTTGTGATGGTACAGGGGCGCTGAATCTCATCGGTGGGAGCATGGTCCCAAAAAACAATCTAGTGGTGGCCTAAGTCACCTGGTCCACCGGCATTGTGAACAGGGAGGCCACTTGGGGCCCGTAAGCTATGCCTCTAGATGAGGCGGAGCGTGAGTTGCAATTGCAGTTGGAACACTTCGCGCAAGTAGACGCCATTGATGTTTCATTTTCTGCGCCAAGCAAGAAACCAAATCTTAGTACCCCGAACCCAAGGAAAACCATATCAAACCACGATTCGTTCGCGAACACGACATACGAAGTGTGGAGTGGAAAGAGGAAAAGGTCCCACCGGGCGTGCCAGAATCTGTTCCCCGCCGAAAGACGCGACCGGGATGTTGGGACGTCCAGGTCTGAATTCCGTGGCAGATGCTAATTGGTGCTATCCGTCCACCTCTCAGAAGATGCCAAGTTGATTTATGGCACCGTATATCGAAGGTTTAAAAGGATGCGGCCGATGTAGCAGACTTCATCAGATTCTCCCTCATTTGAGGGGTTTTTGATTGTGGGGACGCTTTTCCCTGTAGGCGCAAGCCCCTGCAGTTAATTACGCTACCGCATCGCGATAACAACTTTCTCCTTCTCCAGATGGTCACTTCATGTCGTGGGTGTTTGTTTTGTTTATGGTTGCCCGTGGATTGTATACGGAGACTAATTTATGTTGTCGCCCGTAGGGCGTGGATTAGTCCAAATCCGTATCTTCTTAGATTTGGGTTTGGGGGTTGGGTTTAAGGATACGTTAGCCTCATTTGAGACTAAGATCAACTTAAACATTAGTTAAGGATACGTTAGTCTAATTTTAGACTAAGATCAACTTAACGGGATCGTTTAGATCCAACAAGAGAGCAATTGGGCTCTATTGTTTAGTTTAGGGACATTGCGGTCGATTAGTTTAAGGACATTACGGTCCAATATTAGTTTAGGGACATCTCGGTCCAGGTTAAGGACATCGTAGTCCGTGGGTTTAAAAAGACCCCACAGTCCGAGGTTAGGGACATCGTAGTCCATGAGTTTAAGGACCCCACAGTCCGTAGTTTAAAGACATCGTAGTCTATGAAGTTTAAGGACATCGTAGTCCATAAGTTTAAGGACCCCACAGTCCGTGAAATGTGTGGTTGTCGGGACCCATCACCTCTCTGAAGACGTTGAAGGATTACAAGGACAAGTATCAGAGGAGTAAAGAGATGTACCCTTGAACCGGTGTGAATTGGTTGGAAGATCTGTAGTCCAGTTTGGGACTAAGATCTGTTGAATATTCATGAGCATATGGGCTCAATTAAATATAAGTTGAGGACTTATGGCCAGAATTGGGCTAAGTCCAATAAGATTAAAATGTTTAACATTTTATTGTTCTGGGCCGTTGAGCCTTTACTTGGGCTAGGCCTTTTTAATAACGCTGAGCATTCGATCCTGACACTTCTTTTGTCTTGTATTGAATGTATAGCATTCATCAGAACAATGTGTGTTCTGACAGCACACCACGTGGCGCGCCAGGCGTTTTGCGCCAATTAAAGAGTGCATTGCACTTCTGCCAAGTAGCGCACACGAAAAGGACACATGTCGTGCTTAGCGCTAAGCGCCAGTTTATGAGCACATTGCGCTTTCAATTTATGAGCGCGTTTCGCTAGTTTAGTGGCGTACCGGTGAGTGACATGTGGCGCGCTTGGCGCTGAGCGCCAGCCCATGAGCGCAATGCGCTGTTTCAGAAGCGCAAAGCGCAAGTGCATACATGGTTGACACGTGGCACGTTTTGGCGCTGAGCGCCGGTCCAAGGAGCGCAGAAGCGCAGTTCAAGAGTGCAAGACACTTTTCAGTAGTGCAAAGCGCATTTGATCAAATTTATGATCTGTGAACAAGTTTATGTTCTTTTTAAAGGAGGTTTTGCATCAAGATTCAAGAACAACAGTTCTTATTTTTGAAAGGGGTTGCCTTTGTAGATCAATGATCTATATGAAGAATATGTTCCTCTTTATTATTTGATGAGATCTTTTGATCTCTTTTATGAAAAACCTTGGTCTTTTTTAGATCTATGATCTTTTTTAGAAGATAGTTCTTCTTTTCATGAGAGGATTTCATCTCTGTGTTCATTGCTCATGCTCTTTACCTTGAAAAAATAATCTTCTTTTGCTAAAATCTTGCTTTTCTTTCTTTGGCTTTTCTCAAAGTTTGTATGGGGGTTTCTCTATATCAGACTTGAAGTCTTGGGGCCTTTATATAGGGCAAATTGATTTGTTAAATCAGTTAAGGAGATCTTTCTCTGATTGATTTGGGGACGTTTCCCCACCGTTGGATCTTTGATCTTAGGGCTTCTGTTTTACAGAAGGTAATCTTCTTGTTTTTAACACGATTGGAAAGATCTTTCCATAACAGAATTTTAATTCTGATTAATTAATGATTTATCATTATTAGATCTTTTGATCTAACGGTGGGGAATTTTTAATTCCAGCACTAGCGCACCCACGTTTGACACGTGGCGCGCAGCGCAGCCTGCGCTAGCGCACCCGTGTTTGACACGTGGCAAACAGCGCGCCTAGCGCTGGATCTGAAGCGTTACTTCAAATTTTGAATTTTGAATTTTAAATTTTAAAATAGAGCTTTGCTCTGATTGGGGGTGCGCTGCCTAGGGCGCAGTGCACCTGGCGCTAGCGCATCTGTGTTTGACACGTGGCGCGGAGCGCGCCTAGCGCTGAATCTGAAGCGTTGCTTCAACTTTTAAATTTTGAATTTTAAAACAGAGCTTTGCTCTGATTGGGGGAAACAAACTCTGTTTTATCCCACATTCAGGACTTATTATGACATGCTCTGTTCATATAGTTGTTGTACCCTGATGTTGTACATTGATTATGATTATGCTGCATTTCACGCTGTTATACATATGACATCATGACCGCATGCTTAGGACTTGTCGCTTTTTCATCATGCTTGCGATTACACTGTATGATATTATTTACTAATCACGAGCTGGCAACTCACCCCCGTTGTGCCACGGTGTCTTGCAGGGTTGATACTCAGTGTAGTTACGACGGGACACTCTATTTCATCTATTTCTGCGGATACCGCTACTTATGGGCGTGAGATATTTTGTAGGTGGGTTTTACGAGTATCCATATGCTTCTACTTGTATATCTTATCTTGTATCTAGTACTCTTCATCTACCACCTGTATATATTTGACTTAGAGACGAGACTGGGTGATTCGATATTTGTATTATATGTGACTCTAGGTGTTGTGCTCGTGTGAGCCGTCTTTGTATTATGTTGCGATGTTGTTTCACTTCTTATTTGCTTATTTCTTCTCATATGACGTCGCGCGCGCGCGCGTGTGTTATGGTTGTGTTCCTCCTTTAGGCGTAAGACTGCTCCCAATTGGGGATGCCTTTTATATACTATGTTTTGTATCCGTTTTGGACCAGTTTTTACAAAGGAGACGCTGCTGAATTTTTAGTAACAACTTGAGATTTTAAAAATATATGTGATATTTTGAAACAATTGTTTTACTACTCTACTTCTTTTCATGGTTTAGATTTCTGAGTTTTGGCTTATTTGAATTACGTTACGCGTTTAGACGTTGCGTGATTTAAATGCCGATCGCGTTCCTAAATTGGGTCGTGACAAGGAGGCAATGGTAAAGAGGGTGGAGGTGGTGGCAATGGAGGGCGGAGGTGAAGGTTGATAGTGGCCATAGAACAGAGCGGTGGTGGTCATGGGGCGAGGTGGAGGCTAAGGTGGCCATGGGGGTAGGCGGAGATGGTGATGTGGCGACGGAAGTGATGGTATGGAGATGGTGAAGCTGCGACGTAGGTGACAATAGTGAAGGTGGTGGACATGAGTTTCGGTTTAGTTAGCTAATTAGGGTTAGGGTTGGATAATTAAGGGTAGGCTAGGTTATTAAGGCTAGGGTTAGTTTTTTACTTCTTTATATCCAAAATAATTAGGGGTAGTTTGGTCATTTTGTCTCTGTTGTTGACACCGTCATTGTAACGTTATGCAATTTAAAACATTGTGGAATTTAAATTCAGGAAGAAACATCGTGGTATTATTCTGTAAAAAATATGAAATATTATGGTATTATTAATAAATTAACCCAATTTCCTCCACTATCAGGAAATTTAAACCAAGATGATTTTTATCTCTTTCAACTCTTATGTTGCTACTAGCTTGATCTATCTTTGCGATATCACATAACTCTAGGGCTTGCTCACCGTAAAGGGGAGAGCTTTAGAGTACTGGAAAGCAACTCTAAAGAAGAGAAGGAGAGTTTGAGAGAGGACGAGAATAGACAGGAAATGAGGTAGGTGGGCTGGTTACGATAAAATCGTGACAATAAGATTCTAACTACAGAAACAAAAGAAGGGAAATTTCATTAACAACAATGTTTCAGGGATGATATGGGAAATAGTGGGAAGACCTAAGTTTTGGGGAGACTTCTATATAGAAAAAGACCCTGACAAATTAGATTAATTAACCAATATAAAAAAGTCTTGTATAATTCTTAAGTCTCCTCCTACTCCATAATATATATTTCTAGGATTATTTACTGTTTATCCCCCCAATTTATAGCTAATTACGCACACCTCCTTCTGTTGAGAATGTGGTTAACATAGTCACATATCGGGAAAATTATAGGATGCATATGAGTATAAAATATAAGTTAGGATAAATCTCCATAACGCTTGAGTCTTTTAGATGGAGTCACACCATATTAAAAGACCATGTGCATCCATATGTGGGTCCATGTGTTGTGGGCTTAAACTGAGTTTTACATAGTATCAGAGTATCCCAAACATCCAAATTTTTGCTAATTACTTAATGCCCTCAATTCTTATAAGTTGTTACTTTTTACCTCCTAACCAGCATCTAAAGTTAACGTCGCCGTTATCGATATTTTAATCATCCACAGTTACCCATGATCTCCACATCTCTCTTGCGCTTTCACTTCTCTTTATCATGCATCTTTCTCTTTTGGTGTCAATTTGAGGATCTAGGACTGATGCAGTGGGGAAGCGTCAATCATCTTGTACTGTGATGAGCCAGGGCTTGCAATTTAAACCACATAGACACTCCATAACTTCATCCCTTGAGCAAGTTGACGTAGAAAAACCCAAATTTTTCGAGTTTGAATCCTAGTTTTCAATTGGAGTCAATTTGGGAGATTTGAGGGGGGGAAAAGAAGTTGAGAGGTTTTAAAACCTTAGGTAAATCAATAGTCGTCGTTAACCTCTAGACGGTGTCAAAGAATATTCTCAAAATATTCTATTTTGGGAGAGCTGAGGTGTTACTGGTGGAACTTAATGGAATTGGGGGTATAGGGAGAAACTAGCAAAAATTTCGGAGGTTATGTCATAATTATTAGCTATAAATAATATAAATAATATGGGGATAAACAGTAAATAACACATATTTCTAACATGTAATTCAAATCTAAAAACCAAGACTGATGTTCGAGGTGCCTAACGGGCCGGGCCGGCCCGAAAAATGGCCCCATTGCGGGCTCGGGCCGGCCTGGCCTAGGCCAAGGCCAAATTCAAATTTGAATTTGGTCTGGATTTTTTTGGGGATAGGGGCTGGTCAAATTCTTGGGATGGGGTTTTTTTTTAAAGGGGTGGGGTTTTTTAATAAAGAGGGGAAATTTGAATTAAAGTGGGGTTTGTAAAATTATCTAAAACTCCCCAGTTCAAAATTATACATTTCTATACACCTAATCCAAAACTCTATAAATACATATCTACACTTCTTATTCTTCTCATAATCCACAACAACAAAATTTTCAATCTCTCAATCACTCTATTTAATTTTCGAGAAGTTTACTGTTAAAATTGGAATCACGCAATCTTCATTCCGCGGTCTCAATCTTCACTTCAGTTTCACTAATTTGATTTTGGTATTTGGAATCAGGTTTTTTTTATTGATTATATATATATTGTTCCCATATATTTTTTATCATCTCTCTTTCTCTGTTACTAATATTTTTAATTAAGCATGTCAGGCTCGTCTTCACAAGGTAACAGGTGTACTTCATGTTCATGGAGACGTTCATTTCAAATCGATATGGATTCACAAGAGAGAAAGAGATTAACTAATATGCTGCAAACTAATTTTGATTCTTATTATTCTAACTATGAATTTTCTGATTATGAGATCCCTGCTGCTTCACAAAGTAATGAACCTGAATAAGTTTCTGCTCCTACCGTTTTTGAAGCAAGAGCTTCTGCCCCTAAAGATAAAAGAGCAAAAACTTCTGATATTTGGAAATATTTTGTAGTACAAACAGTTGTAAATAAAGGCGAGCGGGCAGTTTGCACTCATTGTCAAGCAGATTTTACTTGTGCCACTTCAGATGGAACTACTCATCTAAAAAGACATTTAATCAAACACGAAAAAACCGATTCTCGGCAGATGACTCTAAATATATCGTCTAACTTTTAACTAGTTTTTCTTATTCGTAAGATACTAATAGAAGAAAACTTGCAAGATATGTCATACATGCTGAACAACAATTTGGTTTTGCAGAAAACGAAAAATTTGATGGATTGGTTAAAAATGCATATAATCCAGTATTTCAAAGAGTATCCAAAATAAAACTTAGAAGTGATGTTTTAAAAAAATTTCATGATGGTAAAACCAATTTGATTGATATTTTTGCAATTTTTAAGAGTAAAATTACATTAATTTCCGATCTTTGGACTACAAAATGGGGTATGAGTTATATTTGTATTACTACACATTTCATTGATAATGATTGGTTTTTACGTAAAAGAATTATTGGTTTTTCAAAAATGGAGCACACACAGTGGAAATAATATAAATAATTGTATTTTGACTACTGTACGTGAATATAATATTTAAAATAAAATATTTTCTGTTAGTTTTGATAATCCTACTAATAATAATTCTGCTATAATAATTTTAAAATATAATTTAAATCCTATTTTGAATTGAGAATTATTTCATCAAAGATGTGCATCCCATGTGTTAAATTTAATTGCGCATGATGGTCATACTATAATTGATTCTCATTTAGCGAAACTTAAAGATGCAATAATGTTTGTTTAAATCTATGAACCTCGAAAACAGATTTTTAAGCAAATTTGTACCCAGTTAAATTTAAAATTTAGATCTTTCAATTTCAACATTCCAACTAGGTGGAATTCCACTTATGAGATGTTGAAATGTGTTTTAAAATATCGAAAGCCCATTAATTTATTTTATGAGGAACAAATGCCCGGTAATAATTTAGAGAATTATGATTAGTTTGTTGGTGAATATGTTTTGAAATTTTTAGAAATATTTTACAATACAACTAAATGGTTATCTGGTGTTTATTATCCTATTACATGTTTAGTAGTAGAGCAATTACTTTATGTTAGTAAGATTATTAATGAGCATGTAATTGATTCTGAAAGTGCATTTGCTGGAATATTACATAGCATGCTTTACTACTACAATAAGGGGTTGCCCCTACGGATAACGTTATCCGTAGGGGCAATAAAATGTTACCCCTACGGATAACGTTATCCGTAGGGGCAATAAAATGTTGCCCCTATGGATTAATCCGTAGGTCCCTTTAGTTGTCCCTACGGTACTATACGAATTAATTTAAAAATATTAAAACGTAATTTGTTATTTGGCCCTACGGAGCCGCAAAAGAAGGACCTACGGTTTAATCCGTGGGGACATATATATGGATTATTAATAAAAAAATAAAGCACAGAAAACGTAATTTGTTATTTGGCCCTACGGAGCCTCAAAAGAAGGACCTACGGTTTAATCCGTAGGGACAGATAAAAGGATTATTAATAAAAATAAAGCACAGAAAAGTCGTCGTTCCCAAAATAATTACCCTCATCTCTCTCCCGTGCGCGCCTCTCGTCGCCACCGCCCTCCCGCGTGCGCCTCTTCGTCCCCTACATCACCGTCGACTTCCTCGTCGACTTCCTCTTCGCCACCGCACGCGCCTCGTTGCCGATTGCGCCTCGTCGCCATCGCCTCGTCTTCGCTACAGGTTAGTAAATTTCTTATTTTTACTTCTAATTATTCGTTTGTTTCTGTTTTTGTTGATTAGGGTGAGAGTTAGGGTTAGTGTTAGGGTTAGGTTTAGTGTTTAGGGTTCGGGTCAGTTAGTGTTAGGGTTAGGGTTAGGGTTGATTAGGGTTCGGGTCAGTTAGTGTTAGGGTTAGGGTTAGTTAGCTGCGGTTAGGGTTAGGGTTAGGGTAAGACTTGGGCTAGGGTTAGGATTAGGCCTTCATTATATGGTTAGGGTTAGGGTTAGGATTAGGTTCAGGTTAGGGTGGTTAGGGTTAATTTGGGTTAATTAGATATTAGGGTTAATTTGGGTTAATTTGGGTTAATTAGTGATAATTTGAAAGAGTTGGGATGCTGATTATGGTTAATTAGGTTAATTTGGGTAAATTGGGTTAAGTTTGGGTAAATTAGGGATAATTTGTGTTAGGATAACGATTATGGTTAATTATGGTTAATTAGGTTAATTTGGGTTATTTAGGGTTAAGGTTTAGGGCGTACTAGTTCATTCAGTAGGATACTCGATAATAACGTATACGTACAACTTTATCATAAACGCAAGAAAAATTTAACCTAAACTAAAAACTTCGAACTCTTAATAACGAAACGTAAATGTAAAACCTATTCAAGTTAAATGTTCAAGTTAAAAGCAGTATATGATACTCGATGATAATATGAAACTTTCATATTCTCATCGATACTGATATATGAAAATCAAAGCGCCACTTAGTCCCCGTCTATCGGTTAATATACGTTCGATATTTGTCGTGACATAGAACTATACGAAGGTTGTTAAATATCGGACGGTATAGTTCGGTACTAACAACCGTCGTATAGTCTATATGACGAGAAGATTCAATCGTATGATAACCGATAGATTTGTCCAGTGTGGACAAGTTAGGAATGTATAAAGCAAACACCTGTATTCACTTGTGTTTTCATCCGTTTCGAGTTATTTATTCGTTTCTTTTCCGCTGGTTCTCCGTGTACAAAGATAGATTAGATATTCATTTCAACGTTGTTTCACAGCTTTGAAATGATTATCTATTCTATTACAGTGTACTCGGAGAACAGCGCGGAGGTGCTGCCGAAATTTATTCGAAACGGTTGAAAGCACAAGCGAATGGGTGTCTGCTCTATACATTCTTAATGGGATAGAAGCCATACCCCCGACAGCTGAAACACACACATACAACAAGAATACACAACAAACGCACACACAGCACATACACACTAACAACCCTACACTTAAGCGAAATCATAAATTGAAATACACATATATAGAATACAACTCATACATGGGTATCCTCAAATCTAACTTTGATTATCGATAATTTATTCTTTTCAACGACAAACGCACAAACAAAGCATATACACGGATTTTCTCCTTTGTCAGTAACCATCCCGTTCTTAGATTTCTCAATATGGTCATCATAACCTACAATTTATATGTTATACAGTCTAACATGGCCCATGAGTACATCAGAATTAAGGACTGGATGTATGTGGATTGGCAACAACATATGCAATCTATGTTTGTCGCAGGAGTTACTGCTTTTATTGAATTTGCACGCGCACATAATAAGATCGTGTTAGAGAAGATTCTGTGCCCGTGCGATAGATATGGGAATAAGTACTGACAGAAGGTAGAATTTGCAGAGCTTCATATCGTCAAACATGGTTTTACTAGACTTTATACAATTTGGCTATATCACAGTGAAGGAGAAGAAGACAGTAATACGGCAGAAGAAGAAGGAGAAGACGGTAATGCGGCAGAAGAAGGAGAAGACGGTAATGCGGCAGAAGAAGAAGACGATAATTTCTTTCCAGGAGAAGAAATGGAGGATATGGTAGAGCCTGCCCTAGGTGAATCTATTCGTACTGAAGATGACATTCCTTCTGGTCAAGGACCGCGTGCGGATAAATATGAAAATTTCATGAATGATGCTAGAAAACCAATTTATGAGAATGCAAAATATTCCACCCTTTCATGGTTCGTCCAACTTTTCCAAATTAAGTGCCTAAATGGATGGAGCAACAAGTCATTCACAATAATTCTTTCGTTCTTGAAAGATTCTATGCCCCCGGGAAATAACGTGCCTGACAGCTGGTACGGAGCCCAGAAGATGATGTCTGATTTGGGTCTGAAGTGTGAGAAGATTCAAGAATGTTCTAAAAATTACGTGTTGTACCGGAAAGAGAATTCAGATTTGAAAGAGTGTCCAACATGTGGAGAGGTCAGGTATAAACCGAAAGATTCTGATAAGAAACCCGATATACCTGTCAAGATAGCACGATACTTTCCCATAACACAGAGGCTGCAGAGGCTATTCAGGTGCAAGAAAACAGTCGAGGAAATAATTTGGCATCACCGTGCTCCTCCAAGTGAAGATGGAAAAATGAGTCATCCAAGAGATTCATCGGCATGGAAGGATTTCGATAGGAGACACGGAATATTCAGTAGCGATCCTCGCAATGTTAGGCTGAGACTCGCTAGTGATGGCTTCTGCCCATTCAACTATATGGCTGAAAGCCACAGCATATGGCCCGTTGTAATGATAGTTTATAATCTGTCGCCTTGGTTGGCTATGGACCAATCATACTTTATGATGTCTCTTCTTATCGACGGACCAAACTCACAGGGAAACAATATCAACTTTTATCTCCGATCTTTGATCGAAGAGTTAAAATCTTCATTCATTGATGGTGTAGAGACTTACGATGCAAACACAAATACAACCTTCATACTGCGTGCAGCTTTAATGTGGACAATTAATGACTTTCCTGCGTATGGAATGCTATCAGGTTGGTCCATACATGGTCACAAAGCATGTCCTTATTGCCATCAACATACAACATCGAAATTCTTGAATTTTAGCAGGAAGGTTTGTTATTGCGGCCATCGACGTTTCCTGCCTCTAGACCACCCCTACAGGTTAGACATTGTTCACTTTGATGATCATCAGGAGCTTCTTGGACCTCCAGCCCCATTGTCCAGAGAGGATGTGACTGCTCAGTGGGATGGTTACAATAATCTGACCTTCGGGATGGATCCGACAAAACAGGTCAAACCACCATTCTGGAACAAGTTAAGCATTTTCTTCGAGCTTCCGTACTGATCAACAAATTTATTGTATCATTGTCTGGACGTCATGCACATAGAGAAGGGAGTATCCGAGCACGTACTTAACTTGCTTCTTTTTAAAGACGGGAAATCGAAAGACAACCTCAATACTCGGATGGATCTACAGGACTGGGAAATTAGAAGTGAATTGCATTCTAAACCGATAGCGGGTAAACCAGGTAAGTTTGTACTTCCCAATGCCGCGTATCATATGTCACAACCGGAGAAGAAAAGATTTCTGTAGGTATTGCATGATTTGAAAGTTCCCACAGGTTTCTCAGGATCATTCAGCAAGAAAATAAAAATTATGAAAGGAAAGATCGATGGACTGAAAAGTCATGATCACCATGTTATTATGGAGCACCTTCTCCCATTAGCCCTCAGGACTTCCCTTCCCGAATCGGCTGGTCTAGTAATCAATGACCTAGGTTGTTTTTTCAGAGAATTATGCGCTAAAACACTGGATGTTGTGACGCTGGAGAAACTAGAAAATTCAATTGTATTGATACTTGGCAAGTTTGAGCGTAGTTTCCCACCGTCATTCTTCGATATCATAATACACCCGACGGTTCATCTTACAACTGAGGCTAAATTAGCCGGACCGGTACAATATCGATGGATGTATCCCGTCGAGAGGTACGTGGAATTTTTCGTTTCGCGCAATTTGTAAAATTATTGTTGTCCTGTATGCCCGTATTTAATTATTTAACATATTTTTCTTTAGGTACCTCTACACTCTAAAAAAGTATATACGCAATAGAAATCGACCAGAAGGTTCTATCATGCAAGGCTATCTTCTAGATGAAGCAACCACGTTTTGTTCCCGCTATCTGGACGAGAACATTGAGACGAGACTTAATCGGCCTCGAAGAATTCAGGACGGGCCATATGGTAAAACTGATTATAAGAGGGAAGACACTATGTTTATCAACAAAATATACCACTTTATCCTCCTCAACAGCGCATGTCTTGAAAAAATTAGAGAGTAAATTTTTTTTGGATTAATTGTTATATTTGTGTTTGTGTGTGTATGAAATGATATAATATTAATGTCATATGCTATTGTTGAGAACATAATTCATTTTAACGAGGTACGCGAAGGACATCCTGATTGGAACGATGAACGATTGGAAAAATATCATCAGGATAATTTTTGCGATTGGTTTGCAGATCATGTAAATTATTCGAATAATATGTTAATGCTACCAGTTTTAATCGAAACTTATATCGTTATGTATTTATTGTAAAATTTGTTTTGTTAGATCTAGGATCCGAACTTGTCTGCATCATTAGAGAGTGATTCAAGATGTTTAGCTCAGTTTTCTAGCATGGAGGTTGCATATTATAAAGGATTCGGTGTTCTTGGATACAAATTCGAAGTTAAAGACATAGAAACATCTAGAACCACTCAGAATAGTGGGATTGCGACGATAGGATCGAATGGTGTGATTTATTATGCATACTTAAATTGTCTATTTGGCATCCAATATCCCGAACGATCAGAACCGTTTTATATATTTCAGTGTACTTGGTACGATACACGAACCGATACGGATAAGTGGAGAAATAATCTCGGGATTTAGAAAGATGAATATGGATTGACCAGTGTGAACACACTTCGATTTTATGGTTAGGACGATCCGTTTATCTTTCCGAACCAAGCGTTCCAAGTATACTACTCACAGTGTTTGAAGCATCCGAATGGAGTGTCGTATGCCGTTGGAAACCCAGGGATATTTACAACATCCCAGAATTCGAGGACATCGATGAGAATGAAGAAAAGAGAAGACTCAGAGTGCTCCGACCGTCTGTTTCAAAAGATGGGTTGTCTTCGGCTGATCATAAAGTTACGTGGGTTAGAAATGATATCGATAATGAAATCCAAGTAGCTAATGCGTCCACGAAACGAAAATGGTTATCAGTAATGTTATATTATTACTTCACATTTTACGATCTATACATATATAGTCAATGTTTATAATGATTGTCTAATGCGTCTACGAACCGTTTTATCTAGATTTGATGACAATGACGGGAGCAGCGAGGGGCGGTAGGAGCTCCAGCCGTGGCACCGGCAGAGGTAGAGAGGTTCTGCCGCTAGGAGAGCTGTGTAGGGAGCTTCAGAGGGCCGGTATTACACCCCGATCGGAGACCCCTTCGGATGGCTCCTTCCGTATAGACTTTTCCACACCTCCAGGTATATTGCACGCATATTCATTTTTAATGTAATATTATAGATATACATGCATATTTATGTTAAAATTACTTATATAGTCAATGTTTGATTGTTTATCTGTTAGTGGTGCGTCCACATCAGAGACAAAGGCTACTCCCGTACCTCCAGGTATGTTTATATGTCCTATAGTGCGTGCATATTGATTCAGAATGCTATATCATTAATATACATACATTGTTTTTGCTCTTACGTACTTAGATAATCCTTTTTTAATTGTCTAGCTGCAGGTGGTGCCTCCACATCTCGGGCAGAGGCCACCACCGCATCTGCGGATATGTTTATATATATATCCTATAGTGTATACATGCTGATTTAGAATGCAATTACTTATATAGTCAATGTTTAATTGTCTAATTATAGATGTTGTGTCCACGTCTGGTGCAGGAGCCACTCCCACTTCCATACCCTCCGCTCAGTCTGCAGGTTAGTATGAATAAATATAAAACATTTATTCATTTTACATATCCTTTAAGAATAAACATGAACTACATGTAATTTTATCGATATTTATTTTCTAATTGGAGGGGATGCGTCCACGTCCGTGTCATCGGCTGTTCCTCACCGGAGGAACTATCGTCCCGCTCGTGCTGCTGCCCGGGCCCAGGCTCATGCTTCTATCGCCGGAGGAATATATCACACTTCAATTTTTGTTAAACCTAAATTTCTTAATACCATTTTGTCTTAATATTGATTGTCTTGATATTTCTTGTAGACGCAGGGCATCCCCATCCTGAGCGGGGACTCGAGGCCCGAATCAGTCCCACAGGCTGAGGCCCGACAGAGCTAGGGGGAGGCAGCATTCCCCCTCTTCTTTATCCCTGATTATCGCTATACTGGAGATTATGCCGAGAACTTCGGCCGGTATATGGGGGATGAGAGTCGCCTCGTGAAAAAGTATCTACTTCACGTTGAGTGGGGCGACCAGCACCGACGCTCATTCACTCTCTTTTGAGATCAGGCTCGGGTATTAATATATATTTTCATTTGATTTATCCAATATATTTATTATTAACACTTGCAATTTAATAACATTATTTTTTTGCACCTGCGGCGTTTGCACCTACGGTGATTTTTTGTGCCCCTACGAATATATCCGTAGGGGCAGTGGTTTGCTCCTACGGTTTTATCCGTAGAGGCAAACCCTATTTGTAGTAGTGCTTGCGAAATTGAATAAATATTGACGAAAAGTTCCTGCATTGTTTTGTTTAGCATCTGTTTTTTATCCTAAATTTAAAAAAGATAATTTATTTTTTTATTAGATGGATACTATGAAAACTTAGGTACTAATATAGAAAATTATAAAAATGTTTTAGATTCTTATTTGCATGAATTGTATATTATATATGATACACGATACGGTCAAAACAGAACTTTTTTATCTTCCACTTCACAGCAAACTTCCAAAAAAGAAATATTTCAATTTTTGCAGTAGAAAAAATAAGTAACAACTGTTTCTACTTATAATGAGCTTACAATGTATTTGCAAACTGATTTCAGTAATTTTCTTACTGTAGATCAAATAGATAATCTTAATATTTTGGATTGATGGAAAACACATGGACACATGTAACCTGTGATTTCTACCATGGTTCGTGATTTACTAACAATTCCAGTGTCTACTGTAATTTCGGAATCTTCTTTTAGTGCAGGTAACAAAGTTCTGAGCAATAAGAGAGCAAGACTGTCGGATGACGCATTGGAGATCGCAGTGTACCAGAAATATTGGCTCGATGCAGAAACTAGACAACCACACGTTAAGAGTATTGAATACTCCAATACCGATGAAGAGTAAAGACTAACAAAAACTAACAAAAACTAACCAGTTAGATTTTTTTATTGAATTGTATTTTAAATATTTTTGGCAATTATATAAGAGGTAAGATTTGCCAACTTATGTCCCCCTTAAAATATTTTTAATTAATAAAATATTTAGGTCTGCTTCGGGATATACAGGAAGTTCGGGTTAAAAAAATTCCAAATTTTTTTCATAAAAAAAGAATTCACTTTAAAATTGTTTTTAAAAAATTTCAAAATTTTTAAACGGGTTGGCCCGATGGCCCAAGCCGGGCCACAGGCCAGGTTGGGTTAAGGTTGGGGGAATTTGGGCTGGGCCAAGCCCGGCCCGAAGACGGTCTGGCTCGGCAGGCTCCGGGCCGGCCCGGTCCGATAGACACATGACTAATGTTCATGCTTATCCCCTCTGGTAGCCACCGAGTTGGCAACTAGATCGTAATCAATCTTGACTTTTCAACATATGGATCTCTTTCCCATGTGCTTAAGCACATGCATATCTCTTATATATTCATCCAATACAATAATATATTTCAATTAATTTAGTGAAAATAGGGGGGAAAATGATAGCTACAATGTCCATACTCACTGGTGCATTCCTCTTCCTTATGTTATCATCCCTAGCATTATCCTCCGACGAATCGCATTACTGTTCCAGGAATGAAGCAGCTATACTCCTCAAAATAAGGCGCGACATCGGCAACCCTCCCTCTTTGCTCTCATGGAACATATCCGCCGATTGTTGCACGTGGACAGGCGTCGGCTGCGACTACTCCTTACGCAGGGTCAACGACTTCCTAATCTTCCAAGACCCGAACTTCACCGGTCCGATCCCCTCCTCACTTAGCCAACTCACTCACCTCTCGTCCATCCGTATCCACGCAAACCCTAACCTATCCGGAAAAATACCAACCTCTCTTTGCAAATTACAAAACCTCGTCTCGCTCCACCTATGGGATAACAAGCTCACCGGGCCCATCCCGGGTTGCCTTGGAAACACCGTTATCGATATTGTGCTCAGTCGGAATCGGCTATCGGGGCCGATACCGGATACCCTCATGCATGGAGTCACGAGCGATCTTTTTCTACCGCGGCTAATGCTTGACGGAAACCAGCTTAGTGGGCCGATCCCGAAATCTCTTGGTGATGTTCCGATTAATTACGTTGATCTTTCGCAGAATCGGCTCACTGGAGACGCGTCGTTTATGTTTGGAGAGAAGAAGAGCGTTCTCGAATGGATAAATCTGTCTGGGAATAGACTTAAATTTGATATGTCAAATGTGACGTTCCCGCTCAGGCTGCAGAACCTAGATCTGAATCATAACAAGATATATGGTAGCATCCCAAGACAGTTATCGAAGTTGGGAATGATTTTGAGCTTTAACGTAAGCTATAATAATTTGTGTGGTCCTATACCCACTGCTGGATTTATGAAGAAATTCGGTCTTTCTTCGTTCGAACATAACAGGTGTCTTTGCGGAGGACCGCTGCAGCCGTGTCATTAGGATCGGCATGCCGTGATCTTTCTCAAGTCATGTTTCACTTTTCATGTGTTTTTACGTTGACAATAAAATCATGTTTGAGTCTTAGAAAAGAGTAAAAGTTTATTTGAGATCCAAACATTGTAGACATGTCTTTTCCCCTTTATTCGCATGTGTGAGAATTTTTCTTTTATAATCTTGTTAAACCTGGTTTCGATAACTGATGAGAGTGTTTTTAAGTTGACAATAACAATGAAAACAAAAATATTATGGATCAAGACCTAATTGGACTTCTAATGTAGCCTTCATTTTTTTTTGGGACCAAAACAAAGAACAAAGCTCTGCTTATCACGGGAAAAAGAAAAAGGAAAAAAAAAAGGAACAAGCACCTAACAAAGGGGAAAAAAAAACTGCCACATCTAAGCTAAACAAATTCTCGCCACCAAAAGAAAAGAAATCCCCTTTCCCCAAAGAAATGTTACCAAATCCCCGCTCTCATCCCGATATCTTCTCTGACCGTACCCTGTCCGCCACTGCAGAAGTTGAGCTTTGATCCTGATAACCAACGTTCAATCTCCATTCCGCCTTATTTGTTTTCGTTTTTTTCTCGCACTTGCTGATATTGTATCTGATCAAAATACAATATTTGATTCAATACCATTAACCACATACAAAATAGAATTTTTAGCATTATTAAAAATTCTTTTATTTGGCTAACTGATGAGAGTGTTTTTAAGTTGACAATAACAATGAAAACAAAAATATTATGGATCAAGACCTAATTGGACTTCTAATGTAGCCTTCATTTTTTTTTGGGACCAAAACAAAGAACAAAGCTCTGCTTATCACGGGAAAAAGAAAAAGGAAAAAAAAAAAAGAACAAGCACCTAACAAAGGGAAAAAAAAACTGCCACATCTAAGCTAAACAAATTCTCGCCACCAAAAGAAAAGAAATCCCCTTTCCCCAAAGAAATGTTACCAAATCCCCGCTCTCATCCCGATATCTTCTCTGACCGTACCCTGTCCGCCACTGCAGAAGTTGAGCTTTGATCCTGATAACCAACGTTCAATCTCCATTCCGCCTTATTTGTTTTCGTTTTTTCCTCGCACTTGCTGATATTGTATCTGATCAAAATACAATATTTGATTCAATACCATTAACCACATACAAAATAGAATTTTTAGCATTATTAAAAATTCTTTTATTTGGCTAACTGATGAGAGTGTTTTTAAGTTGACAATAACAATGAAAACAAAAATATTATGGATCAAGACCTAATTGGACTTCTAATGTAGCCTTCATTTTTTTTTGGGACCAAAACAAAGAACAAAGCTCTGCTTATCACGGGAAAAAGAAAAAGGAAAAAAAAAAAGAACAAGCACCTAACAAAGGGAAAAAAAAACTGCCACATCTAAGCTAAACAAATTCTCGCCACCAAAAGAAAAGAAATCCCCTTTCCCCAAAGAAATGTTACCAAATCCCCGCTCTCATCCCGATATCTTCTCTGACCGTACCCTGTCCGCCACTGCAGAAGTTGAGCTTTGATCCTGATAACCAACGTTCAATCTCCATTCCGCCTTATTTGTTTTCGTTTTTTCCTCGCACTTGCTGATATTGTATCTGATCAAAATACAATATTTGATTCAATACCATTAACCACATACAAAATAGAATTTTTAGCATTATTAAAAATTCTTTTATTTGGCTAACTGATGAGAGTGTTTTTAAGTTGACAATAACAATGAAAACAAAAATATTATGGATCAAGACCTAATTGGACTTTTAATGTAGCCTTCATTTTTTTTGGGACCAAAACAAAGAACAAAGCCCGGCGTATCACCGAAAAAAGAACAAGCACCTAACAAAGGGAAAAACAAATCTGTCACATCTTAACTAAACAAATTCTCGCCACCAAAAGAAAAGAAAGCCTCTTCCCCCAAAGAAACGTTACCAAATCCTCGCTCTCATCCCGATATCTTCTCTGACCGTACCCTGTCCGCCACTGCAGAAGTTGAGCTTTGATCCTGTTAACAAACGTTCAATCTCCGTTCCGTCTTATTTGTTTTCTTTTTTTCCTTGCACTTGCTGATATTGTATCTGACCAAAATACAATATTTGATTCAATACCATTAATCACATACAAAATAGAATTTTTAGCATTATTAAAAATTCTTTTATTTCACTCCATCCAAATACCCCAGCATATCGCCGATCTTACAATATCCCAAATTCCATAGAAATGTAAATCCAACCCCTGCCTCCATTGGTTCCAACATTCAACGAAGGACTGAAAAAACACTCTAACCCCTGAAGTACTCGTAAACCATTCTCAAATCTGTCTAGCCACTACACATTTCATGAACAAGTGATCCATCGATTCCATCTCCGTCTCACACATTCCACATAGCAAAGGGCCTACCCATTTTCTTTTATAAAGGTTATCCCAAGTATCACATTATTGAACGACAACCACATAAAAATCTTAAGTTTAATGGGCATCGAAAATTTCCACATCATGCGTTGCTCCGGCAATTGCACATCCCATAATTCAAAATCGTATAGAATGATTTGGCTAAGAAAGAGTTATTTGATGTCCACTTCCATAATACTTTATCCTTCACCGTCTTATCCATTGGCTTCCAATCATGAAGATACACAATTATTTCCCTAGGTTCTTTTCGCTCATGGGCTGATAAACATCGCGAAATTTCGGCCATCACTTGTTCCCTCTCCACTGAATCATTACTGATGTCTCCCCTGTTCTTTTCCAGAGCAAATGTATGAGGATATCTTTTCTGTAGAGTTTGATTTCCACACCAATAATCTTGCCAAAAATTATTCACCCGACCATTCCCAATTATGCAAGAGATACTCCTAAAGAAAACTTCCTTTACTGACATGATCTAGAAGCCAGAAGCCGACGAGATATTCTTATTAAGTGCATTTATATCCCCTGTCTTATTACCATAAACCGCATTTATACTCACTACCAGCCTTTCTTATTTCCAGCAATCCAACGCCGCCACCATTTGCCCAAAAGTGCCTTGTTCATATTTCTATTATTCTTTACTCCTAAACCACTCTTTTCCTTTGATCGACAAATTTTCTATCATTTCACTAGATTATATTTCTTTTTTTTCCCACAGGCCCCTCTCCATAAGAACATCCTTGCCTAATACGTTCAATTCGTTGAACCACCCATTCTAGAAGGACATAAAATGATATAAAATAGGTTGGTAACGAACTTAATATTGAATTAAACAACGTTACTCTACCTCCTAATGACAAACACCTTCCCTTCCACCCTTGAAGTCATGCCTGCACTTTATCTATCAATGGTGTCCAATTTGCCCATTTCAGCTTCCCTGATCTCAACGGTAATCCAAGTTATTTAATCGGAAAATCTTCCACTTCACAATTAAATATCGAAGCTAGGAGCTCCATCCATTCACCCCCTTCTCCCAAGAAGACCACCGAACTCTTATGAAAATTAATTTTTAATCTCAACCACCGTTCGAAAGAATAGGGAATCCATTTGAGAACCTATGGTTTCTTTTCACAAAGTCTTCCAAAAATTCCAAAAAGTAAGGTGTCGTCCGCATACAGGAAATTAATAACCTCTGTCCATGAATCTCCATGACCTAACCCATCCAACAAACCTTTACGCATATACTGTTGTATCATGTTTACCAAGCCGTCGGCAACTAGACAAAAACTAAGTAGTGACAGCGGATCCCTCTGCCGAAGATCACGCTTGCATCGAAACTCCTTAGCGTCTCCTCTGTTAGTGCACAAACTTGTGGAAGCCGAGTTCAGCCACTTATGAATCCAATTTATCCAGACTGGTGCAAAACCTTTTAAACTCAAGCACTCGAGGATACAGTTCCAATCTACAATATCATAAGCCTTTTCAAAATCTAGTTTCAACATATATCCACTCCTTCCTTTTCTTTACGTATCCTGAATCATCTCATTGGCCATCGCTATCTCGTCCATAGTTTGTTTGTCCGCCACAAAACCTATTTGTGTGTCGCTGACGATTTCTTCTAAGACTCCTCTCAGCCTATTAACCATCACCTTCGATAGAATCTTACATAAGCAATTGATCAAGCTAATCGGCCTATAAACTTTGAAGCTATTCACACCGCTCTTCTTGGAGATTAGAATTATACTTGAACAAATAAGCCACCCCCAACTCAAAGTATCAGTCTCCATAGCTCGAAAAAGTCTCATAATGTCCTCCTTGATAGTATCCCAAAACCTTTGATAAAATAGAATAGGATAACCATCACGCCTCGGTGATTTTTTTGCTCCCTTCTCTCATATAGCCTTTTTAATATCCTTTTCAGTAAAGGGCATCCCCAAAATCTCAGACTGTTCTAACTTTAATCTCGCCTCCTCCTCCCAAAAATTCATATGCATCTTTCACCGCATGACCTTCGCCTTCCCCATTAAGTCCATATAAAAATCCACGACTGCCTCCTTTATCCTGTCTTCCTCTGTCAAAACCATACCTCCAATTTCAATCCTCTTAATATAATTAGACCGCTGTTTCGCATTAGCTATTTTATAAAAGAAAGCGATGTTCTTATCTCTTTCTAGAAACCATTGCTTCCTTAACTATTGATGACATCCTATTTCTTCCTTTCTATAGACTTCTTTCAGATCCACCTTTCATTTACACAAATAATCGAACTCATCATTGAAAAGCTTTGATCCACTTCCTTTAGCTCTATTTCTTCAATAAAAGCGAGTAGTTCTTCTTTTCTCTGTTTTTCCAACAGATCCCTCTTTCTATCCCATTTGCGTAGGACACAACATGTACGCCGCAATTTATCAACGAAGTTACTTGTCGCATCCACACAGAACGTCGAACATCCCCAGCTCTCTCTAATCAATTTACACGCTTCTTCTTCCTCCAACCATCTTTTTTCAAACCTGAACTTTCTCTTCCCCTTTGACGACTCCTGGGTTCTATCAAAAAGGACAATCGACACATGGTTCGACATATTCTTAGTTTCTGCTCTAGCAAATGCAAACGGATGTCGAGTCTCCTAATCCGATGATACCAGAGTTATATCCAACTTTTCCAATCGTACTCTTCAACTATGGCTAGACCACGTAATTTTTTTCTCCTTTACCATAATCTTCGTAAGATCTAAATTATTGATTAGATGATTAAACAACCCTCTATCTCGATCATCCTCCAAAGTCTCCACCCGTTCTTCCGAAAACCTCACCACATTGAAATCACCCCTTATCACCCATAGGACATCCCATTTTTCTCTAATATGTCGTAGTTCTCTTAAAAACTCCTCCCGACACTCTTTCTAAGACGACCCATACACCACATATACCATCTTCTTCCATCCATCCACCTTACCTTTAATTACTTTCATGATTGAGATTCTCCTATAAAGGATTCCTCAATGTCCATCATCTCTTGATTCCCCCTAAATGGTATGCTTCCACTTGCTCCATTCGTCTTTTTCACAATTAAATTCACTTCTCCATCTACTCCTAACGTATTCAAAATTCTAGCCTTCGGACAGCTGAGCTTAGTTTCCGATAAACCAATTATCGTAAAGTGCCCTTTCCTAACCACCTCTCTGACCAATCACCTTTTAAGAAATAGACTCAAGCCTAAGACATTCCAAAAAATGCAATTCATAAAAACTAGATAGCATGACAGACCCGGGGCAATCCATACCCCAGCCTGATAAACCCACCTTTGTTATCAAAAGTCAACCTCTCTCTGTGCAGGCTCGCTATCCCACTTCCGAGGAAGAATATCGACGCCCGCCCTTTCGCACTCAAGGTTTTTAATAGCGGCCAAATTAAGTTCTATTTTCTCTCGGGATGTACCTATATTTATGCCTGACATTTTATGGTACTGTAGAAAATGATTATCAGGTAAATTGCCAAAAATTGAAACTGAATTTAATAAAGTAACTGAGGAAGTTGCTTTATTCTTCGTCCTCTCTTTTTCCTTTGCCATGTCCGCACCATCCTTGCTCAAACTCAGCCTTTGCTTTGCTAGAATTCTCCCACTCTTGCGATTAGCGATGACTAGACCGCCCTCTGGCATTGTTTCCTTACCTGCCCCACTTTATTCGTAAGATCATCGCCATTATCCTGTATATCTTCCAAACTACTCGAACGTTGGGCCGCCATATTTGTCCCATTCTTTTAGACTCCCTCCCATTTGATGTCAACTTCGCAATTGCTTCCTCTATTCCTCTTCTAATTGATGACTTTAGATCTGAGGACAACACATCCTCCAACTAATGCATGACAATTGCCTTCACTTTCCCTTCATCCACCGCTCTTTCCTTCCTCCATTCCATCATATCTACTTCTTTTTCCAGACCCACCTCTTTAACCCTCCGTCCATCCTTTGTCTAAACCTCTTTACCAGCTCGATCATCGCCAATGTCGTCATTAAGATCTCTGCGAGTGTAGTAATTACTTTGTCCATTCGAGTTAGAGCCCTCATATAAAACTGCCTTCAAATTCTTATCTGTCGTTTCCCAGTTCTCATCCTGTTTGTTACGCAAATCACTATACGGTCCATCAAAACTCGATTCTTCCCTCCACTTGCCAAAATCAACTTTTAATTTATCTAGGCCCATAAGTGCACCCTGATCAACATCCGTCGTTTGATTTCCCTCCGCCACCAAAGATCTCAGCCCATTTCGCCTAAGATTATCCCCACTCCCAGTTTGAATTAAAACGGGGACTACCACCGCAATCTTCTACCCCCGTGCAAGCGAGGATCTCTCTCTTCATCACGTGCCTTTGTGTTAGATATAGTGCATTTAAGACAATTATTGTAATTGCAGGCAGAAGATTATGATAATTGAGGGATGACCTATACAGCTAGAACAGTCTTGCTCGAGATGATAGTATGCTACCTGATTTGTCTTTATGATTCATATGTATACATTTTACTTACGTATCACTAATACATAACGATAAAGCCCGTATGATGTTTGCTTGAATACCAGTATTATGATGGCGATCATACTTGTAGGAACTGGATGGTCCATAAGCACATCTTTAAATGTCCCTACTCATGGGAGTATCGAGACTGGACATCAATATTCCCGAGTAGACTAGTGTATACGTTTCTTTACCTCGACGAGGGGCGATGGACGGTATCATAGCCATTGGTGTCTGACACCAAAGATTGTATAAATTTGCTCACTGGGTTATGAGTTATACTGGACAGACTCGCCAAGAACTCCTATATGGTATTATACCTATCGTACAATAGCAGTTCTCTGGTGATATGAGTACAGGGTAGTCTGTTGACCTGAGATCATCATTTGTCTTTTGTAAGTTCCCACTGTACTTTGATTACTACCCTACCACGTGTTGGTGTCAAAAATTACATCCCGGTTGACCAAGTCAAAGTCAAAGTCAACCCCAAGTAAGCGGGCCTAAGCCCAGATCAAGTGGGCCCATGCCCAAGTCGAGCCCCGCGGCCGGCCTCTTCCATGGCAAAATGAAAATCATATAATATATAATTTTGATGTAATTTTTATGAATAAATGTAAGAAAATTGGGCATAAAGCCAAATTTTTGTACAGCCCATGGCTCATGTGCAAAAGAAATAAGCACATGAGGCATGGGATGGGCAAAACACCGGTTTGTAAAGCCCAAGAGGCTATATGCAAAATTGTAAGCCTATATAAAACAACATGATGATGAAATGAAGGACAATAATTCATTCCCCTCAAAATTTAGGGTTTCTGTGCCTCCTTCTCCTTCCATAAGGTTCTAAATCTTATTCCCATTTTTTGAATTAAATCAAAAGTTTAACTCTTTTTTTCCCAAAAAGAAATAGGTTTTCACAATAAAACTCTTGAAGGGGAAGTCAGATCTCTTATCAAATCTCTAAAAAGGGAGATTTTTAAGTCTCACCCCCTTTTCCTCCAAGATCCAGTCAACAGAGAGGAGGAAGAAGGAGACCTGTTCAGTCGAAAATAGTGCATTTTTAACATGACAATTTCCTTAATTTTCTTAATCGTCTAAAGGTATTTGCTATAATTATAACACATATTAGAAGTTCATCTGCAAAATATCATTTACCATATGTTATACATTATAATTAACATTATGAAGAAAATTGTATGTTTAATATTTTTACGCATAATATTTTGTATCTCACATTCTTCATTGAGATCTTGTGCAAAGTTAACTCAGGTCAGATATCGGGAATCAGAAATCTGCCGATAAAATACAGGAAATTTAAGAATTAAATTCTGGTAGAGACTCAAAAATGATTAGAAGATTCTAGATATCACAAGAAGCCCAAAGACTAACAGAAGAAATCACCTGAAGTTTCAACCAATGAAGCCACCAATTGGCCGCGGAACCGCGGCCGAGTCGCCGCGGATCTGCGGCCGATTCAGGAGCTTCGGGGTCGGGAACTCTCTGGAAACTTCCTATCAACATCCTAGCTTGCTGGGGAAGTCTCGCTGTAACAATTTTGTTCTGGAAACTTCTCTATAACAACCTAGCTTGGGGAAGCTTATAGAGGGGGCTATAAAAAGGACCAAGGTCATGAAGAGAAAGGTTCCCAATTTGTTCCTAATTTTGTCTCAAATCTTTCATCCAATTCAACATCAAATCCAAGATCCAAAATCAAGAATCATAGAGAAGATCATCAAGCGATTCAACAAAAGATCCTTTACATGAAGCCGATCGTCATCAACGAGCACGTGATCCACGACAGGTCCAAGACTCACGGTGATCGAGCGACGTGAAGATTGACGGAAAAATTACCTCTTCAAGAGAGTGATCGAGATCAATTCTTCTTGTAATCTCGGATTGAAGAAGTTGTAATTTGAAGTTGAATAATAAAGGTGATAATTAGTTTTGATTTCTCTTTCTTTTAAATTCCGCATTATGAGTTCTTTTTCTAATCTTTCTTCTATTTTTAGGATGCGTGTGTAAATCTCCACTTGATAGGATTCATAGGATTAGAGTAGATCGATGGATGAAAGAATTCTATACTTTTCTTTAGTCTTATGAAGTTTACAAACCTTCGCAAAAGAATCGTTAACATCCTCATTGGGTACGATATCAAATTATTGATTATCTTGACCACGATGTGAGATAAGATTGACGATTTTTTTGTGAAGGGTTAGAAAATGAATGGGATCAATGAAAGGACAAGAGGCTATAGTGAAGAAACCCTAGTTTCTTCCAAAAAACCCTAATCCACATTCATCGCCATCAATCTAGCGTTAAACTGTCAATAGAAAATAAGAGACACCTTTATTAGTAATCCATGGCTACTAAATCCGATCGAATCCTATAAGCCTTCTTCATATTTTCTTGATAATTAGATCTTGAACATTTTCTTGATTCCATTCTTGAAAACGATTTCTTGATTTTCTTGAAACTATTACTTCAACTAAATCTTAAACAATTTCTTGAATTTCTTTACTAGTTCTATCGACTCATTTAAAGCAAGAATTTATGAATTTCTCGAATCCCAGAGGACGACCCGTGCTCACTAACACTCGCTACACGCGATACCATTATTGATTGCGGTTACTATTACTACCTATTCTTTTTGAACCAATCAAGACCCAACTCTAAATATCCCATTTTGGGAAAAATCCAAGGCTCAAGAGAAGATCCAGGGCTCAAGGGAGAAGAAAGGGTTCCCCTTTGATAACCTCTGAAGATCTTTGGGCAGTTCAACTCCAAGACCCAAATCCTCAAAGGAGTTCAACTCCTAATCCAGATCTTTTAGGAGTTTAACTCCAAATCCAAATCTTTTGAAATTTAACTCCACTCAAAATCCTTTTGGAGTTTAACTCTATAAACATAAAAATCCTCCATTTTTCTGAGAGTTTCCAAAGTCCCTCGAAGTTTAACTTCTAATCCCAGGGCTAAGTCCCCATCTTTTTTTTTTCTATAGGCGTCGAGTGCCTACGTGCCTCGCACGTGGACCGCGGACGTCCAGTGCCTATGCTCCACGCACACGTCCTTATGACGCTCCTTTCCCCTCTTTTTCCACGCACTCCACACTAAAAATACCTCCCCGTTAGAAATTTTTTTTCTAACGGGGCGCTGCCCCCATACCCTATAAGCGGGCTGCTAGCCCCTTTGACCCCCAGCCTGCTATCCGGATAGCGGGACCCCCGTAAACTCTGCGAGGCCCCCTATATATCCAAAACCCTTCAAAACACAACACATGTACACGGCACATTGAGTTCGCATGACCAGTTTGACCCGTCAATCGGAGGTTCTTTCTTTTCAAAGGCGAGGGGTAATTAACGGCAGCTTAGTTCGCGGCTGCCGGAGATTTGGATCCCCACAATCAATAAACCCCGGCCTACCCTGGGCAGGGAGAATCTGTAATGCGTCTAACAAGCGACGCGTATTTCCCATCTCAATGGTGTGACGAATAAAACCCTACACCATGGCTCCACTGAGTCGTATAAACAGGTTTTAGTTAGGTACAGTCCTGAGCCACATGAAGCCAGTGAGTGGATTGAGAGGATTCGTCTCTCTTGGTATAGGGAGTCGATATTGCGTCGTGTTTTGGTTGGCTATCACCATAAGTCCATGGCCATGGCGGATGAGATTTACTGATAGGAGATTAGTAGTTTCTCGGTAGGCGATGAGCTTGACACCGGTACGACTTATCGAGTTATTAAAGATCTGACGTTTTCCATCCTTAGACCCGATATGCAACACTCTTTGACGAACAGACCGGACTGTACGGTGACTGTCACTTATAAGCTCAGTAGGGGTTCGGATGAGCTTTCTTGTCGATCTTCCTTTCGTTCAATACCTGGATAGCTGTTACGTACAGCTAGTGCCACTGATGTTCTTGTGATTATGGATTGATCCAGTAACTCACTGCCATCATATTGTTGAGTCTTTAGAGTCCTATACAGAGGTTTTTCCAGATCTAGCGATATGATGTGCATATTGGATGCGTACTAGAGATCGATTAAAACATGTGTATTGGATATGCTAATGGTAATCGGACGTTTGATAATACTAGCTGGTCTTTTGGAAAGACGGATATTAAATCAAGTATTGATTTAATATATTAATACATATATTGGATATATGTATTTACAAATATTATGTCACCTTTTATATTTATCTTACTTATGCATTTTAATGCTAGTGAAATTATATGTTATATGTTACATATCAATATAATTTCCAAAAACATTTTTCTACCTCATTTATTTTGACTTGACTTGAGTTGATGGGAGAGGGTACATACCCATCCAATTTGGCTTGACAAGTGGAGGTGAGAGGAGAGGGTGGACACTTAGAAGAGAAAGAGAGGAGAGTGAATATGAGAGAATACTCTCATTTTGAAAATGGCTAAGAGTTTAATTTTTCATCACTCTCATCTCTCTTCCTCTTCTAGCTCTCTACCATTTTCCTCCCCATTAAAAATGAGTGTGGAAAATTAGTACAAGTGAAAAAAAGAATGAGGAACAATAATCTACATCTCTTGGTTCATTATCCTAGAAAAATAATGAACCAAGTTTCTTCACCATTGGAGTTTCTTGAAGTGAAGATGGAGTTAGGGTTGAGTTTTCTCAAGTGGATCCATCTTTGATAAAGGAAGGTCTTCACCAAGTTTATTCCTAACATCTTAGGAGCCTAACTGGAATTCAAGTTTATCCATGGAGCAAATGAAGATGCTACAAAGGTTGTATTTTCTAATCTTGTATGGATGCTATTTATATTTGCTAGTTTAGTTATTTGGAAATGATTTTAAGTTGTGGATGCTAGTGTTTGACTTGTATTTTTTGTTGTAAATTTCTTTTCGCTTCCGCTGCGTGACCCCTATCATACCTACACTTTGATTGTTGATCATGCTCGCATGATGTGGAACTCGATGGTTCGCCAACCTTGACCCAGGCCTAAACCGGCCTTGCTTGAGTCGGCCTCGGACTTTCATCTTCCTCCTATCGACTTCACGGTGCTTCAAACCCTAATTTCCTCCCCATTTCCCCACCTTCTCTTCCGACCACCGTGTCGACCTTGAAGTTCACCGCCGGCACCCTCGTAATGGACGCACTCTCTTCTAGTGAGAAAAACAACTTAAAAACCCTTCCTGTTATCAGCTTTGACCGTTTCAACGAGTCGAGTCAAAAGTCGATACCTTTTTTCTTTTGGAATAAAATAAATTCTATCACACCCCACTCGAATTCACGCTATGTTACTGACGACCTTAGCCTCGATGGCCTCATTAATCTCTGGTACGACTCCAGAGCTCTTTACTAATCCTTCGAAAATATACCAAGACCACACATGAACTGGAAAATTCTCCACTCGTAACCAGACCTCTGATTGATGTCAATGAGTAGCAGACCCTTCATACCCTGTCCACTTTGTAATCCTGAAATGAAAATTGTGGATGTCGTCTTCAATCTCTGGGAATTTTACCATTAACTCGAGTGACTATGCCGAAGGAAAATGCACGACGTACCCTAAAGGATGTGGGACCCATTGGTAAGTTTTATACTTTCCTGGGAACTCTCGTAACTTTGTCACCACTAGCCTCGCCGGAGGAGTCCCATCTCTCGCCTTTGTCATCCTAATCACATCCAGAGTTTTCACCAAAGTTTTCCTTCTTTTCTCCTTCTCATCATTACATGGCAAGTGAATTCCGTAACCGCTGATTATTAGGGAATATGCGTGTTCAAGTTTAGTTTTAAATACCGCAATCAAGACGGTTTCTCTTGTAGCTAGCCGGTTGAGTACGGGTCGTCCGCAGGGAGATGGGAGTCTTTTTCAATGTGTTTTAACGAGTTAAGTCCGGTTGTTCAGATTTTGTTTGTGATTAACTAAGTGTTGAGTTGATATTTAAAGCGAGCTTGTTAGGGTTAGGATTAGGTTAGTTTGAGTTAGGAGTCTCCACATCTTTCGTTGCCCCTCTTAATATCGGTGTTACGGTAATCGGCAACAACGGGGATTAGCACGACTAGGAAGGGACTTGCGAGTATAAGCTAGGCTTTCCAACGCATAAGTCCTTCCTTTTGGTGCTTGTCCGTCCGTTCTTTGCTCTTAGCCATAACCTCCGGTTAATTCAACCACAACCGGTCTCACTACGGAATCACCGCTATCATGTAGGATAGGGTGCCGTAAGGAGCGGATTGTGGTTTAATTAACGGGAGTCGATTTAAGCTGTTGGGCAAGGAAAGAGTGAGAGAGATTTCCTTCTCTCAAACTTTCCTTATCCTACCCTAACAAGTATAAAACTACTCACACTTCATGATAAGGAAAAACAAAACAAAACACAAGAGGAAGATAGAAAGAAGGAGATTAGAAGAATACGACTAACTATTTGCGACCTCACCTTGGCGAGGATCGAGCGTAAGTATCATTGTCGTATGAATGATAAAGAAAAAGAGAGAAGAAAGAAACAACAAGAAAATAACAACAACTACTTAACAATTAAAATTACAACAAGTAAAGAAAGAGCAAGACAAGCATGATAATAAAATGATCTTTTTTATTTACCATTCCTCCCTCACAAAGCTCACTACAAGTTTAATGGAGAAGAGATGAGAAGAAGAAGAACATGTAAACTAAAACCTAGAAAAAGAAAATACAAGAATGGACCCTTTCCTTCACAAAGTTCTGGGCTATTTATAGGCCAAAAAATGAAAACCTAGGGCAACCACCAGAACTCAAATAAAAAGACCAAAACACCCCCCAAAATTCTGCAGGCTTGGCGCCTAAACGGCCGCGGATCCGCGGCCTGGACCCACCTTTTGCCGCGGATCTACGGCCTTATGGTTGAATTGGGATTTCTTCTTTCTTGGGCTTCCCTGGTTTGATGTGTACATAATTCTGGTACATGTATTTTCTCAATTTGGCTCCACGATTTTTCCAGAATTTCTGTTGAGGGAAAGGTGGACTTTTTGTCAAGATTTTGTCATGATTGCCTCGAGCTCCGCGTAGATCTCTTGGATTTTGTGCTACCATTGAGCCTTGTGCATGAGAATGACATTGATTTGACATTTTGTCTTCCTAAACTGGTATCTGGCAACATACGGATGAAGAGCGGAGACCGTGTTTTATCTGTGGTTGGCAGAAACCCGGATTTTGTCGTGTTTTCCATGAATTTCACCGTTTTAGAACCGAGAACCGGTATCCTGCAATTGACTAGCAAACACGGCTCAAGAGTATCTACCGATATGCAATGTGACAAAAATTGGGCGGTATGAAAATGCAAAAATCTGATATGAACAAATACCCCCAAACTTATCATTTGCTCGTCCCGAGCAAAGCCCATTTATTCACAAAAAATTTCCTAACCTCACTTTCGCAGGGAACGCGATTGCACTGAGCATGTGCAACAAGCCGTTAAACCTCTAGGTGTCCCTAGTAGGAGGAGTGTTGTCTCATGAGGGTTTTCAGCGGATACTACCCACAAAATCCGGTCAAGTCGGTTTTGCAAAATAACTAAGATTCAAACCCTAAAGTTTTGTTTTAGAAAATAACAATTCTATAATCCTAAGTCTAGACCATCGAACCTTTATTTTTCACACCTCGCTTCTTATTTAACTACAGATTTTACATGTCTTTACGTGCAGTGCAAATAGTGTCGTTATGTTCCCGAAAGGTCGAATAAAGTCATCATGTCGCACAATAAAGCCCAGATAACAATTTAAAAAGGATCACATAAGTTTTATAAAGAGTTAAGCATTTTTCAAGTTTCGTTTTCCAGTAAGGTTTCAACTTCAGAATTTCTATCTTCCATAACAGGAAACTAAGTCGTATTTTTCACTCCACCTTTTTCTTGTTTTCATTTCATACACACCTCTGTGAACATGCAATAGTCTTTATCATAGAATAAAACCTTCATATCTCCGCTAAATTTTTTATAAAAGCCTGTCTTTTATCAAGATTATTCTCACACAAAGAACCGTTAGGAATTTTAACTCGGAGAGAACACTTGCTTGACTTTGTTTTAAAACTGGACTTTCTAGGCTTCTTAGCGAGCTTTGGGCCAATGCACCCAAACCAGTTGGTTTTAGGGCATTAGGTGTAGAAACACCCCAGCGGACTTAATTACTCAAGTTACCTAGGTCCAAAAACAAAAGACAGTTTGGTGTGAAAATCAGATGATTTATTACGAACGGAGATATAACCGGCAGTTCAATTATTTTTTGGATAAAAGACGTGTTTAGTGGGTTTGGTGTGTAATCATTCCAATCAAGTTTCAGATGTGTTATTTTTCAGACTTAGCTCCAATTACGGCATCAATAACATTCCTTCATATTTGCTTTACTTCATAAACTATTCTTGACATTACTTATTTCAGAACAAACCTATTTGATCCTCAGAAAATCAATTATCTGTTTAAAAGTTTAAACATGAAAGGCTTCTCATCTAATTCCCAAAATCTTACGACACGTGTAGTGTGATGTAAAGACGTATATCAGCTATAGTTAACTTCAAAGGAGAGTTATCTTTCAGGTTTTCAAAATCCAAACATAAGATTTAGTTATTCCTATTTTTTCAAACAAAAACCGTCGAAATGTTGAATCAGAGTTCTTCCACAAGCTAACTTGACAAAAAAGTTTTTATATTTTTTAGAAAATTTTCAAATTTTTATGGATTTTATGGATATTAATATGCAGATGCAAAATATACATATGAATGCGAAGGTAAGAAATGCGTACCGAGCGTACCCCCAAACTTAAACTGGACAGTGTCCTCACTGTTGTAGCATGAAGAGAGCAGTTGGAAGGTTCAAAATTGTCGGTTAGCGAAACACAAATTTTTGTTTGTTTTTGTATTTAGAGAAAAAGAAAAAGAAAAGAATATACACAAATATATACAAAATGGTTTGTACATACCCCCAAACTTATTTGGAACAGTGTCCGCTGTTCTTGGCTGGATAACCGAAGTTTGGAGGTAGGCAGAGGAAGATCATTCAGGGTAAACCGGCTCCTGTAAGAACAGGAGCTCCTCTGTTGGTTCGGCGCTAATGTACGGTTTGCATCGGTGTCCATTTACCTTGAAGAGTGAACCGTCCTTTGGATTTTCCAAATCCAAAGCGCCCTGCGGATACACATTCCGCACAAAATACGGCCCTTTCCAGCGAGATCTGAGCTTTCCAGGATGGAAGTGAAGTCGGGTGTCGTAAAGCAGTACCTGCTGACCAGGTACGAAGGTTTTGCACAAAAGGTGTTTATCGTGAAACACCTTCGTTCGATTCTTAACGACAACCGCGTTATCGTAAGCCTCATCCCTAAGCTCGTTCAGTTCGTTCAACTGCAGCTTCCAATGGCTGCCCGCATCCTCAAGAGACAGATTCAGCTCCTTTATCGTCCAAAATGCGCGATGCTCTATTTCGACAGGAAGGTGGCAGGCTTTTCCGTACACAAGCCAATACGGAGACATGCCAAGGTCGGTCTTATAAGCGGTTCGAAATGCCCAAAGGGCATCAGTGAGTTTCAGAGACCAATCCTTACGGTTCTTGGAAACCGTCTTCTCCAGTATCTGCTTGATTTGCCGATTTGAAACTTCGGCCTGCCCGCAGGTTTGGGGGTGGTAGGGCGTAGAAAGCTTATGATTAATGAAGTATTTCCGCATCAAGGCCTCGAAAGTCCTATTGCAGAAATGACTTCCATTGTCGCTAATGATCGCTCGGGGGTGCCCAAACCGGGAGAAAATGTTTTCTTTAAGGAACCTAACGACAACCTTGTTGTCGTTAGTCCGGCTGGGCACAGCCTCGACCCATTTAGAGACGTAATCAACAGCTAGAAGGATGTACAAGTTCCCAAAAGAGCTGGGAAACGGCCCTATGAAGTCTATCCCCCAAACATCGAAAATCTCCACAACCAAGATCGGTTGGAGCGGCATCTCGTTCCTCCGGGATATCCGGCCCATGTGTTGGCACCGGGAGCAAGTCTTGCAATAGTCATGAGCATCTTTGAAGAGTTGTGGCCAGTAGAAACCACATTGCAAGATCTTCTCAGCTGTCTTTCTGGGCCCAAAATGCCCGCCACACGCTTGATCGTGGCAAAATGACAGCACACTCTTGAATTCCTCATCAGGGACACACCGACGAATAATCTGGTCGGGACAGTACTTGAACAAGTAGGGTTCGTCCCAGTAAAAGTGTTTTACTTGGGATAAGAAGCGAAGTCTGTCCTGACTTGACCATTCGGTCGGTAGTAATCCCGTGGCCAAATAGTTCACAATATCTGCGAACCAGGGTTCGCACGATACTGTCAAGAGCTGTTCATCCGGGAAAACGTCGTTGATCGGAATTGGAAGCGAAGGCGAAGAAGGAAGTCGTGGGAGATGGTCGGCAACCACGTTTTCACATCCTCGTTTGTCCTTAATGACAAGGTCAAACTCTTGAAGCAAGAGGATCCAACGGATTAACCGAGATTTGGCATCTTTCTTCGCAAAAAGATGGCGCAGAGCTGAATGGTCTGTGTAGAAAATGACTGGAGAGCCGATGAGGTAGGGCCTGAACTTTTCTAAGGCAAATACAACAGCTAAGAATTCCTTCTCAGTTGTTGTATAATTGAGTTGGGCATCGTTCAGGGTTCGGCTCGCGTAATAGATTACGTGCGACATCTTGTTGATGTGCTGTCCAAGGACAGCACCGATGGCAAAGTCGGATGCATCGCACATAATCTCGAATGGGTGCGTCCAGTCAGGAGAAGAAAGAACGGGAGCAGAAGTGAGTGAGCGTTTCAGTGACTCAAAGGCAGTCACACAGCTCGAGTTGAAGTCAAATGGTGTATCCTTGGCCAGCAAAAGAGTCAAGGGCCTAGCAATCTTGCTAAAGTCCTTGATAAACCGTCTATAGAAACCGGCATGGCCAAGGAAGGCTCGAATATCTCTGACGCATCGGGGAGGAGGCAGATTGGAAATGACCTCAATCTTTGCTTTGTCAACCTCTATGCCATTTTGCGAGATGATATGTCCTAAGACAATACCTTCGCGCACCATGAAGTGGCATTTCTTCCAGTTCAAAGTGAGATTCTCGTCCTTACATCGGGTAAGGACAGCGTCAAGATGCAGCAGACACTCGTCAAAGGAATCGCCGAAGATGGAGAAGTCATCCATGAAAATCTCCAGAAATTTTTCCACCATGTCCGAGAAAATTCCCATCATACACCGCTGGAAGGTAGCGGGCGCATTGCATAACCCAAAGGGCATGCGACGATATGCAAACGTGCCGAAAGGACAAGTGAAAGTGGTCTTGTCCTGGTCTTTTTCGGCGATGGGAATTTGATTATGGCCGGAGTAGCCATCAAGAAAGCAGTAGTACTCGTGTCCGGCCAATCGTTCAAGCATCTGGTCAATGAAAGGTAGTGGAAAGTGGTCTTTCCGCGTTGCGGCGTTGAGTTTTCTGTAATCAATGCAAACTCGCCACCCAGTTTGGGTGCGAGTAGGGATTAACTCGTTCGCCTCGTTGGTTATGACCGTGATGCCCGACTTCTTGGGGACAACATGAATGGGGCTAACCCACTGGCTATCAGAGATAGGGTAAATGATACCACTATCTAGACATTTGACGATCTCCTTCTTCACAGCCTCCTTCATGACTGGATTAAGACGTCTTTGTGGATCCCGGGCTGGTTTGGCATCATCCATCAGATGAATGTGATGCTCAACGATGAGGGGACTAATCCCCTTGATGTCCGCCATGGACCAGCCAAAAGCTTGCCTGTTGCCGTGCAAGATCGTGAGAAGGGCTTTCTCTTGCTCGGGAGCTAGAGAAGCCGAAATGATGACAGGGAGGGTCTCGTTTTCACCTAAGTAAGCGTACTTAAGGTGAGACGGCAAAGGCTTGAGTTCGAGTGTTGGAGGTGAAACGATAGAAGGCAAGATTGGTGAAAAGGTCTCGAACTCAAAGGACTCCAGCAAAGGTTCAAAGCGAGTGTAGGCAACCGAGTTGGATGGTTCAGGTAACTCATCCGGAAAGTCGAAGGATTCAAACTCGGGTTGTGCGCGGCTAAGATCGTTCGTGAACGTGAAACACTCGTAGTCGTTGTCGGGCGCAGAAACAGCAGCAGGTTCGAAGAGAAACGCACTAGTGGCGTCAAGATTATCGTGATCAAACAGAAACTCCTCGAATTCACACTCTTCTGGGGTGATCTCCTGGATCGAGCAGACGTCCAGTATATGAGCATTAGGTTCGGCGGGCTGATTCCCCAACCTAAAAATGTTGAGTTCAATCGTCATATTTCCAAAAGAGAGGTTCATTGAACCATTACGACAATTGATCACAGCATTTGAGGTTGCGAGAAATGGGCGACCGAGTATCACCGGAATTTGATTCCGGGGGTTAGCTACAGGCTGTGTATCTAATACAATGAAGTCAACGGGGAATATGAAGTCCCCGACTTTGATTAACACATCCTCTAGCTCACCCCTAGGATGGGTGATTGATCGGTCGGCCATTTGGAGAGTGCAGTGCGTGGGTTTCAGCTCTCCGACGCCTAATTGCTCGTATACTGAATACGGAAGCAAGTTAACACTGGCACCAAGATCTAATAGTGCGCGGTTGATGTTCTTATCCCCAATGGTAATTGAAATTGTAGGACAGCCAGGGTCCTTCCGTTTTTGTGGTAAAGATTGGGTAAGGGCATCACTCACAGCACTAGCCAAGAAAACTTTCTTGGGTACCTGAGACTTCCTCTTTTTCGTGCACAAGTCCTTTAAGATTTTCGCGTAAGACGGGACTTGTTGGACAGCATCTAAAAGAGGAATGTTAATGTTAACTTGCTTAAATAACTCCAGAATCTTCTCCATTTGAGGATTTTGTTTATTAGATCTCAACCGGTTTGGAAATGGAACATTTTGAAAATTGGTTGAGTCTAATGCTGGAGGAGGAGATTGTGGAGTTGGAACGGATCCCAGAATAGGTGTTTTCGTGGAGTGAGAAGTGGGTCCGTTCAGAGTAGAAGAAGAGGGAGGGGAGCCTTGTGAAGAACGGAGAATAGGCTCAGAGGACGAAGAAGAAGAAGAAGAAGAAGAAGAAGCGGCGGCCGGGGTGTCATCGTTGATCCATTTGCCAATGTTGTTTTGCAGCATCCTCCCCGATCTCAGTGTAGTCACGGCACTCACATTATGGTTTTGTTGTTCAAGAGCAACATGTGCATTATGTGGGTGACCGGGATTTGTAAGTGGCTGGGACGGGAGCTTCCCCTTCTCTCGCTAGCATAAGGCCGCGTTCAGCTGTGCAATCTGGGCCTCGATGGTCTTGATGCTTTGCCCGTGTGCGGCAGTGTGTTGCACTAAAGATTGAATCGAAGACTGGATGTTGGCGGTGGATTGAGTCGATTGTTTAACAAACGCCTCCAGACTTCGCTCGAGCGAGGAAACCTTATCGTTGTTTGACGGAACAAAGTTGTTTGGTGGAAAAGAGTTGTTGGGTGCAAAGTTGTTCGTCTGGTTTTGGAAAGGCTGGGGTTGGAAGGGCTGCTGATATTGATGTTGAGTTTGTTGTGGCGCTTGTTGTTGCGGTGGAGGGGCCCTTTGGAAATTGTTGCCTTGGAATTGATTCTGATTCTGATTCCAGGCGAAATTGGGGTGGTTTCTCCAACCGGGATTGTAGGTGGAAGAGTATGGATCATTCCTCGGTCTTTGCTGGAAGGCAGCATTAACCTGATCCTGTCCTTGCAAGGGTGGATTGTAAGGACATTCTTCGGTCAAGTGGGAAGGATCGGAACAACAAGCGCAGATGGTACGAAGGGGGAGAACAGGGGCGGGGGCAGGAGCAGAAAATTTGCTCTCTATTGCTTCAAGCTTTTTTGTTATTGCAGCCATTTCAGCTTTCATCGCAATAGAGACATCAAGTTGGTGGATTCCTACCCTAGACTGACCGGTAGAAGTGGAGGTAGAAGAAGAAGAAGTCGGTCTGGTGCTCTCCCATTGTAGCGTCTGCTCCGCAAGATCGTCAAAGAACTGCCACGCTTCCTCGTCAGATTTCGATAAGAAGTGTCCCTGACAGATGGTTTCCAGCAACTGCTTCGTTGCTGGGTTCAGTCCCTCGTATAAGGTTTGGCAGAGTTGCCATTTCTCTATACCGTGGTGAGGACATTGAACAAGAAGGTCTTTGTACCGGTCAAAGCACTTCCAGAAGGGTTCAGAAGGAAGCTGGGAGAATTGGTTGATTTCATTTCGAATCCTTACGGTCTTATGATTCGGATAGAATTTTTTCAGAAACGCTTTAACAAACTCGTCCCAGCTGGTGATTGAGTGGGAAGCGGTGCTATACAGCCATTTTTCAGCGAGATCGCATAAAGTGAACGGAATGACCCGTAGACGTATAGCATCGTCTGACAGCTGGGTTGTTTTCATCATGGCACAGACGTTTTGAAATTTATTGATGAAGATATAGGCATCTTCAGATTCAAGCCCATGAAAACGTGGAAGCATGTTGATGAAATGGGGCTTAATTTCAAAGTTTTCCCCATTGGCCGGAGGAAGAGAAAGGCAGGTGGGAAGTGCAGAACGGGTGGGGTAGAAACGATCCTGGAGCGCAATTCGCTGTGGCGCTACAACAGGCGGAGGTGGTGGGAGATTGGTCTCCGTAGGAGGTGGAGCCAATCCAGCGGTGGTCAAAGAGATGTTCGGATTAAATCCCGACATCGCGGAAGAAGAGGTTGGTGAAGGTGAAGGTGAAGATGTATGAACAGAATTCCGGTCAACGTCGGAGTTGGCCGGCAAAGGAAGGGGAGAAAGAGGAGTGGACGGAGTATCGACTTCGGAGTCGATCGCGTAGTCGGTCGCGACTAACGTAACGCGGACTAGACGGGCGCTAGTGTCCCGAGTCCAAGCGGACATACACTAAACGAGTTTAGTATAGTCAAAGCGGAGAAGGTGAGGGTAAGAAAACGTCAATGAAGAAAGGCGATGGGTGGTGGGTGAAAAAATGGATTTGGCGACAAAGGGCTAGTTTTTATAAAAGTTTTTGATTTTTTTTCTTTTTTTTTGTTTTTAGAAAGAGATTTACAGAAATATGTACGGAAATACGGCTTAAGCAATCACAAACAAGATATGCACAATCACACCTAGATCTAGGGTAACCTAGGTCTACTAGACCTGCTCCTGAACTTGATTGTCGAAGATAAACAGTGTCGAGAAACACGCTTAAAAATACACTGATCACGAGGCCAGGTAAGTGCAGAGATAAGGGGAGGTTTTCCAACGCTTTCGCGAAGTTCCTTAATTAAATAACCCTTTCACTTTCGGCGGTTGCGCCTTTAACACTTTCCTAGACACCCCGTAAACAATATACGGTTAAGCGAGGTTCTAAACACGGTTTATCTTCTCCTAATGAGCGCGAAGTCCTTAGGGCTGAAGTCTAGTATTATTTAATTTACAATGGACAATGCATATGCTTTAGTGATTTTTGGGGTCCTGGGAAGGGTGATGAAATCCCCACCCAATCTGGATTGGTTTCAAGCCCCTTAAGTCCGTATTAAAGAAATGCAAAACAGTAACAAATCAACTGCAAACAATTTTTATTTTTGCGGCGCAAAGAATCCTGCACAAGAACAGTTTATTGGAAGGGGGAGAAGAATTTGCGCAAAGAAGGCTGCAGAAAACATAGTTTATTGGAGTCCAGAGGAGTGGAGAGGAGCAGAGAGACTTACAGAGAAAAGATGGCAGCCCAAGGGCACCAAGTGGCCGTGGATCCGCGGCCTAAGCCCACTATTTCCGCGGATCCACGGCAGGAAGGGCGAGTTGAGCCATCAATTTTGGTTCAGGTGCTGCTCTGGGTCTCCTCTGCTTGTCTGGATGTGTGGAATTCTGATTTGCTCACTGTATCTGCTCCAGATTTTTACAGTAGACCGGATGCTTCGTTTTTGTCCGTCGCGGTGTAGCCGCGAAATGTGGGTCTATCTTCCCACGTCTTTGGCACTGTACTTGAACTCCGTATTTTCAACGTCTTGGCCACTGAACTCGAACTTTGTATTTTCCTACACACTTGCACAAAAGCTAATCAAAAAAAAACTACAAGATGGTTTTTTACAATGTATGTATTTTTTTTTCGTTTTTTAGTTATATTTATACTTACAAATTAACCCGAAATTACACAAGGAAATAAACTACCGTCTCCCCGGCAACGGCGCCATTTGATTGTTAGGGAATATGCGTGTTCAAGTTTAGTTTTAAATACCATAATCAAGACGGTTTCGCTTGTAGCTAGCCGGTTGAGTACGGGTCGTCCGCAGGGAGATGGGAGTCTTTTTCAATGTGTTTTAACGAGTTAAGTCCGGTTGTTCAGATTTTGTTTGTGATTAACTAAGTGTTGAGTTGATATTTAAAGCGAGCTTGTTAGGGTTAGGATTAGGTTAGTTTGAGTTAGGAGTCTCCACATCTTTCGTTGCCCCTCTTAATATCGGTGTTACGGTAATCGGCAACAACGGGGATTAGCACGACTAGGAAGGGACTTGCGAGTATAAGCTAGGCTTTCCAACGCATAAGTCCTTCCTTTTGGTGCTTGTCCGTCCGTTCTTGGCTCTTAGCCATAACCTCCGGTTAATTCAACCACAACCGGTCTCACTACGGAATCACCGCTATCATGTAGGATAGGGTGCCGTAAGGAGCGGATTGTGGTTCAATTAACGGGAGTCGATTTAAGCTGTTGGGCAAGGAAAGAGTGAGAGAGATTTCCTTCTCTCAAACTTTCCTTATCCTACCCTAACAAGTATAAAACTACTCACACTTCATGATAAGGAAAAACAAAACAAAACACAAGAGGAAGATAGAAAGAAGGAGATTAGAAGAATACGACTAACTATTTGCGACCTCACCTTGGCGAGGATCGAGCGTAAGTATCATTGTCGTATGAATGATAAAGAAAAAGAGAGAAGAAAGAAACAACAAGAAAATAACAACAACTACTTAACAATTAAAATTACAACAAGTAAAGAAAGAGCAAGACAAGCATGATAATAAAATGATCTTCTTTATTTACCATTCCTCCCTCACAAAGCTCACTACAAGTTTAATGGAGAAGAGATGAGAAGAAGAAGAACATGTAAACTAAAACCTAGAAAAAGAAAATACAAGAATGGACCCTTTCCTTCACAAAGTTCTGGGCTATTTATAGGCCAAAAAATGAAAACCTAGGGCAACCATCAGAACCCAAAAAAAAGACCAAAACACCCCCCAAAATTCTGCAGGCTTGGCGCCTAAACGGCCGCGGATCCGCGGGCTGGACCCACCTTTTGCCACGGATCCGCGGCCTTATGGTTGAATTGGGCTTTCTTCTTTCTTGGGCTTCCCTGGTTTGATGTGTACATAATTCTGGTACATGTATTTTCTCAATTTGGCTCCACGATTTTTCCAGAATTTCTGTTGAGGGAAAGGTGGACTTTTTGTCAAGATTTTTTCATGATTGCCTCGAGCTCCGCGTAGATCTCTTGGATTTTGTGCTACCATTGAGCCTTGTGCATGAGAATGACATTGATTTGACATTTTGTCTTCCTAAACTGGTATCTGGCAACATACGGATGAAGAGCGGAGACCGTGTTTTATCTGTGGTTGGCAGGAACCCGGATTTTGTCGTGTTTTCCATGAATTTCACCGTTTTAGAACCGAGAACCTGTATCCTGCAATTGACTAGCAAATACGGCTCAAGAGTATCTACCGATATGCAATGTGACAAAAATTGGGCGGTATGAAAATGCAAAAATCTGATATGAACAGCCGCTACCGCCCTCTTTTGAATTCTTTTTCGATCTTCCCTCTCCGGTATAAGATAATGCATTGATAAATGTCTCTCACCCTGGCAGTTATAATAGATTAGACCAAACTCACAATCATATTATGAATGCCCCCATTGTTTGAAATTTAAACCGCTCCCATTAAACATAGCCGGCGGCGATTTCCGACCATTGAAAGAACTCACCATGTTGGTCTCGTTATTTAATATCAACCAGAGACCGATTCCAACTATTTTAGTCAATCAGTCTAACCCCCTCTGGGGATATCAACCCTTTGAAAACATCAACGTCTCTCTCCCGAACCAGTCGCCGGCCGGTCGCCTCTTTCACAACCTTAATTATCTCATCCTTAGCGTATCGCTTCCCTCAGATCCACATACTACCATCATCCTTCTCTCTGCTATACCCTTGCCGTGAAAAGTCCCCGATGATGACCCATGGACCAACCACTTGACATCCCTCCTTCCATGCCATACCATCTTTGCAACCCTTCTCCCAGCCGGGTCACATAGAATCCCTTGATCGAGAGCGCGAACTCCGTGAATGCATGCGCCTATCTGGCCTATCCATCTCTACCAAGCTATAATTACTCGATGGTTCCTCATGACGATCGCCACCTTGTTGTCGAGCCCTAGGCGGAGACCTACCTCTAGCCGGAGACCTTCCCCTATTGGATCAGTGTTGACTCCCGGTCGAGGCTTTGCACGAGAAGAGCCACTCCTCTTTCTAGGAATTCTTCCCTCCTTGCTTGAGTGTCCATCAACGCGGCCATCACTGCAGCCAGTACCGCCATGGCCTAAACTACGTCCACCATCAATGCGGTCAACCCATGACCATCTCCACGGCCACCAGCATGCCCACCATCACTATTCCTACCACTACTGTACCCACCATCACCGTGGCCATCTCCACATCTCATATCTCTACTGTTGGATGTATATGCCCTAGAGAGCAGTATTGTATATGTATACATATGGATACTAGGGATATGTATGTACAGAATAATATTGCTCGGTTTTATAGTATATTATTTGACTTGTCTTTATCGGGATATGTGTATTTATTTGTATTGTTGTTATATCTGGTTTGCACATATTGATAAAGACTCGATACGGTACTATATTATTGTGGTTTGTCTTTATCTTAACATGGCATATGTCATACTCGTTATTACATATTGCGGTTACATATTGATAAAGCCCCTAGGATCTTGCTTGACTACCTGCATTGTGATGGCTATCATACTTATGGGAGTAGGGTAGTCCATAAGCACATCCTTAAATGGTCCCTAGTCGCGTGAGTATCGAGACTGGGCACTGATACTCCAGAGCAGACTGGTGTGTACGTTTCTAGCCCCGTTGGGGGATGGTTGGTCCCGCAGCCATTGGTCTGATGCACCTAAGATCGTATACAGGTGCTCACTAGATATGAGTACACTGGACGGACTCGCCCAGAACTTCCATGTAGTACTATACCTATCGTCAGATGGAAGTTCTCAGGTGACAAGTGTACAGGTTAGTCTTTGGACCCGAGATCGGCATTTGTCTCGTGTGAGTTCCCACCGAACTTTGATCACTACCCTACCACGGATCTATTGAGTCGTGCAGATAGGTTTTGGTTGGGTTCAGTCCCGAGCCACATAGAGGCAGTGAGCGATTGTCGGGGATTCGTCTCTCCTGGTATAGGGAGTCGATATCTCACCGTGATTCGATTGGTCAGGACCATAAGACCTTGGCCAAGGCACTTGCGATTTACTGATAAGTTGATCAGTAGTTTCCCGGATTGGCCCTATGCCACATCGGCATGACTTATCAGGTTATTAGGGTCTGACGTTCACCATCCCCTAGACCCGGTATGCGATACTCTTTGTCGAAAAGACCAGACTGTACGGATATTGTCACGGATAGGCTCAGTAGGAGATCCGAATGAGTTTTCTCATCGACCTTCTTTTCGACAGGTACCTGGGTAGCCGTTACGTACAGCTAGTGCCGCTGACGTGCTTGTGGTTGAACCCACTGCCAGAGTACTGTCGAGTCTTTAAAGTCCCATACAGAGGGTTTCCCTGATTCAGGCGAAATGGTGTAGTAGCCGTATTGGATACGTGCAGGGTTCGATCGATTGATGTACTTTGTACTCGGACTTTCGATCGGACAGTTGGTAATACTAGCCGGCTCGGGTTTGAGCCGGATTATTAAATCATGTATTGATTTAATAATTTACGTATGTGTATTTCGATATGTATATTCTAGTATTACGTTCTTCGTGTTATTCTATCTTTTTGGGCGTTCGGATTTTTATCTGATTGCCGGTATATATGTACAGTATACTGAAATCCGTATTTACTACAGATTTCCTTCTAGATGGTGGCCACCTCATTATGTATTTTCCTTTTATTTGATAATTGGAAATGAAGTGTAAAGTGAGAGGTGAGGGAGGAATGGAGGTGGCTATGCTTCAATAGCGAGCAAATGAATTTATAATTCATTTTGGGTTTACTATTAAAGCATGGTTGCTATTGTTTAATGAAAGAAAATAGCATACAAAACCTTGGTGAGTTATTTTCTCTCTCATGCTTGATTCATTTTTCTCTTGAGCTCTCATTCCTCTCCTTCCTCTTGAGTCTCCTCCACCTTCATCTTCTTCCTCTTCATTACCTTCTCATGTGTTAAGAATCAAGTGAAGAGGCAAGAAAGAGATAGCTTTGCACTTAGAACTCCTCACTACATCCTAGACCACTTGGTTTAGCAACCCAAGTTCTTTAGTTTCTCCATATAGTCATTTGATTAGGAGCTAGAGCCATGGATCATATTCCCCGTGTGGATCATCTACGACAAAGTAAGGCCGGAGAACAAGCTCGATCCCGGAGGACCGATGGAGCCGGAGTTGGAGATCAAGCAAGTTCAAGGAGACCACTTGGAGCACATGACGAGGAGAGAAGACCGAAGGACTCGATTCGTTTGGTATACCTTCTTTCGTAGTAGATAGAACTCCAAATTAGCTAACTAGGTTTATGGTTAAAGATCCGGTTAGGGTTTAGTCCAGCGCCATGTTTTCGTTCCTCTTGAAATTTTTGTTCCGCAATTTGTCATGGAAGTTGGCCGAGGCGCTAGGGTAACCCTTCATGGTATCAGAGCCAGCCCATAAACACTAGGTTAGCTTGTTTAACCAACGTTAAAACAACGAAATCGAAGCAACCACGCGAAACCAAATCCAAATTCTGCAGTTTCTGTTGTTTTTGAAAAAGTCTCTAAATTTTTTTTAAACAAGTGCAGAGTGGTCTTTACCTTATGAGAAGTACCCAGAACAAAAATGAGGCAGTTCCACTTTACTTTGGCCGGCCACATGCTTGCCAAAACCGACCTCCTCGGTTTTCCCATGGACAAGTTCAATTTGTTTGGATCTAGGCACTTATCTCATGGTATTTGGTTTCCTGGTGTTGTTTAATTTTTGCCCAAATTTGATTCTTTGTAGATTTGAGTTTGAGGCAACTAGAGGTGTTTCGAATTCGTTATATTTGACAGTGTTTAACAGTTTACAGTTCATTCACTTTTATCTGCGAACGGGAATATCACTCGATCGGTAAAACTTGTCTAATTGCTATATGTTCCTTTAGACAGGTTTTGTGAACGTGACATTCGCGTTGATGTTGTGTTCTTGTTCTGTGATTATAGTTGGATTGTCGTGGTGGATAGCATGTGGTGCAATGTTAGAATACAGTTTATATTTCATCTGTACATTTGTTATTGCGGGGCGAGCGTCCGACATGTGGACTGCCGTCTTTGCCAGGTTGTATATTATTTTAGGGCACGACCGGGTTGAGATCGATGTCACTGCTTGTATATATTATTTTCATTTTCTGTATTAGGATTACCCCGCGGTGGGGTGCACGAATAGACGGGTTCTAGAAGGCAGCAAGCCCGCATCTCATGGCGCTGAGACGGAGGGGGCTTCATTCTAGAACTGGTGGGCTATTCGCCGCACTCGTAGGGGGTACAGGTTTTCATTGCACAGGCTATCCACAAGACCGGGAACATCGGGTTTTATTTGTGGCTCAAATGAAACCCGGGGCTCCAAAATTATCCATCATTCTGTATTGTTATCTGTGATGTTGTTTATTATCATGCCTGGGACGAATGTTATATATACATATATATATACTAATAGATGTTGTATATGTTTTACACCCGCGCTAGTCCAGCCCCTGCTCTATCGTTAGTTAAGTAACCTAACGGGTGATGACGGGGCCCCGTGGCGAATGCGGATGGCATATACGTACATTTTATTTTCTTTCTTTTCTGGTGTGATAGGTTATAAATTGATGGGACCGCATTAATTTTGATTAATGAAAGATAATAAACCTATAAGATGTTGTTGGAACCAGGCTTTAAAAACTGACATTACAGATGTTCTCTTTTGCTTTGCATAGTGGTATTCAGTTTAGAATATCCTGCACCTCATTCGATGAGGCAAGAGCCGAGATCCCTTCACCGGGAGTGACCCTTTGAGTAAGAGTTTGCGTCAGGGTAATAACTTTACCATAGTCGATTATTTTTGCTTTGCATCGTGGTATTCAGTTTGGAATATCCTGCACCTCATTCGACGAGGAAAGAGCCGAGATCCCTTAACAGGGAGTGACCTCTTTAGCAAAGGTTTTCACCACCATATATTTACAAAACTACTCAGGTTCCTTCAACGATATCAAGTTCATTACATTAACGGGGTTTTCGCCAAAAACCCAGCCATAGCTCTCGTCATTTCAGATAAAAAGAAGTTAGTATTCGTGCTATGTACGTTGGTCTCTATCAAGGCATAGTGTACGGTAGCTAAGTGTTGCTTATCTGTTGCATCTTAAGATGCGATTAATTATGACAGTCGCATAGCCACTTTGGTCTCTATCAAGGGCTTATGCGGGTGGGTCTAAGTTAATCCAGAACAATGACGGGTTGAACTTGACTTGCGACTTATGGTACGTTGGTCTCTATCAAGACCATATGTCGTTAGGGGTAAAAACCACATCGGGAGTTTCAAATATACAGGAAACTTGCAGATTTAGCATACTTTCTGGAGTGTGGTGACTAGAGTGGATTCCATCTAGTGCATCACACAATGATAGTTGGATCTCGATCCCACTGATGAGTAGGATTACTCTCGGGAGATTATCACATTTAACAATCAATGCTATAAACCAAGTAGGTGTTTAGAAAGGTGTTAACGGGGCTATGCCTCCAGGGAAAAGAGGTTATGTAATTAAGGAACTTTGCGCAAATGTTGTAAAACCTCCCTCGAAATACCAACACCGGCCTGGCTGAAAGGTTAAGCAAATATTGTGACGTGCGATTAATCCTGACTAGTTCTTCGTTTAGGGTTTGAAGAAGAATTTGAGGAAACAGTGGGAGCCATCCTGATTAGATAAATTAATAACCAATCTAATCTTGCAAGAGCGCACGCTGAGTGTTTTCCCTCTCTTTCCAGGTAGCAACCATTTCACGCCCTAATCAAGATAATAAAATATATCGCTTGACCGATCCGAATTCTTATTCGGGTCTGGGGAACGTCGGTTCAACTCTAACTTACGACAACAGTCATAAGTATGAGCAAGGGAAAGAGGAAAGTTTGAATTCCTTAATAAACCCATCGAAGAAGAAATATACTGTTGCGTCTTCTTCACGTGTTCTTGTTATTGAGAACTGTTTTTCGGTCAGTCCTACCTCCTGGGAATTAGATACCGGATCAGGATCTCATATATGTAATTTATTATAGGGACTGAGAAATAGTAGGATAGTTGCACCTGGTGATATGTCCCTCAGAGTAGGGAACAGAGCACAAGTTAATGCTGCGGCCGTCGGTGAATATCACCTAGTGTTGCCAAATGGCAATACTATGATTTTGAACAGTTGCTACTATGTACCTTCCATGCTTTGCAACATCATATCAGTTTCTTTACTTGATAAAGATAGATATAACTTTGTTCTTAATAGAAATATCATGAACATTTACCTTGATAAGGTACTGGTTGCAGAAGGTACACTGTGTAATGGTATCTATGTTCTAAATCAGAATACAGTTCTCAATGTACAAAACACACGCAAGAGGAAGAGTTCAGATACGAACGAATCCTACTTGTGGCATTGTAGACTTGGTCATATCGGAGAGAAAAGACTGAGTAAGTTATATAAAGATGGACTCTTGAATACGTTCGAATTTTCATCTTATGAAACTTGTCAGTCTTGTCTCAAAGGAAAGATGACAAAATCTCCGTTCACCGGACATGGAGAAAGAGCAGTAGAGCTCTTGGGACTCATACACAGTGATGTGTGTGCTCCGATGTCTATACATGCAAGGGGTGGGTTCTCGTACTTCATCACATTCACTGACGATCTCTCTAGATTCGGATATGTGTATCTTATGAAACAAAAATCTGAAGTTTTTGAGAAATTCAAAGAATTCAGAAAGGAAGTAGAGAACCAGATTGGCAAAAGTATTAAGATCCTCCGATCTGATAGAAGGGGGAGTACTTAAGTACGGAATTCAGGGACTTTTTGAAAGAGAATGGTATTCTCTCTCAGCTTACTCCTCCGTATACACCACAGCACAACGGTGTATCAGAGCGGAGAAACCGTACCCTATTGGATATGGTTCGCTCCATGATGAGTAATGCAGAATTGCTTCTTTCATTCTGGGGGCTTGCGCTTGAAACAACAGCGTATCTGTTGAATCAGGTTCCATCTAAATCTGTGCCTAAGACTTCATATGAAATATGGAGTAATAAAAGACCATGTCTTAAAATGATTAAGATATGGGGTTGTCCGGCCTATGTGAAAAACTAGAATCCGGACAAACTTGAGGCACAGTCAGTTTTATGTAAGTTTGTTGGATATCCCAGGCATTCAAATGGATATCTATTCGACCGTATCGATGAACAAAAGGTTTTTGTTTCTCGACACGCCACCTTTCATGAAAGGTCATTTCTTGAAAAAGAAATAAGTGGGGGCACGGTAGAATTGGAAGAAATTCCAGAAGGACAAACTATAACTGAAGATTTGGTAGAACCACAAGATTCAACAGTACCGGACGAACCTCAGCCACTCCGCAGATCTAGCAGGATATCTCATCCGCCCGAGAGATACTACAGTTTTCTCATAGATGGGGATCGAGAGGATTGCATCTTGGAAGAAGATGATTCTACTAGTTTCAGGCAGGCCATTATCAGGGACTCTGATAAGTGGCTGGATGCTATGCAATCTGAAATGGAGTCCATGTACACCAATAAAGTGTGGACCCTGGAAGTTGCTCCGCCTGGGGTAAAACCCGTTGGATGCAAATGGATCTACAAGAAGAAGTTTGGTGTAGATGGGCAGGTAGAAACCTATATGGCTAGATTTGTTGCAAAAGGTTTTCGTCAAAGACCAGGAGTGGACTATGACGAAACCTTTTCTCCAGTGGCTATACTCAAATCCATTAGGATCCTGCTTGCCATTGCTGCCTTCCATGACTATGTGATCTGGCCGATGGACGTAAAAACGGCTTTTCTAAATGGAAGTTTAGAAGAGAGCGTTTACATGGATCAGCTAGAAGGTTTTGTAGAGAGTGGGAGCAGCGGGAAGGTGTGCAAGCTGCTCAAATCCATTTATGGATTGAAGCAAGTATCGCGGAGCTGGAACATCTGTTTTGATGAGATAATCAAGGAATTTGACTTCATCAAGAATGAGGACGGGCCTTGTATTTATAAGAAGATTGTAGGACGAACTGTCGTGTTCCTAGTCTTGTACGTGGACGACATTCTTTTGATAGGAAATGACATTCCTATGCTACAATCGGTCAAGCTATTTTTATCACAAAGGTTCTCTATGAAAGAGTTAGGTGATGCCTCGTACATTCTGGGGATTAAGATCTACAGAGATAAATCCAATGGACTACTAGGACTTTCGTAGTCCAGGTATATAGAGACCGTACTAAAGAGATTTAGTATGGAAGATTCCAGCGCGGTAACATACCCGCATTGCACGGAATCACCCTCTCCAAGGAGATGTCTCCCAAGACTGACGAGGAGAGGGTTCGCATGAGCACTATACCCTACGCTTCGGCGGTAGGATCTATAATGTATGAGATGCTATGTACAAGACCAGATGTAGCTTACGCACTAAGCGTGGTGAGCCGGTATTAGTCAGACCCAAGTGAGAACCACTGGACAGCAGTAAAGAACATTCTCAAGTACCTGAGAAGGACTAAGGAGATGTTCCTGATTTACGGTAATGGAGACTTCAGGGTCGAGTCCTTTACCGACTCAAGCTTCCAGAGTGACAAGGATGACAGCAAGTCTGTCTCGGGTTTTGTGTTTACTCTCAACGGAGAGGTGGTATGTTGGAAGAGTTTTAAACAGGATACCGTCGCAGACTCGACGATGGAGGCTGAATACATTGCTGCAAGCGATACCGCAAAAGAGGCGGTCTGGATAAAGAAGATCATAGCTGAACTTCAGGTGGTTCCGTCCATTGTCGATCCGATACCAGTGTATTGTGATAACAATGAGGCTATAGCTTTAGCGAAGGAACCACGGTCCCATCAGAAATCCAGGCACATCTTAAGGCGGTATCACCTGATCAGGGAGATCGTAGATCGCCAGGAGATCGAGGTCCGGAGAGTGGATACGAAAGACAACACGGCGGATCCATTTACAAAGGCCCTCCCTCAAGCACAGTTCGAGCGACTTTTTGGGATGTTGGGTATGCGGTACACCAGCAGCTGACCTTAGAGCAGACGTTGGGTATTCAGTACGCCAATCACTGGCCTTTAGTGCAAGTGGGAGATTGTTGGATGTATATGTTAGTTATGTATATGCCCTAGAGGCCATTGTTGTACATATGATGTATATTATAATGGATGCTTGGTTATATATAGAGAAGACTTTCTTGCTCGTCATGATAGTATGCTATTTGGTTTCACTTTATCTTAACATGTTGACTTGTATTGGTTTACTGTTTTACTCTCACATGTTGATAAAGCCCTTAGGACTTGTACTCGACTACTGGGACTATGATGAGATCATACTAGTGGGGCCGCGGTAGTCGATGAGTACATCCTATAACTGTTCCTAGTCGAGGGTATATCGAGACAGGGCATCGATACACCAGAGTAGACTAGCGTATACGCATCTTGACCCATATGATGGGCGATGGATGATCCTATATCCATCGGTGTTAGACATCAGAGATGGTGTACGGGTGCTCAGTGGAGACTGGGTACACTGGACGGACTCGCCGAGAACTCCCAGATGGTGATATACCACACGTCAGATGGCAGTTCTCCGGTGACACAGGTACAGGGTAGTCTGAAGACCCGAGATCGTCATAGAGTCTTGTGTGATTCCCACTGTGCTTTGATTTCCACCTTACCACGTCCAAGAGGGCGTGCAAAACGGTGGCTTTTGGGTACAGTCCCGAATCACATGGAGGCAATGAGCGATAGGAGGGGATTCGTCTCTCCCGGTATAAGGAGTTGATGTTGTGCTGTGTTCGATTGGCTATAACTGGAAGTCCCTGGCCAGGGCTGATATAGAGATTTACTGGTAAGTGTTACTAGTAGTTTCTCGACCCGTTATGAGCCATACATCGACACGACTTATCGGTTACTGGGGTCTGACGTATACCACCCCTAGACTTGATATGCGACATATCAGACGAACAGACCGGACTGTACGGGAGTGTTACTGATCGGATTCACAGGAGAACGCACAGGCTAGCTTGTTGATCTTCTGATCGCTCAATACCTGGGTGGCTGTTACGTTTAGCTGACCGCTTGCAGCTTGTGGGTGTTTGATATGATCATCACCTGCTACCGGCGTATTGACGATTCTTTAGAGTCCTACACAGAAGTTTCTTGGCTCAGGCGAAACAGAGTAGTGGCACATATGTGATATGCGCAGGAGCGAGAATAATGCGATATAGGATACCGTATTATATTCTCGCGATATATGGATATGAATCGGGTCATCAGATCAAGTGTTGATTCGATGAATCGGTACATGATATATTAGTCGGTTATATTCGATATAGCCGGATCGTCGGATCAAGTGTTGATTCGATGATTTAATATATAATAATATATATGATATATTATTATATTAACTAATATTGGCTTGCTTTATTATTTCATTTTCTCACTGGATGATACATTGATATATATGCGATATATGTTAATTGTATTATTTTCTTTTGTTGCAAATATATAATATATATGTGATATATATTATTGTAACATGATATGATTAATTGTTAAACATGTTTAAGGATGATTAATTGAGGTTAGGGTTTGATTAGGGTTAGTAGCTTCAAGTTCCTTCTAGAAGCTATTTCTTTTGTCAAGGTTAGGATATTTTGTGATGACACATTATTAACTCAACCAAACCCTAACCCATGTTGTTTCTCTACTTGTTCTCATCCAATCATCCTTAACCATGGTTAATAATTCAATCATATGTTTATATTTCTATTCATCACAAAAGAAAATGATTATCATTATTCTTTTTTCCATTATCATCTTCTTCTTCTCTCTTGAAAGAAGAAGCTCTCTTGAAAATTCTTATGTGATGAAAGATTATGAGAAAATGATATAAAAAGAAAGCTAAATTACTACTCTCTCATCCTCATCTCATCTAGCCCATGGGATTAGTGTGTTCACTTCTTTAAGAGTGAGATAGCTTGAGTTCTTTGAAACCTCGAGGTAGATCATCGGAGATTTGGAATACGACGAGCTAGAATGGATCGTTCGAGTCGTGGAGCCTCTCATGAGTCCGGGAGATCGTGGATCGCGGCAAAGGGACTTCTACTCGGAGCTTGTGAAGTGAAGGAGCGGACTACAAAGGTTGTAATCCCTCACACTTAGATAAAAGTTATCTTATTGCATGTTAAACCCTAATAATCTAGCAAAGATCCCGGCTTTGGGTTGTTCGGCACGTCTAAAATTTAATCCGGGCATGTTTGATGCCTTTTGAACCTTCACAAGAGTGCCTAGGAACCCTACAGTGGTATCAGAGCCTAGCTAGAGCATTAGGCGATGTGTTTACGAAGTTAAAACTCCGATCGAACCCGAAACGGACAAAATGGACCCCTCTCTGGAAATTTTTTAAATTTTGGGATTTTTCTGAATTAAACATATGTAAAAAAATCAGCAGGAAATTCTAAGAATTACCATAAAATCCGAGCCCCTAATTCCACCAAACAGCGGCGGAAGCGCGGCGCAAGCATGGCTTGCGCGGCGCATCCGCGGCGGAACAGTAAGATCAGGACACGTGGCTTCATGGTAATTCCCGTAGGTACTTGCTGACCATTTTGGATATTTTTATTCTGTTCCAGGTGTTTAAAATTCTGGGGTTTGTTTTGTAATAGTAGACTCGATCGGAATATTTAAGTTCGTATTTCTTTCCGGATATTTAGAAATTGTTAAACTAGTTGAACGGATATCATTAACCGACTTTTTCCCGGCACGGCAAACTTTCAAGCGTTGAATTTTTATTGGGTTTAAATCTTTCGGAAAATTGTACAAGTTAAGCGGTGGACCCTTTAGAAGACAACAAACCTTAACTCGATTATGTGACCGTCTTGAACTGCCTTTTGAACCTTCGGGTTTGGGGCAGTACGGCGTGCCACATGTGAGGCGTTGGCTTGGCCCTTCTACGGCTGGATCACTGGTACTGTGACATATTCTGGGATTATTTGAACTCCGCTCAAGAGTTGAGCACTTCGGGAAAATTTTGGGTGTTTGATTATCTGTTCAAATAGTTTAATACCGTATATTTATCTGGAATGTGATACAATATGTGGAATTCATAGAGTTAGGCATGAAATACGAAGTATGTGATATTTCGGATTTACGATGTCTAAAGTGATTGTGGATTCCAAATATTGTAGTTTTACACTTTCTTTTCTGTGACCGTAAGCGTAGTATGTGGTGTATCGCCGGCTTCGTTGCTATACATCAACGACAATCGGGATACGCATACTTGCTTACGTTGATGATATGAGATATTATGTGTTGCTGTGATATGTTATATTGGATCATCGCGATCAGAATAGCCGGGGGTTTTATGTGAGATGAGGGTTTTTATTTTCATTCATGTAAAATTCATTTGTAATGTAATATTCTTTTATTTGGGGCACTTCCAGGATGCGGTTGTTGTCACCAGTGTATATTATTTACTTTTCCGCATTAGGTAGACCCAAGGAGGGGAGCACAAGTAACCGGGTTCTAGGGTCCAGTGGGAGGCTATCTCGAGGAGTCGAGACCGGGTCTCCTAATCCTAGAATTGGCAGTGTTACTTGCCGCTCTCGTAGGGGTCTTGGGATGTGGGTTTGGCTATTCGTCGCGACCGTGGAATCCGTGTTTTATACAGGCTCGTATTGAAAACACGGACGTCCTAGTATATCCAATATTTCATATATGTTCTTCTGCTGCAATGTTCTGTGATGAGATCATATTACTGCCTGAGACGAATGCTTATACTATATATATATGCTGATATATAAATATTACTGCTTTCGTTTCTTCTGTGATGCTTAGGAAGCATAAGCTGATGGGATTTTTATTAATGAGATTAATAAAAGAAAAGAAACCTAAAGATGTTGCAGAATCAAAAACTTTATAAAAAGGGGTAGCTACAGTTTTGCTTTGCACAGTGATATATACGATATATCCTGCACCTTATTCGATGAGGAAAGGACAGAGATCCCTTCACCGGGAGTGACTCCTTTAGCGAAACTGGCAGATGCTACAAAACGCGGTTTGTCTTTTGATTGCTTTAAGTGTTTTGCTTTGCACAGCGGTATATATGATATATCCTGCACCTTATTCGATGAGGAAAGGGCCGACGATCCCTTCACCGGGAGTGACCCCTTTAGCGAAACTAAGAAAAGCCTAAAATACACTCCTTTTCAAAATTACTCGATTCTACGACGATATCAAGTTCATTACGCTCAGGGTTTTCAGAAAAACCTGCGTAGCCCTCCGTCATTTCAGATAAAGACTATTTAGTATTCGTGCTGCGTTTGTTGACCTCTGTCAAGGCGTAGTGTGCGGTAGCTAACTAGTAGTTATCTGTGTAGCATATGATGTGATTGGATTAGGGTAGTCGTACGACCTTGTTGACCTCTGTCAAGGGTCGGGCGAGTGGGTTTGATTCAATCAAGAAATGACGGGTTGAACTTGACTAGTGCACTATGGTTTGTTGACCTCTGTCAAGGTCATGGAACGCTAGGGGCAAAATATTATCGGGAATTTCAAGCGTTGAAATTTGCAATGAGATTGCATACCTCCTATGAGATAGTTGGATCCCGATACCCACTGCGAGTAAGTGTTACTCCTGGGAGAGTTTTACACAGGACAATTAGTCATTCAAGTAGGTGTCTAGAAAAGTGTTAACGAGGTTACGCCTCTGGGAAAACGAGGTTTACTTTAATTAGGTCCGTGCAAAAGCACGGGGAACCTCCCTCAAAGTACCGACACTGATCTGGCTGAAAGATTGACGAAGTTGTAAGGTGTAATTAATCCCGGCTAATCTTACCTTTTTGGGTTTTAAGGTAGATTTGATAAAAACAGTGGGAGACATCCTGATTAGATAAGATAATAACCAATCTAATCTTGCAAGAGCATACGCTAAAGTGTTTTCTTCTCTCTCTCTCCAGGTAGCGACCATTTCAGGCCATAATCAAGATAATAATATGGATGTATTGACTAAACCTGATCATTGTACTGAGCAAGGGAACGTCAGACCCGTTCTTTCTTATAAGCGTTATAAGACTGAACAGGAAACAGGAGAATATCTAGATTCTCACGCCGCCCAAAAGAACATGCATGTTGATGCATCTTCTTCAGGTGTGTTAGTTATTGAGAACTGTTTCTCAGTTCACCCTACGTCCTGGGTATTAGATACCGGATCAGGATCCCACATATGTAAACAGTTACATGGGCTACGTAAAGGTAGAGAACTGGGAAAAGGTGATCATTCCGTTCAAGTAGGGAACGGTGCAAGTATTGTAGCCAAAGCAGTTGGCGAATATCACCTAGTATTACCAAGTCGTAATACACTGATTCTAAATGAGTGCTATTATATACCGAACATGATGTGCAACATTATATCAGTTTCTTTATTGAGTAAAGAGGGATATAATTTTGTAGTACAGGATAATGTTATGAACATATTCCTAGATCAAAAGTTGATTGCATCAGGCTCGTTACATAATGGCATATTTATTCTAAATCAGAATATAATCCTAAATATACAAAACACACACAAGAGGAAAAGTTCAGATATGAACGAATCCTACTTGTGGCATTGTAGACTTGGTCATATCAATGCGACACGACTGGCTAAGTTACATAAGGATGGTTATTTGAATCCGTTCGAATTATCATCTTATGATACTTGCCATTCATGTCTCAAAGGAAAAATGACCAAAGCTCCGTTTAGTGGACACGGAGAAAGAGTTAATGAACTCTTAGGACAGATACATAGTGATGTATGCGGTCCCATGTCTACGTATGCCAGGAACGGTTCTTCCTACTTCATTACATTCACTGACGATCTCTCTAGATTCGGACATGTATTCCTGATGAAACACAAGTCTGAAGCTTTTGAGAAATTCAGAGAATATAAACACGAAGTAGAAAAACAAACGGGCAAAAGTATTAAGATCCTTCGATCTGATCGAGGAGGAGAATACTTGAGCAATGATTTTCTGGATTATCTAAAAGAGAATGGGATTCTCTCTCAGCTTACTCCTCCTTATACACCACAGCACAACGGTGTATCGGAGCGGAGGAATCGCACCCTATTAGATATGGTGCGCTCTATGATGAGTACAACAGAGTTACCTATTTCCTTCTGGGGGTATGCGCTTGAGACAGCAGCATACCTATTGAATCAAGTTCCAACTAAATCTGTACCTACCACACCATATGAGATATGGAGTGGGAAGAGACCATGTCTTAAACGAGTTAAGATATGGGGTTGTCTGGCCTATGTCAAAAGGCAAAATCCAGACAAACTCGAGGCACGGTCAGTTCTATGTAAGTTTGTAGGATATCCTAAACATTCAAATGGATATTTTTTCTACCACAGTGAACAACAAAAAGTGTTTGTTGCTCAACATGCCACCTTTTTAGAAAAGGAATTTCTTGCAAAAGAGATTAGTGGCTCTGAGGTAGAACTGGAAGAAGTTCCAGTAATACAAACTGCAACAGAAGACTTGGTAGAACCAGAGGATTCAATAGTACCCGACGAACCCCAGCCTCTCCGCCGATCTAGTAGGGTTTCTCGTCCACCTGAGAAATACTATGGTTTTCTCATTGATGGTGGAAGCGAGGATTGCATCATGGATGATGATGAACCGACTAGTTTCGAGCAGGCCATCACGAGTGGTGACTCTGTGAAATGGCTGGATGCAATGCGATCTGAGATGGAATCCATGTACACCAATAAAGTATGGATTTTAGAAAATGCTCCTGAAGGGGTAAAACCCATTGGGAGCAAGTGGATTTTTAAAAAGAAATTTGGTGTAGATGGAAAAGTTGAGACTTTCAAAGCTAGACTTGTAGCAAAGGGTTTTCGTCAACGTCCAGGTATGGATTATGACGAAACCTTTTCTCCAGTAGCTATGCTTAAGTCCATCCGGATCTTACTTGCCATTGCTGCATACCATGACTACGAAATCTGGCAAATGGATGTTAAGACCTCCTTTCTAAACGGTGATTTAGAAGAGTGCGTGTACATGACTCAGCCAGAGGGCTTCGTAGATAGTGGGAGCAGCGGAAAGGTGTGCAAACTGCTTAAATCCATTTATGGGTTGAAGCAAGCATCGCGGAGTTGGAACATCTGTTTTGATGTTGTAGTCAAAGAGTTTGACTTCATCAAAAATATAGATGAACCTTGTATCTATAAGAAGGTGGCAGAGGGTAAGGTAGTCTTCCTCGTATTGTACGTGGATGACATACTCTTGATAGGAAATTATATTCCTATGCTGCAATCAGTCAAGCTCTTCTTGTCACAGAGATTCTCAATGAAAAATCTAGGTGATGCCTCCTGCATATTGGGAATAATGATCTATAGAGATAGATCTAAACGGATACTGAGATTGTCCCAATCCAGGTACATTGACACCATACTAAAGAGGTTTAGTATGGAAGAATCCAAGCGTGGGAATCAGCCCACGATCTCTGGACTCACTCTCTCCAAAGAGATGTCTCCCAAGACTGATTTGGAGAGAGCTCGCATGCAAGGGATACCCTATGCTTCGGCAGTAGGCTCTATCATGTATGTGATGCTATGTACCAGACCCGATGTAGCATACTCACTAAGTGTAGTGAGTCGGTATCAAGCAGATCCTGGAGAGAGTCATTGGACAGCAGTGAAGAACATTCTCAAGTACTTACGAAGGACTAAGGAGATGTTCTTGGTATATGGTAATGGAGAACTCTAGGTGGAGTCCTTTACCGATTCCAGCTTCCAAAGTGATAAGGACGACTCTAAGTCGCATTCGGGTTTTGTCTTTACCCTCAATGGAGGGGCGGTATGTTGGAAGAGTTCCAAACAGGATACCGTTGCAGACTCAACGATGGAGGCTGAATACATCGCTGCCAACGATGCTGCCAAAGAGGCTGTCTGGATCAAGAAGTTCATTAGTGAACTTGGTGTGGTTCCATCCATTGAGCATCCAATACCTCTGTATTGCGATAACAATGGAGCTGTGGCTTTGGCCAAGGAACCCAGGTCCCATCAGAAGTCCAGACATATTCTGAGGCGGTATCACCTGATCAGGGAGATAGTTGATCGCCGGGAGATCGAGGTCAGGAGAGTAGATACGAAGGACAACACTGCGGATCCATTCACGAAGGCTATTCCCCAGATACAGTTTGAGAGATTATTCAGGATGCTAGGTATGAGATACTACAGCAGCTGGCCTCAGTGCAAGTGGGAGATTGTTAGTTATGTATATGCCCTAGAGGCCATTGTTGTACATATGATGTATATTATAATGGATGCTTGGTTATATATAGAGAAGACTTTCTTGCTCGTCATGATAGTATGCTATTTGGTTTCACTTTATCTTAACATGTTGACTTGTATTGGTTTACTGTTTTACTCTCACATGTTGATAAAGCCCTTAGGACTTGTACTCGACTACTGGGACTATGATGAGATCATACTAGTGGGGCCGCGGTAGTCGATGAGTACATCCTATAACTGTTCCTAGTCGAGGGTATATCGAGACAGGGCATCGATACACCAGAGTAGACTAGCGTATACGCATCTTGACCCATATGATGGGCGATGGATGATCCCATATCCATCGGTGTTAGACATCAGAGATGGTGTACGGGTGCTCAGTGGAGACTGGGTACACTGGACGGACTCGCCAAGAACTCCCAGATGGTGATATACCACACGTCAGATGGCAGTTCTCCGGTGACACAGGTACAGGGTAGTCTGAAGACCCGAGATCGTCATAGAGTCTTGTGTGATTCCCACTGTGCTTTGATTTCCACCTTACCACGTCCAAGAGGGCGTGCAAAACGGTGGCTTTTGGGTACAGTCCCGAATCACATGGAGGCAATGAGCGATAGGAGGGGATTCGTCTCTCCCGGTATAGGGAGTTGATGTTGTGCTGTGTTCGATTGGCTATAACTGGAAGTCCCTGGTCAGGGCTGATATAGAGATTTACTGGTAAGTGTTACTAGTAGTTTCTCGACCCGTTATGAGCCATACATCGACACGACTTATCGGTTACTGGGGTCTGACGTATACCACCCCTAGACTTGATATGCGACATATCAGACGAACAGACCGGACTGTACGGGAGTGTTACTGATCGGATTCACAGGAGAACGCACAGGCTAGCTTGTTGATCTTCTGATCGCTCAATACCTGGGTGGCTGTTACGTTTAGCTGACCGCTTGCAGCTTGTGGGTGTTTGATATGATCATCACCTGCTACCGGCGTATTGACGATTCTTTAGAGTCCTACACAGAAGTTTCTTGGCTCAGGCGAAACAGAGTAGTGGCACATATATGATATGCGCAGGAGCGAGAATAATGCGATATGGGATACCGTATTATATTCTCGCGATATATGGATATGAATCGGGTCATCGGATCAAGTGTTGATTCGATGAATCGGTACATGATATATTAGTCGGTTATATTTGATATAGCCGGATCGTCGGATCAAGTGTTGATTCGATGATTTAATATATAATAATATATATGATATATTATTATATTAACTAATATTGGCTTGCTTTATTATTTCATTTTCTCACTGGATGATACATTGATATATATGCGATATATGTTAATTGTATTATTTTCTTTTGTTGCAAATATATAATATATATGTGATATATATTATTGTGACATGATATGATTAATTGTTAAACATGTTTAAGGATGATTAATTGAGGTTAGGGTTTGATTAGGGTTAGTAGCTTCAAGTTCCTTCTAGAAGCTATTTCTTTTGTCAAGGTTAGGATATTTTGTGATGACACCTTAATAACTCAACCAAACCTTAACCCTTGTTGTTTCTCTACTTGTTCTCATCCAATCATCCTTAACCATGGCTAATAATTCAATCATATGTTTATATTTCTATTCATCACAAAAGAAAATGAATATCATTATTCTTTTTTTCATTATCATCTTCTTCTTCTCTCTTGAAAGAAGAAGCTCTCTTGAAAATTCTTATGTGATGAAAGATTATGAGAAAATGATATAAAAAGAAAGCTAAATTACTATTCTCTCATCCTCATCTCATCTAGCCCATGGGATTAGTGTGTTCACTTCTTTAAGAGTGAGATAGCTTGAGTTCTTTGAAACCTCGAGGTAGATCATCGGAGATTTAGAATACGACGAGCTAGAATGGATCGTTCGAGTCGTGGAGCCTCTCATGAGTCCGGGAGATCGTGGATCGCGGCAAAGGGACTTCTACTCGGAGCTTGTGAAGTGAAGGAGCGGACTACAAAGGTTGTAATCCCTCACACTTAGATAAAAGTTATCTTATTGCATGTTAAACCCTAATAATCTAGCAAAGATCCCGGCTTTGGGTTGTTCGGCACGTCTAAAATTTAATCCGGGCATGTTTGATGCCTTTTGAACCTTCACAAGAGTGCCTAGGAACCCTACAGTATATGCCCTAGAGGTCAGTATTGTATATGTATACATATGGATACTAGGGATATGTATGTGTAGGGTTGCTAGGCACACGCACAAGGGTCTACGAGGCATCAACCATGCCCGATTAAAAAATTAGCAGTGCCGAACAACCCGAATACAGATCTTTAAACTAGAGATTAGGCGAAAACTGACATGTTAACAACTTTAACACTAAGTGAGAGGGATTACAACCTTTGTAGATCCGGTCCTTCACTTCATATGCTCCGTGTTGTGGTCCCTTCGCTGCGATCATCGGGTTCCGGACTCTCGAGAGGTTCCACGAAGAGAAAGATGCAACCTTTGCTTCCGATCTTCGATACAAAGATGATCTACCTTGAAGTTTCGTTAACACAAGCTAACACTCATGAAATGATGTGAACACCCTCATCTAAATGGCAAGGGAAGATGAGGATGATGAAGTAGGATTCTTGCTCTCTTTATTTATCTTTTTCTCACATATTTTCATCACAAATATCAAAGCAAGAAAGCTTTGTAAGCAAAGAAGAAGAAGGAAGAAGATGAACAATATGATAGAATTCCTTTTGTGATGAATAATGCAAAGGAGATAATGATGAATTATGCAACCATGGTCAAGTAACCATTGTAGAGATTAAACTAGGGTTAAAGGGTGTGGTTGGGTTAAGAAATATCATGCCAAAATATCTTTTCCAAAACAAAAAAGAAAACCTTCTAGAAACATCTAGAAAAGTTTAACCCTAATCAAACCCTAACTATGTTTAATCTCTACTAAACATGTTGCATTAGTAATCATATCATGTTATAATATTATATATCACATATATAATATTTATTATAACCAAATAAAATAATACAATTAACATATATCGCATATATATCAATGTATTACCCGAGTGAGAAAAAGAATCTTTTAGTGAGCAAATATTAGATAATGTAATTTAATATATCGTATATATTATTATACATTAAATTATCGAATCAACACTTGATCCGACAATCCGGCTATATCGCATATAACCGACTAATATTTATCCGTACCGATTCATCGAATCAACACTTGATCTGATGACCCGGATGATATCAAATATCGCGAGAATAGAATACGGTATCTCATATCGTATTATCCTCGGTCCCGCACATATCACATATGTGCCCCTACTCCGTTTTGCCTGAGCCAAGAAACCTCTGTGTAGAACTCTAAAGAATCGTCAATACGCCGGCAGTAGGTGATGATCATATCAAACACCCACAAGCTGCAAGCGGTCAGCTAAACGTAACAGCTACCCAGGTATTGAGCGCTCAGAAGATCAACAAGCAAGCCTGTACATTCTCCAGTGAATCCAAACAGTAACACTCCCGTACAGTCCGGTCTCTTCGTCTGATATGTTGCATATCTCGCCTAGGGGTGGTAAACGTCAGACCCCAGTAGCTCGATAAGTAGTGTCGATATAAGGTCTATGACAGTTTGAGAAACTACTGATAACACTTACCAGTAAATCTCAGCAACCCTGGCCAGGGATTTCCGGTTATAGCCAATCGAACATAGCACAACATCAACTCCCTATACCGGAAGAGACGAATCCCCTCCTATCGCTCATTGCCTCCATGTGATTCGGGACTGTACCCAAAAGCCACCTTTTTGCACGCCCTCTTGGACGTGGTATGATGGAAATCGAAGCACAGTAGGAATCACACAAGACTCTATGACGATCTCGGGTCAACAGACTACTCTGTACCATTGTCACCGGAGAACTGCCATCTGACGTGAGGTATAATAACATCTGGGAGTTCTCGGCGAGTCCGTCCAGTGTACCCAGTCTCCACTGAGCACCCGTACACCATCCTTGATGTCAAACACCGATGGATATGGGATCATCCATCGCCCATCATATGGGTCAAGATGCGTATACGCTAGTCTACTCTGGTGCATCGATGCCCTGTCTCGATACACCCTCGACTAGGAACAGTTATAGGATGTACTCGTCGACAACCGTGGCCCCACTAGTATGATCTCATCATAGTCCCAGTAGTCAAGTACATATCCTAAGGGCTTTATCAACATGTAACATAGAGACAATCAGAGTATATGTTAAGATAAAGTACAACCAGATAGCATACTATCATGTCGAGCAAGAAAGTCCTCCCTATATATGTCCTAGCATCCACTATAATATACATCGTATGTACAGTAATGGCCTCTAGGGCATACATATAACTAACAATCTCCCACTTGCACTCGGGCCATCTATTGTGGTATCACATACCCAACAATTAGCTGTGGTTGAAGTATCTTATACTCAACCTTCCCATAAAAGTCTCTACTGGGAAAAAGGCCTTTGTGAGTGGATCCGCACTGTCGTCCTCTGTGTTTGCTCTCCTAACCTGGATCTCCCTGGAGATCAACCATCTCCATGATCAGGTGATACTGCCTAAGAATTATATCTGGTTTTCTGATGGGACGGTAATTCCTTGGCTAAAACCACAACTCCATTGTCACACAATGGTAGGAACGAAGTTCATCTCATGAACTTATATATCCAGACTGCCTCTTTGGAAGCATCCTTGGTAACGATGTATCTTGCCTTTAATCGTCTAGTATGTCACGGTATCTAGCTTGGAACTCTTCCAACATATCATCCCTCCACTGATTGTAAAGACAATGCCTGCGACTGACATTCAGTAGTTCTTATCACCCTGGAACCTTTCCCGTGATTTTCCCCAGGATCGATTGATACCATCTCACTACAACTAGTGAGTATCCTAACATCCAATTAGATCTATCTCATAGATCCAAAAACCCAGGATTTAGGAGGTATCATTTTGATCCTATATGGATAATCCTTGTGATAAGCGGAGATTGACCGAGCGTAGCATAGGAAACTCCTTCCCTATCAAGAATATGTCATCCACGTACTCTACGAGGATCATCAACATACTCCCTACTACCTTTTTGTATATACAAGGTTCATCTACCATTTTGATGAAGTCAAACTCTTTGACTACAACATCAAAACAGATGTTCTAACTCCGCGATGCCTGCTTTATCCTATAAAGCATCTTGCACACGTTTCCGCTGCTCCCACTGTCTACGAAGCCCTATGGCTGTGTATTTATAGACGCTATCTTCTAAAACATCATTTAGAAAAGCAGTCATGACACCCAACCACCAGATATCGTAGTCATGGTATGTAGCCGTGGCAAGTAGGATCTGGATGGACATAAGCATAGGTTTGAAAGTCTCAACTTTTCCATGTACACCAAGTAATCTTCTCAAGATATACTCGCACCTGATGGGGATTTAACCCTTCAGATAAAGCAACCAAAGTCCATACTTTGTTGGTGTATAAGGATTCCATCTCAGATCGATAAGTATCCAGCCATTCTTACAGAGTCTCACTCCTGATGGCCAGCTCGAAACTAGTTGGGTCATCATCTCATGATGCAATCCTCGCTCCCACTGTCATAGAAAAACTGGAGTATCTCTCAGGTGGGTGAGGAACCCTTTTAGATCAGCGGAGAGGCTGAGGTTCATTGGAAACTATTGAATCCTTTGGTTCTACCAAATCATCAGCTGCATTTTGTATAGCTGGAACCCTTCCAGTTCTACATAACAGAACTTGCCTCGAGCTTGTCCGGATTTTGCTTTTAGACATAGGCCGGACAACCCTAAATCTTAACAAACTTAAGATATAGGCTCTTCCCATTCCATTTCACATATGAAGTGGTAGGCAACTGATTTGATTTGAACCCTATTCAATAGGTATGCAGCTTCTCAAGCGCATAACTCCCAAAAGGAAATAGGAAACTCAGTAGTACTCATCATAGAGCACACCATATCACATAGGGTGCAATTGCTCCGCCCCGATATACCATCGTGCTATGGTGTATACGGAGGAGTAATTCTGAGAGAGAATCTCATTCTCCTTTAGAATAATCCAGGAATTCCGTGCTCAAGTATTCTCCTCCTTGATCACATCAAAGGACATAATACTTTTAACCGTTTTTGGTTCTCTACTTCTAACTTACATTCTGTGAATATCTCAAAAGCTTCGGACTTGTGTTTCAACAGGAACATATGTCTGAATCTTGAGAGATCATCAGAGAATGTAATGAAGTACAAAGAACCGGTCTTGGCATGTGTAGACATGGGACTTACATACATCAGCATGCATTAATCCCAAGAGTTCACTAACTCTTTCTCTGTTTCCAATAAACAGAGCTTTGATCATCTTATCTTTGTGACATGACCAGCAAGTTTCACAAGATGTAAATTCAAACTAATTTAAATATGCATCTATATGTAACTTCAGCTAGTCGGGTCGCATTGATATGACCTAGTCTACAATACCTCAAGAAGGATTCGTTCATTTCTGAACTCTTCCACTTGTGTGTGTTCCGTATACTAAGAACTGTAGTTTGATTTAGAACATCAATGCTTTTAGATAACGTGCCTGAATCGATCAACTCTTGATATAGGAAATGTTCAAAACATTATCCAACAATACAAAATTATATCACTTCTTTACTAATAAAGAAACTGATATGATGTTGTATATCAGGTTCGGTATCTAATAACATTTGTTCAGAATCAATGTATTCTGGTAATACAGGGTGATAGTGACCAACAGACTTGGCTGCAACACTTGCACCGTTTTCTATCTCATGAAACTTATCACCCGTTCTCAGTTCTCTACCTTTCTGTAGCCCATGTAACAGATTACATATACGGGATCCTGATCCGGTATCACATACCCAGGACGTAAAGGATACTGAGAAACAGTTCTATGTAATGAACACACCAGAAGATGATGCATCAACATGCACTTTCTTCGTTTGGGCGGCACGGGAAATCTGGTATTCCCCAATTTCCTGCTCTGTCTTATAACAATTATAAGTTGGAGCGGGACCAACGTTCCCCAGCTCAGTATAACAAGCGGGTTCGGCCAATACATCTGTTTTATTATCTTGATTAAGGCGTGATATGGTCGCTACCTGGAGAGAGAGAGAAGAAAACACTCAGCGTATGCTCTTGCAAGATTAGATTGGTTATTTAATATATCTAATCAGGATGTCTCCCACTGTTTTAATCAAATCTTCCTTCAAACCCTAAAAGGAAAGACTGGCCGGGATTAATTACACGCTACAAGTTCGCCAATCTTTCAGCCAGGCCAGTGTCGGTACTTTGAGAGAGGTCCCCCGTGCATTCGCCCGAACCTAATTAAAGTAAACCTCGTTTTCCCAGAGGCGTAACCCCATTAACACCTTTCTAGACACCTACTTGATCGGCTAATTGTAATGTGTAAAACTCTCCCAGGAGTAACTCTTACTCGCAGCAGGTATCGGGATCCAACTATCTCATAGAAGGTATGCAATCTCATTTCAAATTTCAACACTTGAAATTCCTAATAATATTTTACCCCTAGTGACTTATGACCTTAACTATGGTCAACAAATCATAAGCACTAGTCAAGTTCAACCCGTCATTTCTTGATTAATTAGACCCACCCACACGACCCTTAACTAAGGTCAACAAAGTCATATGACTGTCCTAACTAATCGCATCATATGCTATATATAGGAAGACATCACTTAGCTACCGTACACTGTGCCTTAACTAAGGTCAACAAACACAGCATGAATACTAAGTACTCTACTTCCTAAAATGACGGAGGGTTACGACAGGTTTTTAAGAAAACCTATTGCGTAATGAACTTGATATCGTCGTAGAATCGAGTGATTTTAAATGGAGTGTTTTTGAGGCTTTTCTAGTTTTGCTAAAAGGGTCACTCCCGGTGAAGGGATCGTCGATCCTTTCCTCATCGAATAAGGTGCAGGATATATCATATATACCGCTGTGCAAAGCAAGAACTATAAAAGCAATCAAAAGACAAACCGGGTTTGTAGCATCTGCCAGTTATTGCTAAAGGAGTCACTCCCGGTGAAGGGATCTCGGTCCTTTCCTTATCGAATAAGGTGCTGGATGTTCTACAAGGAACACCGCTATGCAAAGCAAGAACTAGAGCTACCAGTTTTTATTAAACAAGTTTCTACAACATCTTAGGTTTCTTTTATTTCATTAATCTCATTAATGAAGTCCCATTTTATTATGCTTCACAAGCATCTCTTTTGAAACGAAATCTGCAATATAACATATATCTCATATATATAATATAAACATTCATCTCAGGCAGTAATATGATCTCATCACAGAACATTGCAGCAGAAGAACATATATGAAATATTGGATATACTAGGACGTCCGTATTTTTAATACGAGCATGTATAAAACAAGGATTCCACGGTCGCGATGAATAGCTAAACCCACATCCCTAGACCCCTACGAGAGCGGCAAGTAACGCTGCCAATTCTAGGACTCCTCGAGATGGTCTCCCACTGGACCCTAGAACCCGGTTACTTGTGCTCCCCGCCTTGGGTCTACCTAATGCGGAAAAGTAAATAATATACAACGGTGACATCTTCCGCAACCTGGAAGTGCCCCAATAAAAGAATATTACATACAAGTTTTTACATGAATGAAAAAGAAAAAACTCTCATCTCACATAAAACCCCCGGCTATTCAAAACGCGACGATCCAATATAACATATCACAGCAACACATAATATCTCATATCATCAACGTAAGCAAGTATGCGTATCCCGATTGTCGTTGATATATAGCAACGAAGCCGGCGATACACCACATACTACGCTTACGGTCACAGAAAAGAAAGTGTAAAACTACAACAGTTGGAATCCGCAACCTTCTTAGACATCTCATGCCTAACCAAATGAATTCCTTAGACATCGCATGCCTAACAATTATAAACCCCGCATTTTAGTCTCTTTATCGAAAACTCTTTTCAATATCAAGTCGGACAATTCAACAAGATTCCCGACATCCTGATCGAATGCTCGTCGCAAACTTTACTAGACGGCCGCACCCCCGATACCGTCGACGAAGTGCACCAAGGCGGAACACCGCTACCGCAAGCACCCGAACGGATGCTTTCGGCGACGGGGTTCTCCTACAGTCACTTGGTCGGGGCTAAGGGGCGTGGCTGTTTATTAAGTTTACCCGGCGAGTATCCGCGTACGCTACGTGATTGCGACGGACTTTTGATCACATCAAAATTCCGTGGCAACCGATCATCTGAGACCGAACTGCTATGTTTATAATATTCAAATTAGTTATCTCATAACTACCTGTGGATTCCAAATATTGTATCACATTCCAGATAAATAGACAAAGTTAAACTTTCCGATCGAATAATCAAACACCCAAGATTTCCCCAATATATCTCAACACTTGAAATCAGTTTAAAAACATCCATCACATGCTACAGTACCAATGGTCCAGCCGTAGAAGGGTCAAGCTAACGCCTCACATGTGGCACGCCGTACTGCCCTAAACCCTAAGGTTCAAAAGGCAGTTCAAGACGGTCACATAATCGAGTTAAGGTTTGTTGTCTTCTAGAGGGTCCACCGCGTTACTTGCATGACTTAGAACGTTCTTAAACACGAGGAAAAATCCAACTTTTGAAAAAATTTCCGACAGGGGAAAAAGTGAGTTATTGATATCCGTTCGAACTTTTTAACAGTTTCTAAAATTATCCGACAAACTAAACAAAGTTATAATATCCGATCGAAAAAACGAGTCCCCAATACAACCCAGAAAACACAACACTGGAGTGAAAATAAAAAATTCCCAGAAGAATCAGGAATTCGCTACGGAGGTTACTGTGCAAACCCTATCCCTCAATCCTTTCTTCTTGCCGCGGAACCGCCGCCAATACTTAGGTTTGGCCGCGGTTCCACGGTGCTTTGGGGGATTTAGGGGGTCGGGTTTCACAGTAATTCCTATAATTCCCTGCTGATTTTTTGAGTATTTTTAATTCACAAAAAATCACATTTCAGAAAAATTTCCAGAGAATGGGTTTTATCGGGGTTTCGGGTTTCGATCGGACTTTAAATTTCGTCTAGACTTCGCCTAAAGCTCTAGCTTGTCTCTGATACCACTGTAGGGTTGCTAGGCACGCGCACAAGGGTCTACGAGGCATCAACCATGCCCGATTAAAAAATTAGCCGTGCCGAACAACCCGAATACGGATCTTTAAACTAGAGATTAGGCGAAAACTAACATGTTAACAACTTTAACACTAAGTGAGAGGGATTACAACCTTTGTAGATCCGGTCCTTCACTTCATATGCTCCGTGTTGTGGTCCCTTCGCTGCGATCATCGGGTTCCGGACTCTCGAGAGGTTCCACGAAGAGAAAGATGCAACCTTTGCTTCCGATCTTCGATACAAAGATGATCTACCTTGAAGTTTCGTTAACACAAGCTAACACTCATGAAATAATGTGAACACCCTCATCTAAATGGCAAGGGAAGATGAGGATGATGAAATAGGATTCTTGCTCTCTTTATTTATCTTTTTCTCACATATTTTCATCACAAATATCAAGCAAGAAAGCTTTGTAAGCAAAGAAGGAGAAGGAAGAAGATGAACAATATGATAGAATTCCTTTTGTGATGAATAATGCAAAGGAGATAATGATGAATTATGCAACCATGGTCAAGTAACCATTGTAGAGATTAAACTAGGGTTAAAGGGTGTGGTTGGGTTAAGAAATATCATGCCAAAATATCTTTTCCAAAACAAAAAAGAAAACCTTCTAGAAACATCTAGAAAGGTTTAACCCTAATCAAACCCTAACCATGTTTAATCTCTACTAAACATGTTGCATTAGTAATCATATCATGTTACAATATTATATATCACATATATAATATTTATTGTAACCAAATAAAATAATAAAATTAACATATATCGCATATATATCAATGTATTACCCGAGTGAGAAAAAGAATCTTTTAGTGAGCAAATATTAGATAATGTAATTTAATATATCATATATATTATTATACATTAAATTATCGAATCAACACTTGATCCGACAATCCGGCTATATCGCATATAACCGACTAATATTTATCCGTACTGATTCATCGAATCAACACTTGATCCGATGACCCGGCTGATATCAAATATCGCGAGAATAGAATACGGTATCTCATATCGTATTATCCTCGGTCCCGCACATATCACATATGTGCCCCTACTCCGTTTTGCCTGAGCCAAGAAACCTCTGTGTAGGACTCTAAAGAATTGTCAATACGCCGGCAGTAGGTGATGATCATATCAAACACCCACAAGCTGCAAGCGGTCAGCTAAACGTAACAGTTACCCAGGTATTGAGCGCTCAGAGGATCAACAAGCAAGCCTGTACATTCTCCTGTGAATCCAAACAGTAACACTCCCGTACTGTCCGGTCTCGTCATCTGATATGTTGCATATCTCTCCTAGGGGTGGTAAATGTCAGACCCCAGTAGCTCGATGAGTCGTGTCGATATAAGGTCTATAACAGTTTGAGAAACTACTGATAACACTTACCAGTAAATCTCAGCAACCCTGGCCAGGGATTTCCGGTTATAGCCAATCGAACACAGCACAACATCAACTCCCTATACCGGGAGAGACGAATCCCCTCCTATCGCTCGTTGCCTCCATGTGATTCGGGACTGTACCCAAAAGCAACCTTTTTGCACGCCCTCTTGGACGTGGTATGATGGAAATCAAAGCACAGTGGGAATCACACAAGACTCTATGACGATCTCGGATCAACAGACTACTCTGTACCAGTGTCACCGGAGAACTGCCATCTGACGTGAGGTATAATACCATCTGGGAGTTCTCGGCGAGTCCGTCCAGTGTACCCAGTCTCCACTGAGCACCCGTACACCATCTTTGATGTCAAACACCGATGGATATGGGATCATCCATCGCCCATCATATGGGTCAAGATGCGTATACGCTAGTCTACTCTGGTGCATCGATGCCCTGTCTCGATTTACCCTCGACTAGGAACAGTTATAGGATGTACTCGTCGACTACCGTGGCCCCACCAGTATGATCTCATCATAGTCCCAGTAGTCGAGTACATATCCTAAGGGCTTTATCAACATGTAACATAGAGACAATCAGAGTACATGTTAAGATAAAGTACAACCAGATAGCATACTATCATGTCGAGCAAGAAAGTCCTCCCTATATATGTCCTAGCATCCACTACAATATACATCGTATGTACAGTAATGGCCTCTAGGGCATACATATAACTAAGAATCTCCCACTTGCACTCGGGCCATCTATTGTGGTATCATATACCCAACAATTAGCTGTGGTTGAAGTATCTTATACTCAACCTTCCCATAAAAGTCTCAACTGGGAAAAAGGCCTTTGTGAGTGGATCCGCGCTGTCATTCTCTGTGTCTGCTCTCCTAACCTGGATCTCCCTGGAGATCAACCATCTCCATGATCAGGTGATACTGCCTAAGAATTATATCTGGATTTCTGATGGGACGGTAGTTCCTTGGCTAAAGCCACAACTCCATTGTCACACAATGGTAGGAACGAAGTTCATCTCATGAACTTATATATCCAGACTGCCTCTTTGGTAGCATCCTTGGTAACGATGTATCTTGCCTTTAATCGCCTAGTATGTCACGGTATCTAGCTTGGAACTCTTCCAACATATCGTCCCTCCACTGAGGGTAAAGACAATGCCTACGACTGACATTCAGTCGTTCTTATCACCCTGGAACCTTTCCAGTGATTTTCCCCAGGATCGATTGATACCATCTCACTACAACTAGTGAGTATCCTAACATCCAATTAGATCTATCTCATAGATCCAAAAACCCAGGATTTAAGAGGTATCATTTTGATCCTATATGGATAATCCTTGTGATAAGCGTAGATTGACCGAGCGTAGCATAGGAAACTCCTTCCCTATCAAGAGTATGTCATCCACGTACTCTATGAGGATCATCAACATACTCCCTACTACCTTTTTGTATATACAAGGTTCATCTACCATTTTGATGAAGTCAAACTCTTTGACTACAACATCAAAACAGATGTTCTAACTCCGCGATGCCTGCTTTATCCTATAAAGCATCTTGCACACGTTTCCGCTGCTCCCACTGTCTACGAAGCCCTCTGGCTGTGTATTTATAGACGCTATCTTCTAAAACATCATTTAGAAAAGCAGTCATGACTCCCAACCACCAGATATCGTAGTTATGGTATGTAGCCGTGGCAAGTAGGATCTGGATGGAATTAAGCATAGGTTTGAAAGTCTCAACTTTTCCATGTACACCAAGTAATCTTCTCAAGATATACTCGCTCCTGATGGGGATTTAACCCTTCAGATAAAGCAACCAAAGTCCATACTTTGTTGGCGTATAAGGATTCTATCTCAGATCGATAAGCATCCAGCCATTCTTACAGAGTCTCACTCCTGATGGCCAGCTCGAAACTAGTTGGGTCATCATCTCATGATGCAATCCTCGCTCCCACTGTCATAGAGAAACTGGAGTATCTCTCAGGTGGGTGAGGAACCCTTTTAGATCAGCGGAGAGGCTGAGGTTCGTTGGAAACTATTGAATCCTTTGGTTCTACCAAATCATCAGCCGCATTTTGTATAGCTGGAACCCTTCCAGTTTTACATAACAGAACTTGCCTCGAGCTTGTCCGGATTTTGCTTTTAGACATAGGCCGGACAACCCTAAATCTTAACAAACTTAAGATATAGGCTCTTCCCATTCCATATCACATATGAAGTGGTAGGCAACTGATTTGATTTGAACCCTATTCAATAGGTATGCAGCTTCTCAAGCGCATAACTCCCAAAAGGAAATAGGAAACTCAGTAGTACTCATCATAGAGCACACCATATCACATAGGGTGCAATTGCTCCGCCCTGATGTACCATCGTGCTATGGTGTATACGGAGGAGTAATTCTGAGAGAGAATCTCATTCTCCTTTAGAATAGTCCAGGAATTCCGTGCTCAAGTATTCTCCTCCTTGATCATATCAAAGGACATAATACTTTTAACCGTTTTTGGTTCTCTACTTCTAACTTACATTCTGTGAATATCTCAAAAGCTTCAGACTTGTGTTTCAACAGGAACATATGTCTGAATCTTGAGAGATCATCAGAGAATGTAATAAAGTACAAAGAACCGGTCTTGGCATGTGTAGACAGGGGACTTACATACATCAGCATGCATCAATCCCAAGAGTTCACTAACTCTTTCTCTGTTTCCAATAAACAGAGCTATGGTTATCTTATCTTTGTGACATGACCAGCAAGTTTCACAAGATGTAAATTCAAACTAATTTAAATATGCATCTATATGTAACTTCAGCTAGTCGGGTCGCATTGATATGACCTAGTCTACAATACCTCAAGAAGGATTCGTTCATTTCTGAACTCTTCCTCTTGTGTGTGTTCCGTATACTAAGAACTGTAGTTTGATTTAGAACATCAATGCTTTTAGATAACGTGCCTGAATCGATCAACTCTTGATATAGGAAATGTTCAAAACATTATCCAACAATACAAAATTATATCACTTCTTTACTAATAAAGAAACTGATATTATGTTGTATATCAGGTTCGGTATCTAATAACATTTGTTCAGAATCAATGTATTCTGGTAATACAGGGTGATAGTGACCAACAGACTTGGCTGCAACACTTGCACCGTTTTCTATCTCATGAAACTTATCACCCGTTCTCAGTTCTCTACCTTTCTGTAGCCCATGTAACGGATTACATATGCGGGATCCTGATCCGGTATCACATACCCAGGACGTAAAGGATACTGAGAAACAGTTCTATGTAATGAACACACCCGAAGATGATGCATCAACATGCACTTTCTTCGTTTGGGCGGCACGGGAAATCTGGTATTCCCCAATTTCCTGCTCTGTCTTATAACAATTATAAGTTGGAGCGGGACCAACGTTCCCCAGCTCAGTATAACAAGCGGGTTCGGTCAATACATCCGTTTTATTATCTTGATTAAGGCGTGATATGGTCGCTACCTGGAGAGAGAGAGAAGAAAACACTCAGCGTATGCTCTTGCAAGATTAGATTGGTTATTTAATATATCTAATCAGGATGTCTCCCACTGTTTTAATTAAATCTTCCTTCAAACCCTAAAAGGAAAGACTAGCCGGGATTAATTACACTCTACAAGTTCGCCAATCTTTCAGCCAGGCCAGTGTCGGTACTTTGAGGGAGGTCCCCCGTGCTTTCGCACGAACCTAATTAAAGTAAACCTCGTTTTCCCAGAGGCGTAACCCCATTAACACCTTTCTAGACACCTACTTGATCGGCTAATTGTAATGTGTAAAAACTCTCCCAGGAGTAACTCTTACTCACAGCGGGTATCGGGATCCAACTATCTCATAGAAGGTATGCAATCTCATTGCAAGTTTCAACACTTGAAATTCCCAATAATATTTTACCCCTAGTGACTTATGACCTTAACTATGGTCAACAAATCATAAGCACTAGTCAAGTTCAACCCGTAATTTCTTGATTAATTAGACCCACCCACATGACCCTTAACTAAGGTCAACAAAGTCGTATGACTGTCCTAACTAATCGCATCATATGCTATATATAGGATGACATCACTTAGCTACCGTACACTGTGCCTTAACTAAGGTCAACAAACACAGCACGAATACTAAGTACTCTACTTCCTAAAATGACGGAGGGTTACGACAGGTTTTTAAGAAAACCTATTGCGTAATGAACTTGATATCGTCGTAGAATCGAGTGATTTTAAATGGAGTGTTTTTGAGGCTTTTCTAGTTTTGCTAAAGGGGTCACTCCCGGTGAAGGGATCGTCGGCCCTTTCCTCATCGAATAAGGTGCAGGATATATCATATATACCGCTGTGCAAAGCAAGAACTATAAAAGCAATCAAAAGACAAAACGAGTTTGTAGCATCTGCCAGTTATTGCTAAAGGAGTCACTCCCGGTGAAGGGATCTCGGTCCTTTCCTTATCGAATAAGGTGCTGGATGTTCTACAAGGAACACCGCTATGCAAAGCAAGAACTAGAGCTACCAGTTTTTTTAAACAAGTTTCTACAACATCTTAGGTTTCTTTTATTTCATTAATCTCATTATTGAAGTCCCATTTTATTATGCTTCACAAGCATCTCTTTTGAAACGAAATCTGCAATATAACATATATCTCATATATATAATATAAACATTCATCTCAGGCAGTAATATGATCTCATCACAGAACATTGCAGCAGAAGAACATATATGAAATATTGGATATACTAGGACGTCCGTGTTTTTAATACGAGCCTGTATAAAACAAGGATTCCACGGTCGTGATGAATAGCCAAACCCACATCCCTAGACCCCTACGAGAGCGGCAAGTAACACTGCCAATTCTAGGGTTAGGAGAGCCGGTCTCGACTCCTCGAGATGGTCTCCCACTGGACCCTAGAACTCGGTTACTTGTGCTCCCCGTCTTGGGTCTACCTAATGCGGAAAAGTAAATAATATACAACGGTGACATCTTCCGCAACCTGGAAGTGCCCCAATAAAAGAATATTACATACAAGTTTTTACATGAATGAAAAAGAAAAAACTCCCATCTCACATAAAACCCCCGGCTATTCAAAACGCGACGATCCAATATAACATATCACAGCAACACATAATATCTCATATCATCAACGTAAGCAAGTATGCGTATCCCGATTGTTGTTGATGTATAGCAACGAAGCCGGCGATACACCACATACTACGCTTACGGTCACAGAAAAGAAAGTGTAAAACTACAACAGTTTGAATCCGCAACCTTCTTAGACATCTCATGCCTAACCAAATGAATTCCTTAGACATCGCATGCCTAACAATTATAAACCCCGCATTTTAGTCTCTTTATCGAAAACTCTTTTCAATATCAAGTCGGGCAATTCAACAAGATTCCCGACATCCTGATCGAATGCTCGTCGCAAACTTTAGTAGACGGCCGTACCCCCGATACCATCGACGAAGTGCACCAAGGCGGAACACCGCTACCGCGAGCACCCGAACGGATGCTTTCGGCGACGGGGTTCTCCTACAGTCACTTGGTCGGGGCTAAGGGGCGTGGCTGTCTATTAAGTTTACCCGGCGAGTATCCGCATACGCTACGTGATTGGATGGACTTTTGATCACATCAAAATTCCGTGGCAACCGATCATCTGAGACCGAACTGCTATGTTTATAATATTCAAATTAGTTATCTCATAACTACCTGTGGATTCCAAATATTGTATCACATTCCAGATAAATAGACAAAGTTAAACTTTCCGATCGAATAATCAAACACCCAAGATTTCCCCAATATATCTCAACACATGAAATCAGTTTAAAAACATCCATCACATGCTACAGTACCAATGGTCCAGCCGTAGAAGGGTCAAGCCAACGCCTCACATGTGGCACGCCGTACTGCCCCAAACCCTAAGGTTCAAAAGGCAGTTCAAGACGGTCACATAATCGAGTTAAGGTTTGTTGTCTTCTAGAGGGTCCACCGCGTTACTTGCACGACTTAGAACGTTCTTAAACACGAGGAAAAATCCAACTTTTGAAAAAATTTCCGACAGGGGAAAAAGTGAGTTATTGATATCCGTTCGAACTTTTTAACAGTTTCTAAAATTATCCGGACAAACTAAACAAAGTTATAATATCCGATCGAAACAACGAGTCCCCAATACAACCTAGAAAACACAACACTGGAGTGAAAATAAAAAATTCCCAGAAGAATCAGGAATTAGCTACGGAGGTTACTGTGCAAACCCTATCCCTCAATCCTTCCTTCTTGCCGCGGAACCGCCGCCAATACCAAGGTTTGGCCGCGGTTCCGCGGTGCTTTGGGGGATTTAGGGGGTCGGGTTTCACAGTAATTCCTATAATTCCCTGCTGATTTTTTGAGTATTTTTAATTCACAAAAAATCACATTTCAGAAAAATTTCCAGAGAATGGGTTTTATCGGGGTTTCGGGTTTCGATCGGACTTTAAACTTCGTCTAGACTTCGCCTAAAGCTCTAGCTTGTCTCTGATACCACTGTAGGGTTGCTAGGCACGCGCACAAGGGTCTACGAGGCATCAACCATGCCCGATTAAAAAATTAGCCGTGCCGAACAACCCGAATACGGATCTTTAAACTAGAGATTAGGCGAAAACTAACATGTTAACAACTTTAACACTAAGTGAGAGGGATTACAACCTTTGTAGATCCGGTCCTTCACTTCATATGCTCCGTGTTGTGGTCCCTTCGCTGCGATCATCGGGTTCCGGACTCTCGAGAGGTTCCACGAAGAGAAAGATGCAACCTTTGCTTCCGATCTTCGATACAAAGATGATCTACCTTGAAGTTTCGTTAACACAAGCTAACACTCATGAAATGATGTGAACACCCTCATTTAAATGGCAAGGGAAGATGAGGATGATGAAGTAGGATTTTTGCTCTCTTTATTTATCTTTTTCTCACATATTTTCATCACAAACATCAAAGCAAGAAAGCTTAGTAAGAAAAGAAGAAGAAGGAAGAAGATGAACAATATGATAGAATTCCTTTTGTGATGAATAATGCAAAGGAGATAATGATGAATTATGCAACCATGGTCAAGTAACCATTGTAGAGATTAAACTAGGGTTAAAGGGTGTGGTTGGGTTAAGAAATATCATGCCAAAATATCTTTTCCAAAACAAAAAAGAAAACCTTCTAGAAACATCTAGAAAGGTTTAACCCTAATCAAACCCTAACCATATTTAATCTCTACTAAACATGTTGCATTAGTAATCATATCATGTTACAATATTATATATCACATATATAATATTTATTGTAACCAAATAAAATAATACAATTAACATATATCGCATATATATCAATGTATTACCCGAGTGAGAAAAAGAATCTTTTAGTGAGAAAATATTAGATAATGTAATTTAATATATCATATATATTATTATACATTAAATTATCGAATCAACACTTGACCCGACAATCCGGCTATATCGCATATAACCGACTAATATTTATCCGTACCGATTCATCGAATCAACACTTGATCCGATGACCCGGCTGATATCAAATATCGCGAGAATAGAATACGGTATCTCATATCGTATTATCCTCGGTCCCGCACATATCACATATGTGCCCCTACTCCGTTTTTCCTGAGCCAAGAAACCTCTGTGTAGGACTCTAAAGAATCGTCAATACGCCGGCAGTAGGTGATGATCATATCAAACACCCACAAGCTGCAAGCGGTCAGCTAAACGTAACAGCTACCCAGGTATTGAGCACTCAGAAGATCAACAAGCAAGCCTGTACATTCTCCTATGAATCCAAACAGTAACACTCCCGTACAGTCCGGTCTCGTCGTCTGATTTGTTGCATATCTCGCCTTGGGGTGGTAAACGTCAGACCCCAGTAGCTCGATAAGTCGTGTCGATATAAGGTCTATAACAGTTTGAGAAACTACTGATAACACTTACCAGTAAATCTCAGCAACCCTGGCCAGGGATTTCCGGTTATAGCCAATCGAACACAACACAACATCAACTCCCTATACCGGGAGAGACGAATCCCCTCCTATCGCTCATTGCCTCCATGTGATTCGGGACTGTACCCAAAAGCCACCTTTTTGCATGCCCTCTTGGACGTGGTATGATGGAAATCAAAGCACAGTGGGAATCACACAAGACTCTATGACGATCTCGGGTCAACAGACTATTCTGTACCAGTGTCACCGGAGAACTGCCATCTGACATGAGGTATAATACCATCTGGGAGTTCTCGGCGAGTCCGTCCAGTGTACCCAGTCTCCCTTGAGCACCCGTACACTATCCTTGATGTCAAACAACGATGGATATGGGATCATCCATCGCCCATTATATGGGTCAAGATGCGTATACGCTAGTCTACTCTGGTGCATTGATGCCCTGTCTCGATACACCCTCGACTAGGAACAGTTATAGGATGTACTCGTCGACTACCGTGGCCCCACTATTATGATCTCATCATAGTCCCAGTAGTCGAGTACATATCCTAAGGGCTTTATCAACATGTAACATTGAGACAATCAGAGTACATGTTAAGATAAAGTACAACCAGATAGCATACTATCATGTCGAGCAAGAAAGTCCTCCCTATATATGTCCTAGCATCCACTACAATATACATCGTATGTACAATAATGGCCTCTAGGGCATACATATAACTAACAGTTTGTTCAGAACAATCTTGCTCAATTTTATAGTATATTATTTGACTTGTCTTTATCGAGATATGTGTATTTATTTGTATTGTTGTTATATCTGGTTTGCACATATTGATAAAGACTCGATACGGTAGTATACTATTGTGGTTTGTCTTTATCTTAACATGGCATATGTCATACTCGTTATTACATATTGTGGTTACATATTGATAAAGCACCTAGGATCTTACTTGACTAACTGCGTTGTGATGGCGATCATACTTGTGGGAGTAGGGTAGTCCATAAGCACATCCTTAAATGGTCCCTAGTCGCGTGAGTATCGAGACTGGGCACTGATACTCCAGAGTAGACTAGTGTATACGTTTCTAGCCCAGTTGGGGGATGGTTGGTCCCGCTGCCATTGGTCTGATGCACCTAAGATCATATACAGGTGCTCACTGGATGTGAGTACACTGGACGGACTCGCCGAGAACTTCCATGTGATACTATGCCTATCGTCAGATGGAAGTTCTCAGGTGACATGTGTACAGGTTAGTCTTTGGACCTGAGATCAGCATTTGTCTCGTGTGAGTTCTTACTGAACTTTGATCACTACCCTACCATGGCTCTATTGAGTCGTGCAAACAGGTTTTGGTTGGGTTCAGTCCCGAGCCACATGGAGGCATTGAGCGATTGTCGGGGATTTGTCTCTCCCAGTATAGGGAGTCGATATCGCACTGTGATTCGATTGGTCAGGACTATAAGACCTTGGCCAAGGCACTTGGGATTTACTGATAGGTTGATCAGTAGTTTCTCGGATTGGCCCTGAGCCACATCGGCACGACTTATCAGGTTATTAGGGTTTGACGTTCACCATCCCCTAGACCCGGTATGCGATACTCTTTAACGATGAGACCGGACTGTACGGATATGCTCAGTAGGAGATCCAGATGAGTTTGCTCATTGGCCTTCTTTTCGACAGGTATCTGGGTAGCCGTTACGTACAGCTAGTGCCGCTGACGTGCTTGTGGTTGAACCCACTACCAGAGTACTGTCGAGTCTTTAGAGTCCCACACAGAGGGTTTCCCTGATTCAGGCGAAATGGTGTAGTAGCCGTATTGGATACGTGCAGGGTTCGATCGATTGATGTACTTTGTACTCGGACTTTTGATCGGACAGTTGGTAATACTAGCCGGCTCGGGTTTGAGCCGGATTATTAAATCAGGTATTGGTTTAATAATTTACGTATATGTATTTTGATATGTATATTCTAGTATTACGTTCTTTGTGTTATTCTATCTCTTTGGGCGTTCGGATTTTATCTGATTGCCGGTATATATCTATAGTAGACTGAAATCCGTATTTACTATAGATTTCCTTCTAGAAGGTGGCCACCTCATTATGTATTTTCCTTTTATTTGATAATTGGAAATGAGGTGTAAAGTGAGAGGTGAGGGAGGAATGGAGGTGGCCATGCTTCAATAGTGAGCAAATGAATTTATAATTCATTTTGGGTTTACTATTGAAGCATGGTTGCTATTGTTTAATGAAAGAAAATAGCATACAAAACCTTGGTGTTTTATTTTCTCTCTCATGCTTGATTCATTTTTCTCTTGAGCTCTCATTCCTCTCCCACCTCTTGAGTCTCCTCCACCTTCATCTTTTTCCTCTTCACTACCTTCTCATATGTTGAGAATTAAGTGAAGTGGCAAGAAAGAGATAGCTTTGCACTTAGAACTCCTCACTACATTCTAGACCACTTGGTTTAGCAACCCAAGTTCTCTAGTTGCTCCATATAGTCATTTGATTAGGAGCTAGATCCATGGATCATATTCCCCGGGTGGATCATCTACTACAAAGCAAGGCCGGAGAACAAGCTCGATCCCGGAGGACCGATGGAGCCGGAGTTGGAGATCAAGCAAGTTCAAGGAGACCACTTAGAGCACATGACGAGGAGAGAAGACCGAAGGACTCAATTCGTTAGGTATACCTTCTTTCATAGTAGATAGAACTCCAAATTAGCTTATTAGGTTTATGGTTAAAGATCCGGTTAGGGTTTAGTCTAGCGCCAAGTTTTCGTTCGTTTTGAAATTTTTGTTCCGCAATTGGTCATGGAAGTTGGCCGGGGCGCTATGGTAACCCTTCATCTACGACTAGCATCATCACTATGACCACCATAACTACCGCGACCGTCACCATACCACCCCGACCATCACCAACATGAACAACACCACCCTTAAGACTACCTCATCCTCCATCACACTACTACAAATAGGGTTTGCCCCTACGAATAAATCCATAGGAGAAAACTACTGCCCCTACGGCTATATTCGTAGGGGCACGAAAATACGCCGTAGGTGCACATGCCGCAGGTGCAAGTCTTAGCCCTCAACATGCCCCTACGGTTAAATAATTGCCCCTACGGCTTAATGCATAGGTCCATCTGCCCCTACGGATTACACCGTAGGGACACAAAGTTTATTAAATTTTTCGGTTTATAAAATAAAATAGTGCCCCTCCGGAAAGCTCCGTAGGGACAAATATATGCCCCTACGGCTCAGTGCGTAGGTCCATTTCCGTAGGGGTAAAATATATGATAGCCTGATAGCTTGTATCAGGAAGCCTGATATTTTGCCCCTATGGATATATCCGTAGGGGCTACTTTTCACTCTACGGATTAAACGGTAGGTGCAAAAGTTGGCCCTGCGGATTAATCCGTAGGGACATATTATCAGGTTTTTTTAAAAAAAAGGGCTGCCTGTTTTTTCCTCGCCTTGTGTACAATAATATGTACATCATATATAAAAGTAATCAACACGCAGAATATATACCGCAGTATTCATAATCAACATCTCATGCATAATATATAAAAGAAATCAACAAGCAGAATACGATATCAATCTAAATCAATATGAACACGCAAACACCACCAATATCAATATCGTCCAAATTATATACAATATGTATCATATAAGTAAATACATGTTTAAAATATAAGAATAAAAAAGCTACCCTAGCTCGGTCCAGCTCCACCTCTGATAAACGCCATATTCTGGCGCGCCTGCTCCTCGGATATACCCTGAGTCAACATCTCGAGCAATGCAGAGTATGCGGGAGTCTGAGCGGGCTGTGGAGCTGTAGGAGTAGTCTGCGCAACCGCAGCCGAGGTAATGGCTTGCGAACCCACAGCTGCGGGAGTCTGAGCGGGCTGTGGAACTATAGGAGTGGTCTGCACAACCGCAGCCGAGGTAGTGGCTTGCAGAGCCACAGCCGAAGGAGATGCATGTGGAGGCTCAGCCGAAGTACCCTGTCGCGTCTGTTCAGTTTTGTGTGTAATAAACGAGTAAGAACTGCGCATTAGTCGAATTCGTATCATTATCAGGTTATTGTGAAACCCTAATCTATGTATACTTAGGGACTTAGGCCTCGTTTGGATATCTAGTTTGGAAAGCCGTAGTTTATTTTAATTAGACAGTTCTATGTATGTATGATTAATCAAAGCTAAGTCTACAACCAAAAAAGCTCAGGCTACGTACTAATATTGGATATGTTGCTATCTATAATATGACATAATATTTTACTATTAAGTAGTATACATACCAACATCTCCTTCAACTCCTGGACGGTGGCCTTCAAGGTGTCCAGTTCTTGCTCGAAACGTCGCTCACGGGAGATAGAGGAAGTAACAGCCGGAGTGGAGTCTAACCTTATATGGGCGCTGCTAGGACCCAGTCCCCGGCCTCTCTCCCAAACTCCATGGTGCCCTCCGTGTGCGGCGTATAGGACTGGGGTCAGCAACATCGGATCGTTCTGTCCAGTAAAATTGATCCCCGATGCCTTCGCCTGCTCAACCACCCGCTCCTCCACCCACATTAATCAGTAAAATATAAGTATATCATTTAAATTTGAACCTTTCAAAACAAAAATTTCAAATAGGGGTTGAATAAATATTAACACTTACGCAATACTCCTGGGTAGCGGTGCCGGGGTATCGAAGCTCGCCCGTGGCGGGATCTGTCGAGGTGCCGTAGACGGCAAGATACGCGGACAGCACGCTCGGTGTACCACCCTGCGCCAGGGTCTGAGCTCTCTGCAATTCGCCAAAAATTTACATATATTAGAAAATAACTCTTAATATTACATTATATCACAGTAGGTCTATTGTAATTTACCGATAACTCCATGGTACGAGTAATATTAATCGAGCCACCTGTATAAGTGGGGCGACCCATCTTCGCCGACTTCCTATTCTCTTTATTTTGATCCGCCTGTTTCTGCACAACACATTCAGATTTAGTTTTCTAATTAAGCAACACAAAATAATAAATTATATACTAAACAATGAATTATATTTAAAATACATACTTGTTTGCGCTGAGAGTCGAAATATTGGCACAATAGAGGCCATGTATCTACGTCGACTCTCGCAAAGGCCGGAGTATGTAGGAGGTCACTCTCTCTGCCTCGGGGGTCGCTATCCACAGGGAATAACAGTCGATCTTCAGCTCATTCCTATTGTATCGGACCATTGATTGCGTGTTCTTCATCAGGCCATGGTACAGAGCGTGAAGATCGAGCACCCTCCCAAGGTGATCAGGGTCGGGTATAGGCTGAAAATCGTAATCCAACTGAAAATACCAAAAAAACAATGTTATTACATTGCAAGTGTTAATAATAAATATATTGGATAAATCAAATGAAAATATATATTAATACCCGAGCCTGATCCCAGAAGAGGGCGAATGAGCGCCGATGCTGGTCGCCCCACTCAACGTGAAGTGGATAGTTTTTCACGAGGCGGCTCTCATCCCCCATATACTGGCCGAACCTCTCGGCATAATCGCCGGTATAGCGATAATAAGGGGTAAAAAAGAGGGGGAATGCTACGTCCCCCTAGCTCTGTAGGGCCTCAGCCTGTGGGACTGATTCAGGCCTCGAGTCCCCTTCTCGGGATGGGGAGGCCCTGCGTCTACAAGAAATATCAAGACAATCAATATTAAGACAAAGTGGTATTAAGAAATCAAGGATTAACGAAAATTGAAGTGTGATATATACCTCGGACGATAGAAGCACGAGCCTGGGCCCGGGCAGCAGCACGAGCGGGACGATAGTTCCTCCGGTGAGGAACAGCCGGTGACCCGGACGTGGACACATCTCCAACTAGAAAATAAACATCGATAAAATTACATGAAGTTCATGTTTATTCTTAAAGGATATGTAAAATGAATAAATATTTTATATTTATTCATACAAACCTGCAGACTGAGCGGAGGGTATGGAAGTGACAGAAGTGGCCTCTGCACCAGACGAGGACGCACCACCTATAATTAGACAATCAAATATTCACTATATAAGTAATTGCAAAAATAATGCGTATATTAATAATATAAAATTCTAAATCAACATGTATACACTATAGGATATATAAACATACCCGCAGGTGCGATGGTGGGCTCTGCCGGAGATGTGAAGGCAGTGGCCTCTGTCCCTGATGTTGACGCATCACCAATAGCTAGACAAACAAACATTGACAATGTAAGTAATTTTGACATGAACATGCATGTATATCTATAATATTACATTCAAAATGAATATGCGTGCAATATACCTGGATGTGTGGCAAAGTCCACACGGAAGGAGGAATCAGAAGGGGTCTCCGATCGGGGTGCAAGACCGGCCCTCTGAAGCTCCCTATGCAGCTCTCCGGGCGGCAGAACCGCTCTGTCTCTACCGGTGCCGCGGCTGGAGCTCCTGCTACCCCTCGCTGCTCCCATCATCATCATCAAATCTAGATAAAACAGTTCGTGAAAGCATTAGACAATCATTACAAGCATTGACTATATATGTATAGATCGTAAAATGTGAAGTAATAATATAACATTATTGATAACCTTTTTTTATTTCGTTGGCTCATTAGACATATCTACTTGGATTTCATCATTGATATCATTTCTAACTCACATAACTTCATGATCACCCGAAGACCCCCCGTCTTTCAAAACAGACGGTCGGAGCACTCTAAGTCTTCTCTCTTCTTCATCCTCATCACTGTCCTCAAATTCTGGGACATTGTAGACATCTCCGGGTTTCTAACGGCATACGACACTCCATCCCGGATGCTTCAAACACTGTGAGTAGTATACTTGGAATGCTTGGTTCGGAAAGATAAACGCATCTTCTTGGCCGTAAAATCGAAGTGTGCATATTCATCTTTCCATGTCCCGAGATTGCTTCTCCACTTATCCGTATCGGTTCGTGTATCGTACCAAGTACACTGAAATATATAAAAGGGTTCTGATCGTCTGGGATATTGGATGCCAAGTATTCAATTTAAGTATCCATAATAAATCACACCATCCGATCCTACCGTCGCAATCCCACTATTCTGAGTGGTTCTAGATGTTTCTTTGTCCTTAACTTCGAATTTGTATCCAAGTACACCGAATCCTTTATAATATGCAACCTCCAACTAGGAAACTGAGCTAAACATCTTGAATCACTCTCTAATGATGCAGGCAAGTTCGGATCGTGGATCTAACAAAACAAATTTTACGACAAATACATAACGATAAAAGTTTAGATTAAAACTGATAGCAATATCATGTTATTCGAATAACTTATATGATCTGCAACCCAATCGCAAAAATTATCCTGATGATATTTTTCCAATCGTTCATCGTTCCAATCAGGATGCACCTCACGTACCTCGTTAAAATGAATTCTGTTTTCGACAATAAATTATGACATTAATATTATATCATTTCATACACACACAAACACAAATACAAATATAACAATTAATCCAAAAAAACTTACTCTCTAATTTTTTCAAGACATGCGCTGTTGAGAAAGATAAACCGGTATATCTTGTTGATAAACATAGTGTCTACCCTTTTATAATCGGTTTTACCATATGGCCCATCTTGAATTCTTCGAGGCCGGTTAGGTCTCGTCTTAATGTTCTCGTCCAGATAGCGGGAACAAAATGTGGTTGCTTCATCTTGTGATAACCTTGCATGATAGAACCCTCTGGTCGATTTCTATTGCATATATACTTTTTAAGAGTGTAGAGGTACCTAAAGAAAATATGTTGAATAAATAAATACGGGTATACAGGACAACAATAATTTTAAAAATTACGCGAAATGAAAAATTGCACTTACCTCTCGACGGGATACATCCATCGATATTGTACCGGTCCGGCTAACTTAGCCTCAGTTGCAAGATGAACCATCAGGTGTATTATGATGACTCATTTTTCCATCTTCACTTGGAGGAGCACGGTGATGACAAATCATTGCCTCGGATGTTTTCTTGCATCTGAATAGCCTCTGCAGCCTCTGTGTTATGGGAAAGTATCGTGCTATCTTGACAGGTGCTGGGGTAAAAATTTACACCCCGGTTGACCAAGTCAAAATCAAAGTCAACCCCAAGCCAAGTGGGCCCAAGCCCAGATCCAGTGGGCCCATGCCCGGGTCGAGCCCGAACATGAAGCGGCCGGCCTCTCCCCATGCCAAGATAAAAATTTTATAATAAATAATTTTGTTGTATTTCTGTTATTTTATTTTATGGATAAATGTAAGAAAAATAGGCATAAAGCAAAATTTTTGTAAAGCCCATGGCTTATGTGCAAAAAGAAATGGCACATGAGCCATGGGATAGGCAAAATGCCATTTTGTGAAGCCCAAGGGGCTATGTGTAAAGTGTATGGCCTATAAAGACAAAGATAATGAAATATCTCAACAACTTTTTTCTCTCTTCAAAAAAAAAGTTTCAGATCTGAGATCTTTCTCCTTCTTCAAGGTTCTAAAAACCTTCTTCTTTTTCTTGAATTAAATCAAGAGTTCTACTCTCCTTTTTATAAAATAAATTAGTTTTTCACCACAAAACCCACAAAGGGGAACTTGGATCTGTCTTCAGATCCCTAAAAGGAGAGATTTTGAGATCTCACATCTATTGATCTTCAAGATCCAGCTAACAGAGGAGGAAGAAGAAGAACCCCTTTCACTTAACCCAAAAAAAAAGAAAAAAGAAAGAAGAAGAATACACTCAGGAGTCCAACTCCTCTCTGATTTCTCTTCAGAGAAATATTTTAGGCTAAAAGCCTCTTTTTCTTGCCGGCGCTCAAGCGCAGAGCGCCCACGTGCCGACACGTGGCGCGCTTGCGCTCGAGCGCAAAGCGCCCACGTGCCGACACGTGGAGCACTTGCGCTCAAGCGCATGCGCTCGAGCGCAAGTCGCCCCCGTGCTAACACGTGGCGCTCTTGCGCTCCAGCGCAAGCGCTCGAGCGCAAGTCACCCCGGTGCCGACACGTAGCGCGCTTGCGTTCCAGCGCAAGCGCTCGAGCGCAGGTCACCCCCGTGCCGACACGTGGCGCGCTTGCGCTCCAGCGTAAGCGCTCGAGCGCAAGTCGCCCCCGTGTCGACAGATGGCGCGTTGCGCTCCAGCACTCTGCGCTCGAGCGCAAAGCGCCCCCGTGCCGACACGTGGCGCGCTTGCGCTCCAGCGCAAGTCGCCCCCATGCCGACATGTGGCGCGTTGCGCTCCAGCACTCTGCGCTCGAGCGCAAAGCGCCCACGTGCCGACACATGGCACGCTTGCGCTCAAGTGCCCAGCGTCCGAGCGCAAAGCGCCTACGTGCCGACACGTGGCGCGTTACGTTCCAGCACTCTGCGCTCGAGCGCAAAGCGCCCACGTGCCGACACGTGGCGCGCTTCCGCTCAAGCGCCTAGGTGCTGGCCCCACGGATCCTTTGGATGTCTTTTTCCCCTTTATTTATATATACATGTATATATATACGTATGTATACAAATGTACACGCACACATACTCCGCGACACTGTCCCTGTTAGAAAAAAATTTCTAACGGGGCGCTGTCCCGCACCCCGCAAGGGGGCTGCTAGCCCCCTTGATCCCCAGCCCGCTATCTGGGTAGCGGGACCCCCGTAAAAACTCTGCGTGGCTCCCGATATACCCAAACCCCCCTTTCAAAACACAACACACGTACACTGCACATTGAGTTCGCATGACCATTTTAACCCGTTAATCGGAGGTTCCCTCGTCCCAAAGGCGAGGGGTAATTAACGGCAGTTTAGTCCGTGGCTGCCGGAGATTTGGATCCCCACAATCAATAAACCCCGGCCTACCCTAGGCAGGGGGAATCTGTAGCATACGCCTGACAAGCGTGCGCGTATTCCTATCTCAATGGGGATGACGAAAAACACCCTTCAGATTCTGGCACGCCCGGTGGGACCAATCTCTCCTCCCATGTTTCGGGTTAAACGTTCATGCGAACTCAATCAATATACATACCTGTATTTATACTAAAAATAATGCTTTTTAATGCAGATTTTCAAGAAATCAACCTTCGACGACAATGTCTCCCCAGACGAATTCAGCTTCCAACGTGACCCCGATTCCGTATGTGGTCAAGATCAATGCTCGTGTGGTTCTCCCCGCAAGCCTCAGTCGACAGTGGGAGGAACCGCCTGCCAGTTCGGCTCCGTCATCATCTACCCTGCCGGAAGCGCTCATCTGGCGGAGATCCCGGTGGAACAGATGGCCAAGCCGGTCTCAAGAGGCAAGAGGCCGAATGTCGTGATCGCCAAGGCACCACAACCGAAACTCAAGACACTATCTGAACGATTCTCTGGTGCTCCAGCGGGGGGCAAGAACTTCGGTACAAAGGGCAACATCAAGTGTTGCGGACGAGCTCAGGCGATGACTCCAACAAATGCACAATCGGGCGTATCTCCAAGGCCCTCCATCAACCGGTCTGCGGCGTCTCCCCAAAGAGCCGAAGTCTGCCAGGTGCTTAGAACAGAAAAGTTAAGGCAGAAGCGGCTCAGGTATCGAGCCAACAAGAGGGCCAAGGCTTCGGCCAAATGGAATCATGTGAAGTTCCAAGTGCAGGGTTGCCCCGCGACGACGGCTGAGTTAGACGTAAGAATCAGCAATTCCTTCGAGCCTCTGAAGTGGGTTCAGAAAAACGCCATGACCGCCAGAATCAAGAAGATAGCGGTCCTAACAGTGCCACAAAGAGACGTGTCCCGGACCCAACATAAAAAGTATGACACTGTCTCTTCAAGAGTCTATCAAGCAGTCTGTGCCGCACGAAAGCAGCGGGGCAATCCCAGAAAAGAAGCGCCAGCACCATTCAAGAACCTGGTTAGGCCAGCCGCCTTCAATCGACTACCAGTTACCAAAGCAAGGGGGTCAAGACAGCGATCCGTGAAATCAGCCGCCAATGATAGAAAGACGGCCGGATATATCATCCATACGGTCTATATGGCGGGCGGGAGCCCTAGCGACAACCTTCGCAGCAAAAGCAAGGACGGGGCCACCACATCCCAAGCCCAATCTAGCCTGAATGTGGTTGCCGCTGTCCAAGAACAGCCGCCCCCGCTGATGAAGAAAACCCTCTCGATGAGGATGATAGGCAGAAAGACCCCTCGGTCCATGCAGAGTCAAGCTCGGACAGTGAGGAAGAGCCGACTTTCCGCCTTAGGACTGCAGAGCAGGAGCTGCTTCAAGAGCTTCGAAAGCAGCTCAGGAGCAAAGATAAAGAGATGGCCAAGCTCTATTCGAAGATTGACGACTTAACGAACGTGGTGATGCATCTTACGGCTCAAATTGCTCGAGCGCCTCCCAATCAGGCACAAGCCGCTACTAATCAGCCGGGTGATGACAATCCGAGATAGCCAATGCCTGTTCCTTTGGGACCAAGACTGGTCGAGCCAAATGAAAGCCGGCTACATTCCGCTTCTGGGGACGCCTTGTCCCCAGATAGCACTATCCCGCTAACACAGGATCGGATAATGGATTTGGTCACCAGCAAGGTTAAAACATTGGTGGCCGAGGCTGAAGCTCAGAAAGAAATCGGCAGTAGTGGGCGGCCATATCCCGCGCAGTACGATCTGATTGAGTTCCCAAGCGGCTATGTCATTCCTAAGTTCGGAAGATTTGATGGAACGGGGAATGCAAACTAGCACATCACCTATTTCAAAGCATCGTGTGGAAATACAGGGGACAATGACGCACTCCTTCTTCGTCAGTTTGTCAACAGCCTGACCGGCGTCGCCTTCGACTGGTATGCGAGTATACCGTACGGGTCCGTCATTACCTTTGCCCAAATGGAATCCCTGTTTCGGCAAAGGTTCATGAGTGTCAGCGATAAAATCTCCATTGCCGACCTTGTGAGGACTAAGCCGGGGGGGAATGAAAGAAACACCGACTTTATCGCCCGATGGCGTAATCTCACAGTCAAGTGCGAACCGCCGCTGGAGCACGACCAGTCCGTCAGCCTTCTCATTGGGAACCTCAGCAATTGGATGGTCCCATTCTTGTGTACTGCGGGCCTCAAGACATTTCAGGAGCTAACCAAGAAAGTTCAAATGCTGGAACGCTCGAAGCAAGAGTCCCCGCCGGACTCTCAGAGAGACAAAACCTGGAAAAGCAAGCGGGACGACAACCGTAGAAGCGGGAGTTCCAGCAGTACCAATGTCTTCAAGGCCTCCGACAATGAAGAAAAGCGAAGGGCGGGTGAATCCAAAACCAACCGGTCTCGAAAGCCATTGCTGGGAGGAGACGGGCCTTCCCTAGAGGAAAAGAAGAACAAGGTTTACTCATTCAGAAGGGACAAGGTCCGTAAGATATTTAAAGATGCCTTGAACAACGACCTACAATTGCCGGAGTCGAAAAGACCCCAAGAAGCAAAAATGACCGACAATCCTCTGTATTTCCCGTACCACCGAGTAGTGAGCCATGCGATCGAGGATTGCTATATCTTCAAAGACTGGGTCGAGAAGCAGTACAAGGCTGGAGAGATCGAGCTGTCCAAAAGTGTGTTGGTGAACAATCAAGTTGCAACCGCCATCTTTATACAGACAGAAGTTGAAGCCTTTTGGGAGCAGACAGCCGACCCCGCTGCCTCGAGAAATGAAACGGAATCATCACAGCCTCCGTGGAGTATGCACATATCTAATAATACGAAAACGATGATAAAGCTACTTCGGAAAGAACCCAGGACGGAATGGGAAGGGCAGAAGAAGCCTACCAGTCCAGCTGCCAATGTGGCTCCATCAGGCTCAAAATCCAAGAAGCTCAAGAAGAAGAAAAGTGCAGCTCGGCGCGAAAAAGAGTCTGCAGGGAGATCGACCATTCAAAAATATATCGATTCCCTCGAAGAATATGAACAAAAGGAAAGAACATTGATTCGATTGAAGGAGTTCTTCCCTGTACAAGCGGCTGAAATTCTGAAGGAGTTAGAAGAAGATTCCAATGAAGAGATCCCAGTAGTGACATGCTACGCCATTCATCTTGGCGGCGACTCCGAGGATGAGCTCTGTTTTCCCAAAGAGGATGAAGAGCTCGCCACAACGGCCAATCAAATCCAGCTCAGAAGCGGCAGGGCTCTACCGCAAAATCAGGGCAACGCCCCAAAAGGGAAGGAAAAACAAGTCGCTAATGATGAAGATGGCAGAGAAATGGCTGCTGGAGACATAAGTCCTTCCTCGGTGGATTATAATGTCTTGGCACATCTCCGGAAGCTTCCGTCTCTCCTGAGCATCTACGACGCCTTGGTCCTATCTAAGGAGCTTAGAGATGTTCTCATTCACGCTCTACAAAACCCCGAGCGGTATCAGGCTCACTTTGCGGAAATTAATATGAAAGAAGCCCAGCACGCTCTGCATGCCGCCGCAGTCACATTTAAGGATGAAGACTTGCTAGTGGGGACGGCTGAGCCTAATCGGCCACTTTACGTAACCGGGTACAGCGATGGAGATCGAATTAATCGCATATTGATTGATCCGGGGTCCTCAGTGAACATCATGAACTTGCGAACTCTGAAGAGTTTGTCAATGGACGTCCGACACCTGTCAAGGGAAAGGATTGTCATTTAAGGCTTCAACCAAAATTGCCAGCAAGTTCTGGGGTCTATAGCTTTGCCAATCAAATTTGGGGATCTGCAAACTGAAGCTAAGATATACGTGATCGACGCCGACACATCTTATAAGATTCTCTTGGGGCGGCCGTGGCTCCACGATTATGGCATCATTCCGTCAACTCTCCATCAATGCATGAAGTATACTAAAAATGGCGAAGAAAGACGCATTGACGGAGACATCCAGCCGTTCGGTGTGCACGAAGTCCGATATGAAGATTCTCGGTACTTTACGAACCACCAAAATGCTAAGCCACAACTGACTGAGGATAGAACGGCCCCAAGACTCAAAAGCAAATCTGCGCCGGCTATCACTTTCAAAAGCAAAAATACCCAAGTGCGCCCGCATTTCGGCAGCGACACTGATGAGTCCGACGCTGGAAGCCCGTCCTTCTGCCAAATTCGCCCTCATTTCGGCAGCGATACGGACGAATCTGTTACTGAAGGCCCATCTAGCAGCAAAGTCTGCCCTCATCTTGGCAGTGACACTGAAGAGTCAGAAGAAGAGGACCTGCCGTGCAACAGCTGTGCAGATTGGCCCCCCATGCAGTAAGCGAAACTACGAGAGACATTCGAAGTCGCAGAAGGGTCCCTGGACATCACAAGGGTGCCGGAACGGATGTGCAAAGAGCTCGACGCATTGTCAGTCTCTACCGTGGACCAGCTGAAAACTTTCTATGTGCCCGGGAGGAAAAATGGACAGAAGCGCATCCTGTTTTATAGGTCAAACCCCGTTGTGCACCCGGACGATCTTTCTGTTACGTGCCTTCCATACGAGAGAGGCATAAGAGCCGTCCTCAATCCCAGATACTAAGCACCCGAGATGCGAGAATACTTTAAGAAGTGCGGATGCCGGTTATATCAAACGGAGTCCGAAGCAAAGTTTTACGAAGGGCTATGGTATCCGCCCCAGGTCCGAGCACTCATCGATGGACGAGTTCCAGATAGACGGGGCATAGGCTACATTCAACCCAATTCCAAAGCGTGCTACATGATCCATGTTGGTGAGGCCAGCGAAAGATCGAATGATGATGACGAGATAGCCGAGCCAGAAGAAGCTCCTCAAGAGCTCGAAGTTGGCGGACAAGCAACCTTTGACGAGCTAACCGAGATTGACTTAGGAACGCCCGATAATCCAAGGCCGACCTACATCAGCTCGCTCTTGTCAGAGAAAATGAAAGCGCAGATAATTGCCCTGCTGCATGAGTTCGTCGACTGCTTCGCGTGGACATACAAAGAAATGCCCGGCCTTTCCCCTGAGGTAGTCGTGCATAAGCTGGCTATATCTCCTGATGCTAAGCCAGTCAAACATGCTCTTCGAAGAATGAGAAGGGAGTTGGAAGAAAAGGTCATCGAGGAAACCAAGAAACTCATCGATGCCGGCTTCATCAGGGAAGAGAAATATGCAGACTGGATCGCATGCATAGTCCCAGTGAAGAAGAAAAATGGGCAGATCCGAGTTTGTGTCGATTTCAGGGACCTCAACAAGGCATGTCCTAAAGACGACTTCCCGCTACCGGTCATGGAAATGATGGTTGATGACACCTCAAATTATGAATTGTTCACCTTTATGGATGGCTAGTCTGGATATAATCAGATCAATATGTCGTCTGAGGATGAGAAGCACACATCATTTCGAACCCCGATCGGAATATATTGCTACAAGGTAATGCCATTCGGACTGAAGAACGCAGGTGTTACATATCAAAGGGCAATGACTAATATCTTTGATGACCTAATCCATAAAGTCATCGAATGCTATGTTGATGATCTGGTCGTCAAGACTAAAGCCAAGGCCGATCATATCCAAGATCTCAGGACCGTTCTCACCAGACTGAGGGAATACGATCTGAAGATGAATCCTCTGAAGTGCGCTTTTGGCGTGTCATCGGGAAAATTCCTGGGCTTCATAGTCCGACATCGAGGGATCGAAGTTGACCCATCAAAGATAAAGGCCATCATAGAGATGCCCCCTCCGAAGAGTCTGACGCAGCTAAGATCTTTTCATGGCAAGCTTGCTTATATACGGAGGTTTATCTCAAATTTATCGGGGAGATGTAGGCCCTTCTCAAAGCTCATGAAGAAAGGAGCTCCTTTTATCTGGGATGCCGAATGTCAAGTAGCGTTCGAAAGCATCAAACAATACTTGTTGCACCCTCCAGTGCTGGCCGCTCCCATTCCAAATAAACCGCTGATTCTCTACACTGCCGCGCTGGACGAGTCACTCGGTGCGCTCCTTGCCCAGAATAACGAGGAGGGAAAAGAAAATGCCCTCTACTACCTCAGTCGAACTCTAGTCGGGGCGGAACACAACTACTCCCCAATCGTAAAACAATGCCTGGCTCTGATATTTGCTATGAAGAAGCTAAGGCACTATCTGCTCGCTCATCGGGTTATGATGATCTCCAAGGTCGACCCGCTCAAACACTTGATGACCAGAGCGAGCCTAGCCGGCAGAATGGCAAGATGGGCTGTTATGCTACTTGAGTTTGACATAGTTTACACTCCTCAGAAAGCAGTAAAAGGGCAAGCTCTTGTAGACTTTCTCGCTGCTCATCCCATACCAGAAGGGTCGCCGCTAAATTATGAGTTACCCGATGAACAAGTGCTGCGCCTCGAGGAAGATGAGCCATGTTGGGAGCTCTACTTCGATGGAGCCTCGTCAATAAAGACCTCCAGTAAATCAAGCGTCCCGGAGATAAAAGCAGGGATAGGATTGGTGTTCATCACACCATCAATGGGAACCCTACGGCGTTCTTTTGCTCTCACCGAGCCTCGGACAAACAATGAAGCTGAGTATGAAGCTCTGATAGCTGGTTTGGAGCTCGCCATAGAAATGGAAATCCGTCGGCTACGAGTTTACGGTGACCCCCAGCTCGTCGTCAACCAAGTAAGCGACGATTATAAGATATACAAACCTGAATTAGCTCGGTACAGAGGCCAAGTGGTGGAACTCATGAAACGGTTCACTCATATTGAACTAACGAGAGTCCCTAGAGCGTTGAACGGAAAAGCCGACATACTCGCTCGCCTAGCCAAGGAGCTGGCTGATCCTGACATGGACGAAATTCTGATCACAGTCAGGAGCCGACAAATTCTACCCCCAGTCTCTCTACGAGAAGAGGAAAGCGCGGAACAGAAGAGCAGTCCTGCCGAAGAAGCTTCGATCATCCAAGACGAGCCCGGTTGGAGAGAACCCTTCATAGAGTACCTCCGATACGACAAGCTGCCCGAAGAAAAATCTGCGAGGATTCAGCTGAAGAAAAGAGCTCTCCGATACGTGTTTGTAAATGACACGTTATACCGCAGGTCATATGACCAACTCTGGCTCAGGTGTCTGTCATTGGCCGAAACCCAAAAGGTCATGAAAGATGTTCACTCGGGCGTTTGCGGTGCTCACCAATCTGGCCCCAAGATGCGACTTCAAATCAAACGGCTTGGGTATTACTGGCCCACCATGATACGGGATTGCGGAGAGCATGCAAAGAAATGTTATATCTGCCAAATTCACGGTGATTTTATTCACAAGCATCCCAATCCATTGCATCCTACGGTGGCGTCGTGGCCCTTCGAAGTCTGGGGCACCGACATTGTTGGCCCAATTGATCCTCCGTCATCCAAAGGCCACCGGTTCATACTGGCCGCAACTGATTACTTCTCCAGATGGGCTGAAGCTGTCCCGCTAAAAGAAGTCAAGTCAAAAGATATTCTGACATTCTTCCAACACAATATTCTATACCGCTTCGGTACACCAAGAAGAATCATTTCTGACAACGGGCCTTCTTTCAAGAGCTTCAATGTCTCAAGGTTCGCTACTCAGCACAAGATAGACTGGAGATATTCCTCCATCTATGATCCAAGAGCCAATGGGCTAGCTGAAGCCTTCAATAAAACTCTATGCAAGCTCCTGAGGAAAAATGCTTCAGCCAACAAGAGAGACTGGAATCTCAAACTTCACGAGGCGTTGTGGGCATATCGTACCACGCACCGTACTCCAACTCAGTCCACTCCATACTCATTGGTCTTCGGAGTGGAGGCGGTCCTCCCCCTCGAAGTTGAAGTTCCAAGCTTAAGAATGGCCGTTCAGCACGAGTTGACGGAGGAGGAAAACGTCCTCCTTCGACTTGAAGAGCTCGATGCCCTCGAAGAAAAGAGGCTCACGGTGCAGCAAAATCTGGAGCTATACCGAGCCCAAATGTCACGGGCCTATGACAAGATAACCCGTCTCCGCGCTTTCAAGAAAGGCGAATTGGTGTTGGTCCTCAAAAGGCCGATCATCCCCAATCGACATGCCAAGGGAAAATTCGAGCCAAACTGGGAAGGACCATATGTCATCGAGAAAGTGTTCGACGGAGGATCCTACCAACTAATAAGTGCCAAGGGAGAATGGCCCATGCCACCCATCAATGGCCGATATCTCAAGAAATACTATATGTGAATGCTCCAAGTCACAGGCGAATTGAGCGCATCAGCCCTACGGTCTGGATCATACATCCTGCAAAACCGTATACAATCCACGGGCGTAAATGACCCCTATTTCTCCCAAATCCTGTCGGTGAGACTACTTTTACAGTCCCACCAGCGGAAAAAAAAAGAGAGAAAAAAAGAAGAAGAAATAAACGGTATGTCCACAAGCAAAATGGGTACGGATGAAAACCCGAAAGGGCTCCGTGAGTAAAAACAGCAGGACTACCGGCGAGTCTGTGAAAACCCGAAAGGGCGCAAACTCGTGAAAAGAGATGAAATACACTCGCAAAGTCCTCTCGACCTTGTGAGGAGAAAACCCCTGCGTGAGATCCTTACGACTCACAAAGGAGCAACACACTTAGGAATCCTCACGATTCCTAAGGAGAAAATACGCCTGCGGGATCCTTACGACTCGTAGGGAGAAAATGCTTTTATGGGACCCTCACGGCCCATAAAATTGAAAAGCCTTAGGTGATAGGGACCCAAACCTGTCTCCTAAGCCATCGTTCCCCAACGAGCAACGGCAAATGATGAGTCGCGCCGGGCATTTTGCTTCAGTGTTAGCGGTGCTGATGCCGACCAAAAACCTAAAATCCTAAGTCCTCCCAAGGCAAATGATGAGTTGCTCCTGGCATTATTCCAGTGCAGCAATGCTGATGCCAAACAAGATCCAAATTCCAAGTCCCCAAGTGGCGAATGATGAGTCGCTCCTGGTACCATATTCCAGTGTAGCGATGCAGACGCCAACCAAATTCCAAATCCCATACCCCAATGGCGAATGATGAGTCGCTTCTGGTACCACATTCCAGTGCAGCGATGCAGACGCCAACAAAGCCCTGAAATCTTTCCGGCCCTACGGTCTGGATCATACATTCTGCAAAACCGTATACAATCCACGGGCGTAAAACAATCCCGATCTCTCCAAAAAAGAAAAAAAAAGAGAAGAAGGAGAAGAAAAACAAAAAGAACGGTATGCCCACAAGCAAAATGGGCACGGATGAAAACCCGAAAGGGCTCCGTGAGTAAAAACAGCAGGACTGCCGGCGAGTTTGTGAAAACCCGAAAGGGCGCAAAATCGCAAAAAAGAAAGGATATGAGATGCACTCTCAAAAGTCCTCTCGATTTTGTGAGGAGAAAATTCCCGCGTGAGATCCCTATGACTCATAAAGGAGCAACACACTTAGGAGTCCCCACGACTCTTAAGGATAAAATACACCTACGAGATCCTTTCGACTCGTAGGGAGAAAATGCTTTTATGGGACCCTTACGGCCCATAAAATTGAAAAGTCTTAGGTGATAGGGATCTAAACCTGCCTCCTAAGCCATCAATTCCCAAATCCTCTCGGGGCAAATGATGAGTTGCTCCTGGCATTATTCCAGTGCAGCAATGCAGATGCCAAACAAAAACCAATTCCCAAACTCTGTCATGACAAATGATGATTCGCTCCTGGTACCATATTCCGGCGTAGCGATACTGATGTCAACCCAAATCAAAATCAACAAGTCAACTTCCACTCCGACACCGCAGAAAGCGGAGCAAGACAGAATCCAATCTCGACACCGCAAGAAGCGGAGCAAGTCAAGTCTACCCCTGACACTGCAAGAAGCAGAGCAAGTCAAATCAAGAACCGACCATCCACATCGCAAAAAGGGCAGCATCGACCGTCCACGTCGCTAAAATGGCAGAACCGACCGTCCAAGTCGTTAAAATGGCAGTACTGACCGTCCACGTCGCAAAAAGGGCAGCATCGACCGTCCACGTCGCTAAAATGGCAGAACCGACCGTCCACGTCGCAAAAATGGCAGCATCGACCGTCCACGTCGCTAAAATGGCAGCACCGACCGTCCAAGTCGCAAAAAGGGAAGAACCGACCGTCCAAGTCGTTAAAATGGCAGTACCGACCGCCCACGTCGCAAAAAGGGTAGCATCGACCGTCCACGTCACTAAAATGGCAGAACCGACCGTCCACGTTGCTAAAATGGCAGCACCGACCGTCCAAGTCGCAAAAAGGACAGAACCGACCGTCCAAGTCGTTAAAATGGCAGTATCGACCGTCCACGTCGCAAAAAGGGCAGCATCGACAGTCCAAGTCGCAAAAAGGGCAGAACCGACCGTCCACGTTGCTAGAGTGGCAGCACCGACCATCCACGTCGTAAAAAGGGCAGCACAGGATTCCTACAAAGCGGGAACCAGATCACTCTGGGCCAGGGAAACGTCTATCACGGACACTCCGTCTCGGAGACGTGTGAAGCAACGACCGTCCATGTCATAAAAAGGGCAGTGCCAGCTTCCCCAAAAGCGGGGACCAAATCAGGTCGCCTCCAAGTAAAAGAAGATCCATCAATTTCATGCACACGATCCACATATGTGGTGTGCATTTATTGATGGGGGGCAATTTTTTGGGGTAAAAATTTACACCCCGGTTGACCAAGTCAAAATCAAAGTCAACCCCAAGCCAAGTGGACCCAAGCCCAGATCCAGTGGGCCCATGCTCGGGTCGAGCCCGAACATGAAGCGGCCGGCCTCCCCCCATGCCAAGATAAAAATTTTATAATAAATAATTTTGTTATATTTCTGTTATTTTATTTCATGGATAAATGTAAGAAAAATAGGCATGAAGCCAAATTTTTGTAAAGCCCATGGCTTATGTGCGAAAAGAAATGGCACATGAGCCATGGGATAGGCAAAATGCCATTTTATGAAGCCCAAGGGGCTATGTGTAAAGTGTATGGCCTATAAAGGCAAAGATAATGAAATATCTCAACAACTTTTTTCTCTCTTCAAAATATAAAGTTTCAGATCTGAGATCTTTCTCCTTCTTCAAGGTTCCAAAAACCTTCTTCTCTTTCTTGAATTAAATCAAGAGTTCTACTCTCCTTTTTATAAAACAAATTAGTTTTTCACCACAAAACCCACAAAGGGGAACTTGGATCTGTCTTCAGATCCCTAAAAGGAGAGATTTTGAGATCTCACATCTATTGATCTTCAAGATCCAGCTAACAGAGGAGGAAGAAGAAGAACCCCTTTCACTTAACCCAAAAAAAAGAAAAAAGAAAGAAGAAGAATACACTCAGGAGTCCAACTCCTCTCTGATTTCTCTTCAGAGAAATCTTTTAGGCTAAAAGCCTCTTTTTCTTGCCGGCGCTCAAGCGCAGAGCGCCCACGTGCCGACACGTGGCGCGCTTGCGCTCAAGCGCTCGCGCTCGAGCGCAAAGCGCCCCCGTGCCGACACGTGGCGCACTTGCGCTCCAGCGCAAGTGCTCGAGCGCAAGTCGCCCCCATGCCGACACGTGGCGCTCTTGTGCTCCAGCACAAGCGCTAACGTGCAAGTCCCCCCGGTGCCGACAAGTGGCGCGCTTGCGCTCCAGCGCAAGCGCTCGAGCGCAAGTCGCCCCGGTGCCGACACGTGGCGCGCTTGCGCTCCAGCGCAAGCGCTCGAGCGCAAGTCGCCCCCGTGCCGACACGTGGCGCGCTTACGCTCCAGTGCAAGCGCTCGAGCGCAAGTCGCCCCCATGCCGACACGTGGCGCGTTGCGCTCCAGCACTCTGCGCTCGAGCACAAAGTGTCCCCGTGCCGACACGTGGCGCGCTTGCGCTCCAGCACTCTGCGCTCGAGCGCAAAGCGCCCACGTGCCGACACGTGGCACGCTTGCGCTCAAGTGCCTAGCTTCCGAGCGCAAAGCGCCTACGTGCCGACACGTGGCGCGTTACGCTCCAGCACTCTGCGCTCGAGCGCAAAGCGCCCACATGCCGACACGTGGCGCGCTTCCGCTCAAGCGCCTAGGCACTGGCCCCACGGATCCTTTGGATGTCTTTTTCCCCTTTATTTATATATAAATGTATATATATACGTATGTATACAAATGTACACACACACATACTCCGCGACACTGTCCCTGTTAGAAAAAACTCTACGTGGCTCCCGATATACCCAAACCCCCCTTTCAAAACACAACACACGTACACTGCGCATTGAGTTTGCATGACCATTTTAACCCGTTAATCGGAGGTTCCCTCGTCCCAAAGGCGAGGGGTAATTAACGGCAGCTTAGTCCGCGGCTGCCGGAGATTTGGATCCCCATAATCAATAAACCCCGGCCTACCCTAGGCAGGGGGATTCTGTAGCATACGCCTGACAAGCGTGCGCGTATTCCCATCTCAATGGGGTGACGAAAAACACCCTATAACAGGTATATCAAGCTTCTTATCAGAATCTTTCGGCTTATACCCGGCCTCTCCGCATGTTAGACACTCTTTCAAATCTGAATTCTCTTTCCGGTACAACACGCAATTTTTAGGACATGCTTGAATCTACTCACACTTCAGACCCAAATCAGACATCATCTTCTAGGCTCCGTACCAGCTGTCGGGCACGTTTTTTCCCGGGGGCATAGAATCTTTCAAGAACGAAAGAAGCATTGTGAATGACTTGTTGCTCCATCCATTTAGACACTTAATCTGGAAAAGTTGGACGAACCATGAGAGGGTGGAATGCTTTGCATTCTCATAAATTGGTTTTCTAGCATCATTCATAAAATTTTCATACTTATCCGCACGCGGTTCTTGACCGGAAGGAATGTCATCTTCGGTACGAGTAGATTCACCTAGGGCAGCCTCTACCATATCCTCCATTTTTTCTAATGAAAATAAATTACCGTCTTCTTCTTCTACCGCATTATCGTTTTCTCCTTCTTCTTCTGCAGCATTATCGTCTACTCCTTCTTCTTCTGCCGCATTACTGTTTCTCCTTCCCCGTGATATAGCCAAGTTGTATAAAGTCTAGTAAAACCATGTTTAATGATATTAAGCTCATCAAATTCTACCTTCTGCCAGTACTTATTCCTACATCTATCGCACGGGCAGAGAATCTTCTTTATCACGATCTTATTATGTGCGTGTGCAAATTCAATAAAAGCAGCAACTCCCGCGGCAAACTTAGGTTGCATACGTTTTTCCCAGTCCACATACATTCAGTCCTTAACACTGACGTACTCATGGGCCATGTTAGACTGTATAACATATAAATTGTAGGTTATGATGACTATATTGAGAAATCTAAGAACGGGATGGTTACTGAAAAAGGAGAAAATCCGTGTATATGCTTTGTGTGTGCGTTTGTCGTTGAAAAGAATAAATTATCGATAATCAAAGTTAAATTTGAGGATACCCATGTATGAGTTGTATTCTATATATGTGTGTTTCAATTTATGATTTCGCTTAAGTGTAGGGTTGTTAGTGTGTATGTGTTGTGTGTGCGTTTGTGTATTCGTGTTGTATGTGTGTGTTTCGGCTGTCAGGGGTAAGGCTTCTATCCTATTAAGAATGTATAGAGCAGACATCCATTTTCTTGTTCTTTCAACCATTTCGAGTAAATTTCGGCAGCACCTCCCCGCTGTTCTGTGAGTACACTGTAATAGAATAGATAATCATTTCAAAGCTATGAAACAACGTTGAAATGAACATCTAATCTATCTTTGTACACAGAGAACCGGCGGAAAAGTACCGACGAAATATCTCAAAATGAATGAAAACACAAGTGAATGCAGGTGTTTGCTTTATACATTCCAAACTTGTCCACACGGGACAAATCTATCGGTTATCATACGATTGAATATTCTCGTCACATAAACTACACGACGGTTGTTAGTACCGAACTATACAGTCCGATATTTAACAACCTTCGTATAGTTCTATGTCACGACGAACATCGAACGTATGTTAACCGATAGACGGGGACTAAGTGGCGCTTTGAGTTTCATATATGAGTATCGATGAGAATATAAAAGTTTCATATTATCATCGAGTATCATATATTGGTTTTAACTTAAACATCTTGAATCACTCTCTAATGATGCGTTTGTTGTGTATTCGTGTTGTATGTGTGTGTTTCGGCTGTCGGGAGTAAGGCTTCTATCCCATTAAGAATGTATAGAGTAGACACCCATTCGTTTGTGCTTTCAACCGTTTCGAGTAAATTTCAGCAGCACCTCCCCGCTGTTCTCCGAGTACACTGTAATAGAATAGATAATCATTTCAAAGCTGTGAAACAACGTTGAAATGAACATCTAATCTATCTTTGTACACGAAGAACCAGCGGAAAAGTGCCGACGAAATATCTCGAAACGGATGAAAATACAAGTGAATGCAGGTGTTTGTTTTATACATTCCTAACTTGTCCACATGGGACAAATCTATCGGTTATCATACGATTGAATTTTCTCGTCATATAGACTACACGACGGTTGTTAGTACGGAGCTATACTGTCCGATATTGTAACATTTCAAAAAAATAAAATATTATTTTTGGGAATTTTTATAATTAAATAATATTATATTGAATATTTTTAATAAGGCGGTATAATTAAATAACGATAAATTGGGTAAATTTTGGAAAATTTTGGAAATTACTGAAATGAGGGTGCCTTATGTGATTCATGCAAATTATAAGTTTTTATGATTTATTTGTGTTAGTGTATATGCCCTAGAGGCCATTACTGTATCATACTAGATTGTATATTACTTAATGGAAGTTTGGGATATTCACAGTTGTATAGACAACCTTGCTCAAAATTGTAGTATGCTACTTGGTTTGTTTCTACTTCAATATGTGCATGTGTTTCTTTTAGCATATCGCTTATACATATTAGTAGAGCCCTTAGGATCTTTGCTTGATTACCAGCGTTGTGATGGCAGTCATACTTGTGAGGGCTGGGTAATCTATAAGCACATCCTTATACAGGTCCCTAGTCGTAGGACTATCGAGACAGGGCATCGATACTCCGGAGTAGACTAGCGCATACTCATCTCATCCCAGCACGGGAGGTGGTCTGTCCCACAGCCATCAGTACGTCGTACTGGAGATAGTATGCGGGTGCTCGTTAGGTTACGAGTACACTGGACAGGACTCATCGGGAACTGATGGATGGTATTATACCTATCGTCAGTTATCAGTTCCCAGGTGACATGAGTACAGCTTAGTCCGCTGACTTGACACTGCCGCTTCGCCTCGAGTGTGTTCCCACTATACTTAGATTACTACCCTACCACGGCTCAAAGGAGTCGTGCAAACAGATAGTAGTTGGGTGCAGTCCCGAAGCACTTGGAGGCAGTGACGGTTAGACAGGATTCATCTCTCCCGGTATTAGGGGTTGACATCGCGCTGTGTCTAGGAGAGCCATTACACGAGTAGTCCCTGTCCAGGGCAAGCGAGATATACTGGTAGGTTTCCAGTGTTATCTCAGGGTGTTTTGGGCTACACTCCGACACGACTTGTACCGCTATTAGGGGACTGACGTTCGCCACTCCCTAGGCCCGCCATGCGATGTATCAGATGAACAGACCGGACTGTACGGAGATTGTCACATACAGGCTCAGTAGGAGTTCGGATGGGTTTATCTCATCGGCCTTCTTGTCGACATCTACCTGGGGACCGTTACGCACAGATAGTGCCGCTTGCGGTCTGTGGTTAAACCCACTGCCAGCGTAGTGTCGAGTCTTTAGAGTCCGACACAGAGAGTTTCCCTGTACTGAGCGAAACGTGTAGAGGCCGTATGGTTTTACGGCAGGGCTGCGATTACTTGCGTACACTTGTGTGCGTATGTTGTTCGGGCAGGAAATACTAGTGGGCTTTGGTTTAAGCCGGATTCTAGTATTGCACAGATGGATTTGTTTTGTCTTCTGTGCATTCGCATTCTACGGAATGCGGATGCGGGTGTGTATGCACAGATTTGCGGAGTGGAGAAGGAGGAGGTGCCTCATTAGGGTTTTGACAGTTGGTTCGGTCAAAACCATTATGAGCCGGGGACATTATTTACTAATCCATTTATTGATAATTATGTTATGGCTAATTACATTGACCATTTGACCATCTTGACTTTGTTGACCGTTTGACCAAAGTTGACTAGGATCTTCTTGAAAGGTCTAAAGTATTCTTTGGTTTTCTTTTTCCTTTTTGTTATGAAAATGGTTATGTCATTAGTGCCATCAACTTTATCATGATAGGATTAGTAATGATGAAAATGAGTATTATTGCAACCATGGTTGTGTTTTCTCTTGGTTAAGCTTTTGATTTGTTCATTCTCATTCTCTCTCATAGAAAAGAAATCAGAAACATTTCCATGGTTGCTCCTCCTTCTTCCTCCTCTTGATTCTTCCTTTGATCTCATGTGTTGAGAGAAAAAGGATTCCACTTGACAAACACATCTATACATCTCCTCTACACATCTTAGGGCTTCTTGACTAGCAATCTCTTTGCCCTAGTTGCCTCGGCTCGAGGTGGAGCTCGGTGTACATCTCTCGGGTGGATCGTCTTCGACTCAAGAAGGCCGCGGAGGTGCCCAAAGTCCGAATCGACACTTGGAGCTTGGATGGATGAGCGGGACAGCGGAATGAAGACCCGAAGGACCGGTTTCGTGAGGTATACTTTCTACAGCATAGTAGTTATAGCCCCTAGTTGTTTACTAGTTTCTAGTTTAGCAAAGATCCGTGCTTTAAGTCCATATTGCCTTGCGCCAAATCATTGTTTTTCGTCGTTTCCGCCTCCCCGTAAGAACCGGGATGAGCAACGTGGACTTACAATTGTATCAGAGCCTAGCTAAACATAAACTAGTAAGTTTGCAAAGTGTTTAGAACATTGATCGAAAAAAAGTCGCAAAACACGTCCGCAAAAACCTCTAGTTTCTGTCGATTTTCATACTGCTCAAAAGGTGATTTAAAATATATGAAAAATCGCCTCAGAGTTTTGTGAAAACACTGCAGAAAAAAGATCCAGTGAATCGATCAAACGACCGCGGTTCCACGGCAATGACATGCTCATTGCCGCGGTTCCGCCGCGGTTTTGACTCGGCACTGGATCGGGTTTTGTGCAGTGTTTTAGTTTGGCTGTTTTAGGATTTTTAATGCATGTTTTTTCCACCCAGATTTTCCAGAGAGAAAATTGACTTTTGGGGTGGTTAAAAATCCGTATTTTGATCGGTATTCCATACACTTTGGCTAATGGATATTATCTGTGATGTGATATATGTATTAAACGTCTACTAATCGCAATAAGTCGATTAGTGGGGGTTATACATATCTGTGATCTGTAATGTTGATGGTTTGTGGATATGAACTCGGTGGATTGTCGAGGATGAATATGTTGCGCCACGGCAGCGCCCCGGCCGTCTATCCGAGGCCAAAATGCGGAATCAAAATTTTCTTAACTTTCAAACTGGCGCTACCGCGGACAATATACCCGGATCGTAACCATTAACCGATACTAGCAACAAGAGAAAGGGTGAGAGATATACCGAGTGATCCGAGTCCTCCGGTCTTCTCGTCGTCATCCCGATCTCCCGCGGAAACTCCGGTCGTCGCATCCTTGCCGGAAGGGCACCACATCGTCTGCATCTTTTACGGGCTCCCACCTCAATACCGAGGCAACTCGGGCGTGAAGTTGGCTGGCCGACGCGCCCAAGATTTGCTGTATAAGTAGTGTAGAATCACTTTGCCTCATGGGGTTAGTGAAGTTGCCTTGATGGAGGAATCAACAAGATATGAACTTGGGGATTTTTGTGGCAATGGAAAAATGATATGAATGAATAATTTTTCCCACACCCTCACAAAATGAGAACTCTCTCATTTTTCCTCTCCCCTCATCCAAAAAATGTGGCCGGCCAAATCAACCATGGAAATGGTGGAGGGAAATCAAACAAATACAAGAGGGAGGTGAGTGTAGGAAAAGGTGAAGGGTGACCACAAACAAAACATCATGATAACAAACTTACATCCAAACCTTAACCCTTTCCAATCACATAAATGCACCATCATGGATGAAAAAGCAAAGATGCTTAACATATCATAATGACATAAAAGCAAGAAACCCCCTCCACAAAAGTTATTTGCAAACTTGCAAATAACCCCCTCCATCGGAAAAGTCCGGCCGGGAAAGAACAAAGGAAAACCGGCCGGGACGGAATGCAAACTGGTAACTCCAGAAAACTGGTCCCGTAATAAATTACAGGAAAACCCCGACACTGTGCATACACAACCACATCTGTATTCCGACCGGATACAAATGCAATAAGACAAAATCTACACAGTACTAAACTAGGATCCGGCTTAAACCAAAGCCGGCTAGTAATATCCATCCGATCCTGATCCGTGCAATACCGCACGTATCAGATCGAACCCTGCCATATATCCATACGGCCACTAGTACAAACCGTCCGATCCTGATCCGTGCAATACCGCACGCATCTGATCGGACCCTGCCATATCTCCATACGGCCTCTACAGCGAACTGTCCGATCCTGATCCGTGCAATACCGCACGTATCTGATCGGACCCTGCCATATCTACATGCGGCCTCTACAGCGAACTGTCCGATCCTGATCCGTGCAATACCGCACGTATTTGATCGGACCCTGCCATATCTCCATACGGCCTCTACAGCGTTTCGCCCGAAAGCTTGAGTAACTGTAAGTGTGGTGGACTCTAAAGACTCGTCAATACTATGGCTGTGGATTTAACCACTAGCACGTCAGAGGTATAAGCCAATACGTGACGGGCCACCAGCTATTGACCAAAAAGGACGTCGATGAGCGAACTCATCCTGACACCCTACTGAGCTTGTCAGTGACAATATCCGTACAGTCCGGTCCGTTCGTCTATGAGCATCGCATGGCGGGCCTAGGGGGTTGGTAAAAGTCAGACCCCCAAAAGCGGTACAAGTCGTGTCGGAGTGTAGCCCAGAACACCCTGAGATACTACTGGAATACCTACCAGTAAATCTCCTGCCTCGGCCGAGGGCTTTGTGTAATGGCTCTCCTAGACACAGCGCGACCTCACCCCCAATACCGGGAGAGACGAACCCCTGCAGATCCGCTCACTGCCTCCATGTGGCTCAGGACTGTACCCAACTAAAACCTGTTTGCACGACTCCTTTGAGCCGTGGTTGGGTAGTAATCAAAGTACAGTGGGAACTCACACGAGACAAATGACGATCTCAGGTCGATGAACTAACCTGTACACATGTCACCAGAGAACTGCCATCTGACATCTGGTATAATCCCAACTGGCAGGTTCCCGGCGAGTCCTGTCCGGTGTACTCATAACCCAATGAGCACCTGTATACATCTTAGGTGAACCAACTGACACCAGTGGCTTGTGAGACCGGCCACCGCCCCTCGTCGGGGTCTCGACTGTATACACTAGTCTACTAATGGAGTATCGATGCCCAGTCTCGAAACTCCCACGACTAGGGACCTTTTAAGGATGTGCTTATAGACTACGAGCTCCCACGTATATGATCGCCATCATACTGCTGGCCGTCAAGAAAGAATCCTAGGGGCTCTATCAACGTGTAATAGCGACCTGTCAGGTCACCTAAAGCAGTACACGATGATAAAGATAAACCAGATAGCATACTATCATCTTGAGTAAGACTGTCCTACCGGGATAGGTCCTCCCTCAATCATTGCAATCACGTGCCTGTGATCCAATAATTGACTCTGAGGGCACTATCTCCAACAATCTCCCACTTGCACTCAAGGCTAATTATTGCGATGTCGCATACTCACATCCAGTGTGATACCGAACACCCAACTCCTCTACTAGTCAGTCTCACAAAACTCGTTTACGAAACTATTGCGTTCGAGGAATAGCCTCAGTGAGTGGATCCGCCTTGATGTTTCTTTCTATGTCTCTCTAAATCTCAAGTTCGCAGAGAAAGCCATCTCCCGAAATGAGCAATACCTGTCTTCGAATGTCTGGATATCTGATGGGACCTAGCTCATAAATGAACTCCAAATCCAAACTTCTTAGACTGTATCGATAACTGAACTTAATCAGTATCCAGCGCCATGCCTTCCTCAGTATTGCTTTGGACCACCTGTCCAAAATACTGCCCCTCGTCAGAGGGAGAAACTATAACTCTGACAGCCACTCTGCCATCCAGGTCACCTTGGAAGCCTGGAATGATAACCGTCTCCTAAAGGAGGCTGCCGTTATCATATCCCTAGAGCATTAACTTATGTTCCAAAACTGCTTCCGATTGTTTCTCCAGGATTGGATGAATATCAACTTATTGCACCTACTGCAAGAATAACATCTGGTGTGGTACTTGACATCTCATGATTGACTCAACTGCCTAAGCAAGTGATCTGTCAATCATACGTATCCCTCTCCCCTTTAGTCTGTAAGACACCTTTAGAGAGGGTGACTCCATCACCTACAGGTACACTACCGTGCCAGGAGTCGTCCATTCTAAATACTCATAGAATGCTGTCAAGGTACCCAGATTAGGAAACCACTCAAATCTAGATCTAAAACCATAGATCTAGTAACCAGAATGTCTGATATAATATCCAAGTCCTGTGTGGAGAAACCACTGTGTGACAACCAAAGTATAACCGATCGTAGTATAGGAATATCACTTCCTACTCTGTGTATGTCATCAAATACCAGGACATCACAATCTACTACCTTCTTAACAGATCAATCCCCTATTCTGATGAAGTCAAAACTATGACTTCACATCAGAAATAGATGATCTATCTCCGCTATATCTGCTTTAGTCTATAAATTGACAAAAGCCACCTGTCCTCCAATGCTTCCGCTGCTCCCACTGACCACGACAACCCTCTGGCAGAGTCATATACACGTATGCTTCTGAAGCCAGTTCAGAACGACGCTATACTCATCCTCCTGCCGGGTCTCGCAGCCTGGAACAACAGCAATGGCAAGTGTGGGTAAACAAGAACCTCCCTGCCACCGTCCTTGAGCATACCAAAGTACCTCTCGAGTGCCTGAGGTTACCCACCTTATCTGCGGAGTGGCCAATGGAATGTCAAACCAGATTGAATCTTTAGGTTCTTATCAAATCTTTAGTAATCGTTTGCGGTTCTGGAATCACTTCCAGTTCTACCATACTCCCACTACTGTTTTCTGAAAAATCCAATTTTATTAAAACTGTGGCGAGTCAAGAACAATATCACTATTGATCTTCCAGATGGTAGAAAGTCAAACCTCGTCATAGCCTGGGTCAACCCACAAACAGCCATTACAGAAACGTGCCTTGAGTTATCCGGAGTCTGGTTTTAAGCATAAGCCGGACAACTCCCCGTACCTTAACAATGTCAAGATATGAACTGTTCTATATCCAATACAGAAACAGAGGCACTGATTTAATTGAACCAGATTCAAATCATGCAGCTGTCTCCAGTGTATGTCAACTAAATGGAAGGAGGCCGATCATTGTTACTCAACTTAGGAGTACTTCCAATTATGAGTAACCTGAAAGAGAAGCAAGTTCTCTTAATCATTACTATCAACTGAATACCATACACAAGTATCTACATCTTCGATCAACTTGAAGAATCCCGATACTTGCAATCCCTGGTTCTCTACTTTATTCATACACCTATAACTTCTCAAAACTTAGACCCTGTGTTTCTACGAAACACTTGTCTAAGAACTAGAGAAGTCACAAGTAAACAGAATATAGTACGAGGACCAACCCCTCTGTCCTAATGGATACTGGACAACATACAATACTCTGTATAAGTCCCTTGAGTCTAATAACTCATTCACTATGTGTCGTAGGTTAAAAACTGTACTATGGTTATGAAGAATTACACCGCTGTTTAATGCTCCTTACCTAACCATCCACTGATATAGGTAAATGTCATAGACATAATTTCAAAAAGGTATATCTCACTCTATAAAAATAGACGTACAGATATATATCAATTTGAAATTGGTGCATAACAACGGATATTCAAAACCAAATATTTGCCGACTGGCAAACAACCCAGGTGACTTCCTCAAATATCACCAATCACAACGAATCCCAATATAATGAGGATGATCACCTATTCCCAATAACTTACTCCCACTCATCATCTGTAAAACCATACAGATATGAGAATCAAACCTGGTAAATACGTACCCTGGAGCAAGTGTCTAATTGGGAAATCAGTTTTCTTTTAACAGTACAAGTGAAACTGAAACATTGAAATGTTTCGATGGGGTATCCTGGTAATCCTAGTAATGCCTCTTCCATTATCCAGATTCACAACTATAACCGTATAATTCTTTGCCATCTCTCCAAATCCCTTTATATGTCTTTAGTCATTACCTTCTGTACACCCCTTTAGGCCAAATGGTTTTCTTCCTTCCCTACCGTTCGGCACCAGCCTATGGTTTGGAAGAAGACTATCCAATAAGCATAATGGGTGTACTGTCCTAATCCTAGGAGCACTCGTAATGCGAGAGAAGGTGAAGATAAAAGACAACCGAATAAACCTTATTCTTATTTCTCCTGAACCAGAATCCATCCCCGAACTGGAAAAAGTTCCTTTCGAGTTCGTATATAACCATACGATGGAATATCCAAATAAACTGTGGATCTTCGTAGTGATACGGAGTGTCCTGGAGAAAATACAAAGGTGATTTAGGATTGGCGAAGAAATACTTGGTTTGGTCGTGAATAGCAGTCGCAATTTACTTTTCCCTCTTACTAATCCCTTTCTTTGTCTTTACTTAATACCTTCTGTACACCGTTTAGGCTAATTGGTATTCTTCATTCCCCACCGTTCGGCACCAGCCTAAGGTTTGGAAGAAAACTATCCAATTTGCGTAATAGGTGTACTACTCCTAAACCAAGGAGTACTCGTAACCTGAGAGAAGGTGAAAAGAAAAGACAACTGAATAGTCCTATCCGTTTTCTCCAGAACCAGAAACCATCCTCGAAGTCCTTCGAGTTCGTATATAACCATACGATGGTTTTGTCCAATGGAAGTGGACGTTCGTAATAATACGGGGTGTCCCGGAGAAAAGGGTAAAAGCAGGAGTGGCAAAGAGGTTTGCAACTCTGACAATCCAAAAGCCAGTGTTAAGAAGGTTCGGTCAACTTGGTCACTGAGTCATAGTCTTAGGGTCGAGTCAATGGTCGCTGCCAAAGAGAGAGAGAAAAGAAACACTCAGCGTGCACTCTAACCTAGATCAGAATGGTTATCACTTTATCTAATCAGGAAACCTCCCACTGTAGCGTCAAATTCTTCACTAAACCTGAAAGAAGAATTAGCCGGGATTACCCGAGGAGTAAACCAACTCATCAGTGGGAATCGGGATCCAACTATCATCGCATGATAACATGACGGAATCCGCTCACGCTATCACACTCCAGAAGGTATGCGCATATCTGGCAAGTTTCAGTACTTTTGAAACTCCCGATGTGATTTTTACCCCTAGGACCCAAGTGACCTTGACGAATAATCAACAAATCAAAAGGTCCTAGTCAAGTTCAACCCGTCATTATCTTGATTGCGTTAAACCCACCCGCACGACCCTTGATGAATAATCAACAAAGTCGTACGACTGTCCTAACCAATCCACATATCCATACGACAGAAAGCATTACAGAGCTACCGCACACTACGCCTCGGCGAATTGCAACGACAAACGTAGCGCGAATACTAAGCAATACTAATCTGAAATGACGGAGGGCTACGGCTGGTTTTTGGCGAAAAAAATTTAACGTAATGAACTTGATATCGTTGAAGGAACCGGATAACTTTTTATAAAAATATAGTGACGAAAACCTTTGCTAAAGAGGTCACTCCCGGTGAAGGGATCTCGGCTCTTTCCCCGTAGAATGAGGTGCAGGATATCCCAACTGAATACCACGATGCAAAGCAAAAAGTAATCGGCTATAGTGAAGTTATTGCCCTGACGCAAACTTCTGTCCAAGGGGTCACTCCCGGTGAAGGGATCTCGGCCCTTGCCTCGTCGACTGAGGAGCAGGATATTCTAACTGAATACCACGATGCAAAACAAAAGTGAACGTCTTTGCAATAACAGCTTTTTGAAAAATTGTTCCAACAACATGAGAATAGGTTTGTTTTTAACTTGCATTGATCCGAATCAACGCAGTCCCATCAATTGATCACACCACAAAGAACGAAAATATACTGATGCCCGTATATGCCATCCGCATTCGCTACTGGGTCCCGTCATTACCCGTTAGGTTAGCTAACTAACGACAGAGCGGGGACTGGACTAGCGCGGATGTAAAACATATTCAACATCTATTAATATATATACCAATATATAATATTCGCTCAAGGCGTGATAAAATGCAACATCACAGAAATGAACAGCATCACAGAACAATACAGATATCTGGAAGCCCCGGGTTTCACAGAGCCGCTGCTGAAACCCGACGTTCCCCTGGTCGTGTGGATAGCCTGTGCAATGAAAATCCTAGACCCCTACGGGCGCGGCAAGTTACCCGCCAAGACCTGAAGCGAGGCTGTCCCCTCCAGCACCGTGAATGGACCACCCAGCACTTCACGGAATCCGGTAACTTGGGCACCCTTCCTGGGTCAACCTGTACCCCCTACGAGTGCGGCGAATAGCCCGCCAATCCTAGAGTGAAGCCCCCCCCGTCTCAATGCCATGAGATGCGGGCCCGTTGCCCTCTAGAACCCGGCTATCCGTGCACCCCTCAGCCGGGTAATCCTAGTACAGAAAGTAAAATATACATACAACGGGTACATCGACCGCAACCAGGTCGTGCCCCAAAAGAATAATACAAACAGGCAGTGACGGCAGTCCACATGTCGGACGCTCGCCCCGCAAGATCAAATGTACATAATACAACAAAATTGTACTAGCATTGCATCCAGGCTATCCCCCACGACCGATCCGCAACAACACAGCATAAACATAGAACATCAGCGTGAATGTCACGTTCGCAAATCCGTCTAACCGGGCTATAGCAGTTAGACAGGATTTACCGATCGAGTGACATTCACGGTCGCAGATATAATGTAAATACTGTGAAATAATGTGTTTAAAATATCCAATCGATCAAAAATTAACAAGTGGGCCCCCAAGCAATACTGTAGCACTCACAGAAATTCTGGGCCCAATTTTAATATTCCAAAACCCCTATTTTCAGCCCACCAGCCCATGGGAAAATTTTGACACATTGATCCCTCAAACCGGTGGCGGAACCGCAGCAACAAGGGGGGTTTTGCCGCGGTTCCGCGCTCTACCTGAGATATCAATGTCTCGAATTTTCCCAGAACTCTTAGAACTTCTTGTACATCAGTTTTCTACAACCTGAAAAATTTTTAGAGCCCAGAAAAAATCGACAGAAAACTGATGCATGCAAAACGCGGATTTTGGAATTTTGGTCGATCGAATAAGTAAAACACATTAGAACAAGCTAGGCAAGGTTAATGGCGTGGCTCTGATACCATGTTGCGCCACGGCAGCGCCCCGGCCGTCTATCCGAGGCCAAAATGCGGAATCAAAATTTTCTTAACTTTCAAACTGGCGCTACCGCAGACAATATACCCGGATCGTAACCATTAACCGATACTAGCAACAAGAGAAAGGGTGAGAGATATACCGAGTGATCCGAGTCCTCCGGTCTTCTCGTCGTCATCCCGATCTCCCGCGGAAACTCCGGTCGTCGCATCCTTGCCGGAAGGGCACCACATCGTCTGCATCTTTTACGGGCTCCCACCTCAATACCGAGGCAACTCGGGCGTGAAGTTGGCTGGCCGACGCGCCCAAGATTTGCTGTATAAGTAGTGTAGAATCACTTTGCCTCATGGGGTTAGTGAAGTTGCCTTGATGGAGGAATCAACAAGATATGAACTTGGGGATTTTTGTGGCAATGGAAAAATGATATGAATGAATAATTTTTCCCACACCCTCACAAAATGAGAACTCTCTCATTTTTCCTCTCCCCTCATCCAAAAAATGTGGCCGGCCAAATCAACCATGGAAATGGTGGAGGGAAATCAAACAAATACAAGAGGGAGGTGAGTGTAGGAAAAGGTGAAGGGTGACCACAAACAAAACATCATGATAACAAACTTACCTCCAAACCTTAACCCTTTCCAATCACATAAATGCACCATCATGGATGAAAAAGCAAAGATGCTTAACATATCATAATGACATAAAAGCAAGAAACCCCCTCCACAAAAGTTATTTGCAAACTTGCAAATAACCCCCTCCATCGGAAAAGTCCGGCCGGGAAAGAACAAAGGAAAACCGGCCGGGACGGAATGCAAACTGGCTACTCCAGAAAACTGGTCCCGTAATAAATTACAGGAAAACCCCGATACTGTGCATACACACCCACATCTGTATTCCGACCGGATACAAATGCAATAAGACAAAATCTACACAGTACTAAACTAGGATCCGGCTTAAACCAAAGCCGGCTAGTAATATCCATCCGATCCTGATCCGTGCAATACCGCACGTATCAGATCGAACCCTGCCATATATCCATACGGCCACTAGTACAAATCGTCCGATCCTGATCCGTGCAATACCGCACGCATCTGATCGGACCCTGCCATATCTCCATACGGCCTCTACAGCGAACTGTCCGATCCTGATCCGTGCAATACCGCACGTATCTGATCGGACCCTGCCATATCTCCATACGGCCTCTACAGCGAACTGTTCGATCCTGATCCGTGCAATACCGCACGTATCTGAACGGACCCTGCCATATCTCCATACGGCCTCTACAGCGTTTCGCCCGAAAGCTTGAGTAACTGTAAGTGTGGTGGACTCTAAAGACTCGTCAATACTATGGCTGTGGATTTAACCACTAGCACGTCAGAGGTATAAGCCAATACGTGACGGGCCACCAGCTATTGACCAAAAAGGACGTCGATGAGCGAACTCATCCTGACACCCTACTGAACCTGTCAGTGACAATATCCGTACAGTCCGGTCCGTTCGTCTATGAGCATCGCATGGCGGGCCTAGGGGGTTGGTAAAAGTCAGACCCCCAAAAGCGGTACAAGTCGTGTCGGAGTGTAGCCCAGAACACCCTGAGATACTACTGGAATACCTACCAGTAAATCTCCTGCCTCGGCCGAGGGCTTTGTGTAATGGCTCTCCTAGACACAGCGCGACCTCACCCCCAATACCGGGAGAGACGAACCCTTGCAGATCCGCTCACTGCCTCCATGTGGCTCAGGACTGTACCCAACTAAAATCTGTTTGCACGACTCCTTTGAGCCGTGGTAGGGTAGTAATCAAAGTACAGTGGGAACTCACACGAGACAAATGACGATCTCAGGTCGATGAACTAACCTGTACACATGTCACCAGAGAACTGCCATCTGACATCTGGTAAAATCGCAACTGGCAGGTTCCCGGCGAGTCCTGTCCGGTGTACTCATAACCTAATGAGCACCTGTATACATCTTAGGTTAACCAACTGACACCAGTGGCTTGTGAGACCGACCACCGCCCCTCGTCGGGGTCTCGACTGTATACACTAGTCTACTAATGGAGTATCGATGCCCAGTCTCGAAACTCCCACGACTAGGGACCTTTTAAGGATGTGCTTATAGACTACCAGCTCCCACGTATATGATCGCCATCATACTGCTGGCCGTCAAGCAAGAATCCTAGGGGCTCTATCAACGTGTAATAGCGACCTGTCAGGTCACCTAAAGCAGTACACGATGATAAAGATAAACCAGATAGCATACTATCATCTTGCGTAAGACTGTCCTACCGGGATAGGTCCTCCCTCAATCATTGCAATCACGTGCCTGTGATCCAATAATTGACTCTGAGGGCACTATCTCCAACAGAATAGTCGGGGTGGAAGTGAGATGAGAGTTTCTTTTTCTTTCATTCATTGTAAAATTTGTTAATTGATGTAATATTATTTGTATGGCCGCACAACCGGGTCGGGGTTGTAGCCGTCATTGTATAATTTCTTTTTACTGTTTTTGCACCTAGGACAGACCCAAGGTGGGGTGCACAAACTACCGGGTATCTCGAAGTGCCGAGTGGCCTACTCACGGTGTTGAGGGAGGTTGCTTCGCTTCGGGTACTTGGCGGGTAGTTTGCCGCACCCGTAGGGGTCTAGGGTGGGGTATTGGCTATTCATCGCGACCGTGTAATCCGCTTTTCGTTACAGGCTCGTACGGAATGCGGATTCCTAGTATATCCAAAGTGTTCATCTGTGATCTGTAATGTCTATCATTGCTATATATCTATATATGATATCTATTTAGGTGTTGCTTATGTTTTTCAGCCGCTCTAGCCTAGCCCCCGCTCTGTCGTTAGTTAAGTAACCTAACGGGTGATGACGGGGCCCCGTGGCGAATGCGAATGGCATAAGCGTACGCTATATTTTGGTTGTTTTCTGCAATGGTAGGATTAAATGATGGGACGAATTAAAAGAACTAATGCAAGAAAATAAACCAAGTAAAAGTCGTTGGAACACTTTCAAAACCACTCGGTTCTTTTCAAAAACCAGCTTTTTAAACGCGGAGCTTGAACCACTCTTTGTAAAAGCTATCTCGTTCCATCGATTATATCAAGTTCACTACGTTCACGGTTTCTCCAAAACCATTCGTAGCCCTCCGTCGTTTCGTATGGATAGTCAATAGTATTCAAGCTGTGTTTGTTGGCTAAAGTCAAGGCACAGTGTTTGGTAGCTATTGGGTATTCATATGTTGCATAGATAGATGCGTTGGTTTGGGACAGTCGTACTGCCTTGTTGGCCAAAGTCAAGGGTATGTACGGGTGGGTTCAAATTAACCTGGATAATGACGGGTAGAACTTGACATGTGACTTATGATTTGTTGGCCAAAGTCAAGGTCATAAGAGCATGGGGCAAAAATCCACATCGGGAGTTTCAAAAGTACTAAAACTTGCTAGTGTTGCATACCATTTGGAGTGTGATGATTCTGGTAGGATTCCTTCAGTTTTGTCACACGATGATATTTGGATCCCGGTCCTACTGTGAGTATATGCTACTCCTCGGGAACTTTTTCACTTAACGATCAATGCTATAAACCAAGTAGGTGTCTAGAAAGGTGTTAGCGGGGCTACGCCCACAGGGAAAAGAGGTTACTTAATTAAGGAACTTCGCGAAAGCGTTGGAAAACCTCCCTCGAAGTACTGACACTGGCCTGGCTGAACGGTTAAGAAAGTATTGTACAGTGAGATTGATCCTGACTAATTCTTCCTTTATGGTTTGAGGAGGGATTCGAGAGACAGTGGGAGCCATCCTGTTTAGATAAATTAAAAACCAATCTAAACTTGCAAGAGCATCATGCTGAGTGTTTTCTTCTCTCTCTCTTAATTGCAGCGACCCAGTGACCGCACCTAGGTTACATCTAGATAATAAAATGACTGAATTTGACTGTTATGACTGGCAAAGGTCTGTCCAAAAATCCATTGTCCATGACAAGATGGGACACCTTTTGACTAATCCAAACCCTTCCGTCTCAGGTCCAGTTTCCCCTGTCACGGATATTCATATCCGCGACTCATCGGAAAAAGACTGTGCGAAATCCAAGTGCCTCGTGTTAGCCTCAGTTGATGGTGCATACCAGAGGCAGCACGAGAAGATGGACTTAGTTTCTATCTTCCTCCATAACAAAGATTTATATGGAGAGCAATCTCGTATCGCAAGATATGAGACCTCGAATGAATTGCTTCCAGCGAGGTTGGCTATCGGGTCATCTGTAGGGGGCAACGTCCTTACAGAGACCAGCTCTTTTGAGCTCTCGGACCTGAAGACCACGTTGAAGAACGGGTCAGATACTGACTTGATTCTACAGTCTTTACCTTCTACCCTGAAGGAAACCAGGGAAGTAGAAGGAAAGGGAAGGGCAGAAGTTTCGGGACTGGATGTAGTAAAAGAGGGATGTTCCTATTGTTACAGGAATGAACATTGGCAGAAGGATTGCAGGGCTAGTATAGCCAGTAGCCAGAATTCGAACCATGTTGTGGCTTCGGCTTCGGGTGTGTTTGTAATAGAGAACTGTATGTCAGTTAACCCTACTTCCTGGGTATTGGATACCGGATCAGGATCTCACATCTGTAATTCGTTACAGGGTCTGAGAAACCGTAGGGTTATCAAGAAAGGTGATATGACTCTCAGGGTTGCTAACGGAATGAGCATGTATGCTGAATCCGTAGGGGAATATCATCTAGGACTGACAACTGGGCAGATATTGATTCTGCGCGACTGTTTTTATGTACCAGGTGCGACTTGTAATATCATATCTGTATCCTTACTTTCTAAGGAAGGGTATGACTTTACTTTTGTAAGCGATGTAGTTAACATCCACCTAAATCATGTTCTGATTGGGTCAGGTACATTGAAAAACGGTATATACGTTTTGAATCAAGATCAGGTCTTCAGTGTCCAGAACACACTTAAAAGAAAGTCTCCGGAATTAAATCTGGCTTTCTTATGGCATAGTAGACTGGGTCACATTAATGAGACACGGTTGACAAAGTTACATAAAGAAGGATACTTGGATCCGTTCGAGTACCAGTATTATGCCACTTGTGAATCTTGTCTCATGGGAAAGATGACAAAGACTCAGTTCACTGGACAAGGAGAAAGAGCGAGCGAGCTCTTAGGACTCATACACAGTGACGTGTGTGGTCTAATGTCTACACATGCGCGAATTGGTTATTCATACTTCATTACTTTCACAGATGATTTCTCTAGGTATAGGCATGTCTTCTTGATGAAGCACAAATCCGAGGCCTTTGAGAAATTTCATGAATACAAGAATGAAGTTGAAAAACAAACAGGCAAAAGTATCAAGACACTGAGATCTGATTGAGGTGGTGAATACTTGAGTGCCGATTTTCTGAGCTACTTAAAAGAGAATGGAATTCTCTCTCAGCTTACTCCTCCATACACACCACAACACAACGGTGTATTGGAAAGGAGGAATCGAACCCTATTAGATATGGTTCGTTCCATGATGAGTAAGGCTGAGTTACCGCGATCTTTCTGGGGTTATACACTAGAAACAGCTGCATATCTTTTGAACCGAGTTCCAACTAAGACTGTGCCTACTACACCATATCAGATGTGGTGTGGAAAGAAACCCTATCTTAATCACATTAAGACATGGGGATGTCCAGCTTTTGTAAAAAAGCAGCATGCGGACAAGCTCGAGGCACGCTCAGTACAGTGTAAGTTTGTGGAATACCCAAAGAACTCCAAGGGGTATCTTTTCTATTACGCAGAGGAACAAAAGGTTTTTGTTTCTCGTCATGCCCGCTTCTTGGAAACTGAGTTTTTGGAAAACCAGATAAGTGGGAGCGCAATAGAACTGGAAGAAATTCCAGAACCACGAGCTATTACTGAAAGCTTAGTAGAACCAGAGGGTTTGAAAGAACAGGACATTCCTACGCCACTCCGCAGGAGTAGTAGGCAGTCTCATCCGCCCGAGAGATACTACGGTTTTCTCATAGACGGGGATAGAAAGGATTGCACTATGGATTATGGTGAGCCTACTAGCTTCCAGCAAGCCATTCAGAGCGGTGACTCAGTAAAATGGCTGGATGCAATGCGGGCCGAGATGGAGTCTATGTACACCAACAAAGTTTGGACTTTGGACTTTGGACTTTGCTCCAGAAGGGGTAAAACTCGTAGGATGCAAATGGATCTTCAGAAAGAAGATTGGTGTAGATGGGCAGGTTGAGACCTATAAAACTAGACTTGTTGCAAAGGGTTTTCGTCAAAGACCTGGTTTGGACTATGACGAGACCTTTTCTCCAGTGGCTATGCTGAAATCCATTCGGATCCTTCTTGCCATTGCTGCCTTCCACAATTATGAAATCTGGCAGATGAACGTAAAGACGGCTTTTCTAAATGGAAATTTGGAAGAGTGCGTCTATATGGATCAGCCGGAGGGATTCATTCAGAGTGAGAGTAGCGGTAAAGTGTGCAAGTTGCTCAAGTCCATCTATGGACTTAAGCAGGCATAGTGGAGTTGGAACATCTGCTTTGATGACACTGTCAAAGAATTCGACTTTATCAAAAACCCAGATGAACCATGTATTTACAGTAAGATTGTAGGGAGAACTGTGGTATTCCTCGTCTTGTACGTGGATGACATTCTCCTAATAGGAAATGATATTCCTATGTTACAGTCAGTCAAAGAATTCTTGTCGCAGAGGTTCTCCATGAAGGACCTGGGCGATGCCAACTACATTCTGGGGATCCAGATCTATCGTGATAGATCTAAGAGGATGTTGGGACTTTCACAGTCAAGGTACATCGACACCATACTGAAAAGATTCAATATGGAAGATTCCAAGCGTGGTAATTTACCGGCTTGTCACGGGATCACCCTCTCCAAAGAGATGTCTCCCAAGACTGATTTGGAAAGGGATCACATGTCTATTATACCCTACGTTTCTGCGGTAGGCTCTATAATGTATGCGATGTTATGTACCAGACCAGATGTAGCATACGCATTGAGCGTTGTAAGTCGGTATCAGTCAGACCCAGGGGAGAAACACTGGATAGCGGTAAAGAACATTCTCAAGTACCTGAGAAGGACTAAGGAGATGTTCTTGGTGTATGGCGGAAAAGACCTCCAGCTCGAGGCCTTTGCTGACTCCAGCTTCCAGAGTGACAAGGATGACTCCAAGTCCATGTAGGGTTATGTCTTTACCCTCAATGGAGGGGCGATTTGCTGGAAGAGTTCCAAGCAGGAGACCGTTGCAGACTCAACTATGGAAGCGGAGTACATAGCTGCTTGCGATGCCGTAAAGGAAGCTGTCTGGATGAAGAAGTTCCTCACGGAGCTTCAGGTGGTTCCTACCATTGTTGATCCAATACCGCTGTATTGCGACAACAACGGCGCTATAGCTTTAGTGAAGGAACCCAGGTCCCATCAGAAGTCCAGGCACATTTTGAGGCGGTACCACCTGATCAGGGAGATCGCAGATCGCCGAGAGATCGAGGTGAAGAGAGTAAATACGGAGAACAACACTGCAGATCCACTCACGAAGGCCCTACCCCAGACTCAGTTCGAGCGGCTGATCGAGATGATAGGTCTTTGATACGCCAGTACATGGCCTTAGTGCAAGTGGGAGATTGTTAGTGTATATGCCCTAGAGGCCATTACTGTATCATACTAGATTTTATATTACTTAATGGAAGCTTGGGATATTCACAGTTGTATAGACAATCTTGCTCAAAATGGTAGTATGCTACTTGGTTTGTTTCTACTTCAATATGTGCATGTGTTTCTTTTAGCATATCGCTTATACATATTAGTAGAGCTCTTAGGATCTTTGCTTGATTACCAGCGTTGTGATGGCAGTCATACTTATGGGGGCTGGGTAATCTATATGCACATCCTTATACAGGTCCCTAGTCGTAGGACTATCGAGACAGGGCATCGATACTCCGGAGTAGACTAGCGCATACGCTTCTCATCCCAGCACGGGAGGTGGTCTGTCCCACAGCCATCAGTATATCGTACTGGAGATAGTATGCGGGTGCTCGTTAGGTTATGAGTACACTGGACAGGACTCGTCGGGAACTGATGGATGGTATTATACCTATCGTCAGTTATCAGTTCCCAGGTGACATGAGTACAGCTTAGTCCGCTGACTTGACACTGTCGCTTCGCTTCGAGTGTGTTCCCACTGTACTTAGATTACTACCCTACCACGGCTCAAAGGAGTCATGCAAACAGGTAGTAGTTGGGTGCAGTCCCGAAGCACTTGGAGGCAGTGACGGTTAGACAGGATTCGTCTCTCCCGGTATTGGGGTTAACATCACGCTGTGTCTAGGAGAGCCATTACACGAGTAGTCCCTGGCCAGGGCAAGCGAGATATACTGGTAGGTTTCCAGTGTTATCTCAGGGTGTCTTAGGCTACACTCCGACACGACTTGTACCGCTATTAGGGGACTGACGTTCGCCACCCCCTAGGCCCGCCATGCGATGTATCAGACGAACAGACCGGACTGTACGGAGATTGTCACATACAGGCTCAGTAGGAGTTCGGATGGGTTTATCTCATCGGCCTTCTTGTCGACATATACCTGGGGACCGTTACGCACAGCTAGTGCCTCTTGCGGTCTGTGGTTAAACCCACTGCCAGCGTAGTGTCGAGTCTTTAGAGTCCCACACAGAGAGTTTCCCTGCACTGAGCGAAACGTGTAGAGGCCGTATGGTTTTACGGCAAGGCTGCGATCACTTGCGTACACTTTTGTGCGTATGTTGTTCGGGCAGGCAATACTAGTGGACTTTGGTTTAAGCCGGATTCTAGTATTGCACAGATGGATTTGTTTTGTCTTCTGTGCATTCGCATTCTACGGAATGCGGATCCGGGTGTGTATGCACAGATTTGCGGAGTGGAGAAGGAGGAGGTGCCTCATTAGGGTTTTGACAGTTGGTTCGGTCAAAACCATTATGAGCCGGGGACATTATTTACTAATCCATTTATTGATAATTATGTTATGGCTAATTACATTGACCATTTGACCATCTTGACTTTGTTGACCGTTTGACCAAAGTTGACTAGGATCTTCTTGAAAGGTCTAAAGTATTCTTTGGTTTTCTTTTTCCTTTTTGTTATGAAAATGGTCATGTCATTAGTGCCATCAACTTTATCATGATAGGATTAGTAATGATGAAAATGAGTATTATTGCAACCATGGTTGTGTTTTCTCTTGGTTAAGCTTTTGATTTGTTCATTCTCATTCTCTCTCATAGAAAAGAAATGAGAAACATTCCCATGGTTGCTCCTCCTTCTTCCTCCTCTTGATTCTTCCTTTGATCTCATGTATTGAGAGAAAAAGGATTCCACATGACAAACACATCCATACATCTCCTCTACACATCCTAGGGCTTCTTGACTAGCAATCTTTTTGCCCTAGTTGCCTCGGCTCGAGGTGGAACTCGGTGTACATCTCTCGGGTGGATCGTCTTCGACTCAAGAAGGCCGCGGAGGTGCCCAAGGTCCGGATCGACACTTGGAGCTTTGATGGACAAGCGGGACAGCGGAATGAAGACCCGAAGGACCGGTTTCGTGAGGTATACTTTCTACAGCATAGTAGTTATAGCCTCTAGTAGTTTACTAGTTTCTAGTTTAGCAAAGATCCGTGCTTTAAGTCCATGTTGCCTTGCGCCAAATCATTGTTTTTCGTCGTTTCCGCCTCCCCGTAAGAACCGGGATGAGCAACGTGGACTTACAATTTGTACAATATTTAGTGTTAATCGCGATTAAATATCGCTAACCGGGCATTAAGCTTGTTTTGTGCAAAACATGCACCATATCATTTTTACACTTGTGTTACATTTTATCATGGCTTTTCCTTACATTTCAATCATGGTTTTATTTTTTTTGTGAGAAGAGAAAAGAAAAGGAAAAGAAAAGAAAAGAATAATGAAAGGAGGGATGTGCAAGTGAGAGAGAGAAGTGAGGGGTCAAACCAAATCATGGCTCATTGTCTTCATCACCTTCATCATTCATTTTCTTCTCCCTCTCCTCTCACTTGGGCTGCTGCCCCATCTTCCTCCCCCTCTTCAAGCCACAAAGCACCATAAAAAACAACCCAAAACCCCATCTTCATTTCATTAAAAATGCTCACAAGCTCATGGCAAACACTTGGGACCTATAATGCAAGGATTTTGGAGACTTGGGGCAACTCAAGAATTTTCTTGAGTTGCCAAATGAGATAATTTCTGCACCATTAGCATTGTATTTCCACTACTTTAGCACCTATGCAAATTTAGAAGCGTTTGGATGCGGTTTAGTGAACTTTGAAAATTTCTAGTTAGGATTTTGTGGAATTCTTGAGTTGTGATGTGTAATTGAGTTTAGTAGAGGCCACACAAACCCCCTAGTGCTAGAATTCATACCCAAATCTGAGACTAAACCCTGGACTTCGAACTTATAAATCCCCGATATCTGTATTTTGTGAGATTTGTGATAGGAAAATGAAATCTGCTAACACCCGGGTGACCTGAAAAATATTTAGCGAAGACAGTGATACATGCAGGCACCCACGAAGCTACCCTGAAGACCTGAGCCTAAACCCTAGCACCCAGGCCGCAAATAAATTCTTCCTGGCCGCAATTACCCAGGCCGCAAATAAATTCTTCCTGGCCGCAAATTGCGGCCAGGTTATGGTGGTTTTTCCTCGTGTTGGTTCTGTGGCTCCTTTATCAGTAAACTAGACCCTTTGCATGTGCAATTTTAGCTAATTTGACTTAGGGTAAAATCTGGGACCATTTTCCTAAGTTGTTGCTTTATTTTACAACTTTGTTTTAACATGGATTTTGGTATTTGATATTGCGTTCATGTCATGAGGCGTTTGAACGTCAACGACTAGGTTTATCGGTCGTGTTTTGCATGCGAGGCTATAGGTTCTAACCTATAAGCGTTGGTGTGCCGTTTTGGTTTCTGACTTGATTTTAATGTGCATTACGATTGTGTTATCTATGTAGGTACCTTCACGTGGATTTCATACGATGAAGAAGAGGATGGCGACATTGACATCGGCAAGCAAGAATTGAGGTGAGTAGATATATATCTACGGGGGAAGTCGCGTGGATGGCGTATAGCACCCCCGCAGTTTCGTATTAGAACGCGAATGCGTTATATCTATATTATATATATACATATACGGATGTGATATGGAATGACTTTTGATTAGTATAGTGTACTTGTAAGTTAGTGTTTAGTCGCGAGCCCTAGGGTAGTGATTTGCATACACGCGCGCGCACACACACATATACATTCATTTTATTTACCTGTGCGTATATGGGGATATGTATACACACATACACACACACACACACATGGGTATGGGACTATGTGTGTGTGTGTGTGTGTGTAGATATACGTGGATGATGAGGATTGTACATGGTATTTAGAGATGAGTCGATGAGATTGGGCATGGTGCCATGAGATCGGTGATATGATGTGGTTCGTATTTGAGATACGACATTTGATTTTAGCGAATCCTTTTAGCGTGGTATTTTCATACACATGCATGCATATATATAGATGGTATCAGAATTGTACTAGACGTAGATCAGTACCCCCAGATCATGATATATGATAAAGATGATACCAGATAGATGATGTGATGAATGTGATATTTGACCCGTACCCAGATTTGGGAGGCCGTACGATGGATTTACCGTACGATCTATATTGATGATAGATCCGCTCTCTTAACTCGAGGATGTCATATTGTATAGGGTATCGTATGGGATACTATTGAGGCGGGATCACCTACTATTATATTTATATGTATCGACTCAGATTTAGGTGGTTTTCCTTTACCCTTTCGGTTAGATTGTTCGTTTAGTCCTGTAGTTTACTTGTAGATGTTAAACTAGACTCGGGGCATACCTATTTCAAAACTAACAAATCGTGAGTATTTTAAAGACAGGCTAAGGGATTATACGGATATTTTTAAAAGATGCACCTTTTCTAAAACACTGTAGCCCTTATTTTCTAAACACCACAATTCGTGTTATTTCAATTAGCAAAACTGTATGACACATATATATATTGATGTAGATTCTTCATTGTTGTGTTTGTTATTCAGCTCCCGCATATTATTGCTATTCGCATCGCATTTGCATGCTTATATTGTGTTTTCATATGATATTATTGAGATCATGCTGTCAGGACACCAGCACCATTACCGATGATGCGTATGCTCTCCGAACACCTGCTTGCCGGCTCACACACATCATCATCGGTAATTACCATGGCACGTACACTTTAGTAAATATTATTTCATTGACATAGCCTGCTAGCTGATAGTTGCAATATGTTATCGCTTCCATATGCTAGTTTAACTATTGCACTCATTGCATGATATCAGATGCATTCATATATTCATTGGTTATGCAGTATTTTAGGGTTTTATGCTGATATTCACTGTTTACTTACTTTTGATTTTGGATTTCGGATTTCCATGAGATTTCGGGATTTGGGGGAAAACTGCAAGAATATATATATATAAACTTCTCTCTCTCTCTTTTTTTAAAATGCAAGTTGCGGTTTTCTCATGATGTATGAGTCGTCCACCATGAGTTTTCATGATAACTGTTGGATTTCGAGACCTGATTCGAGGAGTAGTAGGAACCGTTTCGGGTACATGGTGGACCCGATATGGTACCCCGGGGCGAGAGTGATTTCATGGAGGATGATGAGCTTGGCAGGGGTAGAATGCCTACCGGTGATTGTTTGGCGCGGCGAATATCCGGAGGATACCGTTCGTGGTCATGTGATTGATGATATGGGCTGATCCGGACTGACGGAGCCTGAGGTATTGAGATATCGAGATGTTGAGATTTGAGATATTGAGGTATTGAGATTTGATGATACAGACCAGTCCGGATAGCCGGAGCCTGAGATATTGAGATATTGGGATTTATGTTTAGTGTCGATGCTAGACACTGATTATGTTGATTTCATTGATGATACCTCATGTTATATAAACAGAAATCTCACTAAAACAAGAAAACAGTTTCTTAATTTACATGTATACTGTTTTCATTACATTACATTCATACATCATACATATGATATATTGCTACCTGAGGCACTGACACAAGCACATGGGATCGCACTTATGTATAGATGTTTACCCTTGCCACCTTTTCATGCTTCAGATTTTATCATTTGAGGTTTATATATATTGATCGTATTGACCTAGGATGAGTCATACATACGATTTCTGCTCGGTGATGTTTTCTACTCACGAGTTGGCAACTCACCCCCGTTGTGCCACAGTTTCTTGCAGGTTTGGTTTCGTTACGGTTTTGCTGGCACACGGCTTCCATTCCGGGTGATTTGCTTTGGTAGGTGGGTTCACTTGTATCGTGACCACCATTGTACTTTATTATTTATTTCAGTTGTATCTAGTAAACTCCATCAAACAGACATGTATATTTATTTCAGACTTAGAGACCAGAGTTGTATTATTCTTTCGACCTTAGAGTCGCGCGTTGTATTATTATGGATTTCATGTTGTTTGAGCTTCCTTTTGAGTTTTGATCCTCGCCCTTCGGCGTTGTATATTATATTGCTTGCGTGGTTGTGGCCGTCGATTGACGAAGAGCTGGCTCCCGCTTGAGAATGACTTTTATCTTTCATGTATATATTATTCATGTTGTACCCCGTTCGGGGCCTGTATTTACAAAGGAAACTCTTCCGAAATTTTCAGAAAAGACTTGATGTTTTAGAAACACATAATTCAGCTTATACTATTAACAACCACTTTCTTTAAAACGAGTTTTCCATCATTTATTATTTAAAATGGTTTTAGATTTCTGGGCTTTTGGTTTACTTGAATTAGATGTGGTCCTATAGACTTCATCTGATTCAAGTGCCAGTCACGTGCTATTTCGGGTCGTGACAAAGTTGGTATCAGAGCGCTAGGTTAACCTTGGTTCGAGTCTATGTTTGACTATGCGGAGCCTAGGGCGTTTGTATATATACGGAATCTAGGCTTGACCTTATGGAACTTAGACTTAGTCGAGGGGGTATTAGACCAGAACTTTCGTCGCATAGGTTGACCTTGGTTGATGGAGTAGGTGACTTAAGGAGAGTGACATACAGTGTGTATGTTCCGCGGCATACTTACGATATGCTACTCCGCTTAAGAAGCCTTAGGATGTACATTTCCTTGCACAACATTATATTCAGTCATGATCTATCCTCATCGATATTGGTTTATGGTTTTGCTGCCATGATTATACGAGCAGAGAGAGCTATGGCTAGGGTTGTGGTCAGCACGAGCTCGTCATGGACGAGGACTGACCAGGGAGTGATTCCAGGGACATACGATTGCATATAGAGGCGTCGTTTTATTGTGTTTTCGGGCCATGAGCGTTTGATGGATCGCTTTTACGAGATTTCTCGGACGTGCAGATCAGCACCAGAGGATTGGGCCACTGCTAGAGGCCATCCAGAATGTGATGACCATTGATGTATTGCTTATTCATGATGATTGAGGCACTGTTCAGCGTGCAGACGAATGAGTCAGTTGCTGCTGCGAATGACGAGATATCACCCCAAATGTTGCTGCTACTGCAGCATGAGTATATATTTAGAGATAGGATAGCGGGTCGCTAGTCACCCGAGGATGAATGACTAGGACATGTGGTTCGTTCGCTTACCCCGATACGAGATCATCAGATAGATTGATTCCAGCTAGAGACGACTTCACGCAGGTACGTTGAGTGTCGATAGAGGAGATCGAATGTCAGAAACCCATATTCAAAGTTTAAAGTATTCGGAAAGACATGTAAGCAATTCTATGGACCCTCTAGAAGAATGAAAAGCCTAACTCGACATAATGACCATGTGAAAGCCTTTGAACCTTAGGGTTTGCGGCAGTTCCGCGGTGCCATTAGTGAGGCTTGGGTTTGCCCTTCTACGGCTGGTCCACCGGTACTGTGGCATGTACTCGATACTATTAAACCATACCCAAGATATTGAGCTCTTAGGGGATTATGAGGTTTTGACGAATCGATCGAAAAGTTCGACTTCATTCGGATATCATGTGATGGGATGCATTGCTTGGGAGACTCCAGATACGAGTATAGCCATTGGAGCTTAGTCCATGCAGCCATGATGAGACAAGTCCGAAGCAGTTGACAGTAGAGAAAAGTGGAGTAAGAGGTTCGTACGAGATCTTGATGAGATGACGTTCCACTCTACCGACATCAGAGATGTGACACGCATACAGAGACGATATATATAGATATATCTTCCAGAAGGAGTCGTGATGAGTATGCAGCTGTTCCGGAACCAGAGATTGATATAGTAAAGGATGATAACCTCCGGACAGTGCGGCAGAAACGAGATTTAGGAGAGACTTCGACAGGACCTTTCTGGAATATTATACGAGGAGACTTGGACCTAGGAGTGGTCATATTACGCACACCCAGCAGGCCAGAGTTTGGTACCATCGACGAGACATATTATGAGTGACCATGACAGTTGGCCAGAGATTCTTTAGAGGATGTGCTTGAGCGGGACTATTCCGCCATACTTGATTTCGGTATTTTGGGCGATCTATTCGCATGATTGAGTTTTGAAGACTGAGTTTCATGATATTTGTTTTCATTCACCATGGTTGCACCTACTGTGTATTCATATTTGTGCACTATAGTTGCACCAGACTTCGTTTTGATGTCATTTGAGATATTGATTGTGATTTCATGCCTATGTTATGCATGTGACTTCACTTATGCTTTTGGCATAGTTTTCAAGCACTTTTAGTATTTTGATTTGCTTTTGTGCACGCTGATGCACATGGTTGTGAGATTATGTACCACGGTATACCTGATTTGTGTTAGTTGTATGTATGCCCTAGAGGCCATTACTGTACATACGATGTATATTGTAGTGGATGCTAGGACATATATAGGGAGGACTTTCTTGCTCGACATGATAGTATGCTATCTGGTTGTACTTTATCTTAACATGTACTCTGATTGTCTCTATATTACATGTTGATAAAGCCCTTAGGATATGTACTCGACTACTGGGACTATGATGAGATCATACTAGTGGGGCTACGGTAGTCGGCGAGTACATCCTATAACTGTTCCTAGTCGAGGGTGTATCGAGACAGGGCATCGATGCACCAGAGTAGACTAGCGTATACGCATCTTGACCCATATGATGGGCGATGGATGATCCCATATCCATCGGTGTTTGACATCAAGGATGGTGTACGGGTGCTCAGTGGAGACTGAGTACACTGGACGGACTCGCCGAGAACTCCCAGATGGTATTATACCATACGTCAGATGGCAGTTCTCCGGTGACACTGGTACAGAGTAGTCTGTCGACCCGAGATCGTCATAGAGTCTTGTGTGATTCCCACTGTGCTTTGATTTCCATCATACCATGTCCAAGAGGGCGTGCAAAAAGGTGGCTTTTAGGTACAGTCCCGAATCACATGGAGGCAATGAGCGATAGGAGGGGATTCGTCTCTCCCGGTATAGGGAGTTGATGTTATGCTGTGTTCGATTGGCTATAACCGGAAATCCCTGGCCAGGGTTGCTGAGATTTACTGGTAAGTGTTATCAGTAGTTTCTCGAACTGTTATAGACCTCATATCGACACGACTTATCGAGCTACTGGGGTCTGACGTTTACCACCCCTAGGCGAGATATGCGACATATCAAACGACGAGACCGGACTGTACGGGAGTGTTACTGTTTGGATCCACAGGAGAAAGTACAGACTTGGTTGTTGATCTTCTGAGCGCTCAATACCTGGGTAGCTGTTACGTTTAGCTGACCGCTTGCAGCTTGTGGGTGTTTGATATGATCAGCACCTACTGCCGGCGTATTGACGATTCTTTAGAGTCCTACACAGAGGTTTCTTGACTCAGGCAAAACGGAGTAGGAGCACATATGTGATATGTGCGGGACCGAGGATAATGCGATATGTGATACCGTATTATATTCTCGCGATATTTGATATCAGCCGGGTCATCGGATCAAGTGTTGATTCGATGAATCGGTACGGATAAATATTAGCCGGTTATATGCGATATAGCCGGATTGTCGGATCAAGTGTTGATTCGATAATTTAATGTATAATACTATATGTGATATATTAAATTGCATTAACTAATATTTGCTCACTAAAAGATTCTTTTTCTCACTCGGGTAATACATTGATATATATGCGATATATGTTAATTGTATTATTTTATTTTGTTACGGTAAATATTATATATGTGATATATAATATTGTAACATGATATGATAACTAATGCAACTCATTTAGTGGAGTTTAAACTTGATTAGGGTTCGGATTAGGGTTAATCTTTCTAGAAGTTTCTAGAAGGATTTGTTTTGTTTTGTGAAAGATATTTGTTCATGACTCATGCTTTAACTTTACCCAAAACCCTAACCCTAGTCAATTCTCTACAATGGTTAAGTGAACCATGGTTGCATTATTCTTCATATTAATCCTTTCTTATTCATCACAAAAGAGAATGGCACACTATTCTTCTTCTTCCTCCATTTTCTTTCATGAAAAGCTTGCTAGTTTTTCAAAGGTGATGAATAATAGTGAGAAAATGATAATTAAATAGAGCAAAATTCCTACTTCATCATCCTCATCTTCCCTTGCCATTTAGATGAGGGTGTTCACATCATTTCATGATTGTTAGCTTGTGTTAAAGAAACTTCGAGGTAGATCATCGTAGTATCGAAGATCGGAAGTAAAGGTTGCGTCTTTCTCTTCGTGGAACCTCTCGAGAGTCCGGAACCCGATGATCGCAGCGAAGGGACCACAACACGGAGCATATGAAGTGAAGGACCGGATCTACAAAGGTTGTGATCCCTCTCACTTAGTGTTAAATTGTTTAGCATGTTGTTTTTCGCCTAATCTCTAGTTTAAAGTTCCGTATTCGGGTAGTTCGGCACGGCTAAAATTTTAATCGGGCATGGTTGATGCCTCGTAGACCCTTGTGCGCGTGCCTAGCAACCCTACAGTGGTATCAGAGCCAAGCTAGAGCTTTAGGCGAAGTCTGAACGAAGTTTAAAGTCCGATCGAAACCCGAAACCCCGATATAACATGCTCTCTGGAAATTTTCTAAAAATTGGGATTTTTCCACATTAAAAATATCCAAAAATTACAGCAGGTAATTACAAGAATTACTGTGAAACACGTGAGCGTAATTCGCCCAACTAGGCGCGGAACCGCGGCCCCACCCCAGCATGTGCGGCGGTTCCGCGGCCACGTGGTCGATTTATGCCACGTGCTTTTCACAGTAACTCCTATTTAGTAATGTTGTAGTTTCTGGAAATTTTTATTTTTTATTATTCAACTGTTGAATTATCCAGGTTGTATTGGGGATTTAAAGTTTTGATCGGATATTATAACTTTGTTTAGTTTTATCCGGATAAATTTTTAGAAACTGTTAAAAAGTTCGAACGGATATCAATAACTCACTTTTTCCCCTGTCGGAAAATTTTTCAAAAGTTGGATTTTTCCTCGTGTTTAAGAATGTTCTAAGTCGTGCAAGTAATTCGATGGACCCTCTAGAAGACAACAAACCTTAACTCGATTATGTGACCGTCTTGAACTGCCCTTTGAACCTTAGGGTTTGGGGCAGTACGGCGTGCCACATGTGAGGCGTTGGCTTGACCCTTCTACGGCTGGATCATTGGTACTGTGGCATGTAATGGACGTTTTTAAACTGTTTTCAAGTGTTGAAATATATTGGGGAATTCTTAGGTGCTTGATGATTCGATCGGAAAGTTTAACTTTTTCTATTTATCTGGAATGTGATACAATAATTGGAATCCACAGGTAGTTATGAGATGACTAATTTGAATATTATAAACATAGCAGTTTAGTCTCAGTTGATCGGTTGCTACGGAATTTTGATGTGATCGAAAGTCCGTCGCAATTACGTAGGGTACGCGGATACTCGCCGGGTAAACTTAATAGACAGCTACGCCCCATAGCCCTGACCAAGTGACTGTAGGAGAACCCCGTCGCCGAAAGCATCCGTTCGGGTGCTCCCGGTAGCGGTGTTCCTCCTTGGTGCACTTCGTCGACGGTATCGGGGGTGCGGCCGTCTACTAAAGTTTGCGACGAGCATTCGATCAGAACGTCGGGAATCTTGTTGAATTGCCCGACTTGATATTGAAAAGAGTTTTCGATAATGAGACTAAAATACGGGGTTTATAATTGTTAGGCATGCGATGTCTAAGAAATTCATTTGATTAGGCATGCGATGTCTAAGGAGGTTGCGGATTCCAACTGTTGTAGTTTTACACTTTCTTTTCTGTGACCGTAAGCGTAGTATGTGGTGTATCGCCGGCTTCGTTGCTATACATCAACGACAATCGGGATACGCATACTTGCTTACGTTGATGATATATGATATTATGTGTTGCTGTGATATGTTCTATTGGATCGTCGCGTTTGAATAGCCGGAGGTTTTATGTGAGATGAGAGTTTTTCTTTTTCATTCATGTAAAATTCATTTGTATGTAATATTCTTTTATTGGGGCACTTCCAGGTAGCGGAAGATGTCACCTTGTATATTATTTACTTTTCCGCATTAGGTAGACCCAAGGCGGGGAGCACAAGTAACCGGGTTCTAGGGTCCAGTGGGAGACCATCTCGAGGAGTCGAGACCGGGTCTCCTAACCCTAGAATTGGCAGTGTTGCTTGCCGCTCTCGTAGGGGTCTAGGGATGTGGGTTTGGCTATTCATCGCGACCGTGGAATCCGTGTTTTATACAGGCTCGTATTAAAAACACGGACGTCCTAGTATATCCAATATTTCATATATGTTTCTTCTGCTGCAATGTTCTGTGATGAGATCATATTACTGCCTGAGACGAATGTTTATATATTATATATATAAGATATATGTTATATTGCAGATTTCGTCTCAAAAGAGATGCTTGTGAAGCATAATTAAAATGGGACTTCATTAATGAGATTAATGAAATAAAAGAAACCTAAGATGTTGTAGAAACTTGTTTATAAAAACTGGTAGATACAGTTCTTGCTTTGCATAGCGGTGTTCCTTGTAGAACATCCAGCACCTTATTCGATAAGGAAAGGACCGAGATCCCTTCACCGGGAGTGACTCCTTTAGCAATAACTGGCAGATGCTACAAACTCGGTTTGTCTTTTGAATGCTACTATAGTTCTTGCTTTGCACAGCGGTATATATGATATATCCTGCACCTTATTCGATGAGGAAAGGGCCGACGATCCCTTCACCGGGAGTGACCCCTTTAGCAAAACTAGAAAAGCCTCAAAAACACTCCATTTAAAATCACTCGATTCTACAACGATATCAAGTTCATTACGCAAAAGGTTTTCTTAAAAACCTGACGTAGCCCTCCGTCATTTCAGATAAGGACTGTTTAGTATTCGTGCTGCGTTTGTTGGCCTTTGTCAAGGCGTAGTGTGCGGTAGCTGAATAGTACTTATCTGCTTAAGCATATGATGTGATTGATTTAGGGTAGTCGTGCGACCTTGTTGACCTCTGTCAAGGGTCGTGCGGGTGGGTTTATTTCAATCAGGAAATGACGGGTTGAACTTGACTAGCAGCCTATGGTTTGTTGACCTCTGTCAAGGTCATAGGACGCTTGGGGCAAAATACTATTGGGAATTTCAAGTGTTGAAATTTGCAATGAGATTGCATACCTTCTATGAGATAGTTGGATCCCGATACCCGCTGCGAGTAAGAGTTACTCCTGGGAGAGTTTTACATATTACAATTAGCCGATCAAGTAGGTGTCTAGAAAGGTGTTAACGGGGTTACGCCTCTGGGAAAACGAGGTTTACTGTAATTAGGTTCGTGCGAAAGCACGGGGGACCTCCCTCAAAGTACCGACACTGGCCTGGCTGAAAGATTGGCGAACTTGTAGCGTGTAATTAATCCCGGCTAGTCTTTCCTTTTAGGGTTTGAAGGAAGATTTGACTAAAACAATGGGAGACATCCTGATTAGATATATTAGATAACCAATCTAATCTTGCAAGAGCATACGCTGAGTGTTTTCTTCTCTCTCTCTCCAGATAGCGACCATATCACGCCTTAATCAAGATAATAAAACGGATATATTGACCGAACCCGCTTGTTATACTGAGCTGGGGAACGTTGGTCCCGCTCCAACTTATAATTGTTATAAGACAGAGCAGGAAATTGGGGAATACCAGATTTCCCGAGCCGCCCAAACGAAGAAAGTGCATGCCGATGCATCATCTTCGGGTGTGTTCATTACACAGAACTGTTTCTCAGTATCCTTTACGTCCTGGGTATGAGATACCGGATCAGGATCCCGCATATGTAATCTGTTACATGGGCTACAGATAGGTAGAGAACTGAGAACGGGTGATTAGTTTCATGAGACAGAAAACGGGGCAAGTGTTGCAGCCAAGTCTGTTGGTCACTATCACCCTGTATTACTAGAATACATTGATTCTGAACAAATGTTATTAGATACCGAACCTGATATACAAAATCATATCAGTCTCTTTATTAGTAAAGAAAGGATATAATTTTGTATTGTTGGATAATGTTTTGAACATTTCCTATATCAATAGTTGATCGCTTCAGGCACGTTATCTAAAAGCATTGACGTTCTAAATCAAACTACAGTTCTTAGTATACGGAACACACACAAGAGGAAAAGTTCAGAAATGAACGAATCCTTCTTGAGGTATTGTAGACTAGGTCATATCAATGCGACCCGACTCGCTGAAGTTACATATAGATGCATATTTAAATTAGTTTGAATTTACATCTTATGAAACTTGCCGGTCATGTCACAAAGATAAGATGACCACAGCTCTGTTTATTGGAAACAGAGAAAGAGTTAGTGAACTTTTGGGATTGATACATGCTGATGTATGAAAGTCCCCTGTCTACATATGCAAAGATCGGTTCTTTGTACTTCATTACATTCTCTGATAAGCTCTCAAGATTCAGACATATGTTCCTGTTGAAACACAAGTCCGAACCTTTTGAGATATTCACAGAATATAAATTAGAAGTAGAGAACCGAAAATACGGGTAAAAGTATTATGTCCTTTGATGCGATCAAGGAGAAGAATACTTGAGCACGGAATTCCTGGACTATTCTAAAGGAGAATGAGATTCTCTCTCAGCATTACTCCTTCGTATACACCATAGCATGATGGTATATCGGGGCGGAGCAATAGCACCCTATGTGATACGGTGTGCTCTATGATGAGTACTACTGAGTTTCCTATTTCCTTTTGGGAGTTATGCGCTTGAGAAGCTGCACACCTATTGAATAGGGTTCAAATCAAATCAGTTGCCTACCACTTCATATGTGATATGGAAAGGGAAGAGCCCATATCTTAAGTTAGTTAAGATTTGGGGTTGTCCGGCTTATGTTTTAAAAGCAAAATCCGGACAAGCTCGAGGCATGGTCTGTTATGTAGAACTGGAAAGGTTCCAGCTATACAAACTGCAGCTGATGATTTGGTAGAACCAAAGGATTCAATAGTTTCCAACGAACCTCAGCCTCTCCACCGATCTAGTAGGTTTCCTCACCCACCTGAGAGATACTTTGGTTTCTCTATGACAGTGGGAGCGAGGATTGCATCATGAGATGATGACCCAACTAGTTTCGGGCTGGCCATCAGGAGTGCGACTCTGTAAGAATGGCTGGATGCTTATCGATCTGAGATGGAATCCTTATACACCAACAAAGTATAGACTTTGGTTGCTTTATCTAAAGGGTTAAATCCCCATCAGGAGCAAGTAAATCTTGAGAAGATTACTTGGTGTACATGGAAAAGTTGAGACTTTCAAAGCTAGACTTGTTAAAGGTTTGCATCATTGACCAGGTATGGGTTATGATGAAACCTTTTTCTAAGGAGCTATGCTTAAGTCCATCCAGATCCTACTTGCCACGGCTACATACCATGACTACGATATCTGGTGGTTGGGTGTCATGACTTCTTTTCTAAATGATGTTTTAGAAGAGAGTGTCTATAAGTACACAGCCAGAGGGCTTCGTAGACAGTGGGAGCAGCGGAAACGTGTGCAAGATGTTTTATATGATAAAACAGGCATCGCGGAGTTGGAACATCTGTTTTGATGTGGAAGTCAAAGAGTTTGACTTCATCAAAATGGTAGATGAAACTTGTATATACAAAAAGATAGTAGGGAGTATGGTGGTGATCCTCGTAGAGTACGTGGATGACATACTCTTGATAGGGAAGAAGTTTCCTATGCTACGCTCGGTTAATCTCCGCTTATCACAAGGATTCTCCATATAGGATCAAAGTGATACCTACTAAATCCTAGGTTTTAGATCTATGAGATAGATCTAATTGGATGTTAAGATACTCACTAGTTGTAGTGAGATGGTATCAATCGATCCTGGGGAGAATCACTGGAAAGGTTCCAGGGTGATAAGGACGACTGAATGTCAGTCGAAGGCATTGTCTTTACCCTCAGTGGAGGGACGGTATGTTGGAAGAGTTCCAAGCTAGATACCGTGACATACTAGACGATTAAAGTCAAGATACATCGTTACCAAGGATGCTACCAAAGAAGCAGTCTGGATATATATAAGTTCATAAGATGAACTTCGTTCCTACCATTGTGTGACAATGGAGTTGTGGCTTTAGCCAAGGAACTTCAGTCCCATCAGAAATCCAGATATAATTCTTAGGCAGTATCACCTGATCATGGAGATGGTTGATCTCCAGGGAGATCGAGGTTAGGAGAGTAGACACAGAGGACAACAGCGCGGATCCACTCACGAAGGCCTTTTTCCCAGTAGAGACTTTTATGGGATGGTTGAGTATGAGATACTTCAACCACAGCTAATTGTTGGGTATCCGATACCATAACAGATGGCCCTAGTGCAAGTGGGAGATTGTTAGTTGTATGTATGCCCTAGAGGCCATTACTGTACATACGATGTATATTGTAGTGGATGCTAGGACATATATAGGGAGGACTTTCTTGCTCGACATGATAGTATGCTATCTGGTTGTACTTTATCTTAACATGTACTCTGATTGTCTCTATATTACATGTTGATAAAGCCCTTAGGATATATACTCGACTACTAGGACTATGATGAGATCATACTAGTGGGACCACGGTAGTCGGCGAGTATATCCTATAACTGTTCCTAGTCGAGGGTGTATCGAGACAGGGCATCGATGCACCAGAGTAGACTAGCGTATACGCATCTTGACCCATATGATGGGCGATGGATGATCCCATATCCATCGGTGTTTGACATCAAGGATGGTGTACGGGTGCTCAGTGGAGACTGAGTACACTGGACGGACTCGCCGAGAACTCCCAGATGGTATTATACCATACGTCAGATGGCAGTTCTCCGGTGACACTGGTACAGAGTAGTCTGTCGACCCGAGATCGTCATAGAGTCTTGTGTGATTCCCACTGTGCTTTGATTTCCATCATACCACGTCCAAGAGGGCGTGCAAAAAGGTGGCTTTTGGGTACAGTCCCGAATCACATGGAGGCAATGAGCGATAGGAGGGGATTCGTCTCTCCCGGTATAGGGAGTTGATGTTGTGCTGTGTTCGATTGGCTATAACCGGAAATCCCTGGCCAGGGTTGCTGAGATTTACTGGTAAGTGTTATCAGTAGTTTCTCGAACTGTTATAGGCCTCATATCAACACGACTTATCGAGCTACTGGGGTCTGACGTTTACCACCCCTAGGCGAGATATGCGACATATCAGACGACGAGACCGGACTGTACGGGAGTGTTACTGTTTGGATCCACAGGAGAAAGTACAGGCTTGCTTGTTGATCTTCTGAGCGCTCAATACCTGGGTAGCTGTTACGTTTAGCTGACCGCTTGCAGCTTGTGGGTGTTTTATATGATCAGCACCTACTGCCGGCGTATTGACGATTCTTTAGAGTCCTACACAGAGGTTTCTTGACTCAGGCAAAATGGAGTAGGAGCACATATGTGATATGTGCGGGACCGAGGATAATGCGATATGTGATACCGTATTATATTCTCGCGATATTTGATATCAGCCGGGTCATCGGATCAAGTGTTGATTCGATGAATCGGTACGGATAAATATTAGCCGGTTATATGCGATATAGCCGGATTGTCGGATCAAGTGTTGATTCGATAATTTAATGTATAATAATATATATGATATATTAAATTGCATTAACTAATATTTGCTCACTAAAAGATTCTTTTTCTCACTCGGGTAATACATTGATATATATGCGATATATGTTAATTGTATTATTTTATTTTGTTACGGTAAATATTATATATGTGATATATAATATTGTAACTGATATGATAACTAATGCAACTCGTTTAGTGGAGTTTAAACTTGATTAGGGTTCGGATTAGGGTTAATCTTTCTAGAAGTTTCTAGAAGGATTTGTTTTGTTTTGTGAAAGATATTTGTTCATGACTCATGCTTTAACTTTACCCAAAACCCTAACCCTAGTCAATTCTCTACAATGGTTAAGTGAACCATGGTTGCATTATTCTTCATATTAATCCTTTCTTATTCATCACAAAAGAGAATGGAACACTATTCTTCTTCTTCCTCCATTTTCTTTCATGAAAAGCTTGCTAGTTTTTCAAAGGTGATGAATAATAGTGAGAAAATGATAATTAAATAGAGCAAAATTCCTACTTCATCATCCTCATCTTCCCTTGCCATTTAGATGAGGGTGTTCACATCATTTCATGAGTGTTAGCTTGTGTTAAAGAAACTTCGAGGTAGATCATCGTAGTATCAAAGATCGGAAGCAAAGGTTGCGTCTTTCTTTTCGTGGAACCTCTCGAGAGTCCGGAACCCGATGATCGCAGCGAAGGGACCACAACACGGAGCATATGAAGTGAAGGACCGGATCTACAAAGATTGTGATCCCTCTCACTTAGTGTTAAATTGTTTAGCATGTTGTTTTTCGCCTAATCTCTAGTTTAAATTTCCGTATTCGGGTAGTTCGGCACGGCTAAAATTTTAATCGGGCATGGTTGATGCCTCGTAGACCCTTGTGCGCGTGCCTAGCAACCCTACAATTTGGACTTGGATTGAAATGTGTTGTATACCGTCGATTTCGGTTGTGATATTCGATATTTGTTTTATGCGCCTTATGCACCTGATTGGATTCTTGCGCATATTTGACGCGCTTGGATTGGACTTTGCGCATGTTCGGCGCTTGATATTGAATTTCGTGATTTCGTGCATATTGGATGCACATGATTTAGATTTTATTTGTGCATGATGGATGCACCTGATTTGGATGTTCGCGCATGTTGGGCGCATGATATGTATAGGGTTCCTAGGCACTCTTGTGAGGGTTCATAAGGCATCAACCATACCCGAATAAAATTTTAGACGTGCCGAACAACCCAAAGCCGGGATCTTTGCTAGATTATTAGGGTTTAACATGCAAGTAAACATCTTTACAACTAAAAGTGAGGGATTACAACCTTTGTAGTCCACTCCTTCGCTTCATAAGCTCCGAGTAGAAGTCCATTTGCCGCGATCCACGATCCCCCGGACTCAAGAGAGGCTCCACGGCTCGAACAATCCATGCTAGCTTGTAATGTTCCTTTTCTCCGATGATCTACGTCGAAGTTGCTATAACTCAAGCTCTCTCACTATAATGAGGTGAACACTCTAATCTAATGGGTTAGATTAGATGAGGGTGATGGAGTGGTATTTATGCTTTCTTTTTATATCAAATTCTCACAATTAAACATCACAAAATGAAAACCTAGTAAGCTTTCTCAAAGCTTAAGGTTGAAGAAGAAGAAGAAATAATGCATAATCCTTTTGTGATGAATAATGAAAAGAATATATGAATAATAATGCAACCATGGTTTAGGATGACAAGGATAACCCTTGTATAGAATTAACTAGGGCTAGGATTTGGTTGGGTTAAAGAATGAGTCATAGGAAAATATCAACAATAATATCTTAACCATGACAAAAGAAAATCCTTCTAGAAGCATCAAGAAGGAACTAACCCAAATCAAACCCTAACCTTGTTTAATCTCCACTAAACATGTTTCATTATTAATCATATCATGTTACAATAATATATATCACATATATATTATATATTTGTAACAAAAGAAAATAATACAATTAATATATATCGCATATATATCAATGTATTATCCTATATATCAATGTATTATCCGGTGAGAAAATGAAATAATAAAGCAGGCCAATATTAGATAATGTAATGCAATATATCATATATATTATTATACATTAAATTATCGAATCAACACTTGATCCGACAATCCGGCTATATCGAATATAACCGACTAATATATCATGTACCGATTCATCGAATCAACACTTGATCCGATGACCCGGCTCATATCTAAATATTGCGAGAATATAATACGGTATCTCATATCGCATTATCCTCGGTTGTGCACATATTACATATGTGCCCCTACTCCGTTTTGCCTGAGTTAAGAAACCTCTGTGTAGGCTCATAACGGGTCAAGAAACTACTGGTAACACTTACCAGTAAATCTCTATATCAGCCCTGGCCAGGGACTTCCAGTTATATCCAATCGAACAAAGCACAACATCAACCCCTATACCGGGAGAGACGAATCCCTTCCTATCGCTCATTGCCACCATGTGATTCAGGACTGCACCCAAAAGCCACCGTTTTGCACGCCCTTTTGGACGTGGTAGCACAGTGGGAATCACACAAGACTCTATTACGATCTCGGGTCTACAGACTAGCCTATACCAGTGTCACCGGAGAACTGCCATCTGACGTGTGGTATATCACCATCTGGGAGTTCTCGGCGAGTCCGTCCAGTGTACCCAGTCTCCACTGAGCACCCGTACACCATCTCTGATGTCAAAACACCGATGGATATAGGATCATCCATCGCCCATCATATGGGTCAAGATGCGTATTCGCTAATCTACTCTGGTGTATCGATGCCCTGTCTCGACACACCCTCGACTAGGAACAGTTATAGGATGTACTCATCGACTACTGTGGCCCCACTAGTACGATCTCATCATAGTCCCAGTAGTCGAGTATAGATCCTAAGGGCTTTATCAACATGTGAGAGTAAGACAGTAAACAATATATAAGTCAACATGTTAAGATAAAGTGAAACCAAATAGCATACTATCATGTCGAGCAAGAAAGTCCTCTCTATATATATCCAAGAATCCATTATAATATACATCATATGTACAACAATGGCCTCTAGGGCATATACATAACTAACAATCTCCCACTTGCACTAAGGCCAGCTGCTGTAGTATCTCATACCTAGCATCCCGAATAATCTCTCAAACTATATCTGAGGAATAGCTTTCGTGAATGGATCTGCAGCGTTGTTCTTCGTATCTACTCTCCTGACCTCGATCTCCCGGCGATCAACTATCTCCCTGATCAGGTGATACCGCCTTAGAATATGTCTGGACTTTTGATGGGACCTGGGTTCCTTGGCCAAAGCCACAGCTCTATTGTTATCGCAATACAGAGGTATTGGATGCTCAATGGATGGAACCACACCAAGTTCACTAATGAACTTCTTTATCCAGACAGCCTCTTTGGCAGCATCGTTGGCAGCGATTTATTCAGCCTTCATCATCGAGTCTGCAACGGTATCCTATTTGGAACTCTTCCAACATACCGCCCCTCCATTGAGGGTAAAGACAAATCCCGAGTGCGACTTAGAGTTGTCCTTATCACTTTGGAAGCTTGAATCGGTAAAGGACTCCACCTGGAGTTCTCCGTTACCATACACCAAGAACATCTCTTTAGTCATTCGCAAGTACTTGAGAATGCTCCTCACAGTTGTCCAGTGACTCTCTCTAGGATCTGCTTGATACCTACTCACTACACTTAGTGAGTATGCTACATCGGATCTGGTATATAGCATCATATACATGATAGAGCCCACTGTCGAAGCATAGGGTATCCCTTGCTTGCGAGCTCTCTCTAAATCAGTCTTGGGAGACATCTCTTTGGAGAGAGTGAGTCCAGAGATCGTGGGTAGGTTCCCACACTTGGATTCTTCCATACTAAACCTCTTTAGTATGGTGTCAATGTACCTGGATTGGGACAATCCCAATATCCGTTTAGATCTATCTCTATAGATCATAATTCCCAGTATGCAGGAGGCATCACCTAGATCTTTTATTGAGAATCTTTGTGATAAGAAGAGTTTGACTGATTGCAGCATAGGAACATCATTTCCTATCAAGAGTATGTCATCGACTTACAATATGAGGAAGACTACCTTACTCTCTGCACCCTTTTTATAGATACAAGGTTCATCTACGTTTTTGATGAAGTCAAACTCTTTGACTACAACATCAAAGCAGATGTTCCAACTCCGCGATGCTTGCTTTAACCTATAAATGGATTTAAGCAGTTTGCACACCTTTCCGCTGCTCCCACTATCTACGAAGCCTTCCGGCTGAGTCATGTACACGCACTCTTCTAAATCACCATTTAGAAAGGTGGTCTTAACATCCATTTGCCAGATTTCGTAGTCATGGTATGCAGCAATGGCAAGTAAGATCCGGATGGACTTAAGCATAGCCACTGGAGAAAAGGTTTCGTCATAATCCACACCTGGTCGTTGACGAAAACCTTTTGCAACAAGTCTAGTTTTGAAAGTCTCAACTTTTCCATCTACACCAATTTTCCTTTTAAGGATCCACTTGCTCCCAATGGGTTTTACCCCTTCAGGAGCATTTTCCAAAGTCCATACTTTGTTGGTGTACATGGATTCCATCTCAGATCGCATTGCATCCAGCCATTTCACAGAGTCACCACTCGTGATAGCCTGCTCGAAACCAGTCGGATCATCATCTTCCATGATGCAATCCTCGCTCCCACCATCAATGAGAAAACCGTAGTACCTCTCAGGTGGATGAGAAACCCTGCTAGATCGGCGGAGAGGCTGGGGTTCGTCGGGTACTACTGAATCTTCTGGTTCTACCAAGTCTTCTGTTATAGTTTGTGTCGCTGGAACCTCTTCCAGTTCTACCTCCTCGCCACAAATTTCTTTTACAAGAAATTCCTTTTCTAAAAAGGTGGCATGTCGAGAAAAAAACACCTTTTGCTCCTCAGTGTGGTAGAAGATATACCCTTGTGAGTTTTTGGGATATCCTACAAACTTACATAGGACAGACATTGCCTCGAGTTTGTCCGGATTTAGCCTTTTGACATAGGCCGGACAACCCCATATCTTAACATACTTAAGAGATGGTCTCTTCCCTTTCCATATCTTATATGGAGTGGTAGGCACTGATTTGGTAGGAACCATATTCAATAGGTGTATGGCTGTCTCAAGAGCATACCCCCAGAAGGAAATAGGCAACTCAGCCTCGCTCATCATAAAGCGCACCATATCTAATAGGGTGCGATTCCTCCACTTCGATACACCGTTATGCTATGGTGTATAAGGAGGAGTAAGCTGAGAGAGAATCCCATTCTCTTTTAGATAGTCCAGGAACTCATTGCTCAAGTATTCTCCTCCTCGATCAGATTGAAGGATCTTAATACTTTTACCCGTTTGGTTCTCTACTTCGTTCTTATATTCTCTGAATTTCTCAAAAGCTTCAGACTTGTGTTTCAACAGGAACACATGTCCGTATCTAGAGAGATCGTCAGTGAATGTAATGAAGTAAGAAGAACCCTTCCTGGCATGCATAGACATAGGATCGCATACATCACTATGTACCAGTCCTAAGAGTTCGGTAACTCTTTCTCCGTGTCCACTAAATGGAGCTTTGGTCATTTTGCCTTTGAGACATGAATGGCAACTTTCATAAGATGATAATTCGAACGGATTCAAATATCCATCCTTATGTAACTTAGCTAGTCATGTCGCATTGATATGACCAAGTCTACAATGCCACAAGAAGGATTCGTTCATTTCTGAACTTTTCCTCTTGTGTGTGTTTTGTATATTAAGGACTGTATTTTGATTGAGAATGAATATGCCATTATGTAACGAGCCTGATCCAATCAACTTTTGATCTAGGAATATGTTCATAACATTATCCTTTACTACAAAATTATATCCTTCTTTACTTAATAAAGAAACTGATATAATGTTGCACATCATGTTCGGTATATAATAGCACTCATTCAGAATCAGTGTATTACTGCTTGGTAATACAAGGTAATATTCGCCAACTGCTTTTGCTGCAATATTTGCACCATTCCCTACTTGAACGGAATGATCACCTATTCCCAGTTCTCTACCTTTACGTAGCCCACGTAACAATTTACATATGTGGGATCCTGATCCGGTATCTAATACCCAGGACGTAGGGTGAACTGAGAAACAGTTGTCAATAACTAACACACCCGAAGAAGATACATCAGCATGCCTATTCTTCGTTTGAGCGGCGTGAGAATCCAGATTTTCCCCTATTTCCTGCTCAGTCTTATAACTCTTATAAGAAAGAACGGGACCAACGATCCCCTGCTCAGTATAATAAGCAGGTTCAGTCAATACATCCATATTATTATCTTGATTAAGTCCTGACACGGTCGCTACCTGGAGAGAGAGAGAGAAGGAAAACACTTTAGCGTATGCTCTTGCAAGATTAGATTGGTTATTATCTTATCTAATCAGGATGTCTCCCACTGTTTTTATCAAATCTTCCTTCAAACCCTAAAAGGTAAGATTAGCCGGGATTAATTACACCCTACAATTTCGTCAATCTTTCAGCCAGATCGGTGTCGGTACTTGAGGGAGATTCCCCGTACTTTCGCATGGACCAAATTAAAATAAACCTCATCTTCCCAGAGGCATAACCCCGTTAACGCCTTTCTAGACACCTACTTGATCGGCTAATTGTCATGTGAAAAAATCTCCCAGGAGTAACTCTTACTCGTAATGGGTATCAGGATCCAACTATCTCATAGGAGGTATGCAATCTCATTGCAAATTTCAACACTTGAAACTCCTGACAATGCTTTTACCCCTAACGTGCTATGACCTTGACGAATGCCAACAAACCATAGTCCGCTAGTCAAGTTCAACCCGTACATTTCTTAATTGAATTAAACCCAGCCGTGCGTCCCTTGATGAAAGCCAACAAAGCCGCATGACTACCCTAACCCAATCTCATCATATGTTGCAGATAAGTAATAGTTAGCTACCGCACACTACGCCTTGATGAAAGCCAACAAACGCAGTACGAATACTAAGTATTATCTATCTGAAATGTCGGAGGGCTACGTAGGTTTTTCAGAAAATCATGAGCGTAATGAACTTGATATCGTTGTAGAAACAAGTGATTTTGAAAAGGAGTGTTTTTGAGGCTTTTCTAGTTTCGGTAAAGAGGTCACTCCCGGTGAAGGGATCTCGGCTCTTTCCCCATCGAATAAGGTGCAGGATATATCTTATATACCACTGTGCAAAGCAAGAACTACAGAAGCTGTCAAAAACTAAACCGTGGGTTTGTAGCATCTGCCAGTTTCGCTAAAGAGGTCACTCCCGGTAAAGGGATCTCGGCTCTTTCCTCATCGAATAAGGTGCAGGGTATATCATATATACCGCTATGCAAAGCAAAACTGTAGCTACCCTTTTTATAAAGTTTTGATTCTATAACATCTTTTAGGTTTCTTTTCTTTTTATTAATTTCATTAATAAATCCTATCAGCTTATGCTTCCTAAGCATCACAGAAGAAACGAAAGCAGTAATATTTATATATCAGCATATATATATATATATATATATATATATATACAGTATAAGCATTCGTTTCAGGTAGTAATATGATCTCATCACAGAACCTTGTAACAGAAGAACATATATGAAATATTGGATATACTAGGATGTCCGTGTTTTAATACGAGCCGGTATAAAACATGGATTCCACGGTCCCGATGAATAGCCAAACCCACATCCCTAGACCCCTACGAGAGCGGCAAGTAACACTGCCAATTCTAGGGTTAGGAGACCCGGTCTCGACTCCTCGAGATTGTAGGGTTCCTGGGCAAGCTAATGAGGTCTCACAAGGCATCAACCATGCCAATTTCAAATTTTACGGGTGCCGGGAAACCCTAATACGGATCGTTAACTAGAAATTTAGGCGACAAAAGCAACTAGTTAACAACTTAACTAAAAGAACGGAAATACAACCTTTGTAGATCCGGTCCTCCACCTCCATAGCTCCGCAATGAAGTCTCCTCGCTGTCCAAATCGAATCCCGGGCTCTAGCGTCGGCTTCATCGGAGAAATGGGCGGGCAAGGTCGTCGGCTTCGTGCCGAAGATAATCTACGTCGAGGTATCACAAGATCAAGCTCCCACTTATCCAAGTCATGAAACTTATGAAGAAAACACCCTATACTACTTAGCAAGAGGTAGAGAATGAAGAAATAGGAGGTGGGTTCACTTTAGAATTGGATTTCTCACTCTTTTCATCAAGTTGCCATTGTTGATAGCAAGCTTTTCTTTGATTGAAGAAGAAGAAGAAGAAGCAAGAATATGATAAGTGTTATGTCAAAATAATAAAATAATTGAATACTTATCATATCCTAACTTTGATTAAGTGTAGAGAATCTACTAGGGCTAGTGAATGGTTAGGTTTAGTAGATGAAGACAAAATGGTCAAACCTTCTTGAAACTTCAACAAGCATCATGATATTCAAGCAACCATTTTGTTTTCTTCTCTCTTTATTTGTCCAAAAAATAAATGGATAAACAAATAAATGAATAATTCAAAACCCTAACCATTATGATAACCATGGTATAAGTCTTTACACAAAATCAAGTAAACATGTATCATCAAACATGATACATACAAGTGCACACAAAATATATCACATATACAATGTGTACATGCGAGTGAGAAAATCCATCTTAAGTGAACCGATACTAGTTAATCCAAAGTAATATATCAAATGTATAATTATGCATTAAATCATTAAATCAACACTCGATTTAATGATCCGGTCATATCGCATATAACCGACTAATATCAACAGTAACAACTTATCGAATCAACACTTGATCCGATAACCCGGCTATATCGCATATAACCGATCAATGTCACAAATCGCGAGAATCAAATACAGTATCACATACTGGTATCATTCTCGGTCCCGCACATATCTCATATGCGCTCCTATTTCGTTTCGCTTGAGCCAGGAAACCTCTGTGTAGGACTCTAAAGACTCGTCAATACGCCGGCAGCAGGTGATGATCATATCAAGCACCCATAAGCCGCAAGAGGTCTGCTAAACGTAACGGCCACCCGGGTATTGAGCGATCAGAAGATCGACGAACAAGCCCGCTCACACTCCAGTGAATCCAACCAGTAACACTTACCGTACAGTCCGGTCTCGTCGTCTGATATGTCGCATATCTTGCCAAGGGGTGGTAAACGTCAGACCCCAATAGCTCGATAAGTCATGTCGATATGAGGTCTATAACAGTTCGAGAAACTACTGGTAACACTTACCAGTAAATCTCAGCAACCCTGGCCAGGGATTTCCGGTTATAGCCAATCGAACACAGTGCAACAACAACTCCCTATACCGGGAGAGACGAATCCCCACCTATCGCTCATTGCCTCCATGTGATTCGGGACTGTACCCAAAAGCCACCGTTTTGCAAGCCCTCTTGGACGTGGTAAGGTGGAAATCAAAGCACAGTGGGAATCACACAAGACTCTATGACGATCTCGGGTCTACAGACTAACCTGTACCAGTGTCACCTGAGAACTGCCATCTGACGTAAGGTATAATACCATCTGGGAGTTCTCGGCGAGTCCGTCCAGTGTACCCAGTCTCTACTAAGCACCCGTATGTCATCTCTGATGTCAAACACCAATGGATATGGGATCATCCATCGCCCATCTGTATGGGTCGAGAAGGTATACGCTAGTCTACTCTGGTATATCGATGCCCTGTCTCGATACACCCACGACTAGGGACCTTGAAGGATGTACTTATAGATTACCATGTCCCCACTAGTATGATCCGCATCATAGTCCAGGTAGTCAAGTACACATCCTAAGGGCTTTACCAACATGAAACAGAGAGACAATCAGTATACACGTTAAGGTAAAGAGTAACCAGATAACATACTATCATGTCGAGCAAGAAAGTCCTCCCTATATATGTCCCAGCATCCACTACAATATACATCCTATTTACATTAATGGCCTCTAGGGCATACATATAACTAACAATCTCCCACTTGCACTAGGGCCATCTGTAGCAGTGGTTGCAGTATCTCATACTCAACCATCCCATAAAAGTCTCTCTCTGGGAATAGGCCTTCGTGAGTGGATCCGCCGTGTTGTCCTCTAAGTCTGCTCTCCTAACCTCAATCACCCTGGAGATCTACCATCTCCATGATCAGGTGATACTGCCTTAGAATATGTCTGGATCACTGATGGGACGGACGTTCCTTGGCATAAGCCACAACTCCATTGTCACACAATGGAAGGAACTAAGTTCATCTCATGAACTAATATACACCCAGATAGCCTCTTTGGTAGCATCTTAAGTAGCGATGTATCCAGCCTTTATCGTCTAGTATGCCACGGTATCTATCTTGGAACTCTTCTAACATACCGTCCCTTTACTGAGGGTAAAGACAATGCCTGCGACTGACTTTCAGTCATCCTTATCACCTTGGAACCCTTCCAGTGATTCTCCCTAGGACCAATTGATACCATCTCACTACAACTAGTGAGTATCCTAATATCCATTTAGATATATCTCATAGATCCAAAACCCAGGATTTAGGAGGTATCACTTTGATCCTACATGGAGAATCCTTGTGATAAGCGGAGATTGACCGAGCATAGCATAGGAAACTCCTTCCCTATCAAGAGTATGTCATCCACGTACTCTACGAGGATCTCCACCATACTCCCTACTATCTTTTTGTATATACAAGGTTCATCTACCATTTTGATGATGTCAAACTTTTTGACTAATACATCAAAATAGACGTTCCAACTCCGCGACGCCTGCTTTATCACATAAAACATCTTGCACACGTTTCCGCTGCTCCCACTGTCTACGAGGCCCTTTGGCTGTGTACTTATAGACGCTCTCATCTAAAGCAGTATTTAGAAAAACAGTCATGACACCCAACCACCAGATATCGTAGTCATGGTATGTAGCCGTGGCAAGTAGGATCTGGATGGACTTAAGCATAGATCCTTAGAAAAGGTTTCAACATAATCCATACCTGGTCAATGATGCAAACCTTTAACAAGTCTAGCTTTGAAAGTCTCAACCTTTCCATGTACACCAAGTAATCTTCTCAAGATATACTTGCTCCTGATGGGGATTTAACCCTTCAGATATAGCAGCCAAAGTCCATACTTTGTTAGTGTATATGGATTCCATCTCAGATTACTAAGCATCCAACCATTCTTACAGAGTCCCACTCCTGATGGCCAGCTCGAAACTAGTTGGGTCATCAACTCATGATGCAATCCTCTCTCCCACTGTCATAGAGAAACCGTAGTAACTCTCAGGTGGGTGAGGAACCCTACTAGATCGGCGGAGAGGCTGAGGTTCGTTGGTTACTATTGAATCCTTCGGTTCTACCAAATCATCTGACATAGTTTGTATAGCTGAAACACATCCAGTTCTATATAACTGACCTTGCCTCGAGATTGTCCGGATTTTACCTTTTAGACATAGGCCGGACAACCGCAAATCTTAACTAACTTAAGATATGGGCTCTTCCCTTTCCATTTCTCATATGGAGTGGTAGGCAACTGATTTGATTTGAACCCTACTCAATAGGTATGCAGCTTCTCAAGTTCATAACTCCCAAAAGGAAATAGGTAACTCAGTAATACTCATCATAGAGCGCACCTTATCATATAGGGTGTGATTGCTCCGCCCCGATATACCATCGTGCTATGGTATATACGGAGGAGTAATACTGAGAGAGAATCTCATTCTCCTTTAGAATAATCCAGGATTTCCGTGCTCAAGTATTCTCCTCCTCGATCACATCAAAGGACATAATACTTATACCCTTATTTTGGTTCTCTACTTCTAACTTATATTCTGTGAATATCTCAAAAGGTTCGGACTTGTGTTTCATCAGGAACATATGTCTGAATCTTGAAAGATTATCAGAGAATGTAATGAAGAACAAAGAACCGGTCCTGGCATGTGTAGACAGGAGACCTTACATACATCATCATGTATCAGTCCCAAGAGTTTATTAACTCTTTCTCTGTTTCCAGTAAACGGAGCTATGTTCATCTTATCTTTGTGACATGACTGGCGAGTTTCACAAGATGTAAATTCAAATTAATTTAAATATGCATCTTTATGTAACTCCAGCTAGTCGGGTCGCATTGATATGACCTAGTCTACAATACCTCAAGAAGGATTCGTTCATTTCTGAACTTTTCCTCTTGTGTGTGTTCCGAATACTAAGAACTGTAGTTTGATTTAGAACTTCAATGCTTTTAGATAACGTGCCTGAATCGATCAACTTTTGATATAGGAAATGTTCAAAACATTATCCAACAATACAAAATTTTATCATTTCTTTACTAATAAAAGAGACTGATATGATTTTGTATTTCAGGTTCGGTATCTAATAACATACGTTCAAAATCAATGTACTGGTAATACAGGGTGACAGTAACCAACAGACTTGGTTGCAACACTTGCCCCGTTTTCTGTCTCATGAAACTTATCACCCGTTCTCAGTTTTTCTACCTTTTTGTAGCCCTATGTAACAGATTACATATCTGGGATCCTGATCCGGTATCATATACCTAGGATTCTAAGGATACTGAGAAACAGTTCTTTGTAATGAACACACTCGAAGATGATGCATCAGCATGCACTCTCTTCGTTTGGGCGGCACGGGAATTCTGGTAATCCCCAATTTCTTGCTCTGTCTTATAACAATTATAAGTTGGAGCGGGACCAACGTTCCCCAGCTCATGTAAAACGAGCGGGTTCGGTCAATTATCCGTATTATTATCTTGATTAAGGCGTGACATGGTCGCTACCAGGAGAGAGAGAGAAGAAAACACTCAGCGTGCGCTCTTGCAAGAATAGATTGGTTATTATTTTATCTAATCAGGATGGCTCCCACTGCTTTTTATCAAATCTTCCTTCAAACCCTAAAAGGAAAAACTAGCCGGGATTAATTACACGCTACAAGTTCGCCAATCTTTCAGCCAGGCCAGTGTCGGTACTTTGAGGGAGGTCCCCCGTTCTTTCGCACGAACCTAATTAATGTAAACCTCATTTTCCCAGAGGCGTAACCCCGTTGACACCTTTCTAGACACCTACTTGATCGGCTAATTGTAATGTGTAAAACTCTCCCAGGAGTAACTCTTACTCGCAGTGGGTATCGGGATCCAACTATCTCATAGAAGGTATGCAATCTCATTGCAAATTTCAACACTTGAAATTCCCGATAATGCTTTTGCCCCGAACGATCTATGACCTTGACAAGGTCAACAAACCATAGACCGCAAGTCAAGTTCAACCCGTCATTTCTTGATTGAATCAAACCCACCCGTACGACCCTTGACAAGGTCAACAAGGCCGCACGACTACCCTAACCCAATCTGCATCATATGCATAAGCAGATAAATACTGGTTAGCTACCGCACACTGCGCCTTGACAAGGTCAACAAACGCAGCACGAATACTAAACAAGACTTATCTGAAATGACGGAGGGATACGACAGGTTTTTCTGAAAACCTATTGCGTAATGAACTTGATATCGTTGTAAGATCGAATGAATGAATTTTGAAATGGAGTGTTTTTGAGGCTTTTCTAGTTTTGCTAAAGGAGTCACTCCCGGAGAAGGGATTGTCGGTCCTTTCCTCGTCGAATGAGGTGCGGGATATATCATATATATCACTGTGCAAAGCAAAAACTCTTAAAAGAAATCAAAAGACAAACCGAATGTGTAGCATCTGCCAGTTATTGCTAAAGGAGTCACTCCCGGTGAAGGGATCTCGGTCATTTCCTTATCGAATAAGGTGCAGGATATATCACATATACCGCTGTGCAAAGCAAGAACTGTAGCTACCTGTTTTTATTTTGAAATTCGATTCTACAACATCTTTAGGTTTCTCATATTTCATTAATCATATTAATGAAGTCCCATCATTTAAATACCTAAACATCACAGATAAATACGACGTACACTTATGCCATCCGCATTCGCCTCGATGTCCCCTCGTGCACCGTTAGGTTAGGTAACTAACGGCAGGGCAGGGCAGGGCTAGCGCGGGTGTAAAATATAAGTAACATCTATATAATATATCATATATACTATATACTGTATCTATCACAGAACATCACATGATCACATCACAGATAACGCAGTAGAAAATATCATATGAAATATTGGATATACTAGGACGTCCGTGTTTTCAATACGAGCCAGTATAAAACACGGATTCCACGGTCGTGATGAATAGCCAAACCCACACCCCTAGACCCCAACGAGAGCGGCAAGTAACCCTACCAATTCTAGAGTTAGGAGACCCGGACTCGACTCCTCGAGTTGGTCTCCTTCTGGACTCCAGAACCCGGTTACTTGTGCCCTCCTCCTTGGGTCTATCCTAGTGTGGAAAAGTAAATAATATACAAACGGTGACATCTTCAGCAATTTGGAAGTGCCCCAATAAAAGAATATTACATACAAGTTTTTACATGAATGAAAATGAAAAACACTCATCTCACATAAAAAACCCCCGGCTATTCAGACACGACGATCCAATATAACATATCCAGCAACACATAACATCACATGTCATCAACGTAAGTAAATATGCGCATCCCAATTGTCGTTGACATATAGCAACAAAACCGGCGATATCACATATTACACTTACAGTCACAGAAAAGAAAGTGTAAAACTACAACAGTTGGAATCCGCAACCTCCATAGACATCGTATGCCTAATGAAATGAATTCCTTAGACATCGCATGCCTAACAATTATAAACCCCGCATTTTAGTCTCATTATCGAAAACTCTTTTCAATATCAAGTCAGGTAATTCAACAAGATTCCCGGCATCCTGATCGAATGCTCGTCGCAAACTTCAGTAGACGGCCGCACCCCCGATACCGTCGACGAAGTGCACCAAGGCGGAACACCGCTGCCGCGAGCACCCGAACGGATGCTTTCGGCGACGGGGTTCTCCTACAGTCACTTGGTCGAGGCAAAGGGGTGTAGCTGTCTATTAAGTTTATCCGGCGAGTATCCGCGTATGCTACGTGATTGCGATGGACTTTTGATCATATCAAAATTCCGTGGCAACCGATCAAGTGAGACTAAACCGCTAGATTTATAACATTCATTCAGTTATCTCATAACTGCTTGTGAATTCCAATTATTGTATCACATTCCGGATAAACAGAAAATGTTAAACTTTCCGATCGAACATTCGAACACCCAAGTTTTCCCGAAACAGCTCAACACATGAAATAAGTTTAAAAACATTCACTTCGTGCCTCAGTACCAACGGTCCAGCCGTAGAAGGGTCAAGCCAACGCCTCACATGTGGTACGCCGTACTGCCCCAAACCCGAAGGTTCAAAGGGCAGTTCAAGACGGTCACATAATCGAGTTAAGGTTTGTTGTCTTCTAGAGGGTACATCGCATTACTTGCACTACTTAGAATGTTATTAAACCACGGAAAGATCCAACACTTGGAAATTTCCCGACAGGGGAAAAATTGGGTATTTATATCCGGTAGAACTTTTTAACATATTCTAAAAATATCCGGAAAGCCACATAGACAAAGTTTGAAATTTTCGATCGAATCATCGAAGCCCCAAAACATCCCAGAAAACTCAACTCTTGAGTGAAAATTAAAAATTCCCAGAAAACTCAGCACCTGAATATAGGAATTACTGTGCAATTTTTAAAACTTGATGTGACAGAAGGGCCGCGGAACCGCCGCACGAGGCATGCTCGTGCCGCGGTTCCGCCGCAGTTGAGTTGAATCACGGGCACGTGCTGCACATTTATTCTTAGTATTCCCTGCTGAATTTTCTGCATATTTTTAATGTTGAAAAATGCACAGTTTTGAAAAAAGTACAGAGAAGGCTATTGTATTAGGGTTTCGGGTTCGTACGGACTTCAAACTTCGTCTACGCTTAGCCTAAGGCTCTAGCCAGGCTCTGATACCACTGTAGGGTTCCTGGGCACGCTAATGAGGTCTCACAAGGCATCAACCATGCCAATTTCAAATTTTACGGGTGCCGGGAAACCCTAATACGGATCGTTAACTAGAAATTTTGGTGACAAAAGCAACTAGTTAACAACTTAACTAAAAGAACGGAAATACAACCTTTGTAGATCCGGTCCTCCACCTCCATAGCTCCGCAATGAAGTCTCCTCGCTGTCCAAATCGAATCCAGGGCTCTAGCGTCGGCTTCATCGGAGAAATGGGCGGGCAAGGTCGTCGGCTTCGTGCCGAAGATGATCTACGTCGAGGCATCACAAGATCAAGCTCCCACTTCACCAAGTCATGAAACTTGTGAAGAAAACACCCTATACTACTTGGCAAGAGGTAGATGATGAAGAAATAGGAGGTGGGTTCACTTTAGAATTGGATTTCTCACTCTTTTCATCAAGTTGCCATTGTTGATAGCAAGCTTTTCTTTGTATGAAAAAGAAGAAGAAGAAGCAAGAATATGATAAGTGTTATGTCAAAATAATAAAATAATTGAATACTTATCATATCCTAACTATGATTAAGTGTAGACAATCTACTAGGGTTAGTGAATGGTTAGGTTTATTAGATGAAGACAAAATGGTCAAACCTTCTTGAAACTTCAACATGCATCATGATATTCAAGCAACCATTTTGTTTTCTTCTCTCTTTATTTGTCCAAAAAATAAATGGATAAACAAATAAATGAATAATTCAAAACCCTAACCATTATGATAACCATGGTATAAGTCTTTATACAAAATCAAGTAAACATGTATCATCAAACATGATAAATACAAGTGCACACAAAATATATCACATATACAATGTGCACATGCGAATGAGAAAATCCATCTTAAGTGAACCGATACTAGTTAATGCAAAGTAATATATCAAATGTATAATTATGCATTAAATCATTAAATCAACACTTGATTTAATGATCCGGTCATATCGCATATAACCGACTAATATCAACAGTAACAACTTATCGAATCAACACTTGATCCGATAACCCGGCTATATCGCATATAACCGATCAATGTCACAAATCGCGAGAATCGAATACAGTATCACATACCGGTATCATTCTCGGTCCTGCACATATCTTATATGCGCTCCTATTTCGTTTCGCTTGAGCCAGGAAACCTCTGTGTAGGACTCTAAAGACTCGTCAATACGCCGGCAGCAGGTGATGATCATATTAAGCACCCACAAGCCGCAAGCGGTCTGCTAAACGTAACGGCCACCCGGGTATTGAGCGATCAGAAGATCGACGAGCAAGCCCGCTCACACTCCAGTGAATCCAACCAGTAACACTTACCGTACAGTCTGGTCTCGTCATCTGATATGTCGCATATCTTGCCTAGGGGTGGTAAACGTCAGACCCCAATAGCTCGATAAGTCGTGTCGATATGAGGTCTATAACAGTTCGAGAAACTACTGGTAACACTTACCAGTAAATCTCAGCAACCCTGGCCAGGGATTTCCGGTTATAGCCAATCGAACACAGTGCAACATCAACTCCCTATACCGGGAGAGACGAATCCCCTCCTATTGCTCATTGACTCCATGTGATTCGGGACTGTACCCAAAAGCCACCGTTTTGCACGCCCTCTTGGACGTGGTAAGGTGGAAATCAAAGCACAATGGGAATCACACAAGACTCTATGACGATCTCGGGTCTATAGACTAACCTGTACCAGTGTCACCTGAGAACTGCCATCCGACGTAAGGTATAATACCATCTGGGAGTTCTCGGCGAGTCCGTCCAGTGTACCCAGTCTCTACTGAGCACCCGTATGTCATCTCCGATGTCAAACACCAATGGATATGGTATCATCCATCGCCCATCTCTATGGGTCGAGAAGGTATACGCTAGTCTACTCTGGTATATCGATGCCCCGTCTCGATACACCCACGACTAGGGACCTTGAAGGATGTACTTATAGACTACCATGTCCCCACTAGTATGATCCGCATCATAGTCCAGGTAGTCAAGTACACATCCTAAGGGCTTTACCAACATGAAACAGAGAGACAATCAGTATACACGTTAAGGTAAAGAGTAACCAGATAGCATACTATCATGTCGAGCAAGAAAGTCCTCCCTATATATGTCCCAGCATCCACTACAATATACATCCTATGTACAGTAATGGCCTCTAGGGCATACATATAACTAACAGAGATGGCCTCCCACTGGACCCTAGAACCCGGTTACTTGTGCTCCCCTCCTTGGGTCTACCTAATGCGGAAAAGTAAATAATATACACTGGTGACATTAACCTCATCCCGGAAGTGCCCCAATAAAAGAATATTACATACAAATAAATTTTACATGAATGAAAATAAAAACCCTCATCTTACATAAATCCCCCGGCTATTCAGAACACGACAATCCAATATAACATATCACAGCAACATAAAATATCTCATATCATCAACATTTGCAAGTATTCGTATCCCGATTATCGTTGATGTATAGCAACGAAGCCGGCGATACCCCACATACTATGCTTACGGTCACAGAAAAGAAATTGTAAAACTACAACATTTGGAATCCACAATCACTTTAGACATCGTAAATCTGAAATATCACATACTTCGTTTCATGCCTAACTATATGAATTCCACATATTGTATCATGATCGCACGCTTTTGGCGTGTCGGATGTTCAAAGTTCTAAAGTTATAACTGCGATCAGGACGGTGTCGCTATGCAGCTTGCCGGTTGAGCACGGGTCGATCCACAGGGAGATGGATGTATGTCCGTTCGAGTATTAGAAGAGTCAATAAAGAATGTGTATATGTTTGTTCAGTTCTATCCTAAGTGTGTTCGTATTTATGTTCAAGTAAGCTTGTTAAGGTTAAGGTCGGTTAGTAGAGTTAGGATTAGTCTTGTGCTTGTCTTTTGCCATTCTTAAGACGATGTTGGGATAATCGAACGTCGAGGGGATTAAGAGGACATAGGAATGGGATTTGCGAGTTTAAGCAAGCTTTCCAACGCTAAATCTATTCCTAGTCCCCTTGTCCGTCCGCTAAATAAGCTTATTTCCAACTCTCGGCCAAACACCCGCAACCATGTATCTAATTAAGTCATAACTACATGTCACGTTGTAGTGCGCTTAAAGGACTTCTCAACTTAGGTCGCGGCTACATGTCACGTATAGCGCGCCTAAGCGAGGGGGTTGCGGTTGTTTGGTCGGGGTTCGTTTCAAGATTTTTGGCGAAGAGAAGCATAAGGGATTTCTCCGTCCCTCATACCACCTTCCTTAGCCTTAACAAGAGTGAAATTATTCACACATCATAAAAGAAAAGAAAACAAAACAAGAAGGAAGAAAAGAGAAAAATACGGTTTTACAAGTGAAGCAAGCTAACTCTTGGGTCCTCACCTTAGTAAGGAACTCCGTCAAGTATCATCGCTTGGAAATTGGATAAGAGAAGAAAGGAAAAGAGAACAAGAAAAGAAATAACAACAACTAGTTAACAACAAATAATAAAGTTACACTAGAAATTAAATTACAATATAATGAAATAAAAACACAAGATAAGTAAAATAACTCTCATCTTCATTTCATCATCCACTCAAAAAGCACTCACTACAATTTTCATGGAGGAATGAATGAAGAAGAAGAAGAAGCTAAGCTAAATCCTAACAAAAAGAGATGGGAAAAGAAGACATGAAGAAGACCCTTGGCTTGGCACAAAACTGGGCTATTTATAGGCTGCATGCTGAAACCCTAGGGCAATATTCTGGCCCCAAATGAAGTTACCAAACTAACCCCAAAATTTGGTCATATGATGATACGAAACCGCGGCGGATCCGCCGCGAAAACCCACATTTGGCGGCGGTTCCGCCACGGTTTTGTGGAATTGGGATCTCGGATTTTCTGGGTTTCCTTATGTTGCTATCTTATGATGTTCTACATGTCCCAAATTACAAAATGCCTTCACAATGTCTTCAGATCTGCACAGTCCAAACATAGTTTCACTTTTGATTGATTTGACCTTTCACCCTTGAGCTCCGCGTACCCATTGATTGTTGTGCTGCCCCTCTCGTGCTCTGTGTTTGTCCGAGATACGAATGACCACTGTCATATGTCTTTTCTCTGGAACTGGTACGCGGCACTGGACGGATGCGGATGACCGGAACCCGGCTTTATCTGTTGGCAACAGATGTTCTGTATTTTGGCATAACAATGGAGATTTTGTATCATTTGTGTTATTTTGGACTAGGAACCTGTAGCCTGTAAATATATAGCAAACACGGATTAAAAGCACCTACCTATAAACAAACGAGCATAAGAGTGGGCGGTAATAAATGCAATATTCTGGTATGAACAAATAAACCCAAACTTAACTTTTGTTCGTCCCGAGCAAAACCAATTATTCAAAAAAAGTCCTAACCTCACTTTCGCAGGGAACGCGATTGCACTGAGCTCGTGCAACAAGCCGTTAAACCTCTAGGTGTCCCTAGTAGGAGGAGTGTTGTCTCCTGAGGGTTTTCAGCGGATTACACCCACAAAATCCCGTCAAGCTAGTGTCATAAGTTAACATTAATTCTACTCCTATAGTTTAGTATATACGTTAGAAACTCTATCATCCTAAGTTAGAAATATCCAACCCTTATTTTTCACGCCTCCTATCTATTTAACTTTAGATCCTATACGTTCCAAAAAAGTTTAGAAAGATGTTGGTTCTCCCGGGTTTTCCTTCTAACAGTGTGGTCTTAAATTAGGGATTTTTATCAACTTTACAGAAAACATAAGTTATATCTTTTATTTCTATCTTTTATCCAAACATCGATTGTATACCCTTACGTGTGTGTATATTTGCACCCCTACACTCAAGAATTCAATTCAAGCTATAATACCCTTGCCCTAATACCTAATACTACTTCTTTTCATTAAGGATGGACGGATTTGCTCACACACGTTTCATGCGACTATTAATGCTTCTTGAGGCACTAACGGCCGATTACTGAATGTGTGAACTTAAAGCGTAAATAGCAGTTTCCAGGTCTTGACTTTGTTCTATTTACCTTTTTCTTTTTTCTTTTTCTTTTTCAAGACCGGATATATTTTTCAATAATGCTCTTTTGGTGTTTAGCTTTAAATACCGTTTTTTCTTTCATACTAGGTTTTCAGGCAAGGGTATTTCTAGGTATCCTCTACTATTCCAAGTTTCAAGGTGCGTGTAAGTGCAGTTTGTAGGGTGTATACTTTCTAAATTTGAACTCAAGAAAAGAAACTATTTTTCAGACTTATCCTTCAGTAAAGCTTCAATACTTTCCCCTCATTTTAACTTAACTCAAGAACTGAACTCAAGATTACCTACTTCTATAAAAAAAAACTGTAAGGACGTATAATCACCAAGTTTAAACAGAATGAGCGTTATTTTTAGGATTTTCAATTCCTAAGCCTAGAATTTAGTTATTTCTAACATATCAACTAAACTTTCAGAATAAAAATCTAAGTTACCCTATTAGCTAACCTGACGACAAAGTTTTTATATTTTGGAAAATTTTCGATTTTTTATGGGTTTTTTTAAAATAAGGTTTGCAAATGCAGAATATACAAATGAATGCGAAGGAAGAAACCTTACCCAGCACACCCCCAAACTTAAACTTGACAGTGCCCTCACTGTCAGGCTACACCAAGAGGGTCAAAATTGTCGGCGCTCTCCAAAAAAAATTTTATACAAAATAAAATAAAAAAAAACCAAAAATATATATACAAAAAGATTACCCCCAAACTTAAGTGAAACAGTGTTTCCACTGTTAAGCGTTGAAATTCAGGATTAGGGGGAAAAGAGAACAGTATGAAGCTATATAAGGCTTTACACAGGCCAAAAGTGAGCACCAACCATTCAAAGATTTTATCTCTATAATGTGCTGGTTGGTGAAAGAATGCGGAGAGGTAAGAAATGGAGAATACGCGGGACCGTATTGAGATAGAAGCGGGATACGATCTCGGTATATGAGAAGAAGAATGGCGGAAGGGAGAAAGAAGTGGAATACGAACTTGAGGGTGGAAATGGATTGAATAAATTAGTACAATCTGTAATGAGCGATGTGAAAAGATGGATTGTACTAATCTAACAATATAGCAAGAAATTGGGTCAAATCCCTCAAGATTCGTGAGAAACCGTGGGTACGCCGAACTTGGTAAACCAGACAATGGAAATTACGGTTAGTTGCAAGGTCGGAACGATGGAAATGATGGAGGTAGGTGATTGAGGCAGGTTATCGGTTAAAGGTTCATGAAGGTGCACACAGTCAATGAAAGGAACATGATGAATTGGAAAATCCGACTCATCAATTAAAACTGGTTCATCCTCAGTACTATCCTCAATAGTCTCCTCAAAATTCAGCTTATCCATGCAAATTTCGTCAAAATCAAGACGCATATGAAGTTCGGGAAAAACAGTTAAAGACTCGGGATGATGAATTGAAGAGAAAAACTTATCTAAAGCAGTGGGTTCATCATCCAAAATATTCCCAGCGTCAATATCCTCAATCAAGTGAAAATCTATATTCTCAAACACCTCAACAAAAGCATGGATATCAATCAATTCAGGTTCTAAAGTGGAGGTGTAGAGGTCAAAAGGTTTAGGATTGGTTTCACTTGGAAGGGACCCTTCACAATGAAGTAAATCAAACACTACAAAGTCGCACAACTCATTAATCATTCTATCTTCAATCAGTGAATCGTTGGGAACACTAGATAGACATTAAAAACTGGAGTTGTGGGATTAAAATTGAAATGGGTAGGTTTGATTTGGAAGGGTGTATAGCTCACTCTCTCCGCTCAAATTCTCAACCTGCCCTACCGCCTCTTCATACATTGGAAAATTTGGAGCTAGTTGAAAACTAGCGACCGGGTCACTAAGTTGTATGAGGGCGGCCATGGACGCATTCAAATCCATCATCTGTTGGTACGACGCTACCCTAAAGTCTTCCAATGACTGTTCCAGACTAGACATGGGTTGTGAAGGGGTTTCAGTAAAAGATTCAAAGTTGTTTGGATACTGAAAACTCCCAAATGGCGGTTCAGAAGTCATGTCTAGGGAAGGTGTAAAAGTCGGGTAGGACTGGTAGAAATTGAATGGCTGGAAAGGGGTAGGATCAACACTTGGATACGAAGGTGAATGAAATTGTTGATCCCAAGAATTTGAAGTGGTGAAAGGAGTGAAAGATCGGCTATGAGATTGTTCAATATGTTCAGCGATGGACAAAGGACAACTTGCAAAAGGGGTATCAACATAAGCGGGTGCGGGAGGTTGAAAATGTTGATACAAAGTGTCATGCAGAGTGCAAGTGTTTTTCCTAGACGCTTCTATACGATCTTTCAGTGAAATTTTGGGCATGGAGGGGTCGTTCGAAATTCGACCAAAGCAAGAACCGTAAGAAGTGATGTCTGGTTATGGATACCAAAGTTCGGCAAGAGTTTTTCTAGGTGGGGTACCCATGATATGAAGAGAGAAAGAAAGAAAGGAAAAGAAAAGGAGGGGAAAAAGAATGTAGATTTTTTTAATTTTTATTAAAAGAAAAAAATGTTTGTTTTTGGAGTTTTGAAAATTATTTGTTTGAAAGAATACGGAATTATGGGACTAAAATTTACAAGCACAATCACAATCACAATATGCACAAACACACCTAGAGCTAGGGTCTTCAAAGTCCAACTAGACCGCTCCTAGACTTCCAAGCGACAAGTTGCAGGATAACCCACGAATCGCCTCTTCACTGCCAATTGTGGCCAGGTAAGCACAAGTGAGGTAAGGAGGGTTCCACTCACGAATCACCGTGAGACGGGCCTTTTAAAATTATCTCCCTACTTATCTAGCCTAGGCACCACAAAGTCAAGTTTAGATAAATGACCGATTCCCCGCAACCTTCACTTGTCCTAATTGAGCGCGACAGTCCTTATAGGTTTGGTATAGATATTTTTTATTAGCTCAAGCCAATGCGTATGCAATTAGTGATTTGTGGGGTCTTAGGAAGGGTGATGAAATCCCCACCCAATCTGAATTGGTGTTATAGCCCCTTAAAGTCCGTATTAATATATGCAAAGCGCGTAAACAAACAAAAATCTAAAACAACAAAAATTTATTTTGCGGAGGAGCAATTCTGTGCAAAGATACCTGCAGAAAATACAGTATAGTGGAATTCAGAGAGGGAACTAGAGGAAAGAGGAAGGGCAGAAAAAATTTGGGGCTCAGAAGCCTCAATATGACCGCGTAACCGCCGCCGAATCCCCTCTTTGACCGTGGTTCCGCAGTCAAACAGTAGTATTGGGGCCTGAAACTTTGGTCAGTACACGTGCCCTTCTCTGTAAACCCTAATAAAAACCTCTGTTTCTTGATTGGAGTACTGTACTTGTTCCAGATTAGCCTGCACACCTGCACACAAAAATTATAAAAAATAACAAAAAGATTTTATTATATATATATATATATATATATATATATATATATATATATATATATACAAAAAGAATATTAACCCGAATACCAAGAAAGAAAATACGATACCGTCTCCCCGGCAACGGCGCCATTTGATCGCACGCTTTTGGCGTGTCGGATGTTCAAAGTTCTAAAGTTATAACCGCGATCAGGACGGTGTCTCTATGCAGCTAACCGGTTGAGCACGGGTCGATCCACAGGGAGATGGTTGTATGTCCGTTCGAGTTTTAGACGAGTCAATAAAGAATGTGTATATGTTTGTTCAGTTCTATCTTAAGTGTTCGTATTTATGTTCAAGTAAGCTTGTTAAGGTTAAGGTCGGTTAGTAGAGTTAGGATTAGTCTTGTGCTTATCTTTTACCATTCTTAAGACGATATTGGGATAATCGAACGTAGAGGGGATTAGGAGGACATAGGAATGTGATTTGCGAGTTTAAGCAAGCTTTCCAACGCTAAATCTATTCCTAGTTCCCCTTGTCCGTCCGCTAAATAAGCTTATTTCCAACTCTCGGCCAAACACCCGCAACCATGTATCCAATTAAGTCACAACTACATGTCACGTTGTAGTGCGCTTAAAGGACTTCTCAACTTAGGTCGCGGCTACATATCACGTATAGCGCGCCTAAGCGAGGGGGTTGCGGTTGTTTGGTCGGGGTTCGTTTCAAGATTTTTGGCGAAGAGAAGCACAAGGGTTTTCTCCGTCCCTCATACCACCTTCCTTAGCCTTAACAAGAGGGAAATTATTCACACATCATAAAAGAAAAGAAAACAAAACAAGAAGGAAGAAAAGAGAAAAATACGGTTTTACAAGTGAAGCAAGCTAACTCTTGGGTTCTCACCTTAGCAAGGAACTCCATCAAGTATCATCCCTTGGAAATACGGATAAGAGAAGATAGGAAAAGAGAACAAGAAAAGAAATAATAACAACTAGTTAACAACAAATAATAAAGTTACACCAGAAATTAAATTACAATATAATGAAATAAAAATACAAGATAAGCAAAATAACCCTCATCTTCATTTCATCATCCACTCAAAAAGTTCTCACTACAATTTTCATGGAGGAAAGAATGAAGAAGAAGAAGCTAAGCTAAATCCTAACAAAAAGAGATGGGAAAAGAAGACATGAAGAAGACCCTTGGCTTGGCACAAAACTGGGCTATTTATAGGTTGCTTGCTGAAACCCTATGGCAACATTTTGGCCCCAAATGAAGTTACCAAACTAACCCCAAAATTTGGTCATATGATGATACGAAACCGCGGCGGATCCGCCGCGAAAACCCACATTTTGTGGAATTGGGATCTCGGATTTTCGGGGTTTCCTTGTGTTGCTATCTTATGATGTTCTACATGTCCCAAATTGCAAAATGCCTTCACAATTTCTTCAGATCTGCACAGTCCAAACATAGTTTCACTTTTGATTGATTTGACCTTTCTCCCTCGAGCTCCGCGCACCCATTGATTCTTGAGTTGCCTCTCTCGTGCTCTGTGTTTGTCCGAGACACGAATGACCACTGTCATATATCTTGTCTCTGGAACTGGTACACGGCACTGGACGGATGTGGATGATCGGAACCCGGCTTTATCTGTTGGCAACAGATGTTCTGTATTTTGGCATAACAGTGGAGATTTTGTATCATTTGTGTTATTGTGGACTAGGAACCTGTTGCCTGTAAATATGTAGCAAACACGGATTAAAAGCACTTACCTATAAACAAACGAGTATAAGAGTGGGCGGTAATAAATGCAATATTCTGGTATGAACATATCGCATTCCAGATAAATAGACAGTATTAAACTTTCCGATCGAATAATCAAAAACCCAAGATTTCCTAAATAGCTCAACACTTGAGCGGAGTTCAAATAATCCCAGAATATGTCACAGTACCGATGGTCCAACCGTAGAAGGGTCAAGCCAACGCCTCACATGTGGCACGCCGTACTGCCCCAAACCCTAAGATTTAGAGGCGGTTCAGACGGTCACATAATCGAGTTAAGGTTTGTGTTCTTCTAGAGGGACCGCCGCGTTACTTGCACGTTTTTCCGAAAGATTTAAACCCAAGAAAAATTCAACGCTTGAAAGTTTTTCGTGCCGGGAAAAAATGAGTTAATGATATCCGTTCGAACATTTTAACAGTTTCTAAATATCCGGAAAACATAACGAAATTAAACTTTCCGATCGAATCAACGAATACAAAATAATCCCCAGAACACTCAACACATGAGTCAGATTAAAAATACCCAGAAATTAGAACTAACAGATATGGATAATACTGTTGAAAAACCAAAGCCCAATTGAATAGTACGGTCGCGGATCCGCGGCCCAAGCAAGGTTTAGCCGCGGTTCCTCGGCGGTCCATACGAATTGCATGCTCGTTTTCAACAGTATTACTTATATTTACCTGCTGTTTTTTTTAGGTATTTTTAATACAGAAAAATTGCATTTTTAAAATTTGTCCAGAGAGGGGGTCGTTTTGACGTTTCAGGGTTCGATCGGAGTTTTAATTTCGTATACACGTCACCTAATGCTCTAGCTAGGCTCTGATACCACTATAGGATTCCTAGGCACTCTTGTGAGGGTTCATAAGGCATCAACCATGCCCGAATAAAATTTTAGACGTGCTGAACAACCCAAAGCCGGGATCTTTGCTAGATTATTAGGGTTTAACATGCAAGTAAATATCTTTACAATTAAAAGTGAGGGATTACAACCCTTGTAGTCCGCTCTTTCGCTTCATAAGCTCCGAGTAGAAGTCCCTTTGCCGTGATCCACGATCCCCCGGATTCAAGAGAGGCTCCACGAATCGAACGATCCATGCTAGCTTGTAGTGTTTCTTTTCTCCGATGATCTACGTCGAAATTGCTATAACTCAAGCTCTCTCACTCTAATGAGGTGAACACCCTAATCTAATGGGCTAGATTAGATGAGGATGATAGAGTAGTATTTATGCTTTCTTTTTATATCAAATTCTCACAATTAAACATCACAAAATGAAAACCTAGTAAGCTTTCTCAAAGCTTAAGGTTGAAGAAGAAGAAGAAATAATGCATAATCCTTTTGTGATGAATAATGAAAAGAATATATGAATAATAATACAACCATGGTTTAGGATGATAAGGATAACCCTTGTAGAGAATTAACTAGGGCTAGGGTTTGGTTGGGTTAAAGAATGAGTTGGGTTAAAGAATGAGTCATAGGAAAATATCAACAATAATATCTTAACCATGACAAAAGAAAATCCTTCTAGAAGCATCAAGAAGGAACTAACCCAAATCAAACCCTAACCTTGTTTAATCTCAACTAAACATGTTTCATTATTAATCATATCATGTTACAATAATATATATCACATATATATTATATATTTGTAACAAAAGAAAATAATACAATTAATATATATCGCATATATATCAATGTATTATCCGGTGAGAAAATAAAATAAGAAAGCGAGCCAATATTAGATAATGTAATGCAATATACCATATATATTATTATAAATTAAATTATCGAATCAACACTTGATCCGACAATCCGGCTATATTGAATATAACCGACTAATATATCATGTACCGATTCATCGAATCAATACTTGATCCGATGACCCGGCTCATATCTAAATATCGCGAGAATATAATACGGTATCTCATATCTCATTATCCTTGGTCGTGAACATATCACATATGTGCCCCTACTCCGTTTTTCCTGAGTTAAGAAACCTCTGTGTAGGACTCTAAAGAATCGTCAATACGCCGGTAGCAGGTGATGATCATATCAAACACCCACAAGCTGCAAGCGGTCAGCTAAACGTAATAGCCATCCAGGTATTAAGCGATCAGAAGATCAACAACCTAGCCTATACATTCTCCTGTGAATCCAATCAGTAACACTCCCGTACAGTTAGGTCTCTTCGTCTGATACGTTGCATGTCTAGTCTAGGGGTGGTATACGTCAGACCCCAGTAACCGATAAGTCATGTCGATGTGAGGCTCATAACGGGTCAAGAAACTACTGGTAACACTTACCAGTAAATCTCTATATCAGCCCTGGCCAGGGACTTCCAGTTATAGCCAATCGAACACAGCACAACATCAACCCCCTATACCGGGAGAGACGAATCCCCTCCTATCGCTCATTGCCTCTATGTGATTCGGGACTGCACCCAAAAGCCACCGTTTTGCACGCCCTTTTGGACGTGGTAAGGTGGGAATCAAAGCACAATGGGAATCACACAAGACTCTATGACGATCTCGGGTCTACATACTGCCCTGTATCAGTGTCACCGGAGAACTGCCATCTAACGTGTGGTATATCACCATCTGGGAGTTCTCGGCGAGTTCGTCCAATGTACCCAGTCTCCACTGAGCACCCGTACACCATCTCTGATGTCAAAACACCGATGGATATGGGATCATCCATCTCCCATCATATGGGTCAAGATGCGTATACGCTAGTCTACTCTGGTGTATCGATATCCTATCTCGACACACCCTCGACTAGGAACAGTTATAGGATGTACTCATCGACTACCGTGGCCCCACTAGTACGATCTCATCATAGTCCCAGTAGTCGAGTACAGATCCTAAGGGCTTTATCAACATGTAAGAGTAAGACAGTAAACAATACATAAGTCAACATGTTAAGATAAAGTGAAACCAAATAGCATACTATCATGTCGAGCAAAAATGTCCTCTCTATATATATCCAAGCATCCATTATAATGTACATCATATGTACAACAATGGCCTCTAGGGCATATACCTAACTAACAATAAGAGATACGATTTTGGTGCACACCAGATGCACTAAATCGGGATTCTTGGTGCATATCAGATGCACCTATTATTGCTGTCAGGCACACCCGTTGCCCTTGACAGATGTTTCGTGCACACCCGATGCACCTAGATTTTGTTTCTGTGCACATGTATGGCACATTCATGGATTTTGATTTCGTGCGCACCAGACGCACGCGACATTCTTATGCACATTTTGGGGTTGATTTCTTATGGAGCAGTACGTTTTTATGATAGTTACGATATGTTTTCGTACTAAGCAGGACTAGTCACAGGACAGTACCTGAATATATTTTGCATGCGTTGATAGTTATCGAAGGGATTTCCAAAAAGTGAGCTATAGCCTTAGTATTTACCTACGTGTCTGATATGACACGAAACGTTTAAAACAAGAAAACCCTTCTAAATTGTTTTCAAAACGGCGGGACGTACATATTAAACAAAAGATAAGTATATATATAGTTATTTTCTTATAATAGATGTCTGCCACTATGCAGTGTTATGCGCATCACACAGCGATTTAAAGAGGTTTATCATGCATTTCCTTCAGAGGTTTACATGTACAGTTCGATATATATATCATGTTGGTTTTCGTATTAGATTTAAACATTGATGTCTTCCCCATGACTCCGATGATTGCGGGATACTTGACGGAGTTTTGCTTTTGATTGATATACTCGTTTTTCATGCGCATGCATTGCGCTATGATGTGTTTTATGTATTTATGATTTCGGAGCCCCGACGGCTTAGTCTTTTACTGAAATGTTTTGGTATTGGAGGAGTATAAATTTAAATTCGGGGACCGAATTTTTTTAAGGGGGGAAAATTGTAACATTTCGCAAAATTAAAATATTATTTTTGGGAATTTTTATAATTAAATAATATTATATTGAATATTTTTAATAAGGCGGTATAATTAAATACCGATAAATTGGGAAAAATTTGGAAAATTATGGAAATTACTGAAATGAGGGTGCTTTAAGTGATTCATGCAAATTATAAGTTTTTATGATTTATTTGTACAATATTTAGTGCTAATCGCGATTAAATATCGCTAATCGGGTATTAAGCTTGTTTTGTGCAAAACATGCACCATAACATTTTTACACTTGTGTTACATTTTATCAGGGATTTTCCTTACATTTCTATCATGGTTTTATTTATTTTTGTGAGAAGAGAAAAGAAAAGGAAAGGAAAGGAAAAGAAAAGAATAAAGAAAGGAGGGATGGGCAAGAGAGAGAGAGGTGAGGGGTCAAACCAAGTCATGGCTCATTGTCTTCATCACCTTCATCATTCATTTTCTTCTCCCTCTCCTCTCACTTGGGCTGCTGCCCCATCTCCCTCCCCTTCTTCAAGCCACAAAGCACCATAAAAAACAACCCAAAACCCCATCTTCATTTCATTAAAAATGTTCACAAGATCATGGCAAACACTTGGGACCTAGAAAGCAAGGATTTTTGGAGACTTGGGGCAACTCAAGAATTTTCTTGAGTTGCCAAATGAGGTAATTTCTGCACCATTAGCATTGTATTTCCACTACTTTAGCACCTATGCAAGTTTAGAAGCGTTTGGATGCGGTTTAGTGAACTTTGAAAATTTCTAGTTAGGGTTTTGTGGAATTCTTGAGTTGTGATGTGTAATTGAGCTTAGTAGAGGCCATACAAACCCCCTAGTGCTAGAATTCAGACCCAAATCTGAGACTAAACCCCAGAATACGAACTTAGAAATCCCTGATATCCGTATTTTGTGAGATTTGTGATAGGAAAATGAAATATTCTAACACCCGGGTGACCTGAAAAATATTTAGCGAAGACAGTGATACATGCAGGCACCCACGAAGCTACCCTGAAGACCTGAGCCCAAACCCTAGCACCCAGGCCGCAAATTGCGGCCAGGTTATGGTGGTTTTTCCTCGTGTTGGTTCTGTGGCTCCTTTATCAGTAAACTAGACCCTTTGCATGTGCAATTTTGGCTAATTTGACTTAGGGTAAAATATGGGACCATTTTCCTAAGTTGCCGCTTTGCTTTACGACTTCATTTTAACATGGATTTTGGTATTTGATATTGCGTTCCTGTCGTGTGGCGTTTGAACGTTAACGACTAGGTTTATCGGTCGTGTTTTGAATGCGAGGCTATAGGTTCTAACCTTTAAGCGTTGGTGTGCTGTTTTGGTTTCCGACTTGATTTTAATGTGCATTACGATTGTGTTATCTATGTAGGTACTTTCACGTGGATTTCATACGATGAAGAAGAGGATGGCGACATCGACATCGGCAAGCAAGAATCGAGGTGAGTAGATATATATCTACGAGGGAAGTCGGGTGGATTGCGTATAGCACCCCCGCAGTTTCGTATTAGAACGTGAACGCGTTATATCTATATTATATATATATATACATATACGGATGTGATATAGAATGACTTTGGATTAGAATAGTGTACTTGTAAGTTAGTGTTTAGTCGCGAGCTCTAGGGTAGTGGTTTACATACACGCGCGCGCATACACACACACACACACACATTCATTTTATTTACCTGTGCGTATATGGGGATATGTATACACACACACACACATGGATATGAGACTATGTATATATATATATACGTATACCTATACATGGATAATAAGGATTGTACATGGTATTTGGAGATGAGTCGATGAGATTGGGCATGGTGCCATGAGATCGGTGATATGATGTGGTTCATATTTGAGATACGACATGAGATTTTAGCGAATCCTTTTAGCGTGGTATTTTCATACACACGCATGCATATATATAGATGGTATCAGTATTGTACTAGACGTAGATCAGTACCCCCCAGATCATGATATATGATAAAGAGGATACCAAATAGATGATGTGATGAATATGATATTTGATCCGTACTCAGATTTGGGAGGCCGTTTGATGGATTTACCTTACGAGCTATATTGATGATAGATCCACACTCTTGACTAGAGAATGTCATATTATATAGGGTATCGTATGGGATACTATTGAGGCGGGATCACCGACTATTATATTTATATGTATCGACTCAGATTTAGGTGGTTTTCCCTTACCCTTTCGGTTAGATTGTTCGTTTAGTCCTGTAGTTTACTTGTAGATGTTAGACTAGACTCGGTGCATACCTATTTCAAAACTAACGAATCCTGAGTATTTTGAAGACAGGCTAAGGGATTATACAGATATTTTCAAAAGACGCACCTTTTCTAAAACACCGTGGCCCTTATTTTCTAAACACCACGATTCGTGTTATTTCAAATGGCAAAACTGTATGATACATATATATATTGATATAGATTCTTCATTGTTGTGTTTGTTATTCAGCTCCCGTATATTATTGCTGTTCGCATCGCATTTGCATGCTTATATTGTGTTTTCATATGCCATTATTGAGATCATGCTGTCAGGATACCAGCACCATTACCGATGATGCGTATGCTCCACGTACACTTTCTTGCCGGCTCACACACATCACCATCGGTAATTGCCATGTCACGTACACTTTAGTAAATATTATTTCGTTGACATAGCCTGCTAGCTGATAGTTGCAATATATTATCGCTTCCAAATGCTAGTTTAACTATTGCACTCATTGCATGATATCAGATGCATTCATATATTCATTGGTTATGCAGTATTTTGGAGTTTTATGCTGATATTCACTGTTTACTTATTCTTGATTTTGGATTTCGGATTTCCATGAGATTTCGGGATTTGGGGGAAAACCGCAAGAATATATATAAAAACTTCTCTCTCTCCCTCTTTTTAAAATGCAAGTTGCGGTTTTCTCGTGATGTATGAGTCGTCCACCATGAGTTTTCATGATAGCTGTTGGATTTCGAGACCCGATTTGTGGAGTAGTAGGAACCGTTTCGGGTACATGGTGGACCCGGTATGGTACCCCAGGGCGAGAGTGATTTCATGGAGGATGATGAGCCTGGCAGGGGCAGAATGCCTACCGGTGATTGTTTGGCGTGGCGGATATCCAGAGGATACGGTTCATGGTCGTGTGATTGATGATATGGGCCGATCCGGACTGACGGAGCCCGAGGTATTGAGATCTCGAGATATTGAGATTTGAGATATTGAGGTATTGAGATTTGATGTTACAGGCCAGTCCGGATAGCCGGAGCCTGAGATATTGAGATATTGGGATTTATGTTTTATATCGATGCTAGACACTGATTATGTTGATTTCATTGATGATACCTCATGTTATATAAACAAAAATCTCACTAAAATAAGAAAACAGTTTCTTCATTTACATGTATACTGTTTTCATTACATTGCATTCATACCTCATACATATGATATATTGCTACCTGAGGCACTGACACGAGCACATGGGATCGCACTTATGTATAGATGTTTACCCTTGCCACCTTTTCATGCTTCAGACTTTATCATTTGAGGTTTATATATATTGATCGTATTGACCTAGGATGAGTCATACATACGATTTCTGCTCGGTGATGTTTTCTACTCACGAGTTGGCAACTCACCTCCGTTGTGCCATAGTTTCTTGTAGGTTTTGCCGTATAAGTTTCGTTACGGTTTTGCTGGCATACTGCTTCCATTCCGGATGATTTGCTTTGGTAGGTGGGTTCACTTGTATCGTGACCACCATTGTATTTTATTATTTATTTCAGTGGTATCTAGTAAACTCCATCAACCAGACATTTATATTTATTTCAGACTTAGAGACCAGAGTGTCTTTCGATTTTAGAGTCGCGCGTTGTATTATTATGGATTTCATGTTGTTTGAGCTTCCTTTTGAGTTTTGATCCTCGCCCTTCGGCGTTGTATATTATATTGCTTGCGTGGTTGTGGCCGTCGATTGACGAAGAGCTAGCTCCCGCTTGGGGATGCCTTTTATCATTCATGTATATATTATTCATATTGTACCCCGTTCGGGGCCTGTATTTACAAAGGAAGCTCTGCCGAAATTTTCAGAAAATACTTGATGTTTTAAAAACGCATAATTCGGCTTATGCTATTAACAACCACTTTCTTTAAAACGAGTTTTCCATCATTTATTATTTAAAATGGTTTTAGATTTCTGGGCTTTTGGCTTACTTGAATTAGATGTGGTCCTATAGATTTCATGTGATTCAAGTTCCAGTCACGTGATATTTCGGGTCGTGACAGATATTTAACAACTTTCGTATAGTTCTATATCATGACGAATATCGAACGTATGTTAACCGATAGACGGGGACTAAATGGCGCTTTGAGTTTCATATATGAGTATCGATGAGAATATAAAAGTTTCATATTATCATCGAGTATCATATATTGGTTTTAACTTGAACATTTAACATGAATAGGTTTTACGTTTATATTTCGTTATTAAGGGTTCGAAATTTCAAGTTTAGGGTAAATTTTTCTTGCGTTTACGGTAAACTTGTACGTTTACGTTATCATCGAGTATCCTACTGAATGAACTAGTGCACCCTAAACCCTAACCATAAATAACCCAAATTAACCTAATTAACCACAATTAACCATAATCGTTACCCTAACACAAATTATCCCTAATTAACCCAAACTTAACCCAATTTACCCAAATGAACCTTAATCAACCCAAACTTAACCCAATTTACCCAAATTAACCTAATTACCCTAATCAACATCCTAAACCTTTCAAATTATCACTAATTAACCCAAATTAACCCAATTTACCCAAATTAACCCTAATCAATCCAAACTTAACCCAATTTACCCAAATTAACCTAATTAACCCTAATCAACACCCTAACCCTTTTAAATTATCATTAATTAACCAAATTAACCCTACCCTCTAATTAACCCTAACCCCAACTAATTAACCCTAACCCTAACCCCAACCCCAACCGAACCCCCAACCGAACCCTAACCATAACCCTAACCCTAACCCTACCCTAAACTGAACCCGATACCTAACCCTAACCTTCACCCCCACTCGAACCCTGAACCCTAACCCTAATATCATCAAAATTATAAATAAAAGCATTACTAACCAGTAGCGGGAAGTGGAGGAGACGATGGAGGAGACCGGTGGTCGACGACGCAATCAGCGACAAGCCGCGAGCGGTGGCGACGAGGCAGTTGACGAGGAAGTTTTGGGAATGATCGAGGGCGGTGGCGGGCCGCGGGCGGAGGTCGGTGGCGACGAGGCGCGGGATCGAGGGAGAAGAGAGGCGCACGCGAGAGAGTGAGAGAGAGAAATATTGGGAACGACGAGGGCTTTTCTGTGCCTTTTTTTAATTAATAACCTATATATATGCCCCTGCGGACTTAACCGTAGATCATTTGTTTGCGGCACCGTAGGGTCAAACAATAAATTACGATTTAATATTTTTAAATTAAAATATAGGGCACCGTAGGGACAACCATGGGGACTTACGGATTAATCCGTAGGGGCAATAAAATGTTTCTCCTACGGATTCCTGCAGCCATAGGGGCAACCCCTTATTGTAGTAGTGTCACCAACCACGCCCACTGGATTTGATCCTTTCCTCACTGGGGACCTATCCCTTGAGGATGCCAACCCAGCGTTGCCTTCTCCATGCATGGTCGGCGCCGCTCTCGCTCTTGAAGGGGACCCACCCCTCGGAGAGACCTCTCAATAATATTGAACACCATCGTTTCCTCGTCGAGGGGATATGACTGTCGCACATTCGCAACCAGTGGCCCCGTAACCTCAGCCCCTCGGCGACTGCTCCCCGTGACATGGAGATCTGGACCGGTTGTGTGGGTTCCTGCCCTCCTTGCTCGACCTGCTGTCTCAGTTGCCAGATCTCCTTGCTGACGTCTGCATCTTTGAAGGGATCGAAACCCTAGCCAGATCTCATCGCCGCCTCACCTTGCTAGATCAAGTAATCAGATTCTTTACAAAACCCTAATCGCCACGAAGCCCTAGAGCCCCCTCCTGCTCATGTAGCCTTCATTTTAAGTATTGATAAGTTATGCTCAATTTTGCTTCTAGTAGTCCAGTTTCATTTTCCATATGTACAATGTTAGAATTTACGCGCTGTAATGTGTTGGACATTAATCAATATAAAACTGGATCAGATAAGACCATCTTTTTATATCTTAAATATGCCTATAGACCTCTTGGCATAGTGGTGATTGTTATATTTAGTTCTACGGATAGGATGAGTACATAGGTATCTTTATATTAGATGGAGGATATAAACCTAGACCTTGTAAGAGCTGGGCAGAGAAAAATCTTTATTTTATTTCAAAATGGAATTCAAAATGAGAGCTAAACCTAGCAAATTCTAATAGTGAAAAATTACAAATTAACTTAGGAAATTACTAAAAAGACAAAAATAACCGAACTAATTAAATTTACGAAATCAGTAATAAACTTCTGAGCCTCCATATATATATCACGATCTCAAATTTCAACCACCACACAAAGCACTGTCAAAGTGCTCTCTACGTAGTTTCCAAAAAATTATGATAATAGCCGTTCAATTTCCGAATCGAAAGTTATGTGTTTTGGAAGTTTTCCCGAAAATCAACATCTTTTGTTTATACGTTTAGATTTGTAAATGACATATTTTTTTGACCTGTTCTGCATCATCTTTACGGTACTTTTTTTGGTAAGAAAAGAGCAGGAATAAAACATGCCTGCCCGTCTCAATCTCTAAGGTACTTGATGAGCTGCAGATTAAGTGGATATAGAGAAATTAAAGGAGTGATTTTGCATATGGGTTTTCCAATCATTAATGATGAATGATAAATTTGTTGGCGGAAACGCTGGTTTTGGATGGAATATAGCAACTAAGGGAGAAATGAAAAGAGAATTTTATCGGCGAAAGAATACCTTGCAATAATGAAGTGAAAACTATTTTACAAAAGAGTATGTGAACTACAAAATTTTATAAGAGCACTCAAACTCTCAATCTCTCAGAAAATTTCATTACAGCTCACAAGTATTTGAGTTTTTGCTTGATTACTTGATGCCCATCTCAAATGACCCCTAAGGTATTTATAGGGATCCAATAAATGGTTCTAAAAAGCTTCTAGAACATCTTTAGAATTTTAAAACTATTTCTAGAAGAAGTCTAGAGTTATTCCAAAAACAATTCTAGAAGATGTATGGAACCATTCCAAATTAATTTCTAGAGTTTTTAGACCACTTCTAAAAGAACTCTAGAAACTGGATTGGGGCTCGAAAACATGGGTTTGAGCTTGTGTGATTTTGCTTCAAAAAAACAACATTCTCCTCCTTGATACAAAATCACCAAATCTCCAAAATTTTCTTTCTTCGGTGCATCTTATAGCACTATCTCCGCAATCAACAATGTGGACCTTGTCCAAACAGAGCTTAAACTTGTCTAGTGAAATGACCTTGGTCAATGTGTCTGTCGGGTTCTTTTTGGTCTCAATCTTCGATAGGACGACCATCTTTTCTTCTTCCTTTGCATTAAGAAAGCAGTATCTTACATCAAAGTGTCTTTTCTTCATATAAAAAGTCTGGTTTTTGGCCTGACAAATAGCACTTGAACTATTACAATAGATCTTCTTGATCTCTTGACTCACGCCCAAATCTTCAAGTAAAACCCATATCCAGATTGCATCTTTAACTACTTCAACTACCACTAAATATTTGGCCTTAGACGTTGATAATGCGATAACAGTTTGAAGCGTCGACCTTCAAGACACTATGCCTGTACCTACTATAAATATATAGCCCGTCGTCGACTTTCGCCTGTCCAAGTCACCCACGAATTTGGCATTCACATATCCAACTAAGAAGCAATCTTCCACATTGTCTCCTCCATACTTTAAATCAATGCAAGAAGTCCCTTTCAAGTATCGTAGGATCCACTTTACTGCTTGCTAATGCTCCTTGTCAGGGTTAGCCATATATCAACTCACGACCGCAACCACATTTGCTAGATCTGGACGAGTACACACCATCGCATACATGAGACCGCACTCGCATATGACACACGAGACATATATTCTTATCCTGCGTCTATATTGGGTGACTGTTTCATCGAAAGTTTGAAATGCACCGCCAACGGAGTGACCGCGGGCTTAACCTTCTCCATACTGAATCGAACAAGGAATTTCTTGATGTATTTCTTTGTGGAACGCGCAATTCTCATTTCTTTCTATCCCTGATAATCTCCACACCAAGGATCTTCTTCGCAGCTCTTAAATCTTTCATCTCGAACTCTCAACCCAGCCGTTGCTTTAATTTGTTGACTTCTTATTTGCTTTTGAAAACGATCAACATATCGTCGACATATAGGAGGAGATATATCCATGTGCCATCGTCAAGTGTCTTGAAGTATACGAACTGGTCTCGTAAACTCCTCCTTAACCCAATCATCACTTTAAAGCGATGAAATCGCTTGTACCATTGCTTTGGGGATTGCTTCAATCCGTACAACGATATCTTAAGCTTGCATACATGACACTCTTTGCCTTCAACTGTAAATCCTTCGGGCTGGTGCATATATACATCGTATTCCAGATCTCCATTCAAGGACACGTTCTTGACATTGAGTTTCTCTAACTCCATGTCATAAATGGCTACCATAACTAAGAGAATATGTATTGAAGTACTTCTTACCACTAGGGAGAAGATCTCATTAAAGTTTACTTCTTTCTTTTGAGCATACCCTTTAGCCACAAGTCTTGCCTTGTATCGGATATCACCCTCTTTTGAAGAACCCTCCTTAAGCTTAAAGACCTACATGCAACCTATGGCGTGTTTTCCTTCTGGAAACGGTACTAAATCCCATGTACCGTTCCTTTGAAGAAATTTCATCTCCTCCTCCATAGCGAGTCTCCATTTTGCAAAGTCTCATGAATGGGTTGCCTCTTTGTAAGAGAGTGGTTCTTCATTTTCAATAGTTAAGGTATATGATGTTATGTATTCAAAACCATAAGTCGACCAATCTTCATATCGATCCAGTTGACGCTTATCTCGCTACGGCCTTTGCGGCACTTACTAAACTGGTGAATGCCAATCCTTTTGTGGTCCTGGCTCCACCTGCTGAACCGACGCCTCCTGATTCTGAGTTCTCGGCACATCATTTCTAACACCCTGGACCGGAACCTTCGTCACCATCTGATCAGGTGATTTTGTTGTGCTCTTACCATCTTTACTTTGAACTTGGTTGTTGAGCACCGCAGATTCATTGAAAGTCACGTGCTTGCTGATTATGACTTTACTAGTTTCAGGACACTATAACTTATAACTCTTTACTCCATCTCCATAACCAAGAAAGATACACTTCTTTGCTCTCGGATCAATCTTATTGTTCTTCTCGTGAATATATGATGGAAACCCAAACACTTGGATTATCGAGTAATCAACAGATTTTCCTGTCCATACTTCCTCAGGAGTCTTCAAAGGTATCGTTGATGATGGTGGCTTGTTGATGGGGTAAGCGGCGGTAGTTAGGGTCTCAGCCCAAAACTCCTTTGGAAGTCCAGCGGTAATTCATAAGCATCGCGTCTTTTCTAACAGCATCTGATTCATGCGCTCTACAACACCATTTGATTGGGGATCTCTGGATGTGGTGTAGTGGCGTACAATACCCTAAGATTTGCAGAACTTTTTAAATTCATCAGAGGTGTACTCACCGCCATTATTGGACCTTACGACCTTCACGGACTTTCCCGTCTGCTTTTCCACCATAGATTTCCAAAGCTTGAACTTCTCAAATACTTTAGATTTAGCCTTTATTAAATATAGGCTTAATTACAAAAAACGACCATAAAATTTCCACCTTTTTCAAATAACTACCATAAAGTTTCAAAATCGAGGATGAATACCTTTTTTGACAGTGAGACTTAACACAGTTAATTCATAACAACACAAAGACCTTTTTACCCTCATACTTATATGTCCTCATCCAGATTTTCCCATAAATGTTTTTCCCATTATTCACTATACTCATTTACATTTTTTCACCGACCCATATTTACTTTCCTTTCTCAAACCCGATATTAATTATTTTACCCTAACCCAAAGATCTAAAACCTTAATTTCATGATCAAGACCCAAAATAAACTCTTCGCGGCATCAATATTCAATTCGAAGAGGTGTTTGGTGGATCGAAGACTTCTAATTTGACGAATGGTTGAAGCTTGCAGCGCAATATAAGTGAATCCTTGCCTCTAACATGTTCTTACTTGTTCTTTGTTGTGTTGTATTTTATAGTAGTGGTCCATCCCTAATAATTGAGTCCTTGATCAAAATCCTTAGCGGCCCCTTATGTAAAATCGAATATTTTATTAGTGGCCCATCCCTTATCTTGAAGTTGTTATATTTACATATATGGCATAATATTTAGTTTATTTATAAATTAGTTCTTATATTAAATTAATTTCCATTTATAGACAATTGATCATGCATATAGAAGTTCATCATGGCGGGTTATTTAGAATGGATGGACGTAGGAAGACATGTGAAGTTGGAACTTATATTATCATCAAGAATTATTACTTTAATGGTTGGTTGGAGTTGAGAAGTTGTTGAAGAAATTGATAGGAAATGTTGAAAGATTTGTTGTATATCAGCTTCTTCCTAATGTGCCTATGTCTAGAGGGCTTGCTGTGATCGATAGTGAAGAGGGTGTTATAGAGATGTTGAAGAATCCATCATCTTTTATGGAACTTTATATAGAAATATTTGAGGAAGAGAAGGAAAGTAAGAAATCACCAGAGAAGAAAACATGTGAAAGTAAGTGTTGCTCTTCACATCTTGAGATTGTTCTTTTTTTGTTAAATATGCTTAACAGTATTGTGTAATGATAATGCAGATGATAAGAACAAGGATGGAACCCTTAGGAGAGAGTGAAAAGTTGACTAAGAAAATGTTTGATGATGCAAAAGGGAAAAAAATAGAAACAGGATGTGAAGCTGGAAAAAAAGAAGCAACACAACACGGAAGACAAATAAAGTTACAGAGCAAAGAAGGATGATAGAAGAGACAGCATCAATAATAATTGCAGAATAGAAGAATATAAAGTTGCAGACCATATGATAATGGAAGAAACTACCATTAATAAAATAGTAAGGGGTGAAACTGGAAACAAGAAGAAAAAAAGAGAAGAAAGAAAGAGAAGAAGTTGCAAAGAAGGAGAGAGAAGAAGCAACAAAAAATAAAAAAGAGGAATCAGCTAGAAGAAGAGAAGAAGTTCAGTAAAGGTTGTATGCTAGAAGGGAAGCATACAACAATAAAAGAAATAAACTAATTGAGGCTATATTGAATAAGAAAGTTGAGGAAGGTGCTAGTTGTAATGAAAAAGAATAAGTTGCCAGCAAGTAAAAGGAAGATGAATTGAAGAGTGAAAGTGATGAATATATGAAACAAAGTTATGCTAGCTGCAATGAAGAAGAAGTTGCAAGAAAGAAGAATGAAGATGAATTGGAGAGTACAAGTGATGAACTTATGCAACAAAAACATGCTATTTGCAATGAAGAAGAAGATGTTGCAAGAAAGAAGAAAGAAGTTGAATTGAAGAGTGTTTGTAGAACTTCTGAAACAAATGCAGGTAATTAGAGAAGAACAAATCAGAAAAGATAATGAAATAGTAAAGAGAATAGATGCATGTTTAAATGCCATCGGAGAAGAATATAATCAGATGAGGGAAGAAAGAAAGATGAAAGAAGAAGAAGAAAAAACTGCTAAAGGAAAATTTGTGAAGGAAATTGTCAATATTAAAAAGGTAAAAATGAAAAAAGAAGAAGATGTTGCTGCTACATTTAAGTCTGTGAAGGAAATTGGAAAGATTAAGCATGAAATTAGAGTGTATGTGAAGAAGAAGAAAGAAGTTGAGGCAGTATCAAGTATAGATGATGCATTAGAAAGAATGAGACAGTTGCATATGAACGCTGTAACCGAATATGCAAATAAGAAAGAAATGACGAAGGCTTTTAAGGGCACCAATGATATGAAGAAGATGGGGATGAGGATAGCACCGGTGATGATGATGAGGATATGGATGAGGATGAGGATAGCACCAGTGATGATGATTGCCAATATTATGTTGGTCTCAGGGAATTGTTTGGAGATCCTGTTGAAGATTCAAATGATGATGATGATTACCTGCCAGATGAAGAAGAGAACATGTATGCTGAAGATCCTGAACATCATGTACATAAGGAAGCAAGAGGATAATCAAAAGTGTTAATACGCCTAACTTGAGCAAATCGGGTCGTTTTTCATACTATATAATAGCATGAAAAGCTGAGTGATTTCTGTCCTTTTAAGATTGTTTCAAGTGCAAAAAATCTAATTTCTGAGAAAATGAACGAAAAAATTATTTTAAATATTTTTCTCGAATTTTACTTACTATTTTACGGTATTTCTGTGAAAAATCCAACCAGCAGTTGACCACGCATTAGGTGACCACAAATATGCAGAATTGCTGCAATTTTAAAAACTTAAATCGATTTTAAATGATTTCCATAAGCAAAATATTCTATATAGTTCACCATTTGTGTCCTCACCAAACGCATGGTGAGTTAGAACGATATTTTACTGTTTTAAAATAATAAAACTGTTGATATACGATAAAATCAAATTTTCAAAGCTGTAGTTCATTATGCTTTGGGTGACCATACCCATTGAGAACTACAACAATAAATCTCAACAAAAATGTTTTCATCTTTTTAAAAACGATTTTTAAAGCAATAATGCGTTGGGCTACGATACGCATGGAGAACTAAAGCCAGAATTCCCAACAAATAAGGTTCTTTCATTTTAAAAACTAACTTTTAAAAAGCAACAGTTCATCATGCGTGTTGGGATCGCACGCATGGAGAACTGTTTGTTGAACGGTGTATGTCGATAGACATTATTATTTAATTTGATTATATATAAATTATGCCTATGTATTTAATATCTTTGGTGAAGTTTGTGCAGGTATATAAAAAATGGTTTATCAAGAGGATTGATGCAAATTTCAAGAGAATATCCATGGATGGGGTGTTAAGTGCAATTACCAATTGTGAGGTGTTAAGTGCAAAGTTAAAAGAATTAAATTTATCTATAATTTTATCATGAGAAAATAAAATTTTTAGAGAGAGATACAAAAAGGCAGAGAAATATTTTTGTGGTATAAAATCTAGAAATTCAGCAATCAGTAATTTTGGAAAGATATGAGAAATATTATCATAAATATTATTTGTGATAAATTATGAAGAGATATGAATATATTCGTATGAAGAATCAGTAAAAATCAAAATTTAAATATTTTAAAATATGAAGCAGGATTGCAGAAGATTGTTACAGAAAAATGAATGCCAACAGATGTAGTGGGACCAAAATTTTTTGGCTCAGACCGAATTTTTTCGATTTCATGGATGAATCTGGGCCATAGATTTTTTCTACCAGATCGTCCCGATCGCGTTATTTCGAGGGTTTCTCAGAATACACACACACACACACACACACATATATACATATATATATATATATACATATACATATACATATATATATATATATATATATATATATATATATATATATATGATGTTTAGGATTTATGTTCGGTGCCTCTCTGCTTAGCCACCAATATTCTTCCTGAAATATTTATTTTTATATTGGAGAAAGGAATAATCCAGACGAGATCTGCTGCACTTTCAAGCTCTTCAAAGGGGTTCATCTTTAAGATCAAAGAAGCACAAACATCAAAAGAAGCAATTTCGGATATCAAGTGGATTCAAGAGAGAGTTTTTTTTATTTAGTTTTCTATTTATTTTTTCATGGCAATTTTTATTGTAGGGATGTTTGATCAAGAAGGGTTATTTTGATTGGATTGGAATCTCAATCTAGGGTTGATTGAGTGAGCGTTCATCTAGAGTTGTTTTGGCGTATGACTTATTGTGATGGGGGTAGGATCGGATTTAGGTAGCCAAACAATTTGTAAATTGGGACATTTATTTCTAGATAGTGAAACTTTTATTAGGGGTGGACGTAGGTTGGGCCGAACCACGTTAAATTTTTGTGTTTGCGTTTGATTATTTTTGTGGTTGATTATTAGTCTATTGCTTTAACTTAAAATTATTAATCGTGCTTGGCATCAACATTATAATTAGATCACAACCCTATTCATCCTCCCTCTATGGTTGCCTGTAGATCCCAACAGTGGTATCAAAGTGAGGTCTCATTTTTAGTAGGCTTAACAACCTAGAGTTAGGGAAACCTATAGTTCACAATCCGGATTTCCTGCAGGCCACTCAATTACTCGCCTTCCAATTTTTAATGGTACAGATTACACATATTGGAAAAATAGGATGAGAATTTACCTACTTTCTAAAGATTATAATGTTTAGTTTATGGTTGAAAACGGTAATTATGCATCCACTATTACTATTAATAATGTAACCCTCCCAAAACCTTTAGATAAGTGGGATGAACATGATAAAAAATTGTGTGCGTTAAATGCTAAAGCAATGAATGCTCTTTATTGTGCTTTGGATAAAACTGAATATAATCGTATTTCTACTTGCAGTACAGCGAAGGAAGTTTGGTATACTTTGGAGGTAACCCATAAGTGTACATCGCAAGTTAAGGAGTCAAAACTTTCTCTTTTATGTAGTTAACAAGAAAGTTTCAAGATGAAGCAAACGGAGTGCATTGGAGAGATGTTTACTAGATTTACCGATATTATCAACACCTCAAAGATGGTTGGTAAGGAACAATCTAATGTTCAGATGGTAAGAAAAATTCTTAGGTGTTTGCCAAAGATGTGGGATGCCAAGGTGACTGTAATCTAAGAAGCTAGGGACTTGAATACATTGAGCCTTGAAGCACTTATGTATAATCTCACCACTCATGAGATGGTACTCAAAATAAGAGAAAGTTTATGTTGGCTATAGTGCCCTCAAGTCAATTATTGTAATTGCAGGCATGCGATTATGATGATTGAGGGAGCACCTATATGTGTAGAACAGTCTTACTCAAAATGATAGAATGCTATCTAGTTTGCCTTTATCATCATGTACATGTATTATGTGGTATTACATATCACTATTACATGTTGATAGAGCCCATAGGATTCTTGCTTGACTACCAGTATTATGATGGCGATCATATACGTGGGAGCTGGGTGGTCTATAAGCACATCCTTAAATATCCCTAGTCGAGAGAATATCGAGACTGGGCATCGATACTCCGGAGTAGACTAGTGTATACTTTTAGAGACCCCGACAAGGGACGGTGGCCGGTCTCACAAGCCATTGGTGTCAGTTAGTCACCTAAGATAGTATACAGGTGCTCATTGGGTTATGAGTGCACTGGACGGACTCACCGAGAACATGCTAGATGGTATTATACCAATTTTCAGATAGTAGTTCTTAGGTGACATGAGTACATGTTAGTCTGTTGACCTGAGAACGTCATTTGTCTCGTGTGAGTTCTCACTGTGCTTTGATTACTACCCTACCACGGCTCAAAAGAGTCGTGCAAATAAGTTTTAGTTGGGTACTGTCCCGAGCCACATGGTGGCAGTGAGCGGATCGTAGGGGATTCGTCTCTCCCGGTATTGGGGGTTGATGTCGCGCGGTGCCCGGGTGGCCATCACCAGAAATCCTTGGTCAAGGTAGACGAGAATTACAGATTTCGATCAGTAGTTTCGAAATGGGTGATGGGCTTCACACCTGTAGGGTGTTTTTCGTCACTCCATTGAGATGGGAATACACGCACGCTTCTCAGGCGTACTACAGATTCCCCCTGCCTAGGGTAGGCCGGGGTTTAATGATTGTGGGGATCCGAATCTCCAGCAGCCGCGGACTATGCTGCCGTTAATTACCCCTCACCTTTGGGGCAAGGGAACCTCCGATTAATAGGTTAAACTGGTCATGCGAACTCAATGTGCAGTGTACGTGTGTTTTGTTTTGAAAGGGGGTTTCGGATATATCGGGAGCCACGCAGAGTTTTTACGGGGGTCCCGCTACCCGGATAGCGGGCTGGGGGTCAAGGGGGCTAGCAGCCCCCTTGCGGGGTTCGGGACAGCGCCCCGGCCCAAAATTTTTTTTGAGGGGGAGAGTGTCGCGGAGTATGTGTATGTGTACATATGTATACATATGTATATATATACATGTATATATAAACAAAAGGGGGAAAGGACATCCAAAGGATGCATGGGGCAGCACCTCGGGCACTGTGGGCCTAGGTATTGTGCGCTCAGGTGCTAGAGTGCCACGTGTCGGCACATAGGCGCTCTGCGCTTGAGCGCTAGGTGCTTGAGCGTAAGCCCGCCACGTGTTGGCATGTGAGCGTTTTGCGCTTCAGCGCTTGCGCTGGAGCGCAAGCGCGCCATGTGTCGGCACGGGGACGCTCTGCGCTTGAGTGCCGGCAAGGAAAAGAGGCTTTTAGCCTAAAAAAATTTCTCGGAAGAGAAATCAGGGAGGAGTTGGACTCCTGAGTGTGTTGTTGTTGTTTTTTCTTTTTTCTTTGGGTTTAGTGAAAGAGGTTCTTCTTCTTCTTCCTCTGTTAGCTAGATCTTAAAGATCAAGAGACGTGGGATTTTTAAAAATCTCTTCTTCTTGAGATTAATGGAAGATCCGAGTTCCCCTTTATGGGTTTTGTGGTGAAAAACTAAATTGTTTTATAAAAAGAAGAGCAAAACTCTTGATTTAATTCAAGAGAAAGAAGAAGGTTTAGGAACCTTGAAGAAGGAGAAAAGATCTCAGATCTGAAAAGTTTTTTTAGAGAGAGAGAAAAGTTGTTTTGATATTTGATTATCTTTGCCTTTATAGGCCATACACTTTACACATAGCCCCTTGGGCTTCACAAAATGGCATTTTGCCTATCCCATGGCTCATGTGCCATTTCTTTTTGCACACAAGCCATGGGCTTTATAAAATTTGGCTTTATGCCCATTTTTCTTACATTTATTTATATATAAAAAAATGCAACAAAATTATTTATTACAAAATTTTTATCTTGGGATGGGGTGAGGGCGGCCGCTTCATGTTCGGGCTCGACCCGGACATGGGCCCACTGGATCTGGGCTTGGGCCTACTTGGCTTGGGGTTGAATTTGATTTTGACTTGGTCAACCGGGGTGTAAATTTTTACCCCAACAAATTGCCCACCATCAATAAATGCACACCAGATATGTGGGTCGGGTGCATGAAATTGATGGATCTTCTTTCTCATGGGGGCGACTTGATTCGGTTCCCACCTTTTGGGAAGCTGGCACTGCCCTTTTTACGACGTGGACGGTCGATGCGGCCCTTTTTGCGACTTGGACGGTCGGTTCTGCCCTTTTTGTGACTTGGACGGTCGGTACTGCCTTTGTAGCGACGTGGACGGTCGGTGCTGCCCTTTTAGCGACTTGGACGGTCGGTGCTGCCCTTTTAGCGACGTGGACGGTCGGTGTTGCCCTTTTAGCGACTTGGACGGTCGGTGCTGCCCTTTTAGCGACGTGGAAGGTCGCTTCTGCCCTTTTTGCGACTTGGACGGTCGGTGCTACCCTTTTAGCAACTTGGACGGTCGGTTCTGCCCTTTTAGCGACGTGGAAGGTCGATGCTGCCCTTTTTGCGACGTGGACGGTCGGTTCTGCCCTTTTTGCGACGTGGACGGTCGGTGCTGCCCTTTTTGTGACGTGGACGGTCGGTGCTGCCCTTTTAGCGATGTGGACGGTCGGTTCTGCCCTTTTTTCTACTTGGACGGTCGGTGCTGCCCTTTTAGCGACTTGGACGGTCGGCTCTGCCCTTTTTGCGACTTAGACGGTCGATGCTGCACTTTTTGCGACGTGGACGGTCGGTTTTGCCTTTTTTGCGACTTGGACGGTCGGTTCTGCTCTTTTTGCGACGTGGACGGTCGGTGCTGCCCTTTTTGCGATGTGGACGGTCGGTGCTGCCCTTTTAGCGACTTGGACGGTCGGTGCTGCCCTTTTAGCGACTTGGACGGTCGGTGCTGCCCTTTTAGCGACGTGGACGGTCGGTTCTGCCCTTTTTCGACTTGGACGGTCGGTGCTGCCCTTTTAGCGACTTGGACGGTCGGTTCTGCCCTTTTAGCGACGTGGACGGTCGATGCTGCCCTTTTTGCGACGTGGACGGTCGGTTCTGCCCTTTTTGTGACGTGGACGGTCGGTGCTGCCCTTTTTACGACGTGGACCGTCGGTGCTGTCCTTTTAGCGACGTGGACGGTCGGTTCTGCCCTTTTTGCGACTTGGACGGTCGGTGCTACCCTTTTAGCGACTTGGACGGTCGGTGCTGCCCTTTTAGCGACATTGACGGTCGGTTCTGCCCTTTTTGCGACTTGGACGGTCGGTGCTGCACTTTTAGCGACTTGGAAGGCCGGTACTGCCCTTTTTGCGACGTGGACCGTCGGTTCTGCCCTTTTTGCGACTTGGACGGTCGGTGCTGGATTTGACTTGCTCCGCTTCTTGCAGTGTCAGGGATGAAGTTGACTTGTTTTCGAGGTGGAATTTGATTCTGCCAGGGAGGTCATTGGTTGTTTTGCTGACTTGATGTGATTTTGGTTGACATCAGCATCGCTATGCCGGAATATGGTACCAGGAGCGAATCATCATTTGTCATGACAGGATTTGGTGATTTTGGTTTTGGTTTGGCATCAGCATCGCTGCACTGGAATATGGTACTAGGAGAGAATCATCATCTGCCATGAGGAGATTTCTCTCATTCCCAGTTTAACGACTTAAGGGTCATCTGTTCCTAGTTTAATGACTTAGGGATCATCTGTTCCTAGTTTATAGACTTAGGGGTCTATTGGATTGGAGTTTGGGATTTTGGGGTTAGGGTAGGCATCAGCGTTGCTAACACTGAAGCACACGTGCCAGGAGCAATTCATCATTTGCCTATTCCTGTTGGGGGAGCGATGCCTTAGGAGACTGGTTTAGGTCCCTATCACCTAAGGCTTTTCAATTTTATGGGCCGTGAGGGTCCCATAAAAGCATTTTCTCCCTACGAGTCGTAAGGATCCCGTAGGTGTATTTTCTCCTTAGGAGTCGTGAAGACTCCTAAGTGTGTTTTTCCTTTATGAGTCGTAAGGATCCCATAAAGGTTTGTTCTCCTCATGTATCGTGAGGACACATGAGTGGGTCTTCTCAATGGAGCATAATTTCAAAGGAGGAGACCAGCCGCGTAACTGGTAACTGTGGTGGGGTATGGGTATGACGAGAATTATTTGAGCCCGTGGATTGTATACGACAGTCAATTTGGGGACTGGCCGTAGGGCTGGAGAATTTTGAGAAATTGGATTTTGCTTGGCGTCTGCATCGCTACACTGGAATATGGTACCAGGAGCGACTCATCATTCGCCGTTTGGGGGCTTGGAATTTGGATCTTGCTTGGCATCAGCATTGCTGCACTAGAATAATGCCAGGAGCAACTCATCATTTGCCTTGGGAGGGCTTAGGATTTGGGTTTTGGTCGGCATCAGCACCGCTAACACTGAAGCAAAATGCTAGGAGTGACTCATCATTTGCCGTTGCCCGTTGGGGAACGATGGCTTAGGAGACAGGTTTGGGTCCCTATCACCTAAGGCTTTTCAATTTTATGAGCCATGAGGGTCTCATAAAAGCATTTTCTTCTTACGAGTCGAGAGGATCTCGCAGGTGTATGTTCTCCTTAGGAATCGTGAGGATTCCTAAGTGTGTTGCTCCTTTGTGAGTCGTAAGGATCTCACGCAGGGGTTTTCTCCTCACAAGGTCGAGAGGACTTTGCAAGTGTATTTCATCTCTTTTCATGAGTCTGCGCCCTTTCGGGTTTTCACAAACTTGCCAGTAGTCCTGCTGTTTTTACTCATGGAGCCCTTTCGGGTTTTCATCCGTGCTCGTTTTGCTTGTGGACATACCGTTTTTTATTTCTTTTTCTTTTTTCTTTTTTTTTTCTTTTTTTTTCTTCTCTCTTTTTTTTCTTCTTTTTTTTTGCCGCTTGTGGGACTTTAAAAGTAGTCTCACCGGCAGGATTTGGGAGAGATAAGGGGTCATTTAGCCCGTGGATTGTATACGGTTTTGCAGGATGTATGATCAAGACCGTAGAGCAGATGTGCTCAATTCTCCTGCGACTTAGAGCATTCACGTGTAGTATTTCTTGAGATATTGGCCATTAATGGGTGGCATGGGCCTTTCTCCCTCAGCACTTATTAGTTGGTAGGATCCTCCGTCGAACACTTTCTCGATGACGTATGGTCCTTCCTAGTTTGGCTCGAATTTTCCTTTGGCATGTCGATTGGGGATGATCGGTCTTTTGAGGACCAACACCAATTCACCTTTCTTGAAAGCGCGGAGATGGGTTATCTTGTCATAGGCCCGTGACATTTGGGCTCGGTATAGCTCTAGATTTTGCTGCACCTCGAGCCTCCTTTCTTCGAGGGCATCGAGCTCTTCAAGTCGAAGGAGCACGTTTTCCTCCTCCGTCAACTCGTGCTGAACGACCATTCCTAAGCTTGGAACTTCGACTTCAAGGGGGAGGACCGCCTCCACTCCGAAGAGCAATGAGTATGGAGTGGACTGAGTTGGAGTACGGTGCGTGGTACGATATGCCCACAACGCCTCGTGAAGTTTGAGATTCCAGTCTCTCTTGTTTGCTGAAGCATTTGTCCTCAGGAGCTTGCATAGAGTCTTATTGAAGGCTTCGGCTAGCCCATTGGCTCTTGGATTATAGATAGAGGAATATCTCCAGTCTATCTTGTGCTGAGTAGCGAACCTTAAGATATTGAAGCTCTTGAAAGAAGGCCCATTGTCAGAAATGATCCTTCTTGGTGTACCGAAGCGGTATAGAATATTATGCTGGAAGAATGTCAGAATATCTTTTGTCTTGACTTCTTTTAGCGGGACAGTTTCAGCCCATCTGGAGAAGTAGTCTGTCGTGGCCAGTATGAACCGGTGGCCTTTAGATGATGGAGGATCAATTGGTCCAACAATGTCGGTGCCCCAGACTTCGAAGGGCCACGACGCAACCGTAGGATGCAACGGATTGGGATGCTTGTGAATGAAATCACCATGGATTTCGCAGATCTGACATTTCTTTGCATGTTCTCCGCAATCCCGTATCATGGTGGGCCAGTAATACCCAAGCCGTTTGATTTGAAGTCGCATCTTGGGGCCAGATTGGTGAGCACCGCAAACGCCCGAGTGAACATCTTTCATGACCTTTTGGGCTTCGGCCAATGACAGACACCTGAGCCAGAGTTGGTCATATGACCTGCGGTATAACGTGTCATTTACAAACACGTATCGGAGAGCTCTTTTCTACAGCTGAATCCTCGCAGATTTTTCTTCGGTCAGCTTGTCGTATCGGAAGTACTCTATGAAGGGTTCCCTCCAATCGGGCTCGTCTTGGACGATCGAAGCTTCTTCAACAGGACTGCTCTTCTGTTCCGCGCTTTCCTTTTCTCGTAGAGAGACTGGGGGTAGAATTTGCCGGCTCCTAACTGTGATCAGAATTTCGTCTATGTCAGGATAATCCAGCTCCTTGGCTAAGCGAGAGAGTATGTCGGCTTTTCCGTTCAACGCTCTGGGGATTCTCATTAGTTCAATATGAGTGAACCGTTTCATGAGTTCCACCACTTGGCCTCTGTACCGAGCTAATTCAGGTTTGTATATCTTATAGTCGCCGCTTACTTGGTTGACAACAAGCTGGGAGTCACCGTAAACCCGTAGCCGAAGGATTTGCATTTCTATGGCGAGCTCCAAACCAGCTATCAGGGTTTCATACTCAGCTTCATTGTTTGTCCGAGGCTCGGTGAGAGCGAAAGAACGCCGTAGGGTTCCCATTGATGGCGTGATGAATACCAATCCTATCCCCGCTTTTACCTCCGGGACACTTGATCTGCCGGAGTTCCTTATTGATGAGGCCCCATCGAAGTAGAGCTCCCAACATGGCTCATCTTCCTTGAGGTGCAACACTTGTTCGTCGGGTAACTCACAATTTAGTGGTGACCCTTCTGGTATGGGATGAGCAGCGAGAAAGTCTGCAAGAGCTTGCCCTTTTACTGCTTTCTGAGGGGTATAAACTATGTCAAACTCAAGTAGCATGACAGCCCATCTTGCTATTCTGCCGGCTAGGCTTGCTTTGGTCATCAAGTGTTTGAGTGGGTCGACCTTGGAGATCAGCATAACCCGATGAGCGAGCAAATAGTGCATCAGCTTCTTCACAGCAAATATTAGAGCCAGGCATTGCTTTTCGATTGGGGAGTAGTTGTGTTCTGCCCCGACTAGAGTTCGACTGAGGTAGTAGAGGGCATTTTCTTTTCCCTCCTTGTTATTCTGGGTAAGGAGCGCACCGAGTGACTCGTCCAGCGCGGCAGTGTAGAGAATCAGTGGTTTATTTGGAATGGGAGCGGCCAGCACTGGAGGGTGCAACAAATATTGTTTGATGCTTTCAAACGCTGCTTGACATTCGGCATCCCAGATAAAAGGAGCTCCTTTCTTCATGAGCTTTGAGAAGGGCCTACATCTCCCCAATAAATTTGAGATAAACCTCCGTATATAAGCAAGTTTGCCTTGAAAAGATCTTAGCTGCGTCAGACTCTTCGGAAGGGGCATCTCCATGATGGCCTTTATCTTTGATGGGTCAACTTCGATCCCTCGATGTCGGACTATGAAGCCCAGGAATCTTCCCGATGACACGCCAAAAGCGCACTTCAGAGGATTCATCTTCAGATCGTATTCCCTCAGTCTGGTGAGAACGGTCCTAAGATCTTGGATATGATCGGCCTTGGTTTTAGTCTTGACGACCAGATCATCAACATAACATTCGACAACTTTATGGATTAGGTTATCAAAGATATTGGTCATTGCCCTTTGATATGTAGCACCTGCGTTCTTCAGTCCGAACGGCATTACCTTGTAGCAATATATTCCGATCGGGGTTCGAAATGCTGTGTGTTTCTTATCCTTAGGCGACATCTTGATCTGATTATATCCAGACGAGCCATCCATAAAGGTGAAAAGTTCGTAATTTGAAGTGTCATCGACCATCATTTCTATGACCGGTAGCGGGAAGTCGTCTTTAGGACATGCCTTGTTGAGGTCCCTGAAATCGACACAAACTCGGATCTGCCCATTTTTCTTCTTCACTGGGACTATGCATGCGATCCAGTCCGCATATTTCTCTTCCCTGATGAAGCCAGCATCGATGAGTTTCTTGGTTTCCTCGATGAACTTTTCTTCCAACTCCCTTCTCGTTCTTCGAGGAGCTTGTTTGATTGGCTTAGCATCAGGAGATATAGCCAGCTTATGCATGGCTACTTCAGGGGAAAGGCCAGGCATTTCTTTGTACGTCCACGCGAAGCAGTCGACGAACTCATGCAGCAGGGCAATTATCTGCTATTTCATTTCCTCCGACAAGAGTGAGCTGATATAGGTCTGCTTTGGATTATCGGGCGTTCCTAAGTCAATCTCGGTTAGCTCATCAAAGGTTGCTTGTCCTCCATCTTCGAGCTCTTGAGGAGCTTCTTCTGGCTCAGCTATTTCGTCATCATCATTTGATCTTTCGCTGGCCTCACCAACATGGATCATGTAGCACGCTTTGGAATCAGGTTGAACGTAGCCTATGCCCCGTTTATCTGGAATTCGTCCATCGATGAGTGCTCGGACCTGGGGTGGATGCCATAGCCCTTCGTAAAACTTTGCTTCGGACTCCGTTTGATATAACCGGCATCCGCACTTTTTAAAGTATTCCCGCATCTCGGGCGCATAGTATCTGGGATTGAGGACGGCTCTTATGCCTCTCTCATAGGGAAGGCATGCGATAGAAAGATCGTCCGGGTGCACAACGGGGTTGACCCGTAAAACAGGATGCCCTTCTGTCCATTTTTCCTCCCGGGCACGTAGAAAGTTTTCAGCTGGTCCACGGTAGAGACTGACAATGCGTCAAGCTCTTTGCACATCTGCTCCGGTACCCTTGTGACGGCTAGGGACCCTTCTGCAATTTCGAGGGTGTCTTGTAGTTTCGCTTTTTGCATGGGGGTCCAATCTGCACCGCTGTTGTACGGCAGGTCCTCTTCCTCTGACTCTTCAGTGTCGCTGCCAAGATGAGGGCGGACTTTACTGCTAGATGGGGCTTCAGTGACAAATTCATCCGTATCGCTACCGAAATGATGGCGAGTTTTACGGAAAGACGGACTTTCAGCGTCGGACTCATCAGTGTCGCTACCGAAATGCGGGTGCACTTGGGCATTTTTGCTTTTGAAAGAGACAGCCGGCGCAGATTTGCTTTTGAGTCTTGGGGCCGGTCTATTCTCAGTCAGTTGTGGCTTAGCATTTTGGTGGTTCATAAAGTACCGAGAATCTTCATATCGGACTTCATGCACACCGAACGGTTGGATGTCTCCGTCAATGCGTCATTCTATGCCATTTTTAGTATATTTCATGCATTGATGGAGAGTTGACGGAATGATGCCGTAATCGTGGAGCCACGGCCGCCCCAAGAGAATCTTATAAGATGTGTCGGCGTCGATCACGTATATCTTAGCTTCAGTTTGCAGATCCCCGAATTTGATTGGCAGAGCTGTGGACCCCAGAACTTGCTGGCAATTTTGGTTGAAGCCTTGAATGACAATCCTTTCCCTTGATAGGTGTCGGACGTCCATTGACAAACTCTTCATCGTCTGCAAGTTCATGATGTTCACTGAAGATCCCGGATCAATCAATATGCGATTAATCCGATCTCCGTCGCTGTACCCGGTCACGTAAAGCGGCCGATTATGCTTAGTCGTTCCCAGTAGCAAGTCTTCATCCTTAAATGTGACTGCGGCGGCATGCAAAGCGTGTTGGGCTTCTTTCATATTAATTTCCGCAAAGTGAGCCTGATACCGCTCGATGTTTTGTAGAGCGTGAATGAAAACATCTCTAAGCTCCTTAGATAGGACCAAGGCATCGTAGATGCTCAGGAGAGACGGAAGCTTCCAGAGATGTGCCAAGACATTATAGTCCACCGAGGAAGGACTTATATTTTCATTAGCCGGTTTTCTGCCATCTTCTTCATTAGCGACTTGTTTTTCCTTCCCGTTTGGGGCGTTGCCCTGATTTGGCGGTAGAGCCCTGCCGCTTCTGAGCTGGATTTGATTGGCCGTTGTGGCAAGCTCCTCATCCTCTTCAGGAAAACAGAGCTCCTCTTCTGAGTCGCTGCCAAGATGGATGGCGTAGCAGGTCACTACTGGGATCCCTTCATTGGAGTCTTCTTCTAACTCCTCCAGAATTTCAGCCGCTTGTACAGGGAAGAACTCCTTCAATTGAATCAATGTTCTTTCCTTTTGTTCATATTCTTCGAGGGAATCGATATATTTTTTAATGGTCGATCTCCCTGCAGACTCTTTTTCGCGCCGAGCTGCACTTTTCTTCTTCTTGAGCTTCTTGGATTTTGAGCCTGATGGAGCCGCATTGGCAGCAGGACCGGTAGGCTTCTTCTGTCCTTCCCATTCCATCCTGGGCTCTTTCAGAAGCAGCTTCAGCAACTTCTTCATCTTATTAGATATGTGCGTACTCCACGGAGGCCGCGATGAGTCAGTTTCGTTTGTCAGGGCAGCGGGTTCAGCTGTCTGCTCCCAGAAGGCTTCAACTTCTTTCTGTATAAAGTTGGCGGTTGCAACTTGATTGTTCACCAACACGCTTTTGGACAGCTCGATCTCTCCAGCCTTGTACTGCTTCTGTTAGTTATGTATATGCCCTAGAGTCCATTGTTGTACATATGATGTATATTATAATGGATGCTTGGATATATACAGAGAGGACTTTCTTGCTCGTCATGATAGTATGCTATTTGGTTTCACTTTATCTTAACATGTTGACTTGTATTGGTTCACTGTCTTACTCTCACATGTTGATAAAGCCCTTAGGATCTGTACTCGACTACTGGGACTATGATGAGATCATACTAGTGGGGCTATAGTAGTCGATGAGTACATCCTATAACTGTTCCTAGTCGAGGGTATATCGAGACAGGGCATCGATACACAAGAGTAGACTAGCGTATACGCATCTTGACCCATATGATGGGCGATGGATGATCCCATATCCATCGATGTTTGACATCAGAGATGGTGTACGGGTGCTCAGTGCAGACTGGGTACTCTGGACGGACTCGCTGAGAGAACTCCCAGATGGTGATATACCACACGTCAGATGGCAGTTCTCCGGTGACACTGGTACATGGTAGTCTGTAGACCCGAGATCGTCATAGAGTCTTGTGTGATTCCTACTGTGTTTTGATTTCCACCTTACCACGTCCAAGAGGGCGTGCAAAATGGTGGCTTTTGGGTACAGTCCCGAATCACATGGAGGCAATGAGCGATAGGACGGGATTCGTCTCTCCCGGTATAGGGAGTTGATGTTGTGCTGTGTTCGATTGGCTATAACTGGAAATCCCTGGCCAGGGCTGATATAGAGATATACTGGTAAGTGTTACTAGTAGTTTCTCGACCTGTTATGAGCCTCACATCGACACGACTTATCGGTTACTGGGGTCTAACGTATACCACCCCTAGACTTGATATGCGACATATCAGACGAACAGACCGGACTGTACGGGAGTGTTACCGATTGGATTCATAGGAGAACGGACAGGCTAGCTTGTTGATCTTCTGATCGCTCAATACCTGGGTGGCTGTTACGTTTAGCTGACCGCTTACAGCTTGTGGGTGTTTGATATGATCATCACCTGCTACCGGCGTATTGATGATTCTTTAGAGTTCTACACTGAGGTTTCTTGGCTCAGGCAAAATGGAGTAGAGGCACATATGTGATATGTGCAGGACCGAGGATAATTCTATATGAGATACCGTATTATATTCTCGCAATATTTAGATATGAACCGGGACATCAAATCAAGTGTTGATTCGATGAATCGGTACATGATATATTAGTCGGTTATATTCGATATAGCCGGATCGTTGGATCAAGTGTTGATTCGATGATTTAATGTATAATTATATATATGATATATTTTATTACATTATCTAATATTGGCTCGCTTTATTATTTCATTTTCTCACCGGATTAATACATTGATATATATGCGATATATGTTAATTGTATTATTTTCTTTTGTTGCAAATATATAATATATATGTGATATATATTATTGTGACATGTAATGATTAATTATGAAACATGTTTAAGGATGATAAAAAGGGATTAGGGTTTGATTAGGGTTAGCTCATTCTTGTTCATTCTAGAAGGATTCTATTTTGTCTTGGTTAAGATATTATGGTTGATACTTATCCTTAACATAACCAAACCCTAACTCTAGTTTATTCTCTACAAACTTTTAGCCTCTCATCCTTGACCATGGTTCCATAATCAATCATATACATTTATCTACTATTCATCACAAATGGATGATTCTCTTCATTCTTCATCTTCTTCTCTCTTGAGTTTGAGAATAAGATCACTAGAAATTCCTTTTGTGATGATTTATTGTGAGAAAGTGAAATAAAAAGATAGCATAAATACTACTCCATCATCCTCATCTAATCTAGCCCATTAGATTAGGGTGTTCATCTCTTTAGAGTGAGAAAGCTTGGGTTATAGCAACTTCGACGTAGATCATTGGAGAAGCGGAACACTTCAAGCTAGCATGGATCGTTAGAGTCGTGGAGAATCTCATGAGTCCGGGAGATCGTGGATCGCGGTGAAGGGACTTCTACTCGGAGCTTGTGAAGCGAAGGACCGGACTACAAAGGTTGTAATCCCTTACACTTAGCTTTAAAGATGTTATCTTGCATGCTAAACCCTAATAATCTAGCAAAGATCCTGTCTTTGGTTTGTTCGGCACATGTAAAATTTTATTCGGGCATGTTTGAGGCTTTATGAACCTTCACAAGTGTGCCAAGGAACCTTACATTGGTATCAGAGCTTATCAAGAGCATTAGGCGACGTGTTTATGAAGTTAAAACTCCGATCGAACCCGAACCGACGAAAATGAACCCCTTTCTGGATATTTTTCAAAATCTGGGATTTTTCTGAATTAAAAATACCTAAAAATATCAGCAGGGAAACATAAGCACTTCTGTGGAAAACGAGCCCCTGTTCCGTACAAACCGCCGCGGAACCGCGGCCGTACCTCGCTTGGGCTGCGGAACCGCGGCAGTATGGAGGAATCAAGGACAAGTTTTTCCACAGTTATTTCTCTTTCTGTGATTTAATTTTTATGGGTATTTTTAATCTGACTCGAGTGTTGAGAATTCTGGGGTTTATTTTGTAATCGATGATTCGATCGGAATATTTAAATTCGTTATTATTTTCGGATATTTAGAAACTGTTAAAAAGTTCGAATGGATATCATTAACTCACTTTTTCCCGACACAAATTTTTTCCAAGTGTTGAATCTTTTCTTGAGTTTAAATCTTTCGGAAAAATGTGCAAGTAACACGGTGGACCCTCTAGAAGACAACAAACCTTAACTCGATTATGTGACCGTCTTGAACTGCCTTTTGAACCTTCTGGTTTGGGGCAGTACGGCGTGCCACATGTGAGGCGTTGGCTTGACCCTTCTACGGCTGGATCACTGGTACTGTGACATATTCTAGGATTATTTGAACTCCGCTCAAGTGTTGAGCACTTTAGGAAATTTTGGGCATTTGATTATCTGTTCGAAAAGTTTAATACTGTCTATTTATCTGGAATGTGATACAATATGTGGAATTCATTATATTAGGCATGAAATGCGAAGTATGTGATATTTCGGATTTACGATGTCTAAAGTGATTGTGGATTCCAAATATTGTAGTTTTACACTTTCTTTTCTGTGACCGTAAGTGTAGTATGTAATTGTATTGCCGATTGCCGTTGCTATACATCGACGACGATCAGTGTATGCATACTTACTTACGTTGATGATATGAGATATTATGTGTTGCTGAGATATGATGTGCTGGATTGTCGCGATTGAATAGCCGGGGGTTTTTGTGATATGAGAGTTTTATATTTTCATTCATGTAAATTCAAATGTAATGTAATATTCTTTTATTTGGGGCACTTCCGGGTTGAGGTTGATGCCACCTGTGTTGTATATTATTTACTTTTCCGCATTAGGATGGACCCAAGGAGGGGAGCACAGGTGACCGGATTCTGGGGTTCAGTGGGAGGCCATCTCGAGGAGTCGAGACCGGGTCTCCTAAACTCCAGAATTGGTAGGGTCGCTTGCCTCTCTCGTAGGGGTCCAGGGTGTGGGCTAGGCTATTCATCGCGACTGTGGAATCCGTATTTTCTATTGTTGGCTAAATACTAAATACGGACTTACTAGTATATCCTACATTATATCTATGTTTCTGCTGCGATATCTGTGATGTGATCATTTGATATGTTGTGATGGATACAGTATATAGTATATATGATATATTATATAGACGTTACTTATGTTTTACACCCGCACTAGCCCTGCCCTGCTCTGTCGTTAGTTACCTAACCTAACGGTGCACGAGGGGACATCGAGGCGAATGCGGATGGCATAAGTGTACGTCGTATATATCTGTGATGCTTAGGAAGCATAAGATGATGGGATTTTTATTAATGAGATTAATAAAAAGAAAAGAAACCTAAAAGATGTTGTAGAATCAAAACTTTAAAAAAAGGGTAGCTATAGTTTTGCTTTGCATAGCGGTATATATGATATACCCTGCACCTTATTCGATGAGGAAAGAGCTGAGATCCCTTCACCGGGAGTGACTTCTTTAGCGAAACTGGCAGATGCAACAAAACTCGGTTTGTCTTTTGATTGCTTTTAGAGTTTTGCTTTGCACAGTGATATATATGATATGTCCTGCACCTTATTCGATGAGGAAAGAGCCGAGATCCCTTCACCGGGAGTGACCTCTTTAGCAAAACTAATGAAAGCCTAAAAAACACTCCATTTCAAAATTTCACTTGATTCTACGATGATATCAGGTTCATTACGCAATAGGTTTTCAGAAAAACCTGTCGTAGCCCTCCGTCATTTCTGATAAAGACTATTTAGTATTCGTGCTGCGTTTGTTGACCTCTGTCAAGGCGTAGTGTGCGGCAGCTAACTAGTAATTATCTGTAAAGCATGTGATGTGATTGGATTAGGGTAGTCGTACGACCTTGTTGACCTCTGTCAAGGGTCGTGCGAGTGGGTTTGATTCAATCAAGAAATGACGGGTTGAACTTGACTAGTGCACTATGGTTTGTTGACCTCTGTCAAGGTCATGGCACACTAGGGGCAAAATATTATCGGGAATTTCAAGTGTTGAAATTTGCAATGAGATTGCATACTTCCTATGAGATAGTTGGATCCTGATACCCACTGCGAGTAAGAGTTACGCCTGGGAGAGTTTTACACAGGACAATTAGTCGATCAAGTTGGTGTCTAGAAAAGTGTTAACGGGGTTACGCCTCTGGGAAAATGAGGTTTACTTTAATTAGGTCCGTGCGAAAGCATGGGGAACCTCCCTCAAAGTACCGACACTGATCTGGCTGAAAGATTGACAAAATTGTTGGGTGTAATTAATCCCGCCTAATCTTACCTTTTAGGGTTTGAAGGTAGATTTGATAAAAACAGTGGGAGACATCCTGATTAGATAAGATAATAACCAATCTAATCTTGCAAGAGCATACGCTAAAGTGTTTTCTTCTTTCTCTCTCCAGGTAGCGACCATGTCAGGCCATAATCAAGATAATAATATGGATGTATTGACTGAACCCGCTTATTATACTGAGCATGGGAACGTTGGACCCGTTCTTTCTTATAAGAGTTATAAGACTAAACAGGGAATAAAAGAACATCTGGATTCTCAAGCCGCCCAAAAGAACATGCATGTTGATGCATCTTCTTCAGGTGTGTTAGTTATTAAGAACTGTTTCTCAGTTCACCCTACGTCCTGGGTATTGGATACCGGATCAGGATCCCACATATGTAAATTGTTAAATGGGCTACGTAAAGGTAGAGAACTGGGAAAAGGTGATCATTCCGTTCAAGTAGGGAACGGTGCAAGTATTGCAGCCAAAGCAGTTGGCGAATATCACTTAGTATTTCCAAGTCGTTATACACTGATTCTAAATGAGTGCTATTATATACCGAACATGATGTGCAACATTATATCAGTTTCTTTACTAAGTAAAGAAGGATATAATTTTGTAGTAAAGGATAATGTTATGAACATATTCCTAGATCAAAAGTTGATTGCATCAGGCTCGTTACATAATGTCATATTCATTCTAAATCAGAATACAGTCCTCAATATACAAAACACACACAAGAGGAAAAGTTCAGAAATGAACGAATCCTACTTGTGGCATTGTAGACTTGGTCATATCAACGCGACACGACTGGCTAAGTTACTTAAGGATGGTTATTTGAATCCGTTCGAATTATCATCTTATGATACTTGCCATTCATGTCTCAAAGGAAAAATGACCAAAGCTCCGTTTAGTGGACACGGAGAAAGAGTTACTGAACTCTTAGTACTGGTACATAGTGATGTATGCGGTCCAATGTCTACGCATGCCAGGAACGGTTCTTCATACTTCATTACATTCACTGACGATCTCTCTAGATTCGGACATGTGTTCCTAATGAAGCACAAGTCTGAAGCTTTTGAGAAATTCAGAGAATATAAGCACGAAGTAGAAAAACAAACGGGCAAAAGTATTAAGATCCTTCGATCTGATCGAGGAGGAGAATACTTAAGCAATGAGTTCCTAGATTATCTAAAAGAGAATGGGATTCTCTCTCAGCTTACTCCTCCTTATACACCACAGCACAACGGTGTATCGGAGCGGAGGAATCGCACCCTATTAGATATGTTGTGCTCTATGATGAGTACAGCTGAGTTACGTATTTCTTTCTCGGGGTATACGCTTGAGACTGCAGCATACCTATTGAATCAAGTTCCAACTAAATCTGTACCTACCACACCATATGAGATATGGAGTGGGAAGAGACCATGTCTTAAACGAGTTAAGATATGGGGTTGTCTGGCCTATGTCAAAAGGCAAAATCCAGACAAACTCGAGGCACGGTCAGTTCTATGCAAGTTTGTGGGATATCCTAAACATTCAAATGGATATTTTTTCTACCACAGTGAACAACAAAAGGTGTTTATTGCTCAACATGCCACCTTTCTAGAAAAGGAAATTCTTGAAAAAGAGATTAGTGGCTCTGAGGTAGAACTTGAAGAAGTTCCAGCAACACAAACTGTAACTGAAGATTTAGTGGAACCAGAGGATTCGGTAGTACCCGACGTACCCCAGCCTCTCCGCCGATCTAGTAGGGTTTCTCGTCCACCTGAGAGATACTATAGTATTCTCATTGATGGTGGAAGTGAGGATTGCATCATGGAAGATAATGACCCGACTAGTTTCGAGCAGGCCATCACGAGTGGTGACTCTGTGAAATGGCTGGATGCAATGCGATCTGAGATGGAATCCATGTACACCAATAAAGTATGGATTTTGGAAAATGCTCCTAAAGGGGTAAAACCCATTGGGAGCAAGTAGATTTTTAAAAAGAAATTTGGTGTAGATGGAAAAGTTGAGACTTTCAAAGCTAGACTTGTAGCAAAGGGATTTTGTCAGCGACCAGGTGTGGACTATGACGAAACCTTTTCTCCAGTAGCTATGCTTAAGTCCATCCGGACTTACTTGCCATTGGTGCATACCATGACTACGAAATCTGGCAAATGGATGTTAAGACCGCCGTTCTAAATGGTGATTTAGAAGAGTGCGTGTACATGACTCAACCAGAGGGCTTCGCAGATAGTGGGAGCAGCGGAAAGGTGTGCAAACTGCTTAAATTCATTTATGGGTTAAAGAAAGCATCGCGAAGTTGGAACATCTGTTTTGATGTTGTAGTCAAAGAGTTTGACTTCATCAAAAACATAGATGAACCTTGTATCTATAAAAAAAATAGCAGAGAGTAAGGTTGTCTTCCTCGTATTGTACGTGGATGACATACTCTTGATAGGAAATGATATTCCTATGCTGCAATCAGTCAAGCTCTTCTTATCACAAAGATTCTCAATGAAAGATCTAGGTGATGCCTCCTGCATATTGGGGATTAGGATCTATAGAGATAGATCCAAAAGGATACTGGGATTGTCCCAATCCAGGTATATTGACACCATACTAAAGAGGTTTAGTATGGAAGAATCTAAGCGTGGGAACCAACCCATGATCTCTGGACTCACTCTCTCCAAAGAGATGTCTCCCAAGACTGATTTGGAGAGAGCTCGCATGCAAAGGATACCCTATGCTTCGACAGTAGGCTCTATCATATATGCGATGCTATGTACCAGACCCGATGTTGCATACTCACTAAGTGTAGCGAGTCGGTATCAAGCAGATCCTGGAGAGAGTCACTGGACAGCTGTGAAGAACATTCTTAAGTACTTGCGAAGGACTAGAGACATGTTCTTGGTGTATGGTAACGGAGAACTCCGGGTGGAGTCCTTTACCGATTCCAGCTTCCAAAGTGATAAGGAAGACTCCAAGTCGCACTCGGGATTTGTCTTTACCCTCAATGGAGGGGCGGTATGTTGGAAGAGTTCCAAACAGGATACCATTGCAGACTCGACGATGGAGGCTGAATACATCGCTGCCAACGATGCTGCCAAAGAGGCTGTGTGGATGAAGAAGTTCATCACTGAACTTGGTGTGGTTCCATCCATTGAACATCCAATACCTCTGTATTGCGATAACAATGGAGCTGTGGCTTTGGCCAAGGAACCCAGATCCCATCAGAAGTCCAGACATATTCTGAGGCGGTATCACATGATCAGGGAGATAGTTGATCGCCGGGAGATCGAGGTCAGGAGAGTAGATACGAAGGATAACACTGCGGATCCACTCACGAAGGCCATTCCCCAGATACAGTTTGAGAGATTATTCGGGATGCTAGGTATGAGATACTACAGCAGCTGGCCTTAGTGCAACTGGGAGATTGTTAGTTATGTATATGCCCTAGAGGCCATTGTTGTACATATGATGTATATTATAATGGATGCTTGGATATATACAGAGAGGAATTTCTTGCTCGTCATGATAGTATGCTATTTGGTTTCACTTTATCTTAACATGTTGACTTGTATTGGTTCACTGTCTTACTCTAACATGTTGATAAAGCCCTTAGGATCTGTACTCGACTACTGGGATTATGATGATATCTTACTAGTGGGGCCACGGTATTCGATGAGTACATCCTATAAATGTTCCTAGTCGAGGGTATATCGAGACGGGGCATCGATACACCAGAGTAGACTAGCGTATACGCATCTTGACCCATATGATGGGCGATGGATGATCCCATATCCATCGATGTTTGACATCAGAGATGGTGTACGGGTGCTTAGTGGAGACTGGGTACTCTGGACGGACTCGCTGAGAGAACTCCCAGATGGTGATATACCACACGTCAGATGGCAGTTCTCCGGTGACACTGGTACAGGGTAGTCTGTAGACCCGAGATCGTCATAGAGTCTTGTTTGATTCCCACTGTGTTTTGATTTCCACCTTACCACGTCTAATAGGGCATGCAAAACGGTGGCTTTTGGGTACAGTCCCGAATCACATGGAGGCAATGAGCGATAGGAGTGGATTCGTCTCTCCCGGTATAGGGAGTTGATGTTGTGCTGTGTTCGATTGGCTATAACTGGAAGTCCCTGGCCAGGGCTGATATAGAGATATACTGGTAAGTGTTACTAGTAGTTTCTCTACCTGTTATGAGCCTCACATCCACACGACTTATCGGTTACTGGGGTCTGACGTATACCACCCCTAGACTTGATATGCGACATATCAGACGAACAGACCGGACTGTATGGGAGTGTTACTGATTGGATTCACAGGAGAACGGATATGCTAGCTTGTTGATCTTCTGATCGCTCAATACCTGGGTGGCTGTTACGATTAGCCGACCGCTTGCAGCTTGTGGGTGTTTGATATGATCATCACCCGGTACCGGCGTATTGACGATTCTTTAGAGTCCTACACAGAGGTTTCTTAGCTCAGGCAAAACGGAGTAGAGGCACATATGTGATATGTGCAGGACCGAGGATAATGCGATATGAGATACCGTATTATATTCTCACGATATTTAGATATGAACCGGGACATCAAATCAAGTGTTGATTCGATGAATCGGTACATGATATATTAGTCGGTTATATTCGATATAGCCGGATCGTTGGATCAAGTGTTGATTCGATGATTTAATGTATAATGATATATGATATATTTTATTACATTATCTAATATTGGCTCGCTTTATTATTTCATTTTCTCACCGGATTAATACATTGATATATATGCGATATATGTTAATTGTATTATTTTCTTTTGTAGCAAATATATAATATATATGTGATATATATTATTGTGACATGTAATGATTTATTATGAAACATGTTTAAGGAGATAAAAAGGGATTAGGGTTTGATTAGGGTTAGCTCATTCTTGTTCATTCTAGAAGGATTCTATTTTGTCTTGGTTAAGATATTATGGTTGATACTTATCCTTAACCTAACCAAACCCTAACTCTCGTTTATTCTCTACAAACTTTTAGCCTCTCATCCTTGACCATGGTTCCATAATCAATCATATACATTTATCTACTATTCATCATAAATGGATGATTCTCTTCATTCTTCAACTTCTTCTCTCTTGAGTTTGAGAGATAGATCACTAGAAATTCCTTTTGTGATGATTTATTGTGAGAAAGTGAAATAAAAAGATAGCATAAATACTACTCCATCATCCTCATCTAATCTAGCCCATTAGATTAGGGTGTTCATCTCTTTAGAGTGAGAAAGCTTAGGTTATAGCAACTTCGACGTAGATCATCGGAGAAGCGGAACACTTCAAACTAGCATGGATCGTTAGAGTCGTGGAGCCTCTGATGAGTCCGGGAGATCGTGGATCGCGGAGAAGGGACTTTTACTCGGAGCTTGTGAAGCGAAGGAGCGGACTACAAAGGTTGTAATCCCTCACACTTAGCTTTAAAGATGTTATCTTGCAGACTAAACCCTAATAATCTAGCAAAGATCCCGTCTTTGGGTTGTGCGGCACATGTAAAATTTTATTCGGGCATGTTTGATGCTTTATGAACCTTCACAAGTGTGCCTAGGAACCCTACAGCTTCTCGACCCAGTCCTTGAAGATATAACAATCCTCGATCGCATGGCTCACTACTCGGTGGTACGGGCAATACAGGGGATTGTCGGTCATTTTTGCTTCTTGGGGTCTTTTCGACTACGACAATTATAGGCCGTTGTTCAAGGCATCTTTAAATATCTTACGGACCTTGTCCCTTCTGAAAGAGTAAACCTTGTTCTTCTTCTTCTCTAGGGAAGGCCCATTTCCTCCCAGCAATGGCTTTCGAGACCGGTTGGTTTTGGATTCGCCCGCCCTTCGCTTTTCTTCATTGTCGGACGCATTGAAGACATTGGTACTGCTGGAACTCCCGCTTCTACGGCTGTCGTCCCACTTGCTTTTCCAAGTTTTATCTCTCTGAGAGTCCGGCGGGGACTCTTGCTTCGAGCGTTCCAGCATTTGGACCTTCTTGGTTAGCTCCTGAAATGTCATGAGGCCTGCTGTACACAAGAATGGGACCATCCAATTGCTGAGGTTCCCAATGAGAAGGCTGACGGACTGGTCCTGCTTCAGCAGTGGTTCGCACTTGACTGTAAGATTACGCCATCGGGCGATAAAGTCGGTGTTGCTTTCATTTTTCCCTGGCTTGGTCCTCACAAGGTCGGCAATGGAGATTTTATCACTGACACTCATGAACCTTTGCCGGAACAGAGACTCCATTTGGGCAAAGGTAATGACAGACCCATCTGGTATGCTCGCGTACCAGTCGAAAGCGACACCGGTCAGGCTTTTGACAAACTTACGAAGAAGGAGCGCGTCATTGCCCCATGTATTTCCGCACGATGCTTTGAAGTGGACGACGTGCTGATTTGCATTCCCGGTTCAATCAAATCTTCTAAATTTAGGAATGACGTAGCCGCTTAGGAACTCAATCAGATCGTACTGAGCGGGGTATGGCCGCCCACTACTGCTGATTTCTTTCTGAGCTTCAGCTTCGGCCACCAATGTTTTAACCTTGCTAGTGACCAAATCCATTATCCGATCCTGTGTTAGTAGGATAGCGCTATCTGGGGCCAAGGCATCCCCAGAAGCGGAGTGTGGCCGGCTTTCATGTGGCTCGACCAGTCTTGGACCCGAAGGAACTGGCATTGGCTGCCTCGGATTGTCATCACCCGGCTTATTAGTAGCGGCTTGTGCTTGATTGGGAGGCGCTCGAGCAATTTGAGCCGTAAGCTGCATCACCACATTCGTTAAGTCGTCAATCTTCGAATAGAGCTTGGCCATCTCTTTATCTTTGCTCCTGACCTGTTTTCGAAGCTCTTGGAGCAGCTCTTGCTCCGCGGTCCTGGGGCGGAAGGTCGGCTCTTCCTCTCTCTCTGAGCTGACTCTGCCTGGACCGAAGGGTCCTTCTGCCTATTGTCTTCATCAAGAGGGTTTTCATCATCCAGAGGAGGCGGCTGTTCTTGGGAAGCGGCAACCACATTCAAGCCAGATTGGACTTGGGATGTGGTGGCCCCATCCTTACTTTTGCTGCGAAGGTTGTCGCTGGGACGCCCGCCTGCCATATAGACCGTATAGACGACATATCCAGCCGTCTTTTTTATTATCAGCGGCAGATTTCACGGATCGCTTTCTTGGCCCTCCTGTTTCGGTAGCGGGCAGTCGATTGAAGGCGGATGGCCTGGCCGGATTCTTGAATGGCGCTGGCGCTTCTTTTCTGGATTTTCCCCGCTGCTTTCGTGCGGCACAGAGCGCCCGATAGACTCTTGAGGAGACAGTGTCATACCTTTTCTGTTGGGGACAGGACACGTCTCTTTGTAGCATTGTTCGGACCGCTGTCTTCTTGATTCTGGCGGTCATGGCATTTTTCTGAATCCACTTCAGAGGCTCGAAGGAATTGCTGATTCTCACGTCCGACTCAGCCGTCGTCGCCGGGAAACCCTGCACTTGGAACTTCACACGATTCCATTTGGCCGAAGCCTTGGCCCTCTTGTTGGCTCGATACCTGAGCCACTTCTGCCTTAACTTTTCTGTTCTAAGCACCTGGCAGACTTCGGCTCTTTGGGAAGACGCCGCAGACCGGGCGATGGAGGGCCTTGGTGATACGCTCGATTGTGCATTTGCTGGAGTCATCGCTTGAGCTCGTCCGCAACATTTGTTGTTGCCCTTTGTACCGGAGTTCTTTCCCCCTGCTGGAGCACCAGAGAATCGTTCAGACACCGTCTTAAGTTTCGGCTGTGGTGCCTTTGCGATCACGACATTCGGCCTCTTGCCCCTTGAGACCGGCTTGGCCACCTGTTCTACCGGGATCTCCGCCAGATGAGCGCTTCCGGCAGGGTAGATGATGATGGAGCCAAACTGGCGTGGCGGTTCCTCCTACTGTCGACTGAGGCTTGCGGGGAGAACCATATGAGCGTTGATCTTGACCATGTACGGAATCAGGATCGCTTTGGAAGTTGAATTCGTCTTGGGAGACATTGTCGTTGAAAGTTGATTGCTGACCGAAAAGAAAACATCATTTCAGTATAAGCAATCGATATGTATATTGATTGAGTTCGCATGAACGTTTAACCCGAAATATGGGAGGAGAGAAAGGTCCCACCGGGCGTGCCAAAATCTGTAGGGTGTTTTTCGTCACCCCATTGAGATGGGAATACGCGCACGCTTCTCAGGTGTACTACAGATTCCCCCTGCCTAGGGTAGGCCGGGGTTTAATGATTGTGGGAATCCGAATCTCCGGCAGCCGCGGACTAAGCTGCCGTTAATTACCCCTCACCTTTGGGGCGAGAGACCCTCCGATTAACGGGTTAAACTGGTCATGCGAACTCAATGTGCAGTGTACGTGTGTTTTGTTTTGAAAGGGGGTTTTGGATATATCGGGAGCCACGCAGAGTTTTACGGGGGTCCCGCTACCCGGATAGCGGTCAAGGGGTCAAGGGGGAGAGTGTCGCGGAGTATGTGTATGTGTACATATGTATACATATCTATATATATACATGTATATATAAACAAAGGGGGGAAAGGAAATCCAAAGGATGCATGTGGCAGCACCTCGGGCGCTGTGCGCCTAGGTACTGTGCGCTCAGGCGTTAGAGTGCCACGTATCGGCATGTGGGCGCTCTGCGCTTGAGCGCTGGAGCGCAAACGCGCCACGTGTCGGCACGTGAGCGTTTTGCGCTTCAGCGCTTGACGCTCGAGCGCAAGTGCGCCACGTGTCGGCACGAGGGTGACTTGCGCTTGAGCGCTGGGCGCTTGAGCGCAAGTGCGCCACGTGTCAGAACGGGGGCGACTTGCGCCTGAGCGCCTGCACTTGAGAGCAAGGGCACGGGGGCGACTTGCGCTCGAGCGCTTGCGCTGGAGCGCAAGCGCGCCACGTGTCGGCACGAGGGTGACTTGCGCTTGAGCGCAAGCGCGCCACGTGTCGGCATGGGGGATGCTTGTGCTCGAGCGCTTACGCTGGAGCACAAGTGCGCCACGTGTCGGCACGGGGACGCTCTGCGCTTGAGTGCCGGCAAGGAAACGAGGCTTTTAGCCTAAAAAAAATTCTCGGAAGAGAAATCAGGGAGGAGTTGGACTCCTGAGTGTGTTGTTGTTTTCTTTTTTCTTTTTTCTTTGGGTTTAGTGAAAGAGGTTCTTCTTCTTCTTCCTCTGTTAGCTGGATCTTGAAAATCAAGAGACGTGGGATTTTTAACAATCTCTTCTTCTTGAGATCTAATGGAAGATCCGAGTTCCCCTTTATGGGTTTTGTGGTGAAAAACTAATTTGTTTTATAAAAAGAAGAGCAAAACTCTTGATTTAATTCAAGAGAAATAAGAAGGTTTAGGAACCTTGAAGAAGGAGAAAAGATCTCAGATCTGAAAAGTTTTTTTAGAGAGAGAGAAAAGTTGTTTTGATATTTCATTATCTTTGCCTTTATAGGCCATACACTTTATACATAGCCCCTTGGGCTTCACAAAATGGCATTTTGCCTATCTCATGACTCATGTGCCATTTTTTTTTGCACATAAGCCATGGGCTTTACAAAATTTGGCTTTATGCCCATTTTTCTTACATTTTTTTATATATAAAAAAATGCAACAAAATTATTTATTACAAAATTTTTACCTTAGCATGGGGGGAGGCTGGCCGCTTCATGTTCGGGCTCGACCCGGGCATGGGCCCACTGGATCTGGGCTTGGGCCCACTTGGTTTGGGGTTGACTTTTATTTTGACTTGGTCAACCGGGGTGTAAATTTTTACCCCAACAACACCGACACGAAATATCATGTTATTAGGGGTCTGACTTTATCCACCCCATAGACTCGATATCCGAGACTCTTAGACGAAGAGACTGGACTGTACGGAGATTGTCACAGACAAGCTAAGTAGGGGTTCAGATGAGTTTGCTCGTCGGCCTTCCTTTCGCTCAATACCTGGATGGCCGTTACATACAGCTAGTGCCACTGACGTGCTTGTGGTTAAACTCATTGCCAGCATATTGATGAGTCTTTAGAGTCCGACTCTGAGGGTTTCTCTGGTTCGGGCGAAATGATGTAGTAACCGCATTTTGATACGATCATGGTTCTGATCGAATGATTGTACTAGTTACTCGGACTTTCGATCGGGCGGTTGATAATACTAACCGGCTCGGGTTTGAGCCGGATTATTAAATCAGGTATTGATTTAATAATTTATGTATTTGTATTTCGATATATATATTCTAGTATTATGTTCTTTGTGTTATTCTATCTTTTTGGGTATTCGTATTTTGGTACGAATACAGGTATGTATATATAGTTGAGTGTAATCCGTATTTATACAGAAAATATTCTAGAAGGGGGACACCTCATTTTTGTTTATCCATTTATTAAATTAAATGGTAATGAGATGTAAAGGTAAATGAAGAGAGAATGGTAAGAACCATGCTTGAATAGTGTTGACAAATGAATTGTTAATTCATTTGTGCACACTATTCAAGTATGGCTGCATTATGTTTATTGGAAAAAATGTTTTACAAAACCTTGCTTCATGGTTTTCTCTCTCTTGAATGGTCATTTGGAAAACACTCTCACCATTGGCTTCTTCTCTCTTCACTACCTTTCTTGAGCTCCTCCACTTTCTTCTTGAACCTCCTCTCTACAATCTCATGTGTTGAGAATCAAGAGAGGAGGTGAGATAGATACTCACTTAGAGCAACTCACTACATACCTAGGCACACTTGATTAGCAACCCAGAGTCCCTAGTTGCTTTACTAGATTCTTAGTGTGGAGCTAGAGCCATGAGCTACATCTCTCGGGTGGATCATCTTCGACGGAGGAAGACCGGCAGCCAAGTTCGATCGAGAAAACCTCTAGGAGCTAAGGAAGGTGGTAGAAGACCGAAAGACACGGTTCATTCGGTATAAACTTCTATCACAGTAGCTGGAGCTCTCTTTAGTTTGCTAGTTGTAGGTTTATGGTTCGATTCTCTGACGGGTATTTAGCGCCAAATTTTTTAAACACCAGTTTTGTTCCGCATCGATCACGGTACATGGCTACGGTGCTAGCAAACCCCAACATGGTATTAGAGCCACCCCATAAACATTTACTAGCTAGTTTACACAAGTTTAAAGTATCGATCGACGAAATTTTCCGAATCGTATTTCCAAAACTGCTGCTTGTTGTTCGAATTTCAAAGTTGTTCAACAAAATTTTCTGGTTGTATTAAAATTATGTGTAGGCAAAACTAGAGCTAAGAAAAAAAATTGGGCACCTAACTCCAAAATGCGGCCGCGTAATAGAAGCAAAATGACACATTTTGCGGTTGAACCGCTGCGCACTTTGGGCTACAGTGCCCCAAATTTTTTCTGGCGCTCTAGTTCACGGAAATATGATTTTTGGGATGTTTTTTTGGCCTAGATTTGTTTGAGTGCTGGTTTGCATTTGGGGCCAAAGTGGAACAGTTTTAGTCGATCGAAATTTTGAATACGTGTTTATCTGTACATATGTAAATATCCGCGACCGTGAATATCATTGAGCGGTACAACCTAACTAGTTGCTATATGTTCAACTAGACGGGTTTGCGAACGTGATATTCATGTTGATGTTATGTGTTGTACTGATATTGTGGTTGGATTGTCGTGGTGGATAGCCTATGGTGCAATGGTAGTAGTACAGTTCATATTCATTTGCATATTCAGGATTACGGGGCGAGCGTCCGACATGTGGACGGCCGTCTCTGCCAGATTGTATTTTCTTTTATTGGGGCACGACCGGGTTGAGGTCGATGTCACCATTGTATATATACTTTTCTTTTCTGTACTAGGATTACCCTGCGGTGGAGTGCTCAAGTAGCCGTGTTCTAGAGGGCAACGGGCCCGCATATCATGGCGTTGAGACAGAGGGGGCCTAATTCTAGAATTGGCGGGCTATTTGCCGCACTCGTAGGGGGTATAGGATGACCTACGGAGGGGTGCTTTAGTTACCGGATTCCGTGAAATGCTGTGTGGCCCATTCACTTTGTTGATTGGGGTTGCCTCACTTCTGGGATTGGCGGGTATCTTGCCGCACTCAAAGAGGTCTTGGTTATACATTGCACAGGCTATCCACACGACCAGGGAACGTCGGGTTTCATTTGCGGCTCAAAGGAAACCAGCGCCTCTAGATTATCCGTTATTCTGTGTTGCTTATCGCATTTGTGTAATGTTGCTTATATCATGCCTGGGACGAATGCTATATATATTTATATATACTTGTAGATGTTGTATATGTTTTGCATCCGCGCTAGTCCAGCCCCCGCTCCGCCATTAGTTAAGTAACCTAACGGTGCATGACGGGTCCCCGTGGCGAATGCGGATGGCATATACATACATTGTATTTTCGTTCTTTTCTGGTGTGATATGGATTAATTGATGGGACTGCGTTAATTTTGATTAATGCAAGAAAAAATAAACCTAAATGATGTTGTTGGAACCATTTTTTGAAAACTGTTATTACAGACGTTTCTTTTTGCTTTGCACAGCGGTATTCGGTTATGAATATCCAGCACCTCATTCGACGAGGCAAGAGCCGAGATCCCTTCATGGGGAGTGACCTCTTGGGTAAAAGATTGTGTCTTTGTAATAACTTTGCTATAATCGATTTTTTTGCTTTGCATAGTGATGTTCGTTCAGGAATATTTAGCACCTCATTCTAGGAGGGAAGAGCCTAGATCCCATCACGGGGAGTGACCACTTGAGCAAAAGTTTATGATACTGTAGATTACTCGGTTTTCTTCAAAACCACTAGTTTTTTTAAAAGCGGTGTCTAAACCACTCCTTTTGTAAAACCACTCGATTCCTTCAATGATATCAAGTTCATTACGTTAAAGGTTTTTTGCCATAAACTAGCCGTAGCCCTCCGTTATTTCGGATGAGTAGTACCTAGTATTCATGCTGCGTTTGTTGGCCTTTGTCAAGATGTAGTGTACGATAGTTAGATATTGCTTTTCTGTTGCATAGAGATGCGATTATTTAGGACAGTCGTATAGTCTTGTTGGCCTTTGTCAAGGTTTTGTATGGATGGGTCTATATTAATCTAGGATAATGACGGGTTGAACTTGACTAGTGGTTTATGATTTGTTGGCCTTTGTCAAGGTCATAAACCGTTAAGGGCAAAAACCGCATTCGAAGTTTCAAACATAAAGGAAATTTTCCAGGCATGAGCATACCTTCTGGAGTGTGGTCACTTGAGTGGCTTCCATCATGTTCTCATATGATGATAGTTCGGTCTCGATTCCCACTGATGAGTAGGTGTTACTCCTCGGGTGATTTTCAGATGATCCCGACTAATTCTCCTTTTAGGGTTTGAAGGAGAATTCGAGAAAACAGTGGGAGTCATCCTGATTAGATAAAGTGATTAACCAATCTAATCTAGGTTAGAGTGCACGCTGAGTGTTTCTTTTCTCTTTCTCTTTGGCAGCGACTATGACCTGACCTTAAACTAAAACTCTTGAACCAAGTTAACTGAACCTTCTTAAAACACTTTGGCTTTTAGATTGTCATTAAGTCGCATATATCCCTGCCGCTTTTACTTTCCTTTTGCATTTCTGCGGAACACTCCGTATCACTATGAAGATCCATATTGTTTGGATATTCCATCGTATAGTTACGTACGAATTCGAAGAAACTTGTTTCATTTCGAGAATGGATTCCAGTTCTGGAGAAATTGAATAGGATTATTCGGTTGTCTTTTCTCTTTACCTTCTCTTAGGTTTTGAGAGCTCCTAGTGTTACGAGAGTACACCTATTACGCTTATCGGATAGTCTTCTTCCGAACCTTAGGAAGGTGCCGAAAGGTAGGGAAGGAAGAAAACCGATTAGCCTAAGAACGGTGTACATAAGGAAATAAGTAAAGACATATAAAGGGATTAGAGTGAGAGAAAATGAAATTGCGACTACTATCATTCATGACGAAGTCGCGTATATCCCTGCCACTCCTACTTCCACTTTGCATTTTTCCAGAACACTCCATATCATTATGAAGATCCATATTGCTTGGATATGCCATCGTATAGTTACATATGAACTCAAAGAAACTTGTTTCAGTTCGAGAATGGTTTCCGGTTCTGGAGAAATTGAATAGGTTTATTCAGCTGTCTTTTCTATTTACCTTCTCTCAGGTTGTGAGGGCTCCTAGTATTAGGAGAGTACACCTATTACGCTTATTGGATAGTCTTCTGCCAAAGGGTAGGGAAGGAAGAAAACCAATTAGCCTAAGTATGGTGTACAGAAGGTAAGAAGTAAAGATATATAAAGGGATTGGAGTGAGGGCAAGGAAATATACGGTTACATTCATGGATCTGGATAGTAGAAGGGGCATTATTAGAAATATTTGGCCACCCCTTCGAAACATTTTCATGTTTCAGTTTTACTGTGCGGTATTAATTGAAAACTGTTTTCCGAATTAGATACTGACTCCACGGTATGTATTTACCAGAATTGATTCTCACAACTGTATGGCGTTACAGATGCTGAGCGGGAGTAAGATATTGGGAATTGGGTGGTTAGATCCTTAATATATCAGAATTCTTTGTAATTGATGATATTTGAGGAAATCACCTGGGTTTTGCCTAACGGCAAATATTTGGTTTTGAATATCCGTTGTTATGCACCAATTTCAAACTGATATATCTGTACGTTTATTTATAAAGTGAGATATAACCTTTTGAAATTATGTCTATTATATTTACCTATATCAGTTGATGGTTAGGTAAGGTGCATTCAACAATGGTGTAATTCTTCTTAACCATAGTACAGTTTTCAACCTACGACACACAAGGTTTGAGTTATTAAACTCAGAGGACTTATACAAAGTATTGTAAGTTATCCGATGTCCATTAGGACAAAGGGGTTGGTACTCGTACTATATTCCGTTTACTTATGACTTCTCTGGTTTTAGACAAGTATTTCGTTGAAATACAAGGTCCAAATTTTGAGAAGTTATAGGTATAAGAATAAAGTAGAGAACCATATGCTGGAAGTATCAGAATTATTCGAGGTGATCGAAGATGTAGATACATGTGCTAGGTATTCCGTCGTAAGTAATAAGTTTTGAGAACTTGCTTCTCTCTCAGGTTACTCATCCATGGGTATGCTCCTTGATGAGTAATGTTGTTTGGCCTCCTTCCATTTAGTTTATATGCACCGGAAACAGCTGCATAATTTTTGAATCTGGTTCAAATTAAATCAGTGCCTTTGTTTCTATATTGGATGTAGAATGGATTCATATCTTAACGATGTTAAGGTATATAGAGTTTTCCGGCTTATGCTTAAAACAAGAATTCGGATAAACTCAAGGCACGTTTCAGTAATGGCATTTTGTGGGTTATCCCGGGCATTGACGAGGGTTAACATTCTACCATTTGGAAGATCAATAGTTATATTGTTCTTGACTTGCCACCCATTTTAGTAAAGTGAATTCTTTTCAGAAAACATTAGTGGGAGTATGGTAGAACTGGAAGTTATTCCAGAACCAGAAACGATTACTGAAAATTTAGTAGAACCTAAAGATTCAATTGGTTTCGACAATCCATTAGCCACTCCGCAGATTTGGTGGGTAATCTCAGCCACCCGAGAGGTACTTCGGTTTCCTCAAAGACGGTGGTAGGGAGGTTTTTGATAACCCTAGCTTGCCACTACTGCTGTCCTAAACTATGAGATCTGGTAGGTGGATGAGTATAACGTCGTTCTAAACTAGTTTTAGAAGTGCACGTGTATATGACTCGGCCAGAGAGTTGTTGTAGTCAGTGGGAGCAGCGGAAGCATGGTGGGAAAGTAGCTTATGTCTATTTATAGACTAAAGCAAGTATAACGGAGATAGGTCATCTATTTTTGATATGACAGTCATAGAGTTTGATTTCATCAGAATAAAAGATGGACCTGGTAAGAAGGTAGTAGGGAGTGATGTCCTGGTATTTGGATGACATGCTCTTGAGAAGAAGTGATCTTTCTATACTACGATCGGTTATACTATGGTTGTCATAAAGTATTTCTCCACATAGGATCTGGATAAAATATCAGGGATTCTGGACACTAGATCTATGGTTTTAGATCTAGATTTGAGAAGTGTCCCAATTTGGGTATTTTGACACTATTCTAAAGTGTTTTAGAATGGACGACTCCTGGCGTAGTGGTGTACCCGCAGGTGATGGAGTCACCCTCTCTAAAGAGATGTCTTTTAGACTGATGAGGAGAGAGATTTTCATGATTGTCATATCACTTGCTTAGGCAATTGAGTTAATAATGAAATGTCAAGTACCACACCAGATATTGCTTTTGCACAGGCTGCAATAAGCATATATATTAATCCAATTCTGGAGAAACGTTGGGAAGCAGTTATGAACATAAGTGAATGTTCTTGGTATATAGTAACGACAGTCTCTTTCAGGAGGCGGCTATCTTTTCAGGCTTCCAAGGTGACCTGAATGACAGAGTGGCTGTCAGAATTATAGTTTTCCCTCTTTTTGAGGGGCAGTATGTCAGACAGGTGGTCCAAGCAGATACTGAGGAAGGAATGGCGCAGGATACTGATTAAATTCAGTGGAAGATACGTTTTAAGAAGTTTGTTGGATTTGGCATTCATTTATGAACTGGGTCCCATCAGATATCCAGACAAATTCTAAGACAGGCATCACTCATTTTCGAGTGATAATTTTTCTCCACGAAGTTGAGATATAGAGAGATAAAGATAGAAAAATTAGAGCGGATCCACTCACTGAGGCTATTTCTCGAACGTAATAGTTTCACAAACGGCTTTTGCGAGACTAATTAGTAGAGAAGTTGGGTGTTCGGTATCTCACGGGCTGTGAGTATGTAAGTCGACGTTAGACACCCCACATGATGCGGGGAGGCGGAATAGGTAAAACAATAATTTTGTTTAAACTAATATCGACTAACTTTACGGATCTTTGCCAAACCCTAACTAACAACAACATAAAAGTGATTAGCTACTATGAAAGATGATTATACCTAATGAATCAAGTCCTTCTTGTTCTCGTTTATCACCTCCTCGTTGGCCTCCTCGTTGTGATAGAAGATCCACCCGAGAGCTACTTCTCCAAGCTTTAACCTCACACTTGAGGTAACTAGGTTACTATGAGTGCTAATCAAATCAACCTAGAGGATATAGAAGAGGATTAGGGATCTATTAGTCTTGCTAACCCTTGGATCTCAATACATGAGAGGTTAGGGTTAGTTCTTGAAGAGAGAGAGCTTGAGGAGAGAGAAGGTGTGAGTGAGAATGATATGAATAATATCTCATTTGTGAATATATGAAGTATAATAATTATTAAATGAATAATCATATGATAATATCAACCATGCTTCATTTAATCACTTTGTGTGAATCACACCATGAGTCATTAAGCAATAAATGCTTCATTAACTCCTTTGTATGAATCACACCATGAGTCATTAATCCATTTAATGAAAATTCCACCTAAGCCTCCAACTCATCAATCTTCTAGAAGCTTCTCGACTAATTATGATAATGCCCCTCCCATCCGTGAAAACACGGAAATACTGAGACTGTATAAATCCAATACTAGAATCTGGCTTAAACCAAAGCCTGCTAGTATAAACTGTCCGAACATCGTACGCGCGTAAAAACACGTATGTGTCCGAACCCTGTCGTAAAACCATATGACCTCTATATCGTTTCGCCTGAAGCAGGGAAACTCTCTATGTGGGGCTCTAAAGACTCGACACTTATGTTGGCAGTGAGTTTAACCACAGGCCGCAAGAGGTACTAGCTGTACGTAACGGTCCCCAGGTAGATGTCGATAAGAAGGCCGATGAGGAAACCCATCCGAACTCCTACTGAGTCTGATGTGACAATCTCCATACAGTCCGGTCTGTTCATCTAGGACTATCGCATATCGGGCCTAGGGGCGGCAAGCGTCAGTTCCCTAAAAGACGGTATAAGTCGTGTCGGAGCGAAGCCCATTACACCTTGAGAAGCTACTGGAAATCCTACCAGTAAATCTCGTTTGCCCTGGCCAGGGACTTTGCGTAATGGCTCTCCAAACACAGCGCGATATCAACTCCCAATACCGGGAGAGACGAATCCTATCTAACCGCCACTGCCTCCAAGTGCTTCGAGACTGCACCCAACTGCTACCTGTTTGCACGACTCCTTTGAGCCGTGGTAGGATAGCAATCTAAGAACAGTGGGAACACACTCGAGATGAAGCAACAGTGTCAAGTCTGCGGACTATGCTGTACTCATATCACCTGGGAACTGTTAATTGACGATGGATATAGTACCAACCAACAGTTCCCTACGAGTCCTGTCCGGTGTACCCGTAACCCAACGAGCACCTGTATACCATCTCCAGGACAACGTACTAATGGCTGTGGGACAGACCTTTTCCCCTACTGGGATGAGAAGCGTACACACTAGTATACTCCGGAGTATCGATGCCCTGTCTCGATAATCCTACGACTAGGGACCTGAAAAAGGATGTGCTTGTAGACTACCCAGCCCCACTAGTGTGACTGCCATCACAACGCTGGTAGTCAAGCAAGATCCTAAGGGCTCTATCGATATGTGTTCTTGATATGCTAACATATACACATATTAAGATAGATATAAACCAAGTAGCATACTACCATGTTTAGCAAGACTGTTAATATAACTGTGAATATCCCAAGCTTCCATTAAGTAATATACAAGCTAGTATGATTCAATAATGGACCCTAGGGCATATACACTAACAATCTTCCACTTGCACTAGGGCCATGTACTGGCGTATCGAAGACCTATCATCTCTGATTGTCTCTCGAACTGCGTCTGAGGTAAGGCCTTTGTGAATGAATCTGCAGTGTTCTCCTCTGTAGCAACTCTCTAGACCTCGATCTCCCGACGATCTATGATCTCCCTGATCAGGTGATACTGCCTTAAGATGTGTCTGGACTTCTGATTGGACCTGGGTTCCTTTGCTAAAGTTATAGCCCCATTGTTGTCACAATACAGAGGTATTGGATCAACAATGGATGGAACCACCTGAAGTTCTGTGAGGAACTTCTTCATCCAGACTGCTTCTTTTGCGGCATCGCAAGCAGCGATATACTCCGCTTCCATCGTCGAGTCAGCAACGGTGTCCTGCTTGGAACTCTTCCAGCACACCGCCCCTCCATTGAGGGTAAAGACATAACCTGACATGGACTTGGAGTCATTCTTGTCACTCTGGAAGCTGGAATCAGCAAAGGCCTCGATCTTGAGGTCTTTTCCGCCGTAAACCAAGAACATCTCCTTAGTCCTTCTCAGGTACTTGAGAATGTTCTTTACTTCTATCCAGTTCTTCTCTCCTGGGTCTGACTGATACCTGCTTACCATGCTCAGTGCCTAAGCTACATATGGTTTAGTGCACAACATCGCATACATTATAGAGCCTACCGCAGAAGCGTAGGGTATAATAGACATGCGATCCCTTTCCAAATCAGTCTTGAGAGACATCTCTCTGGGGAGGGTGATTCCGTGACAAGCCGGTAAACTACCGCGTTTAGAATCTTCCATACTGAATCTTTTCAGTATAGTGTTGATATACCTGTACTGTGAAAGTCCCAACATCCTCTTTGATCAATCATGATAGATCCGGATCCCCAGAATGTAACAGGCATCACCCAGGTCTTTCATGGAGAACCTATGTGACAAGAATCCTTTGACAGATTGTAGCATAGGAATGTCATTTCCTATCAAGAGAATGTCATCCACGTACAAGACGAGGAATACGACAGTTCGTACTACAATTTTACTATATATACATGTTTCATCTGGATTTTTGATAAAGTCATATTCTTTGACCGTTTCATCAAAACAGATGTTCCAACTCCGCGATGCCTGCTTCAGTCCATAAATGGACTTAAGCAACTTGCACACTTTCCCGCTGCTCCCACTCTGATTGAAACCTTCTGGCTGATCTATATAGTCGCACTCTTCTAAATTACCATTTAGAAAAGCCGTCTTTATGTCCATCTGCCAGATCTCATAATCATGGAAGGCAGCAATAGCAAGAAGGATCCGAATGGATTTGAGCATAGCCACTGGAGAAAAAGTTTCGTCATAGTCCAAACCAGGTCTTTGACGAAAACCCTTTGCAACAAGTCTAGCCTTATAGGTTTCCACCTGTCCATCTACACCAATCTTTTTCTTGAAGATCCATTTGCATCCTATGGGTTTTACCCCATCTGGAGTAATGTCCAAAGTCCATACTTTGTTGGTGTACATAGACTCCATCTCGGTTCGCATTGCATCCAGCCATCTTACCGAGTCGCCGCTCTGGATGGCCTGCTGGAAGCTAGTAGGTTCATCATTATCAATGATGCAATCTTCTCTATCCCCGTCTATGAGAAAACCGTAGTATCTCTCAGGCTGATGAGACGTCCTACTACTCCTGCAGAGGGGTGCGGGAATGTCCTGTTCTTCTTGAACTTCTGGTTCTACCAAACTTTCAGTAGTAGTTTGTGGTTCTGGAATTTCTTCCAGTTCTATTGCGCTCCCACTTGTTTCCTTTTCTAAAAACTGCTGTTCTAGAAAATGGGCATTACGAGAAAAAAATACCTTTTGTTCCTCTGCGTAATAGAAGAAATACCCATTAGAGTTCTTTGGATATCCCACAAACTTACACTGCACTGATCGTGCCTCGAGTTTGTCCGCATGCTGCTTTTTAACAAAAGCTGGACATCCCCATATCTTCAGATACTGAAGATAGGGTTTCTTCCCACTCCACATCTGATATGGTGTGGTAGGCACAGTCTTGGTAGGAGCCCTGTTCAAAAGATATTAAGCTGATTCTAGCGCATAACCCCAGAAAGATCGCGGTAACTCAGCATTACTCATCATGGAACGTACCATATCCAATAGGGTTCGGTTCCGTCTTTCCGATACACCGTTATGCTGTGGAGTGTATGGAGGAGTAAGCTGAGAGAGAATTCCTTTCTCTTTTAGGTAATCCAGGAACTCGGCACTTAAGTATTCACCACCTCGATCAGATCTCAGTGTCTTGATACTTTTGCCGGTTTGGTTTTCTACTTCATTCTTATATTCTTGGAATTTCTCAAAGGCCTTGGATTTATGTTTCATCAAGAAAATGAATCCGTACCTAGAGTAATCATCCGTAAAAATAATGAAATATGAAAAACCACCTCTTGCATGTGTAGACATTGGACCACATACATCGTTGTGTATGAGTCCTAAGAGCTTGCTTTCTCTTACTCCATGTCTAGTGAATGGAGTCTTTGTCATCTTTCCTTTGAGACATGATTGACAAGTGGCATAAGATTGATATTCGAACGGATCCAAATATCCTTCTCTATGTAACTTAGTTAACCTTGTCTCATTGATGTGACCTAGTCTACAATGCCATAAGAAAGCCTTATTTAAATCTGGAGACTTGCTTTTTAGTGTGTTCTGGACATTGAAAATTTGTAATTGGTTTAACACATATATACCGTTATCTAGTGTACCGGACCCAATCAAACCATGATTAAGGTGGATGTTAACAACATCGCTTACAAACGTGAAATCATAACCTTCTTTTGATAACAACAATACTGATATGATATTACACGTTAAACTGGGTACGCAAAAACAGTTATGCAAAACAAAAATATGTCCACTTGTTAATCCAAGGTGATAATCCCCTACGGACACAGCACCCACGCTAGCTTCGTTAGCAACCTAGAGGGTCATATCACCAACTTTCAGCACTTTACGGTTTTTCAGTGCCTGCAATGAATTGCATATATGAGATCCTGATCTGGTATCCAATACCCAGGAAGTAGAGTTGATTGAAAGACAATTTTCAATTACAAACACACCTGAAGTCGAACCCACAGCTTGCTTCGGTTCTTGGTTCATGGCAATCCAAGCTTTGCAGTCTTTCTTCCAATGGCCTTTCCTATAACAGTGGAAGCACTCGTCCTTTGCCACTACTGGCACCGCAACCTTTGCCTTTCCCTTAGCTCCCACCTTACCAACACCTCCTCTTGGTTTGGTAGCGGCCTTCTTCTTCCTTCCTTTGGCCCTAGCCTTGGACCCGGAAGAGGAAGCACCGCGAACAAACATAGTGGGTGTTTCCCTTGCTTTCTGCAAGGTGCCCTCTGCACTCCTCAACATGTTAAGGAGTTCTGGAAGTTCAACTTCTTTTCCTTAAATGTTGAAATTCAGAATAAACTGGGTGTAGGTGGAAGGAAGGGACTGAAGAACCAAGTCTGTATACAGCTCATTCTCTAATGTTGTCCCGAGGTCTGCGAGCTCTTCAATATAGCCAATCATCTTAAGGACATGTTCTCCTACAGATGATCCGACAGCCATCCTCGACTGAAACAAGTTCTTCGAGGTCTCGTATCTTGCTATACGAGATTGCTTCCCATACAGTTCTTTGGTGTGGAGAAATATAGATTCTAGATCCATATTCTCGTGCCTCCTCTGATGTTCATTATTCATAGAGGCAATCACGATGCATTTGGACTTCGCGCAGTCTAACTCCCAGGTCTTGCGGATTTCCTTATCCGCGACACTGGATTCTGGACCAGGGACAGCAGGTGCCTTAGTAGTAAGGACATACCCTAATTTGTCATAGGGAATAACCATCTTAACATTCCGGTACCAATCTTTATAGTTTGGCCCTGTCAAAATATTTTTATCTAATAGTAACTTAAGGCCTGTCATGTTCTGGGTCACTGCAATTGAGAGAGAGAGGGAACACTTTAGCATGATGCTCTTGCAATTTTAGAGTGGTTTTTAGTTTATCTAAACTGGATGGCTCCCACTGTTTCTCGAATCCCTCCTCAAACCAAAAGGAAGAACTAGTCAGGACTATTCTCACCGTACAATACTAGCTTAACCGTTCAGCCAGGCCGGTGTCGGTACTTCGAGGGAGGTTTTACGACGCTTTCGCGAAGTTCCTTAATTAAATAACCTCTTTTCTCTGGGGGCGTAGCCCCGCTGACACCCTTCTCGGCACCTACTTGGTTTATAGCATTGATCGTTAAGTGACGAATCTCCTGATGAGTAGCGGATACTCACAGTAGGATCAGGATCCAGATATCATCGTGTGATAAAGCTGAAGGAATCCTACCAAAATTATCACACTCCAAATGGTATGCAACTCTTTGCAAATTTCAGTTTCTTTAGAAATTCCCGATATCAATTTCTGCCCCATGCTCTTATGACCTTGGCGTTGGTCAAAATGTCATAAGTCACATGTCAAGTTCTACCCATCATTATCTTGTTAACTTGAACCCATCCGTACATACCCCTGACGTTCGCCAAATGGTAATACGACTGTCCCAAACCAACTCATCTATCTATGCAACAAATGAATACCCAGCAGCTACCAAACACTATGCCTTGGCGTTGGTCAAAATACATAGCTTGAATACTACTGAATACCCAAATGAAATGACGGAGGGCTACGAATGGTTTTGGCGAAACCGTGAACGTAGTGAACTTGATATGATCGAAGGAAGCTGATAGATTTTAAAAGGAGTGGTTAAGCTCCGCAATTAAAAATATCTTCTTTTTAAAAATAACCGAGTGGTTTCTTTTAAACTGTTCCAACGATTCAACTTTGGTTTATTTTCTTTGCATTAATATAATGCGTCCCATCAATTAACCTATCATTGCAGAAAACAACGAAAATACAACGTTCTCTTATGCCATCCGCATTCGCCACTGGGTCCCGTCATTCACCCGTTAGGTTACTTAACTAACGACAGAGCGGGGGCTGGGCTAGCGCGGGTGTAAAACATAAGTGACGTCTAATAGCTATCATATATAGATATTGTTCATTCGTCAGACGCAATAATAGGCATTCCAGATCATAGATGAACATATTGGATTTTCTACGAATCCGCATTCCTTTTGAGCCTGCAAAGAAAGACGGATTACACAGTCTTGATGAATAGCCAAAACCCCACCCTAGACCCCTACGGGTACGGCAAACTACCCGCCAAGTACTCAAAGTGAAGCGGTCTCCCTCAACAACATGAGTAGGCCACTAAGCACTTCAAAGTACCCGGTAGTTTGTGCACCCCATCTTGAGCCTATCCTAGGAGCAGAAAAAAGTAAATGAAATAATACAACGGTGGCTACATCCTAAACCCGAATGTGCCCCGCAAAAGAATATTACAACAATTTACAAATTACATTTGAATGAAAGAAACACTCTTCTCACATCCCCGGCTATTCATTCACGACAATCCAACAAGTCCACATTCACAAACCAGTAAAAACCATTACAGAAATGTGCAACCCCCTGCTAACCGACATACTAGCAGTTAGGGGAGCTTTACGAACACATTAAACAAATCACAGATATAATCAAGTTAGCCAAACATCTTAGAATTTCGATCAAGCAAACACAAATGATTCTACTCCAAACAATTCTCTGTGCACATGAAACCTGAGCAGAAACAAAACATCCCAGAAAATACAACATCAACACAGAAGAGTTACTGGGCAAATTTGGGCTGACTCGGCTTCAACTCGGCGGCGGATCCGCGGCGGATCGCTTGGATCGGCCACGGTTCCGCGGAGGTTTGGCCGAGTCACGATCCCAAATTTCTCCAGTAATCTTATAATTCCCTGCTTGTATTTTTAAGGGTCCCTGAAAAATTATTAGACTCCGTTTTAAAATCGGCAGAAACATGGTGAAAATGATGTTTTTTCGGGTTCGTTTTGCGATCGAATTTCTAACGAATTTGCTAACAAGTTAGTTATGGTTTAACGAGGCTCTGATACCACTGTAAGTCGACGTTAGACACCCCACATGATGCGGGGAGGCTGAATAGGTAAAACAATCATTTTGTTTAAACTAACATCGACTAACTTTACGGATCTTTGCCAAACCCTAACTAACAACAACATAGAAGTGATTAGCTACTATGAAAGATGATTATACCTAATGAATCAAGTCCTTCTTTTTCTCGTTGATCACCTCCTCGTCGGCCTCCTCGTTGTGATAGAAGATCCACCCGATGGCTACTTCTCCAAGCTTTAACCTCACACTTGAGGTAACTAGGTAACTATGTGTGCTGATCAAAGCAACCTAGAGGATATAGAAGAGGATTAGGGATCTATTAGTCTTGCTAACCCTTGGATCTCAACACATGAGAGGTTAGGGTTAGTTCTTTGAAAAGAGAGAGAGCTTGAGAAGAGAGAAGATGTGAGTGAGAATGATATGAATAATATCTCATTTGTGAATATTTGAAGCATAATAATTATTAAATGAATAATCATATAATAATATCAACCATGCTTCATTTAATCACTTTGTGTGAATCACACCATGAGTCATTAAGCAATAAATGCTTCATTAACTCCTTTGTATGAATCACACCATGAGTCATTAATCCATTTAATGAAAATTCCACCTAAGCCTCCAACTCATCAATCTTCTAGAAGCTTCTCGACTAATTACGAGAATGCCCTCTCATCCATGAAAACACGGAAATACTGAGACTGTATAAATCCAATACTAGAATCTGGTTTAAACCAAAGCCTGCTAGTATAAACTGTCCGAACATCGTACGTGCGTAAAAACACATATGTGTCTGAACCCTGTCGTAAAACCATAGAACCTCTATATCGTTTTGCCTGAAGCAGGGAAACTCTCTGTGTGGGACTCTAAAGACTCGACACTTATGCTGGCAGTGGGTTTAACCATAGGCCGCAAGCGGTACTAGCTGTACGTAACGGTCCCCAGGTAGATGTCGATAAGAAAGCTGACGAGGAAACCCATCCGAACTCCTACTGAGCCTGATATGACAATCTCCGTACAGTCCGGTCTGTTCGTTTAGGACTATCGCATATCGGGCCTAGGGGGTGGCATGCGTTAGTCCGCTAAAAGGCGGTATAAGTCGTGTCAGAGCGAAGCCCATTACACCTTGAGAAGCTACTGGAAATCCTACCAGTAAATCTCGTTTGCCCTGGCCAGGGACTTTGCGTAATGGCTCTCCAAACACAGCGCGATATCAACTCCCAATACCGAGAGAGACGAGTCCTATTAACCGCCACTGCCTCCAAGTGCTTCGGGACTGCACCCAACTGCTACCTGTTTGCATGACTCCTTTGAGCCGTGGTAGGGTAGCAATCTAAGAACAGTAGGAACACACTCGAGATGAAGCAGCAGTGTCAAGTCTGCGGACTATGCTGTACTCATGTCACCTGGGAACTGTTAACTGACGACGGGTATAGTACCAACCAACAGTTCCCTGCGAGTCCTGTCTGGTGTACCCGTAACCCAACGAGCACCTGTATACTATCTCCAGCACAACGTACTAATGGCTGTGGGACAGACCATTTCCCCTGCTGGGATGAGAAGCGTACACACTTGTCTACTTCGGAGTATCGATGCCCTGTCTCGATAATCCTACGACTAGGGACCTGAAAATGGATGTGCTTGTAGACTACCCAGCCCCACTAGTGTGACTACCATCACAACGCTGGTAGTCAAGCAAGATCCTAAGGGTTCTATCAATGTGTATTCTTAATATGCTAACATATACACATATTAAGATAGATATAAACCAAGTAGCATACTACCATGTTTAGCAAGATTTTGAATATCCCAAGCTTCCATTAAGTAATATACAAGCTAGTATGATACAACAATGGCCCCTAGGGCATATACACTAACAGAGTATGTGACACCGCAATAATTAGCCTTAAGTGCATGTAGGAGATTGTTGGCTATAGTGCCCTCAAGTCAATTATTATAATCGCAGGCACGCGATTGTGATGATTGAGGGAGGACCTATACAGGTAGAACAGTCTTACTCAAAATGATAGTATGTTATCTGGTTTGCCTTATTCATCATGTACATGCATTATGTTGTTTTATAGATCACTATTACATGTTGATAGATCCCATAGGATTCTTGCATCATTATGATGGTGATCATATACGTGGGAGCTAGGTGGTCTATAACCACATCCTTAAATATACCTAGTCGTGGAAGTATCGAGACTGGGCATTGATACTCCGGATTAGACTAGTATATACTTTTTGAGGCCCCGACGAGGGGCGGTGGACGGTCTCTGATTGGTTCGAAAAAGTGTTTTTGTTTGTAGTTAACCGCAATCAATAACGGTGTCGCGTGTAGCTAGACCGAGATGAGTACGGGTCGTCCTCTGGGAAACGTGGAACCTTTTACTTTTACTTTAGATGTGTTGAGAAAGAGAGGAGGAATAAAGAATTTTATAGAATGGTTTCTATATCTACGTTAAACAAGAATGTAAAATATAGATCTAGATTATTTTAAAGATGTAGATAATATAATAAGAGGGCTTGTAGGGTTCGTTAGGATTTAGTAGTTATGGACGATTAATTAAAAGTTACCCTTTTTATCCATTAATAGATTTAGAACTAGAACGACGGTGATGCGTGTAGATTAGGGTTTCTGGAGGGAAAAGGAATCCCACTCTTAACCCTTATCTCGACACGGAACTCCGTTCATATATAGCCTTTACCGAAACAATCATTAATCTAATCTCTAATTGCGGTCGGAACTAGCAAAGAATTGCTAGCGCGCCCGATTAGGATGTTAATGATTCTTTTGATAAAGTTCCTAAACTTTATAGGACTTAAAAAGGGTTTAGTTATTTTCATCGTCCATTAGCCTACCCTAATCCTACGAACCCTAACAAGCGGAGAATTACTCGCGCATGTTGGGAGAAGAAGATGAAAAGAAAGAGAGGGAAAACATAATGTAAAATGCAAAAGAATAAAATAAAACAACTACCTTTATTAATCAACTTGAACAATCTACACTTTGATTCCTTAGAAAATAATTACAAAGACTAGTTTGCTTTTCGATCTCTTCCAAGGAGGTAGATGAACAGTTGATGATCAGCCTAGATGCGTGAGCCGTCTTGGACTTCGTGATCTCTTCGGCTTGATGATTTTTCCAAGAGGCTCTCGGTCCTTATTTATAATCACAGAGCCAGAACCCTAGTTTCCTAATATGGAAACTAGTTGTTAGGATCCTAACCACCATAATCCCATATCTCAACTCTTCAAATCCGCGGCGGAACCGCGGCCATTGGATAGGTTTGGCCGCGGATCCGCCCCCTTTTGGTGAGATCATGGCCTCTAATTTTTGTAACTTCATATCTGTAACACTTGGTAATCTTTTGAGTATCTAGACTTTGAAAATCTTTTCTACATTTCTACCAGAATTAGTTTCTTGAATATCTTTGGTAGATTTGATTTGCCAACTTTGATTTCCTTTATTTCAGCCCTGAAAATTCTGCACAACAAACTCAACAAACAATATTAGTAGAGTTTGTTTTATTGAGATATTAACTTAACCATTAAGAATTGTTCAAAGATATTAATAAGGTAAGCATATTTAAATGGGCCAAATGTTACATGGATATTATATGCTTACTTTTTCCTACAAAATGTTATTTATAATATATAAACACATGAAAATAGTATTTTTACAGATAAACCCTCATATGTATCATATATTATAATAAACACCTTTTATGACTTTGTGAATGGCCAGGATTCGATAGGGGTTGAGATGGGAGTTTCCCTTTCTCTCTCGCACTCATTGCGGCGTTTAACTGTGCGATTTGGTTTTCTATTGATTTAATACTCTCACCATGGGAGGATGAGTTTTTCGTTAGGGTATCAATAGAAGACCTTATCTCAGCCAAATTTTGCATGGATTGTTTCATGAACATATCCAAAGTTTGTGCAAGTGAGTTGTCAGTACCGGCCACTTGTGGTGTAGAAATGTTGGCCGGATTTTGGAAATTTTGTGACTGAAAGGGGGGCTGATTCTGTGGTTGTGGTTGCTGTGGAGGAGGTCTTTGATAATTACTTTGTTGGTTTTGATTCCAAGCAAAGTTAGGATGATTCCTCCATCCTTGATTGTACGTAGAAGAATAAGGGTCGTTTCTAGGTCGCTGCTGAAAAGCAGCATTAGCTTGAAACGATGCATTCATAGGACATTCTTCCGTTAGGTATGAAGGATCCGAACAGCAACCACAGACAGTCTTGGAAAGCGTAACCTGATTTAGGGAGACTGATGAGAATCTGCTCTCAATAGCGTCGAGTTTCTTCTGCATCGCTGCCATTTCGGCTTTCACTGCGATGGAAACATCGAGCTGGTGAACTCCTCCCCTAGATGAAGGTGGTCTTACGCTTTCCCACTGCAAAGTGCTTTCAGCAAGGTCTTCCAGATATTTCCATGCTTCACCGTCATCTTTAGACATGAAATTGCATTGACACATTGCTTCAAGCATCTGCTTTGTCGCTGGATTAATGCCCTCATATATAATCCGACATAAATCCCATCTTTGTATTCCGTGATGGGGGCATTGGACAAGCAGATCTTTGAAACGTTCAAAGCATTTCCAAAATGGTTCATTGGGAAGCTGGGTGAACTGGTTGATCTCGTTCCTAACATGTGCAGTCATATGATTTGGGTAAAACTTCTTAAGAAATGCTACGACGAATTCATCCCAATTAGTGATAGAGTGTGCGGCAGTATTATAAAGCCATTTTTCTGCCAAGTCGCACAGTGTGAATGGGAGAAGACGTAAGCGCATAGCATCTAAAGTCAATTGTGAAGTACCCATCATTGCGCATACGTTTTCGAATTTGGTGATGAAAACGTACGCGTCTTCCGACTCAAGCCCGTGAAATTTGGGCAGCAGATTGATGTAGTGGGGTTTAATTTCGAAATTATCCCCGTTAGGTGGTGGAAGAGATAGACAAGTAGGAAGGGGACCACGAATAGGATAGCATCTCTCTTGGAGAGAGATGCGCGGTGGATTCTGCGCACCTGCGGGAGGTGGCGGCGTGGTGTTATACTCTGATGGAGTGCCGTCCATCACGGTCGTTGTAGTATAGTGGTGAGTATTCCCGCCTGTCACGCGGGTGACCCGGGTTCGATCCCCGGCAACGGCGCCATTTGATTGGTTCGAAAAAGTGTTTTTGTTTGTAGTTAACCGCAATCAATAACGGTGTCGCGTGTAGCTAGACCGAGATGAGTACGGGTCGTCCTCTGGGAAACGTGGAACCTTTTACTTTTACTTTAGATGTGTTGAGAAAGAGAGGAGGAATAAATAATTTTATAGAATGGTTTCTAGATCTACGTTAAACAAGAATGTAAAATATAGATCTAGATTATTTTAAAGATGTAGATAATATAATAAGAGGGCTTGTAGGGTTCATTAGGATTTAGTAGTTATGGACGATTAATTAAAAGTTACCCTTTTTATCCATTAATAGATTTAGAACTAGAACGACGGTGATGCGTGTAGATTAGGGTTTCTGGAGGGAAAAGGAATCCCACTCTTAACCCTTATCTCGACACGGAACTCCGTTCATATATAGCCTTTACCGAAACAATCATTAATCTAATCTCTAATTGCGGTCGGAACTAGCAAAGAATTGCTAGCGCACCCGATTAGGATGTTAATGATTCTTTTGATAAAGTTCCTAAACTTTATAGGACTTAAAAAGGGTTTAGTTATTTTCATCGTCCATTAGCCTATCCTAATCCTACGAACCCTAACAAGCGGAGAATTACTCGCGCATGTTGGGAGAAGAAGATGAAAAGAAAGAGAGGGAAAACATAATGTAAAATGCAAAAGAATAAAATAAAACAACTACCTTTATTAATCAACTTGAACAATCTACACTTTGATTCCTTAGAAAATAATTACAAAGACTAGTTTGCTTCTCGATCTCTTCCAAGGAGGTAGATGAACAGTTGATGATCAGCCTAGATGCGTGAGCCGTCTTGGACTTCGTGATCTCTTCGGCTTGATGATTTTTCCAAGAGGCTCTCGGTCCTTATTTATAATCACAGAGCCAGAACCCTAGTTTCCTAATATGGAAACTAGTTGTTAGGATCCTAACCACCACAATCCCATATCTCAACTCTTCAAATCCGCGGCGGAACCGCGGCCATTGGATAGGTTTGGCCGCGGATCCGCCCCCTTTTGGTGAGATCATGGCCTCTAATTTTTGTAACTTCATATCTGTAACACTTGGTAATCTTTTGAGTATCTAGACTTTGAAAATCTTTTCTACATTTCTACCAGAATTAGTTTCTTGAATATCTTTGGTAGATTTGATTTGCCAACTTTGATTTCCTTGATTTCAGCCCTGAAAATTCTGCACAACAAACTCAACAAAGAATATTAGTAGAGTTTGTTTTATTGAGATATTAACTTAACCATTAAGAATTGGTCAAAGATATTAATAAGGTAAGCATATTTAAATGGGCCAAATGTTACATGGATATTATATGCTTACTTTTTCCTACAAAATGTTATTTATAATATATAAACACATGAAAATAGTATTTTTACAGATAAACCCTCATATGTATCATATATTATAATAAACACCTTTTATTATATAATAATAGTAGGAAAAATGTCATATTAAATGTGCAGTTTTATCAACTGAACAGTCTCACAAGCCATTGGTGTCAGTTAGTCACCTAAGATAGTATACAAGTGCTCATTGGGTTATGAGTACACTGGACCGACTCATCGGGAACATGCTAGATGGTATTATACCTATTGTCAGATAGCAGTTCTCAGGTGACATGAGTACAGGTTAGTCTGTCGACCTGAGATCGTCATTTTTCTCATGTGAGTTTCCACTATGCTTTGATTACTACCCTACCATGACTCAAATGAGTTGTGCAAATAGGTTTTAGTTGAGTACAGTCCCGAGCCATATGGAGGCAGTGAGCAGATCGTCGGGGATTCGTCTCTCCCAGTATTGGGGGTTGATGTTGCGCGGTGCATGGATGGCTATCATGACAAATACTTGGCCAAGATAGACGAGAATTACTGATTTGGATCATTAGTTTCTCAGTGGGTGATGGGCTTCACACTGACAAGAAATATCACGTTATTAGGGGTCTGACTTTATCCACCCCCTAGACTCGATATCCGAGATTCTTAGACGAAGAGACCGGACTGTACGGAGATTGTCACAGACAGGCTAAGTAGGGGTTCGAATGAGTTTGCTCGTCGACCTTCCTTTCACTCAATACCTGGGTGGCCGTTATATACAACTAGTGCCGCTGACGTGATTGTGGTTAAACCCACTGCCAGCGTATTGACGAGTCTTTAGAGTCTGACACTGAGGGTTTCACTGGTTCGGACGAAATGATTTAGTCGCCGTATTTTGATACGTGCAGGGTTCTGATCGAATGATTGTACTAGTTACTCGGACTTTCGATCGGGCGGTTGATAATACTAGCCGGCTCGGGTTTGAGCCGGATTATTAAATCAGGTATTGATTTAATAATTTACGTATATGTATTTCGATATGTATATTCTAGTATTATGTTATTTGTGTTATTCTATCTCTTTGGGTATTCATATTTTGGTACGAATACATGTATGTATATACAATTGAGTGTAATCCGTATTTATACAGAAAATATTCTAGAAGGCGGACACTTCATTTTTGTTTATCCATTTATTAAATAAATGGTAATGAGGTGTAAAGGTAAATGAAGAGAGAATGGTGAGAACCTTACTTTTATAGTGTTGACAAATGAATTGTTAATTCATTTGTGCAAACTATTCAAGTTTGGCTGCATTATGTTTATTGGAAAAATTGTTTTACAAAACCATGCTTCATGGTTTTCTCTCTCTTGGATGGTTATTTGGAAAACAATCTCACCATTGGCTTCTTCTCTCTTCACTACCTTTCTTGAGCTCCTCCACCTTCTTCTTGAACCTCCTCTCTACAATCTCATGTGTTGAGAATCAATAGAGGAGGTGAGATAGATACCGTCACGACCCGAAAGTATGGAACGTGACCGACACTTAAATTACGAAACGTCTAAAGGCGCAACTTAATCTAAGTAAGCCGAAGCCCAGAATCTAAACCTTTTCAAAGAAGAAGTAAAGGAAAACATGTTTAAAAGCAACATCAAATTTTCTCAAAAATTTCGGCAGAGTCTCCTTTGTAAAAACTGGTCCCAAACAGGTACAAATAGGAATAATATATACAAGCAATAAAAAGGCTTCCCCAAGCGGGAGCTAGCTCTATGCCAAAAAGGCGGAAACAACCACGCAAGCAACATAATATACAACGCCGAAGGACGATGAACAAAACTCTAAGAAAACCATCAAAACCACCAGAAAACCATAATAGTACAAGCGCGACTCTAAGGTCGAAAGAATAAGCAACTGGTCTTCTAAATTTATCAAGTAATACAAGTCTGGTTGATGGAGCTTACTAGATACAACTAAAATAATAAAAGTACAACGGCGGTCCCGATACAAGTGAACTAACCTACCAAGCAATCACCCTGAATGAAGTGGTGTGCCAACAAGCCGCCAAGGAAACCTGTACATCTGAACCTGTAAGAAAATTTGGCACAACGTGGGTGAGTTGCCAACTCGTGAGTAAAAGATATCTGCGAGTATAAATCGCATGCACGACGATCTCCTAGGTCATAATAATATACTTAACATGACGCTAGTCATCTAGTAGTGGAAGGGTAATAATCTATGCGTAAGTGCAATACTCAGTGCTCGTGTCAGTGCCTCATGTAATAACATGTCATGTGTATGAGTATGCATGCATCATGAATGTAAAACAATCAATCATGAAATCTAAACATATCTGTATAAGAAAATCTTAACATTTATCATAGTAAAATTTGTATGATAATCTGAACATCATCAATGAAATCCAAGGAAATCCGTGTCAAACATCGACACAAAACATATACATCTCAATGTCTCAATATCTCGAAGTCTCAATATCTCGGGCTCCGTCAGTCCGGATTGGCCCATATCATCAAATCACACGACAACGGTCGGTATCCTCCAGATATCCGCCGCACCAGACATCACCGGTAGGTAGTCTTCCCCAGCCAGGCTCATCGTCATCCCAATAAAAACACTCTCGCCCCGAGGTACCGTACCGGGACCACCATGTACCCGAGACGGTTCCTCCACTCCACGAATCGGATCTCGAAATCCAACAGAAAACATGAAAACTTATGGTGGACGACCCATACATCACGAGAAAACCGCAACTTACATTTTAAAAATGATAATAATGAACTTTTATTAAATTCTTAGGGTTTTCCCCCAAAATCCAGAAATCTCATAGAAATCCAAAATCCCAAAATCATGAGTAAGTAAATAATGAGTATTGGCATAAGCCCCACAACACTGCATGATAATATGAATATGTGAATGTATGAAATGTCTAAGTAATAAATGCAATGTCTAAACTAGCACATGAGAGTAATCACACAATATTATATTGGACTAGTATTTAGCTGATTATATCAATAAAAAGATAATATTTTCTAAAGTTTACGTGACATGGAAATTACCGATGATGATGTGTGTGAGCCGGCAAATAAGTGTACGTGGAACATGCGCATCAACAGTAATGGTGCTGGTGTCCTAACAGGCAGAGTTTCATATTAGCTAAAGAAACATATGTATGAACATGCAATGCGATGAATACAACATGAATATAACGGTGAATGTGTAGTAAACGCACAACTAGAGAATACATACTAATTACGAGTCATATAGTTTGTTGTTTGAAAAAGCACGAATCGTGGTTTTTAGAAAATTAGGGGCTACGGGGTTTTTATGAAAAGATATGTCCTTTGAAAAATCCGTAGTATCCCTCTGGCTGTTTTTAAAAATGCACACGATTCGTTAGTTTAAAAATAATTATGACTCGGGCCTAAACAAAGATCTACCTAACCAACTAAGGAACTAACTAAAGACACTAGTCGAAAAGTAAGAAGAATCCTCATAAAATCTGAGTCGATATCTCTAGTAGTCGGCGATCCAGCCTCAATAACGTCACGTACATTATACGACTTCCTCGAGTCAAGAGTGCGGATCAATCATCACATCAATGCCTCGTACGGTAAAATCCATCGTACGTCTTGGGTACGGGTCAACCATCACATATATACATCATCATTCGTATAGTACCATCATCAAACAATATCATGATCAAGGGTACTGTACAATAATCGTATACATTCCTATATAATCAAATATATATCATCGTCTGTGTAAATATACATCGTCAAATGATCCACTAAAATATCATATCATATATCATATCGTGATTAAGTCACATATTACGATCTGGGTTGTATCCTAGAGTCTCATTCATTTCAATGCTATCTATACATATCATCGTTCATATATTTCCTCATTACCCATCGATCCGCTAATATCGTAACACATTTCATATCATATCTCGATCACATATCCAATATCTCACGGTATCATGCACGATCATATCGACTCATCCCCAAATATCATATAATACCCTTATATCACGTGTATATGCTATATATATATATACATATATACATACTTACACACATTCCTATATATATAGACACACATATACACCAAGTTAGGTTTATGTGTGTGCGGGTGTGTGTGTCTAAATGAAACCTACGAATTCCCTCCAAGGCAATCATCCTCTGGTTAATTCTTGCTAGATCAGTCTAATCCAACTTAAGGTCTTCAATAGTACCTTACTGGCCAAGAATCTAAGGTCACGTCCGACTTCCTAATAATAGTACGTAATATCCTTATTCTACGTTTGCGGGGGTGCTATACGCCATCTACCCGACTTCCCCCGTAGATATACATCTACTCACCTGGTCCTTATCTGCCGAAGTCGATGCTGTCATACTCTTCTTCATCGTCCGAAGTCCACGTGAGGGGTGCCTATACGCAAACATATATAATATTGTAAACCGAAATCGCGGACAAAACTAAAACGGCGCACAAAACACGCATAGGTTAAAACCTATGACTCGCTCATGCAAAAGAACCAAATAACCCTCGACATCAGCGTACAAACGCCGATTGATCGAGATAAAACACAAACGTAGAAATCATAGTTCCAAAACTCACTAATTATAATATAAATAGAGTTTAAATCATCAAAACCTTAAAATGAATCAAAACGATTTATTTCACAAAAACCTTGAAAGCACTTAATTACCGTTTTAATTCGAAACTTGATGTTTTAACAAAACTAATGGCCATAATATTCACTAAATATCATAACTAGGTCATATAAACCATTTCTATAATTTAATCAAATCAATTTGTATTAAATCCAAAATTCTAGTTTGCAAAAATATCCAATTTAAACACTTTTTAAAGCAAAATTCACAATTCAACAACTAAGCTTGGTTTTGCATGAACTAAAGTATTAAACTACAATTTATAATGTTAATAATGTAATGAAACCCTAATTAGATTTTTATCTCAGTTATTTAATCAATTTCAAAAAACCTAGTTTGCAAAATAGCATAATTATCAAAATTTTAAAGTAAGAATTAGCAATCTAGTAACTAGATTAGGGTTTGCATTCCATTAACATGTTAATCTACTCACTAAAACCATAATCTAATGATAAAAACCCTCACTAGAATTTTATCTCTCTCTCTCTCTCTCACACACACACACACACACACACACACATATAAACCTAGTTTGCAAAAATTCTAATTAGGATAATTATAATACAACAATTTACAAATTAGCAACTAGATTAAGTTTTCTATGTCTTAGCACATTTAATTACACCATGTAATCATGAACACTTTATTAAAACCCTAACTTATTTTAGAAACCCTTTCTTTAATTTCTCAAATTAGAAATAAAAACCAATTTATTACATGAAAAGCTTAAATTAAAATAGTTAACAACTAATTAGCCATTAGGTTAGGATTTATACCTTACTAACATGAGATCAAACATGAAAATCATAGCCTCCAAAGTGCTAACTTTGCTCCAAGATCCATGCTAGATAGGCCAAAGAATAATGGGTAGAGATTGGATTGTGAATTTGAGCTTTTATCTTGGATTTTTTCATGAATTTTGATGAATTTTTGGATGATTTTTGATGCAAAGTGAAATGGAGAAATGGGGGGCTGCCCAATGTGAGGCTCGGCCATGAGGAATGAGGGAAGAGAGAGAGAGATGAAAATGTGTGGAAATGTGTAGAAACATCTTCAAATAATTACATCTTTCAAGTATTTTCACAATTATTTGATTTTATTTCATTTTCCTTATTTAATTTCACCCTAGAATTCTCTAGAATTTGGAAACCAATTCAAGAAGAGAAAAGAATGCAACCATCTTAATTCTAATATGTCATGGTTCACATTTGTCAAATTAGCCCATTGCAATTTATAATTTGCATCTATTTAATGTATAATTAAAAGCTTATGTTAATATTAAAAACAATTACTTAAGGAAAAATATTTAGGTAAACTAATAATTTATAAGTGACTAAATAAATTCCAAATACTAGAAATTATATAGTTAAAATAGGTATATTTAAATATATATTGAAAAATAATTGTAGTTGAGTTTTACGGAAAATACGGTTTATTTTACCGATTATTAGAAAATTCACTTAAAGGATTTTATTTATTTATTTATTTATTTTTAAATTATTACAGTCTCCCCCCCTTAAAGAAATTTGGTCTCCGAATTTAAATTAAAACTCCCCCAAATACTAAAACATTTAGCAAAACACTCAAATCGTCGGAGCTCCGAAATCAACAATACATAAAACACATCTTAGCGCAATGCATGCGCATGAAAAACAAGTACATAAATCAAAATTAAAACTCCGTCAAGCTTTACGTAATCATCGGAGTTATTGTGAAAACACAATGTCAAAGTCCAATACGAAAACCAACATGATATACATCGAAATCTTAGGTACCGTTCTCAGAACAATCCTGCTCGGCTACTAAACCAAATAATAAATATCATAAAAAAGTTCTGCTCAAGATGAAATCAGCCTCAAATAAAGCATACAAAAACACCACGTGCGTCCGGTGCGCACCACAATCGAAATCAAATACGGATGCTATGACTATGCACAGAAACGAAACTGAGTGCAACGGGTGTGCACCAAAAACATCTGTCAAGTGCAACGGGTGTGCACGACAACAATATCAGGTGCATCTAATCTGCACAAATCCCGATTTAGTGTATCTGGTGTGCACAAAATCGCATCAAGCTCGCCAAGCGTGCACAAAAATCTCAATCAAAAGCACATGGTGCACAAAAACATATATCGTATATCAAAATCAAAATCAGCGGTATACGACATACACCGACTCAAAATCAAGTATACCGTGATAGATAAATTTACAACCACCTGCATCAGTGTGCACAAAACCAATTAAAAGTATGAAAAGTGCCTGAAAAGTATACTGAAAGCAGAAGTCCAAAATCATGTGCAACCCATATGCAAGAAATCAAATCAATATCTTAAAATGTATAAAACCAAATCGAGTGCACTGGGTATGCACAAAACAACATCAATACAACTGATATATGAAACACAAATAGAGTGTAATGAATGTACATATAGGAAATACCAATCATAAAATGAAATCATCAAAATAACAGAATCCAAACAACGGAAATGTGATATTCGAATCACCAGATCGCAAATCGTAACACCGACGTCAATGTGATCCTCTTCCCTCCGGTGTCGACTGATTCGAACTCGTCTCTTCGTAGCTGTATGAACCGTGCTGCAAATGGATATACTCATATCTAGAGTCTCCCAAGTAATGTATCCCATCACATGATATCCGGACTACGTTAAACTTTTCGATCGATTTATCAAAGTCCCAAAATCCCTCGAGAGTTCAGCACTCGAGTATAGTTTAAAAATATCCAGCACATGCCCCAGCATCTGCGGACCAGCCGTAGAAGGGCAAACCCAAGCTTCACTAATGACACAGTGGAACTGCCGCAAACCCTAAGGTTCACCAGCGTTCTCATGGTCATTATGTCGAGTTAGGGTTTCATTCTTCTAGAGAGTCCATAGAAATACCTGCATGTTCTTCTGAATACCTTAAACTTAGGAAAATGGGTTTCTGACATTCGTTCGAACCTTTGAACTTCATTTGGACGACATGTGAATACCCTTCATCCGCACGCTAAACAATACTTCAATCCTCAAGAATAAACGATACCCTAACGGTCATCGCATTCGAGACGCAGTTTCCTCTGCCCGTGCAACCGTGGTAACAGAAACTACCATCCGGCATTGACGAAGATAGATTATAGGAACAAAAAGAATACGATGCAAAGAAATGTACATCCTAAGGTTTCTTAAGCAGAGTAGCATATCGTAAGTATGCCGCGGATCAAACCCACGGTACGTCACTCTACCTAAGTCACCTACTCCATCAACCAAGGTCAACCTAGACTCGGACAAAGGTTAAACCTAGAGCTCTAATACCAACTTTGTCACGACCCGAAAGTACGGAACGTGACCGACACTTAAATTACGAAACGTTTAAAAGCGCAACGTAATCTAAGTAAGCCGAAGCCCAGAATCTAAACCTTTTAAAAGAAGATGTAAAGGAAAACATGTTTAAAAGCAACATCAAATTTTCTCAAAAATTTCGGCAGAGTCTCCTTTGTAAAAACTGGTCCCAAACGTGTACAAACAAGAATAATATTTACAAGCAATTAAAAGGCATCCCCAAGCGAGAGCTAGCTCTACGCCAAAATGGCGGAAACAACCACGCAAGAAATATAATATACAACGCCGAAGGGCGAGGAACAAAACTCTAAGAAAACCATCGAAATCACCAGAAAACCATAATAATACAAGCGCGACTCTAAGGTCAAAAGAATAAGCAACTGGTCTTCTAAATTTATCAAGTAATACAAGTATGGTTGATGCAGCTTAATAGATACAACTGAAATAATAAAAGTACAATGGCGGTCCCGATACAAGTGAACCAACCTACCAAGCAATCACCCTGAATGAAGTGGTGTGCCAACAAGCCGCCAAGGAAACCTGTATATCTGAACCTGTAAGAAAATTTGGCACAACGGGGGTGAATTGCCAACTCGTGAGTAGAAGATATCTGCGAGTAGAAATTGCATGCACGACGATCTCCTAGGTCATAATAATATACTTAACATGACGCTAGTCATCTAGTAGTGGCAGGATAATAATCTATGCGTAAGTGCAATACTCAGTGCTCGTGTCAATGCCTCATGTAATAACATGTCATGTGTATGAGTATGCATGCATCATGAATGTAAAACAATCAATCATGAAATCTGGACATATCTGTATAAGAAAATCTGAACTTTTATCATAGTAAAATTTGTATGATAATCTGAACATCATCAATGAAATCCATGAAAATCCGTGTCAAGCATCGACACAAAACATATACATCTCAATATCTCGAAGTCTCAATATCTCGGGCTCCGTCAGTCCGTATCGGCCAATATCATCAAATCTCACGACAACGGTCGGTATCCTCCGGATATCCGCCACGCCAGATATCACCAGTAGGTAGTCTTCCCCAGTCAGGCTCATCGTCATCCCCACAAAACACTCTCGTCCCGGGGTACCGTACCGGGTCCACCATGTACCCGAGACGGTTCCTCCACTCCTCGAATCGGGTCTCGAAATCCAACAAAAAACATGAAAACACATGGTGGACGACCCATACATCACGAGAAAACCGCAACTTACATTTTAAAAATGATAATAACGAGCTTTTATTAAATTCTTGCGGTTTTCCCCCAAAATCCAGAAATCTCATAAAAATCCAAAATCCCAAAATCATGAGTAAGTAAATAATGAGTATTGGCATAAGCCCCACAATAATGCATGATAATATGAATATGTGAATGTATGAAATGTCTAAGTAATAATTGCAATGTCTAAACTAGCACATGAGAGTAATCACACAATATTATATTGGACTAGTATTTAGCTGATTATATCAATAAAAAGATAATATTTTCTAAAGTGTACGTGACATGGAAATTACCGATGATGATGTGTGTGAGCCGGCAAATAAATGTACGTGGAACATGCGCATCATCGGTAATGGTGCTGGTGTCCTAACAGGCAGAGTTTCATATTAGCTAAAGAAATATATGTATGAACATGCAATGCGATGAATACAACATGAATATAACGGCGAATGTGTAGTAAACGCACAACTAGAGAATACATACTAATTACGAGTCATACAGTTTGTTGTTTGAAAAAGCACGAATCGTGGTTTTTAGAAAATTAGGGGCTACGGGGTTTTTATGAAAAGATATGTACTTTGAAAAATCCGTAGTATCCCTCAGGCTGTCTTTAAAAATGCGCATGATTCGTTGGTTTGAAAATATGTATGACTCGAGCCTAAACTAAGATCTGCCTAACCAACTAAGGAACTAACTAAAGAAACTAGTCGAAAAGTAGGAAAAGTCCTCCTAAAATCTAAGTCGATATCTCTAGTAGTTGGCGATCCAGCCTCAATAGCGTCACATACATAGTACGACTTTCTCGAGTCAAGAGTGTGGATCAATCATCACCTCTATGCCTTGTACGGTAAACTCCATCGTACGGCTTCCCAAAATCGGGGTATGGGTCAACTATCACATATATACATCATCATTCGTATAGTATCATAATCAAACAATATCATGATCAACGGTACTGTACTATAATCGCATACATTCCTATATCATCAAACATATATCATCGTCTGTGTAAATATACATCGTCAAATGATCCACTAAAATATCATATCATATATCATATCGTGATTAACTCATATATTACGATCTGGGTTGTATCCTAGAGTCTCATTCATTTCAATGCCATCTACACATATCATCGTTCATATATTTCCTCATTACCCATCGATCCGCTAATATTGTAACACATTTCATATCTTATCTCGATCACATATCCAATATCTCACGGTATCATGCCCGATCATATCGACTCATCCCTAAGTATCATATAATACCCTCATATCACGTGTATATGCTATATATGTATATACATATATACATACTTACACACATTCCTACACACACACACACACATGTGTGTGTATGTGTGTGTGTGTGTCTACATGAAACCTACAAATTCCCTTCAAGGCAATCATTCTCTTGTTAGGTCTTGCTAAATCAGTCTAATCCAACTTAAGGTCTTCAATAGTACCCTACTCGCCAAGAATCAAAGGTCACGTCCGACTTCCTAATAATAGTACGTAATATTCTTATTCTACGTTTGCGGGGGTGCTATACACCATCCACTCGACTTCCCCCGTAGATATACATCTACTCATTTGGTCCTTGTCTGCCGAAGTCGATGCCGCCATCCTCTTCTTCATCGTCCGAAGTCCACGTGAGGGGTACTTATACGCAAACATATATAATATCGTAAACCGAAATCGCGGACAAAACTAAAACGGCGGACAAAACGCATATAGGTTAAAACCTATGACCCGCTTTTGCAAAAGAACCAAATAACCCTCGATATCGGCATACAAACGCCGATTGATTGAGATAAAACACAAACATACAAATCGTAGTTCCAAAACTCACTAATTATAATATAAATAGTGTTTAAATCATCAAAACCTTAAAATGAATCAAAACGATTTATTTCAAAAAATCCTAGAAAGCACTTAATTACCGTTTTAATTCGAAACTTGATGTTTTAAGAAAACTAATGGCCATAATATTCACTAAATATCATAACTAGGTCATATAATCCATTTCTATAATTTAATCTCATCAATTTGTATTAAATCCAAAATTCTAGTTTGCAAAAATATCCAATTTAAACACTTTTTAATGCAAAATTCACAATTCAACTTCTAAGCTTGGTTTTGCATGAACTAAAGTATTAAACTACAATTTATAATGTTAATAATGTCATGAAACTCTAATTAGATTTTTATCTCAATTATTTAATCAATTTCCAAAAACCTAGTTTGCAAAATAGCAAAATTATCAAAATTTTAAAGTAAGAATTAGCAAACTAGTAATTAGATTAGGTTTTGCATTCCATTAACATGTTAATCTACTCACTAAAACCGTAATCTAATGATAAAACCCTCACCAGAATTTTATCTCTCTCTCACACACACACACACACACACACACACACACACACACACATATATATATATATATATATATATATATATATATATATATATATATATTATAAAAACCTAGTTTGCAAAAATTCCAATTAGGATAATTATAATACAACAATTTACAAATTAGCAACTAGATTAAGTTTTCTATGTCTTAGCACATTTAATTACACCATGTAATCATGAACACTTTATAAAAACCCTAACTTGTTTTAGAAACCCTTTCTTTAATTTCACAAATTAGAAATAAAAACCAATTTATTACATGAAAAGCTTAAATTAAAATAGTTAAACAACTAATTAGCCATTAGGTTAGGATTTATACCTTACTAACATGAGATCAAGCATGAAAATCATAGCCTCCAAAGTGCTAACTTTGCTCCAAGATCCATGCTAGATAGGCCAAAGAATAATGGGTAGAGATTGGATTGCGAATTTGAGCTTTTATTTTGGATTTTTTCATGAATTTTGATGAATGTTTGGATGATTTTTGATGCAAAGTGAAATGGAGAAATGGGGGCTGCCCAATGTGAGGCTCGGCCATGAGGAATGAGGGAAGAGAGAGAGAAGAAAATGTTAGGAAATGTGTAGAAACATCTTCAAATAATTACATCTTTTAAGTCTTTTCAAAATTATTTGATTTTATTTCATTTTCCTTATTTAATTTCACCCTAGAATTTTCTAGAATTTTGAAACCAATTCGAGAAGAGAAGAGAATGCAACCATCTTAATTCAAATATGTCATGGTTCACATTTGTCAAATTAGCCCATTGCAATTTATAATTTGCACCTATTTAATGTATAATTAAAAGCTTGTGTTAATATTAAAAATAATTACTTAAGGAAAAATATTTAGGTAAACTAATAATTTATAAGTGACTAAATAAATGCCAAATACAAGAAATTATATAGTTAAATTAGGCATATTTAAATCTATATTGAAAAATAATTGTAGTTGAGTTTTACGGAAAATACGGTTTATTTTACCGATTATCAGAAAATTCACTTAAAGGATTTTATTTATTTATTTATTTATTTAATTATTTATTTTTAAAATGTTACAGATACTCACTTAGAGAAACTCACTACATCCCTAGGCACTCTTGATTAGCAACCTAGAGTCCCTAGTTGCTTCACTAGATTCTTAGTGTGGAGCCAGTGCCATGAGCTATATCTCTCGGGTGGATCATCTTCGATGGAGGAAGACCGGCAGCCAAGTTCGATCGAGGAAACCTCTGGGAGCTATGGAAGGTGGTAAAAGATCGAAAGACACGGTTCATTCGATATAAAACTTCTATCACCGTAGTTGGACCTCTCTTTAGTTTACTAGTTGTAGACTTATAGTTCGATTCTATAACGGGTTTTTAGCGCCAAATTTTTTTAAACGTCATTTTTGTTCCGCATCGGCCACGGTAGATGACCAGGGTGCTAGCAAACCCCAACACTCCTCCATGTCTCCGTAAAATTACCATGTTTGATAATTATTTATTTCGATCGAATTATCAAATACCCAGAAAGATAATTATGGCATTTCCATCTCATTTTGATTTTACTCTAAATAAATAATTACCCTAATTATCTTTAGTTTGGTGTGAGTCTCGTACACCCATGTCTAATATATCATCTAGCATGATGTTGGGTTACGGAAGCGCCCAGGCCATCAATCCGTGAACAAATGTGGAACAAAAATTTATAAAACTTGGCGCTACCATAACCAATTACTCGGATCTACCCATTAGCCTTAGATAATAAAACATGCAAAGGAGTTAGAATGGTTATACTGAATAGATCCATGTCCTTCGGTTTTCAACCATCATCCTAAGTTCCTAGGGGCTTCCTTGATCAAGCTTGATCTCCGGTCTCCCTCCATCGAAGATGATCCACCCGAGAGTCTATACAACGAGCTCCAACCTCATATCCGAGGTAACTAGGGCACCTAGATCACTACTCTAGATACCGTAGATGAAGTAGAGAGTGATGAGGGATTAATTTGTCTCAAGACATCCAAGGATTCTCAACTCAAGAGAGAGTTTGGGTGGAGCTAGAGGAAGAAGAAAATGCCATGAGAATGAGGTGTTGAGAGCAACTCAAGAAAGAGAAAAAGAAATGAATAATGGCTTATGTTTTTGTTTGTTGTGTGAGTGTGATAAGAAATAATGGAGCCATCACATAAATGTCCGTGTCTCCAAAATATCTTAGTCAACAAAAAATATCTCAAGTCAACATAATCTCACAACAAACAAAAATCCTAAGCATGCTAGAATAGTAACCATGGGTCACTAATTAGCCATGCCACAAAAATGCAATAAACACCTCATCCTACAGTTCAATAACCTTTTAATCCAAAAAGGTCAAACCATGATGAGGTGTAATCTTCTAAAAGTAATCTTGTAATAAATTACAAGAATACCCCTCAACCGTATATACATACCCACATCCATATTCCGAAGAATACGAATACAAAGAGACAAAAATAATCCAAAAAATATAATACTAGGATCCGGCTTAAACCAAGGCCCACCAGTATTATCCGGCCGAACATCATGCGTGCCCAAGTACACGTATGTGATCGAACCCTGCCATAAAACCTACGGCCTCTACATTGAGGGAAACCCTCTGTGTGGGACTCTAAAGACTCGTCAATACGCTGGCAGTGGGTTTAACCACAAGCACGTCAGCGGCACTAGCTATACGTAACGGCTACCCAGGTATTGAGCGAAAGGGAGGCTGACGAGCAAACTCATCCTGAAACCCCTATTGAGCCTGACCGTGACAATATCCGTACAGTCCGGTCCGTTCGTCTATGAGTATCGCATATCGAGTCTATAGGGTGGATAAAGTCAGACCCCTAATAACACGACATTTAGTATCGGTATGAAGCCCATCACAACCTGAGAAACTACCGATCCTAGATCAGTAATTCTCAACTACCTTGGCCAAGGATTTCTGGTGATAGCCACCCGTGCACAACCGCGATATCAAACCCCAATACCGGGAGAGACGAATCCCCCGACGATCCGCTCACTGCCTCCATGTGGCTCGGGACTGTACCCAACTAAAACCTTTTTGCACGACTCCTTTGAGCCGTGATAGGGTAGTAATCAAAGCACAGTGGGAACTCACACGAGACAAATGACGATCTTAGGTCGATATACTAACCTATACACGTGTCACCAGGGAACTGCTATCTGACAATATGTATAATACTAACTAGCATGTTCCCGGCGAGTCCGTTCGGTGTACTCATAACTCAATGAGCACCTGTATACATCTTAGGTGAACAAACCAACACCAATGGCTTGTGAGACCGGCCACTGTCCCTCGTCGGGGTCTCGATCAATATACACTAGTCTACTCTGGAGTATTGATGCCCAGTCTCGAAACTCCCACAACTAGGGACATTTAAGGATGTGCCTATAGATTACCCAACTCCCACTTATATGATCACCATCATACTGCTGGCAGTCAAGTAAGAACCCTATAGGCTCTATCAATATGTAATAGTGATCTGTAATGCCACCTAATGCTGTACATGATGATAAAGAAAAACCAAATAGCATATTATCATCTCGAGTAAGACTGTTCTACCGGTATAGGTCCTCCCTCAATCATCATAATCACCTGCCTACGACTATGATAATTTCCTTGTGGATAATCAACAATCTCCCACTTGCACTTAAGGCTAATTATTGCGGTGTCACATACTCACAGCCCGTGTGATACCGAACACCCAACTCCTATACTAATCAGTCTCGCAAAGCTCGTTTGTGAAACTATTGTATTCGAGAAATAGCCTCAGTGAGTGGATCCGCTCCAATGTTTCATTCTGTATCTCTCTATATCTCAACTTCGCGGAGAAAGCTATCTCCCGAAATGAGCAATACCTGTCTTAGAATATGTCTAGATATCTGATGGGACCCATTTCACCAATGAACTCCAAATCCAGCAAACTTCTTAGACTGTATTGTCTACTGAACTTAATCAGTATCCTGGACCATACCTTCCTCAGTATCCTCTTGGACCACCTGTCCAAACTACTGTTCCTCAAAAGAGGGAAAACTAAAACTCTGACAGTCGCTCTGTCATCAAGGTCACCTTGGAAGCCTGGAATGATAGACGTCTCCCGAAAGAGGCTGCTGTTACCATATCCCATGAACATCCACTTATGTTCATAAGTTCTTCCCAACGTTTCTCCAGGATTGGATCAATATAAATTTATTGCAGCTCGTGCAAAAACAACATATGGTATGGTACTTGACATCTCATGATTGACTCAATTGTCTAAGCAAGTGATATGCCAATCATGCATATACCTATCCCCTTTGGTCTGTAAGACACCTTTAGAGAGGGTGACTCCATCACCTGCAGGTACATCATCATGCCAGGAGTCGTCCATTCTAAAAAACTTTTAGAATAGTGTCAAAGTACCCAGATTGGGAAACTACCCAAATCTAGATCTAAAACCAAAGATCTTGATACCAGAATGCATGATATATTATCCATATCTAATGTGGAGAAACCACTGTGTGACAACCACAGTATAACCGATCGTAGTATAGGAATTTCACTTCCTATAAAGTGCATGTCATCCAAATACCAGGACATCACACCCTACTACCTTCTTAACAGATCCATCTCCTATTCTGATGAAGTCAAAGCCTATGACCATCACATCAAAAATAGATGATTTATTTCCGCTATACCTGCTTCAATCTATAAATAGACACAAGCTACTTGTCCACTATGCTTCCGTTGCTCCCACTGACTATAACAACCTTCTGGCAGAGTCATATACATGTGCACTTGTAAAGATAGTTTAGAACGACGCTATGCTCATCCTCTTGCCGGGTCTCATAGTCTAGAAGAACAGTGATGATAAGTCTGGGTAAACAAGAACCTCCCAATCACCGTCTTTGAGGATACCGAAGTACCTCTCGGGCGTCTGAGATTACTCACCATATCTACGGAGTGGCTAATGGAATGTCAAAAACTAATTGAATCTTTAGGTTCTATTAAATCTTCAGTAATCGTTTGTGGTTCTGGAATCATTTCCAGCTCTACCATACTCCCCCTACTATTTTATGAAAAAAGTCCATTTTGCTAAAACTGTGGTGAGTCAAGAACAATATCACTATTGATTTTCCAGATGGCAGAAAGTTATCCTTCGACATAGCCCAGGATAACCCATAAACAGCCATTACTGAAACGTGTCTTGAGTTTATCCAGAGTCTGGTTTCAAGCATAAGCCGGACAACTCCATATACCTTAACATCGTTAAGATATGAATCATTCTATATAAAATATAGAAACAGAGGCACTAATTTAATTGGAACCAGATTCAAATCATGCAGCTGTCTCCAGTGCATGTCAATTAAATGGAGAGAGGCCGATCAACATTACTCAACTAGGAGTGCATCCAGATATGAGTAACCTGAAAGAGAAGTAAGTTCTCAAAACCATTACTATCAACTGAATACAAAACAAAAGTATCTACATCTTCGATCACCTTGAAGGATCCCGATACTTGCAACACATGGTTCTCTACTTTATTCTTGTACCTATAACTTCTCAAAACTTGGACCTTGTATTTCTACGAAATACTTGTCTAAAAACTAGAGAAGTCATAAGTAAACAGAATATAGTATGAGTACCAACCCATTTGTCCTTATGGACACTGGACAACATACAGTACTTTGTATAAGTCCCCTGAGTTCAATAACTCAAACCCTGTGTGTCGTATGTTGAAAACTGTACTATGGTTAAGAAGAATTACACCGTTGTTGAATTCTCCTTACCTAACTATCAACTGATATATGTAAATGTCATAAACATAATTTCAAAAAGTTATATCTCACTTTATAAAATAAACGTACAGATATATCAGTTTGAAACTGGTGCATAACTACGGATATTCAAAACCAAATATTTTCCGTGCGGCAAAAACCCAGGTGATTTTCTCAAATATCACCAATTACAACGAATTTCGATATAATGAGGATATAATCACCTAATTCCCAATATCTTACTCCCACTCATCATCTGTAATACCATACAGATGTGAGAATTAAACATGGTAAATACATACCCTGGAGTAAGAATCTAATTGGGAAATCAGTTTTCAATTAACAACTCACACTGAAACCGAAACATGAAAATATTTCGAAGGGGTATCTGGGTATTCCTAGTAATGCCTCTTCCACTATCCAGATTCATGACTGTGACCGTATATTTCCTTACCATATATCCAAATCCCTTTATTTGTCTTTACTCATTACCTTCTATACACCACCCTTAAGCTAAATGGTTTTCTTCCTTCCCTACCGTTTGGCACCAGCCTAAGGTTTGGAAGAAGACTATCCATTAAGCGTAATAGGTGTACCCTCCTAATCCTAGGAGCCCTCGCAACCTTAGAGAAGTTAAAGGGAAAAGACAACTGAATAATCCTTATTCTATTTCTCCTGAACCAGAATCCATTCTCGAACTGGAACAAGTTCCTTTGAGTTCGTATGTAACTATATGATGGATTATCCAATAAATGTGGATTTTCGTAGTGATACGAGGTGTTCTGGAGAAATGCAAAGGTGAAGTAGGAGTGGCTATGATATACGCGGTTTGGTCGTGAATGATTGCAGTCGCAATTTACTTTGCCTTCCTAATCCCTTTATTTGTCTTTACTTATTATCTTCTGTATACCTTACTTCGGCTAATTGGTTTTCTTCCTTCCCCACCTTTCGGCACCTACCTATGGTTTGGAAGAAGACTATCTAATAAGCGCAATAGGTGTACCCTCTCCTAATCCTAGGAGCCCTCACAACCTGAGAGAAGGTAAAAGGAAAAGACAACTGAATAATCCTATTCAATTTCTCCAGAACCGGAAACCATCTTTGAATCTGAAACAAGTTTCTTCGAGTTCGTATGTAACTATACGATGGTCATATCTAAGAACTGTGGATCTTCGTAGTGATACGGAATGTTCCGGAGAAAAGCAAAGGGTAAAAGTAGGAGTGGCAATGAAGTATACAACTCTGACAATCCAAAAGCCAGTGTGTTTTAAGAAGGTTCGGTTAACTTGGTTCATGAGTTTTAGTCTAGGGTTGGGCCATGGTCGCTTCCAAAGAGAGAGAAAAGAAACACTCAGCGTGCACTCTAACGTAGATCAGAATGGTTAATCACTTAATCTAATCCGGATGGCTCCCACTGTTTCCTCGAATCTTCCCCCAAACCCAAAGGAGAATTTGTCGGGATCATCTAAAATCACCCGAGGATTAAACCAACTCATCAGTGGGAATCGGGATCCAACTATCATCGCATGATAACTTGATGGAATCCACTCAAGTTATCACACTCTAGAAGGTATGCGCATGCCTGGCAAGTTTTAATTTCTTTAGAAACTCCCGATGTGATTTTTACCCCATGCTCTTATGACCTTGACTAAGGCCAACAAATCATAAGTCACCTGTCAAGTTCTACCCATCATTGTCCAGGTTAATTTGGACCCACCCATACTCGCCCTTGACTAAGGCCAATAAGGCTGTACAACTGTCCCAAACCAACACATCTATCTATGCAACAGAAAAGTAATAAATAGCTACCATACACTATGCCTTTACTAAGGCCAACAAACATAGCATTAATACTAAGTGCTACCCATCTGAAATGATGGAGGGCTACGAATGGTTTTTGGCGAAAAACCTTTAATGTAATGAACTTGATATCGTTGAAGGAACTAGATAGCTTTACAAATATATAGTGGAAAAAACTTTTGCTAAAGAGGTCACTCCCGGTGAAGGGATCTTGGCTCTTTCCTCATCGAATGAGGTGCAGGATATTCCTAACTGAATATCACGATGCAAAGAAAAAAGTAATCAACTATAGTGAAGTTATTACCCTGACGCAAACTTCTGCCCAAGAGGCCACTCCTAGTGAAGGGATCTCGGCTCTTGCCTCGTCGAATGAGGTGTTGGATATTCATAACTGAATATCGCTGTGCAAAACAAAAGAAAACGTCCATGTAATAACAGCTTTTGAAAATTTGTTCCAACAATATCAAATAGGTTTTTTCCTTGCATTGATCAGAATCAACGCAGTCCCATCAGTTAACATATCATACTACAGAAAAAAGGAACGAAAAATAAAATGTACGTATATGCCATCCGAATTCGCCATTGGGTTCCGTCATCACCTGTTAGGTTACTTAACTAATGACAGAGCGGGGACTGGACTAGTGCGGGTGCAAAACATATACAACATATACTAGTATATATATAAATATATATAACAATCGTCCCAGGCATGATATATGCAACATCTCAGAATCTTAGCCAAGCAACACAGAGTGGTGGATAATCCTGGAGCCTCGGGTTTCATTTGAGTCGCTAATGAGACCTGACGTTCCCTTTCGTGTGGATAGCCTGTTCAATGAAAACCTAGACTACTATGAGCGCGGCAAGTTATCCGCCAATCCCAGAAGCAAGGCAACCCCAATCAACAACGTGAATGGGCCACCCAGCACTCCACGAAATCCGGTAACTTGAGCACCCCTCATTGGGTCAACCTATACCCCTACGAGTGCGGCGAATAGCCCACCAATTCTAGAGTGAGGCCCCTTCCGTCTCAACGCCATGAGATGCAGGACCGTAACCCTCTAGAACCCGGCTATTCGTGCACTCCACCGTGGGGTAATCCTAGTACAGAAAAGAAAATAAGTACAAGGGTGACATCGACCTCAACCCGGTCGTGCCCCAAACAAATAATATACAAACGGGCAGTCATGGCAGTCCACATGTCGGACGCTCGCCCCAAAATATAAAATATACAAATAAATCCAAACTGTACTACCATTGCACCCAAGCTATTCACCACGACGATCCCGCCACAACCACATCACAACACAGAACATCAACATGAATGTCACGTTCGCAAACCCGTCTAAAAGTCATGTAGCAATTAGACGAGTTGTACCGCTCTAATGACATTAACGGTCGCATATAGTAATGTATGTACTGAAAACAATAACATTATAATTCCGCACATAATTAGCAAACTAAACCAATTTCCAAAACTATGAAAAAACAGTGAGCTAAAGTTCAAAAAACCGACCGTTTAAAGCCAATTCGGTAGTCCGAATCAAAATGAAACACGCCCGAACCTTCATGGGAAGTTAGAGCATGAAATTAACTTTGATTTAGGGAGCCTAGGGGGTACCCCACCCCCGAGGCCACCACGAGGTGGCCAGGGGGTGAGGCAGACCCGAAACTGCCCAGGGTGGGGCAGTTTCGGGTCCCCACCGCCAAGACCACCTTGTGGTGGTCTTGGGGAGTGGGCCCAGTGATTAAAAGAGTTAAAGTTAACCGCAATCAACGCGGTGTCGCTATGCAGCTAGCCGGTTGAGCACGGGTCGATCCACATGGAGATGGTAGTATTTCCGTTCTTGTCTTAGATGAGTTAATAAAGAATTTGTATGAGTTTGTTCAATCTAACCTATGTGTATTATTTGCAAGTATAAAGTTGTTAAGAAGAAGATACGAGATTGTAAGCTAAAGAAATCCGTACTCAAAACCTTTGAGCCGAGTCTTAACCAATTGAAGCTAGAGCAATCGGCAACAACGTGGATTAGGGGATTTAAGCGCGGTATTTGTGGAATCCGGCTTATTTACCCTTGTCCTTCCGTTCTTGTCTCTTGCTTTCGCATCCGGCCAAACCGAACGCAACCGGTCGCGGTTAGGAATCACCGTTACCTTGGTAGGGTAGGGTGCCTAACGGAGCGCTTGCGTATCGTTTGGGCGGAGTTCAATGGAAAATAACGGGAAAAGGAAATGAGCAAGGAGATATTAACTTACAATACCGTATTTATTCTTAACAACGGTAATTACAACCATTCACAAAAATGAACAAGAAAAAGAAAAGGGAAAAGAAAAGATTACAAGTAAGTAAGTGCATGAATTTAAATTGCAAGAAAGTAAAGCAAGGTAATAAAAAGCAAGAAGAAATAAGCAATAAAAAGAACTAGAAACTAGAACTCAAGACAAGCATGGGATCAATAGCCAACCCTTTAACTTGCAAGCTCAATCAAGAGGTTGCAAGATCAAGAGAAGGGTAAAGAACTCATGTGAAATGAAATACTAATTCCATAAGAAAATACGACCCTTGAGATCAATAACTAACCCTTAACCTTTCAAGCTCAATGAAGAGGTTGAAAGATCAAGAGAAAGCAAGGATCTCAAGGGGAAATTAAACAAAAGAGAATGATACAAAAACCCTCATCTTCATTTCATCATCCACTCAAAAAGCTCTCACTACAATTTTCATGGAGGAAAGAATGAAGAAGAAGAAGAAGACTAAACTACACTAAAACCTACAAAAGAGGCACAAAGATTGGGCACCATGGTTTGGCTCAGTTCTGGGGTATTTGTAGGCTGCTTACAAAAACCCTAGAGCAAGAATCTGGCATAAAATGAAGTACCAAAACTACCCCCAAAATACGACACAGAGAGGAGCCTACATGGCCGCGGTTCCGCGGCCTAAGCATGCTTAGGCCGCGGTTCAGCGGCCATACTAGGGAGTTGGGCCATTTGCTTTTGTGGGGATACCTGGTTTGTTGTTGTCTGCTGTGTGGTATATGACTTTTCTCAGAAACTCTTCACAATTATTCCAGAATTTTAGTAGAACAAAAAGGTGATGTGATGTGGATCTTTTGCCATGATTTCCTCGAGCTCCGCGTAGATTTCTTGGATCTTATGTTGACATTGAGCTTTGTGCATGAACATGACAATCGATTTGCCATCTTGTCCCTTAAACTGGTATGTGGCAACACACGGATAGAGAGCGGAGACCCGTGTTTTATCTGTTGTTGGCAGTAATCCAGATTTTGTCGTACTTTTCCATGATATTCACTGTTTAGAGCTGAGACCAGTATCCTGCAATTATGTAGCAAACACTGATAAAAAGCTCCTGCCTATAAACAAACGAGCGTAAGAATGGGCGGTATAGAATGCAATATTCTGGTATGAACAAATACCCCCAAACTTAACTTTTGCTCGTCCCGAGCAAAACCAATTATTCACAAAAATATAATCCTAACCGCACTTTCGCAGGGAACGCGATTGCACTGAGCGCGTGCAACAAGCCGTTAAACCTCTAGGTGTCACTAGTAGAAGGAGTGTTGTCTCCTGAGGGTTTTCAGCGGATACTACCCACAAAATCCTGTCAAGCTAGTGTCATAAGTTAACATTGATTCTACTCCTACAGTTCAGTATTTACGTTAGAAATTCTATCATCCTAAGTTAGAAATATCCTACCCTTATTTTTCACACCTCCTATCTATTTAACCTTAGGACCTATACGTTCCAAAAAAGTTTAGAAAGATGTTGGTTCTCCTGAGTTTTCCTTCTAAAGTGCGGCCTTAAATCAGGGATTTTTATCAACTTTACAGAAAACACAAGTCTTATTCTTTATTTCTATCTTTTATCTAAACATCGATTGTATACCCCTACGTGTGTGTGTATTTGCACCCCTACACTCAAGAATTCAATTTAAGCTATAATACCCTTGCCCTAATACCTAATACTACTTCTTTTCATTAAGGATGGACGGATTTGCTCACTCACCATTCAAGCGACTATTAATGCTTCTTGAGGCACTAACGGCCGATTACTGAATGTGTGAACTTTAAAGCGTAAATAGCAATTTCCAGGTCTTAACTTTATTCTATTTTTCATTTTCTTTTTTTTTTCTTTTTCAAGACCGGATATATTTTTCACTATGCTCTTTTGGTGTTAAGCTTTAAATACCGTTTTTTCTTTCATACTAGGTTTTCAGGCAAGAGTATTTCTAGGTATCCTCTACTATCCCAAGTTTCAAGGTGCGTGTAAGTGTAGTTTGTAGGGTATATACTTTCTGAATTTGAACTCAAGAAAAGAAACTATTTTTCAGACTTATTCTTCAGCAAAGCATCAATACTTTCCCTTCATCTTGACTTAACTCAAGAACTGAACTCAAGATTACCTATTTCTCAAAAAAACTGTAAGGACTTATACTTACCAAAGTTAGACAGAATGAGGGTTATTTTTAGGATTTTCAATTCCTAAGCCTAGAATTTAGTTATTTCTAACATATCAACTAAACTTTCAGAATAAAAATCTAAGTTACCCTATTAGCTAACTTGACGACAAAGTTTTTATATTTTTGGAAAATTTTCGATTTTTGTGGGTTTTTAATTAGGTATGCAAATGCAAAATATACAAATGAATGCGTAGGAAGAAAGCTTACCGAGCACACCCCAAAATTAAACTTGACAGTGCCCTCACTGTCAGGCTATACCAAGAGGGTCAAAATTGTCGGCGCTCTCCCTAAAAACAAATTATATACAAAAAAAAGGAAAACAAAAAATATATACAAAAAATGTGTCCCCCCCCAAATTTAAGTAAAACAGTGTTTCCATTATTAAGCGTTTGAAGTTCAGGATTAGAGGGGAAAGAGAACAGTATCAATCTATACAAGGCCTTACACAGGCCAAAAGTTAACACCAACCATTCAAAAAATTTATCTCTGTAATATGCGGGTTGGTGAAAGAAGTTGAAGAGGAAAGAAATGGAGAATACGCGAGACCGTATGGAGATAGAAGCGGGATACGGTCTCGGTATATAAAGAGAAGAATGGCGGAAGGGAGAAAGAAATGGAATACGAACTTGAGGGTGGAAATGGATTGAATAAATTAGTACAATCTGTAATGATCGATGTGAAAAGATGGATTGTACTAATCTATCAATATGGCGAGAAATTGGGTCAAATCCCTCAAGATTCGTAAGAAACCATGGGTACGCCGAACTTGGTAAACCAGACATATGAAATGAGAGCGAGACGGGTTCTTGCAAGGTCGGAACGATGGAAAGGATGGAGGGAAGTGATTGAGGAAGGTTATCGGTTAAAGGTTCAGGAGGGTGTACACAGTCAGTGGAAGGGATATAATGAATTGGAAAATCCGACTCGTCAATTATAACTGGTTCATCCTCAAAACTATCCTCAGAATTCTCCTCAAAGTTAAGCTCATCCATGCCTTTATCATCAATATCAAGACGCATATGAAGTTCGGGAAAAACATTTAATGACTCGGGATGATGATTTGAAGAGAAAAACTCAGCCAAATCTATGGGTTCATCATCCAAAATATTCCCAGCGTCAATATTCTCAATCAAGTGAAAATCAATATTCTCAGACACCTCATCAAAAGCATGGATTTCAATCAATTCAGGTTCTAAGATGGAGGTGTAGAGGTCAAAAGGATTAGGTGTGGTTTCACTTGGCAAGGTCCCTTCACAATCTGGCAAATCAAACACTACAAAGTCGCACAACTCATTAAATATTCTATCTTCAACTGATAATTCATTTGGGACACTTGATAGACTTTCAACACAGGAGTTGTGGGATTCAATTTGAGACGGGTAGGTTTGATTTGGAAGGGTATACAGCTTAATTTCTCCACTCAAATTCTCAGCCTGTCCTACCGCCTCATCATACATTGGAAAATTTGGAGCTAGCTGGAAACTAGCTACCGGGTTAGTAGGTTGTATGAGAGCGGCCATGGACGCATTCAAATCCATCATCTGTTGGCTCGACGCTACCCTAAAGTCTTTCAACGACTGTTCCAGACTAGACATGGGTTGTGAAGGGGTTTCAGTAAAAGATTCAAAGTTGTTTGGATACTGAAAACTCCCAAATGGCGGTTCTGAAGTAATGTCTAGGGAAGGTGCAAAAGTAGGGTAGGATTGGTTGGAATTGAATGGCTGGATAGGAGCAGGATCAACATTTGGATAGGAAGGTGAATGGAATTGTTGATCCCAAGAACTTGAAGTGGTGAAAGGAGTGAAAGATCGGCTACGGGATTGTTCAATACGTTCAGCGATGGACAAAGGACGACTTGCAAAAGGGGTATCAACATAAGCGGGTGCGGGAGGTTGACAAGGTTGATACAAAGTGGAATGAGGAGTGCAAGTGTTTGTCCTAGCCGCTGCTATGCGACCTTTCAGTGAGATTTTGGGCATGGAGGGATCGTTTGACGTTCGGCCAAAGCAAGAACCGTAAGAAGTAATGTCTAGTTGTGGGTACCAAAGTTCGACAAGAGTTTTGCGAGGTGGGGTACCCATGATATGAAGAGAGAAAGAAAGAAAGGCAGAGAAAAGGAGGGGAAAAAGAATGTGAGTATTTTTTTTTATATATTTTTTTGGTTATATATTAACAAAAGAATGAAGTATACACAAAAAGAATATGGACAAAAATAATCACGACACAAAAATACCACACACCTAATCGTTCTAGGGTTCACCTTGGTCAACTAGATCTGCTCCAGAACTTGATTGTCGAAGTAAAACTGTGTCGAGAAACGGGCTCAAGATACACTGATCACGAGGCCAGGTAGTGCAGAGATAAGGGGAGGTTTTCCAACGCTTTCGCGAAGTTCCTTAATTAAATAACCCTTTCTCTTTTGGCGGTTTCGCCGTTAACACTTTCCTAGACACCCCGTAAACAATGTACCCTTAAGCGAGGTTCTAAACACGGTTAACTTCTCCTAATGAGCGCGAAGTCCTTAAGGCTTAAAGTCTAATTTCTTTTAAATTTTGTGCGGGTAAACGTTATGCTCAAGTTCGTGATTTGTGGGCCACGGAAAAGGTGATGAAATCCTTTACCGTATATTGTGGGGTTCGCTTGCCCTTAAGTCCGTATTAATGTATGCAATGCGCAATTCAATAAAAATTCTATAAAAAATCAAACAATCGTTTTTTAGTTTAAGCGCGGCACTGCAACAAATACGGGTTAGTCAGTTTTTAGCGTTTGCTAGCGAACTTGCAAAGAATCCTGCAAAGAATAGTATATTGGAAGCGTCGGATTTAAGAAGAAGGTGTTAGTAAAGTACCTACCGTTAAGTTTTTGGGTTAGGAAACCACCGTTGAATCAAATCCGGTAAGCTTGGAAAGTTCTCTTTCGCGGGTCAAACTACCCGGATCTTTGGCACTGTACTTCGTAATCACCTTAACTTTGAACGTACACTTTGCTCCCACAATCGCAGTTTGCAAATCCGCAAAAATCTGCACTCTTGCCCACAAAAAATGATCAAAAAAACAAAAAGTTTTTTTTTATATATACAAAAAGAATATTAACCTGAATAACAAGAAAGAAAATACGCTACCGTCTCCCCGGCAACGGCGCCATTTGATTAAAAGAGTTAAAGTTAACCGCAATCAAGGCGGTGTCGCTATGCAGCTAGCCGGTTGAGCATGGGTCGATCCACAGGGAGATGGTTGTATTTCCGTTTTGTTTTAGACGAGTCAATAAAGAATTTGTATGAGTTTGTTCAATCTAACCTATGTGTATTATTTGCAAGTATAAAGTTGTTAAGAAGAAGATACGAGATTGTAAGCTAAAGAAATCCGTACTCAAAACCTTTGAGCCGAGTCTTAACCAATTGAAGCTAGAGCAATCGGCAACAACGTGGATTAGGGGATTTAAGCGCGGTATTCGTGGAATCCGGCTTATTTACCCTTGTCCTTCCGTTCTTGTCTCTTGCTTTCACCTCCGGCCAAACCGAACGCAACCGGTCGCGGTTAGGAATCACCGTTACCTTGGTAGGGTAGGGTGCCTAACGGAGCGCTTGCGTATCGTTTGGGCGGAGTTCAATGGAAAATAACAGGAAAAGGAAATGAGCAAGGAGATATTAACTTACAATACCGTATTTATTCTTAACAACGGTAATTACAACCATTCACAAAAATGAACAAGAAAAAGAAAAGGGAAAAGAAAAGATTACAAGTAAGTAAGTGCATGAATTTAAATTGCAAGAAAGTAAAGCAAGGTAATAAAAAGCAAGAAAGAAATAAGCAATAAAAAGAACTAGAAACTAGAACTCAAGACAAGCATGGGATCAATAGCCAACCCTTAAACTTGCAAGCTCAATCAAGAGGTTGTAAGATCAAGAGAAGGGTAAAGAACTCATGTGAAATGAAACACTAATTCCATAAGAAAATACGACCCTTGAGATCAATAACTAACCCTTAACTTTTCAAGCTCAATGAAGAGGTTGAAAGATCAAGAGAAAGCAAGGATCTCAAGGGGAAATTAAACAAAAGAGAATGATACAAAAACCCTCATCTTCATTTCATCATCCACTCAAAAAGCTCTCACTACAATTTTCATGGAGGAAAGAATGAAGAAGAAGAAGACTAAACTACACTAAAACCTACAAAAGACGCGCAAAGAATGGACACCATGGTTTGGCTCAGTTCTGGGGTATTTATAGGCTGCTTACAGAAACCCTAGGGTAAGAATCTGGCATAAAATGAAGTACCCAAACTACCCCCAAAATACGACACAGAGAGGAGCCTACATGGCCGCGGTTCCGCGGCCTAAGCATGCTTAGGCCGCCGTTCCGCGGCCATACTAGGGAGTTGGGCCATTTGCTTTTGTGGGGATCCCTGGTTTGTTGTTGCCTGCTGTGTGGTATATGACTTTTCTCAGAAACTCTTCACAATTATTCCAGAATTTTAGTAGAACAAAAAGGTGATGTGATGTGGATCTTTTGCCATGATTTCCTCGATCTCCGCGTAGATTTCTTGGATCTTGTGTTGACATTGGGCTTTGTGCATGAACATGACAATCGATTTGCCATCTTGTCCCTTAAACTGGTATGTGGCAACACACGGATAGAGAGCGGAGACCCGTGTTTTATCTGTTGTTGGCAGTAATCCAGATTTTGTCGTACTTTTCCATGATATTCACTGTTTAGAGCTGAGACCAGTATCCTGCAATTATGTAGCAAACACTGATAAAAAGCACCTGCCTATAAACAAACGAGCGTAAGAATGGGCGGTATAGAATGCAATATTCTGGTATGAACACCCAGCCGTTCAGTTTGTCCCGGGGGTTCCCTAGGGTGCCCATGCACCACCCCGTGTCTTCTTAGTTCAAACCGTAAGCCCGTGGGGGTGTGCAAACATCTCAAACTTTCAGTTTTCAGAACAGTTTTTGTCGGCAGTTTTTTAATGACAAAAACGACGGATTTCTAATGTTGCAAAGAGTTAACTAAGGCTTATGGAGTTGCTCGGATACCATGTTGAATTACGGCAGCGCCCCGGCAATCAATCCGTAATGGAACAAAAATTTATAAAACTTGGCGCTACCACAACCAATTACCCGGATCTACCCATAAGCCCTAGATAACAAAACATGCAAACGAGTTAGAATGGTTATACCAAATAGATCCGTGTCCTTCGGTCTTCAACCATCATCCCAAGATCCTAGGGGCTTCCCTGATCAAGCTTGATCTCCAGTCTCCCTTCATCGAAGATGATCCATCCGAGAGTCTATGCAACGAGCTCCAACCACATATCCAAGGCAACTAGGGCACCTAAATCGCTACTTTAGATACCATAGATGAAGTAAAGAGTGATGAAGGATTAATTTGTCACAAGACACCCAAGGATTCTTAACTTATGAGAGGGTTTGGGTGGAGCTAGAGGAAGAAGAAGATGCCATGAGAATGAGGTGTTGAGAGCAACTCAAGAAAGAGAAAAAGAAATGAATAATGACTTATGTTTTTGTTTGTTGTGTGAGTGTGATAAGAAATAATGGAGCTATCACATAAATGTCCATGTCTCCAAAATATCTTAGTCAATAAAAAATATCTCAAGTCAACATAATTTCACAACAAACAAAAACCCTAAGTATGCTAGAATAGTAACCATGGGTCACTAATTAGCCATGCCATAAAAATGCAATAAACACCTCATCCTACAGCTCAATAACCTTTTAATCCAAAAAGGTCTAAACCATGATGAGGTGTAATCTTCTAAAAGTAATCTTGTAATAAATAACAAGAATACACCTCAACCGTATATACATACCCGCATCCGTATTCCGAAGAATACAAATACAAAGAGACGAAAATAATCCAACAAATATAATACTAGGATCCGACTTAAACCAAAGCGCAGTAGTATTATCCGTCCGAACATCATGCGTGCACAAGAACACGTATGTGATCGAACCCTGGCGTTAAACCATACGACCTCTACATCGTTTCGCCCGAAGCAGGGAAACCCTCTGTGTGAGACTTTAAAGACTCGTCAATACACTGGCAGCGGGTTTAACCATAAGCACATCAGTGGCACTAGCTGTACGTAACGGCTACCCAGGTATTGAGCGAATAGGAGGCCGACGAGAAAACTCATCCTGAAATACCTACTGAGCCTGACAGTGACAATATCTGTACAGTCTGGTCCGTTCGTCTATGAGTATCGCATATCGAGTTTAGGGGGTGGATAAAGTCATACCCCTAATAACACGACATTTAGTGTCGGTATGAAGCTTATCACCACCTGAGAAACTACCGATCCTAGATCAGTAATTCTCAACTATCTTGGCCAAGGATTTCTGGTGATGGCCACCCGTGCACAACTGCGACATCAACCCCAATTACCGCGAGAGACGAATCCTCCGATGATCCGCTCACTGCCTCCATATGGCTTGGGACTGTATCCAACTAAAACCTGTTTGCAAGATTTCTTTGAGCCGTGGTAGGGTAGTAATCAAAGCACAGTGGGAACTCACATGAGACAAATGACAATCTAAGGTCGATAGAGTAACCTGTACACATGTCACCGGGAAACTGCTATCTGACAATAGGTATAATACCAACTAGCATGTTTCCGGCGATTCCGTCCGGTGTACTCATAACCTAATGAGCACCTGTATACATCTTAGGTGAACAAAGTAACACCAATGGCTTGTGAGACCGGCCACCTCCCCTCGTCGGGGTCTCGAACAAAATACACTAGTCTGCTCTGGAGTATCGATGCCCAGTCTCGAAACTCCCATGACTAGGGACATTTAAGGATGTGCCTATAGACTACACAACTCCCACGTATATGATCGCCATCATACTGCTGGCAGTCAAGCAAGAATCCTATGGGCTCTATCAACATGTAATAGTGATCTGTAATGCCACCTAATACTGTACATGATGATAAAGACAAACCAGATAGCATACTTGTTAGTTATATATATGCCCTAGAGGTCATTATTGTACACATGATGTATATTATAGTGGATGCTTGGATATATATAGAGAGGACTTTCTTGCTCGATATAATAGTATGCTATCTGGTTGCTGTTTGTCTTAACATATTGACTTGTATTGTGTTACTGTCTTGCTCTCACATGTTGATAAAGCCCTTAGGATATGTACTTGAATAATAGGAATATGATGCAGATCATACTAGTGGGGCCAGGGTAGTCTACGAGTACATCCTATAATTGTTCCTAGTCGAGAGTGTATCGAGACAGGGCATCGATACTCTAGTGTAGACTAGTGTATACACATATTGACCCATATGATGGGCGATGGATGTGTAGGGTTCCCAGGCACGCAAATGAGGTCTCACAAGGCATCAATCATGCCAATTTCAAATTTTACAAGTGCCGAGAAACCCTAATACGGATTCGTTGACTAGAGTTTAGGAGAAAAGTGAAACTAGTTAATATTTTAACTAAAAGAAAGAGGCTACAACCTTTGTAGATCCGGTTCTCCACTTCCTTAGCACCACGTAGACGTCCTCTCGCTGTCCATACCGGATCCCGGACTCTTGCATCGGCTCCATCGGAGAAATGGGCGGGCTTGGTCGTCGGCTTCGTTGCCGAAGATGATCGACGTCGAGGCAACACAAGATCAAGCTCCTACTTAACCAAGCAATGAAACTTGTGAAGTAAACACCCTATACTACTTGGCAAGAGGTAGAGGATGAAGAAATAGGAGGTGGGTTCACTTTAGAATTGGATTTCTCACTCTTTTACTCAAGATGCCATTAGAGGGGTCAAGCTTTCTTCTTGAAGATGAAGAGGAAGATGAAGATAGAATATGATAAGTATTTCATTTAAAAAGAAACTAATATGAATACTTATCATATACTAAGCATAGTCAAGTGTAGAGAGTAAACTCGGGTTAGGTGAATGGTTAGGTTAAGGGAAGCAAACAAAATGGTCAAGTTTTCAACTCTTCATGAAGCTTCATGAAAGAAACAAGAAAAGCCACCATTTCCTTTTTGCTTTTCCAAAACAAATAAACAAAATAAATAAATGAATAAGTAAACAAAACCCTAATACAATTAAGTGTACACAAAAATATATCACATATACAATGTGCACATCAAGTGAGAAAATCCTTTTAAAGTGAACCAATACTAGTTAATGCAAAGTAATATATCAAATATATAATTATACATTAAATCATTAAATCAACATTTGATTCAATGATCCGGTCATGTCGCACATAACCGACTAGTATCCAATGTATCGACTCATCGAATCAATCTTCGATCCGATAACTAGGTTATATCGCATACAACCAATAGAAACATTCATCGCGAGAATGAAATACGGTATCACATACACGCATTATTCTCGGTCCCGCACATATCTCATATGCGCTCCTATTTCGTTTCGCTTGAGCCAGGAAACCTCTGCGTAGGACTCTAAAGACTCGTCAATACGCCGGCAGTAGATGATGATCATATCAAGCACCCACAAGCCGCAAGCGGTCTGCTAAACGTAACGGCCACCCGGGTATTGAGCGATCAGAAGATCGACGAGCAAGCCCGCTCACACTCCTGTGAATCCAACCAGTAACACTTACCGTACAGTCCGGTCTATTCGTCTGATATGTCGCATATCAAGTCTAGGGGTGGTAAACGTCGGACCCCAATAACCGATAAGTCATGCCGATGTGAGGCTCATAACGGGTCGAGAAACTACTGGTAACACTTACCAGTAAATCTCTGATCAGCCCTGGCCAGGGACTTCCCTGTTACGGCCAATCGAGCACAGCGCAACATCAACCCCCAATACCGGGAGAGACGAAACCCCTCCTATCGCTCATTGCCTCCATGTGACTCGGGACTATACCCAAAAACCACCGTTTTGCACGCCCTCATGGACGTGGTAAGGTGGAGATCAAAGCACAGTGGGATTCACACAAGACTCTATGACTATCTCGGGTCTACAGACTAACCTGCACAAGTGTCACTTGAGAACTGCCATCTGACGTGAGGTATAATACCATCTGGGAGTTCTCGGCGAGTCTGTCCAGTGTACCTAGTCTCCACTGAGCACCCGTATACCATCTCTGATGTCAAACACCAATGGATATGGGATCATCCATCGCCCATCTCATGGGTCGAGAAACGTATACGCTAGTTTACACTGGTATATCGATGCCCCGTCTCGATACACCCACGACTAGGGACCTTGAAGGATGTACTTAGGACTACCATGTCCCCACTAGTATGATCTGCATCATAGTCCAGGCAGTCAAGTACACATCCTAAGGGCTTTACCAACATGTAACTTTAAGACAGTTTAAAGAGACTAGTATACATGTTAAGATAAAGAGTAACCAGATAGCATACTATCATATCGAGCAAGAAAGTCATCTCTATATATGTCCAAGCATCCAATATAATATATATCATCTGTACAATACTGGCCTCTAGGGCATACATACAACTAACAATCTCCCACTTGCACTAGGTCCAGCTGCTGTAGTATCGCATACCGAGCATCCCGAAGAGTCTCTCAAACTTTATCTGGGGAATGGCCTTCGTGAGTGCATCCGCCGTGTTGTTCTTCGTGTCAACCCTCCTGACCTCAATCTCCCGGCGATCAACTATCTCCCGGATCAGGTGATACCGCCTCAGAATATGCCTGGATCGCTGATGGGACCTGGGTTCCTTGGCCAAAGCCACCGCTCCATTGTTATCGCAATACAAAGGTATTGGATGCTCAATGGATGGAACCACTCCAAGTTCAGTAATGAACTTCTTGATCCAGACAGCCTCTTTGGCAGCATCGTTGGCAGCGATGTATTCAGCCTCCATCGTCGAGTCTGCCACGGTTTCCTGCTTGGAACTCTTCCAGCTAATCGCCCCTCCATAAAGGGTAAAGACAAATCCCGACTGCGACTTAGAGTCGTCCTTATCACTTTGGAAGCTCGAATCGGTAAAGGACTCCACTTCGAGTCCTCCGTTACCATATACCAAGAGCATCTCTTTAGTCCTTCGCAAGTACTTGAGAATGCTCTTCACAGCTGTCCAGTGACTCTCTCTAGGATCAGCTTGATACCTGCTCACTACACTTAGTGAGTATGCAACATCGGGTCTGGTACATAGCATCGCGTACATGATAGAGCCTACAGCCGAAGCATAGGGTATCCCTTGCATGCGAGCTCTCTCCAAATCAGTCTTGGGAGACATCTCTTTGGAGAGAGTGACTCCAGAGATCGTGGGCAACTTCCCACGCTTGGATTCTTCCATACTAAACCTCTTTAGTATGGTGTTAATGTACCTGGATTGGGACAATCCCAATATCCGTTTGGATCTATCTCTATAGATCCTAATTCCCAATATGCATGAGGCATCACCAAGATCTTTCATTGAGAATCTTTGTGATAGGAAGAGTTTGACCGATTGCAGCATAGGAATATCATTTCCTATCAAGAGTATGTCGTCCACGTACAATACGAGGAAGACAACCTTACTCTCTGCCACCTTCTTGTAAATACAAGGTTCATCTGGGTTTTTGACGAAATCAAACTCTTTGATAACGACGTCAAAGCAGATGTTCCAACTCCGCGAAGCTTGCTTTAATCCATAAATTGATTTAAGCAGCTTGCACACATTCCCGCTGCTCCCACTGTCTACGAAGCCCTCTGGCTGAGTCATATACACGCACTCTTCTAAATCACCATTTAGAAAGGCGGTCTTAACATCCATTTGCAAGATTTCGTAATCATAATATGCAGCGATGGCAAGCATGATCCGGATGGATTTAAGCATAGCCACTTGAGAAAAGGTTTCGTCATAGTCCACACCTGGTCTTTGACGAAAACCCTTCGCAACAAGTCTAGCTTTGAAAGTCTCCACTTTCCCATCTACACCAAGTTTTTTCTTGAAGATCCACTTGCTCCCAATGGGTTTTACCCCTTCAGGAGCAATTTCCAAAGTCCATACTTTGTTGGTGTACATGGATTCCATCTCGGATCGCATAGCATCCAGCCATTTCACTGAGTCCCTACTCGTGATGGCCTGCTCGAAGCTAGTTGGGTCATTATCCTCCATGATGCAATCCTCGCTCCCACCATCCATGAGAAAACCGTAGTATCTCTCAGGTGGGTGAGGAACCCTACTAGATCGGCGGAGTGGTTGGGGTTCATTGGGAACTACGGAATCCTCTGGTTCCACCAGATCTTCTGTTGTAGCTTTTGTAGCTGGAACCTCTTCCAGTTCTACCTCCTTGCCACTAATCTCTTTTTCAAGAAATTCCTTTTCTAAAAAGGTGGCATGTCGAGAAACAAACACCTTTTGTTCCTCGGTGTGGTAGAAGATATACCCGCGCGAATGTTTGGGATATCCAATAGACTTACACAGAATGGACCTTGCCTCGAGTTTGTCCGGATTTTGCGTTTTTACATATGCCGGACAACCCCATATCTTAACATAATTAAGACATGGTCTCTTTCCTTTCCATATCTGATATGGAATGGTTGGCACGGATTTGGTGGGAACCATATTCAATAGGTCTGCAGCTGTTTCCAGTGCATATCCCCAGAAGGAAATAGGTAACTCAGCTGTGCTCATCATAGAGCGCACCATATCTAATAGGGTGCGATTCCTCCGTTCAGATACACCGTTGTGCTGTGGTGTATATGGAGGAGTCAGCTGAGAGAGAATCCCATTCTCTTTTAGGAAGTCCAGGAATTCATTGCTCAAGTATTCACCTCCTCGATCAGATCGAAGGATTTTAATACTTTTTCCGGTTTGGCTCTCGACTTCTTGTTTATATTCTCTAAATTTCTCAAAAGCTTCTGATTTGGGTTTCATCAGGAACACATATCCGAATCTAGAGAGATCGTCAGTGAATGTAATGAAGTACGAAGAACCATCCCTGGCATGTGTAGACATTGGACCGCATACATCACTATGCACTAGTCCCAAGAGTTCCGTAACTCTTTCTCCGTGTCCCGTAAACGGAGTTTTGGTCATCTTGCCTTTGAGACATGACTGGCAAGTGTCATAAGATGAAAATTCAAACGGATTCAAATATCCATCCTTATGCAACTTAACCAGTCGTGTCGCATTGATGTGACCCAGTCTACAATGCCATAAGAAGGATTCGTTCAGTTCTGAACTCTTCCTTTTGTGTGTGTTTGTTATGCTCAGAACTGTTGATTGATTTAGAACATAAATGCCATTGCACAACGTGCCTGATCCAACCAACTTTTGGTTACAGAAAATGTTCATAACATTGTCCTGTAATACAAAATTATATCTCTCTTTACTCAACAAAGAAATCGATATAATGTTGCATATCAGGTTCGGCATGTAATAGCATTCGTTCAGAACCAATGTATTACCAGTTGGTAATGCAAGGTGATATTCCCCGATAGTCTTAGCTGCAACAATTGCACCATTTCCAACTCTAATGTGTTTATCACCTTCTCCAAGTTCTCTACCTTTCCTAAGCCCATGTAACTGATTACATATATGGGATCCTAACCCGGTATCTAATACCCAGGATGTAGAGCAAATGGAGAAACAGTTCTCTGTAACGAACACACTCGAAGAAAATGCATCAACATGTTCTTTCTTCATTCGGGTGGCATAGGAATCCTGGTATTCCCCTATATCCTGTTCAGTCCTATAACTCTTATAAGAAAGAACGGAACCAACGTTCCCCAGCACAGTATAACATGCGGGTTCGGTCAATACATCCATATTATTATCTTGATTAGGGCATGACATGGTCGCTACCTGGAGAGAGAGAGAAGAAAACACTTTAGCGTATGCTCGTGCAAGATCAGATTGGTTATTATCTTATCTAATCAGGATGGCTCCTACTGGTTTTTATCAAATCTTCCTTCAAACCCTAAAAGGAAAGACTAGCCGGGATTAATTACACCATACAACTTCGCCAATCTTTCAGCCAGGCCAGTGTCGGTACTTTGAGGGAGGTTCCCCGTGCTTTCGCACGGACCTAATTAAAGTAAACCTCGTTTTCCCAGAGGCGTAACCCCGTTGACACCTTTCTAGACACCTACTTGATCGGCTAATTGTAATGTGTAAAACTCTCCCAGGAGTAACTCTTACTCGCAGTGGGTATCGGGATCCAACTATCTTATAGAAGGTATGCAATCTTATTGCAAATTTCAACACTTGAAATTCCCGATAATATTTTGCCCCTAGCGTCCTATGACCTTGATGCAGGCCAACAAACCATAGTGCGCTAGTCAAGTTTAACTCGTCATTTCCTGATTGAATTAAACCCACCCGCACGACCCTTGACGCAGGCCAACAAAGTCGCACGACTACCCTAATCCAATCTGCATCATATGCATAAGCAGATAAATACTTGTTAGCTACCGCACACTACGCCTTGATGCAGGCCAACAAACGTGGCACGAATACTAACTACTACTTATCTGAAATGACGGAGGGCTACGACAGGTTTTTCTGAAAACCTATTGCGTGATGAACTTGATATCGTCGTAGAATCGAATGATTTTGAAATGGAGTGTTTTTGAGGCTTTTTCTAGTTTTGCTAAAGGAGTCACTCCCGGTGAAGGGATCGTCGGCCCTTTCCTCGTCGAATGAGGTGCGGGATATATCATATATATCACTGTGCAAAGCAGAAACTATAGAAGCAATCAAAAACAAACCGAGTGTGTAGCATCTGCTAGTTATTGCTAAAGGAGTCACCCCGGTTGAAGGGATCTCGGTCCTTTCCTTATCGAATAAGGTGCAGGATATATCATATATACCACTGTGCAAACCAAGAACTGTAGCTACCTGTTTTATTTAAAATTTGATTCTACAACATCTTTTAGGTTTCTTTTCTTTCATTAATCACATTAATGAAGTCCCATCATTTAAGTTACCTAAACATCACAGATAAATACGACGTACACTTATGCCATCCGCATTCGCCTCGATGTCCCCTCGTGCACCGTTAGGTTAGGTAACTAACGACAGAGCAGGGAAGGGCTAGTGCGGGTGCAAAACATAAGTAACGTATATATAATATATCATATATACTATATACAGTATCCATCAGAATATATCAAATGATCACATCACAGATATCGCAGCAAAAAATATCATATGAAATATTGGATATACTAGGACGTCCGTGTTTTTAATACGAGCCAGTATAAAACACGGATTCCACGGTTGTGATGAATAGCCAATCCCACACCCCTAGACCCCTACGAGAGCGGCAAGCAACCCTACCAATTCTAGGGTTAGGAGACCCGGACTCGACTCCTCGAGATGGTCTCCCACTGGACCCTAGAACCCGGTTACTTGTGATCCCCTCCTTGGGTCTATCCTAATGCGGAAATGTAAATAATATACAAAAGGTGACATCTTCCGCAACGTGGAAGTGCCCCGATAAAAGAATATTACATACAAGTTTTTACATGAATGAAAATGAAAAACACTCATCTCACATAAAAACCCCCCGGCTATTCGAACACAACGATCCAATATAACATATCCAGCAACACATAACATCATATGTCATCAACCTAAGTAAGTATGCATACCCCAATTGTCGTTGACGTATAGCAACGAAACCGGCGATATCGACATAGTACACTTACGGTCACAGAAAAGAAAGTGTAAAACTACAGCAGTTGGAATCCGCAACCTCTTTAGACATCGCATGCCTAATCAAATGAAATACTTAGACATCACATGCCTAACAATTATAAACCCCGCATTTTAGTCTCATTATCGAAAACTCTTTTCAATATCAAGTGAGACTAAACCGCTAGATTTATAACATTCATTCATTTATTTCATAACTGTTTGTGAATTCCAATTATTGTATCCCATTCCGGATAAATAGAAAATATTAAACTTTCCGATCGAACATTCGAACACCCAAGTTTTCTCAAAACCGTTCAACACATGAAATAAGTTCAAAGACATTCATTTCATACCTCAGTACAAACGGTCCAGCCGTAAAAGGGTCAAGCCAACGCCTCACATGTGGCACGCCGTACTGCCCCAAACCCTAAGGTTCAAAGGGCAGTTCAAGACGGTCACATAATCGAGTTAAGGTTTGTTGTCTTCTAGAGGGACCATCGCGTTACTTTCACTACTCAGAACGTCCTTAAACCACAGAAAAATCCAACACTTGGAAATTTTCCGGCAGGGGAAAAATTGGGTATTGTTATCTGGTCGAACTTTTTAACATATTCTAAAATATCCGGAAAGCCACATAGACAAAATCTGATAATCCGATCGAATCATCTACGCTCCAAAACACCCCAGAAAACTCAACTCTTGAGTGCAAATTAAAAATTCCCAAAAAACTCAGCACCTGAAAACATGAATTACTGTGCAAAAATTGAAGGCAAATCCCATCATTTGGCCGCGGAACCGCCGCAGAAGCAGGGCTTTTGCCGCGGTTCCGCCGCGCTTTAGACTCATCATGAGGTAATTTTTGCACCGTAATTCTTAGAATTCCCTGCTGAATTTTTTAAGCATTTTTAATCTGGAAAAAACCCAGTTTTTGAAAAAAGTCCAGAGAGCATGAATGATTAGGGTTTCGATGTTCGTTCGGATTTCAAACGTCGTCTAGACTTCGCCTAAGGCTCTAGCTAGGCTCTGATACCACTGTAGGGTTCCTAGGCACGCTAATGAGGTCTCACAAGGCATCAACCATGCCAATTTCAAATTTTACAAGTGCCGAGAAACCCTAATACGGATTCGTTGACTAGAGTTTAGGCGAAAAGTGAAACTAGTTAATATTTTAACTAAAAGAAAGAGGCTACAACCTTTGTAGATCCGGTTCTCCACTTCCTTAGCTCCACATAGACGTCCTCTCGCTGTCTATACCGGATCCCGGACTCTTGCATCGGCTCCATCGGAGAAATGGGCGGTCTAGGTCGTCGGCTTCGTTGCCGAAGATGATCTACGTCGAGGCAACACAAGATCAAGCTCCTACTTCACCAAGCAATGAAACTTGTGAAGTAAACACCCTATACTACTTGGCAAGAGGTAGAGGATGAAGAAATAGGAGGTGGGTTCACTTTAGAATTGGATTTCTCACTCTTTTACTCAAGATGCCATTAAAGGGGTCAAGCTTTCTTCATGAAGATGAAGAGGAAGATGAAGATAGAATATGATAAGTATTTCATTTAAAAAGAAACTAATATGAATACTTATCATATATTAACCATAGTCAAATGTAGAGAGTAAACTAGGGTTAGGTGAATGGTTAGGTTAAGGGAAGCAAACAAAATGGTCAAGTTTTCAACTCTTCATGAAGCTTCATGAAAGAAACAAGAAAAGCCACCATTTCCTTTTTGCTTTTCCAAAATAAATAAACAAAATAAATAAATGAATAAGTAAACAAAACCCTAACCATTCATATAACCATGGCTTAGTCTTTACACATGTACAAGTTAACATGTATCATCAAACATGATACAATTAAGTGTACACAAAATATATCACATATACAATGTGCACATCAAGTGAGAAAATTCTTTTAAAGTGAACCAATACTAGTTAATGCAAAGTAATATATCAAATATATAATTATACATTAAATAATTAAATCAACACTTGATTCAATGATCCGGTCATGTCGCACATAACCGACTAGTATCCAATGTATCGACTCATCGAATCAATCTTCGATCCGATAACTAGGTTATATCGCATAAAACCAATCGAAACATTCATCGCGAGAATGAAATACGGTATCACATACACGCATTATTCCTGGTCCCGCACATATCTCATATGCGCTCCTATTTCGTTTCGCTTGAGCCAGGAAACCTCTGCGTAGGTCTCTAAAGACTCGTCAATACGCCGGCAGTAGATGATGATCATATCAAGCACCCACAAGCCGCAAGCGGTCTGCTAAACGTAACGGCCACCCGGGTATTGAGCGATCAGAAGATCGACGAGCAAGCCCGCTCACACTCCTGTGAATCCAACCAGTAACACTTACCGTACAGTCCGGTCAGTTTGTCTGATATGTCGCATATCAAGTCTAGGGGTGGTAAACATCAGACCCTAATAACTGATAAGTCGTGCCGATGTGAGGCTCATAACGGGTCGAGAAACTACTGGTAACACTTACCAGTAAATCTCTGATCAGCCCTGGCCAGGGACTTTCCTGTTACGGCCAATCGAGCACAGCGCAACATCAACCCCCAATACCGGGAGAGACGAAACCCTCCTATCGCTCATTGCCTCCATGTGTCTCGGGACTGTACCCAAAAACCACCGTTTTTCTCGCCCTCATGGACGTTGTAAGGTGGAGATCAAAGCACAGTGGGAATCACACAAGACTCTATGACGATCTCGGGTCTACAGACTAACCTGCACAAGTGTCACTTGAGAACTGCCATCTGACGTGAGGTATAATACCATCTTGGAGTTCTCGGCGAGTCCGTCCAGTGTACCCAGTCTCCACTGAGCACCCGTATACCATCTCTGATGTCAAACACCAATGGATATGGGATCATCCATCGCCCATCTCATGGGTCGAGAAGCGTATACGCTAGTCTACACTGGTATATCGATGCCCCGTCTCGATACACCCACGACTAGGGACCTTGAAGGATGTACTTATGGACTACCATGTCCCCACTAGTATGATCTGCATCATAGCCCAGGCAGTCAAGTACACATCCTAAGGGCTTTACCAACATGTAACTTTAAGACAGTTTAAAGAGACTAGTATACATGTTAAGATAAAGAGTAACCAGATAGCATACTATCATATCGAGCAAGAAAGTCATCTCTATATATGTCCAAGCATCCAATATAATGTACATCATCTGTACAATACTGGCCTCTAGGGCATACATACAACTAACAGGATGATCCCACATCCATTGGTGTTTGACATCAAGGATGGTACACGGGTGCTCAGTGGAGACTGGGTACACTGAACGGACTCGCCGAGAACACCTATATGGTATTATACCTATCGTCAGATAGCAGTTCTCTGGTGAAACTGGTACAGCTTAGTCTGTAAACCTGAGATCGTCATAGAGTCTTGTGTGATTCCCACCGTGCTTTGATTTCCACCTTACCATGTTCATGAGAACGTGCAAAACGGTGGCTTTTGGGTGCAGTCCCGAATCACATGGAGGCAATGAGCGATAGGAGGGGTTTCGTCTCTCCCGGTATTGGGGGTTGATGTTGCGCTGTGCTTGATTGGCTATAGCATGAAGTCCCTGGCCAGGGCTGATATGGAGATCTACTGGTAAGTGTTATCGGTAGTTTCTCGACCCGTTATGAGCCTCACATCGACACGACTTATCGGTTACTGGGGTCTGACGTTTACCTCCCCTAGACTGGATATGCGACATATCAGACGAAGAGAACGGATTGTACGATAGTGTTACTGATTGGATTCGTAGAAGTATGGATAGGCTTGCTTGTTGATCTTCTGATCGTTCAATACCCGGATGGCTGTTACGTTTAGCTGACCGCTTGCGGCTTGTAGGTGTTTGATATGATCATCACCTACTGCCGGCGTATTAACGAGTCTTTAGAGTCCTACACAGAGGTTTCCTGGTTCAGGAGAAATGGAGTAGGAGCACATATGTGATATGTGTGGGACCGAGATTAATACGTGTATGTGATACCGTATTCTATTATCGCGATATGTGATATCAGCCGGTTATATGTGATATAGCCGGGTCATCGGATCAAGTGTTGATTCGATAAAATGATACATATAATATTAGTTGGTTATATATAATATTGCCAGATTATTAAATCAAGTATTGATTTAAAAATTTAATTTATAATTATATATTTGATATATTAAATTACATTAACTAATATTTGCTCACTTAATTGTTTCTTTTTCTTACTTTTGTGTACACTTTACATATATGTGATATAAGTGATTGTGTCATGGTTGTTGATACATGCAACATGGGTGTATAAGACTTACACCATGCCTTGGATGAATTAGGGTTTTTCTTATTTAAAGTAATTCAAAATGAATTGGATTTTGTCATGACGAAGAATCTTGGAGAAGCTAGGGTTTGCCATTGACTTAGTCCACTCAATTTGGATTACTTAAGATATTTATTAACCTAACCATTTATCTTTGACCATGGTTTATTCTCTACAAGAGTTTAGTATGAGATATTATCTCACCATGGTTGCTATTCTCACACAACTAATTCACTTGTTTATTTTCTCTCTTCATCTTCTTCCTTATCTCAAAAGCTTTCTAGGGTTTCATGAGGTGATGAATCCTAGTGAGAAAATAAATTCTAAAGTGAGCAAAATTACTACTTCATCATCCTCTTCTATACTAGCCATATAGTTTAGTGTGTTGGCTTCACTAATTTCATGTTAGTGAAGAGATAGCTTGAGTTCGTGTTTCCTCGAAGTAAATCATCTTGGATTTTGAAGACTACAAGTAAGCATGCATCATTCACCTTGTGGAGCTTCTCAAGAGTTCGGGAGTTCTTTGATCGCAGCTAAGGGACCACTACTTGGAGATAATGAAGTGAAGGAACGGACTACAAAGGTTGTAATCCATAATCACTTAGTTGTAAAAGTAGTTTACATTTCGATTTCTTATGATTCTCTAGTAAAAGATTTAGGTTAGAGTTCTTTAGCATGGCAAAAATTTTAATTTGGTATGGACGATGCCACCCGAACCCTTACTGTCATCCTTAGGAACCCTGTTAGCTATAGTGCGCTCAAAGTCAATTATTGCATCCAAGGCACGTGATTTCAATGATTGAGTGATGGTCTATACCGGTAGAAAAATCTTACTCGAGATGATAGTATGCTATCTGGTTTATCTTTATCATCGTGTACATGCTTCAGGTGACATCACAGATCGCTATTACATGTTGATAGAGCCCATAGGATTCTTGCTTGACTACCAGCAGTATGATGGCGATCATATAGGTGAAAGTTGGGTAGTCTATAGGCACATCCTTAAAGTGTCCCTAGTCATAGGTGTTTCGAGACTGGGCATCGATATTCCTTGTGTAGACTAGTGTATACGGATCGAGACCCGACGAGGGGCGGTGGCTGGTCTCACAAGCCATTGGTGTCAGTTGGTTCACCTAAGATAGTATACAGGTGCTCATTGGGTTATGAGTACACCGGACGGACTCATAGGGGCACTGCTGATTGGTACTATACCTATCGTCATGAGCAGTTCCCAGGTGACATGAATACAGCTTAGTCCGTTGACTTGACACTGATATATTGCCTCAAGGGTATTCCCACTGTTCTTTGATTACTACCCTACCACGGCTCAAAGGAGTTGTGCAAACTGGTAGTAGTTGGCTGCAGTCCCGAAACACTTGGAGGCAGTGGCGGTTTAGATAGGATTCGTCTCTCCCGGTATTGGGGGTTGATATCGCGCCGTGTCTAGAGAGCCATTACACAAAGTCCTTGGCCAAGGGAAGTGAGATTTACTGGTGGGTATTCCAGTAGTTTCTCAAGGTGTTCTGGGATACACGCTGACACGACTTATACCACTATTGGGAGTCTGACGTTTACCATCCCCCTAGGCCCGATATGCGATATTCATAGACGAACAGACCGGACTGTACGGAGATTGTCACAGATTGGCTCAGTAGGGTTTCAGGATGAGTTCATTCGTCAGCTTCCCTTTCCCTCAATACATAGGCAGCCATTACGTACAGCTTGTGCCACTGACGTGCTTGTGGTTAAACCCACTGCCAGCGTATTGACGATTCTTTTGAGTCCCCCACAGAATTTTTCCCAAGTTCGGTCGAAACGTTGTAGAGGCCATATGGTATTATGGCAGGGTTCGATCATATACGTGCACTTATGCACGGATTATGATCGGACGGATCATACTAGTGGGCCTTGGTTTAAGCCGGATCCTAATATTAGATTTGTTGGATTGCTTTCGTCTCATTGCATTCGTATTCAGTCGGAATGTGGATGCAGGTATGTATATACAGGTGAGGGGTATCCTTGTGATCCGTCACGAGTTTACTTTAGAACATGCTATTCTATTTATTGTTATAAACATTTGGGTTAATGTTTATTTGGTGGAAATTGTGAGTTCAAGTCATCATGAAGAGCAATTAATGCGGCATGTGCAATTTGATGTCTCATGGTATTTTTTTGTGCCATGTCCACTTGTTAATTGATTTATTGAGTGAGATTGAGATGGAGAGAGAGAGGGCAATCACAAGGGTGTGGGGTTTGCTCTTGAGATTTCATTCTAGTGCTCTCTCATTTTTATCTCACACAATATACAAAAGCTCTTCTTCTTCTTCCTCTTTCTTGAGCTCACAAGTTTCTCATTAATGGCTTCTTCTTCAACCTCCATCCATACAATCTCATGTGTTGAGAATCAATGGATGAATAGAGACAAAGTTATCACACACATTCTCTACTTCACCTTGGACATGTCGGCTAGCAAACTTCATGTCCGAGTTGCTTCTGTTTTGAAGTGGGAGCCCGTAAAAAGGTTCCTTGACGTGGTGCCACTTCGACGAGGAGACTGGAGATCGAGCTTGATCGGAGAAGCCGCGAGGAGCTTGGGATAGTGGCTAAAGACCGAAGGACACGGATTGATTGGTATAACCATTCTAACTTCTTTATAGTTAGCTAGTTTAGGGTTAATGTTATGATCCGGGTGAAATCCTACATTAACGTCGGTTTTATAAAAAGTTTTTGTTCCGCGTTTGTCCTCGGATTGACGCCTGGGGCGCTACCGTAGACTTACATGGTATCGGAGCCACGCTATTAACCAAAACTAGCTTGTTCTAACATGTTTAAAACATCGATCGAACGAAATTTCCAAACCTGCAATTCCATTATTGAAGTTTCTGCCGAAATTTTTTTGTGGTCGAAAAATTATTTTCAGTATGTCAAAAAATCGTGCAGGCATTTTTAAGAACCCAGAAGAAATTTGAGTGCATGTTCTCACCATCGGACCGTGGAACCGTGGCGGAAACATCATGCTTGCCACGGTTGCGCGGCGGTATGGTGGCAACAGTGCACCATTTTTCTTCTGGGTGTCTTTCATGTGAAATTGTGGTTTCTGGAATATTTAGTTTTGGCCCAGATTTGTTTTAGTGCTGGGTTTTGCACTTGGGGCCATTGTGGGAAGTTTTGTCGATCGAAATTTTAAATACGTTAGTTCACAGTACTTACATTACTATCTGCGGCCGTGAATGTCATTCGAGCGATACAACTCGTCTAATTGCTATATGTTCTTTTAGACGAGTTTGCGAACGTGACATTCACGTTGATGTTCTGTGTTGTGCTGTGATGTTGCGGATTTGTCGTGGTGGATAGCTTACTTGCAATGTTAGTACAGATTGGTATTATTTGTACATCTGATATCGCGGGGCAAGCGTCCGACATGTGGACTGCCGTCACTGCATGTTTGTATATTATTCTTTTGGGGCACGACCGGGTTGAGGTCGATGTGACTGTTATACATAATTTCTTTTCTGTACTAGGATTACCCCACGGTGGAGTGTACGGATAGCCGGATTCTAGAGGGCAACAGGCCCGCATCTCATGGCTTTGAGACGGAGGGGGCTTCACTCTTGAATTGGCGGGCTATTCGCCGCACTCGTAGGGGGTACAGGTTGACGCAAGGAGGGGTGCTCAAGTTACCGAATTCCGTGAAGTGCTGGGTGGCCCATTCACTTTGTTGAAGGGGGCTGCCTCGTTTCTGGTTTTGGCGGGTAACTTGCCGCGCCCGTAGGGATCTACGTTTTCATTGCACAAGCTATCCACACGACCAGGAGAACGTCGGGTTTCAATTGCTGCTCAAAAGAAACCCGGGGATCCCAGATTATCTATATTGTTCTGCGATGTTTATTACTTTTCTTTGATGTTGCATTTATCACGTCTTGAGCGATTATTATATATTGTTATATATGCTAGTAGATGTTGTATATGTTTTACACCCGCGCTAGTCCAGTCCCCACTCTGTCGTTAGTTAACTAACCTTACGGGTGATGACGGGACCCAGTGGCGAATGCGGATGGCATATACGTACATCATATTTTCGTTCTTTTGTGGTATGATTAATTGATGGGACTGCGTTGATTCAGATCAATGCAAGGAAAATAAACCTATTCAAAATTGTTGGAACAATTTTCAAAAAGCTGTTATTACAAGGACATTTTCTTTTGTTTTGAACAGTGATTTTCAGTTTGAATATCCAGCACTTCATTCGACAAGGCAAGGGCTGAGATTCCTTCATCGGGAGTGACCCCTTGGGTAGGAGTTTGCATCAGGGTAATAACTTCACTATAGTCGATTACTTTTTGCTTTGCATCGCGGTATTCAGTTAGAATATCCTGCACCTCATTCTACGGAGAAAGAGCCGAGATCTCTTCAGCGAGAGTGGCCTCTTTAGCAAAGGTTTTCGCCACTATATATTTGTAAAAAGCTATCCGGTTCATTCAACGATATCAAGTTCATTACGTTAAAGGTTTTTCGCCAAAAATCATTCGTAGCCCTCCGTCCTTTCAGACGGTTAGCACTTAGTATTCATGCTATGTATGTTGGCCTTCGTCAAGGCATAGTGTATGGTAGCTATTTGTTACTTTTTTGTTGCATAGATATATGCGTTGTTTTAGGACAGCCGTACTACCATTTTGGCCATTGTCAAGGGTATGTACGGGTGGGTTCAAATTAACTTGGATAATGACGGGTAGAACTTGACATGTGACTTATGATATGTTGGCCTTCGTCAAGGTCATAAGAGCATAGGGTGAAAATAACGCCGGGTGTTTCTAAAGAAACTGAAACTTGCCAGGCATGCGTATACCTTCTGGAGTGTGATAACGTGAGTGTATTCTATCACGTTATCATGCGATGATAGTTAGATCCCGATTCCCACTTATGAGTTGGTTTACTCTTCGGCTGATCCCGACTAATTCTTCTTTCAGGTTTGGAGAAGAATTTGAGGATACAGTGGGAGACATCCTGATTAGATAAAGTGATTAACCATTCTGATCTAGGTTAGAGTGCACGCAGAGTGTTTTTTTCTCTCTCTCTTTGGCAGCGACCATGTCCCGACCCTAGACTATGACTCAGTTACCAAGTTAACCGAACTTTCTTAAAACACTGGCTTTTGGATTGTCTGAGTTGCATACATCATTGCCACTCTTTCTTTTACCCTTTGCATTTCTCCAGAACACCCCGTATCACTACAAACATTCACTTCCATTGGATAAATCTATCGTATAGTTACATACGAACTCGAAGGAACTTGTTCCAGATTCGAGGATGGATTATGGTTCTGGAGAAATTGAATAGGACTATTCAGTTCTCTTTTCCTTTTACCTTCTCTCAGGTTATGAGGTCTTCTAAGATTAGGAGAGGGTACACCTGTTACTCTTATCGGATAATCTTCTTCCAAATCATAGGCAGGTGCCGAAAGGTAGGGATTGAAGAAAAACAATTAGCCTAAGTGTGGTGTACAGAAGTGTTGGAGATAGTGCCCTCAGAGTCAATTATTGGATCACAGGCACGTGATTACAATGATTGAGGGAGGACCTATCCCGGTAGGACAGTCTTACTCGAGATGATAGTATGCTATCTGGTTTACCTTTATCATCGTGTACTGCTTTAGGTGACATGACAGGTCACTATTGCACGTTGATAGAGCCCCTAGGATTCTTGCTTGACTACCGGCAGTATGAGGGCGATCATATACGTGAGAGCTGGTAGTCTATAAGTACATCCTTAAAAGGTCCCTAGTCGTAGGAGTTTCGAGACAGGGCATCGATACTCCAGAGTAGACTAGTGTATACAGTCGAGACCCCGACGAGGGGCGGTGGCCGGTCTCACAAGCCACTGGTGTCAGTTGGTTCACCTAAGATGTACACAGGTGCTCATTGGGTTATGAGTACACCGGACAGGACTCGCCGGGAACATGCTAATTGGTCTTATACCTGACGTCAGATAGCAGTTCCCTGGTGACATGTGTACAGGTTAGTTCATCGACCTGGGGATCGTCATTTGTCTCGTGTGAGTTCCCACTGTACTTTGATTACTACCCTACCACGGCTCAAAGGAGTCGTGCAAACAGGTTTTAGTTGGGTACAGTCCCGAGCCACATGGAGGCAGTGAGCGGATCTTCAGGGGTTCGTCTCTCCCGGTATTGGGGGTGAGGTCGCGCTGTGTCTAGGAGAGCCATTACACGAAGACCTTGGCCAAGGCAAGGAGATTTACTGGTAGGTATTCCAGTAGTATCTCAGGGTGTTCTGGGCTACACTCCGACACGACTTGTATCGCTTTTGGGGGTCTGACTTTTACCAACCCCTTAGGCCCGCCATGCGATGCTCATAGACGAACGGACCGGACTGTACGGATATTGTCACTGACAGGCTCAGTTGGGTGTCGGGGTGAGCTTCCTCATCGACGTCCCTTTTGGTCAATAGCTGGTGGCCCGTCACGTATTGGCTTATACCTCTGACGTGCTAGTGGTTAAATTCACAGCCATAGTATTGACGAGTCTTTAGAGTCCACCACACTTTCAGTTACTCAAGCTTTCGGGCGAAACGCTGTAGAGGCCGTATGGAGATATGGCAGGGTCCGATCAGATACGTGCGGTATTGCACGGATCATGATCGGACGGTTTGTCCTAGTGGCCGTATCGTAATATGGCAGCGTTCGATCAGATACGTGCGGTATTGCACGGATCAGGATCGGACGGATTTTACTAGCCGGCTTTGGTTTAAGTCGGTCCTAGTTTAGTACAGTGTAGATTTTGTCTCTTTGCATTTGTATCCGGACGGAATACAGATGCGGGTGTGTATGCACAGCATTGGGGTTTTCCTGTAATTTATTACGGGACCAGTTTTCTGGAGTTGCCAGTTTGCTTTCCGTTCCGGCCGGTTTTCCTTTGTTCTTTCCCGGCCGGACTTTTCCGATGGAGGGAGTTATTTGCAGTTTTGCAAATAACACTTTGTGGAGGATTTATTTGCATAAGGTGTGATATGATAAGCATCTTTGCTTTTCATGCTTTATGTTGATAAGAAAGGATTAGATGTGATTTGAGGTTGATGGAAAGTTTAGTGATGATTATGTTTGGATGTGGTCACCCTCCTCATTTTACTACACTCACCTCCCTCTTGCTTCATATTGTTTTCCTCCACCATTTCTAAAGAGGAGAGATTATTATTCATGGTTGAGAAAAGAAAGAGAGAAGAAAAAGAAAAGAGAAGATGAGAGCTTGATCTTCATCTTTGAGAGAGTAGCATTCATTCATCTCATTTTTGATACAAGGAAAAATGAAAGCACCATTTTTCATACCTTCATTCCTCCATCTTCAAATGGCAACCAATACCCCAAAGTGAGACATGCATTCTACACTACACTTCCTACAGCATATCTTGGACGCGTCGGGTAGCCTACTTCGCGCCCGAGTTGCCTCGGTATTGAGGTGGGAGCCCGTAAAAGTTCCCGGCTTCGTGGTGCCCTTTCCGACGAGGAGGAGACGGACGGAGATCCCGCGAGGAGATCGGAGTGGAGATGAAGACCGGAGGACTCGGATCAGTCGGTATATCTCTAACTCATTCTCTTGTTAGCTTAGACTAGTTTAATGGCACGATCCGGGGTTTAGTGCGCGGTGGTGCCGGTTTGCAAAGTCCGCAAAATTAAAGTTTATCACCGTTTCCGCGTTTGGCCGTCGGATTGACGGCCGGGGCGCCGCCGTGCACATACAATGGTATCAGAGCCTCGCCATTAACATAGTCTAGCTTGGTGTAATGTGTTTTTCTATTTCGATCGATCGAATGTTCCAAAACTGCATCTTAGTACGCATCAGTTTCTGTTGAAAATTTTTGGTCTCGAAAAATTTTTCAGGTTGTAAAATATTGATGTACTGGGAAACCTAAGGGCTCTGTAAAAATTCGACGAAGTAACTCCATAGTGGGAGCGCGGAACCGCCGCGAAAACCCCCTTCCCGCGGCCCTTCCGCCGCACACTGTGGAGATCACTTCACCAATTTTTTTCAGAGGCCTCCTGGAATTAAATTATGGGTTTTGGAATATTAACATTGGGCCCAGGATTTCTGTGAGTGCTACAGTTTTGTTTGGGGGCCCACTTGTTAAGGTTTGATCAATCGGAAAATTTTAAACACATTTTTCACAGTATTTACATTATATCTGCGACCGTGAATGTCACTCGATCGGTAAATCCGGTCTAACTGCTATAGCCCGGTTAGACGGATTTGCGAACGTGACTTTCACGTTGATGTTCTATGTTTATGCTGTGATGTTGCGGATCGGTCGTGGGGATAGCCTGGATGCAATGCTAGTACAGTGTTGTTGTATCATGTACATTTGATATTGCGGGGCGAGCGTCCGACATGTGGACTGCCGTCACTGCCTGATTGTATTATTCTTTTGGGGCACGACCTGGTTGCGGTCGATGTACCCGGTGTATGTATATTTTACTTTCTGTACTAGGATTACCCCGCGGAGGGGTGCACGGATAGCCGGGTTCTAGAGGGCAACGGGCCCGCATCTCATGGATTTGAGACGGAGGGGGCTTCGCTCTAGGATTGGCAGGCTATTCGTCGCACTCGTAGGGGGTACAGGTTGACCCAGGAGGGGTGCCCAAGTTACCGAATTCCGTGAAGTGCTGGGTGGTCCATTCACGGAGCTGAAGGGGGCTGCCTCGCTTCAGGTTTTGGCGGGTGACTTGCCGCGCCCGTAGGGGTCTAGGTTTTCATTGCACAGGCTATCCACACGACCAGGGGAACGTCGGGTTTCAGTAGTGGCTCTGTGAAACCCGGGGATCCCAGATATCTGTATTGTTCTGTGATGCTGTACATTTCTGTGATGTTGCATTTTTTTCACGCCTTGAGCGAAATATAATATATTGGTATATATATTAGTAGATGTTGTATATGTTTTACATCCGCGCTAGTCCAGTCCCCGCTCTGTCGTTAGTTAGCTAACCTAACGGGTAATGACGGGACCCAGTGGCGAATGCGGATGGCATATACGTACATCAGTATATTTTCGTTCTTTTTTGGTGTGATCAAATGATGGGACTGCATTGATTCGGATCAATGCAAGTTTAAAAACAAACCTAATCTGATGTTGTTGGAACACTTTTCAAAAAGCTGTTATTGCAAGGACGTTCACTTTTGTTTTGCACCGTGGTATTCATTTGGAATATCCTGCTCCTTAGTCGACGAGGCAAGGGCCGAGATCCCTTCACCGGGAGTGACCCCTTGGACATAAGTTTGCGTCAGGGCATTAACTTCACAATAGCCGATTACTTTTGCTTTGCACCATGGTATTCAGTTGGAATATCCTGCACCCCATTCTACGGGGAAAGAGCCGAGATCCCTTCACCGGGAGTGACCTCTTTAGTAAAGGTTTTCGTCACTATATTTTCTAAAAAGCTATCCGTTCCTTCAACGATATCAAGTTCATTACGTTAAAGGTTTTCGCCAGAAACCATTCGTAGCCCTCCGTCGTTTCATATGGATGGTCAACAGTATTCAAGCTGTGTATGTTGGCCAAAGTCAAGGCACGGTGTTTGGTAGCTGTTGGGTATTCATATGCAGCATAGATAGATGCGTTGGTTTGGAACAGTCGTACTGCCATGTTGGCCAAAGTCAAGGGTATGTACGGGTGGATTCAAATTAACCTGGAGAATGACGGGTAGAACTTGACATGTGACTTATGATATGTTGGCCAAAGTCAAGGTCATAAGAGCATGGGGCAGAAATCCACATCGGGAGTTTCAAAAGTACTGAAACTTGCCAGATATGCGCATACCTTCTGGAGTGTGATACCGTGAGCGGATTCCGTCACGTTGTCATGCGATGAGAGTTGGATCCCGATTCCCACTGATGAGTTAGTATACTCCTCGGGTGACCCCGACTAATTCTTCTTTCAGGTTTGGAGGAGAATTTGAGGTACAGTGGGAGGATTGCAGATTAGATAAATTGGTAACCATTCTGATCTAGGTTAGAGTGCACGCTGAGTGTTTCTTTTCTCTCTCTCTTTGGCAGCGACCATTGACCCGACCCTAAGATTTTGACTCAGTGACCAAGTTGACCGAACCTTCTTAACACCGGCTTTTGGATTGTCAGAGTTGCAAACCTCATTGCCACTCCTGCTTTTACCCTTTTCTCCAGGACACCCCGTTTTACTACGAACGTCCACTTCCATTGGACAAAACCATCGTATGGTTAGATACGAACTCGAAGGGATTTATTCGAGGATGGTTTCCGGTTCTGGAGAAAACGGATAGGACTATTCAGTTGTCTTTTCTTTTCACCCTCTCTCAGGTTGCGAGTACTCCTCGGTTTAGGAGTAGTACACCTATTACGCAAATTGGAAAGTCTTCTTCCAAACCATAGGCTGGTGCCGACCGGTAGGGAAGGAAGAAAGCCAATTAGCCTAAACGGTGTACAGAAGGTATTAAGTTAAGACAAAGTAAGGGATTAGTAAGAGGGCAAAGTAAATTGCAACAGATATTCACGACCAAACCATGTATTCCTTCGCCAATCCTAAATCACCTTTGTATTTCTCCAGGACACTCCGTATCATTACGAAGATCCCATTTTATTGGATAATCCATCGTATGGTTATATACGAACTCGAAAGGAACTCGTTCCAGTTCGGGGATGGATCCTGGTTCAGGAGAAATAGGAATAAAGTACATTCAGGTGTCTTTTATCTTCACCTTCTCTCGCGATGCGAGTGCTCCTAGGATTAGGACAGTACACCCTTTATGCTTTTTGGATAGTCTTCTTCCAAACCATAGGCTGGTGCCGAACGGTAGGGAAGGAAGAAAACCATTTGGCCTAAAGGGGTGTACAGAAGGTAAAGACTAAAGACATATGAAGGGATTTGGAGAGGTGGCAAAGAACTATACGGTTACAGTCGTGAATCTGGAAGAGGCATTACTAGGAATACCGGGATACCCCATCGAAACATTTCAATGTTTCAGTCTCACTGTGTAATGTTGAAAGAAAATTGATTTCCCGATTAGATACTTACTCCAGGGTATGTATTTACCAGGTTTGATTCTCACATCTGTATGGTTTTACAGATGATGAGTGGGAGTAAGTTATTGGGAATTGGGTGATCATCCTCATTATATCGGGATTCGTTGGAATCAGTGACATTTAAGGAAATCACCTGGGCTGTTTGCCGGTCGGCAAATATTTGGTTTTGAATATCCGTTGATGTGCACCAATTTCAAATTGATATATCTGTACGTCTATTTTCATAGAGTGAGATATACCTTTTGATATTATGTCGATGACATTTACCTATATCAGTGGATGGTTAGGTAAGGAGCATTAAACAGCGGTGTAATTCTTCTCAACCATAAGTACAGTTTTCAACCTACAACACACAGTGAAAGAGTTGTTAGACTCAGCGGACTTATACAGAGTATTGTATGTTGTCCAGTGTCCATTAGGACAGAGGGGTTGGTCCTCATACTATATTCTGTTTACTTTTGACTTCTCTAGTTCTTAGACATGTGTTTCGTAGAAACACAGGGTCTAAGTTTTGAGGAGTTATAGGTATTTGAATAGAGTAGAGAACCAGGTGTAGCAAGTATCGGGATTCTTCAAAGTGATCGAAGATGTAGATACTTGTGTATGGTATTCAGTTGATAGTAATGATAAAGAGAAATTGCTTCTCTTTCAGGTTACTCATAATTGGAAGCATTCCTAAGTTGAGTAACGCTGATCGGCCTCCTTCCATTTAGTTGACATGCACTGGAGATAGCTGCATGATTTGAATCTGGTTCAATTAAATCAGTGCCTCTGGTTCTATATTGGATGTAGAACAGTTCATATCTTAACGTTGTTAAGGTACGGGGAGTTGTCCGGCTCATGATTAAAACCAGACTCTGGATAACTCAAGGCACGTTTCTGTAATGGCTGTTTGTGGGTTGACCCAGGCTATGACGAGGGTTGATTTTCTACCATCTTGACTCGCCACAGTTTTAACAAAAATGGATTTTTTCAGAAAACAGTAGTGGGAGTATGGTAGAACTGGAAGTGATTCCAGAACCGCAAACGATTACTGAAGATTTGATAAGGAACCTAAAGATTCAATCTGATTTGACATTCCATCGGCCACTCCGCAGATAAGGTGGGTAACTTCAGGCACCCGGGAGGTACTTCGGTAGCCTCAAGGACGGTGACAGGGAAGTTCTTGTTTACCCACACTTGCCATTGTTGTTGTTCCAGGCTGCGAGACCCGGCAGGAGGATGAGTATAGCGTCGTTCTAAACTTGCTTTAGAAGTGCACGTCTATATGACTCTGCCAGAGGGTTGTCGTAGTCAGTGGGAGCAGCGGAAGCATTGGTGGACATCAGGCTTATGTCTATTTATAGACTAAAGCAGATGTAGCGGAGATAGATCATCTATTTCTGATGTGACAGTCATAGGTTTGACGTCATCAGAATAGGGGATGGATCTGTTGAGAAGGTAGTAGGAAGTGATATTCCTTTACTACGATCGGTTATACTTTGGTCGTCACACAGTGTTTTCTCCACAAAGGACTTGGACATTATATCAGACATACTGGTTACTAGATCTATGGTTTTAGATCTAGATTTGGGTGGTTTCCCAATCAGGGTACTTAGACAGCATTCTATGGGTATTTAGAATGGACGACTCCTGGCACGGTAGTGTACCTGCAGGTAATGGAGTCACCCTCTCCAAAGGTGTTTTACAGACTAAAGGGGAGAGGGACGTGCATGATTGGCAGATCACTTGCTCAGGCAATTGAGTCAATCGTGAGATGTCAAGTACCACACCAGATGTTGTTCTTGCACTAGATGCAATAAGTTGACATTAATCCAATCCTGGAGAAACGGTAGGAAGCAGTTTTAGAACATAAGTGGATGTTCTATGGATATGACAACGACAGCCTCATTAGGGAGACAGTTATCATTCCAGGCTTCCAAGGTGAAATGGACGACAGGGTGATCGTCAGAGTTATAGTTTTCCTTCTGACGAGGGGCAGTATTTTGGTCAGGTGATCCAAGGCAATACTGAGGGTGGCATGGCGCAGGATACTGATTAAGTTCAGTTGACAATACAGTCTAAGAAGTTTGGATTTGAAGTTCATTTATGAGCTATGTCCCATCAGACATCCAGACACATTCTAAGACAGGTATTGCTCATTTCGGGAGATGGGTTTCTCCGTGAACTTGAGATATAGAGAGACATAGATAGAAACATCTAGGCGGATCCACTCACTGAGGCTATTCCTCGAACGCAATAGTTTCGCAAACAAGCTTTGTGAGATAGACTAGTAGAGGAGTTGGGTGTTCGGTATCACACGGGCTGTGAGTATGCGACATCGCAATAATTAGCCTTGAGTGCAAGTGGGAGATTGTTGGAGATAGTGCCCTCAGAGTCAATTATTGGATCACAGGCACGTGATTACAATGATTGAGGGAGGACCTATCCCGGTAGGACAGTCTTACTCGAGATGATAGTATGCTATCTGGTTTACCTTTATCATCGTGTACTGCTTTAGGTGACATGACAGGTCACTATTGCACGTTGATAGAGCCCCTAGGATTCTTGCTTGACTACCGGCAGTATGAGGGCGATCATATACGTGAGAGCTGGTAGTCTATAAGTACATCCTTAAAAGGTCCCTAGTCGTAGGAGTTTCGAGACAGGGCATCGATACTCCAGAGTAGACTAGTGTATACAGTCGAGACCCCGACGAGGGGCGGTGGCCGGTCTCACAAGCCACTGGTGTCAGTTGGTTCACCTAAGATGTATACAGGTGCTCATTGGGTTATGAGTACACTGGACAGGACTCGCCGGGAACATGCTAGTTGGTCTTATACCTGACGTCAGATAGCAGTTCCCTGGTGACATGTGTACAGGTTAGTTCATCGACCTGGGGATCGTCATTTGTCTCGTGTGAGTTCCCACTGTACTTTGATTACTACCCTACCACGGCTCAAAGGAGTCGTGCAAACAGGTTTTAGTTGGGTACAGTCCCGAGCCACATGGAGGCAGTGAGCGGATCTTCAGGGGTTCGTCTCTCCCGGTATTGGGGGTGAGGTCGCGCTGTGTCTAGGAGAGCCATTACACGAAGACCTTGGCCAAGGCAAGGAGATTTACTGGTAGGTATTCCAGTAGTATCTCAGGGTGTTCTGGGCTACACTCCGACACGACTTGTACCGCTTTTGGGGGTCTGACTTTTACCAACCCCTTAGGCCCGCCATGCGATGCTCATAGACGAACGGACCGGACTGTACGGATATTGTCACTGACAGGCTCAGTTGGGTGTCGGGGTGAGCTTCCTCATCGACGTCCCTTTTGGTCAATAGCTGGTGGCCCGTCACGTATTGGCTTATACCTCTGACGTGCTAGTGGTTAAATCCACAGCCATAGTATTGACGAGTCTTTAGAGTCCACCACACTTTCAGTTACTCAAGCTTTCGGGCGAAACGCTGTAGAGGCCGTATGGAGATATGGCAGGGTCCGATCAGATACGTGCGGTATTGCACGGATCATGATCGGACGGTTTGTACTAGTGGCCGTATGGTAATATGGCAGCGTTCGATCAGATACGTGCGGTATTGCACGGATCAGGATCGGACGGATTTTACTAGCCGGCTTTGGTTTAAGTCGGTCCTAGTTTAGTACAGTGTAGATTTTGTCTCTTTGCATTTGTATCCGGACGGAATACAGATGCGGGTGTGTATGCACAGCATTGGGGTTTTCCTGTAATTTATTACGGGACCAGTTTTCTGGAGTTGCCAGTTTGCTTTCCGTTCCGGCCGGTTTTCCTTTGTTCTTTCCCGGCCGGACTTTTCCGATGGAGGGGGTTATTTGCAGTTTTGCAAATAACACTTTGTGGAGGATTTATTTGCATAAGGTGTGATATGATAAGCATCTTTGCTTTTCATGCTTTATGTTGATAAGAAAGGATTAGATGTGATTTGAGGTTGATGGAAAGTTTAGTGATGATTATGTTTGGATGTGGTCACCCTCCTCCTTTTACTACACTCACCTCCCTCTTGCTTCATATTGTTTTCCTCCACCATTTCTAAAGAGGAGAGATTATTATTCATGGTTGAGAAAAGAAAGAGAGAAGAAAAAGAAAAGAGAAGATGAGAGCTTGATCTTCATCTTTGAGAGAGTAGCATTCATTCATCTCATTTTTGATACAAGGAAAAATGAAAGCACCATTTTTCATACCTTCATTCCTCCATCTTCAAATGGCAACCAATACCCCAAAGTGAGACATGCATTCTACACTACACTTCCTACAGCATATCTTGGACGCGTCGGGTAGCCTACTTCGCGCCCGAGTTGCCTCGGTATTGAGGTGGGAGCCCGTAAAAGTTCCCGGCTTCGTGGTGCCCTTTCCGACGAGGAGGAGACGGACGGAGATCCCGCGAGGAGATCGGAGTGGAGATGAAGACCGGAGGACTCGGATCAGTCGGTATATCTCTAACTCATTCTCTTGTTAGCTTAGACTAGTTTAATGGCACGATCCGGGGTTTAGTGCGCGGTGGTGCCGGTTTGCAAAGTCCGCAAAATTAAAGTTTATCACCGTTTCCGCGTTTGGCCGTCGGATTGACGGCCGGGGCACCGCCGTGCACTTACAAGAAGGTAATAAGTAAAGACAAATAAAGGGATTAGAAAGAGAGCAAAGTAAATTGCGACTGCTATCATTTACGACCAAACAACATATTTCATCGCCACTCCTACTTCACTTTTGTATTTCTCCAGAACACCCCGTATCACTACGAACATCCACTTCCATTGGATAAATCCATCGTATGGTTATATACAAACTCGAAGGAACCTGTTCCAGTCCGAGGATGGATTCTGGTTCAGGAGAAATAAGAATAAGGATTATTCAGTTTTCTTTTATCTTTACCTTCTCTCAGGTTGCGAGGGCTCCTAGGATTAGGAGAGTACACCTATTACGCTTATTGGATAGTCTTCTTCCAATGCTTAGGCTGGTGCCGAACGGTAGGGAAGGAAGAAAACCATTAAGCCTAAGGATGGTGTACATGAGGTAATGAGCAAAGACAAATAAAGGGATTTGGAGAGATGGTAAGGAAATATACGGTTATAGTCATGAATCTGGATAATGGAAGAGGCATTACTATGAATACCCAGATACCCCTTCGAAACATTTTCATGTTTCGGTTCACTATGCGTTGTTAATTGAAAACTGATTTCCCAATTAGATCTTTACTCCAGGGTGTGTATTTACCAGGTATGATTCTCACATCTGTATGGTTTAACAGATGATGAGTGGGAGTAAGTTATTAAGAATTAGGTGATCATCCTCATTATATCGGGATTCGTTGTAATTGTTGATATTTGAGGAAATCACCTGGGTTTTTACCGGACGGCAAATATTTGTATTTGAATACCCGTTGTTATGTACCAATTTCAAACTGATATATTTGTACGTTTATTTTATAAAGTGAGATATAACTTTTTGAAATTATGTCCATGACATTTACCTATATCAGTTGATGGTTAGGTAAGGAGCATTAAACAGCGGTGTAATTCTTCATAACCATAGTACAGTTTTCAACCTACGATGCACAGAGCTTGAGTTATTCAACTCAGGGGACTTATACAAAGTATTGTATGTTGTCCAGTGTCCATTAGGACAAAGGGTTTGGTCCTCATACTATATTATATTTACTTATGACTGTTAGTTATATGTATGCCCTAGAGGCCATTACTGTACATTGGATGTATATTGTAGTGGATGCTGGGACATATATAGGTAGGACTTTCTTGCTCGACATGATAGTACGCTATCTGGTTGTTCTTTATCTTAACGTGTATACTTTCTGTCTCTCTGTTACATGTTGATAAAGCCCTTAGGATGTGTACTCGACTTCCAGGACTGTGATGCAGATCATACTACTGGGGCCTGGATAGCCCATGAGTACATCCTTCAATGTTCCTAGTCGAGGGAATATAGAGACGGGGCATCGATATTCCAGAGTAGACTAGCGTATATCTTCTCGACCCATGTGATGGGCGATGGATGATCCCATATCCATTGGTGTTTGACATCAGAGATGGTATACGGGTGCTCAGTGGAGACTGGGTACACTGAACGGACTCACCGAGAACTCCCAGATGGTATTATACCTCACGTCAGATGGCAGTTCTCTGGTGACACTGGTATAGCTTAGTCTGTTGACCCGAGATCGTCATAGAGTCTTGTGTGTCTCCCACTGTGCTTTGATTTCCACCCTACCACAGCTCTACTGAGTCGTGCAAACAGGTGGTTTTTGGGTACAGTCCCGATTGACATGGAGGCAATGAGCGAGAGGAGGGGATTCGTCTCTCCCGGTATTGGGGGTTGATGTTGTGCTATGCTCGACTGGCCATAACAGGAAATCCCTGGCCAGGGTTGCAGTGACCTACTGGTAAGTGTTATCAGTAGTTTCACACATATCATGGACTTTACGTCGGCATGACTTATCGAGCTATTGGGGTCTGACGTTTACCACCCCTAGGCAAGATATGCGACATATCAGACGAACAGACCGGACTGTACGGTAAGTGTTACTGGTCGGATTCACAGGAGTATGAGCGGGCTTGCTCGTCGATCTTCTGATCGCTCAATACCCGGGTGGCCGTTACGTTTAGCAGACCGCTTGCGGCTTGTGGGTGTTTGATATGATCATCATCTGCTGCCGGCGTATTGACGAGTCTTTAGAGACCTACACAGAGGTTTCCTGGCTCAAGCGAAACGAAATAGGAGCGCATATGAGATATGTGCGGGACCGAGAATAATGCGTGTATGTGATACCGTATTCCATTCTCGCGATTTGTAACATTGATCGGTTATATGCGTTATAGCCGGGTTATCGGATCAACTGTTGATTCGATAAGTTGTTACTATTGATATTAGTCGGTTATATGCGATATGACCGGGTCGTTAAATCAAGTGTTGATTTAATGATTTAATGTATAATTATATATATTTGATATATCACTTTACATTAACTAATATAGGTTCATTTAAAAAGGATTTTCTCACTTGAAATGCACATTGTATATGTGATATATTTTTGTGCACAAGATTGTATCATGTTTGATGATACATGCAAGCTTAGGTTTGTGAAAAGAATTAAACAATGGTTAAGTTAGTGGTTAGGGTTTACTTTTATCTCATTCATTTATCTATTGATTTATTTATTTATTTCTTTTTGGAAAAGATAAAGAGAATGGTGGCTTTTTTGTAGTTTTGTGGAAACTTCATGAAATGTTGAAATCTTGACCATTCTTGTTCTTTTCCTAAACCTAACCATTAACCCTAACCATGGTTTATTCTCTACACCTAACTATGGTTACTATCATGATAAGTATCATTTTATTTGATAATTTAGATATACTTATCATATTCTTTTTCATCATCTTCTTCTTCTTCAACAAAAGAAAAAACTTGCAACCTTTAATGGCAACTAGCCAAAACAAGTGAGAAATCCAATTCTAAAGTGAACCCACTTCCTATTTCTTCATCCTCTACCTCTTGCCAAGTAGTATAGGGTGTTTCCTTCACAAGTTTTCTTGACTTGGTGAAGTTGGAGCTTGATCTAACGATGCCTCGACGTAGATCATCTTCGGCATCGTCGTCGATGACCTAGCCCGCTTTTTCTCCGATGAAGCCGATGCTAGAGCCCAAGATCCGATTTGTACAGCGAGGATACTTCATCGCGGAGCCTAGGACGTGGAGGAACGGATCTACGAAGGTTGTAGCCCCTTCTCTTTAGCTATATTTCCGTTTACTTGTTTGCATCGCCTCATTATCTAGTTAACGATCCGTATTAGGGTTTGTAGGCACTAGGAAATTTTTGATTTGTGCATGTTTGATCACTTGTGAGACTCTATTAGAGTGCCTAGGTACCCTACAGTGGTATCAGAGCCTAGCTAGAGCTGTAGGCGATGCGTAGACGGAGTTTGAAGTCCGATCGACCCAAAACCCCGACTTTAAAATGCTCTCTGGACAATTCTGTAAAATGTGGATTTTTGAGGATTAAAATATTCAGAAAAATCAGCAGGAAGATATAAGGGTTACTGTAAAATTCGATGGCCTGATTCCTTAATGTCACCGCGGATCCGCGGCATGAGCATGCTCATGCGGCGGTTCCGCGGCTAGTTTGTCGTTTTGTGCATCGAAGTTTGCACCGTAATTCTTAGTAAGTAGTGCCGGTTTTCCTGGGAATATTTTTATATTTATTCCAGAGTTTTATTTTCTGGGTTGTATTGGGAACTCAGTGTATCGATCGGATTGTCTAATTTTGTCAGTGTGTTTTTCCGGATATTTTAGAAAATGTTAAAAAGTTCGACCGGATATAAATACCCAATTTTTCCCCTGTCGGGAAATTTCCAAGTGTTGGATTTTTCCGTAGTTTAACGACGTTCTAAGTAGTGCAAGTAACGCGATGGACCCTCTAGAAGACAACAAAGCTTAACTCGATTATGTGACCGTCTTGAACTGCCCTTTGAACCTTCGGGTTTGGGGCAGTACGGCGTGCCACATGTGAGGCGTTGGCTTGACCCTTCTACGGCTGGACCGTTGGTACTGAGGAACGAACTGAATGTTGTTAGACTTATTTCATGTGTTGAGCTGTATCGGGAAAACTTGGGTGTTCGATTGTTCGATCGAAAAGTTTAGCATTTTCTATTTATACGGAATGTGATACAATAATTGGAATTCACAAGTAGTTATGAGATAACTGAATGAATGTTATAAACATAGCAGTTTAGTCTCACTTGATCGGTTGCCACGGAATTTTGATGTGATCAAAAGTCCGTCGCAATCACGTAGCGTATGCGGATACTCGCCGGGTAAACTTAATAGACAGCCTCACTCCATAGCCCCGACCAAGTGACTGTAGGAGAACCCCGTCGCCGAAAGCATCCGTTAGGGTGCTCGCGGTAGCGGTGTTCCGCCTTGGTGCACTTCGTCGACGGCGTCGGGGGTGCGGCCGCCTACTGATGTTTGCAACAAGAATTCGGTCAGGATGTCGGGAATCTTGTTGAATTGCCCGACTTGAAATTGAAAAGAGTTTTCGATAATGAGACTAAAATGCGGGGTTTGTAATTGTTAGGCATGCGATGTCTAAGTATTTCATTTGATTAGGCATTCGATGTCTAAAGAGATTGCGGATTCCAACTGTTGTAGTTTTACACTTTCTTTTCTGTGACCGTAAGTGTAATATGTGATATCGCCGGTTTCGTTGCTATATGTCAACGACAATTGTGATGCGCATATTTACTTACGTTGATGACATGTGATGTTATATGTTGCTGGATATGTTATATTGGATCGTCGTATTTGAATAGCCGGGGTTTTTTTATGTGAGATGAGTGTTTTTCATTTTCATTCATGTAAAAACTTGTATGTAATATTCTTTTATTGGGGCACTTCCAGGTTGCGGAAGATGTCACCGTTGATGTATATTATTTACTTTTCTGCACTAGGATAGACCCAAGGAGGGGAGCACAAGTAACCAGGTTCTGGGGTCCAGTGCGAGACCAACTCGAGGAGTCGAGTCCGGGTCTCCTAACCCTAGAATTGGTAGGGTTGCTTGCCGCTCTCGTAGGGGTCTAGGGGTGTGGGATTGGCTATTCATCACGACCGTGGAATCCGTGTTTTATACTGGCTCGTATTGAAAACACGGACGTCCTAGTATATCCAATATTTCATATGTTTCTTCTGCTGTGACTTATCTGTGATGTGATCATATGATGTTCTGTGGCAGATATTATATATAGTATATATGATATATTATATAAACGTTGCTTATATTTTACACCCGCGCTAGCCCTGCCTCGCTCTGGCGTTAGTTACCTAACCTAACGGTGCAGACGGGACATCGAGGTGAATGCGGATGGCATAAGCGTACGTTATATTTATCTGTGATGGTTAGGTGGACTTAAATGATGGGATATTCATTAATGAGATTAATGAAAGAAAATAAACCTAATTGATGTTGTGGAATCGAATTTCAAAATAAAAACAGGTAGCTACAGTTCTTGCTTTGCATCGCGGTATTCATTATAGAACATCCTGCACCTTATTCGATAAGGAAAGGACCGAGATCCCTTCACCGGGAGTGACTCCTTTAGCAATAACTGGCAGATGCTACAATCCTCGGTTTGTCTTTGATCGCTTCTATAGTTTCCGCTTTGCACAGTGATGTATGTGATATATCCAGCACCTCATTCGACGAGGAAAGGGCCGACGATCCCTTCACCGGGAGTGACCCCTTTAGCAAAACTAGAAAAGCCTCAAAAACATTCCATTTAAAAACCATTTGATTCCGCAACGAGATCAAGCTCAAAGCGTTAAAGGTTTTCACAAAAACCATTCGCAACCCTCCGTCATTTTAGGAAGTAGAGTACTTAGTATTCGTGCTGTGTTTGTTGACCATAGTCAAGGCACAGTGTACGGTAGCTAAGTGATGTCTTCCTACACCGTATATTATGCGATTAGTTAGGACAGTCGCGTGACTTTGTTGACCTTAGTTAAGGGTCATGTGGGTGGGTCTAATTAATCATGAAATGACGGGTAGAACTTGACCAGTACTTATGATTTGTTGACCTTAGTTAAGGTCATAAGTGCTAGGGGTAAAAACCATTATCGGGAGTTTCAAGTGTTGAAACTTGCAATAAGATTGCATACCTTCTATATGATAGTTGGATCCCGATGCCCACTGCGAGTAATTGTTACTCCTGGGAGAGTTTTGCACTTTACAATTAGCCGATCAAGTAGGTGTCTAGAAAGGTGTCAACGGGGTTACACCTCTGGAAAAACGAGGTTTACTGTAATTAGGTCCGTGCGAAAGCACGGGGAATCTCCCTCAAAGTACCGACACTGGCCTGGATGAAAGATTGGCGAACTTGTAGAGTGTAATTAATCCCGGCTTTTCTTTCCTTTTAAGGTTTGAAGGAAGATTTGATAAAAACAGTGGGAGCCATCCTGATTAGATAAATATATAACCAATCTTATCTTGCAAGAGCGCACGCTGAGTGTTTTCTTCTCTCTCTCTCCAGGTAGCGACCATATCACGCCTTAATCAAGATAATAATATGGATGTATTGACCGAACCTGCTTGTTGTACTGAGCTGGGAAACGTTGGTCCCGCTCCAACTTATAATTGTTATAAGACAGAGCAGGAGATAGGTGAATACCAAGATTCTTATGCCGCCCAAACGAAGAGAGTGCATGCTGATGCATCATCTTCGGGTGTGTTCATTACAAAGAACTGTTTCTCAGTATCCTCTGAATCCTGGGTATTTGATACCGGATCAGGATCCCAGATATGTAATATGTTACATAGGGCTACAAAAAGGTAGAAAAACTGAGAACGGGTGATAAGTTTCATGAGGCAGAAAACGGGGCAAGTGTTGCAGCCAAGTCTGTTGGTCACTGTCACCCTGTATTACCAATACATTGATTCTGAACAAATACTATTAGATACCAAACCTGATATACAAAATGATATCAGTCTCTTTATTAGTAAAGAAATGATATAATTTTCTATTGTTGGATAATGTTTTGAACATTTCCTATATCAAAAGTTGATTGGTTCAGGCACGTTATCTAAAAGCATTGACGTTCTAAATCAAACTACAGTTCCTTGTATACTGAACACACACAAGAGGAAGAGTTCAGAAATGAACAAATTCTTCTTGAGGTATTGTAGACTGGGTCACATCAATGCGACCCGACTGGCTGAAGTTACATTTTAGATGCATATTTAAATTAGTTTGAATTTTCATCTTGTGAAACTTGCCAGTCATGTCACAAAGATATAATGGCATCAGCTCTGTTTACTGGAAGCAGAGAAAGAGTTAATGAACTCTTGGGACTAATACATGATGATGTATGTAAAGTCTCCTGTCTACACATGCCAGGACTGGTTCTTTTTTACTTCATTATATTCTCTGATAATCTGTCAAGATTCAGTCATATGTTCCTGCTGAAACATAAGTCTGAAGCTTTTGAGGTATTCACAGAATATAAGTTAGAAGTAGAGAACCAAAATATGGGTATAAGTATTATGTCCTTTGATGAGATCAAGGAGGAGAATACTTGTGCATGGAATTCCTGGATTATTCTAAAGGAGAATGAGATTCTCTCTCAGCATTACTCCTCCGAATAACCATAGCACATTGGTGTATCGGGACGGAGCAATCACACCCTATATGATAAGGTGTGCTCTATGATGAGTACTACTGAGTTACCTGTTTCCTTTTTTGGAGTTATGCGCTTGAGAAGCTGCATACCTATTGAATAGGGTTCCAATCAAATCAGTTGCCTACCGCTTCATATGTGATATGGAAAGGGAAGAGCCCATGTCTTAAGCTAGTTAAGATTTGGGGTTGACCGGCCTATGTCTAAAAGCAAAATCCGGACAAGCTCGAGGCAAGGTCTGTAATGTAGAACTGGAAAGGTTCCAGCTATACAAACTACAGCAGATAATTTGGTAGAACCAAAGGATTCAGTAGATTCCAACGAACCTCAGCCTCTCCGCCGATCTAGTAGGGTTCCTCACCCACCTGAGAGATACTTCGGTTTCTCGATGACAGTGGGAGCGAGGATTGCATCATGAGATGATAACCCAACTAGCTTCGAGCTGGCTATCAGGAGTAAGACTCTGTAAGAATGGCTGGATGCTTAGTGATCTGAGATGGAATCCTTATGCACCAACAAAGTATGGACTTTGGTTGCTATATCTGAAGGGTTAAATCCCCATCAGGAGCAAGTATATCTTGAGAAGATTACTTGGTGTACATGGAAAAGTTGAGACTTTCAAAGCTAGACTTGTTAAAGGTTTTCGTCATCAACCAGGCACGGATAATGATGAAACCTTTTCCAGGGACTATGTTTAAATCCATCCAGATCCTACTTGCCACGGCTACATACCATGACTACGATATCTGGTGGTTGGGTGTCATGACTGCTTTTCTAAATGATGTTTTAGAGGAGTGCGTCTATAAGTACACAGCCAGAGGGCCTCGTAGACAGTGGGAGCAGCGGAAACGTGTACAAGATGCTTTATAGGATAAAGCAGGCATCGCGGAGTTGGAACATCTGTTTTGATGTGGTAGTCAAAGTATTTGACTTCATCAAAATAGTAGATGAACCTTGTATATACAAAACGGTAGTAGAAAGTAATGTGGTCATCCTCGTATTGTACTTGGACAACATACTCTTGATAGGAAAAGAGTTTCCTATACTGCGATCGGTCGATCTCCTCTTATCATAAGGATTCTCCAATAGGATAAAGATGATAACTCCTAAATCATGGAATTCAGGTCTATGAGATAGATCTATATGGATGTTAGGATTCTCACTAGCTGTAGTAAGATAGTATCAATCGATCCTTGGGAGAATCACTGGAAGTATTCCAGAGTGATAAGGACGACTGAATGTCAGTCGCAGGCATTGTCTTTACCCTCAGTAAAGGGACGGTATGTTGGAAGATTTCCAAGCTAGATACCGTGACAAACTAGACGATAAAGGCTGGTAACATCGCTATTAAAGATACTACCAAAGAGGCAGTTTGGGTGTATATTGGTTCATAGGATGAACTAGGTTCCTACCATTGTGTGACAATGGAACTGTGGCTTTGGCCCTGGAACCCTGGTCCCATCAGTGACCCAGACATAATCTAAGGCAGCATCACCTGATCATGGAGATAGTTGATCTCCAGGGTGATTGAGGTTAGGAGAGTAGACTCAGAGGACAACACGGCGGATCCACTCACGAAGGCCTTTTCCCAAAGAGAGACTTTTAGGGGATGGTTGAGTATGTGATACTGCAACCACTGCTACAGATGGCCCTAGTGCAAGTGGGAGATTGTTAGTTATATGTATGCCCTAGAGGACATTACTGTACATTGGATGTATATTGTAGTGGATGCTGGGACATATATAGGTAGGACTTTCTTGCTCGACATGATAGTACGCTATCTGGTTGTTCTTTATCTTAACGTGTATACTTTCTGTCTCTCTGTTACATGTTGATAAAGCCCTTAGGATGTGTACTCGACTTTCAGGACTGTGATGCAGATCATACTAGTGGGGCCTACATAGTCCATGAGTACATCCTTCAATGTTCCTAGTCGAGGGAATATCGAGACGGGGCATCGATATTTCATAGTAGACTAGCGTATATCTTCTCGACCCATGGGATGGGCGATGGATGATCCCATATCCATTGGTGTTTGATATCAGAGATGGTATACGGGTGCTCAGTGGAGACTGGGTACACTGAACGGACTCGCCGAGAACTCCCAGATGGTATTATACCTCACGTCAGATGGCAGTTCTCTGGTGACACTGGTACAGCTTAGTCTGTTGACCCGAGATCGTCATAGAGTCTTGTGTGTCTCCCACTGTGCTTTGATTTCCATCCTACCACGGCTCTACTGAGTCGTGCAAACAGGTGGTTTTTGGGCACAGTCCCGATTCACATGGAGGCAATGAGCGATAGGAAGGGATTCGTCTCTCCCGGTATTGGGGGTTGATGTTGTGCTATGCTCGACTGGCCATAACAGGAAATCCCTGGCCAGGGTTGCAGTGACCTACTGGTAAGTGTTATCAGTAGTTTCACACATGTCATGGACTTCACGTCGGCATGACTTATCGAGCTATTGGGGTCTGACGTTTACCACCCCTAGGCAAGATATGCGACATATCAGACGAACAGACCGGACTGTACGGTAAGTGTTACTGGTCGGATTCACAGGAGTTTGAGCGGGCTTGCTCGTCGATCTTCTGATCGCTCAATACCCGGGTGGCCGTTACGTTTAGCAGACCGCTTGCGGCTTATGGGTGTTTGATATGATCATCATCTGCTGCCGGCGTATTGACGAGTCTTTAGAGTCCTACACAGAGGTTTCCTGGCTCAAGCGAAACGAAATAGGAGCGCATATGAGATATGTGCGGGACCGAGAATAATGCGTGTATGTGATATCGTATTCCATTCTCGCGATTTGTAACATTGATCGGTTATATGCGTTATAGCCGGGTTATCGGATCAAGTGTTGATTCGATAAGTTGTTACTATTGATATTAGTCGGTTATATGCGATATGACCGGGTCGTTAAATCAAGAGTTGATTTAATGATTTAATGTATAATTATATATATTTGATATATCACTTTACATTAACTAATATAGGTTCATTTAAAAAGGATTTTCTCACTTGAAATGCACATTGTATATGTGATATATTTTGTGCACAAGATTGTATCATGTTTGATGATACATGCAAGCTTAGGTTTGTGTAAAGAATTAAACAATGGTTAAGTTAGTGGTTAGGGTTTACTTTTATCTCATTCATTTATCTATTGATTTATTTATTTATTTCTTTTTGGAAAAGATAAAGAGAATGGTGGCTTTTTTGTAGTTTTGTGGAAACTTCATGAAATGTTGAAATCTTGACCATTCTTGTTCTTTTCCTAAACCTAACTATTAACCCTAACCATGATTTATTCTCTACACCTAACTATGGTTACTATCATGATAAGTATCATTTTATTTGATAATTTAGATATACTTATCATATTCTTTTTCATCATCTTCTTCTTCTTCAACAAAAGAAAAAGCTTGCAACCTTTAATGGCAACTAGCCAAAACAAGTGAGAAATCCAATTCTAAAGTGAACCCACTTCCTATTTCTTCATCCTCTACCTCTTGCCAAGTAGTATAGGGTGTTTCCTTCACAATTTTTCTTGACTTGGTGAAGTTGGAGCTTGATCTAGTGATGCCTCGACGTAGATCATCTTCGGCATCGTCGTCGATGACCTAGCCCGCTTTTTGTCCGATGAAGCCGACGCTAGAGCCCAAGATCCGATTTGTACAGCGAGGATACTTCATCGCGGAGCCTAGGAGGTGGAGGAACGGATCTACAAAGGTTGTAGTCCCTTCTCTTTAGCTATATTTCCGTTTATTTGTTTGCATCGCCTCATTATCAAGTTAACGATCCGTATTAGGGTTTGTAGGCACTAGGAAATTTTTGATTTGTGCATGTTTGATCACTTGTGAGACTCCATTAGAGTGCCTAGGAACCCTACAATGACTTCTCAAGTTTTAGACAAGTGTTTCGTAGAAATACAAGGTCCAAGTTTTGAGAAGTTATAGGTACAAGAATTAAGTAGAGAACTATGTGTTGAAAGTATCAGGATTCTTCAAGGTGATTGAAAAAGTAGATACTTTTGTTTGGTATTCAGTTGATTGTAATGGTTTTGAGAACTTGCTTCTCTTTCAGGTTACTCATATCTGGATGCACTCCTAAGTTAAGTAATGCTGATCGGCCTCTCTCCATTTAGTTGACATGCACTGGAGACAGCTGCATGATTTGAATCTAGTTCCAATTAAATCAGTGCCTTTGTTTCTATATGGTATATAGAATAGTTCATATCTTAATGATGTTAATGTATTTGGAGTTGTCCGGCTTATGCTTAAAACCACACTCTGGATAACTCAAGACATGTTTCTGTAATGGCAGCTTCTAGGTTTTCCCAAGTTATGACGAGGATTAACTTTCTACCATCTGGAAGATCAATAGTGATATTGTTTTTGACTCGCCACAGTTTTAGTAAATTGGATTTTTTCAGAAAACAGTAGTGGGAGTATGGTAGAACTGGAAGTTATTCCAGAACCACAAACGATTACAGAAAATTTAATAGAACCTAAAGATTCAATCAGATTTGACATTCCATTAGCCACTCTGCAGATATGGTGGGTAACCTCAAGCACCCGAGAGGTACTCTGGTATCCTCAAGGACGGTGGCAGGGAGGTTCTTGTTTACCCAGACTTGCCATTATTGCTGTTCTAGACTATGAGACCCGGCAGGAGGATGAGTATACCGTCGTTCTAAACTATCTTTAGAAGTGCATGTGTATATGACTTTGCCAGAGGGTTGTCGTAGTCAGTGGGAGCAGCGGAAGCATAGTGGACAAGTAGCTTATGTCTATTTGTAGACTAATGCAGATATAGCAGAGATAAATCACCTATTTTTGATGTGACAGTCATAGTCTTTGACTTCATCGGAATAGGGGATGGATCTGTTAAGAAGGTAGTAGGGCGTGATGTCCTGGTATATGGATGACATACACATAGTAGGAAGTGAAATTCCTATACCACGATCGGTTATACTGTGGTTGTCACACAGTGGTTACTCCCCAAAGAGTATAGATATAATATATGACATTCTGGTTACTAGATCTATGGTTGTAGATCTAGATTAGGGTAGTTTCCCAATCTGGGTACTTAGACAATATTCTAAAGGTGTTTTAGAATGGACGACTCTTGGCATGGTAGTGTACCTGCAGGTGATGGAGTCACCCTCTTTAAAGGTGTCTTACAGACTAAAGAGGAGAGGGATGTGCATGATTGGCATATCACTTGCTTGGAAAATTGAGTCAATCATGTGATGTCAAGTACCACACCAGATGTTGTTTTTGCACTAGATGTAATAAGTTGTGATATTAATCAAATCCTGGAGAAACGTTCGGAAGAAGTTTAGAACATAAGCGGATGTTCTAGGGATTTGATAACAGCAGCCTCTTTCGGGAGACGGTTATCATTCCAGGATTTCAAGGTGACTTGGATGACAGAGTGATTGTCAGAGTTATATTTTCCCCTCTTTTGAGGGGCAGTAGTTTGGACAGGTGGTCCAAACGGATACCGAGGGAGGCATGGCGCAGGATACTGATTAAATTTAGTTGACGATACAATCTAAGAAGTTTGCTGGATTTGGAGTTCATTTATGAACTAGATCCCATCAGATATCCAGACATATTCTAAAACAGGTATTGCTCATTTCGAGAGATCGCTTTCTCTGCGAACTTGAGATAAAAAGAGACATAGAAAGAAACATCAGAGCGGATCCACTCACTGAGGCTATATCTTGAACATAATAGTTTTAGAAATGAGCTTTGTGAAACTGATTAGCAGAGGAGTTGGGTGTTCGGTATTACACGGACTGTGATTATGCGACATCGCAATAATTAGCCTTAAGTGCAGGTGGGAGATTGTTTGCTATAGTGCCCTCAAAGTAAATTATTGGATCGCAGGCACGTGATTGCAATGATTGAGGGAGGACCTATACCGGTAGAACAGTCTTACTCGAGATGATAATATGCTATCTAGTTTATCTTTATCATCGTGTGCATGCTTCAGGTGACATCACAGATCGCTATTACATGTTGATAGAGCCCATAGGATTCTTTCTTGACTACCAGCAATATGATGGCGATCATATACGTGAGAGTTAGATAGTCTATAAGCACATCCTTAAAGTGCCCCTGGTCGTGGGAGTTTCGAGACCTGGAATTGATACTCCATGAATAGACTAGTGTATACGGATCGAGACCCCGACGAGGGGCGGTGGCTGGTCTCATAAGCCATTGGTGTCAGTTGGTTCACCTAACATAGTATACAGGTGCTCATTGGGTTATGAGTACACCGGACGGACTCGTAGGGCACTGCTGATTGGTACTATACCTACCGTTAGGAGCAGTTCCCAGGTGACATGAGTATAGCTTACTCCGTTACTTGACACTGCTATATTACCTCAAGTGTGTTCCCACTGTTGTTTGATTGCTCCACTACCATGGCTCAAAGGAGTCGTGCAAATAGGTAGTGGTTGGGTACAATCCTTAAGCACTTAGAGGCAGTGGCGGTTTAGACAGGATTCGTCTCTCCCGGTATTGGGGCGGTATTGGAGGTTGATATCGCGCTGTGTCGGGAGAGCAATTACACAAAGTCCTTAGCCAAGGCAAGTGAGATTTATTGGTAGGTATTCCAGTAGTTTTTCAAGGTGTTCTGGGCTATACTCCGACACGACTTATACCGCTATTGGGGGTCTGACGTTTACCATCCCCCTAGGCCCGATATGCGTTATTCATAAACGAACAGACCGGACAGTACGGAGATTGTCACAGATAGGCTCAGTAGGGTTTCAGGATGAGTTTGCTCGTCAGCTTCCCTTTCTCTCAATACATGGGCAACCGTTACGTACAGATAATGCCACTGACGTGCTTGTGGTTAAACCCACTGCCAGCGTATTGACGAGTCTTTTCAGTCCCCTACAGAAAGTTTCCCAAGTTCGGGCGAAACGTTGTAGAGGCCGTATGGTATTCTGGCAGGGTTTGATCATATACATGCACTTGTGCATGGATTATGATCGGACGGATCATACTAGTGGGCTTTGGTTTACGCCGAATCCTAGCATTAGATTTGTTGGATTGCTTTCGTCTCATTGCATTCGTATTCAGTAGGAATGCGGATGCAGGTATGTATATATAGGTGAGGGGTATCCTTGTGATCCGTCACGAGTTTACTTTAGAAGATGCCATTCTATTTATTGTTATAAACATTTGGGTTAATGTTTATTTGGTGGAAATTGTGAGTTCAACTCATCATGAAGAGCAATTAATGTGGCATTTGCAATTTGATGACTCATGGTATTATATTTTGGGCCATGTCCACTTGTTAATTGATTTATTGGGTGAGATTGAGATGGAGAGAGAGAGAGGGCAGCCACAAGGGTGTGGGGTTTGCTCTTGAGATTTAATTTTAGTGCTCTCTCATTTTTTTCTCACACAATATAGAAAAGCTCTTCTTTTTCTTCTTCTTTCTTAAGCTCACAAGTTCCTCATCAATGGCTTCTTCTTCAACCTCCATCCATACAATCTCATGTATTGAGAATCAATGGATGAATAGAGACAAAGTTATCACACACATTCTCTACTTCACCTTGGACATGTCGGATAGCAACCTTCATGTCCGAGTTGCTTCTGTTTTGAAGCGGGAGCCCGTAAAAAGATTCCTTGATGTGGTGCCACTTCGACGAGGAGACCAGAGATCGAGCTTGATCGGAGAAGCCGCAAGGAGCTTGGGATGGTGGCTAAAGACCGAAGGATACGGATCGATTGGTATAGCCATTCTAACTTCTTTGTAGTTAGCTAGTTTAGGGTTAATGGTATGATCCGGGTGAAAGTCTACGTTAGTGCCAGTTTTATAAAAAGTTTTTGCTCCGCGTTTGGCCTCAGATTGTAAGTCTACGGTAGCACCCCGGCCGTCAAACTGATGCCAAATGCGGAACAAAACTTTTTAACTGACGCTATCGTATACTATAACCCGGATCTGCCATTATTGCTAAACTAACAAACTGTAAAGAGAGTAGAAAGATTATACCGAACGATCCGAGTCCTTCGTTCTTTAACCATCATCCCATGCTCCGTTGCGGCTGCTCCAATCTCGTCGATCTCCGATCTCCTCGTCCAGGTAGCACCACGTCAACGATTCTTTAAACGGGCTCCCGCCTCTGACTCGAGATAACTCGGTCGTCAAGTTTGCTAAAAGAGACGACCAAGAATGATGTAGAGAATGAATAGATTACTTTGTCTCACTTTGTCCAAAGCCGTGGACGATCGGTAAATGAAGTTGCCACTCGAATCGGGTGATGGAATGAAAGAGACTATGAAATTTCCATGCACCCTAAAACTATAGTCTTTTCTACCAAAAATGAAATCAATCTCTCTCTCTCTCTCACAATGGTGGCCAGCCACTATAAAAGGAGGTGGAGGGTGAGTGTAGGAAGGGGGCGTGACCATAAGAGAAAAGATCATGAAGAAATATCCTTAAGTAAACAAGAACATTAAAGCTTAAAGCATGAGTCATTATAACACATCATCAAGACTTTAATGCACCATTTAATGTCAAGATGACTCATTAGCCACCTCACCACTTCTAGAACCTTCTAGAAGTATCCACACTCATCTCAAGAAAAGACAAATCCGTCTTTAACCGAATGTTAAAAGACGGCAGATAGAAAACAGGAAATTGGCAACTTCCAAAAGCGATCCCGAAACGAATTTCAGGATAACCCCGTAACTGTATAAATATACCCGCATTTGTATTACGACCGAATACAAATGCAACTGAGACAAAGATATTATATCTGCTCAATATAATACTCGGATCCGGCTTAAACCAAAGCCGACCAGTATTATCTGGCCGAAAAATGACACGTGCGTAAACGCACGTGCATTTTCCGAACCCTGCCATAAAACCATACGGCCTCTACAACGTTTCGCCCGAACATGGGAAACTGTCTGTGAGGGACTCTAATGACTCGTCAGTACCCTGGCAGTGGGTTTAACCACAAACTGTCAGCGGCACTAGCTATGTGTAACGGCTGCCCATGGACTGACCTCAAGGGAGGCTGATGAGCGAACTCATCCAGAAACCCTACTGAGCCTAACAGTGACAATGTATATACAGTCCGGTCCGTTCATCAATGAGTATCGTATATCTGCTTAGGGGGCTAGTAACGTCAGACCCCCAATAGCAGTATAAGTCGTGTCGGAGTGTAGCCCAATAACACCCTGAGATACTACTGGAGTACCTACCAGTAAATCTCCTGCCACGGCCGTGGGCTTTGTGTAATGGCTCTCCTAGACACAGCACGATCTCGCCCCCAATACCGGGAGAGACGAATCCCCTGCGGATCTGCTCACGTGCCTCCATATGGCTTGGGACTGTACCCAAAAACTACCTGTTTGCACGACTCCTTTGAGCCGTGGTAGGGTAGAAATCAAAGCACAGTGGGAACTCACACGAGACAAATGACGACCTCAGGTCGATGAACTAACCTGTACACATGTCACCAGGGAACTGCTATCTGACGATATGTATAATACCAACAAGCAGATTCCCGGCGAGTCCTGTCCGGTGTACTCATAACCCAATGAGTACCTGTATACATCTTAGGTGATCCAACTGACACCAGTGGCTTGTGAGACCGGCCACCGCCCCTTGACGGGGTCTCGACTGTATACACTAGTCTACTCCGGAGTATCGATGCCCTCTCTCGAAACTCCCACGACCAGAGACCACAATTAAGGATATGCATATAAACTACCCAACTCTCACGTATATGATCGCCATCATACTCTTGGTAGTAAAGAAAGATCCTAAGGGCTCTATCAAAGTGTAACATGTAATCAGTCACCTGAACATGTACACGGCTGATAAAGGCAAACCAGATAGCATACTATTATCTCGAGTAAGACTGTCCTACCGGTATAGGTCCTCCGCAATCATTGCAATCACGTACCTGCGATCCAATAATTGACTTTGAGGGCACTATCTCCAACAATCTCCTACTTGCACTTAAGGCTAATTATTCCGATGTCGACTACTCACAGCCCGTGTGAAACCGAACATCCAACTCCTCTACTAATCAGTTTCACAATGCCCGTTTGTAAAGCTATTGTGTTCGAGAAATAGCCTTAGTGAGTGGATCCGCCTAGATGTTTCTTTCTATATCTCTCTTAATCTCAAATTCGCGGAGAAAGCCATCTCCCGAATTGAGTAATACCTGTCTTTAGAATATGTCTGGATATCTGATGGGACCCAGTTCATAAATGAATTCCAAATCCAAACTTCTTAGACTGTATCGATCACTGAACCTAATCAGTATCCTGCACCAAGCCTCCCACAGTATCCTATTGGACCACCTGTCCATAATACTGTCCCTCTTCAGAGGGAAAACTATAACTCTGACAATCACTCTGTCAACCATGTCACCTTTGAAGCCTGGAATGATAACCGTCTCCCGAAGGAGGCTGCCGTCATCAAATCCATAGAACATGTACTTATGTTCTAAAACTGCTTCCTTATGTTTCTCCAGGATTGGATTAATACAAACTTATTGCATCTAGTGCAAAAACAACATCTGGTGTGGTACTTGACATCTCACGATTGACTCAATTGCCTAAGTAAGTGATATGCCAATCATGTTCTTTCCTCTCTCCTTTAGTCCGTAAGACACCTTTAGAGAGGGTGACTCTATCACCTGCAGGTACACCACCATGCCAGGAGTCATCTATTCTAAAAACCATTAGAATACTGTCAAAGTACCCACATTGGGAAACAACCCAAATCCAGATCTAAAACCATAGATCTAGAAACCAGAATGTCAAATATTAAATCCATATCCTGTCTGGACAAACAATTGTGTGACGACCACAGTACAACCGATCGTAGTATAGGAATTTTACTTCCTACTCTGTGTATGTCATCCAGATACCATGACATCACACCCTACTACCTTCTTAACAGATCCATCCCCTATTCTGATGAAGTCAAACCTATGACTGTCACATCAAAATTAGATGATCTATCTCCGCTATAACTGCTCAAGTCTACAAATAGACATAAGCTACTTGCCCACTATGCTTCTGCTGCTCCCACTGACTACGACAACCTTCCTACAGGGTCTCATAATCTGGAACAACAGTAGTGTCAAGTCTGGGTAGATAAGAACCTCCATGTCACCGTCCTTGAGGCTACCGGAGTACCTCTCGGGTGTCTGAGTACCTCTCCGCAATCATTGCAATCACGTACCTGCGATCCAATAATTGACTTTGAGGGCACTATCTCCAATAAAAAGATTCTTTGACGTGGTGCCACTTCGACGAGGAGACCAGAGATCGAGCTTGATCGGAGAAGCCGCAAGGAGCTTGGGATGGTGGCTAAAGACCGAAGGACACGGATCGATTGGTATAGCCATTCTAACTTCTTTGTAGTTAGCTAGTTTAGGGTTAATGGTATGATCCGGGTGAAAGTCTACGTTAGCGCCAGTTTTATAAAAAGTTTTTGCTCCGCGTTTGGGCTCAGATTGACGGCCGGGGAGCTACCGTAGACTTACAAACCCTACAGTAGTATCAGAGCCTAGCTAGAGAATTATATGGATTGTGTAGGATTACAAAACCAAAACAACTCCGAAACACCCGATTCTAAAACCTAGTTTCTTTCGAAATTTTTTGAGAGTCAAATTTTTTTTAAACAACTGCAAAGTGTTGTATGAGATGCAACATAAACACAGTAGAAACCTGAGACCTCCTCGCCGGAAAATGGCCGAGCACATGCACATAAAAATCGGCCAGATTGGTTTTTCTTGGAATTTGGGCCTCAGTTTTTTACAGTGTTCCTGTCTCTAGGGTTTGGTATTTCAGGTGTTGTTTGTTTTTGCTAAATTTTCATGTGATGTTATCTTTATGCATTGGCTATTCGGAGTGTTTCGTATTCGTAATTCTAGTTTTGTTTTAGGTTATTTAGACGGTGTTAAAAAGTTCGAACGGATATCAAATACCCATTTTAACCCTCGCTGGAAATTTTCCAAGAGTTGGATTTTTTTTCAAGTAAAAGAACATTCTCAAATCATGCAAGTAATGCGGTGGACCCTCTAGAAGAACGAAACCCTAACTCGATTCTGTGACCGTAAGAACCGTCGCCAAACCCTAGGGTTTGCGGTAGTTCCGTGGTGCCACAGGTGAGGCATTGGTTGACCCTTTTATGGTGGTTCATTGGTACTGTGGCATGTACTGAGTATTTTTAAACTATGCTCAAGTGTTGAGTGTTCTCCTCTGAAACACAGAGACGCAACCGCATAGGTCCGTCTTGCCAGAATTTTGAGGACAGATGCTAATTGGGGCTATCCGTCCACCTCTCCAAAGATGCCAAGTTGATTTATAGCACTGTGTATCGAAGGTTTAAACGGATGTGGCCGATGTAGCAGACTTCGTAAGATTCCCCCTCATTTGAGGGGATTTTGATTGTGGGGACGCTCTTCCCCGCAAGCGCAAGCCCCTGCAGTTAACTACGCTACCACATCGCGGTAACAACTTTCTCCTTCTCCAGATGGTCACTTCGTGTCATGGGTGTTTGTTTTGTTTTTGGTTGCCCGTGGATTTTATACGGAGACTAATTTATGTTGTCGCCCGTAGGGCGTGGATTAGTCCAAATCCGTATTTTCTTAGATTTGGGTTTGGGATTGGGTGTAAGGATACGTTAGTCCCATTCGAGACTAAGATCAACTTAAACGTTTGTTAAGGATACGTTAGTCCAATTTTAGACTAAGATCAACTCAACGGGATCATTTAGATCCAACAAGAGAGCGTTTGGGCTCTATTGTTTAGTTTAGGGACATTGAGGTCGATTACCAGTTTAAGGACATGGTGGTTCAAGTTTAAGGACATCATAGTCCATGGGTTTAAAGAGACCCCACAATCCGAGGTTAAGGACATCATAGTCCGTGGGTTTAAAGGGACCCCACAGTCCGAGGTTAAGAACATCATAGTCCATAGGTTTAAAGGGACCCCACAGTTCGAGGTTAAGGACATCATAGTCCATGGGTTTAAAAGGACCCCACAGTCCGTGGAATGATTGGTTATCGGGACCCGTCACCTCTTTGAAGACGTTGAAGGATTACAACGACAAATATCAAAGGAGTGAAGAGATGTACCCTTGAACCAAAGTTGATTGGGAGATCTGTAGTCCAATTTGGAACTAAGATCAATTAATTAGATTATGAGCACATTGGCTCAGTTAAATAAGAATTGAGGACTTATGGCCAATTTGGGCTAAGTCCAATTAAGTTTGAAATATTGGCCCTTTGTTGGACTATTGAACATTTGTCTGGGTTCAGCCTCCCCATTATTTAGCAATGCTCAACAGGGGTTTGGGGGCTCTGACAACATTTTGTCTTTTATTGGGCATTGACCATTCATCATGGCTCTGAAGTTTTGTTTGAATGTCATATGAAATGATCAAGTTTGAAAGAATGTAGTCAGGGTTTAATCAAAGGGGAGTCTTGACTCAGAAAGACTTAGCCAATTTGGGCTAAGACCGGTTTGAGAATAGAGTTAAGTACTAACATATATTTGGCGATCATGTGTTCCCATGTGATGCTCTTTAAAACAACGTTAAGCACTGGGGACAAAATGCTCAAAATGGTGTTAAACACTAAAAGTGAGGTGATCACGTGGGGTCACGTGAGGCGCCTGAGAATTGGGCCAAACCTCCTTTATTTTGTTCTCAGAATATTCAAATAAGTGTTAAACACTTTTAGTCTTTAGGCCATCACGTGTTGGCACGTGATGGGTATTCATGTACTGATTATTAAAGTGTTTATTAGGGGTCACGTGGGAACACGTGAGGGCGCCCAAAATTGATTCTGCCTTTGGCTTTGTTCCCTTTATTTTGAGGGTCACCTGGGAGCACGTGAGGCATTGCCTCCAAGTTTTTCTTTCTCATTTTGAGGAACTTGTTATAGGGTCACGCGGGGGCACGTGAGTCACTGCCTTCAGTCTTGTTCTTTCTCATTTTGAGGAGTCTGTTTAAGAGTCACGTGGGGGCACGCAACCTAGTCTTGTTCGTTCTCTTTTGATCATTGAGAGGGAGGGTCACATGTTGCCACGTGACCTGGTTGGATACTGATTTCTTTACGTGCATGGAGAGTTTTAAGTCCCTTATTTTAAGAATTAAATTCTCTGTAGGGTTAAACCCTAATTCTGTTTTAGAGGAATTAAATTCCTATGTATATGGAAAAATTAAATTCTTATGTTGGGTTAAACCCTAATTTCATTTGGAGGAATTGAATTCCGATGAATTTGGGAGAATTAAATTCTCATATAGGGTTAAACCCTAGTTTCAATTGGAGGAATTAAATTCCTATAAATTTTGGGGAATTAAATTCCCTAAACTCAATTCTCCCTCTAAGTTTTGGATGTGCATGGCAGAATCTTCCCGATGAGAATTAAATTCTCGACTTGTAGGGAGATCTGCTTCTGCAGATCTTCAACTAAAAGGAAGAACTAAGTTCTTATTCAGAAGAGTTAAACTCTTAATTTAAGAATTAATTTGTCTTTTTTTTATGGAGCTTAGATCTCTTTCCCTTTCTAACCTAGGGTTTTTTTTCTGAAGAGATCTTCTTTTTCTCTCTAGAGAATTAAATTCTCCTCTCTTTTTTCTCTCTGTTGTTGTATATTTCCCAAAAAAGTAGATCCTCATCTCTTCTCTTCTTGGCTCTTATTTATAGGAGAAAGAAAAGAATCAATTTGTTTAGTCAATCTTTCATTGAAAGATTTTAATTTTGTAACCAATATGATCTTTTAGATCACTCAGTGAATTTTATTCACTATTGGATTTTTCATATAAAAAATCTTTTATCTGTTATTCCTGGCAAATTTCAGGGAAATCTTTCCTTGTATAGAATCTTTCTATAAATTGGTGATTTTTAATCACCATTGGATTTTTAATTCAACGGTGCTCCACTTTACAGAGCACAATCTTTTTGTTTGGAAAGACCTAGGGAAATATTAGGGCTTTTGATTTCCCTTAATTGGAATTTAATTCTATTAGTTCAGAAGGTTTAAGAGCCTATCACGTGTTAGCACGTGACCCCACTGATTGACCAATTAATTAGAATTTAATTCTATTGGTTTAGAGGGCTCAGGAACCCATCACGTGTTGGCACGTGACCCCACCGATTAATTATTTAATTAGAATTTAATTCTATTGTTTCAGAGGGTTTAAGAGCCTATCACGTGTTGGCACGTGACCCCACTAATTAATTATTTCCAATTATTTATTTTATTCAGTGCCTACAGGCTTTGCCGGTAAATGGTCACGTGTCTGCACGTGATGCCCGGTCACGTGTGGGCACGTGATGCCTCATAACTTTTGATCCCGGATGAATTATGAGGCTTATAATATATCAAATCGAACTATTTTTCGAGAAAATTTCGATACCATCAGAATTTAGCCGCTTCTTATTCGGAAGTTTGTCAAGATACAGCCCGGAAAATACTGGTTCGCATTTTCTTTCCTAGATTACATGTGCATAGCATATTTGCTCATAACTTTTGATCCCGGATGAATTATGAGGCTCATAATATATCAAATCGAAGGATTTTTCGAGACAATTTCGATGCCATCAGAATTTAGCCGCTTCTCATTCGGGAGTTTATCAAAATACAAACCGAAAAATACTGGTTCGTATTTTCTTCCTTAGATTACACGTGCATAGCATATTTGCTCATAACTTTTGATCCAGGATGAATTATGAGGCCCATAATATATCAAATCGAAGGATTTTTTGAGACAATTTCGATGCCATCAGAATTTTGCCGCTTCTCATTGGGTGTTTATCAAAATACAGACCGGAAAATACTAGTTCACATTTTCTTCCTTAGATTACACGTGCATAGCATATTTGCTCATAACTTTTTATCCCGGATGAATTATGAGGCACATAATATATCAAATCGAAGGCTTTTTCGAGACGCTTTCGATACCATCAGAATTTAGATGCTTCTTATTCGGGAGTTTATCGAAATACAGCCTGGAAAATACTGGTTTACATTTTTTTTAAACGTATCGCTGCCATTTGATATCTTGGCCTCTTTTTCGTAGAATTTTTTATTTTTGGCAGGAACATTGAGCTTTTGGGAAATTTTAGGTGTTTGTTGATTCGATCGGAATGTTTAACGCCGTCTTGCTTTTTCTGGAATGTGATACAATATGTGGAATTCTTATAGATAGGCATGCAATCCGAGATATGTGATTTTTCGGGTTTATGATATCTAAGGTGATTGTGGATTCCAAATGTTGTAGTTTGACATTTTCTTTTCTGCGACCGTAAGTTTAATATGTGGTGTATCGCCGGTTTCGTTGCTATATATCAACGACAATTGAGATACGCATATTTACTTACGTTGATGACATGTGATGTTATGTATTGCTGTGATATGTTATATTGGATCGTCGTGTTTAGAATAGCCGGGGTTTTATGTGAGATGAGAGTTTTTATTTTCATTCATGTAAAATTCATTGTATGTAATATTCTTTTATTGGGGCACTTCCGGGTTGAGGATGATGTCACCATTGTATATTATTTACTTTTCCGCATTAGGATAGACTCAAGGTAGGGAGCACAATTAACCAGGTTCTAGAGTCCAGTGGGAGACCAGCTCGAGGAGTCTTGTCCGGGTCTTCTAATTCTAGAATTGGTAGGGTTGCTTGCCGCTCTCGTAGGGGTTTAGGGATATGGGTTTTTCTATTCATCACGACCGTGGAATCAATGTTTTATACAGGCTCAAAATAAAATACGGACCTCCTAGTATATCCAATATTTCATATGTTATCTTTTGCTGCTGATATTATGTGATGTGATCACTTTATATGCTTGAGACGAATGCTTTATTATTGTATATATGATATATAATAAATGTTGCTTATGTTTTTCACCCGCGCTAGTCCCGTCCCGCTATACTGTTAGTTAAGTAACCTAACGGTGCATAACGGAACACTGTGGCGAATGCGGATGGCATAAGCGTACGTTGTATTTTCATTTATTCTATGATGCTTAGGAAGCATAAATGATGGGAAATCATTAATGAGATTAATGAAAGAACAGAAACCTAAAAGATGTTGTAGAATCAAATTTTCAAAAAGAGTAGCTCTAGTTTTTGCTTTGCATAGCGGTATTCCTTGTAGAATATCTTGCACCTTATTCGATAAGGAAAGAGCTGAGATCCCTTCACCGGGAGTGACCTCTTTAGAGAAACTAGCAGATGCTATAACTCACTCGGTTTTGTTTTTGATTGCTTCCATAGTTCTTACTTTGCATAGTGGTGTTTTTGAAATATCCTGCACCTTATTCGATAAGGAAAGAGCCGAGATCCCTTCACCGGGAGTGACCTCTTTAGCGAAACTAGTAAAAGCCTCAAAAACACTCTTTTTCAAAATCACTTGTTTCTACAACGATATTAAGTTCATTATGCAAAAGGTTTTCTGAAAAACCTGTCGTAGCCCTCCGTCATTTCAGATAAAGACTATTTAGTATTCATGCTGCGTTTGTTGGCCTTTGTCAAGGCGTAGTGTGCGGTAGCTGACTAGTACTTATCTGCTTATGCATATGATGCGATTGGATTAAAGTAGTCGTACGACCTTGTTGGCCTTTGTCAAGGGTCATACGGGTGGGTTTAATTCAATCAGGAAATGACTGGTTGAACTTGACTAGCATCCTATAGTTTGTTGGCCTTTATCAAGGTCATAGGAGGTTAGGGGCAAAAGATATTATCGGGAATTTCAAGTGTTGAAATTTGCAATTAGATTGCATACCTTCTATGAGATAGTTGGATCTCGATACCCACTAGTAAAATAGGGGGTTGCCCCTACGGATAGTTTAATCCGTAGGGGCAGAAATAACTTGGACCTATGAATATATCCGTAGGTCTAAAAGGTTGCCCCTACGGGCAAAGACGTCCAAGAATAAAAATATTAATTCTTAATTAGGTGTTTGCCCCTACGGAGCCGCAAACAAAGGACCTACGGACATATCCGTAGGGGCAAGTAAATATCGATTTAATAAAATCCCAGATCTCGATCGCCTACGCTCATTTCCCTCTCTCTCTCGATCGGGCGCGAAAATAAGCCCCCAATGCGCCACGCCGTCGCCGCCAAGGTTGTTCTCCTCGTGGCCACCGCCGGTTTCGTCGCCACTGGAGTTCTCGTCGCCACCGCGGTTAAGGTCGTCGCCACCGCCGTTCAGATCGTCGCCCCTGCCCCAGCAGCCGTTCAGGTGAGTAAATCTCGAGGTAAGTTAAAGAATTTATTGGATTATTTTGGGCTTAAGGTTCATGGCGCGCGAGGTGGGGTTGGGCGGGGGTTGCGGTCGCAGTCGGGGTCGGGTTAGGGTTGGGGCAGGGGCTGGGCTGCGGGGTCGGGTTCGGGGTCGGGGTAGGGTTAGGGTCGGGGTTGGGGTAGGGTTAGGGTCGGGGAAGGGGAAGGGGAAGGGTCAATTTATCCAATTTTTTATTGGGGGTGCGGCTGGGGCTGCGGGCTGGGGCTAGGGCTGGGGAAGGGGAAGGTCAATTTATCAAATTTTTAACAAGATTTGTATTAGTTTGCAAGAACACTTAAGTTTATCACAAAATATTGTTTGGGTTTTCGATTTATATCTTTTAGCGGTATGTATCCGTTGTCCCAAATTTTGAATTATCTTATACTAGTATTTATGCATGTGCAGATCTTCTTTATCCTGACAAAAGATCCATATCCATTATCTTAACTTAAAATCCTTTAGATGGTGCTAATCCTAAATAACAACAAAATGATGTTAAATATTTCATCCGATTTTCACAAGATCATACTTGAAAAAAATGCAACTACTTTCACAATTTCACAATCCTAACCAACTCCCAATTTATTATGGTATTCGATCATAACTTGAGAACAAATTCTCTTTTCTATTGCCATCCCATATCAAACCCTAGAATCGTGGGCCATTTCAAATTACACCAAATTGAGACAAGAATAGGATGAAACCAACATAACCAACAATAAAGAGCTTTATTTGGTAATATATATTGATGAACAATGGTTGCTGTGTTAAATCCAACCCTCACATCACATGCATATCAATAAAGGAGAGGACTGACCAAAATGTTGAATTTTAACAATTGTGAAAGTTCTTCGGTCAGGATGTAACAGAAATAAGGAAAAAAAACCTAAAATATTTCTCACAAAAAAGAAAAAGCAAGCTTCTCTCCCATATCATTAACAAAGCTTATCACTTTTGATTCTCGAAATTATTTTACATTATATTTTCATTCAAAACGTTTTGCTAGTTTGCTCACCAACCGTTTGATAAAATTCCAAAACTATTTTTACTTTCCTTGCTCACAATTGCTCTTGACTACGTACAAATCTTGAAAACCCATTAACGCTCTTGCAATAATATGCAAAATCACATGAGGATTCACATTCATCACCACCACCTAAGGCTAGGGTTTGGGCTGGGGCTGCAGCTAGGGCTGTGCGTCCTCAAGAGGGCGATCATAAGATCGGTGAAGTTAGGTGGCTGGATATGAGATACGATGGATTTCCATGTGTTCAATGGAATGCTGAGGGTCAGAGTCGGTTATTCATATATCTCCCAAAAAGAATGAGTTTGTTATCAAAGGTGTATTGATTTCTACATCAAGGAATATCAGTTATATGTCATTCAGTGACTAAGTCTGTTTCTGGCCCAACCATATTTATGAATCGTTTCTTCTTTTTCCTTCTTACGTATATTTACTAGTTCAGACTGTATGCACCTCTGCAATCAACGCCGAGAACTTATACATTATAGGTTAATAGACATATGCTATGAAATCACGGTGCATATCGAATTCATGATATGTTATAGTCCCTCATTATTTTTACTATGGTGAGAAAGCAGTCGCTGGTGGCCACAAGCCATAGAATTGGCAGTTGTCCTACCTGCGATAACATCTTACAAATAATCAGTAGACATCTCTGTTATATTAATCTTTTAATGTCAGCTTGCATGCATGTTAATTTGCATATTTCCTCTGCTAATTATATTCTTCTAGATCATGTTTGCCTAATCTATCCGAGGCTTAGCATAATCTAGTGGCGATAAACAATTCCATCTTCTGCTACTATGGTGGCACTGAGAAACTTCCATTTAGAAATGACAACACGTATTTTGTGGAAGTACTGTACATAATAAGAAGGAGAAGACAGTAATGTGGCAGAAGAAGAAGGAGAAGACAGTAATGTGGCAGAAGAAGAAGGAGAAGACAGTATGCATGTATATACATTTGAAATTTAAGTAAAAACAACCCTACACTTAAGCGAAATCATAAATCGAAACACACATATATAGAATACAACTCATACATGGGTATCCTCAAATCTAACTTTAATTGAATTTGCACGCGCACTTAAAATAACAACCTTTATACTAAAAAATTATGTATGCCATTAGTTAGTAGTTTATGTTTTTTAGACGCAAAAGCCATTTGAGAAATACTTTTCCAACCCACTATTAATCCATATTCTCAATATAGTGATTGAATTTGCACGCGCACATAATAAGAAGGAGAAGACAATAATGTGGCAGAAGAAGAAGGAGAAGACAGTAATGTGGCAGAAGAAGAAAAAAATGACATTCCTCGTTCTCTGTTTCAGCATCAATCTTCTGATATGAACTAATGATGGCTTTCACATAGGCTTTTCCCTTTAGAGACTTCTTAGTGTCCAATGGAAAGCATACATCAGATTTGTGCAGGTCGGGTTCTTCTATGACTTTTAAGAGTCTCAACTGATTCTATAAATTACACTCTAGTTGGGTGGTACTTTTACCACTTCTCACTGCAGGTGCGCTCTCTAATATCCATTTTGAATGTAATATTATCGATATTCAAAATGGATATTAGAGAGCGCACCTGCAGTGAGAAGTGGTAAAAGTATCACCCAACTAGGGTGTAATTTACAGAATCAGTTGAGACTCTTGAAAGTCATAGAAGAACCCGACCTGCACAAATCTGATGTATGCTTTCCATTGGACACTAAGAAGTCTCTAAAGGGAAAAGCCTATATGAAAGCCATCATTAGTTCATATCAGAAGATTGATACTGAAACAGAGAACGAGGAATGTCATTTTTTTCTTCTTCCGCCACATTACTGTCTTCTCCTTCTGCCACATTACTGTCTTCTCCTTCTTATTATGTGCGCGTGCAAATTCAATGACTATATTGAGAATATGGATTAATAGTGGGTAGGAAAAGTATTTCTCAAATGGCTTTTGCGTCTTAAAACCATAAACTACTAAGTAATGGCATACATAATTTTTTTAGTATAAAGGTTGTTATTTTAAGTTTTCCCTTATAGAGATATGATCTAACTGCATCTATCAACTATAAGTGTGCAGAAAATTATGATAAGAAATCATAAGAAAGGGTCGTAGCCATGCATAACCTTGAATCTACATACCAAATCATGCAAAAGTATGCACTTATTGTCACCTTGCCTTGGAATATAAAATATCTTGGAAGACTATAAGCGAGCATTTAAATCTTGATAGCTTTTGACTTCAACATATATTTTTCTCAAGTACCATGAAATATACTTGCTAGTATAAACCGTTTTCAGGAAGATGAATTAATAATGACAAATTATTCATTGTGGCTCACTAGGTTAGTATTTTCTCTTCTATTGACTATCTTTCTAATCTGCTTGGTAAATTTATTCGGAACCGGCTGCGAATCATTAAAAGACATGCATAAGAAAGAAAGCTAAAATACAGATATATAGCATACCGATACATCGAAACTTCATAGTTGCGATGGCAATCCAGAGATATTTATTTCTACACACGTGGTGCGCGTGCGAATGCGTCAGGCATCATGGACAAATATTTCAGAACATGGAAAGTATTATTCGTATAAAGTAATTAAAACTTTTAAATACCTTGGGTAGATATTTTCTTAGTTGATGCAATCATATCATGAGGACTAAATTTAAGCTATTATACATATGCTTATGTATTTTTCTAACCTAATATATCACACACACACACACACAGAGAGAGAGAGAGAGAACACCAGGTAGATAGAGAAATCAGGTAGTCCTGAAGAAATGGAGTCCATAGCATTGCTCATCATCATCATCCGTGATCCCTTTGAAAAAATATTATCAAAGGGATCATGGATGATGATGATGAGCAATGCTATGGACTCCATTTCTTCAGGATCCTGCTACCTGATTTCTTTACCTACCAGGTGTTCTCTCTCTCTCTCTCTCTCTGTGTGTGTGTGTGTGATATATTAGGTTAGAAAAATACATATGCATATGTATAATAGCTTAAATTTAGTCCTCATGATATGATTGCATCAACTAAGAAAATATCTACCCAAGGTGTTTAAAAGTTTTAATTACTTTATACGAATAATACTTTCCATGTTCTGAAATATTTGTCCATGATGCCTGACGCATTCGCACGCGCACCACGTGTGTAGAAATAAATATCTCTGGATTGCCATCGCAACTATGAAGTTTCGATGTATCGGTGCTATATATCTGTATTTTAGCTTTCTTTCTTATGCATGTCTTTTAATGATTCGCAGCCGGTTCCGAATAAATTTACCAAGCAGATTAGAAAGATGGTCAATAGAAGAGAAAATACTAACCTAGTGAGCCACAATGGATAATTTGTCATTATTAATCCATCTTCCTGAAAACGGTTTATACGGAGCAAGTATATTTCATGGTACTTGAGAAAAATATATGTTGAAGTCAAAAGCTATCAAGATTTAAATGCTCGCTTATAGTCATCCAAGATATTTTATATTCCAAGGCAAGGTGACAATAAGTGCATGCTTTTGCATGTTTTGGTATGTAGATTCAAGGTTATGCATGGCTACGACCCTTTCTTATGGTTTCTTATCATAATTTTCTGCACACTTATAGTTTATAGATGCAGTTAGATCATATCTCTATAAGGGAAAACTTAAAATAACAACCTTTATACTAAAAAAATTATGTATGTCATTACTTAGTAGTTTATGGTTTTAAGACGCAAAAGCCATTTGAGAAATACATTTCCTATCCACTATTAATCCATATTCTCAATATAGTCATTGAATTTGCACGCGCACATAATAAGAAGGAGAAGACAGTAATGTGGCAGAAGGAGAAGACAGTAATGTGGCGGAAGAAGAAAAAAATGACATTCCTCGTTCTCTGTTTTAGCATCAATCTTCTGATATGAACTAATGATGGCTTTCACATAGGCTTTTCCCTTTAGAGACTTCTTAGTGTCCAATGGAAAGCATACATCAGATTTGTGCAGGTCGGGTTCTTCTATGACTTTTAAGAGTCTCAACTGATTCTGTAAATTACACTCTTGTTGGGTGATACTTTTATCACTTCTCATTGCAGGTGCGCTCTCTAATATTCATTTTGAATGTAATATTATAGATATCCATGCCTCTTTATGTCAAAATTACTTATATTGTCAATGTTTGATTGTCTAGTTGTTGGTGATGCGTCCATATCAGGGACAGAGGCCACTCCCGTTCCTCCAGGTATGTTTATATATTATATAGGGCATGTATATTGATTTAGAATGCTATATCATAAATATACACACATTCCTTTTGCTCTTAGTCGTCCAACTCATTATCATGGGCTGCTTGATGAGATTAGATTTGCGCCTGATGATCTACAAGAGCTTGTTCACTCCCTGTCATATGTGTAAGCAGCGCTATATGCGAGTTTACCTTGTTAGTATGTATGTACTGAAATTAATTAATATTATTCAAATTTTGATACATGCAGATACCAGAGGAGCACATCTTCTATCTCTGTAGGTAAGGCTTTGAATTTGTTGATTTTGGTATTTCTTGTCAATTTTATAGACCAGTATGTGCTAAATATAATGTTCTGACAGTTGGTAGGGGGAAGGCAACATTCGAGGCTGCTGACCCCAGTCCTGGACGCCGCACACGGACGGCACCACGGAGGTTGGGAGAGAGGCCGAGGACTGGGCTCTAGCAGGGCCCATATGAGGTTGGACTCCACCCCGGCGGTTACTTCCTCCGTCTCCAGTGACCGGCATGTCCATCATGAACTGGATAGCTTGAGGGCCAGCATTCAGGAGTTGAAGGAGATGCTGGTATGTATACTACTTTATAGTAAAATATCATTTCATATTATATACATATCAACATATCCATAATTAGTACGTAGCTTGAGCTTATTTGGTTTTAGACTTAAGTTTGATTAATCATACATACATATGTAATTGAAATAAACAACGCTTTTCCAAACTTGATATCCAAACAGGGTTTCGAAATAACTTAATAATGATACGAATTCGAATAATAAACAGTTCTTACACGCTTCATACACACGTTATATCCAGACGCGACAGGGTAGATCGGCCGAGCCTCCACACGCATCTCCTTCGGCTGCGGCTCCGCAAGCCACTACATCGGCTGCGGTTCCGTAGACAGCTCCTGTAGCTCCACCGCCCACTCAGACTCCCGCTCGCGACGAATTGCAGAGTTTATTGACCGAGGAGCAGGCGCGCGTTATTCTATCGTTATTCAGAGGTGGAGCTGGACCGAGCCAGGGTAGATTTTTGGTTCTTTTTTTTGAAACATGTATTTATTTATATCATACACATTGTACTACATTTTGAAACGATATTGATATTGGTTTGTATTTATATCATATTCAGTTTTTGTGTTTCTTTTGTATATTATATATATGCGTGAGATGTGATTATGAATACTGCAATATATGATTTGATTGATGTATATATTATTGTGCACAGGGCGGGAAAAAATCAAGCAGCCCATTTTTTAAAAAAAAATTCAGACAATATGTACCTATGGATTACTCCGTAGGCACACATGCTACCCCTACGGATATGTCCGTAGGGGCAAAATATCAGCAGTAACTGATATTTCCCCCAGATCTCAGTGCCAGGGGGTTGGGAAAGCCCCTACGGCTATATCCGTAGGGGCCACTGACTCTCCCCTACGGCGTTATCCGTAGGGGCAAAATGTCAGGAATCCTGAATTTGTGCCCCTACGGAAAAGTACCTACCCATATATCCGTAGGGGGCTGTACATGCCCCTACGGGTATATCCGTAGGGCCAAGTAATTTATTAAAATAAACCGTAAATAATATAAAATCTTATACCCTACGGAGTAATCCGTAGGGGCAACTGGACCTACACATATATCCGTAGGGACAAGAATTTAACCGTAAGGGCAAGTTCATGGCCTCAACTTGCACCTGCGGCCTTTGCACCTACGGGGTATTTTTCCGCCCCTACGTATATATCCGTAGGGGCAGTGGGTTGCCCCTACGGATAAATCCGTAGGGGCAACCCTTCTTTGTAGTAGTGACCCACTGCGAGTAAGAGTTACTCCTGGGAGAGTTTTACACATTACAATTAGCCAATCATGTAGGTGTGTAGAAAAGTGTTAACGGGGTTATGCCTCTGGAAAAACGAGATTTATTTTAATTAGGTCCATGTGAAAGAATGGGGAACCTCCCTCAAAGTACTAAAACTGGCCTGGCCAAAAGATTAGCGAACTTGTAAGGTGTAATTAATCCTGGCCAGTCTTACCTTTTAGGGTTTGAAAGAAGATTTGATGAAAACAGTGGGAGTCATCCTGATTAGATAATATAATAACCAATCTAATCTTGCAAGAGCATATGCTAAAGTGTTTTCTTCTCTCTCTCTCCAGGTAGCGACCATGTCAGGCCTTAATCAAGATAATAATATGGATGTATTGATTGAACCCGCTTGTTATACTGAGCATGGGAACGTTGGTTCCGTTCTTTTGTTATAATTGTTCTAAGACTGAGCAGGAAATAGGGACATATCCGGATTCCTACACTGCCCAAATGAAGAATAAGCATGTTGATGCATCTTCTTCGGGTGTTAGTTATCGAGAACTGTTTCTCAGTTCACTCTACGTCCTGGGTATTAGATACCGGATCGGGATCCCATATATGTAATATGTTACATGGGCTAAGGAAAAGTAGGGAACTGGGAGAGGGTGATCATTCCATAAGAGTAGGGAATGTTGCGAATGTTACAGCCAAAGCAGTTGGCGAATATCACCTTGTATTACCAAATGGTAATACATTGATTCTGAATGAATGCTATTACATTCCGACCCTGATATGCATTCTTATATCAGTTTCTTTTTTGAGTTAAGAAGGATATAATTTTGTAGTATGGGATAATGTTATGAACATCTTCCTGAATCAAAAGTTGATTGGATCAGGCTCGTTAAATAATGGCATATACTTTCTGAATCAAACCACATTTCTTAATGTACAAAACACACATAAGAGGAAGAGTTCAAAAATGAACTAATCCTTCTTGTGGCATTGTAGACTAGGTCATATCAATGCGACACGACTAGCTAAGTTACATAAGGATGGATATTTGAATCCGTTCGAAATTTCATCTTATGACACTTGCCAGTCATGTCTCAAAGGCAAGATGAACAAAACTCCGTTTAGTGGACACGGAGAAAGAGTTACGGAACTCGTAGGACTGATACATAGTGATGTATGCGGTCCTATGTCTACACATGCTAGGAATGGTTCCTCGTACTTCATTACATTCACCGACGATCTCTCAAGATACGGACATGTGTTCCTGTTGAAACACAAGTCTGAAACTTTTGAGAAATTCAAAGAATATAAGCACGAAGTCGAGAACCAAACGGGTAAAACTATTAAGATCCTTCGATCTGATCGAGGAGGAGAATACTTGAGCAATGACTTCCTGGACTATCTAAAACAGAATGGGATTCTCTTTCAGCTTACTTCTCCGTACACACCACAGCACAACGGTGTATCGAAACGGAGGAATCGCACCCTATTAGATATGGTACGCTCTATTATGAGCACCGCTGAGTTGCCTATTTCTTTTTGGGGTTATGCGCTTGAGATATCAGCATACCTATTGAATCAAGTTCCATCTAAATCTGGACCTACCACACCATATGAGATATAGAGTGGGAAGAGACCATATCTTAAAGGAGTTAAGATATGGGGTTGTCCGGCCTATATCAAAATGCAAAATCCGGACAAACTCGAGGCACGGTCAGTTCTTTGCAAGTTTGTGGGATATCCCAAATATTCACATGGATATCTTTTCTACCACGGCGAGGAACAAAAGGTGTTTATTTCTCGACATGCCACCTTTTTAGAAAAGGAATTTCTTGCAAAAGAAATTAGTGGCAACGATGTAGAACTAGAAGAAACTCCGTCTACACAAACTACAACTGAAGATTTAGTGGAAGCAGAGGATTCGATAACACCCAACGAACCTCAGCCTCTCCGCCGATCTAGTAGGGTTTCTCATCCATCTGAGAGATACTACGGTTTTCTCATTGACGGTGGGAGCGAGGATTGCATCATGGAAGATGATGACCCGACTAGCTTCGAGCAGGCCATCACGAGTGGGGACTCTGTGAAATGGCTGGATGCAATGCGATCTGAGATGGAATCCATGTACACCAACAAAGTATGGACTTTGGAAGTTGCTCCTGAAGGGGTAAAACCCATTGGGAGCAAATGAATCTTTAAGAAGAAACTTGGTGTAGATGGAAAAGTTGAGACTTTCAAAGCTAGACTTATTTCAAAAGGTTTTCGTCAACGACCAGGTGTGGATTATGATGAAACCTTTTCTCCAGTGGCTATGCTTAAATCCATCCGGATCCTACTTAACATTGCTGCATACCATGACTATGAAATCTTGCAAATGAATATTAAGACCGCCTTTCTAAATGGTGATTTAGAGGAGTGCATGTACATGACTCAGCCAGAGGGCTTCGTAGACAGTGGGAGCAGCAGGAAGGTATGCAGGCTGCTTAAATCCATTTACGGGTTAAAGCAAGCATCGCGGAGTTCGAACATCTGTTTTGATGTGGTAGTCAAAGAGTTTGACTTCATCAAGAACATAGATGAACCTTGTATATACAAGGTGGCAGAGAGTAAGGTTTTCTTTCTTGTATTGTACGTGGATGACATACTCTTTATAGGAAATGATGCTCCAATGCTGCACTCGGTCAAGCTCTTCTTATCACAAAGATTCTCTATGAAAGATCTAGGTGATGATTCCTGCATCTTGGGGATTAAGTTCTATAGAGATAGATCTAAAAGGATACTGGGATTGTTCCAATCCAGGTACATTGACACCATACTAAAGAGGTTTAGTATGGAAGAATCCAAGCGTGGGAATTTACCCACGATCTCTAGACTCACTCTCTCCAAAGAGATATCTCCTAAGACTGATTTGGAAAGGGCTCGCATGCAAGGGATACCCTATGCTTTGGCAGTTGGCTCTATCATATACGCGATGCTATGTACCAGACCCGATGTAGCATATTCACTAAGTGTAGTGAGTAGGTATCAAGAAGATCCAGGAGAGAGTAACTGGACAGCTTTGAAGAACACTCTCAAGTACTTAAGAAGGACTAAAGAGATGTTCTTGGTGTATGGTAATGGTGAACTCCAAGTAGAGTCCTTTACCGATTCGAGCTTCCAAAGTGATAAGGATGACTCTAAGTCGCATTCGGGATTTGTCTATACCCTCAATGGAGGGGCAGTTTGTTGGAAGAGTCCCAAACAGGAAACCGTGGCAGACTCGACAATGGAGTCTGAATACATCGCTGCCAACGATACTGCCAAAGAGGCTGTCTGAATAAAAAAGTTCATAACTGAACTTGGAGTGGTTCCGTCCATTGAGCATCCAATACCTTTGTATTTTGATAACAATGGAGCTGTGGTTTTGTCTAAGAAACCTAGGTCACATCAAACATCCAGGCATATTCCGAGGCGGTATCACCTGATCCGGGAGATAGTTGATCGCCGCGAGATCGAGGTCAGGAGAGTTGACATGAAGGACAACACTGTGGATCCACTCACGAAGGCCATACCCCAGATACAATTTGAGAGACTCTTCAGGATGTTGGGTATGAGATACTACAATAGTTGGCCTTAGTTCAAGTGGGAGATTGTTAGTTATGTATATGCCCTAGAGGCCTTTATTGTACATATGATGTATATTATAGTGGATGCTTGGATATATATAGAGAGGACTTTCTTGCTCGATATAATAGTATGCTATCTGGTTGCTGTTCTTCTTAATATGTTGACTTGTATTGTGTTACTTGTTGGAGATAGTGCCCTCAGAGTCAATTATTGGATCACAGGCACGTGATTGCAATGATTGAGGGAGGACCTATCCTGGTAGGACAGTCTTACTCGAAATGATAGTATGCTATCTGGTTCACCTTTATCATCGTGTACTGCTTTAGGTGACCTGACATGTCGCTATTACACGTTGATAGAGCCCCTAGGATTCTTGCTTGACAGCCAGCAGTATGAGGGCGATCATATAAGTGAGAGCTGGAGTCTATAAGCGCATCCTTAAAAGGTCCCTAGTCGTGGGAGTTTCGAGACAGGGCATCGATTCTCCAGAGTAGACTAGTGTATACAGTCGAGACTCCGACGAGGGGCGGTGGCCGGTCTCACAAGCCACTGGTGTCAGTTGGTTCACCTAAGATGTATACAGGTGCTCATTGGGTTATGAGTACACCGGACAGGACTCGCCAGGAACATGCTAGTTGGTCTTATACCTGACGTCAGATAGCAGTTCCCAGGTGACATGTGTACAGGTTAGTTCATCGACCTGGGGATCGTCATTTGTCTCGTGTGAGTTCCCACTGTGCTTTGATTACTACCCTACCACGGCTCAAAGGAGTCGTGCAAACAGGTTTTAGTTGGGTACAGTCCCGAGCCACATGGAGGCAGTGAGCGGATCTTTAGGGGTTCGTCTCTCCCGGTATTGGGGGTGAGGTCGCGCTGTGTCTAGGAGAGCCATTACACGAAGTCCTTCGCCAAGGCAGGAGATTTACTGGTAGGTATTCCAGTAGTATCTCAGGGTGTTCTGGGCTACACTCCGACACGACTTGTACCGCTTTTGGGGGTCTGACTTTTACCAACCCCCTAGGCCCGACATGCGATGCTCATAGACGAACGGACCGGACTGTATGGATATTGTCACTGACAGGCTCAGTAGGGTGTCAGGATGAGTTCGCTCATCGACGTCCCTTTTGGTCAATAGATGGTGGCCCGTCACGTATTGGCTTATACCTCTGACGTGCTAGTGGTTAAATCCACAGCCATAGTATTGACGAGTCTTTAGAGTCCACCACAGTTTCAGTTACTCAAGCTTTCGGGCGAAACGCTGTAGAGGCCGTATGGAGATATGGCAGGGTCCGATCAGATACGTGCGGTATTGCACGGATCAGGATCGGACGGTTTGTACTTGTGGCCGTATAGTTATATGGCAAGGTTCGATCAGATACGTGCGGTATTGCACGGATCAGGATCGAACGGGTTTTTACTAGCCGGCTTTGGTTTAACCCGGTCCTAGTTTAGTAAAGTGTAGATTTTGTCTCATTGCATTTGTATCCGGTCAGAATACAGATGCGGGTGTGTATGCACAGTATCGGGGTTTTCCTGTAATTTATTACGGGACCAGTTTTCTGGAGTTGCCAGTTTGCATTCCGTTCCAGCCGGTTTTCCTTTGTCCTTTCCCGGCCTGACTTTTCCGATGGAGGGTGTTATTTGCAAGTTTGCAAATAACACATTGTGGAGGATTTTCTTGCAAATGTATTAATTATGAAAGCATCTTTTGATACCATTCTTATCCATCATTATCACTTGCTTTTTGTTGATTAGAAGTGACTTGAGGTTGATTTGAGTTTGTTATGATGATGTTTGGTTATGGTCACCATTCTTCTTCTCCTACACTCACCTCCCTTCTTGTTATATTTTCATATTCATTCCTCCACCATATTCTTCTCACTTGATGAAAGAGTTTGGCCATGGTTGAGAGAAAGAAAATGAGAGAGTTTCATTCTTGAGAGTGTGGCATTCTTGATCTCATTTTCTTGCTAGAAAAATGCAAGCACCATTTTTCTTATCTTGATTCCTCCATCATCTTCATATGGCAACAAAACCCCAAATGAGATATAGCCCCTACACTACACATTCTACAGCAAATCTTGGACGCGTCGGCCAGCCAACTTGGCTCCCGAGTTGCCTCAGTATTGAGGTGGGAGCCCGTAAAAGATGCAGACGATGTGGTGCCCTTTCCGGCGAGGAGGCGACGATATGGAGACAGGACTTTCCGCGGGAGATCGGGACGATGACGAGAAGAACGGAGGACTCGGATCACTCGGTATATCTCTCACCCATCCTCTTGTTAGGTTAGACTTGTTAATGGTTCGATCCGGGTGTTTAGTGCGCGGTGGTGCCGGCTTGCTAAGTCCGCAAAATTAAAGTTTATCACCGCTTCCGCATTTGGCCGTCGGATTGACGGCCGGGGCGCCGCCGTGCACTTACAGTGGTATCAGAGCCTCACCATTAACTTCGTCTAGCTTCGTTTGATGTGTTTTGTATTTCCGATCGACCAAAATTCCAAATTCTACATTTTTCCTCACATCAGTTTTCTGTCGATTTTTTCCTGGCTCCAAAAATTTTTCAGGTTGTAAAATATTGATGTACTAGAAGTTCTAAGAGTTCTGGGAAAATTCGACATATTGATCACTCAGGTGGAGCACGGAACCGCGGCAAAACCCCCCTTGTTGCCGCGGTTCCGCCGCAGACTAGTGCGATCAATTTGTCAAAATTTTCCAGTGGGCTTCTGGGCTAATTTTAGGGATTTTGGAATATTAAAATTGGGCCCAGAATTTCTGTGAGTGCTACAGTATTGCTTGGGGGCCCACTTGTTAATTATTTGATCGATCAGATATTTTAAACACATTATTTCACAGTATTTACATTATATCTGCGACCGTGAATGTCACTTGATCGGTAAATCCGGTCTAACTGCTATAGCCCGGTTAGACGGATTTACGAACGTGACTTTCCCGTTTATGTTTTGTGTTTTTGCTGTGATGTTGCGGATCGGTCGTGGGGGATAGCCTGGATGCAATGCTAGTACAGTGTTGTTGTATTATGTACATTTGATATTGCGGGGCGAGCGTCCGACATGTGGACTGCCGTCACTGCCTGATTGTATTATTCTTTTGGGGCACGACCTGGTTGCGGTCGATGTACCCGTTGTATGTATATTTTACTTTCTGTACTAGGATTACCCCGTGGAGGGGTGCACGGATAGCCGGGTTCTGGAGGGCAACAAGCCCGCATCTCATGGCATTGAGACGGAGGGGGCTTCACTCTAGGATTGGCGGGCTATTCTCCGCACTCGTAGGGGGTACAGGTTGACCCAGGAGGGGTGCCCAAGTTACCGGATTCCGTGAAGTGCTGGGTGGTCCATTCACGGTGCTGAAGGGGGCTGCCTCGCTTCAGGTTTTGGCGGGTAACTTGCCGCGCCCGTAGGGGTCTAGGATTTCATTGCACAGGCTATCCACACGACCAGGGGAACGTCGGGTTTCAGTAGTGGCTCTGTGAAACCCGGGGATCCCAGATATCTGTATTGTTCTGTGATGCTGTACATTTCTGTGATGTTGCATTTTATCACGCCTTGAGCGAATATAATATATTGGTATATATATTAGTAGATGTTGTATATGCTTTTCATCCGCGCTAGTCCAGTCCCCGCTCTGCCGTTAGTTAGCTAACCTAACGGGTGATGACGGGACCCAGTGGCGAATGCGGATGGCATATACGTACATCAGTATATTTTCGTTCTTTGTGGTGTGATCAATTGATGGGACTGCGTTGATTCGGATCAATGCAAGTTAAAACAAACCTATTCTGATGTTGTTGGAACACTTTTCAAAAAGCTGTTATTGCAAGGACGTTCACTTTTGTTTTGCATCGTGGTATTCATTTGGAATATCCTGCTCCTCAGTCGACGAGGCAAGGGCCGAGATCCCTTCACCGGGAGTGACCCCTTGGACAGAAGTTTGCGTCAGGGCATTAACTTCACTATAGCCAATTACTTTTGCTTTGCATCGTGGTATTCATTTGGAATATCCTGCACCCCATTCTACGGGGAAAGAGCCGAGATCCCTTCACCGGGAGTGACCTCTTTAGTAAAGGTTCGTGACTATATTTTCTAAAAAGCTATCAGTTCCTTCAACAATATCAAGTTCATTACGTTAAAGGTTTTCGTCGGAAACCATTCATAGCCCTCCGTCGTTTCATATGGATAGTCAATAGTATTCAAGCTGTGTATGTTGGCCAAAGTCAAGGCACAGTGTTTGGTAGCTGTTGGGTATTCATATGCAGCATAGATAGATGCGTTGGTTTGGGACAGCCGTACTGCCATTTTGGCCAAAGTCAAGGGTAGGTACGGGTGGGTTCAAATTAACCTGGAGAATGACGGGTAGAACTTGACATGTGACTTATGATATGTTGGCCAAAGTCAAGGTCATAAGTGCATGGGGTAAAAATCACATCGGGAGTTTCAAAAGAACTGAAACTTGCCAGATATGCGCATACCTTCTGGAGTGTGATACCGTGAGCGGATTCCGTCACGTTATCAAGCGATGAGAGTTGGATCCCGATTCCCACTGATGAGTTAGTTTACTCCTCGGGTGACCCCGACTAATTCTTCTTTCAGGTTTAGAGGATAATTTGAGGTACAGTGGGAGGTTTCCAGATTAGATAAATTGGTAACCATTCTGATCTAGGATAGAGTGCACGCTGAGTGTTTCTTTTCTCTCTCTCTCTCTGGCAGCGACCATTGACCCGACCCTAAGACTATGACTCAGTGACCAAGTTGACCGAACCTTCTTAACACTGGCTTTTGGATTGTCAGAGTCGCTAACCTCATTGCCACTCCTACTTTTACTCTTTTCTCCAGGACACCCCGTATTACTACGAACGTCCACTTCCATTGGACAAAACCATCGTATGGTTATATACGAACTTGAAGGACTTCGAGGATGGTTTCCGGTTCTGGAGAAAACGGATAGGATTATTCAGTTGTCTTTTCTTTTCACCCTCTCTCAGGTTGCGAGTACTCCTTGGTTTAGGAGTAGTACACCTATTACGCATATTGGATATTCTTCTTCCAAACCATAGGCTGGTGCCGACCGGTAGGGAATGAAGAAAGCCAATTAGCCTAAACGGTGTACAGAAGGTATTAAGATTAAGACGAAGTAAGGGATTAGTAAGAGGGCAAAGTAAATTGCGACTGATATTCACGACCAAACCAAATATTTCTTCGCAAATCCTAAATCACCTTTGTATTCCTCCAAGACACTCCGTATCACTACGAAGATCCACAGTTTATTGGAGACTCCATCGTATGGTTATATACGAACTCGAAAGGAACTTGTTCCAGTTCGGGGATGGATTCTGGTCCAGGAGAAATAGGAATAAAGTACATTCAGGTGTCTTTTATCTTCACCTTCTCTCGCGTTGCGAGTGCTCCTAGGATTAGGACAGTACACCCTTTATGCTTATTGGATAGTCTTCTTCAAAACCATAGGCTGGTGCCGAACGGTGGGGAAGGAAGAAAACCATTTGGCTTAAAGGGGTGTACAGAAGGTAATGACTAAAGACATATAAAGGGATTTGGAGAAGTGGCAAAGAATTATACGGTTATAGTCGTGAATCTGAATAATGGTAGAGGCATTACTAGGAATACCAGGATACCCCATCGAAACATTTCAATATTTCAGTTTCACTGTGTACTGTTAAAAGAAAACTGATTTCCCGATTAGACACTTGCTCCAGGGTATGTATTTACCAGGTATGATTCTCACATTTGTATGGTTTTACAGATGATGAGTGGGAGTAAGTTATTGGGAATTAGGTGACCATCCTCATTATATCGGGATTCGTTGTAATTGGTGATATTTGAGGAAATCACCTGGGCTGTTTGCCGGTCGGCAAATATTTGGTTTTGAATATCTGCTGTTGTGCACCAATTTCAAATTGATATATCTATACGTCTATTTTCATAGAGTGAGATATACCTTTTGATATTATGTCGATGACATTTACCTATATCAGTGGATGGTTAGGTAAGGAGCATTAAACAGCGGTGTAATTCTTCTTAACCATAAGTACAGTTTTCAACCTACGACACACAGTGAATGAGTTATGAGACTCAAGGGACTTATACAGAGTATTGTATGTTGTCCAGCGTCCATAAGGACAGAGGGGTTGGTTCTCGTACTATATTCGGTTTACTTCTGACTCCTCTAGTTTTTAGACAAGTGTTTCGTGGAAACACAGGGTCTGAGTTTTGAGGAGTTATAGGTATTTGAATAGAGTAAAGAACCAGGTGTAGCAAGTATCGGGATTCTTCAAAGTGATCGAAGATGTAGATACTTGTGTATGGTATTCAGTTGATAGTAATGATAAAGATAAATTACTTCTCTTTCAGGTCACTCATAATTGGAAGCATTCCTAAGTTGAGTAACGCTGATCGGCCTCTCTCCTTTTAGTTGACATGCACTGGAGACAGCTGCATGATTTGAATCTGGTTCAATTAAATCAGTGCCTCTGGTTCTATATTGGATATAGAACAGTTCATATCTTAGCGTTGTTAAGGTATGGGGAGTTGTCCGGCTTATGATTAAAACCAGACTCTGGATAACTCAAGGCATGTTTCTGTAATGGCTGTTTGTGGGTTGACCCATGCTATGACAAGGGTTGTCTTTCTACCATCTGGGAGATCAATAGTAATATTGTTCTAGACTCTCCACAGTTTTATTAAAAATGGATTTTTTTTCAAAAAAACAGTAGTGGGAGTATGGTAGAACTGGAAGTGATTCCAGAACCGCAAACGATTACTGAAGATTTGATAAGGAACCTAAAGATTCAATCTGATTTGACATTTCATTGGCCACTCCGCAGATAAGGTGGGTAACTTTAGGCACCCGAGAGGTACTACGGTAGCCTCAAGGACGGTGACAGGGAAGTTCTTGTTTACCCACACTTGCCATTGTTGTTGTTCCAGGCTGCGAGACCCGGCAGGAGGATGAGTATAGCGTCGTTCTAAACTAGCTTTAGAAGTGCACATCTATATGACTCTGCCAGAGGGTTGTCGTAGTCAGTGGGAGCAGCGGAAGCATTGGTGGACATCAGGCTTATGTCTATTTATAGACTAAAGCAGATATAGCGGAAATAGATCATCTATTTCTGATATGACAGTCATAGGTTTGACGTCATCAGAATAGGGGATGGATCTGTTGAGAAGGTAGTAGGGTGTGATATCCTGGTATTTGGATGACATACACAGAGTAGGAAAGGAAACTCCTATACTACGATCGGTTATACTTGGGTCGTCACACAGTGTTTTCTCCACAAAGGACTTGGACATTATATCAGACATACTGGTTACTAGATCTATGGTTTTAGATCTAGATTTGGGTGGTTTCCAAATCAGGGCACTTTGACAGCATTCTAAGAGTATTTAGAATGGACGACTCCTGGCATGGTAGTGTACCTGCAGGTAATGGAGTCACCCTCTCTAAAGGTGTCTTATAGACTAAAGGGGAGAGGGATGTTCATGATTGGCAGATCACTTGCTTAGGCAATTGAGTCAATCATGAGATGTCAAGTACCACACCAGATGTTGTTCTTGCACTAGATGCAATAAGTTGACATTGATCCAATCCTGGAAAAACAGTCAGAAGCAGTTTTAGAACATAAGTGGCTGTTCTAGGGATATGATAACGAAAGCCCCATTCGGGAAACAGTTATCATTCCAGGCTTCCAAGGTGACCTGGACGACAAGGAGGTCGTCAGAGTTATAGTTTTCCTTCTGACGAGGGGCAGTATTTTGGACAGGTGGTCCAAGGCAATACTGAGGGTGGCTTGGCGCAGGATACTGATTAAGTTCAGTTGACGATACAGTCTAAGAAGTTTGGATTTGGAGTTCATTCATGAGCTAGGTCCCATCAGACATCCAGACATTCTAAGACAGGTATTGCTCATTTCGGGAGATGGCTTTCTCTGCGAACTTGAGATATAGAGAGACATAGAAAGAAACTTCTAGGCGGATCCACTCACTGAGGCTATTCCTCGACCGCAATAGTTTCACAAACGGGATTTGTGAGACTGACTAGTAGAGGAGTTGGGTGTTCGGTATCACACGGGCTGTGAGTATGCGACATCGCAATAATTAACCTTGAGTGCAAGTGGGAGATTGTTGGAGATAGTGCCCTCAGAGTCAATTATTGGATCACAGGCACATGATTGCAATGATTGAGGGAGGACCTATCCCGGTAGGACAGTCTTACTCGAAATGATAGTATGCTATCTGGTTCACCTTTATCATCGTGTACTGCTTTAGGTGACCTGACATGTCGCTATTGCACGCTGATAGAGCCCCTAGGATTCTTGCTTGACTGCCAGCAGTATGAGGGCGATCATATAAGTGAGAGCTGGAGTCTATAAGCGCATCCTTAAAAGGTCCCTAGTTGTGGGAGTTTCGAGACAGGGCATCGATTCTCCAGAGTAGACTAGTGTATACAGTCGAGACCCCGACGAGGGGCGGTGGCCGGTCTCACAAGCCACTGGTGTCAGTTGGTTCACCTAAGATGTATACAGGTGCTCATTAGGTTATGAGTACACCGGACAGGACTCGCCGGGAACATGCTAGTTGGTCTTATACCTGACGTCAGATAGCAGTTCCCAGGTGACATGTGTACAGATTAGTTCATCGACCTGGGGATCGTCATTTGTCTCGTGTGAGTTCCCACTGTGCTTTGATTACTACCCTACCACGGCTCAAAGGAGTCGTGCAAACAGGTTTTAGTTGGTACAGTCCCGAGCCACATGGAGGTAGTGAGCGGATCTTTAGGGGTTCGTCTCTCCCGGTATTGGGGGTAAGGTCGCGCTGTGTCTAGGAGAGCCATTACACGAAGTCCTTGGCCAAGGCAGGAGATTTACTGGTAGGTATTCCAGTAGTATCTCAGGGTGTTCTGGGCTACACTCCGACATGACTTGTACCGCTTTTGGGGGTCTGACTTTTACCAACCCCCTAGGCCCGACATGCGATGCTCATAGACGAACGGACCGGACTGTACGGATATTGTCACTGACAGGCTCAGTAGGGTGTCAGGATGAGTTCGCTCATCGACGTCCCTTTTGGTCAATAGCTGGTGGCCCGTCACGTATTGGCTTATACCTCTGACGTGCTAGTGGTTAAATCCACAGCCATAGTATTGACGAGTCTTTAGAGTCCACCACACTTTCAGTTACTCAAGCTTTCGGGCGAAACGCTGTAGATGCCGTATGGAGATATGGCAGGGTCCGATCAGATACGTGCGGTATTGCACGGATGAGGATCGGACGGTTTGTACTTGTGGCCGTATAGTTATATGGCAAGGTTCGATCAGATACGTGCGGTATTGCACGGATCAGGATCGAACGGGTTTTTACTAGCCAGCTTTGGTTTAAGCCGGTCCTAGTTTAGTACAGTGTAGATTTTGTCTCATTGCATTTGTATCCGGTCAGAATACAGATGCGGGTGTGTATGCACAGTATCGGGGTTTTCCTGTAATTTATTACGGGACCAGTTTTCTGGAGTTTCCAGTTTGCATTCCGTTCCGGCCGGTTTTCCTTTGTCCTTTCCCGGCCTGACTTTTCCGATGGAGGGTGTTATTTGCAAGTTTGCAAATAACACATTTTGGAGGATTTTCTTGCTAATGTATTAATTATGAAAGCATCTTTTGATACCATTCTTATCCATCATTATCACTTGCTTTTTGTTGATTAGAAGTGATTTGAGGTTGATTTGAGTTTGTTATGATGATGTTTGGTTATGGTCACCATTCTTCTTCTCCTACACTCACCTCCCTTCTTGTTATGATTTCATATTCATTCCTCCACCATATTCTTCTCACTTGATGAAAGAGTTTGGCCATGGTTGAGAGAAAGAAAATGAGAGAGTTTCTTTCTTGAGAGTGTGGCATTCTTGATCTCATTTTCATGCTAGAAAAATGCAAGCACCATTTTTCTTATCTTGATTCCTCCATCATCTTCAAATGGCAACAAAACCCCAAATGAGATATAGCCCCTACACTACACATTCTACAGCAAATCTTGGACGCGTCGGCCAGCCAACTTCGCGCCCGAGTTGCCTCGGTATTGAGGTGGGAGCCCGTAAAAGATGCAGGCGATGTGGTGCCCTTTCCGGCGAGGAGGCGACAATATGGAGACAGGACTTTCCGCGGGAGATCGGGACGATGACGAGAAGACTGGAGGACTCGGATCACTCGGTATATCTCTCACCCATCCTCTTGTTAGGTTAGACTTGTTAATGGTTCGATCCGGGTGTTTAGTGCGCGGTGGTGCCGGTTTGCTAAGTCCGCAAAATTAAAGTTTATCACCGCTTCCGCATTTGGCCGTCGGATTGACGGCCGGGGCGCCGCCGTGCACTTACATTACTGTCTTGCTCTCACATGTTCATAAATCCCTTAGGATATGTACTTGACTACTAGGACTATGATGCAGATCATACTAGTGGGGCCAGGGTAGTCTACGAGTACATCCTATAATTGTTCCTAGTCGAGGGTGTATCGAGACAGGGTATCGATACTCCAGTGTAGACTAGTGTATACGCATCTTGACCCATATGATGGGCGATGGATGATCCCACATCCATTGGTGTTTGACATCAAAGATGGTACACGGTTGCTCAGTAGAGACTGGGTACACTGAACGGACTTGCCGAGAACTCCTAGATGATATTATACCTATCGTCGGATAGCAGTTCTCTAGTGACACTGGTACATGTTAGTATGTAGATCCGAGATCGTTTAAGAGAGTCTTGTATGATTCCCACTGTGCTTTGATTTCCACCTTACCACGTTCATGAGAACGTGCAAAATGGTAGCTTTTGGGTGCAGTCCCAAATCACATGGAGGCAATGAGAAATAGGAGGGGTTTCGTCTCTCCCGGTATTGGGGGTTGATGTTGCGCTGTGCTCGATTGGCTATAATAGGAAGTCCCTGGCCAAGGCTGATATGGAGATATACTGGTAAGTGTTATCAGTAGTTTCTCAACCCGTTATGAGTCTCACATCGACACGACTTATCGGTTACTGGGGTCTGACGTTTACCACCCTTAGACTGGATATGCAACATAACAGACGAAGAGACCGGACTATAAGGTAGTGTTCCTGATTGGATTCGCAGGAGTATGGACATGCTTGCTTGTTGATCTTCTGATCATTTAATACCTGGGTGGCCGTTACGTTTAGCTGACCGCTTGCGGCTTGTGGGTGTTTGAAATGATCATCACCTATTGCCGGCGTATTGACGAGTCTTTAGAGTCCTACACAGAGGTTTCCTTGCTCAGGAAAAATGGAGTAGGAGTACATATGTGATATGTGCGGGACCGAGATTAATACGTGTATCAGATACCGTATTCTATTCTCGCGATATGTGATATCGGCCGGTTATATGTGATATAGCCGGGTTATCAGATCAAGTGTTGATTTGATAAAATGGTACATATAATATTGGTCGGTTATATTTAATATAGCCGTATTATTAAATCAAGTATTGATTTAATAATTTAATGTATAATTATATATTTGATATATTAAATTACATTAACTAATATTTGCTCACTTAATTGTTTCTTTTTCTCACTTTTGTGTATACTTTACATATATGTGATATATGTGATTGTGTCATGGTTGTTGATACATGCAACATGGGTGTATGAGACTTATACCATGCCTTGGATGAATTAGGTAATTCAAAATGAATTGGATTTTGTCATGACAAAGAAACTTGGAGAAGCTAGGGTTTGCCATTGACTTAGTCCACTCAATTTGGATTACTTAAGATATTTATTAACCTAACCATTTATCCTTGACCATGGTTTATTCTCTACAAGAGTTTAGTATGAGATATTATCTCACCATGGTTGCTATTCTCACATAACTAATTCACTTGTTCATTTTCTCTCTTCATTTTCTTCCTCATCTCAAAAGCTTTCTAGGGTTTCATGAGGTGATGAGTCCTAGTGAGAAAATAAATTCTAATGTGAGAAAAATTCCTACTTCATCATCCTCTTCTATACTAGCCATATAGTTTAGTGTGTTGGCTTCACTAATTTCATATTAGTGAAGAGATAGCTTGAGTTCGTGTTTCCTCGAAGTAGATCATCTTGGATTTCGAAGACTACAAGTAAGCATGCATCATTCACCTTGGAGCTTCTCAAGAGTCCGGAAGTTCTTTGATCGCAGCGAAGGGACCACTACTTGGAGCTAATGAAGTGAAGGAACAGACTACAAAGGTTATATTCCCTAATCACTTAGTAGTAAAAGTAGTTTACATTTCGATTTTGTATGATTCTCTAGTAAAAGATCTAGGTTAGAGTTCTTTAGCATGGCAAAAATTTTAATTTGGCATGGACGATGCCACCCGAAACCTTGCTGTCATGCTTAGGAATCCTACAATACTATCATTTCGAATAAGACTGTTCTACCGGTATAGGTCCTCCCTCAATCATCATAATCACCTGCCTGCGACTATGATTTGCCTTGAGGGCACTATAGCCGACACATGACACAATAGTATATGTAATATATACACACACACACACACACAAATATGTATATATATATATATCGATATATTAATATATATTAACTAATATTAGCTCACTAAATTCTTTAGTGAGCTATTATTAGTTAATAAATATTAATATATCGATATATATATATATATATATATATATCAAATTATTAGATCAACACTTGATTTAATAATCCGGCAATATCATATATAACCGACTAATATCTTTTTATATGTATATCCAATTATCGAACCAACACTTGATTCAATAACCCGGTTATATCACATATAACTAACTGATATAATATATCACGAGATTAGAATACGGTATCACATATACGTATTTAATCAAGGTCCCGCACATATCACATATGTACCCTACTTCATTTCGCTTGAGCTAGGATACCTCTGTATGGGACTCTAAAGACTCGTCAATATGCCAGCAGTAGGTAATGATCACATTAATTACCCACAAGCCGTCAGCGGTACTAGCTGGACGTAACGGCTACCCAGGTATTGAGCGAATAAAAGATCAACAAGCAAGCTTATCCAAAATCCCATGAATCCTAGAAGTAACACTTACCGTACAGTCCGGTCTCTTCGTCTGATATGTCACATATCAAGTCTAGGGGTGGTATACTCAGACCCCAGTAACTTGATAAGTCATGCCGATGTATGGTCTATAACGGTTTGAGAAACTACTGATAACACTTACCAGTAAATCTCATCATCAGCCCTGGCCAAGGACTTCCTGTTATAGCCAATCAAGTATAGCACAACATCAACTCCCAATACTGAGAGAGACGAAACCCCTCCTATCACTCATTGCCTCCATGTGACTCGAGACTCTACCCAAAATCCACCTGTTTGCAGGACTCTTTTAAGCCGTGGTTGGGAGGAAATCAAAGCACAGTGGGAACCACACAAGACTCTATGACGATCTCGGGTCTACAGACTAACCTGTACAAGTGTCACTAGAGAACTGCTATCTGATGATAGGTATAGTACCATCTAGGAGTTCTCAGCGAGCCCTGTTCGGTGTACCCTTTCTCTAATGAGCACCTGTGTACAATCTCTGATGTCAAACACCAATGGCTATGGGATCAACCATCGGCCCTACAGGTTCAAGAAACATACACACTAGTCTACTTTGGAATATCGATGCCCTGTCTCGATATTCCCTCGACTAGAAACAATTAAAGAATGTACTTATGAACCACCCTGGCCCCACTAGTATGATCTGCATCATAGTCCTGGTAGTCAAGTACATATCCTAAGGGCTTTATCAACATGTATCGGAGAGATAGTATAATAAGTGTACATGTTAAGATAAAGAGCAACCAGATAGTATACTATCATGTCGAGCAAGAAAGTTCTCTATATATATGTCCAAACATCCACTATAATATACAATAATATACAATAATGGCCTCTAGGGCATATATCTTCCTAACAGTTGGGTTTCAAACATGCGGGTCGGGTCAGATAATAACCACTGCTACTAATTGCCTTATTCGCAACCCAATAGCAAAAATAGTAAAGAATTTTACTGCAAGATTTGAAATACTAAAAATATATAGTATAAATGTACTAGGGTGTTACATTATACCCAACTATAATAGAATTTCGTTCTCAAAATTCATGGAACAGGAAAAAGACAAGAAGATACAGATTTAAGAAAAGAGGTGTGGAAACTTCTGCCGGATCTCGTCTTCACGTAGATTCTCCATGCGAACGATTCCCCCATGAAACGAGTACTAGTGGGATAACTTTATTCTTGAGGGCCTTTTCTCATCGATCCACAATAGCCATTGGTCGCTCTTCATACGTTAAATATTTTCTTACTGTCAGTTCCGAGTGATCTAGGACGTGCGTCTCATCTCTAACATACTTGCGAAGTTGAGATACTTGAAACACGTCATGAACACCCGACAAGGATGGTGGTAAATCCAATCGATAAGCTACCTCTCGAACACGCTCGATGATATCGAAAGGCCCTACGAATCGAAGACTAAGCTTACCTCGACTGCCAAATCGGATTACTCCTCTAATCGGGGATATCTTCAAGAATACAAGATCACCAACTGCGAACTCCAAATTTCTTCATTCAGTATCAGCCCAACTTTTCTGTCGATCCTGTGCCACCTTCATATGATTATGGATCAAGCTAACCTTCTCCATCGTTTGCATAATAAGATCCAGTCCCAATAATCTTCTTTCTCTAATATTGTCCCAACAGACAGGAGAGCGACACTTACAACTGTATAATGCTTCGAATGAGGTCATTTGTATAGTCGCCTGAAAGCTGTTATTGTATGAAAACTCCACCAAGTGCAAATGATCCTCTCATGAACCCTTGAAGTCTAACATGCATGCTCTCAACATATTTTCAGGAGTCTGAATCGTTCTTTCACACTAGCCATCTGTTTGAGGATGATAGGCCGTGCTAAACTTCAAGCAAGTTCCTAAACTTTCCTGTAGACTCCTCTAAAAGTGTGATAGGAACCGAGTATCACGATAAAAAATGATACTTACGTGTATCCTATGCAATCTCACAATCTGCTGCATGTACCGCTCTGCCAAAGCTTCCGTCGACTGACCAACATGAAATGGTATGTAATGAGCTGCCTTGGTCAATCGATAGACAATCATCCAAACCGCGTTATTGCTCTTGGGCTCCATGGTGAAGCTTTCACGAAATCTATGGTTATATGTTCCTACTTCCATTAAGGAATAGGAAGTGGTTGCAACAAACCAGCTACCC